>CM052016.1:23079500-24559224 GCA_028476595.1 Obolodiplosis robiniae | reverse complement strand
CGGACTCTGTTTTCCCACCGATCACGGCACGAGACTCCTGAAACCATTCTCAACACTTTCATATCAGACACTTCCAAATCATGATTAAATTCTCAGAATCAACCCAGCTCTCGCTACCATATAAAATAGTTGGTCTGAAGATTGACCCGTGAATCAACATCTTTGTTTCTGTACTCAATTCACGTTTATTGAAAACGTGTGATCTAAGTTGCGCTGCTACTTTATTTCTATTAACCCTACGCAATGCAATGAATTGGCTTTCGAGCTTTGCCCACATACATAACTTGAGTTTTTGTGCCGCTAATGGTCATTCCGAAGCTTGTGCAAGCCTCTTCCAAATCTTTGATACTTTTTTTTGCAGCTCCCTTTAAGAATTTCCAAACAGTAGCAGATCATCTGCGTAAGCGAGTGCAGAGATAATATTGCCCCCCAAAGCTACGCTACCCCTAAAATTGGTTAATTTGATCAGCTTGTCCATATAAATAATGAATAGAACGTTTATAAACCGAATTTACCATTTCGAGTGTAACAGTCTTTAAATCTAGCACGATTTCGTTCGATTTTACGAGTGGCTATTGGTGAGAGGCTTGCAGGACCGTACTACACCACACTCATACGTTCAACGGTCTTATAGTTGCACGGGACCGACGGCTTTACGTGCCCTCCGAAGCCCGCCATAGTTTCGAATCAAAACAAATTGAAATAAAATCATTTCGCATCATCGAAATTCGAACCCACGTCCCCATAACTGTGACACAAATAAGCGCAGTGCACTTACCGCTCGGCCAACGCCTGGGTTTTACTGTTTTTTTAATCGCGTACAATTTTTTAATCGCGTTGAGAATTTAATTCACACCATATTCGGCCAAGACGAACCACGACTTAAATCTGAGAATGCAGTCATATGCTTTCTGCAAATCCACGAAACAGAATTACAACCTATTTCTTTCAAGGTATTTCTCCATTAGTTGTCTCATGCAAAAAATTTGATCTAGACAGCCTCGAATTTGGCGAAAACCCGATTGATTTTCATTCAAGTGCGATCCGACAATGGCTCTTGTTCTCTTTTCCAAAATTGCACTATATACTTTACCGACAACGCTCAATAGAGAAATTGCTCGAAAGTTATTGCAGTCTCAATTGATACTGCCTTTCTTATGAAGTGGCGAAATGAATGAGCCACCTCACCCTTCAGGGACAACAGAGGAACTCCAAGCTAAATTAAAGATACGATGTAACCAGCGAACAGCTACCAAACCACTAGTCATCAGATATTCATTCCGAATCTCATCCACACCCGCAGCCTTACCCCAACTCAACTTATTAATTGCAATCTGAATTTCATCCATGCTAATCTCTTCCAAACTCTCTTCATTCACATTCCCATTCATATTCTCATTAACCAAATCGACATTTTCGACATTCAGCAATTCATCAAAATATTCCTTCCATCATTTCAACACATTCTTTCTGCCCATCACTACATTGCCCGACTTGCTCAAAACAGAGAATACTTTATTCTTCTGTTGTCCAGCAACTACTAGATCCTGACCAAAATTCACCCATTCTCTCTCTTTTGCACCTTCATCCAGATTTTCATCAGTTCGGTTCTGCAAACAGCGGATCCATCTCACTTCTCTCACAGCATTTCTAATTTCTTCATTTCACCATTCAGTTTTCTTTTTCCCATCCTTGACTACAAACATGCCACAACCAGGCATTACTATGCGATGGATCCATCAACTTATTTGAATCCAACGCTTAAATTTATCTACTAAATGCAATGCGACTGACGTATTCATGCTTGTCTGCTACAGCGTAAGCAGTGGTACAGTGGACGCGTTAGTGCAACTCTCAGTCATTATTGTAACACAGACAGCGTCGCAGCGAACACGAACACGTGTTCACTGTATCACTGCTTACGCTGTAGCAGACAAGCATGAATACGTCAGTCGCATTGCATTTAGTAGATAAATTTAAGCGATGGATTCAAATAAGTTGATGGATCCATCGCATAATAATGCCTGGCCACAACACTCTTTTGCTACTTCTACAATTACTTCCTTAAACCAATTTCATTCATACTCAATATCAGACGCTTCATTCACTTCGAACTGCGTAAATTTTCCCCCTAATTTTGCTAAAATCTCTCACTTTCCTTCTTTTTGTTGACTCATGATAGCTTCTCAAGCCGCTCTTGCTTATGCACAGTTTGCTGGGTACGATGTAGAAATTGTTCAAATGGTCTGAACCTGCACCTTCACATGGCGATCTAAACTCACAAATCCATAAATTGACCCCCCCCCCCCCATTTTATTCGAAATCCACATTAATATTTCACTGATGAATCTATGACTGACTACCGAAGACTCTAAATTTTTGTGAATCAAAAACCCTACGGCCCTAAATTAGTACTTCTTCTAGAAACACCCGACAGAAATACGCGATAATTTCATAACGTATCCTCAAACTGTCCTTTAATACGAACATCACTCAAAGCTAAAACATCTAAACCGAAAACATTCGCTCTCTCAACTAATTCGAACTTCTTCGACTCAAAACCCCCTCCTCAAGGTTCCAATATCCAATATGGTTTTCAACTGTGGAGCTCTGGTCAGGTCCCGGTGAGGGCGAGTTTCGTGGCATCCCTCCATCCGAGGCACATTGTTTCGATTTGGAGCCTAATGAATTTAAGGTGAAGGACGTGCTAAGACACTCTGCACCCGAGAAAAAACAAATCGATTTTGCCGATAGAGACATGTACGCGGATTTACCATCTACCGAAATCGGAAATTAGTAACAGTTCACGAAAATGAACTCGGCCAAATGTATGAAAATGGAACGAACTCACCAAAATACATACAACCGACAAATATCAAGGTATACGTTGAATGGAACATATATTACCCGGACATATACCGTTATGTTGAAATATTTAATAAAATGCAAAATTATTAAGAATACATATAACTCGCAATCGATAACAAATAGGAAATTAATAGGAAAAATGCCGTTTGAAATACATAAAAAAACACGTATACAAATACGTAAAATAAGTTTAAAATAAAATAATAACAATAATAAAATTAACAAATTCACGTCGAATTCGCATTAATTGTAGTTTGGTTTCGACACGGGCCAATTCTTCATCAACATTATTTCATTCGGGATCTTTGGGTGGTTGCTCATTACTAATGAGTCATTAGCATGTCGTCGGTTTGCACTTTCACTATTTCTTCTGTTTGTTTCGGGAATTCCATTTTCGCTGCGGTTGTTTTCTTCGTCATCAGCTCGTTGTTGATTTTCCATAAGATGATCGTAGATTGGTCGCAGCTCAGCAATTGTAGCTTCAGCACTGAATTCTATGTTTGATGTGGTTAATGCGTCGTTGATTGCTTGCTTTGGTCCATAAGCCATAACGTCGATTTAATTTTTCAAAAAATTACCAAAATCACCGATTTTCCAGAGAGTTTGGTTGGCTGCAGATTCAGTGATAATTTTCCTGTTCAAATCACGCAGAATTACATTGACCAGTTGAATCGATTAGGCGGAAAGATATCCTCCGAGAAGCTAAGTACAGAAACGAAACTATTCACACGTTTGTACCAAAGAGATTCAAAACAAATTTTCGTAACAAAGTGAATCAAGAATATCCGATTCTTGATGCACTTTGTAGCTAAAATTTGTTTTGAATGATTTTATTATATAATATTATAAGTATACTTATTACTTAATTATAATTAGTAAAGTTTAAATTATACTAAAGTTTTAATTGCACAGGAATAGGGTGTACTTTTTGATTTGAAGCTCACTCTTATCAATCACATCGATGTGATAAGAGATTAGGATTCATAAAAGAACATTATAAAACAAATTCTTGATTTCTCGATAGTTTCGACAAAATTATTGTATTGTACATTAGTTAGATCCAAATTAGAATATGTTTTTACACTAAAAATAAACATTGATAGCGAAAATTATGGACCGCTGCTGCCACTCAACAATATTCATGGTTCACTTCAGCCTTTTTGATTATCTAGTCGCAGTACTGATCTAGAGCCGGTGTATTCTCACTTTTATTCCGGTCGACTCAATTGTGTTTAGATTTCTACATTATAACAGCTTTGTTTACAGTTTTGGTTTGTTTGAGAATTCAAAATATTTTCAAAGTATATCGTTTGAGTAGTTTTTCAGATATTGCAATTGATTTTTCGTTTTTGATTTCTGTTGGAAGTGTATTCAATAATTCAATGCCATTGTAAAATAATGAATTTTGTGACTAAGTTTTGCTGGCGTTTGTTAGAGCAAGTTAATTTGAGTTTCTTAATATTCTACCCTGATGCTCGCTATTTAATCTAATTTTGGTGTTTAAATACTGGGGAGCTTTGCCCATTATAATTTTATGTATGAATAATAAAGTAGGAAATCAGTTGTCTAACGTTCATTAATTTGAGCGAATCTAGCATACCCTGGCTATTTGTCAATCTATTTGCACATAAAATTTGTTTAAAACATTTGCTTTGAAGTATTTGTAATCGGTCTATGTCAGAGTTATTTGATAAAAATAATAGCGATGCACAATATGTAAAATGTGGTTAGATAATCGATTTATAAATAGTCAATTTTCGGTTTGCATTGAGCTCATTCTAAGCTGTCCTAAAACATTTACTTTCATTCTCACTTTTTTGCACACTTCACTCACGTTTCTATCAAATCTTAAATTATTGTCAGTAACAGTGCCGAGATATATTATTTCATCTACAGTTTCTAATTGCGTACCATTTATTTGAATATTGATTACGTCATTATCATAGTTCTTATTTGTAATAATCACCAATTCGGTTTTGTTTCTATTCAGCTTAAGCTTATTTTGGCATAAGACATCGAAAAGGACGGGAAGCTTCAATACCAGTATTGGGTCCAGAAAACCATGACAAAAACCGGCCTGACTCTGGACAATCAGGGGAAATCACAACAAAGTCCCAAGATAATGCGAGTTATTATAGAATTGAAGGATTCAGAATAAAAATGTTACTTCAGATCTTACCTCCTGCTCTTACTTATGAGACGGTCCATAACGGTTAGAATATTAATAGTTTACTAATTATTGCACGGACCTTAGTTGATGTTTCAAGTTAATTTTAAACGAAGATAGGGAATCACTATTTCTGATTTCTATCATTCCAAAATATTATTATTATTTATTGCTGAGTAACTAAAAGCGCGATTATCAAATGCCGTACGCGGATTGAAATTTACACGAAGATTATCAGGATAGCGCGACATTTCACCGTTGCGTATAAAAATGTGATTAAAGTATTTGAACGAATTGTTTGACAACTATTTGAATATCAAGACAGCTGATTGCAGTTTTGCTCTGCTCTCAGGAGACAATCCATTCAGACGCTAACGATATTCCGTAACATGATCTGAACGTTTCAAACCGTAAATATATCTGATCTTATCGTTATTAGCGATAAGGTCGCGATTAAGCTGATTTTACATATCACGTTTGATATAATTGGGTATAAAATGCTTGGTATTGCGTATACGGTTTGACACACCATACACTTTTTGCAATTTACGCTTGTCATGTTCTTGAAATGTAAAATTTTCGTCAAAAATCACCCCTAGGTTTTTTATTGACTTGCAAAATTCGAGTTTTTCATCACCAATTTTAACATCATTGATCATATCGAAATTCAACCGACTTGTATGATGTTAAGACCCGATAATCATCACTTTTGACTTAGAACCGTTTTATTTAATATCACGACGTGTAATAAAATCATTTAATTTAGCAAGTGCGGAATTAACTTTATCAATACCCTTGTTAATTTGATTAAAATCGACTTCGAGAAGTGATTGACAGCTATCCGCGAATAAATGGCCAGTCATGTGTTCAAGCACATTGAGAGTATCATTAAAATAAAGTGAAAAGAAAGTTTGACCGATGTTACTACCTTGAAGTACACCATTATTAAATGGAACAAAATTCGATTCTTGGTAGATAGATATATCGTTGTTAAACCCTTGTCACGGGGCATCTGTGGGCCAAATTCTGAGTGATTCCGATATGTTCGGCAGTGAAGGTTTTCGATAGACATCTGTAGACATAGACCATTGTCTATTCAATCGATTGGTATAGGCAAAGTGTAGGCAATGTGTACATGTACAGAACTAAAAACGTTTGTGTTAGTTTGTATTTGTGTGTATATATAGGCTGCCTATAGACATGCCTACACATTTGTTGTCTATAGACATGTCAATCTGTTCATTACTGATGTTCGGAGCTACACACCAAAGGTTGACCGGGAGATACCACCATATTCATTGGACGCATAATTCAAAACTATACAGCACATCGAATTTTACGCTTTTCCAACTCTCCGCTTTAGAGAAAATTAAAACAGAACCTTTCGTTAAGAAAAAGGGAAGCCTCGGTGTGCTTATTAAATGAGATTGATGTACTGAATTCTCTCTCCACAGTGTCGATAGCCCCATAACCAATATACCGTTTGAGAGGTTTTGCCGCGAGGCATCTCTGGGCCAAATTTTATGAATAAATAAATTTCTGGCGATAATAAGATGACTAGCAGCTACGAGTATCACTATTATAGTTACTTGAATCTTATTACTCACATTTTTAAATGGATGGAGATGCCTTAAAGAATTTTGTATCGTTAAATGGAGTTACCCAGTATTTCTTTAATCTCTATTTAATCGATGAGAATTCAAGACGAAAACTAACATAGGCACGCCAGTGAAACACCATACTAAATCAATGGTAGACGTAGTAGACTACGCTATGTAGTTTGCATAGCGTAGTCAGTACACGTAGTCAAATCGCTTCACCGCCTTGAACATAGGCCATAAGATGCATTGAGTATCTATCGTGAGTTTTCCATTTGAAAAGTGCTTTAAGCATATTACACTTGAACGTGATTTGTTCAATGTGATGAACGAATGCGAATCACTTATCTAGCAATTTCTTTATCTTTGCGCTCAATGACATAGCCAACTATTGTGTATGTAGTTTCGATGAATCATGCATTTTCGCGATAGCCACGGAATATTGCAAAATTCAAATGATTGAAGCAGAGTCGATTTAGGGCATACCATCTCGATGTGTTGTCACTTCCAGTGACCTATCTTATTTCAAATACAATTTTAATATCATCGGCAAACAAAAGTACAATTGCGAATTCAACAGCGTCAACTAAATAAATCATTTATGAATAATGCACACCAAACGGTGATCCATATGCTCCAGATTTGATTTTGACAATTTTGACCAAGTTTTTCTCGAATGAGACGAATTTGTATAGTCATTTCGCAGTTATTGCACTGATGTTGAACGTTGCGACCTTTTCAATAAGCTGCCGAAGCCAAACTGTATCGAATACCGTTAAAAAGTCGCCGTAAAACACGTATATTGCTCTTGCCCTCTTGAATATATCATATGCCAATATTGACAAGTGCAAGAAATTAGTTTCAACAAAATTTTTAGGTCTGAATCCATGCTCTGCATTCAATACCTTCGGACTGACGATCTAATAGGTCTACGGGTTGAAAATGTCGTTATTGCAGACAACTTCATATGTATTACTCTGAGGTAAATTTTGGCTATGACAGCTATCACATCAGAAACTTCATGTCATTGTCTAATTATTTCAGTCTAGGTTATTGGTCATTAGTGAAAATATTTTTTTTTTTTTGAAGCCGTAAAATGTCTACATTCGTGCCATCAAAACAATATTTGCGGGAAGTTTTAATATGCTCAAATGGGATGTCCTACCCCACCCGCCGTAAAGCCCAGACGTTGCTTCTTCCAATTATCATCTCTTCCGATTGATGCATGGCCTGGCTGACCAGCACTTCTTCAATTATGATGAAGTCAAAAATTGGATCGAATCGTGGATAGCCGCTAAAACGATCGATTTTTTTAGACGTGGCATCCGCCTCTTGCCACAAAGATGAGAAAAGTTGTGGCCAACGATGAATATTAAATTTGTATACATTTTTCCTCAATAAAGCATTGATTTTTAAAAAAAAACCACATTTTCAACCGGTAGACCTATTAACTAGGTCGATGTTTAGTGGTAATCTCGTGTATTTTCTTGATGATCGGTGAGGTGATATGGGGTCGAACAAAAATCGTATTAACAAACCCAAAAAGTGTATTAAAGCCAAAATAAAAAATCAGAACGAGTTCAAAATATTACCGAAAATTGTAATGAAATAAAAAGTCTAACATCAGATGAATTATTTCGCAATGTAATCCATGGCATGCATCCCTAACGTAGTACCTTTAAAAATCATTTTAAATTCTCCCATTTCAACTACATTTCAAATTCAACCTTCGATTTTGAAAGACGATTGAATGATTGAGTAATTTTGTGTGAATAATTTTTTTTATTAAAAAATCTTATTCTTAAAATATCATTATGACACAATGTGCCCATATACATTTTTATTTTGACCCCAAGAAACGACAAATTCTAATGGGAACTATATTTATTTCACATCATATGATTATGAAACCTTCAGGATCTTGTTTATTATTAAAAAAAATAGGGTTGAACCAAAATTCAAGTCATTTGAATAAAATTGTGGACTACCTCCAGTAGAAAATATTCATTTTGACCCCGATCATTGAAAAGTTCATATTGTACCATACAACATAAACACGCCGCATTCCATGCAATGGTACATCGATTATGCTGTATCAATTTGTCCGCGTGAACGAATATTAAACAATAAAAAAAATAACAAAAATAAATGGTTACAGTGAAGACTTGATTGATAGACTGATAGTGAAACACACATAAAAAATTAACAAGAATAACATGTACACTTTGTTTACGCAAAAATCGAATGTTAGGTGAACCAAATATTCGTGTTGCTTTGTCTTATGTGCCAGACATAACAAATAAAATAAAAACCACATTCCGTTTGTATTGTATGGATATAGTGCATACAAATCAAAACAAATTATCGAATGTGTTAGGATCGACAAAAGACAGAACAGCTGATTTGAAGAAATCAATCATATATATGATTCAATGTGGTGATTGTCTAATGAAATATTGCGGCAAGACTAAGAGACAATTTGAAACGAGAGAAAAAAAACACATTGTATTAGAACACGAAAACTTCATTGCGAGTAGTATTAGTGTTATGTGTGAGATAAACGATGCCCGAAAACTAGATGCGTATGAGAGTTTTTATATACAGAAAGATGACAACACTATGAATCTGGATAAAGGTAACATTGAATCGGTTTAAATACCGTACATGGAACGACTTGAACAGAGACATTAACAGGGATGGGGGGTATTCACGAGTGAATATAAATACCATATTGGATCCAGGGAACCATAAAAAACCGGCCTGACCCTGGAGAGTCAGGGGGAACACTTGCGATCTTACATAACTAAATGAACTTATATCTATGCTGATGAAGATGAGGAAGAAAGAAATGTTGGAGAAGCACAAATTTATCAATAAAGCAACGATTTTTCGGTACGGGGATTGGTTCGGTCAAACTCGGTACGGGGATTGACTTAAACATGCTAATGGTCAGCTGCGCGTTCTACCTTCATTAAACACGAACATATCATTCAAATAAGTAGGACAGCGCGTTTTAACTGCTTGTAAATCAAAGTAGCTGAATGAAACTTTGCCTTGGATTCAGGGGTAAGGCCATTGATTCGCTTACGATACTCTCTTATGTATTCGGATCTTTTCAAGCCAAAAATATAACGAATTTTATCGTTATCTGCTTTACGAATACGATTTTCCTGATCGATGGTGCCATGTGTACCCCAACCATATGAGATCACATTGCCATGGCTTAAAATTGGATCAATGAGCGAACAAGCAATATCACGCTTAACATAATTTGGCATGATATGCCGATTATGAAGAATTCTACTCAACACACCATAAACTTTTTGCAATTTCTCGCTATTATGCCCCTCGAAATACATGTTTTAGTCAAATATAGCTCCAAGATTTTTTATTGATTTGCAAAACTCCAGCCGTTCGCCGTCAACAACTACGCCATCAATCATATCGAAATGTATAAGATTATTATTGTGCTTAGTACCGATAATCATAACCTTGTCTTTATTGAAAAAACGCATTCTCGTTTATATTATAAACGTTCAAAGCGTTCAATGTTGGTAAAAATGTTCGGATTCTTTTCGACTCGAAGTCCTTGAACGTTTGGAATTTTGTGCGGAAGAAACATATAGAAAATCCATTGGATATATTCAAAGTATTTCCGAACTGTCAAATCAGCGTTTGGAAGGTGGAATAAAAACGTCACCTTTCCATGTGAAATTTTTTTGGAAATCCGTGTTATTTTCCTTATATATTCGGAATACTTACCAAAACATTTCAGAATATTTCCACAATTTCTCCAAATGTTTTGCCCGCAGGGAATGATTTACTTAACAGCTGTATTTAATTTGATATATTTTTCTATCGCATCTTCCCATTAATCTCTTATCATAAAAAATACATACTGCCACCTTTCGGCAAAATTTAGAAACAATGGGTGAGTATATCAATTTGAGACTTGTCATCCTTTAAAATCATCTGCAAAATATACACAAAGCATTTGAATTTTATCACATGTTCAGAACAAAGACATAAGAAACCAAATCATTCTCAAATACATTTTCCAAATCTGTCAAAGCAGACGTTTACGATAATAACATCATTTACATACATTTATATTGTTCATTTTAAGTTTATATGGAATCTGCTACAAAATGCGATTACAACAATTCCGATAAATATGAATGTAAATCAACAAAAAACTATAAAGCAACGTCATGTATGGAGGGCTATGAATCCGCGCATTATTATGGGTAATTATGCAAATTGATTAAAATATTCAAAATTTTAAATATAATTTAATCAACGCATTATTCATTCCAATATTTCGTACTTAGCTTGGAATTTATAGATTTATCTTGCTTGTCGGAAGATCCATGCTTAGACAAACTACGACATTTGGCCGTAAGTGGTGAGCTGAAAGCATCCAAATTTCGTAGCATTTGTTGGGCATTGCTATTGGGCGTTTTAAATGGACGATCACAATCATGGGTAACCCAACGCAGATGCGACCGGAGCAGGTATATTCGTTTGCTAATTTATTTTTCTCAAAGAAACATTTTCGTATTTTCACCAGAATATTATAATATACACTTTACATATTATGTTTGTAATCAGATACGTCGAATTGATTGGACAGTTTTATATAAATCCACGAATGGTAGCAGAAGATGATCCGCTGTCACAATCTGATAAAAGCATGTGGAACCAACATTTTTGCGATAAAGAGCTCTGTACTGTAATTAAGCAAGATGTTATTCGAACATTTCCTGGCATTGAATTTTTTCGAAAACCTAAGATACAGGAAATTATGATAAACGTTTTATTTTGCTATGCACGAGTGAATCCAGAAATGTGCTATCGTCAGGGAATGCATGAGATACTGGCTCCAATTATATTCGCAATGCATGGTGATCACCAGGCGCTTCTTCATATTAAAGATATCTCGGACCACGATATTGAGTAAGCTAAGGAAAAAACTGTTTGTTTCACTTTCTGTACTATTCGGTTTTATTTTAGTGTTGGTTTGAAAGAGGTTTTAGATCCAAAATATCTAGAAGAAGATTCTTAGTAAGTTTCGCACGTTTTTCAATCTAAATATTCTTTAAATAATTTTTTGACTAGTTAATTGATGTTTTCAGCTTCATTTTCTCGAAAATCATGACAAAGATTGAATCGTTTTATAGAATTCACGACCTTCATCCGACTTCAACCGGATATTTTCCCCTCAATCCAAAGTACACGGTAAAATCGGTATACAAAATATAGGTTAGGCTAGATTCGTGTTCATGAAAATTTAAGCATCAATGTCATTTTAGAGTCATCAATGTCATTTTGGAGTCAGTCACTCTGATTTGGAGGTAGTTAGTCAATTAAATATGATCCGTGATAAGATCTTAGCCAAAGCAGACTCTCAACTACACAGCCATTTGATGCAATTAGATATACCACTGCCGTTATTCGGAATGTAATTTTTGATTTAAATTTTTTGAATTAAAATTGAAAACTACTTTTATCATGTTATTCTTCATTTAGACGTTGGCTACGATTACTTTTTGGTCGTGAATTTCAATTGATTGATCTCTTGGTGCTCTGGGATGCCATTTTTGCTTTGGGCGCTCATTTCGAACTAACCAACTACATAGTTGTTGCTATGTTGATTAGCATCCGAGAAGAAAGTAAGGGGATTTCTGCAATGAGGATAAACATTCAAATGATTAAACTCTATTCGATATAATTTTGCAGTGTTGCACAGTGATTATACTACTGGTCTATCGTACCTAATGAAATATCCTAGCAACATTGATGTCAATCAGATAATTCGTCGTTCTCTTCATATTTACGCACCTCAAGTAAGACGTTAAATATTAAATGCAAAAAAATTTAATGCAAAGGTTCAAATAGTTTTTGCATTTCATTTGTTTTTAGAAATATGAACGTCCACCAGATACATTTACTTTACGATCCAAGCAGAAATTTCCTAATATAGAATCTAATCAATGTACTTACTCAGCATCACTAAAATGGAATAACAACTCGAAAAATATCCCAAATAATTCATCACATACAAAACGAAATAGCGATGATCCGTCGAATTATCCAATTAGGAATTATGATACGCACTCGAGTAGACTCAATCAACCACCATCTAAAAGCGATAATATTCTGGGGCATGCCAACAGTCTGCAGAATTCAACCACGAAAGCTGCAATGTTTGCGATGAATCCACCCCAATTGAATAACGACTCAGGAATCGTTGATGGATACTTGGAAAATGTATGTTCTGGGTTAAGTTCTGACGGGTATCTTTGGAACTCAATTAATAGATGAACATCATTTAAACAAACCGCTCTTTAATTAAACTTATTTGCAGAGTACAGAACTATTAGAAATTCAGTTACAAAAGGCTCATACAGTTATGACAATAACTCGCCTAAAATTGATACAATATTTGACTGTATTTCGGAAACATATTCCTGGCGATTCAACACATGAGCTCCATCAAACAATGGATGGTATCGAAGAAGTAGTGTCTCTATCATCAGTGTTTATCCAGAAGATAATAAGAAAAAAAAATTCTTTTTTCAGCTATGTGAACTGTTAAAGATCAAAGAGAAACTTCCCTATACCCTTCCAACACCTGTTGAGCCAGCCTTTGAAGCGAATGAAGCGGCAGCTACACCATATCAGAGGAATATCGATAAAAAATCAAAAGGACGAATACCTGTTAAACCCGAGCCATCGAATTCAATAGATGATACGCCAAAGCTAGTAAGAGTTCCAGCCAACTCACTTACACCGCTTCAAATATCACAATCGAAGGAAATTGGTTCAAACAAAAATAAAGAGGATAAAATAGTTGATGTTGAGGTTCACGGCGATGAATTTGAATATATCGATCAAGCAGATTTAGAAGTGAGCTGCAATCCAATGTCAAAAGTGCGGTATGAGATTCCTGAAAATACCCTAAGCTGCACAGCTGCACTCATGCTGGGCAACCGAAAAGAGCTGGAAATGCATGAATTCTCCTCATCAAGGAGTAACAAGGAATATCTTTTTTGCAGAGGCCGTAGTTGTCGTGTTCTCACCATGCCCGAAATCGATCCATCAGGTTATCGACAGTCACTCGAATAATTCCATTATAATATTGTAAAATGGTTTATAGCTTTCATTTTATGCACAAAGATAACGATAAATGGACTTTTTCATTATAGTCAACATTCTTTATTGTGCTTGCATAATTTATTGAAGGAAGCAAGAGTTCAACTTTTCTATTCAAATAGCTATCGGAAAACCTACGAATTATTTGTTTCTTTATCATTTTAAAAAGTAAGAGAGTTCTGATGTTGAGAACATTCCAAACAAAAATAATGTTTATTACAGTTAAATACAGTTTTTCATAATTGATCAATAATTTTGTATTGTTTTTTTCATCCTAAGCCATCGCATTTGATGCCATACGCTTTATGATATTGGGATGCTACCAATAGCAATTTATTCGACATTGCTGAAATGAAATAGAAGGTTATGTATGAGATTTTTAATTGTGCTATTCATGGCAAAAAACAAACAATAATTTTATAAACATATATTCTAAAACCTACACAATGCGCATGGTGTTGGTGAAACCACTGCCCTGTTTCCAGCCAGTCACAACAATAACTGAATCTCCACTCTTGATGAATCCACGAGCTTTACCGAAACGAACACCAAACTGAACACGGTCATCCACATCCTTCATCCAGTCATCTTGAGCGGGGGCTTTTGCATGTGTATATAAATAAGGAGAGTATTGAAATATTTGATTGAAGTGTTTTATTAATGAAATGCAGTTCATTTCATTAACGTGTATGTAGCATACTAACCGTCATAAGACAAGGGCAAAATACCGCGATACAAATGACACTGACGAGCAGTCTGTGGGAATCGAGTGACTGCAATGATTGGACATTTTGGCTTGTATTTCGAAACCAAATGAGCTGACCGTCCGGATGTCGTAATAACTACAAAAATGATTTAGTTAGGAGTACATAAAAGAACTAATAGTTTTAACTATACTATTGTATAATTGGTATACCAATGATAGCGGCGGCTAAGGTTTTTGCTGATGCTTCAACCGTTGCAATAGCGACTGAGTGAGCGTCATCAATTGGTGTGGGTACAGTTGATACCAAGTCATTGAAGAGGTTTCGTTGCCACAAAGCAGCTTCGGCTTCTTTCGCTGTCTTTGCCATAGTCAAAACACATTCTAGTGGATATTCGCCTTTGGCTGTTTCACCTGATAACATGACACAATCAGCACCATCCAAAACAGCATTGGCAACGTCTGAAATTTCAGCACGTGTTGCACGTGGCTTTTTAACCATAGACTCAAGCATTTGTGTAGCGCAAATGACTGGTTTTCCTTGACGGTTACACTTGGCAATCATGGCCTTTTGTGCCAAGAACACTTTCTCCGGTGGAATTTCAATTCCTAAATCACCACGGGCAACCATAATACCATCAGATGCTTCGATAATTGAATTCAAATTTTGCATGCCTTGTTGATTTTCAATTTTCGATATGACTTTTATGTTTTTACCCTTTTCACCCAACACTTCGCGGATTTCTTTCAAAGCTTCAGCATTACGAATGAAAGACGCAAAAATGATGTCTACGCCTTGTTCAACGCCGAATTTCAAGTCAGATTTATCTTTGTCGGAAACAGCTGGCAAATCGACTGGAACGCCTGGCAAATTAACGCCTTTACGAGATCCCAGTGAACCACCATTTTCGATTGTACAGGTCAAAATGTCACCAGTGATATCGTTGACAATCAAAGAAATCAAACCATCATCAACAAATACTCGATTGTTAGGTTTGACCACATTCACAATGTTGGCATAGTCAACATACACGATATCGGCATTTCCTCTCTCTGCGTATATTTTGTTTGTTGTTAACTTTATGGTTCCACCACGTTTGAGTTCGATTTCAGCACTACCACCTCCTTCTAGCAAACCAGTTCTTATTTCTGGCCCCTTTGTATCTATGCATATTTCAAACAGAATTTTTAAGATCACATCAGAGTTGTAAAGTAATAATTAAAACGCGTATATATATATATATATATAGCTAATATCCACTGTTTCAAAAATTTGAACTACCTAGAATTTGTTAAAAGATAACAGTTTAATCCAATCAACTGATGATAATTTATGCTGCACCAATAATTTACCTAAAGCGATGGCCAATGGATGTTCTAGTCCCAATTTAGCTGAGTAGTTCTTCACAGCAGTACGAACATTGGCGATGGTTTCAGCATGATACTCATATGAACCATGTGAGAAATTCAAACGAGCAATATTCATGCCAGCTCCAATCAATTTTTCCAAGACTTCTGGACTTTTGGACGCTGGTCCAATAGTGCAAATAATGCCAGACAGTCGAACAAATGGCACCTGGGAATCAATGTCCAAATTGCATAAATGCTCGAGGTGGGTGCTGGCTTCATGTTGTTTATTTGATCTGCTCATCTGCGGATAGATTCCAACGTCATTGTATTAAATTAACCTATATTACATCTGTCAATTGAATACCTCAAAATAAAAGTATTTTGATTTGACTAGCAGAATTTTTACATAAAGTGGGCACTTTGTCCCAGATTTTAATGAAGTCAAATATACATCATTATATTATTATATTGATTTTAGAACAAGAGGAAACATAGAAATGAGTGGCTGGGAATAAAATCAACTTGTGTAATGAATGTTCGGTTTTATAAAATTGCATCATAATGTTACAATAAAAAACTGATCTTTTTATTTGCTGATGTACATGATACATTTTCAAGTTGATGTGAGAGGGATCTTCTACTTCAGCTTAATTCATACAATGGAATCGAGTAAACAAAAAAAAAACATAATAATACATCATAATGCCAATGTATAAAATTAAAAATAGTGTTGTAAAATTAATACAACATAACTCCATTCCACAGTTTTGTGTCTGTTGCTAATTTTATCATCAACTCGACAACATTTAAGTGACTGAGGAAATACGAAACACAAAAATATTTAGCAAAACGTCCCTGAAAATATTATAAACGATGTTTAATGAACAAATAGGCAACAAAGAATATCGCAATTCATTTTATCTGTTTTCAATCAGTGCATTGTTTTCATGAGAGCACCTGTGTACTGTTTTCAATCATAGGCACTATTTTAAGCACTATATTGAATATTATGGAAGTGTGATGAATAAGTATAATTGGACTTGGAATTAGGTAGCGTCTGATGGAAATTCAGAGAGCACATTGTACGATATCACCTGAGCGTATCTATTCCCCTGGTTTGAATTCTGAAGAATTTTTATTCTCAGTCATTTTCAAGCAGCGAATTTCTTTCGTTTGGGTTTCACGTACAGCGCATCTGATAGTGACTTAAACTTGTACCAAAATAAAAACATATCTTTATTCTAAGGCATCCAACTATTATATGACAAACATTTGAATGTAAGGTAATTGAATTGATTTAAGACTCAAAATTCCAACGTCAATATTGTAAGCATATATGCATATATATTCCTATGTATAGTTATATATATATATATATATATATATAGTAAGCATATATATTTCATTCAATTAATCAGTTAAATGCGTGCAAAACAGATGAGATTTTATTATGTTACGTAATGTTGCTGCAATCGTGAAATTCACAAGCAAGAAAAATACACAAGAGAAAAGAATAACGTTGGTTTTAAAATTCAATTAAGAATAAACAACTCAAGTAAAGAAGAAGAATGAAATGTGACTGATTCATGCTCCAAACGGATGACCTTGAAAAGGACATCTCTTTATCATTCAAACTCTTGATATTTCTATTTCACCATAAAGATTATGTGTTGTATCACAGCTGTAGAGGTCACATCAATGTGCGTAGGTAAAGATAGTTTTGGATTGTATAACCAATATCCAAATATGTCCAATTCGTTTAAGGATGGTATCCATTTGTAATCCAATCCAAAAATTGATAAAATTAAATATATTGATTTTTTTATAACTTCACTCTACCTCTTCAGGCGCTTTGTCGTATTCAGAGGGCCAAACCATTTTCAAACTTGAATTATATCAGTTTATTTTTATGTTTTTTGTGTTTATTTGGTTTACACAAAACGATATCAAACAAATGTAAAAGTCCTATTACAATATAGTTCAATGCACTAAACTGCCTTCTGCCAACTGAATGTTTTTTAGTTAAATCTACAGAGTTTACTCGATTAACCTTTGTTAAAGGGAAGGTTGTACAAATGGTTGGTGTGTCGGATTCGGTAGCTGCTTTGAAAAGTTTTTATATGTTAGTTTATTGATAAGCGGAAATTGTAGAAAGCTAAAGCTTGTGGACTCAAAAGAGGAAGTGAAACTAACCAATGTGACCAAATAAGAAGAAGATACAAGTGGATACTCGCTATTTGACTTCATGAATGAAGAAAATTCAACGAACGTTTTACGAATGTATCCGAGTCGCATGTGTGTGGCCAGTACGGTTGTGATAGTGATTCGACGCAAATGAAAATTTCTACACAGAATTTCCATTAGGGTCGTATGGCATTGCTTCATTTCTTAAATTTTGGCTCCATGTGTTTTCAACTTCCTTTAGTTTAACCTTGACATATTTTATCCGTACGATCATTGATAACAAAAAGTAGGATGAAACAATAATCCAATTGAAGAAAAAACATGACTTATTCATTCTAGAGAATAAAACACAATTGTATGTATATTAAGATTTTAATTCTACTGAACTTTATTAATGTTCATTGTGAGTTCCAATCATCGCATTCGTAAAATCGAATTTTGGATAAATGTATATTTTCAAAACTTTTTGCAATGCGAAATTATCCATGCAAACAGCTATCGTATTTATATAATAAAAATAAATTTATATATGTTTTCCGTCTAGATCGATTTTTCGATTCGAGACTGGGGAGAGAGATTGAAGGAGATTTTGTCATCGTTTAGTTGAAATAATGTAATGAAATGAGTATGCGCATACGTGCCGGCTATGAAAGCCGTGACATAACTTTGAATTGCAATATGCTTCCACAATTTGAAAAAAAATCTACAATTGAACTTGAATCAGTTTATAAAATAAACAGCTGAATATGGAACGTTCTAAAAATGTAATATTGAGATATTTTTATTATACTTTCAATATGCATAGTATGACATATAATGTGAAAACAAATTGTCTTCTCATTTCACAATGAGTTTTTTTATTCCAAAAAATGCTTCTACAAAAATTTCAGCAGCCACAATTACAAATTGATCTCATGTTCATTTTTCAACCGATGGTGTCTTAAATTGCTTTTTATTTTTATTGCAAGTCAATGATAAAACACATGATACATCAGCAATCATATCTATGGCTCGTATATAATTTGAACGATTTGAATACGTCATATCCAATAATTAGCTCTGAATACGACCAAATTCCACACGTTGTCATGTAATCAAAGGTGACATTGCGCAGTATATTTTATTTTAAATATATTTAAAAATCACATCGACGTGGGGTTTATATATGAATCAAACTAGTGAGAAACAATGTTTTTGAACTTACTTTGATTGGAATTCACCGTGGGTACAAAGCTCAAATTGAAAAAAATAAAAACTGTTTGCAAGATAATTTTATTCCAATAAAATAGCGTGGAAATCTAAGAATTTTCAGCACCGACAAGCAACACGGACTTCAGTGTAGCACTATTGTGTTAATGTGACTTTAGTTCAGGCGGCAACCAAATATTTTAGCTAAATGTGTGTGAGTATAATCGCTGAAAGTCGATCATCAAATACATACGATCAAAGTGTGAGACATTTATTCTATGTACGCAGCAGGTGCATTCATATAAGTTATGTTTTATTTGCAACAGCTACTCGTTTCAAGATCATACAAGGTTGTCTTTTTTGTCATTTCCATTAATCATCCAGCTCAATAGAATAATTGCCTACAATGTGATGTTCATTATTGATATTCACACACAGATGTCGCATAATGCAAACTGTCAAAAAAACAACATGAAACGTGACATAATTATACATAAATATTGAATGTTTTACCAAATTTTAAGATAATATTTCTCGTTGCTGAAATGTTCGATCCAATACTGTATACAAAATGCATAGATTTTGCGGCAAAAAAGCATCGAAATCAGCGGCGTCTAGATCCAGCTCAAACACCATATATCAATCACCCAATTGGTAATTATCTGAATCACGAAATTGGATTCAATTCTTTGTAAATACTTCTGACTTAACCTTTCTTCAAAATAAAAATGCCCCAAAGGTGTTGCTTGTCTTTTAGTTGGAGCCAATGTTGTGGATATGAATGCTAATGGCCGCAATTTTGCATGACACAGTGGAAGATACCAATACAACATTTGATGGAATCGAACTGCAGTTTGGGAAATCAGTTCGTGATATTGTTGCAGAATGTACTGATGATAAAACATTGCCAAAAATGAAAAGAAAACAATTACAGATCGAACACGCCAGAGATGCATCGTATGAAGCCAAACTAGTTAAATTGGCAGATAAATTGTATAATTTGCTTGAACTAGACCTAAATGTTCCATCAGGATGGACTAAGGTAGCTACTTGCCAATTATAATTGTGTATTAGATTTGCTAACATTTTTTTGAATGTTTTTAGGAGCGATGCGATGAATATTTCAAATGGGCCAAAAATGTGGTCGATAATTTACGTGGAACGAATGTACTGTTGGAAAACGCATTGGATAATATATTCAGAAGAAAAAATATGATAAATTAGACCCAATATCTGTTCATAAGTTTATTGATGATTTGAAATGGCCGACTACCACCGAGGAATGAACATTAACTTTGTAATAGAAAATGTTAATCGTGTTTTACATTTATTTTTTATGTTTGGCTAAGAATGAGTCCATGTATTTTACAAGTGTTTCAACATCATCATATGTGACGGCATTGTAAAGAGATGCTCGAATTCCACCGACTGACCTATGGCCTTTGAGTTGCAGCATTTGTAATGCCTCAGCTCCTGTTAGGAACTCCTTTTCCAACCTGTCATCGCCATCCTTTCCACCGACGCGAAAAACAACATTCATTCGGCTTCGATATGGCTTTTCAATTGGACAACTATAGAATCCGTCCGAATTGTCAATACGATTGTAGACCAATTGGGATTTTTTAATGGAGTTTTCGTACATCGCTCTGATGCCACCAGATTTTTTGATCCAATTCAATACTTTCCCAACAACGTAGATGCTGCGAAAATATTGGAAAAATATTATAAAGAATTTCTTATATCTTAATGTTCGAGAAATATAATTCTATAGCTCGAACGTTTTGGAGGCAAAGAACATGCATTTTTCACTTACGTGAATGTAGGCGGTGTATTGTATAATGAATTTGCAGCATAATTTTCCTCAAAATTCAAAATAGTGGGTGTGATCGGTAATGCTTGACCCATAAGATCTTCACGAACAATTACAACAGTAACTCCAGATGGTCCGAAATTTTTCTGTGCACCAGCAAAGACCAGACCGAACTGAAATCCAGCGAAAAGATTTTAATGAAATAAAGACAAAAAATACATAATATGTGTTTCTTACTTTAGTAATATCGAATGGTCGGGAGAAGATATTTGAGCTCATATCGGCAACAAGCGGTATGCCATTTGTCTCTGGAATGTCGGGGAATTCCACTCCTGCAAAGAAAATTTCTTGATATCTTTAATTCAATTTTCACTTCGTTAAGTCCTACCATCAGCGGTTTCATTGTCGCAATAGTACACGTATGAAGCATTTCGATTCAGACTCCATTTGGATGGATCAGGTACTTTTGTATGTGAGCTAGCCTTTGGCACAACCAAATTCACTTCTCCATATTTTTCGGCTTCTTTGGCTGCTTTCGATGACCAGCCTCCTTTTTAATTAAATGTGATTATTGTTACTTTTGAACTAATAATCATTTACTAGTAATGTAATATCACCTGTAACAATGTAATCAGCAGTTCCAGTGCGACCGATCAAATTCATAGCAACACCAGCAAAACCACCTGTTGCGCCTCCTTGCAAAAAAATCACTTTATAATTATCTGGTAAGTTCCTGTGCAAAAAAATATCAAAGATTTTTTAGTAATAAAAATAATGTTTTCATGAAAAATTATTCAAATAAAAAAAAAAAACTACAAAAAAACGTCGAAAAAAGAAAATTGATTCAAATATAAGTGATTATTTCTCACAAAAGATCCCGAATTGATTGCAATGCTGCATCTTGCAATAACATATAGTCCTTTGATCGATGTGATATTTCCATAATGCTCAAACCGGTATCTGCAAAGTTGAGCAGCTCTTGTTGCACCTCAACGAAAATTTCATGGGGTAATTTAGCTGGACCGGCACCAAAATTAATAACCATTTTTTATATTGTTTTGATATTAAATTATCTTCTCCCAACCGATTTGCCCAAAGAATTGTGGAAAAGACGAGAGATGCGTTTACTAGCAACTGTCAACGTACGTGTTTGGTTAGCTGTACAAATTGAACTGAAATATTTAATATTGCGTTCCATCAAGGTAGCGACATGGAATAGTATAGTTCAGTGGTTCGCCGTATTTCTAAATGGTTCAACATTGTAAAGTTCACGGCGCCACCAGTACCAACATTTTAATTTGTACTGCAATGTCATTACCTTGCGTTCCATGAATTATATTCACTTCAATCCTCTTTTTCACTCATTCTTTCTTCTACACAATCAAGTGTCTCTTTTCAGTGAATGTTTTAGTCGTATTGTGATTTCATTTGCCTGCTCCAGATTAATTGTACGTTGTCCATTATCACATTCAAACGTATCTTGATATTGGTTACATGGCATGAGTGGTGTTGTTGATACAACTTTTTTATAATCTGTGTTGTTTTTCATTTGGTTTGCTCATTTCATTTGGGCTTTCTTTGTTAGTGCTTGTTTGTCGTTGTGTATTTTTTTCATAGAACAAATAATAACCAAATATTTTTTTTTGAAATTAGTTTTCATGCAGTATGAAATGCAATGCAATGAATAAATAGAATTTACGATAGTTTGAAAACGAAAATATTTTCCATCAAATGTAAAAATAAAAAGTTATAGCGTACTGGCATTTATTTTTCGATTGACATTTACCCTTCTTCCCACTGATAATGTAATGGGAACTATAATAATAGACACCTGAACCTCTACAGAAATGGCTCACAAGAATCTTATCATTGAGCCGCTGAGAATAAATTTGGATATCGATCCTATCACATTACTGGCAAAAGTCGGATTTGAATTCGTTATACACAAAGAAGACATCCCAAAAGTTAGTATGCAAATATGACTCCTAAGTCTACGATACTCCGATTTTTTTGCCATAATTAAAAGAAAAATTCGATTCTCTTTTGCTTGCTTTTCAGAGTGGATTTTTTGCGTACAGTGGATCACTTTGTCGCATCATTATCTTGTCACAATATAAACATAGTACAGAATAACACACAGAAAATAAATGTAGTTTTTTCACTCCGCATAGGGTAAATAGACTTTGAAAATCCAGTCGCGTTGACATTTCGATAATTACATACGTAAATTTTGCGGTTGTACTTTACACGGCATTTACAACCTAAAAAAAGCAAACATTCTGTTTTTATCGTTTAAGTCAGAGTCGTAAATTAGTAAAAAAAATTCATTTTTAGTGAGTAAGATTTTCAGACCGATTTCATTCCGTTTGAATAACATAAAAAACCCAAAATCTAAAATTGCTCAAAATAAATAAATTTTGAGTAGCGCCAATCACTTTCACTCCGCCGCAAACTAGTCATTGAGTGAAGTCAAGGATCACTCAATCATTTATTAACGATGAGTAGTAGTGATTGACATTACTCACAATTTGTGAGTGACTTCAGATTGGAGATTATTTTTTGGTTAATCAATTGTAGTAGCTCGTTCAGTAGATCAATTATATATAAAAAAACTCGAGTAATTCTTTAGATTTATGTAGAATACTCAATTTGAAATCCATGGTTTGACCAAGGTTCAAGTGATTTACATTGATTTAAAGTGAATTTTTTAAATTCCCCACACGCGGTAAAAAAACAACATTTGTTTTCTGTGTGTTAGATGTACGTTTAAATATATCAATTTGATAAGAAATCGACTTTTTGAAGCATGACTTGCATTAATACAACATGTATGAGTGTGTTTATTACAACCAATCAGAAATAATCATTAATTTAATTCGTTTTTAATAATAATAATAATAATAATAATAATAATAATAATAATACTCAGCCAAAGACTGGCTAAAAGCATCATTGAAAATAAATAAATAAAAAATACATTTTTGACAGGAAAAAGGTACGGGTCATTAGTCGATTAAATCGTATATCGCCACCATTAAAAACCTGTATCTTTTCGAAAAATTGTTATTTAAACATTGCAAGATTGAATGTTTCTAAACATAATGTGTTCATAACCAAATACATTCAATAACTATGCAAAAAAAATATCACATAATTACAATATCACAATAGTAACAATGCAAAATGAAATTTACAAAAAGAAATTGTTTAATGACTAGCAATCATTGCATTTGTTGCTTCAGTCTAATATTCAGTTTATTACTAGAAATTAATTGCGATTTGAAATTCGAACGTGAGCCTGTGTTTGTGAACAATTCAGCAACTAGATTAGCAAGTTTGCACATTTGATTAATCGATGAACCACGAAGATTGAATGGATTTGAGTGAAGTGAAATGTCATTTTTGATTTGAGCACATGAAATAATTTCGTTTAGAACGTCATAGAAGAATAATAAAGATGCATTTATACGTCTTCTTTCGAGCTTGGTCATTTCAAGATTTTCCAGTCTGCTATCATACGATGAGATACGATAGTCATTAACTGCCGAAGGATACTCTCTCAGCGCAAACATTGAAAATTGCTTTTGTACTGACTCAATCAAGTCAATCGAGAATGACTGATATGGCATCCATACAACACAACAATACTCAAGTACAGATTGAACAAGAGCATGATAGAGCACTTTGAGTTTATGAATATTCCTCATGTCATAACAAAATCGTTTGATGAATCCAAGTGTTGACTTAGCCTTAGACACTATCGTGTCGATATGGTTTTTGAAGTTAAGTTTCGAGTCAACAATAACTCCAAGGTCTTTCTGTTTTTTGACTCTCTCAAACACATGATCACCATAGTGATAAATTCCAACGATGACGTTTGCTGTTTGTTTATTCGTAATGGTCATTATCGAACATTTACTCAAGTTGAGGTAAAGGTCATTAGCTATGCACCATTCTCTCAACTTATCAATGGCACGCTGAAGCTTCAAAGTATCATCCAATGAGTTGATTGCAGCTCCAATCTTCAAATCATCGGCAAACAACGATATAAATACATCGACATCTAATTTCTCCACAATGTCGTTTATAAATAGCAAAAACAGTGTAGGACCCAAGTGACTACCTTGATACACCCGAATTTACTAGAAATTCTTTGGAACATTTGCCATTGTAGTTTACAAATTGACGACGATCACGAATATATGATTTCAGCCAATATATGAGGTTGTTGGGCAGGTTGTATTTGTTTAGTTTTGCTATCAGAATGTCATGATTAACTTTGTCGAAAGCTTTAGCAAAATCAGTGTATATTACATCAACCTGTCGTCGATTTTTGAACGCAAAATGAGTGAAGTCCAACAGATTTGTAGTTGTTGAACGCCCTTTCAAAAATCCATGCTGTTGAGGTGTAATACTATTTGCAACCATTTCAGTCAGTTTCATATTCACTAGTTTTTCGAAGAATTTAGCGATAGTCGGCAATTTTGCAATGCAACGATAGTTTTCAATGTGCGATCTGGATCCTTTTTCCTCGTTGATGGGCATAAACTAAATATAAGAACATTATGGTATCAAATAAAAAACCTCTTGTCGAGAGGAATTCTTGCTTATTTAAATTTGATGTGATAAATTGTGTGTTTGGTATTCCAAGTGAAGGATGCTTTATATAGTCTCCTTAGGACTTCCTATGTCAAGGTGAGACTCTCCAAGGGGTGGTGAATGCTAACGAAATCTCTACCTATTCGATTCAACAAATCTCTCGAACATTTCAAAAAAATGTAGTATTTTTATGTTTTCCAGTTTTCCTGTTTAATTTTTTTATTTTGAAAAATATTGAATAATCGGAGCAGATATACAAATGTTCACGTTCGGCCGATTTATAAATGCCCGTTTGAATATTTTATAATACCTTTCGGCCGGGTATAAGAAATAATTTCGATCAGACTTTTTTATATGAAATACTTAACTACAATTGAACAAAGCCATTCTGGCCTTTTGGATAGCGTACTGCACTGATTATTGTAATCGTTAATGATCGTTAATGGTATGCGAGCTCAATTTTTTGGCAGTGCAAAGTTTTTTCATTCAATATATTTCGAGCTTCTTTTTTTTCAAAACAACGTCATACTTTGGAGAACGTTGAGCAGTCTGTCCCATACTTTCACTCTGTTTTTTATTGACATTCGAATAACACTCTATTCTGTAACTAAATGTCTCGCTTCTATTGTGTAAAGTTGATTGTGATAATAAAATTTTTATAACCGTGATTCTTCAATCAGTAAAACGAAAAAAAATTAAGCAGTTCTGATTTTTGAGCTTCATTAAAGCTACAACAACAAGCATTCATAGACCATTATTGCCTTTCAGCATCTGGTCTGTTTTACGAAACAAATTGCCTCATACACCCCATAACAATACCTCTCCACAAACTCCGATCGAGAGCCTAGTTTTGAGTTTCATCACACCAATCAAATCCCCTCTCACAGACTTGAAATTTACACACTGTGTGTGCATGCACATTTTGACAGCCGCACACAGTCTTAATTTGCGCCGCACCAGCTCTTGTATTTATTGATTGCGCGCATATTTGTACACAGTATAAAAACCTTTACTTTTGACAAGTAGCATTCCAACTTGTGGAGCCGCCCAATACTTTTTTTTACTTCTGCCTAGTAGAGTTAAGTAAAGTTGAGCTGCGCGCCAGTTGACGCGTTCATTATGTCAGATTGAAACGAAGCAAAAGAGTCGTTTACATCGAATCAATATAAATGTGCTGTGTAATTTCAAGAAAATGAGCTCGCATAAAAATGTTGTTTATCTCACTGATAACTTAGGAATAGAGATTCCAAAGAAATTATTTGATTTTAAATGAATTTCGTCATAAGTAGTTGGTATACTTGACTATGCTTAAGGCTAGTAGAAAAAATACTGAGCGGCTCCACTTAAGAATAGTAGCAGACTTAATACTGTGTATAGAATTTTGACATTATCGAAAAATGATTTTGAACTGGACACCAACCGTCGCTAATGTCAAAATTCTATGGAAATTTGCGCGCACACAGTAAATATAAGAGCTGGTGCGGAGCACATTAAGTCTGTGTGCGGTTGTCAAAATATTCCCGCACACACAGTGTGTAAATTCCTAGTCTGCCCTCTCATTCAATTCATATTTAACCATATCTAAATAACATCAACGTGGTTTACCTCTACCTCTCGGCCCATCAGCTTCGGCGAACAGAATCAATTTCGTTAATCGCTCTTCTCCCATGCGTTGAACATGAAGAAAACATCTAACTCTGGATTTTCTTGCTCCCTTCCCTGCCGAATCGACGTTCAAATCCCCCCGAATCGTCTCATTTCGGACTCTGTTTTCCCACCGATCACGGCACGAGACTCCTGAAACCATTCTCAACACTTTCATATCAGACACTTCCAAATCATGATTAAATTCTCAGAATCAACCCAGCTCTCGCTACCATATAAAATAGTTGGTCTGAAGATTGACCCGTGAATCAACATCTTTGTTTCTGTACTCAATTCACGTTTATTGAAAACGTGTGATCTAAGTTGCGCTGCTACTTTATTTCTATTAACCCTACGCAATGCAATGAATTGGCTTTCGATTTTTGCCCACATACATAACTTGAGTTTTTGTGCCGCTAATGGTCATTCCGAAGCTCATACAAGCCTCTTCCAAATGTTTGATACTTTTTTTTGCAGCTCCCTTTAAGAATTTCCAAACAGTAGCAGATCATCTGCGTAAGCGAGTGCCGAGATAATATTGCCCCCCAAAGCTACGCTTCCCTTAAAATTGGTTGATTTAATCAGCTTGTCCATATAAAGAATGAATAGAAGAGGTGAAATTGTACATCCCTGTCGCAGACCATTACGTACTTCAAACCAATCACTCAAATTTCCATCCACTCTCACTGCTGCTTTACTGTTTGCATTAAAAAAAAAACATTCTACGTTTATAAACCGAATTTACCATTTCGAGTGTAACAGTCTTTAAATCTAGCACGATTTCGTTTGATTTTACGAGTGGCTATTGGTGAGAGGCTTGCAGGACCGTACTACACCACACTCATACGTTCAACGGTCTTATAGTTGCACGGGACCGACGACTTTACGTGCCCTCCGAAGCCCGCCATAGTTTCGAATCAAAACAAATTGAAATAAAATCATTTCGCATCATCGAAATTCGAACCCACGTCCCCATAACTGTGACACAAATAAGCGCAGTGCACTTACCGCTCGGCCAACGCCTGGGTTTTACTGTTTTTTTAATCGCGTACAATTTTTTAATCGCGTTGAGAATTTAATTCACACCATATTCGGCCAAGACGAACCACGACTTAAATCTGAGAATGCAGTCATATGCTTTCTGCAAATCCACGAAACAGAATTACAACCTATTTCTTTCAAGGTATTTCTCCATTAGTTGTCTCATGCAAAAAATTTGATCTAGACAGCCTCGAATTTGGCGAAAACCCGATTGATTTTCATTCAAGTGCGATCCGACAATGGCTCTTGTTCTCTTTTCCAAAATTGCACTATATACTTTACCGACAACGCTCAATAGAGAAATTGCTCGAAAGTTATTGCAGTCTCAATTGATACTGCCTTTCTTATGAAGTGGCGAAATGAATGAGCCACCTCACCCTTCAGGGACAACAGAGGAACTCCAAGCTAAATTAAAGATACGATGTAACCAGCGAACAGCTACCAAACCACTACTCATCAGATATTCATTCCGAATCTCATCCACACCCGCAGCTTTACCCCAACTCAACTTATTAATTGCAATCTGAGTTTCATCCATGCTAATCTCTTCCAAACTCTCTTCATCCACATTCCCATTCATATTCTCATTAACCAAATCGACATTTTCGACATTCAGCAATTCATCAAAATATTCCTTCCATCGTTTCAACACATTCTTTCTGCCCATCACTACATTGCCCGACTTGCTCAAAACAGAGAATACTTTATTCTTCTGTTGTCCAGCAACTACTAGATCCTGACCAAAATTCACCCATTCTCTCTCTTTTGCACCTTCATCCAGATTTTCATCAGTTCGGTTCTGCAAACAGCGGATCCATCTCACTTCTCTCACAGCATTTCTAATTTCTTCATTTCACCATTCAGTTTTCTTTTTCCCATCCTTGACTACAAACATGCCACAACACTCTTTTGCTACTTCTACAATTACTTCCTTAAACCAATTTCATTCATACTCAATATCAGACGCTTCATTCACTTCGAACTGCGTAAATTTTCCCCCTAATTTTGCTAAAATCTCTCACTTTCCTTCTTCTTTTTGTTGACTCTTGATAGCTTCTCAAGCCGCTCTTGCTTATGCACAGTTTGCTGGGTACGATGTAGAAATTGTTCAAATGGTCTGAATCTACCCCTTCACATGGCGATCGAAACTCACAAATCCATAAATTGACCCCCCCCCCCAATTTTATTCGAAATCCACATTAATATTTCACTGATGAATCTATGACTGACTACCGAAGACTCTAAATTTTTGTGAATCAAAAACCCTACGGCCCTAAATTAGTACTTCTTCTAGAAACACCCGACAGAAATACGCGATAATTTCATAACGTATCCTCAAACTGTCCTTTAATACGAACATCACTCAAAGCTAAAACATCTAAACCGAAAACATTCGCTCTCTCAACTAATTCGAACTTCTTCGACTCAAAACCCCCTCCTCAAGGTTCCAATATCCAATATGGCTTTCAACTGTGGAGCTCTGGTCAGGTCCCGGTGAGGGCGAGTTTCGTGGCATCCCTCCATCCGAGGCACATTGTTTCGATTTGGAGCCTAATGAATTTAAGGTGAAGGACGTGCTAAGACACTCTGCACCCGAGAAAAAACAAATCGATTTTGCCGATAGAGACATGTACGCGGATTTACCATCTACCGAAATCGGAAATTAGTAACAGTTCACGAAAATGAACTCGGCCAAATGTATGAAAATGGAACGAACTCACCAAAATACATACAACCGACAAATATCAAGGTATACGTTGAATGGAACATATATTACCCGGACATATACCGTTATGTTGAAATATTTAATAAAATGCAAAATTATTAAGAATACATATAACTCGCAATCGATAACAAATAGGAAATTAATAGGAAAAATGCCGTTTGAAATACATAAAAAAACACGTATACAAATACGTAAAATAAGTTTAAAATAAAATAATAATAATAATAAAATTAACAAATTTACGTCGAATTCGCATTAATTGTAGTTTGGTTTCGACACGGGCCAATTCTTCATCAACATTATTTCATTCGGGATCTTTGGGTGGTTGCTCATTACTAATGAGTCATTAGCATGTCGTCGGTTTGCACTTTCACTATTTCTTCTGTTTGTTTCGGGAATTCCATTTTCGCTGCGGTTGTTTTCTTCGTCATCAGCTCGTTGTTTGATGTGGTTAATGCGTCGTTGATTGCTTGCTTTGGTCCATAAGCCATAACGGCGATTTAATTTTTCAAAAAATTACCAAAATCACCGATTTTCCAGAGAGTTTGGTTGGCTGCAGATTCGTAACAAAGTGAATCAAGAATACCCGATTCTTGATGCACTTTGTAGCTAAAACTTGTTTTGAATGATTTTATTATATAATATTATAAGTACAATAGAACCTCGAAAAAGTTAAGTTGCAGAAAAGTTAATTCTTCGGAAAAGTTAATCGACTTTTGGTTCCCACGTAAGCCTTTGAAAAGTTAATTTTTTACTTAAATTTTCTGAGGTTACACTGGTTTACAGCAGATTCGCTATATTTTGTAATGCTCACACTATTTTTTGTTTAGATACAATACAAACAAGCAATATACACTACATTTTGCACACTGACCGTTCAGGCACGTATACGCTGAGTTTGTATTCGTTCGCATCGTTCGTTTGTTTATTCTTAATCCCTTTTTCTGCGGAACGCATTAACAAACTGTTTATTGAAAAAATGCATGGCGCCGCCAGAGTCCGGCAAATTACTAATCTGATATTACAATTACAAATTATTGTTAAATAACGCATCGAGTAATCCGAATATTACTCCGACACGTTATTTAACAGTAATTTGTAATTGCAATCCGGTATTACTTCTACTATGTATATATAAATATAACAAATAATATTTCCATGTATAATATATATGTATGTATATAACAAATGTAATCGGAGAAGTAATACCGGATTGCAATTACAAATTACTGTTAAATAACGTGTCGGAGTAATATTCAGGGAACTGACTACTGTCAAACTGAAAGTTTTACTATTGTTTACCGTCTATCTATTTTATGTAATTTTAATTTATTTTCATCGTCTTTGAAATTGAAAATAGTATTAATCGCTTTATAAAATTGAATTACATTAGAATAAAGTCGAGTTTCATTGATATAATTAAAATTAATCAAGTTTTTTGTGTGCAAAATTTTTCGTGTTTTGTGTTCTGATTCAACTGTTGTTGTTGTTGCTGTCAAATATGGCACACAAGTGCAATAGAGAGAATTGTATTACTCAAAACGTATGTGAACCAAAAATTAAGTGCGCCAAATGTAAAAATGTGTGCAATTTGAAATGTTTTGGCATCGACAAATGTGCCACAATCGATAATATTGATGTGATTAAATATACACTGCCAACGGGTGGTGTGATTTACACATTTTTGCCACATTTTGCATTCGTTTGCTGCGCCGATGCAATTGGTACAGCCGATTTAAAAGCAAATTTGAAGCTGCCAAAACAAAGAGGTGTTTCACAAACACGCCAGAAAACACAAACGGAAAACGTTGCCATCTTAAATGAGATTGCCGACATCAAAGAAAAAATTGAAAGAATGAACGAAACAGCAGAAAAAATTACATCGAATTGTCTGACATCAAAACAACGGTCAATGAAAACAACGTCTTGTGTAAATCATTGGATAACAAGGCAAGTGTAAGCAGCTCATCAGCTCACACCAATCAGTTCATAAACACACCATCATTTTCGCGCATTGTAGCCGATAATCGTCGAATGTTGACACCCAAACGCAAATTGGAGTCTGTCACAAAACCGAAACAACTGATTGAAAATTTGCCGAAACCAGTAAGTGGTACACGGGACATTAACATCGGACCACCACCAATTGCTAAGGAAAAAAACAATGCAAACACAACACGAAACATGAAACCGAAATTTGACAAGTCGATTTGGGTTTCAGGTTTGGCACCAGCCACAACAAACGAAGAAATGGTTGAATTTGTTTCAAACGCCAGTGGCAGCGAAGACAAAAGCCAATTCAATTGTGTCAAATTGGTGAAAAAAGATGCTGGCATTGAACAGCTATCATACATCTCATTCAAAATAGATGTCAATGAACAGTTGTTTGAGCAGTTGATGAATCCAGACATATGGCCAAGATACGTACGCATTCGTGAATTCATCCAAGATAGACAATTTCTTCACACACAAGCAAAAAATAAACAAAACAACATCAACAAATAATTCAATTCTCCGGAAAGAAAACAAAAAATCCGGCGAATTGATATTTATTAATGCAAGAAGTGTAATTGCAAATCTGAGTGAAATTGAGATTCTATGCAACGACTGTAAACCAAAAATGTTACTATGTACCGAAGCAAGAATAACCGAGGACATTATGTGCAATGAATTTAAATTGGATGGCTACTCGGCTATCGTGTGTCTTGCCCGAAGCCGATTCACAGGCGGTGTAATTGTATACATAAAAAACACGCTTAAATTTAAAGTGATAGAAAATATTTATAAAGAAAAATTAATGTGGTGCTTGTCAATTGAAATATTGGATAATGCTATTAGTGGAATTTATTCTGTGATATATCGCTCACCAACGTATAGCTTAATCGATTGTAATGAATTCTTAGACGAATTTTTAAAAAAAACTGTGAATCTAAATAAATTGAATGTAATAGCCGGGGATATAAACATCAATATGAACGAAATAAACTCAAACACACGATTATTAAAATGCCTATTTGATAAACACGGAGTGGAGCTCATAGTTGACTTTAATACAAGAATAACAAATAACTCCGAAACGTTAATAGATTACGTCTTAACGAATAATACAGTAAGAGTGTCTTGTGAACCACTTCAATGTGAGAAAATTACCGACCATGAAACAATTTCAATTAAAATCGAAAAAGAGGATATAGAAGTCAACTCACACAAACACGTTTTATCATGGGCAAATTATAACAAAATAAATTTGATAGAAAATTTAAGAAAATGTGACTGGTCAAATTTTGAGCAATCAGATATTGACAGAAAATTAGATATTTTACGTACAAACTTGTCATCGTCTGTCTCTAGTTTAACAAACTTAGTGAAAATAAATAATGCTGTGAAACCAAAAAAGTGGTTCGACCAAGAATTGAAAGAGTTAAAAAATAAAAAAATTTCTAAGCATAAAAAATGGTCTCTAAATAAATGTGATAGCCTATGGCAAGAATATATAATAGCCAGAAACGCATATAATACCCTAATCAAAACTAAAAAAAGCGAATACACGAGAAATCAGATTTTAAATGCTGGCAATAATCAGAAAAAAATGTGGAAATGCATAAATGGCCTAATTTCAAACAAAAGTAATACACCTAGTGATGAAATTGTTTTCGAGAATCTCATAAGCACCGAACCAAATGAAATCAGCGAAAATTTCAATTCGTATTTTGTGAACAGCATAATCGAGTTGAACCAAAAAATACCAACGACCAACAGTTTGTTACATCTAGTACCAAGTGAACACCGTTTTACATTCGAAACAACATCCATCGAACAAGTCACAAAAATAGCGCGTCATTTAACGAAAAAAATTAACAAATCGGATGCTTACAACTCACAAGTTTGGTTTGACTCTATTGAATACGTCGGATATTTTTTGACAAAAATAATAAACGAGTCACTCAATGTGGGTTACTTTCCGACAGCGTGGAAAACGTCAACCGTCGTCCCGATACCAAAGATTACAAATACGAAAAATGCAGCCGATCACAGAGACTAAATATGCTACCAGTCGAAGAAAAAATATGCGAAATCGTCGTGAAAGAACAACTAGTTGAATACATCGAAACAAATTCACTACTGTCACAACATCAATCAGCATTTCGTGCCAAACACTCGTGTGAATCTACAATCAACTTGGTTATTAACGAATGGAAAGTGAGCATGGAAGACGGTGAATATGTAGTCGTGGTTTTCCTCGATCTCAAACGAGCCTTTGAGACTGTTGATAGAAAAATCATGACAAAGAAACTAAAATCAATCGGTGTTCAAGGCGTCGAGCTGAAATGGTTCTCAAGCTACCTCAGTGCAAGAAAACAACAAACAAAATACAAAAATAATGTATCGCGTGAAATTGAAGTTCCAATAGGTCTACCCCAGGGTGCCACACTTGGTGTCATTCTGTTTAATATTTACATTGATTCATTAGCTAGTGTTCCTCAAAACAGTCAAATTGTTTTGTTCGCTGATGACACTGCCGTAGTCGTTAAGGAAAAAAATATAAATACAGCCATAAGTAAGATGAATGAAGATATAAAAATAATATCAGACTGGCTTAAGACAAATAAATTAATGTTAAATACGAAAAAAACAAATTACATGATATTGACAAAAACCAATGTGAATGTATTATCAATACCCGATGTAAAAATAGATAACGATTTAATCGAACGTGTATCAGAAGTCAAATATTTAGGTTTAAAAATTGACGACAAATTAACATTTAAAGAACAATCAATGATAAGTACTAAAAAAGCGGCTAGTAAAACAAATTTGTTATTTAGAATTTCCAAAAACCTGACATTCGACACCAAAAAAGTAATTTTTAATTCAATTGTGTTACCAGCATTTCAATATTGTTCAACTATTTACATAGCTAGTAGTAAAGAGGAAATTTCACAAATGCAAATAATACAAAATAGAGCGATGAGACTGATATTAAATGTTGACTATCTAACACCAATTAATTTTATGTTAAATGCCTTAAATTGGCTCAGTATTTCACAAATGATTAAATTTAATGTTTTGATTTATATATACAAAATGTTAAAAGGCCTTCTGCTAAACTATCTGTCCGATAAATTGATTATGACAAATGCTATTCATAATAGAAACACAAGACAAAACAATGAGTACAACCTACGGTTACCGAACTACAATTCAACGTTTGCTCAAAAGAATATGTTTTTTAATGGAGTAAAATTGTTTAATAATTTACCAAACGAAATTAAAATGTCGCCATCATTAATGGTTTTCAAAGAAAAAAGTAGGAAATATATTATCGAGAATTTTGAAGTATTGTAAAATGTAAAAAGAGCTTCGGCTAATTAAAATAAATAAAATAAAATAAAAATAAATAAAATAAATATTCGGATTACAAAAGGGGATTACATAATTCGATTAAAAAACGACACGTTATTTAATAGCTCTCAAAATTACTGCCGGACTCTGGGCGCCGCTATTTAAATAAATTTATCTATCAATATACCTATATTCTATGTATTTTTATCGATTTTGAAAAAACCCTTGGAAAAGTTAATTCCTCGGAAAAGTTAATTACCTCTGGGACATTTCAATTAACTTTTTCGAGGTTCTACTGTATTTGACACTTGATACTTGTTGATCAAATCCAATATAACACCATCGTCGTCCGAGTCGGTTTCAATCGAACTATCATCGCCTCGTGCTGATTGTGAGGTGCCCGAAACAATCGAATTATTTGGATTCGAATCAGCACTCATTGAAAAATCATTGCAATCAGAACTTTGGAGCCCCGAAGTTGGTGTGGACAAAACGCAAGATTCATTTGTCGCCGTATTTTTCTTATTCGATGAGGAACCTATCGAACAAATCAATTTCATGTTGGTTTAGTGAACACAAATCGGTGAGAATGGAAACGAACTCAATAAACAACGGATTCAAGCAATAAATTTCATCAGCAAAAATCGATAAGAAACAAAGATAATTACACACACTTCCACGAAAATAATCATTTATTGTTTTAATTTTTTTCGGAGCACTCATTTTCGATGATAAACCAATTCAAATAACGTTTACAAAATAATATCTCATTTCGAAGAAACGAGCAACATAAAAACGGTTTTTTCGTCACAGCAGCCAATGTAAAGTGTTGAGAAATTTGCATTGACACTGGCTAGCTCCTCTGTGTGACGTTGCGCTGCTCCTGATTTTTGTTTACGAAATATGCAATAACAAACTATGGAATAACGGTGACAAAACAGAAACAGAGTTGTGCTTGTGCATGAGACGTGTATATACCAGGTACTTGCATATGAAACCGCTGTTGACATCTAGCGGTCAATAGCTGGTACTGTGTGATCTGTCAAACCATGTAGTTCATGCTTTTTAGTAAATATGACATCTGTCAACAATACTCCATATACAATATTTCAAGTTTCATACAACAATGTGTTTTTTTCGCTTTTGAAAAATGTCGGATTTTGTGCCTGAAAATAGTGAAATGCGGACAGCACTGCTTTTCTGCTTTCGTTTAAAGAAAACTGCTGCCGAATCTCATCGAATGCTTCTAGAAGCTTACGACGAGCATGCTTTAAGTGAAACACAATGTAGAGAGTGGTTCAGACGATTCAAAAATGGCAATTTTGACCTGAGACATGAAGAACGTGGTAGACCGCCGAGGAAGTTTGAAGACACTGCATTGCAGGCATTGCTGGATGAGGACGATGCTCAGACGCAACCACATCTCGCAGAACAATTAAATGTGGACTCAGCAACTATTTCCAGACGTTTGAAAGCAATGGGAAAGATCCAGAAGGTCGGAAAATGGGTGCCACATGAACTGAATGAAAGGCAGCAGGAAAACCGAAAAACCACTTGTGAATTGCTGCTCGCAAGTGCTCGCAAGGTACAAAAGGAAGTCGTTTCTGCATCGGATTGTGAATGGCGATGAAAAATTGATATATTTCGAGTATCCTAAGCGCAAGAGATCATGGGTAACACCAGGCGAACCAGCGACATCGGCTCGGACGGAAGACAATGCTGTGTGTTTGGTGGGATCAGAAGGGTGTCATCTATAATGAGCTGTTAAAACCTGGTGAAACGGTTAATACTGATCGCTACCGACAGCAAATGATCGATTTGAACCGCGCATTGCTTCAAAAACGGCCGGAATATCAAAAAAGGCAACACAAAGTGATTCTCTTGCACGACAATGCTCCATCACACACTGCAAGACTGGTCAAGGAAACGATTGAGGCGATTAGTTGGGAACTGCTACCGCATGCGGCTTACTCACCAGACCTGGCACCGTCAGATTACTACTTGTTCGCTTCGATGGGTCACGCACTGTCGGAGCAGCGCTTCACTTATTACGAAAATGTGAGAAAATGGCTCGATGACTGGTTTGCGTCAAAAGACGAACAGTTTTATTGGCTCGGTATTCATAAATTGTCCGAAAGATGGCAAAAATGTGCGGATTCGAATGGACAATACTTTGAATAAAATATTTTTTGCCATCATACTAAAATAAACGTGTTTTTTTAGCAAAAATACAGCGGTTTCATATGCAAGTACCTGGTACATATACTTCGCCACGTCGAATTTGGTATTGCGTTCATTACGTTAGAATGAAAGATGCTCAAAATGAGAAAATTTCATTGGGATTTCGTTATTCCACTCATGTTTTTGAACTACCAGAAATTCGGCCAAGAACTGCCAATTTCGGATTTACAATTGCCAGTTTCTGGTACAACTTCCCCTTAAAATATGCCCTGGTGTAAAAGGTAAATTTAATATTATTTTTACCATTTACCGTATAATTTTTACCATTTGACATTTATGCAGAATATTTTTCAAAAGATATACATTAATGAATTAAAGTTACCACAGCACACATTAAATTTATCAATTGCCGCTTCACTCTCAAAACGTTACTCATTTCCAAAATATTCCGCACAAAAGATTTGTTGTCTAATGTTTTGACAAGCAAATTTGTTTCGGTGCACGCTTCTTTGACTGTATTTACCTGGCTTGAGTATCAAGTTCAATTTGAAAATGGATATATTTATATAATGACAAGCAGCCTCAGCTCACTTCACTCATCTCGCATAAATTTCTTTTTTCTACCTAGTCCATCATAGTTTACCACCAGTGTATTGAAAACCATCACAGATGTGTTCAAAAATATCTCGGGGAAGAGAAGAGCTCTTCATCGATGTCCATACACACTAAGAAATCGTCAGGAAATATATATACGTCTGCCGTAAATATCATCTCAAATTGAGATAGTCAAATGTTTGCGGTAAAATTCGATATGAATGCGTTGAAAGTTGTCTGAACGTGAACAAATATATTATTAAATAGATTTTTACGCATTCATATTAAATTTTAAGGCAAGGCTGAGAGAGGGAGCACTCCGTGGAAAACATTTTGAGACGATTGAACTCATAAAAGAAAATTCGCAGAATGAGCTTTATGTCATTCCAAAATGGTATACCAAAAATGTTTTGAAGATTAGAAAAAATATTAACATATGTGTATGGTGATTACTTTGAAGGGAATTAAATGAATATTGATGATAAATTACCCGTTGTTATTTCATATGCACAGAAGTTACATGTCATTGCTCTAGAAACAGTACCTAAGATTGTAAAGTAGTATTATAGACTGATAGATTTGGATAGATCTTTCGTCAGCGGATTGTTAATCTAAAACGTGATGAGTAAAACGCGTTCGTTCCGTTTCGTGGTTAATAAAGAAGAGAGTGTATTTGTATTCAATAAAGTGACATTTGGTATTTAGATGACAGGCATATTTGTGCATTGCCAACTTCAAGTCAGTTAGTTAACATCATAGGAGAATTCAATTCTCATCAGTTAATTACATTTCAATACCTTCCCTGAATTGAATATCTCTTAATTTCAAAAGTTATTTCAAAGATGAATTGTTTTTTTTTGTTCATTGAAAGCCGAAAAACTTAGCAAAGATAGATAGTCTTCGACTTCCAGTTGACTTGGTTAAAATATCTGCAGGCATTTCGTCTATGCGCAGATATTTGAATTTGGTCGTGCCGTTTTGCAAGTTTTCTCGCACGAATTTGTCCTTGATGTCTATGTGTTTCGTGCGTGGCGAATACGAGTTGTTATTGGCTAAGTGCATCGCGCCTTTGTTATCACAATGCAAAGTAAGGCATCTTGGAAGGCTCGGAAATAGTTCCAGTTCGAGTCTTTTCAGCCAAATCGACTCTTGGATCGCTGAAACCATCGACATCAGTTCAGCTTCGGTTGTAGACAAGGCTATCGTCTTCTGTCTTCTAGTGCACCATGAAATCGCTCCACCTTGCATTGTGAAGAGATATCCAGTGGTCGATCGTCGTTCGTCTTCGTCGCTTCCCCAATCGGCGTCGCAAAAACCTTCTAATAATTGCATTGGCCTGCTGTAGGTGATTTTTGTGCCGACAGCTCCTTTCAGATAGCGTAACACACGCTTCGTAGCGCCCCAGTGCGCTTTTCCAGGATTTTCGCAGTATCGGCTGAGTACATTGACTGCAAAATTTATGTCTAGTCGAGTCACCTGTGCGCAGAACAGCAGTGCACCTATCGCTTGGCGATACGGAACCTTTCGCATTTCCGCTTTGCCTTTTTCATCCATCGGGCACATTTTCGCTGTGAGTTTTTGGTTGACATCCATCGGTGCGGTTGTAGGATTGCAATCTTTCAAGTTGAATCGCTCAACTAATTCTTCAATGTACTGCGATTGATCCAACGATATTGTTCCGTCCTTTCTGTTTCGCCTGATACGGATTCCAAGCACCGATGATACTTTGCCCAAGTCTTTCATGCTAAATTCGTAGCATAAAACTGATTTGAGCTTTCTTTCCATCTGTGAATTATTTGAAAAGATTAGAATGTCATCGACATAAATGGCTACGATAAAAATTCCTTCACTCATCGCTCCAAAATAAACACATTGATCGGCTAAGGATCGCTTCAGACCGAAGTTCAACAATGTGTTGTTCAACGTGTTGTTCCACACACGGCTTGATTGCTTCAATCCGTAGATTGATTTAATCAATTTGCAGTGGCGATCCGTCCCATCGTTAAAGCATTCGGGCTGTGTCATGAATATTTCTTCATCTAATTTTCCATGCAGAAACGCTGTGACTACATCCATCTGTCTTATGTTTAAATCGTGTCGTGCCGCTATGGCCATCAGATATCGGATCGAAGAGTACCTCACGACTGGCGAGAACGTCCCGTTGTAATCGATTCCCTCAACTTGTGTGAAGCCCTTCGCAACCAGTCTGGCTTTGTATCGGATGATTTTTCCATGAGCATCCCTCTTCGACTTGAATACCCATTTGCATTTAATTGCGGCCTTTCCAACAGGTATATTGACAGGTTCCCATGTTTTATTTCGCTGTAGCGAATCGAATTCTTCCTTCATTGCACTCTTCCAGGATGCGGAGTCTTCGCTTGTCATCGCCTGCCTTGTAGTCATCGGATCCCTAGCAACAAACGCGAAGCGAGTGTAATTTGGTTTCGGCTTGCCCAAATTTCTCTCTGGCCGCTCCATAGGCAATAAAGTTTCATCTAAAGTTTCATCTAAAGTTTCTTCGAACTCGCTGTCTTCGTTTGCTGAGCGGTATGAGTCATCGAGATTCGGATTTTCGGAGTGATTTGTCACGTTGGCATCACTTTTCACAATTTGTGAATCATTTTGACTTCTATCTTCCCTTGATTCACGAATTCCCGTTGAAGAGTCATCAGGTTGATTCGTTATTTCTGCATCTGGTTCAGTCGTCGTCTGTTTGACGCTCTCAGGTTCACAATCAGTTGGATTCGACGTTTCTTCGTGTGATGATACAAGATAACGATTAGTATTTTTAATTTTAAAATCATTTACCTGACTAGGGTCAGATGATTCCAGAAACACGACATCTCTGCTGATTAAGACCTTTTCTGTCTTCTCGTTGTAGAATTTGTACGCTTTCGCATCAACAGCATAGCCGATGAAGATGCACTCTATTGACTTCGCATCCAATTTCTTCCTTTGCACGTCTGGAACATGGACAAAAGCACGGCAACCGAACACCTTCAAGAATGACAGCTTCGGTTTTTTATTTGTCCAAAATTGCTCGGGTGATCTGTCACCTGTTCCCTTGCACGGAATTCGATTGATGAGATAAGCAGCTGTTGTGAGTGCCTCCGCCCAAAATTGTTTCGAAAGTCCTGCATCGATCAGCATGCATCGAACTTTGTCCAACAGCGTTCGATTCATTCGCTCTGCTAGTCCATTTTGCTGCGGACTATACGTGGCAGATTTTTCATGATGAATTCCATTTCGCTCGAAGAAAGACGAAAAACTTTTGTTGCAGTACTCCGTACCATTGTCACTTCGAAGTTTTTTAATTTTGTGTCCACATTGTGTTTCTGCCAACGATTTGAATTTCACAAAGCAGTCAAACACATCACTTTTGTTGTTGAGGACGAACAAAAATACTTTTCTCGAAAAGTCGTCGATAAAGGTCACGAAATATTTGCAGCCACTGAAAGATTTCACCTGAATAAGACCACATACGTCACTGTGAACGCGTTCCAGTAGCTCAGTAGCTCGATTTCCTTCATCCTTAAATGGTAGCCGATTGTGCTTCCCTTCGACACACGTGGTGCAAATTTTGTCGCCCGAAAGGTTCAAATTTTTTACTGAATTCTTCAAAAACTTTATGTATTCGAAGCTCGCGTGACCGAATCGACGATGCCACAAAACAATGTCTTCTTTTGCTTTCGCTGCAATTTCCCTGTTTTTTATTTCACTAAAACAGGTTTTTGTTTCATGCACGACATCCAGTTTGAAAAGTCCGTTCACTGGACTTGCAGTTGCTATTTCATTCCAATCACTATCGTAGATTGAGCAACCATCCCTTTTGAACAAAATTGAGTGACCGTTCTCCACCATTTGGCTCACTGATAACAGATTGGCTGCGATATTCGGAACGAAATGCACTTTGTCAATCTTTATTTTTTTACATTCGCCGTTCAACATTATACTTTGGCTCACTTCACCGACGCATTCGATTTTTAACACATCACTATTCGCAACAACCACTTCTTTATGCTCTGACTTAGTCGCGTTCAATAGAATTGATTTGTGTTTCGTCATATGCGAAGTGCAGCCACTATCAATGTACCAGTCCGACGAGAGTGAAGCATTTTGCGCTAAAAATGAAGTGTATAGCATAACTTGTTCTTTATTTTTTTTCTTCGATTTACTGTTTCTTTTTGCCGGGCAATTTCTCACTAAATGCTCCGTTGAGCCACACTCGAAGCACTTAAGAACTTTCGTTTTGTTGAACTTGCCTCTATGTTTGGCTGCCAGCGCATTTGTTTCAACACTTTCACTTGTATCGTCGAAAATCAGTCCATGCAACAGCAAATTTTTCACATAGTCCACCGTTATCTCCTTTCCAGAGCTATCGACCGCCAAAATCAACGTTTTGTATTCCTTTAGCATTCCGATCAAAATCAGAGAGCCAGCGACGTTTTCATCAATATTGAATCCCGCTGCCTTGACTTTTGACCATAGTGAACATTTCTGGCGCACGTATTCCTCCGTTGAATCGAAATTCTCGCGTCTGACCGTGACAAGCTGCTCAAGTAATGCGCACTTGCGTCCCGTGCCTGAATCTTCGAATGCCGCTTGTAGAGAATCCCAAACTTCTTTCGCAGTGTTTTTTTCTTCAATGTATGAATACATCTGCGGGTCCAAAAGCAACGTTAGCTCGCCCAATGCTTTGAGGTCTTGGCTAATCGCTTCTGCATTTGCGCTCGTTCCCAGCTCCTTTTCGCAATATTTCCACAAGCCTTTCACTATCAAGTGTGCTCTGGCGCCGATTTTCCATTCAGAATAATTTTCCCGTCCCTTCAGTCTGTCGAATTGAATGTGCGTGCTGCTCATTTTTGGTTAGTACTTTACCGTGTATTACAGCAACAACAATCTTTCTTTGCAGAAAAAAGACAAAATTTTCGAATAAAAATCGCGATTTTTGCAAAAAATTACCGACGAAATAAACTCCCCAAACGTTTCTAGTTAATTCAGCGTTTAAATTAACAGCGGATGGCCCATAACCTGATAGATTTGGATAGATCTTTTGTCAGCGGATTGTTAATCTAAAACGTGATGAGTAAAACGCGTGCGTTCCGTTTCGTGGTTAATAAAGAAGAGAGTGTATTTGTATTCAATAAAGTGACATTTGGTATTTAGATGACAGGCATATTTGTGCATTGCTAACTTCAAGTCAGTTAGTTGACATCATAGGAGAATTCAATTCTCATCAGTTAATTACATTTCAATATAGACACTTCAACGAATAATGCAACATTATCGGTGAAACCGATATGAAAGATATGATGCGCAAGTATACAATACCTCGAAGAAAATACATTTAAGGCATTTGGAAACATTTGAAAATTTATCGGCGCTTCCAAATTTTTGAGCTGTTGTATATTTATTATACGCGTTGTGGAATTTGTTGTCAAAGACAAACCGTAAAATTTACAGCTCTGCAAACTGACAGCTGAAGGTTTCATTTTATAACTTCCTGTGCAAAGTGGTGGTGATTGGTGAATGTCAATGAAGCGCGGCATCTCTACCTGAATGACCTCAACCAAACTCTCTTCTTTTCGCCAAATATATAAGGCATATTATGATCTACATATTTTTCGAAGACGCTTATCACATATCTCATATCATTAATTCGAAAATCGAATGTGAAATGTTGGGAAATTTTTATTGAAACATTTTTTATATTGTAAACAAATTACAAACAAAAATATATTGCATTATCATTCTCAGCCATTCAAATCTTTTAATGGAACATTGTATATTAATTAAAATTTATCATTTATTTATACGTAAATTTCGTTGTCAAAAATAATTTTTTTTTAAATTTGTGAAAAAGAACATAGATTTTATTTTTAAAAATAAATGAAGTTTGTTCATCTTTGATAAATCGGGATTTTTGCTACTACATCAGCCCAGAAGTTTGAGTAATTCTTTACAATAGATCCACTGAAAATAGGAGAAACGGATATATTTATTATAATATCTCTATCTATAGATTCGAAGTGACGTATGTGTTTCTATAATTTTAGATGGAAACGGACATATGTTATAAAGCATACAAAAATATAAGGGAGAGAAATATGTATTAACGAAATACACACAGTAAATAAAGTCCACTTAACCAAACTCCACTTAAACCAAACTTTGTCGTTCTACAACGACAGAATGTGCGCTCACCCACAATTAAATAATGGATCGAACTCACAAAATAAATATTACAAGAGAAAGAGGTAAGTAAATAAGCGAACATAGTTCCAGCACCAACAATGCAAACTCGAAGCCGTACAATAAAAGAGCTTACGATCAATCATGAAGTGTCAACAAAACAAAAGCCGACGATCAAAATAGACGATGATGAAGTGAAATTACAAGCAAAGCGAGCGTTGAAAGGTGGCAGATTGAGGAAAATATTTTGGCTGAATTCGATGATATTGAAAAGGCCTTCAAAAAGTTTCATGGTGACTTTCATACAACCATTGATTCGTGGATAACGCATTTTATTGAACAAAGTGAAATATTTCAATTAAATGAATTCGAAAAATGTATTTTCACAAAAAAGCTTATGAGAGGAACGGCCAAACTTTTCATTGAATTCGAAAGCCGTGCAACTAATGTGATTTGAGAAAAGAGTTTATTGATTAATTCCCTAAAAAAATTAACAGTGCAATACAATCAATGGTTTGCCGGGTCCCTCACATATCAAAGCTTTTATATACAAAGCTGACGAAGCTGACGAAGCTGATAATTTAGGCATTTAAAGAAAAAAATACAACCCTACGAATTACAACAGAGAATCTTCAAAAGAGAACTCTCTAATTCTGAGTGATTTCCAGAGAAATTGGACATATTGAAGAAAAAAGAGAGCATGCTACAACTGTGGAAACTCCAGAAAGACCAAAAATTAACATCATTACAAAAAGCAGCAGAAACAAAAATGTAAAAATAAATAACGTAGAGGTCTGTGCGTGAACTTACACTGTTAGTGACTATACAGTAATCAGAAAGACGTTAAAAATGAATTTCAAACCGTCAAAATCAATGCCAACGACCCGTTAAAATTAAAAAACACGTCTAAAATCAACAAAAACATGTGTATTTAAAGAATTGGAAGTATTCAAAGAAAGTTTAACGTCCATGAAAAATCGACCGAAGCAAATTCAAAATCAATTAGATTGATTGAGATTGGCACAGATATTCTGGTTCACTCATAGAAAACATCGACTGAAGCGACTCCATTACAGCGAAAATTGAATATCACGCAGAAACCAAAGGAAGATTCAGCTGAAGAGGTCACATCTCAGCAATCATTTGCTGATATCATTCGAACACAAAATACACCTAAACGTAAACGAATGGATGAGGCTCCGAAATATGATAAACCGAAACCGAAGATTGGCACGAAATCAAATACAAATGGTCTATCAATTGCGATGAAGCCAGAACGAAAAAAAAGTGAAAAAACATTGTTTTGAAAAATTAGTTTGGGTCCCGTTTCAGTAAGGAAAAATCAAATGATTGTGATGGTCTCAAATATGCGAAATAAAGTCAGATTAAATTTATTGAATAGTTAGCTTTATTTAAACACATGTTCACTGGTTGAACGCTGGAACAAGAAGAAGGAAATACACGCTGTCATACTACCACTATGACAAAGCCTGAACACAATATATATGTACATGTAACCCGAATGACGTTGAATCAGGCGGCTGTCACACTGTTGTTTGACAAACCGCTTACAACTCGGCCATACTGACATTAAATCGACTCGATTTACAAAGCTAGGGTGTATTTCAGACTAACCAAATTAGCGTGCCTATCATACTAACTAAGGAACATCGATACAATCATTTACTTAATTAGCTACAGGTTCAATTTCCAGGCCAATCAGTGTTGCTTCAGGAAACTCAGTAACACAGTCAAAAGTTGGATCAACCCATAATTTTAATTTAGCTGATTCTAATATCCCATCATAGGGTAGTTGATTGATGCGACAACCGTCAATATCACGAACAACATATCGATCATTTTCTAATTTTTTGTGAATGACATAAGGACCCCGAAATTTTGGAATCAGTTTTTTATTTTTTCCCACAGTAGTATCCACATTCTGAATGACCACATAGTCACCCTCATTAAACTCGTGCGCTGGTTTATGTTCAGTCGTAAAATGTTTCAGATTTGCTTGCTGTGCCTTTGCAATATTCTCATTTGCTACGGCTCTCAATGACATCAGATTGTCCGAAGTATTCGTCAGTTTGTCGTCCAAATATTCAGTTAATTCATCAACGATCTTGCCCCTGTTTGGAATGCGAAGGCAAAGTGACTCATTCCTGATATCATGAAATGAGTGAGATCAGCAAACAGAAAAATGAGATCATTTGCACTCTAACCATTTGTCAAACTCAAGCATAATTTGAGAAAATCGATTATTTCGTTCCTTGCGTGCCAATCGGCTACTTAACAAGTAGCTCAACCATGGAAAATCGATTGGCAAACGGTTCTCGCATTTGTCGCCTGCTACTTACTACATTGCAACATTGTAGTTTAATTACCGAACGCGCGCAACTTTGTATCCCAACCGAGACGGCTAATTAGCGCCGCTCTTGCTGTTTGGAAGAAAGTCACGTACGTCGGATAATAAAGGAAATTAGATCATACATGACATCATTGTATTGAAAACCAAGAACTTAGTTTAAGAATCACTTTGAATAAAGAATTCACTTCTGTTTTAAACTCCAACGAGAGCAGACGTCTTTCTCTTAAATAAATTTACAGCAACTTGAGAGAAATAAAGCCAAACCAAAAGTAAGTAGTTTCTCACTTGCACTACAAACAAAAGCAAGCCCTCAAACATTTTGGTGACCCCGACGTGATTTAAAAGAAAAATCTACGCAATTTAAATAAAAAACAGACGTGATTTAAAAGAAAAATCTACGCATTTTAAATAAAAAACAGACGTGATTTAAAGAGAAAATCTACGTATCTAAAGTAAATTAACGTGATTTAAATAAAAATCGCCGTTATATAAATAAAAGTTCACGTGAAATAAAAGTGACTTAAAAAACAAAAAGTGATTGATTCTAACTTCTCTGATAACTAATCGGCGTGTAAATAAAAGGAAAAGCCAACGCGCCAACCATAAACCCATTGAAGAAATTGTGAATCGTGAATAAAAGAAAAGTAACGAACACTAAAAACTAAAGGCATTAACTAAATAACCAGAGACTCGGCATTTCAAACAAAAAATATTTGGAATGAATTCAAATTTTGTGGCAGTGAACGACGCTCAACCGAGTACCTCAAATACGGTTGAGTTAAACCCGGTCGTGAAAAAACAATACGTTGCCGGTGCAATTTTAGTGGGACAAAAAAGTGGAAATAGTAAAGGAATAAATTTCCCAGAGAACGTTAGAATTGGGTTGAACATAAGGGCAAAAAATTGTCCGAAATCGCCTAGTGAATGGGAGAACCTGATCAAAAGAAAGGAGCCCATCACCGGAAATAAACGATCATTCCGCATAGAAGAACAATTTTGGTTTACATCTGGAGCCACCTGGATAATTCCAACGTCGTTATTCAAAACAACGCAAATTCAAATAAAATTGGATCCAGCTGCATTACTTTCGCTAGGATTCATCGTGGAAGTTTACCTGCGATATACATCCGTCGTTAAGAAGCTCGAAGCCACTCCTCAATTCAGTGCTGGGGGTGTATTAAAATTCGAAACAAACTGGACTGTGCTGCCCAAAATAGAGGAAGCAACGCCAGCTTTTACCGTGCGGATCTGGGAGTTCGAATCATCAGATCGGCAAGTAAAACCCAGAGCAATTAAGAAAAAAGAAAATCAATTGTAAATTTAAGAAAAAAAAGTGAATTTACATCTAACCCAAATAAAATAGGAATTAAACCCGAAACAGTGATTTGAGCCAAAAATAAATATTTTTAAGCCAAGTTAAAATTCAACTGAAACTAGTATTTAGATTCTAAATCATTTTAATAATGAAGACATACCAAGAAACAGTGGATGATTTCAAAAAAGAGATCGCATTCATCCTAAATGAGGAGAATGTTTTCGATCCATATAGTAAACAGGGATATTTAACATATTTAACGGGTTTGGTAAATTCCTTGGGTTTAATTGAAAAAGAGAAGGCCGATAGCGAGACTTCTCAGGAAATAGACATCGAATTAGATGAAATAAATAAGTTAGCAAATAAAGGGTTTGCTAAATTGGACGAATTAAAGCATAAGACGCCAGTAGTTCGCCCAACCGGTACAATACCGAAGAAACTGATAGGTTCAACTACACCTATACAAAATTCAAATGAAACAAACCCCTTTCTCTCGCAAAAAGGTCCAGAGGAAGGGGAAACATCCCAAATCTCCGAATTAAGCCAACGAGCTATGGAGATGATTTTGGATAGAATAAAAAATTTGGAACGCTTGTGAACTGACCAAAACTTAAAGGAAGGTCAACAAATCACAGAAAGCAATATCGAGTCAGTTAACTTTGAGGCTAAAGCTAGCAGTCCAAAGGGTCCTATTTCGGAAATAGAAATAGAAAACCAAACTGATGAACTCGAAGGAAACCAAGGGTTAAATTTGGTATCAAATCCAATGGTCATAAAAAAGAAAGATCGTTGTGAACCAAAGCCAACTATCCAAATGAGGTTCAATAAAATTGAGCTTCAAACGTTCGATGGGAATCGAATAAATTGGATTAGCTTTCGAGATCAATTCCTCGACTTAATCCATAATAACCCAAACCTTTCGAAATCAACTAAGTTCTATCAACTTCAAACTCACCTAACGGGTGAGGGTTTACGAAGAATTAGTGGTTTTAATAACCCATCTTCAGAATACGAGGCTGCATGGCAAGCCTTGGTTGATCGTTTCGATAATGAAGATGAAATTATTGCAGAATATATGCAATGCATCTTCAATCTACCGGTACTAAATAGTAATCCGAGTAGAGCAAAACTCTTAGAAATAATTGACAAAACAAACCAAATGCTACGGGTAATGCCAAACTTCGGCTATGACGTAAGTTCATACGACCCATGGTTAATTTGCTGGCTAAAAGGCCGACTGGACAATACCACGGCAAAGAAGTGGAAGGACCAGGTTAAAAGAAAACAAAAGATTAAAGTTAAAGAGTTAATCGAATTTTTAGAGGTAGAAGCCTCTGAAGTGGCGGAGACAAATAAAATGTACTCAAAGCCAAAACCAAAGCACCAAAGAAAAGGCGCTAACGTTCTACTAACGACAGTAGACAAACCAAGTTGTGCATATTGTAAGGGGGATCATCCTTTATTTCGCTGCCGAGCATTCCCTGAGCTTTCAGTCGAAAATCGAATTAAGAAGGTGAAACAGGGAAATTTGTGCCTCAAGTGTTTAACGAAACATGGCAATAATAATGAATGCAAGTTTGGGCCATGCAAAACATGCGAAAAGGATCACAACAATCTCCTGTGTTACAAAAGGGAGAGAGCCTCAAAGGAGGAGAAAATCTCAACCTCCAGGCAAGAAACAGATTGACCAACAATAAATAGTATCTCAGCACCGATATCAAAAGGTCAGTCGGTACTGGGAACAGTTGTTGCATCTGTAGCCTGTGATGCAATATACAACAGAATTCGAGCCTTATGTGACAACGGTTCACAATTAAACTTAATTAAGCAAAGGGCTGTAAAAAGGCTTGGATTAAAAATGGAAAGGGTTTCGGTGCAAATAAGAGGAGCACAGAACACCAAACTCGACAAACCAATTGGTCGGGTAAAACTTAAAATAGAATTACCAAACAACAAACTTGTTGCAGGGTTTTACGTAGTGAAAAAAGTCACTTGTGCCCTACCTGTAAGACAGGTGAATATAAATAAATATGCAGAATTTTCAAATCTCAAGTTGGCGGACCCCAATTACGGAACGCCAAGAATGGTTGATGCACTCTTGGGTATTGGGATTTGGATAAAAATACTGGGTAGTGGCCTTGTTAAAAGCAAGGATAAACTAGCTGCTGCCCAGGAAACAGAGCTTGGTTGGGTAATCTATCAAACGGATAGAGATACTGACTCTGAAATGGAAATAAAAACCTCCCATGCAATGCACATAGTGGAGGAAAGCGGGTTAGCTGAATTAGCTAGCATTTTAAAACGCTTTTGGGAAATAGAAAATATTCCCACCGTTCGAAGGTTATCACCAGAAGAGGTCGAATGCGAACGGATATTCGCACAGTCTCATTCTCGCAATAGAGATGGACGATATGTTGTGAATCTTCCATTCAATGATAAAATAAAATTGCTTGGAAAGTCAAAGTCAAGGGCCATAAAACAGTTCTTCTCAATTGAAAGAAAAATGTCGCAAAATGAGAATTTTAGAGAAGAATATATAAAATTCATGCGCGAATTTGAAGAACTGGGTCACATAAGTCGAATAAACGACAAGAAAGAGGATGGATATTATACGCCACACCATGGTGTATTTTCCTCTAACAAATTTAGGCAAGTATTCAATGCATCAAGCAAAACTACCTCGGGTGTGTCATTAAATGATTGTCAACTCGTTGGGGAAAAGCTTCAGAAAGATTTATCCAATATTTTGATAAATTTTAGATGCTTTGAAGTCGCGTTCACAGCGGATGTAGTGAAAATGTTCCGCCAAGTTGAAGTGAACGATTGCCACAAAAAATATCAAAAGATAATTTGGCGATATTCCAAAACGGAACCAGTCGCTGTTTACCAAATAAATAGAGTAGCTTATGGCCAAGCAGCCGCGCTACATTTGTCAGTTCGCGCCATGCAACAATGTGCAATGGATTATTCAAAGGAATATCCAATCGGTGCGGAGACAGTTTTAAACTCCTTTTATGTGGACGACATATTGAGTGGAGCAGACACTGAAAGTGAGGCATTGGAAAAGGTCAATCAAGTGACCCAGCTCTTAAAAAAGGGTTGTTTTCCGCTCGCAAAATGGTGCTCAAATAAACAAATATTTTCTGGAAAAAGCCCAGAATTTTTAGATCTCAATGAATTCGAGTCGAAAACAGTACTTGGCATGAGATGGTTACCTAAAAACGATGTATTTGTTTATAAATTAAAGGAAATTCCAGAAAAAGAAAACTGGACAAAAAGGCAAGTGCTATCCGAGATTGGTAGGCTATATGATCCAAATGGGTACTTAGCCCCAATAATAATAAATGCAAAAATACTAATCCAGAAAATCTGGCAGGCAGAAATTGATTGGGATGAAAACATTCCATCAGCAATACTTTCCGCATGGACAACATTCCTGGAAAATCTGCCAAGTTTAAATGAAGTAAAAATTCCAAGATGGCTGGGAATGAAGGCCATATGGATAACAGAATTGCACAGCTTTAGCGACGCATCTGAAAATGCATATGCGGCAGTAGTCTATGCAAAAACTGTAAGAAGCGATGGACATTCAACAGTTCATCTAATACAAAGTAAAACAAGAGTGGCACCCATTAAAAAGTTAACAATACCTAGATTGGAATTGAGTGGTGCTCATCTCCTAACAAAATTAACAAAAATAATTTTGAACGAATTTAAAAAAAGAGTCTCAACCTGTTACTTTTGGACAGACTCCGAAGTAGTCTTGGCATGGATTAAAAAATCACCAAGCGAACTCTAAACATTTGTGGGAAATCGGGTTGCTGAAATTCAGCAGAATTCAACTGAGAAAGGGTTTACCTGGCGATGGGTACCGGGGGAAGACAATCCGGCAGACCTCGCATCAAGAGGTATAACACCCCAATGTTTAATTAAAAGTAAATTGTGGTGGAACGGCCCAAATTGGTTTAAAAAGAATGAAAAGGCCTGGCCAAAACCAACCCCAAACAAGCAAAGCTCTAAAAAGAGCATTTTGCAAGAAACAAAAGTGGTAGCACACATTGCCGTACACGAACCATTGCACAAAGGCAGTTGGTTCAGGGCTAAACGAGCCTCAAAAATCTCTCCTCTCCTGAGTAGCTATAGTAGCTTTACTAAATTGAAAAGAGTAATGGCATACATTTTAAGGGCTATAAATAATTTCAGGGCATATGGAGATAATTCCAAAGCAAACCTTGTTGGTCCATTATCAATAAATGAATTACAAGATGCAACCATAACATTGGTGCAAATGGATCAAGCCATTTCACTGAAAAAAGAATGGAGTGAAATTGGTAAAGAAAACAAGGGAAATGGAACGATCTGGTTGGAACCAACCAACCAAATCCAACGCCTCCACGGCCGAGTATTAAGCGAAAAATTTATCCTTTGAAGAGAAATATCCAATATTATTGTCTCCCAAAGGTAACTTGGCAAAATTAAAAATTGAAGAGGCACACTTAAAACCACACAACGGTGGACTGCACGAAGCTGCGGTAAAAAAGGTAGAGCACCACCTAAAGAGGGTAATTGGTGCACAAAATTTAACATTTGAAGAGTATGCAACGTTACTCACACAAATAGAGGCTTGTGTAAATTCAAGACCAATAGCACCAATTTCAGATGATCCAAATGATCTGAGTGCATTGACCCCTGGTCACTTCCTAATTGGAGAAGCAATGATAACATTGTGTGAACCGCGTGAATTAGGAGAGATAAAAACCTCCTATCTAAAGAGATGGGAAATGGTGCAACAAATGCATCAAAATTTCTGGAATCGTAAGCATCCAGAAACTTAAGTGGGAATAAAAATACACTTGCTAGATAAGTAAAATAGGATGAAATGTAAAAAACGGGACCTATAAATGGAAACGTTATAAATAAATGGGTTAACGAACCTTTAAAAAAAGGAAAATAAGATAAATAATAAAAATAGAAGGCAGGTAGTGTTAATAAGTTCTGGACATTGTAAACATTCAGGGCCACATAGAAAAATATATGTAGGTTAAACTAGCGTTTAACAGGGGCCGGGATGTTTGGAATGCGAAGGCAAAGTGACTCATTCCTGATATCATGAAATGAGTGAGATCAGCAAACAGAAAAATGAGATCATTTGCACTCTAACCATTTGTCAAACTCAAGCATAATTTGAGAAAATCGATTATTTCGTTCCTTGCGTGCCAATCGGCTACTTAACAAGTAGCTCAACCATGGAAAATCGATTGGCAAACGGTTCTCGCATTTGTCGCCTGCTACTTACTACATTGCAACATTGTAGTTTAATTACCGAACGCGCGCAACTTTGTATCCCAACTGAGACGGCTAATTAGCGCCGCTCTTGCTGTTTGGAAGAAAGTCACGTACGTCGGATAATAAAGGAAATTAGATCATACATGACATCATTGTATTGAAAACCAAGAACTTAGTTTAAGAATCACTTTGAATAAAGAATTCACTTCTGTTTTAAACTCCAACGAGAGCAGACGTCTTTCTCTTAAATAAATTTACAGCAACTTGAGAGAAATAAAGCCAAACCAAAAGTAAGTAGTTTCTCACTTGCACTACAAACAAAAGCAAGCCCTCAAACAGCCCCTTTGCTCAATTCCAAATAACAATTTCGCTGGTGAAAATCCAGTTGATTTATGCACAGAATTATTTAAGGCGTATTCAACCTCTGGTAGTCGAGTTACCCAGTCGGAATGGTCATCAGGATCTGTCAATTTACCCAACATTGGTCCCAATACTCGATTAACTCGTTCTACTTGACCGTTTGCTCGTGGTGTGCCCGAAGAGACCTTAACATGTTGAATGTTATTTCGTTCCATAAATATTGCAAACTCATTCGATGTGAAACAAGTACCACGATCACTGATACATCTGCGTGGTCGACTGAAGTGGCGGAAATAATCAGTGAGTGCGACAATCACTTCTCTTGCACTCGTTGTGGTAGCAGGATACAATGACACATGTTTAGTAAAAGCATCAGTAACAACCAATAAGTGTTTCCTCTTTGATTTGATAGATGGTAATGGGCGCAGATGGTCAATGTGAATGGTATCAAAAGGGATCGATTCTTTCGGAATTGGATGTAAGGTTGCATAATTTCCATGTGCTGAGGCTGAATAATAAATACACTTAATGCAATTTCTGATGAAATTGGTCACTCTTGACTTCAGATTCTTTTTTTTTTTTTTTTAACAATACACCGCCAAAGACTGGCTGTTTTTATTCATTATTGATTAATTTCATATCTGACAGGGAAAAGGTAAGGGTCATTAATCGATTATATCGGATCTCACCACCATTAAAACCTGTATCTTTTCTTTTAGAAAAATCCATTCAAACATTGCAAGGTTGGATGATTATAAATATAATTTGTATAAATATTACATTCGATAACTATGCTAAAAATATCACATAATCACAATATCACAATATTAACAATGCTAATGAAATTTAAAAAGAAATTGTTTAATTACAATCATTGGATTTGTTGTTGTTTCAACCTAAGATTCAATTCATCACAGGCAACTAATTGAGATTTAAAATTTGCACGAGAAGCAGGTTCTATAAACAGTTCATCAATGAAGTTTGCAAGTTTACACATCTGATTTATTGGTGCCGTATGTTCATTAATAAGTAATAGATCTATTATTCTAAAAGTTTCCACCGACGATTCGCGAAGATTGAATGGGTTTGAATGAAGCGAAATATCGTTTTTTATCTGTGAGCATGGGATAATGTCGTTCAATACGTCGTAGAAAAACAGCAAAGCTGCATTGATACGCCTCCTTTCAAGTTTCATCATTTTCAAATTTTCCAGTCTACATTCATATGAAGAAATATGATAGTTGTTTTCGGCAGATGGATATTCTCTCAATGCAAATATTGTAAATTGCTTTTGCACCGATTCAATTAAGTCTATCGATATCGAATGATATGGTAACCATACGACACAACAGTATTCAAGCAATGATTGAATCAGAGTGTTATATAAAGTCTTGAGCGTATTCAGATTTCTTATGTCAAAGCAAAAGTGTTTGATAAATCCAAGTGTAGATTTTGCTTTAGACACGATCATATATATGTGGTTATTAAAATTCAGTTTCGAATCCACAATCACACCAAGGTCCTTTTGCTCTTTAACTCTCTCAAACACGTGATCCCCATAACGGTAATTTCCAATAAAGATGTTCGATTGTTGTTTGTTGGTAATTGACATCACTGAACACTTGTTTAAGTTTAGGTGTAAATCGTTTGCGATACACCATTGCCTCAATTTATCGATAGCACGTTGAAGCTTCAATGTGTCCATAGCGGAATTGATTGCAGCTGCAATTTTAAGATCATCAGCAAACAAAGATATAAACACATCAATACCCAATTCCTCAACTATGTCGTTGATAAATAGTAAAAAAAGTGTAGGTCCCAAGTGACTTCCCTGAGGCACACCCGAGTTTACTATGAATTCCCCGGAACTTCTACCATTGTAGTATACAAATTGACGACGGTCGCGAAGATATGATTTGATCCAATAGATGAGGTTACTAGGTATATTATATCTGTTTAACTTTGAAATCAATATATCATGATTGACTTTATCAAAGGCCTTTGCAAAATCTGTGTGCAGCACATCTACTTGTCGTCGATTTTTAAACACAAAGTGAGTAAAATCCATAAGATTGGTCACTGTTGAACGCCTTTTATAGAATCCATGTTGTTTCGGTGATATTCTATTTGCAACCATATCAGTCAGTTTAATATTCACGAGTTTCTCAAAGAATTTAGCTATAGTTGGTAGTTTAGCTATACAGCGATAGTTTTCAACATTTGATCTAGATCCCTTTTTAAAGATTGGATTCACGCTATAACTCTTCCACTGAGAAGGAAACAGTCCGAGAGTTAGTGATTCGTTGAATATGATGTGAAGTGGAGTGCACAAAAAGGCTGCACAGTTTTTCAGCAATAATGGATGAAAACCATCAGGTCCCGTTCCTTTCGATATATCAATTTTCATAAGCTCGTCGAATACAAATGCTTCTTCCAACAGGAATAAATCATTAGTTCCTCCAATGGTGGTAACTCGATTGGGTTGTAAGCCATTCCTATTAAATTCAAAATTTTTGTTGAAAAATTTTGCAAAAAGATCAGCTTGAACTTGAATATTAGTCGTTGATGTATCACCATAATGAAGAATTTTCGGTATATTATCAGTTTTCCTCCTGGAATTAATAATACGCCAGAATGATTTTGAGTCTGATCGAACAGTAGAAGCCATATTATTGATGTAGTCATCGTAGAGTTTTGTATTCAATGAATCAAACGCAGCGAATGCTGCATCAAACGAACGTCTGTCACCCGAGATTTTGAAATTCTTCCATTCCTTATTTCTCTTGTTTTTTAGGTTGCGTAGTTGAGCATTGCTCCATGGACACTTTACATTACGTTTAATGGTATTCTTTGGTATAAACCGCTCTATTGCTGTCGTTAATGAATTAACAAGCACAGTCACCTTATCGTCCAGAGATAGATGACGACTAATAAGTTGATTTTCCAAGCATAAAGATGACAAATACTGATTCAAGCCAAAATAGTCTCCTCTTTTATAGTTAAATGTGTCGGTATTTGGCTCAGATGAAGCAACATTGAAATGCCATTCAAATGTGAGCAAAATCGGTGGATGAAGATCCTCTAATTTGACTAACGGAGGCGGTCTAAAAATTGTTAGATTTTCGTGGTCGTTCGTAAATACAAGATCTAATAGTCTACCCATTGAATTACGAATATTATTGACTTGAAACAATCCAAGCTCACTTGTTGTACCAATAAATTCAGCTGCATGTGAAGGTTCTATTTTCTCTGGCAGGAGAATATTAGAATCATCATCCGCGATCCACGACACATTTGGCATATTGAAATCACCAGTCAATTTGGGAACAAATAATGTTTTTTGATCGCAGAACAGCATTTATCGACTGCCAAATGTCCCGACTTTTCATGCATCAGTCGAATAACGTTGTTATACATCTCATTTGGCACATATAACTGCATATGACCGGCAGGTGAACGATGAAAAACCACTCCATCAATTAGCTCAAAATCAGCAACTTCAGTAGTTTCTAGTCTTTTCCGTAAGTCAGCAATGATTGCATCACGTGATTGAGTCAGTTGCAAATGAAAATCCAACTCGCATAACACACTGTACTGGCTCTACTCAGTGCATCCACATGTTTCATTGAGTCTCCACGTCGATGTACAATGGTGTAATCATAATTTTCCAATAGAAGTGCCCATCTGGCAATTTTCGCAGAATTTGAGCGATTATTTAACGTGACAGCCAACGAATTATTGGGCGTACAAATTGAAAACCGCGCATTTTTTTTTCAAAATTTCGATCTTTATTTTGGAAAAATGGTTACAAATTGATTATTCAAAGTATTGTCCATCGCTAGCCACAACTTTTTCCCATCTTTCTGGCAAATTACGGATTCCGCGTCGAAAGAAATCTGTGCTTTTTTCGGCTATCCATGAATCGACCCATTTTTTGCATTCCTCGTAAGAATGGAAATGCTGTTCAGCCAGGCCATGTGTCATTGATCGGAAGAGGTGGTAATCGGAAGGGGCAATGTCTAGGCTATACGGCGGGTGGGGTAGGACTTCCCATCGAAGCGTTTCCAAGTAGGTTTTAACGACCTGAGCAACATGTGGCCGAGCGTTGTCATGTTGCAAAATAACTTTATCGTGTCTTGCGACCGTTTCCGACCGTTTTTCCTTCAGTGCTCGGCTCAAACGCATCAATTGAGTTCGGTACAATGCTCCTGTGATGGTTTCGTTTGGTTTCAACAACTCATAATAGATCACGCCGAGCTGATCCCACCAAATACACAGCATTAGCTTCGAGCCATGAATGTTCGGCTTTGGCGTCGATGTTGATGCGTGGCCGGGGTAACCATACGATTTTTTTCGCTTCGGATTATCGTAATGAATCCACTTTTCATCACCAGTCACAATACGATGCAAAAAACCCTTCCGTTTTTGCCTTTGAAGCAGCTGTTCACAAGTGAAAAAACGGCGTTCGATGTCTCTCGGCTTCAATTCGTATGGCACCCAATTTCCTTGCTTTTGAACCATTCCCATGGCTTTTAAACGATAGGAGATGGATTGTTGTGTCACTCCCAATGATTTTGCAAGTTTTTCTTGCGTTTGACACGAGTCTTCATCGAGTAATGCTTCCAACTCCTCGTCTTCAAACTTTTTCACTTGGCCTGGACGCTCTTTGTCTTCCACATCAAAATCACCACTTTTGAACCGCGCAAACCACTCCTGGCACGTTCTAATCGACGGAGCATATTCTGGATATGCTTCCCATAACAAACGATGACTCTCGGAAGCATTTTTCTTCAGATTAAACCAATAAAGTAAAACTTCCCGCAAATGCTGTTTTGTAGGCACGTAGCTCGACATTTTCAACGCAATAATAAACTTGTGTATTCAACTGAATGATAAGTTTGACAGATCGTTTTCAATGTATTTTTTTATCCTCTTTAAGATACAATAGCTGTCAAAGTCAAAATAATGACATCTATGATAGATATGAAGTTAGTAACGAATGCGCGGTTTTCAATTTGTACTCCTAATACAATCAGTTACAATTTTAAACGGCAGGCCCTGAAGATACACATGAAATCGTCGTAACGCATAAACAATAGCTAATGTTTCCAATTCATAACTATGCAATTTTGATTCGGCAGCGGAAGTAGTGTTAGAGAAATATGACACCGGGTGTAAATTGCCATCAGGTTGCTTTTGCAATAGAATTGCACCGAATCCCAGTGCACAGGCATCACAATGCAATTCAGTATCTTTCATTGGATCATAAATACATAACACTGGAGCTTCCAGAAGTTTTTGTTTCAGTGACACAAAAGCAATTCGGCATTCCTCATTGAAGTCATAAGGTGTGTTTTGTTTCAGCAGGTTCATCAGTACTTTAGCAATACGGGAAAAATCTTTCACAAACTTTCTGAAGTATGAAAATAGCCCATGACACTGTTCTAATTCCTTACGATTTCTTGGCTCCGGAAAATTACGAATAGCCGTAAGATGCTTTGGACTCAGACTGATACCCCTCGAATTTGCCAAATATCCCAAATATTCCAGTTCAGTGTAAGCAAACTGACATTTCTTCAGTTGTATTTGTAGACCAAATTGACGTAAAGTTGACAAAAGTCGTGATAAAATTGTCATATGACTAGGCATGTCCGATGTTGCAATCAGTATATCATCCATGTAAATAACCAAGGAACCGTCTTCAATTAAGTCACGCAGAATTGTTCTAATAAAACGTTGAAATTCAGCAGGTCCATTGCGTAAACCAAACGATAGATATTTGTATTCGTATTGGCCATCAGGTGTAACAAAAGCAGTGTATTTGATTGAATCAGGGTGCATCTTCACCTGATGATATCCACTTTTCAAATCAATTACTGAGAAATACTTTTTCCCCCCCAAATGTGCAATACAGTCATCAACTAATGTCACTGGGTTATTGTCACGCAAAGTAATCAAATTAATTGGCCGATAGTCGATACATTTCCGAAGTTCTCCATTCTTTTTTCTTATTGGGACAATGGCGGAAGCATATGGGGACCGACTGACTTGAATGATGTCCTCTGCCAATAGTTTATCAACAATTTTCTTCACCTCCAATCGTTCATAATGTGAGAGACGTCTTGGGGTTAATTCAGGGTCAGAAGTAATGACACCAATTTGTATCAATTCACAAGAGTCACATTCATTTTCGTTTTGATCGACAGAAGTTTGCTTAGACAAATCAAATTGTGCATCAGGTTTTACAGAAGTAAGAGTATTGACTGAGTGACGCAAGTTTTCTCTACATAAGTCGAATGATTCAAGAACAGCAGTGAGTTTTGGTCGTTTGTCAGACACTGGATTAACTTTATTCAAGGTTTTTAAATAATCTATCGTATATAAGCGTTTCACATGACATAATTTAATATTAGCTTTATGTAGAAAATCACGGCCTAACAATATCGGCATTGACATAAGGTCATCAGGTACAACATTCAAATCACAAAAAGTTAATCGATCATTCAGTGTGATTGCGCAATAAATTCTACCGAAGGACATCAGTTTGACATTTCCTATTCCCTTGCAACCAGTATCAGACAAAAGACCACTCATGTTCCATGGAACGCTCAACTCTCGTATGAAATTCTTAGGACTGCCAGAATCAAGAAGAGACAAACACTTTGTAAATTCACTGTATCTCGAATCATCAGACCTAAAAGCAACACTTACAATTTGTAGTTCCTCCATATCTTGGACCAGGACATCAGTGGTATCAGTTACAGCAGCAGCAGCATTCACGATCGTAGCTCGGTTTGGACACTGTCGATACACATGTTGCAATGAACCACATTTGAAACATGATCCTTCAGGGCGTGGTGGCTGTGGACAATTCCCTTTATAATGCCCGAATTTCTGGCAGTTAAAACAACGGATTGCACTTTGATCGGCAGTGACAGCAGTATTTGACATCGACGTACGTTGGACTGAAGTGTTAACAGCAGTGGCGGCTGTGTTTGATGCACGTGGTACATTTCCAGCGGGTAATCGAGTGGTAACAACAGTTGGTCGACGAACTGCATTGGATGCCAAAATGCGTTCATAGCGGACACACAATTCCTTCAGTTCTTCCAGATTTTTGGCACCCCATAACATACTGACTTCAGTAGATGGTCGACCAATTCCATCGATGATAATGTCAATCAGTTCACTTTCCGGAATGTCACCATGTGAAGCGATTTCTCGCATTTCCAATGAATACCGTTGTAACGATTCATTCGGTTTCAAACGACGTTGTCGAAGTTTATTATACACCTCGTGCACAGTATACTTTCTTTCAAATCCTTTCAGCAGGGCCGTTTTCAAACTACCATAATTGCAGACGGCCCTGGTAGTGCGCAAAAATATTTTAGCAGTACCGTCCACCAGTCGTCGACATGCAATAAAGCGTAAGCGATCATCAAAGGCCAAAATATCACAAGCATCTTCCAAATCGTTGAACCACTTTTTAATATCGTAATTGTCGTCAGCCGTAAACTTTGACACCATGGATTCGATAACGCTGACATCAGTTAGTTTGGAAACCCCTGGTTGCATCAGTGCTGCAGGCTGGCTCACATTTGCATTCATGGACGGAAGTTCAACACGATTCATATTGGAAGGCCCTGTCTCCATAATCAGCTGTTGCGACGACATTGATGGAATATTGGAAAACCCTGTCGCTGTTGTCATCATTGCACCAATTTCAGCTTGCAATTTCATTAATTGTTTCTTCTTCATCAGGATTGCAATTGATCGGTCCAGATTGGCTTCAGTGGTTTCATCAGATAATTCATTACCAACACTCACAGTTGGTGCATCAGTTGTTACATTTTCCGTTATAGCAGCCGTATTCTGATTTTCCACATTTACATCAGTTTGCTCGTCCCCGTTGTCCTCAGTTTCCAAATGGTCATCAGTTTGTGCGGAAGCGGTTGCACCAGCAGTTTTCACAAATTCCGAATATAATCGTCTCAGTTGGGTCACATTTGCAGTTGGTGGTACTTCGATATTGGCATCAGTTAGAAAGGCAATCATTTCTTCTTTGTTTGGATACACCATATTGACGGCAGATGAAAAATGAAAATTTCCCGAAAAAATTTAATTTGCTGCAAATTTTTTTTAGATTGACACAGTTGGGCGTTTAATTTAGTTAATTATCCCACTTCTGAGGTGTGATGGTCTCAAATATGCGAAATAAAGTCAGATTAAATTTATTGAATAGTTAGCTTTATTTAAACACATGTTCACTGGTTGAACGCTGGAACAAGAAGAAGGAAATACACGCTGTCATACTACCACTATGACAAAGCCTGAACACAATATATATGTACATGTAACCCGAATGACGTTGAATCAGGCGGCTGTCACACTGTTGTTAAACCGCTTACATGATAAAATTTCAAACTATATCACATCAAACTCGTCAATTACAGACAAGTCACGATTTTCTGTCCACAAACTAGCGAAAAAAGATTGTGACCTGAACACGCTGAATTTTATTTCATTTAAAATTGAACTGAAAAGTGATCATTTTTAAATTGTAATCAATGCTGATTTGTGGTCGATGAATTAGTTCGTGAATTTATGCAAATTCTGAAACAAACCATAAAAAAACTGTATTCCAAAGATCGATAATTTCAACAAAAAAGGAAATCCAAGATCGCCTGAGAATTTAATGGGTGTAACATCGGGCAATCATACGATGCTGTCACGAATAGGATTCAGTACATATTAAGCATAACATTGTTATATTAAATAAAGCCAGTCTTATTATCACACTCAACAAGAGCTAATCTCATATCATTCACTACACACAGAAAAAAAAAGTAAAAAAAATGCTTTGGTGGTAAATGAGTCTAAATTTATCCCCAATGACATTATTTTACACCCAATGTCAATGATTGAAGCCCCATTTGTGTCATATATACCACACCGAGCTGAAATTTACCTCATTTTAAGACGATGCGCGAATATCTGACGGAGCAAATTGTAGATTTTAGCTCGTAGAGGTAAATATAATACAAATAGGTTTCAGTAATTTAAATTGGGTGTAAAATATCGTCGTTGGGTGTAAATTTAGACTAATTTACCACCAACGCAATTTTTTCACCTCTTTATTTTGTGTGTGTACATGGATGGCGCTGCGAACATGCAGTAACACGTGGAGAGAAGAAAGCAAAGATTGAATGAAATCAAATCGAAATATCTGAAGAGATGATATGAAACTAAGAACAGGACAATTAACAAGTGAAATTAAAGTAAAAAGTGAAAGTAAAGCTATTAAAACAAACGCCGTACATTTAGTAAGAAAACGCATCAAACAAATTCATCAGACAAAGCCATTTCGAATCTTTTCAACAGAATTCCGAATGAAGAACTATATAAAACCCTACACACACAAAAAAAAGGAGGTGAAAAAATTGCTTTGGTTGTAAATTAGTCTAAATTTACACCCAACGACGATATTTTACACCCAATTTCAATTACTGAAACCTATTTGTATTATATTTACCTCTACTGAACGGAAATTTTGTCTGTCGATTGGATTGAGCACAGAAGCAGTTAATTGATGGACATCTTTGGTAAATGTTTGCAGCAAAACATGTAAATGTTTCCAATCGATGAAAAATTTACCGAATGGTAATACAGTTTTACTTGAGATTGTTCGCAAAAGAAAGTTCCGTAACTTTGTTCCGTTGTGTATCGTATCTTAAATGTATCCATTGATTTTATATATAAAAGTACCTGAATAAAAAATGGCCCATTAATATCGCCATCACAACAAAACCAAACTACATTGATATCGCGCCTATGTTCTAGTTTTGATAAACAGCGCATTGCAGCATTATATCTCGGGTCTGAATCAGAAGAAATGGTCAACACTTTGATTCCACTTTTTTTTCCAATTCATTCGTAATGTATTTCCAGCGATTCGATACATCGTGGGATGAATAACTGTTGTCGGAACCGAATGCCAGTTAACAAAATGCCTTTCCATTTGCAAGCGGCTGTGCCATAATGACGTTCAAAAAGTTTGAAATAGAATGTCTCCCTGAAAAGTGATCATGAATCTCTTTTGCACTACGGGTGGGGAAGGAATATGCTATTGGCATGCCGTTCGAGCTATTCAATGGCAATGTGAGTCCTACTAATTGATTGTTAGTTGAATCGTATTGAACACGGCCAATAATGCGTGTTGCATCTTCCAAAAGTGATACGGCAAATGGCAGGTTTCGCTCTATTAGATAAAGAAGCAATTCCTCACATCTTAAAATTCCCTCAACAACATGACAGTTCGCTGATTTTATGTATCGATTGGTTGAGGTCAATGACGGCAATGCACATTCCAAGTTGCGTTGAATTGTTTCATATGCAAGTGGGCCACAAATCATTCGCAAATACGCAGCATATCGTTTGATTTCAGGGTCGTAACGATATCCATCTTTTTTTCGTGCCGAATTTCTATTGGCTGCATCTAAAAACTTTCCGAGCAAAAAATTAGTGCGACTGTCACCTTCTGATGTTTTTTTCGCCTCTTCTTTAATTTTTTCTCCTTTTTTCTCATTGCGAAAGTGATTTAGCCCTTTGTTTTTTCCACCATTGTCAACAATCTGTAAAATATGTGCTGCTACCTCCTTGATCAACAACCGTTCGCCGGGGAAAAAATTCAAATTGTGTCGGATTATTTGCAAATGTTTTTCCAAACAAATCTTCTTTTGATTTCGATTCATCACATAACTTAAATTTAATAAAGTTTTCGACTTTTTCAATGTGTCCATCATTAACATTTTTGAATGCTAGTGGATGTGCATATCCCATTTTCCTGAAATATTGTATTTTATTGAAAATAAATAAATTTTGAATTGCGAATGAAATAATAATGACAATCTTACGTGAATGCATTTTTTATGAAGAATGGAATTTCTATAAATAAATCCGATTCAATAATCTCCCAAAAATCCATTTTAGAGTTTAAAAGTTTATGAGAATATACATGATCTTGACACTGACATTATTGAAAAGTAATATAACGAAGAAAAGTAATAGAACATAAAAGATGAAAGTAATAATATAAGGTGATAGAGAACTAATTTTAAAAATGTAATAGAAAGTAATAATAAAGTATTATAACGAAGATCAAGTAATATACTTTTAGTGGTTTACCCCTTGCCAGCACAACTGACGAAAGCCATAACGAGGGCATGCGACACGACGATGCCGAGGAAGCTCGAACCGAAGAACTCGCGACGACCAGCGTACTGGTGGAACGAGGAAATCAGCTCCTTGCGGGCTAAATGCCTTAAAGCCAGAAGGCAGATGCAAAGAGCCAGGGACGAAAACGTGTGAATAGAACGGAGAGAAGATCTCAACAAGGCGAAACACGATCTCAACCGCAGTATCAAAGCGAGCAAGAGGAAGTGCCACAAAAAGCTATGCAAGGAAGCAGACGAAAATCCCTGGGGGAGCGCATACCGAATGGCAATGAAGAGACTTCGTGGCCCATCTATGCCGATCGAAACGTGCTCGGAGAAACTGAATACCATAGTCAAAGGCCTCTTTCCACAACACGAGCCGACGACCTGGCCGCAACAACAACGCCCAGTGTCCACGGAAGAGCATCTAGCAGCAGCCAAAAGGATGAAGACAAACAAAGCACCGGGCCCAGATGGAATCCCAAACGTAGCTTTGAAAACGGCGATCCAAGCCTAACCAGAAATGGTTAGAGCGACAATGCAGAAGTGCCTCGACGAGGGCCACTTCCCAGACATATGGAAAAGGCAAAAGCTGGTTCTCTTACCGAAACCAGGGAAACCACCGGGAGACCCATCGTCCTATAGACCGATATGCCTACTGGATATCTTGGGAAAGCTGCTAGAGACAATCATCCTGAACAGGCTGAAGGAGTACGCGGAAGGCAACAATGGGCTATCAGACATGCAGTTTGGTATCCGTAAAAGTAAATCAACTGTGGACGCCATCAAGAAAGTTGTAGAGCAAGCCGACAAAGCACGAACAAAGAAGAGACAAGGAATACGCTTCTGCGGAGTAACCACACTAGACATCAGAAATGGTTTCAACAGCGCAAGCTGGGAAGCCATAGCTGAGGCGCTGCAAAGTATCGGAGTGACCCGACCTCTGAACCAAATACAAGGGAGCTACTTCGAGAACCGGCTTCTTCTGTACGATACCAACGACGGCCGAAAGGAGTACAAAGTCACTGCAGGCGTGCCACAGGGCTCCATCCTGGGACCAACACTGTGGAACATAATGTACAATGGAGTACTGAAATTGCACCTACCCAGAGGAGTAGAAATTGTTGGCTTCGCTGATGACAGCGATAGAAGCCGTGGGAAAATGGCTGAGTACAGTCAAACTACAGCTGGCTCACCACAAAACCGAAGTGATGCTAGTAAGCAACAACAAAAAACCGGTGACAGCAAAAATCACAGTTGGAGATCACGAAATATCATCAGAAAGACATCTGAAGTATCTCGGAGTAATGTTGGACGACCGCTTGAACTTCAACGAACACGTCGAATACATCTGCGAAAAGGCAGCGAAGGCCTACACAGCACTAGAGAGAATAATGCCGAACACGTACGGCCCAAGAAGCAGCAGAAGACGCCTCATAGCAAGCGTCACTACGTCTCAATTGAGATACGGCGTCCCAGCATGGACAAACGTGTTGTGAAATAATATACGTGTGTCTCGAATAGTTATACAATAGAGAGTGAGTCTTTATTCTCGTGTGCTAAAAAAATAACATAGAATGTCTAAGTGACTGCAGGGTCTTTTTACAATGTATGTTTCGCAGGGTCTTACTTTCAACACCCTCACTTGTTGAACTTTTAAGTAATAGATTCATTACCATAGTCTCCAATTGATCGACTCAAAAAATAAATTCACAATGTTAATGAAACTACTACAAATTTAAATCATTCTCTTGGAAAATTTGATATGCAGAAATTCTATCTAAGTGTCATGGAATATTTACATGAATTGAATTGATTTTAAATGAAACCTAGCTTAAAATTTCAACACAATCCTGCTTGATTTACACAGTAAAAATGCTTATCTTTGGGAACAGCCTTGGTAAGATTGTCCGCAGCCATTTCCGTTGATGGCACAAATCCAATTTCGACGATTTTCTTCTTGACTTTTTCTCTCACATGATGGTGCCGTACGTCGATATGTTTTGTACGCTCTCTGAAAGCGTCCGTTGTGGCCAAATTGATGGCACTATTGTTGTCACAATTCATCTTAATTGTTTGATCGGATTTTGGATCCAATTCATGAATGAATTGCTTCAGAAACATTGCTTCCCTCACTGCAGCTGACAAGGAAACGTATTCAGCCTCAGTGGTGGACACAGCTCTAGTTGGCTGTCTTTTACTATACCAACAAACGGCTCCATTTGAGAACTTGAACATGTACCCTGTACACGAATGGCGCTTGTCGATGTCTGAAGCATAATCGGCATCACAGTAGCCAATCAGTCCTTCTTCGCTCTTGCTGTATCGTAGCCTCAAATCGATCGTTGACTTCAGATACCGGAATATTCTTTTCACTGCCTGCCAATGAGCCAAAGTATGATTAGAATTGAAACGACTTACGTCATTTACCGCAAACGCGATATCGGGCCTGGTACATTGAGTTAAATACAATAGACTGCCTACAGCGGCTTGATATGGGATTTGAATGGTATCCTTTTCGTCCGATGCACCCAAATCCCTTGACAATTTGACGTTCGGGTCGCTTGGTGTAGTTATTGGGTTGCAGTTGGACATTCCAAATCGTTCAAGTATGTCCTTTATATACGCAGATTGGTCCAACTCGATGTAATCTTCGCATTGGGTGATTCTCATACCGACGCAATGTGTGGCCGGTCCGATGTCTTTCATTTTGAACGACGCACTCAACGCCGATTTAACTTTGTTTAGCATTTCCGATTCACGCCAAAATATTAATATGTCATCGACATAAATCGCTACAATCAAGTCCATATTATGACTGTAGAAAACACATGGATCAAGTTTTGATTGATTCAATCCAAATGTTCGTAGTGCCGCGACCAATTTATGATTCCACTGCCGGCCAGCCTGCTTCAGGCCATACATGGCGCGGTTCAATTTGCCGACCTTCGGTGTACCATCATTGAACATCTCTGGCTGTTCAATATAAATCTCCTCATCCAAATCGCCTTGGAGAAATGCCGTCACCGCATCCATTTGGTAGATTTTTAGGCCATTTCTTACAGCAAGCGCGATTAATAACCGTATAGTTGGATATCGGACTACGGGTGAGAATGTCTCTTGGTAATCGAGACCGTACTTTTGTGCGCATCCCTTGGCAACGAGACGTGCTTTGTAACGCAGGATGTTACCATTGTCATCGCGCTTGGTTTTAAAGACCCATTTCACCTTGATCGCTTTACGGCCCTTTGGTAAGTCGACCAATGACCAAGTATTGTTTTCTTCGTGCGAATTCATTTCTTCTCGCATTGCTTCTTCCCATTTAGCTTTGTTTTCGCTCGACATAGCCTCTTTTACTGTCAATGGATCAGGCAAAAAATTAACATTAAACGCCAAATGAGAAACATACCCTTCAAAATTCCTTTGCTTTAACCCACGAGCCGAAGTCCTCGTTTCGGTAGGCAGTTTCGCTCTTGTCCGAAATGATGGGTCCAATTGTGATAATTGATCGACTTCTTCTTCAGCCGATTCATTTTCCGATTCACCCAAAGCTGAAGTAAAACTGCTTGTTGAATCGTTCGCCCTCACTACAGGTGACTGTCCATCCACTTGTTCGTTTTCAGCCGATCCACCTTGGTCTGTGGATGCTTTTCCATTCGATGTTTCCGGTGTAATTGTTTCATTCAGGTTTGAATCATCTCCGAAATTGTTATCGATGGTGGATTCCCTCACTTGATTCAAATCGAATGGTTTAAATAATATGCCAGATGTCTGAGGTTTTGGCATGGTTTCGAAAAATAATACATCGCGGCTCACAGTCAACCGCTTCGTTTCGGGGTGAATACATCGATAGCCCTTCTTTTTGCTATCAAATCCAACAAAAATCATCTCAGTTGACTTCGGACTCCATTTCTTTCGACGTTGCTTTGGCACATGGACCATAACTTTCGATCCAAAAATACGTAAGTCCGATACATCCACTTTTCTACCATTCCAAATTTCTTCCGGTGTCTTATCAACCAGAGAAAAACACACAGATCGGTTGATCAGGTAGGCCGCCATCGCACAGGCCTCGCCCCAAAATGATAAATCCAATCCGGCGTCAAAAATCATACAACGAGCTCGTTCAACTAAGGTTCGATTTATCCTCTCTGATAAACCATTTTGTTGCGGTGAGTGTGCATTGGATGTCTCGTGTTTGATGCCCGACTTCTTGAAATATCTTGCAAATTGGATCGATTCGTATTCGCCGCCGCCATCCGACCGTAATATTTTAATTTTTTTGCCGGTTTGATTCTCGATGTACGCCTTAAAGTCGCCGAATACCTCCATTACTTCCGATTTCTTCTTCAAAAAGTACAGGAAAACCTTGCGACTGTAATCATCAGTAAAAGACACAAAATAATTAGCACCGCCAATGGATGGCAACTCCATTGGTCCACAAACATCTGAATGCACTATTTCCAAAAAATCCTTTTTCTCGGACGTACTTGATTTGAACGGTTTTCTAGCATGTTTACCTTTTGCGCAAATTGCACATCTTGTGTTGATCGATTTGTCGTTGAAGTGCATACCTGTTACGATGCCGTTCTTCATTTTCTTCAGACTTTGGTAATTTATATGTCCCAAGCGCCGATGCCACATGTACGCCGAATTTTCTTCTTGCTTCGACATAAAACATGAACCGGATGATACGAATTTGTACATGCCATCCCTTGGTTTGCAATTTGCAAATGCGATATCGTTGCTATCATAAACAGTACATCCATTTTTATCAAAAATTACCTTGTTTCCGGCTTCAACTATACGGTAAACCGATAACAAATTCGCCGCAAGACTAGGTACATGTAAAACCTTGTTGATCGAAATATCAGTCCCGTCCAAGGTGATTTCCGCCGAACCGATGCACTTTACTTCCATTTTCGAATCGTTTGCTGCCGTTATCTCCGAAATGATGGTTTGACTTTTGTTGCTTAAGATCTGTTCATGTGGTGACATGTGACCGGTCGCGCCGCTGTCAATATACCATTCATTCGGATCGCCCCTGGCCATGAAACTCGCCGCAAATGCCCTTTTAGTCGTATGTTTGCCATTCTCTTGAGCCCCTTCTTTCGATTTAGCTGTGCAGTCGGATCGTTTGTGGTTTTTACCTCCACAATTATAGCATGTGATGACTTTGGTAGGCTTATTCTTGAAGTGTTTTGCATTTTTTCTAGCTAAAAATGCACCGCTATCATTTGTTGCCGGTGTTTCATCCAAGTCAAGCAATTTCATTTTTAACTTCGTCCGCCGATAATTCATCTTTTCTTCCTTCAAAACTCATAATTAGTGGTCGAAAATCCGATGGTAGGCCGATTAAATAAATTGCCGCCAACCAAACATCGCTTACTTGCCAGCCAATCGAAGTCAATTTTGTTGCCGTTGAGGTTATGTTGTCTATGTACGATTGCATGGATCCACATGTGTCCAATCTAACGGTTAACAATTTTTGTAGAAGGCCGATTCGCCTCAACAATCCCTTATCTTCGAACATCTTCAATTTATTCCAAATGTCCAACGCACTTTTGCAGCATCGAATGTGGGTAAACAAATGTGGCTCAACAGCCAGAACTATGTTTGCCTTGGCTTTGCTTAAAACTTCGGCTTTCATTTCCAACGCTTTCGTTTCATCGTCGGCCGATGGTACGATGCAATTTTGCATAGATTTCGCTTCCAAAAAATTCTCCATGGCAAAACTCCAATCATGGTAATTTTCTCGTCCCTTCAGCTTCTCAAAACAAAATTCTGCCTTCGACATTGTGTATTTTTCAAATCGGTCGATGATTTTCCACAACGAATGCGTTTTCCAAAAAAAAAAATTACGGTGTTCCACAACGAATGCGATCAACTACACAAACCGTCAATTTTACTTTATTTTTTGGATCATCAACTCTACATTCAAGTCAATTAACTATGCAACAACTGCATTCACACAGGAATTGATTAACTTTTAGTCGGTATTTTAGCGAAATAGCGTGAGGCCCATAACCTGTTGTGAAATAATATACGTGTGTCTCGAATAGTTATACAATAGAGAGTGAGTCTTTATTCTCGTGTGCTAAAAAAATAACATAGAATGTCTAAGTGACTGCAGGGTCTTTTTACAATGTATGTTTCGCAGGGTCTTACTTTCAACAAAACGCGCTAGAGACAAAGAGAAACCAGGTACTGCTGAATAGAGTTCACAGATTTACAGCGATGAGAGTAACGAGTGCGTACAGGACCATATCCTTCAACGCAGTCTGCGTGCTAGCCGGTATGACCCCTATCACTATAACGATAGGCGAGGACAGCCAGTGCTTCAGCGAGAGAACGTGAAACGCGCTGAGTGCTCGACAAGCACGGCAGCAAGCAAAAGAGGAGTCGATGAGCAGATGGCAGGCGGAATGGGACGCCTCGGAGAAAGGCAGATGGACCCACCAGCTGATCCCAAATATCGCAGCATGGACAAACAGAAGACACAGCGAAATAAACTTCGACCTAACCCAGTTTCTATCGGGCCACGGGTGCTTCAGGAAGTACCTACACAAATTTGGACACGCAAGATCACCCTTCTGCCCAAATTGTGAGCAAACCGAAGAAACTCAGACCACGTAGTCTTTTCCTGCCCCCGATTTGAATCGGAACGAGCGGAAATGCTGTCCCAGACGGAGCGAAACACGAACGCGGAGAACGTGGTACAAAGAATGTGCGCAGACACATGGAACGCAGTGGCAAACGCAGTGGCCAAAATGAGTCGACCGGAATAAAAGTGAGAATACACCGGCTCTAGATCAGTACTGCGCCTAGATAATCAAAAACGCTGAAGTGAACCATGAATATTGTTGAGCGGCAGCAGCGGTTCATAATTTTCGCTATCAATGTTTATTTTTAGGTGCAATTAGCGAAATTTTAGCGAAAATTATGGACCGCTACTGGTACTCAACAATATTCATGTTTCACTTCAGCGTTTTTGATTATCTAGTCGCAGTACTGATCTAGAGCCGGTGTATTCTCACTTTTATTCCGGTCAACTCAAATAATGTCCAGACTAAGGACAAAATGGAACGAAGACCAAGAACAAGAAACGGAAACGACGGGCGCATGAGCGCAGCTTTGTGCATGCAAAGCATATACGCTAACCACTGGGCTACGAAGTCTATGAATATAACTACATTTCAATGCAATCATATACAGTTTTACCATGATGTTGTTTTCAGTTCTGTTTTGATCAATATTCATTTATAAAGGGTGTCCCAAATCTACGTGACCGATTTGTTTCCTGAATAAAACCTACAATATCGACTATTTTTTTATGCCACATACGTCAAAGTCATCCTGACACATTAGCATTTTAGTTATGGAACGCTACACGATTCAACAACGTTTCCAAATCGTCGATTTCTATTCATTGTATGATGTGCCAATTCAATTCGAAGGAGTTGAAGAATTTTCTTTGAAATATAAATCAGACAGAGATGTGCCCCAAACATCAGCCGATATAATAGCATTGGGCCGTCTGAAGAAATTCAACATCAAATGTTTTGGGCATGAAAATTTGGCATATTTACTTAATTTTGCATCTGCACATTCAACAATTGAAAACCTCAAAATTGAAATATCAATTTAACCGTGGGATTTCAATTCGGTTGGGCATCTGTTATCATATCTGCAATATGCAAAAATTAATTCCAAAGAGATTGAATTATCTCTAACTACAGAGATCACACCGTTGGGTGCTGATCATTTGTTGAGTTTTTTAGTGGAACTTGTTGTGGTAACACAATTATCTACAGTTATTGTGCGCTGTGAAAGCCAATCTGTATTGGACGATATGCAACGGAGAATTAAATCACCATGGACAATTGTTAAATATTTCCCATAAGGTATATTTTCTGTTTATAGATCGAATCCTGAGTATCATATCATGATCCATAAGAAATAATAGCTTATGAAATGTTTTTGCCAACATAAGATAAACTTTGCATTTGTTCTACCTCGAAATACAGGATATTCGATTACATTTAATGTCTCTATAATTTCATAATTATTTAAAAAAAATTAAATTACAATTATAAAACCTAATTGAAACTGTTCAATTTCATTTACTACATAAATGAACGGAAATGTTACTTCTGAAAATAAAATTGCAAATGTACAAATTTTCCTTTACATATTTGTCAACTACAAATCATTTCTCTAGCCATTTTTAGGCTACAGATAAAAAATCTTTCTATGGGATTATTATATCATTTTCCTCCTTGTAGGCGTGATAATGATGAAAAAATGGAATTGTTGCAAGAATGCAATGACGTGATGTTGGAGCGAATCAATTCAAATTTGGATATTTTGGCTGGAATTCGTCAGAATATCGAACCGATTTTGGTTGAAACGGAAAGTAGCACGGCTCCGTCGACACCGGACCAAAATACTGGTGGCGGTTGTGGCGGTAGTGGTGGTAGTTGGAATTAAAATCGAAGAACACCGGCTTCAGCATAAGGCATCACTGCCAAGTGAATGATTGAATTCTAACAAATATTTACCAGTTTTCAATTCAATTTAATAACTACAACCAAAAGGATTCTCTTTTAGATTGCTGACAGCACGAAATATCATCCGTCCGCAGATTAATTTCAAAATTCAGGTCGATATGCACTGTTATCACACCATTTATACCTGAAATGAAGTATAAGCCACATTCATTGAAACCATTGGCTATTTTGCCGGAATATGACGAAAAAAATGGAAACATCGAAAGAAATTTGCATCCGTACGAATTTGAATTGAGTAAATTCACACCAAATCAGTGGCAACTAACAATAGGTGATGTCACAAAACCAAAAGAATTGTCCGGCACCGCTTTGATGTATGTCGATCGAAGAAAGTGATTTGAATGTGATGGTTAATGAATTGCAAGAGGCAAAAGAGATTGCTATCGATGTCGAACACCATTCGTATCGAACATTTTAGGGAATAACTTGTTTATTGCAATTGTCTACCCGTACAAAAGAATACATCGTTGACACATTGGCTCTGCGTGAAGAGTTGCATCTTCTGAATGAGATAACCACCAATCCGAAGGTTGTTAAAGTGTTCCATGGTGCTGAGAGTGATGTGGAATGGTTACAACGATATTTATCCATTTATATTGTGAATATGTTTGATACATATCAAGCATCGAAGCGTTTCGGTTTTGCACAGCTTTCGTTGGCATTTTTACTCAAACATTACTGTCAAATCGATGCCGATAAATCACTGCAATTGGCTGATTGGAGAATGCGACCATTGCTAGCCGAACTAAAAGCCTAGGCTCAACAAGACACACATTATTTGCTGTACATCTACGATTTACTTCGAAATAAATTGATTGCCAAAGCAAATGGCAAAATGAAAATTCATTCAAGTTTTCTGTATTCTGTTGACGAGCCAAATCGAAAATTATCTTCAACTATTTTCGTGATATTACAAGAATTTGCATTTTGAATCACTTCACACCTTTTTATTCTTCAAACAAATTTCTTTAATAAAACAAACATCAAAATTGTACGAAAATGAAAAGGAAAATTAAATTTCCATCCATAAATTGATCATCATATGATACAGAAACGGAAACAGCAAAAAGATACGATTTGTTAATAAGAAAGGCAGTAATAAAGACTACAACAACTATCGAGGATTTTCTCTACTGAGCGTTGTCGGTCAAATATATAGTGCAATTTTGGAAAAGAGAACATGATCTATTGTCGAATCGCTCTTGGATGAAAATCAATCGGGTTTCCGCCCAATGCGCGGCTGTCAGGATCAAATTTTTTGCATGAGACAATTAATGGAGAAATTCCTTGAAAGAAATAGGGAACTGTACTTCGGTTTTGTGGATCTGCAGATGGTATACGACTGCATTCCCAGATCTAAGCTGTGGTCAGTCTTGGCCGAATATGATGTGAATGTTTATCTTCTCAACGTGATTCAAAGTTTGTACGCAAACAGTAAAGCAGCAGTGAGAGTGGATGGAGATTTGTGTGAATGCTTTGAAGTACGTAATGGTCTCCGACAGGGATGTACAATTTCACCTCTTCTATTCATTATTTATATGGACAAGCTGATCAAATCAGCCAATTTAAGGGGTAGAGTAGCTTTGGGGGGCAATATTATTTCTGCACTCGCTTATGCAGATTATCTGCTACTGTTTGGCAATTCTGAAAGGGAGCTGCAAAAAAAAGTATCAAAGATTTGGAAGAGGCTTGTACGAGCTTCGGAATGACTATTAGCGGCACAAAAACTCAAGTTATGCATGTGGGCAAAACTCGAAAGCCAATTCATTGCACACTGAATGGCAACTTGTTGGAACAAGTTTCCCAAATCAAATATTTGGGTTGCATCTTCTCGGAAGATGGCAAGTTTAATAAAGAGTTTGAACAGCGTAGGGTTAATGGAAATAAAGTAGTAGCGGAGCTTAGATCACACGTTTTCAATAAACGTGAATTGAGTACAGAAACAAAGATGTTGATTCACGGGTCTATTTTCAGACCAACTATTTTCTATATGGTAGCGAGAGCTGGGTTGATTCTGAGAATTTGATTCATGATTTGGAAGTGTCTGATATGAAAGTGTTGAGAATGGTTTCGGGAGTCTCGCGCCGCGATCAGTGGGAAAACAGAATCCGAAATGAGACGATTCGGGGGGGGTTTAAACGTCGACTCGGTAGGAGAGGAAGCAAGAAAAACCAGACTGAGATGGTTTGGTCATGTAAAACGCATAGGAGAGGAGCGATTACCGAATCGGATTCTGTTTGCCGAAGCTGATGGGCCGAGAGGCAGGGGTAGACCACGTCGACGTTATTTAGACTCGGTTAAATGTGATTTGAATGCGAGGGGATATGAATGGTGTGTTGAAACTCAAAATTTGGTTCTCGATTGGAGTTTGTGGAGAGGTATTGTTAGGGGTATATGATGCAATTTGTTTCGTAAAACAGACCAGACGCTGAAAGGTGGCCACGAGAAGAATTTTCAGTTTATTTTTAAATGATTTAAAATTTGATATAAATTTGCCAAACTGAACTGAACAAAGAGAATAAGGATAAGGATAAGGAAATGCGATATTTAAAAATAAACATTTTATAAATGTATATATATTGATTTTGACTTCATCTTTATATTTAAACATTCAAAGTATGAAAGAACACACATGAAACCAATTTGGTGAAATGACTTTGATGTATCGGTGAATTGTCAAATTATCAATAAATCTAACTGCAGCTATTGGTAATTTCATAAAAAATATCGATGAATTCAAATTCGCACAGACGCAAACAACTACATCAAGATAGTAACAAATACAAATAAACGCACTCTCCAGTGGATACACACTTCCGAATAGAATTTCACTGCGTTCATTTGCATTCTTCACCATCTTGATGTAGTCGCTTCCGTCTGTACGAATTTGAATTCATCGGTATTTTATATGAAATTACCAATAGCTGCAGTTAGATCTTTCGGTAATTTGACAATTCACCGATACATTGAAGTCATTTTACAGAATTGGTTTTATGTTTCAATGAATAGACTGTTGGATCTGGTCTTCACAAATGACCATGAAAATCTGTCGATTGCTATAGCACCGTCGTTGTTCAACCTGGAAGATATCCATCCACCGATTCTGCTCACGTTCGAATGGCACTTCAATACAACAAATTCAACACTAGTTATCAAGACGTTCAACTTCAAAAGAGGAGACTACATTGGCTTGAATCAACATTTATCATCATTAAATTTGGAACAGCAAATGAAAAGTCATAATTTCTTGATGATAAGGGGGCGTTACTCGTTGAGTCATTGACTTTAGCAATGGAATGTTTTATTCCGAAGTCAGTCGTTAAAAATGAAATAAGCTGTCCTTGGAGTAACAAACAATTAAGAAAACTTAAAAACAAAAGGAATAAAGAATGGAAATATTTCAAAGCTACAGGTGATAGACGCTCGTTTGATTAAGCATTTACAGCGTTTGATTCTTTGAACACAAAACTCTATGATGATTATATCGCTAATATGGCTTCTACAGTTAAATCAAACCCGAAAAATTTCTGGCGTTTGGTCAACTCTAGGAGAAAGACTGAAAATGTAGCGAAGATTCTTCACTACGGCGATACTACAACAACGGATATACAGATTCAAGCTGATCTTTTCGCTGAATTTTTCAACATGAATTTTGAATCGTCTCAAAATAATCCTGAACCACTTGTCAACTCTCGTGCTAGTATCGAAGGTTCCAGTGAGTTATTCACACTAGATGAGGCTTTTGTTGAAAATTGATACAACAAAAGGAACGGGACCGGATGGATTTCTGTGCAGTTCACTTACTATCATTTTCAATGAATCCTTAAAAATAGGAGTTTTTCCGAGTCAGTGGAAGAGCTACAGCGTAAATCCAATATTCAAAAAAGGATCCAGATCGCACATTGAAAACTATCGTTGCATTGCAAAATTGCCGACTATCGCTAAATTCTTCGAAAACTAGTGAATATGAAACTGACTGAAATGGTTGCAAATAGTATTACACCTCAACAGCATGGATTTTTGAAAGGGCGTTCAACAACTACAAATCTGTTGGACTTCACTCATTTTGCGTTCAAAAATCGACGACAGGTTGATGTAATATACACTGATTTTGCTAAAGCTTTCGACAAAGTTAATCATGACATTCTGATAGCAAAACTAAACAAATACAACCTGCCCAACAACCTCATATATTGGCTGAAATCATATATTCGTGATCGTCGTCAATTTGTAAACTACAATGGCAAATGTTCTAAAGAATTTCTAGTAAATTCGGGTGTACCTCAAGGTAGTCACTTGGGTCCTACACTGTTTTTGCTATTTATAAACGACATTGTGGAGAAATTAGATGTCGATGTATTTATATCGTTGTTTGCCGATGATTTGAAGATTGGAGCTGCAATCAACTCATTGGATGATACTTTGAAGCTTCAGCGTGCCATTGATAAGTTGAGAGAATGGTGCATAGCTAATGACCTTTACCTCAACTTGAGTAAATGTTCGATAATGACCATTACGAATAAACAAACAGCAAACGTCATCGTTGGAATTTATCACTATGGTGATCATGTGTTTGAGAGAGTCAAAAAACAGAAAGACCTTGGAGTTATTGTTGACTCGAAACTTAACTTCAAAAACCATATCGACACGATAGTGTCTAAGGCTAAGTCAACACTTGGATTCATCAAACGATTTTGTTATGACATGAGGAATATTCATACACTCAAAGTGCTCTATCATGCTCTTGTTCAATCTGTACTTGAGTATTGTTGTGTTGTATGGATGCCATATCATTCATTCTCGATTGACTTGATTGAGTCAGTACAAAGGCAATTTACAATGTTTGCGCTGAGAGAGTATCCTTCTGCAGCTAATGACTATCGTATCTCATCGTATGATAGCAGACTGGAAAATCTTGAAATGACCAAGCTCGAAAGAAGACGTATAAATGCATCTTTATTATTCTTCTATGACGTTCTAAACGAAATTATTTCATGTGCTCAAATCAAAAATGACATTTCACTTCACTCAAATCCATTCAATCTTCGTGGTTCATCGGTGGAGACTTTTAGAATCAACGCTTCATCGTTAAAAAATGAACAAACTGCTCCGATTAATCAAATGTGCGAACTTGCTAATCTAGTTGCTGAATTGTTCACAAACTCAGGCTCACGTTCGAGTTTCAAATCGCAATTAATTTCTAGTAATAAACTGAATATTAGACTGAAGCAACAAATGCAATGATTGCCAGTCATTAAACAATTTCTTTTTGTAAATTTCATTTTGCATTGTTACTATTGTGATATTGTAATTATGTGATACTTTTTTTTTGCATAATTATTGAATGTATTTGGTTATGAACACATTATATTTAGAAACATTCAATCTTGCAATGTTTAAATAACAATTTTTCGAAAAGATACAGGTTTTTAATGGTGGTGAGATACGATTTAATCGATTAATGACCCGTACCTTTTTCCTGTCAAAAATGTATTTTTTATTTATTTATTTTCAATGAATAAAAGCAGCCAGTCTTTGGCTGAGTATTATTATTATTATTATTATTATTATTATTATGTGTGTATGAAGTATGTAATAGGCAGAATTCAGCGAGATATCGACTGCCGCATGGAAAGAACGACCGCACTTTTTGCTGATATCAGAGACAGTGAAACATTTGAACGAGCTGAATTTAAGGCTGCAAGGAAAGAATAAATTCATTTGGGATATGGCAAAAGACTTACAAGAATTCAAATTGAAAATGCTGGCGTATATATTGATTATTTTTTCCTGTGTTTGACACAAACCAATTCGATGATGAATTTGAGCTCGGTTACGATACGGACATTTTTGTTCAGTATCTTGATATTTTGATTAATACATTCGATTCACGATTTTCAGATTTTAAAAAAATGCATTTGGCATTCAAATTTTTGAAAAATCCACTTGTTTTCAATCAAAACGATATTCAAAATTGGTCCGATCTTTTCAATACAAAGAGAACTTAGAACAAACTTGGAGTTTGATATTTCGCTTATAAACGAAGAAACTCATTTGCCAAATGAAATGAGTGATATTTGACCAAAATTTCTTTGCAAGTTCGTCACAAAATATGTTTGTGAGAGCACATTTTACAGCCTCACCCGTATCAAAAACAATCTGCCCAATGCACTATCTCAGCAAAATTTAGAATCTGAATTTTGTTGCGAATTTTGTAAATTCAAACCCGATTTAATTAAACTGACCGGAAGTAAAGAATGTCAACCATCTCATTAATCATTAATCATTAAATAAAGTTAAAAATCAAGAGTTATCAGTATTATTAGGTATTTTCAACTTTTCAAAAAGTGGCCACTGGCTCAAGCTCGGAGCCACTATTCTGGCCACAGCAAAAAAAAAGGTTGGACAGCCCTGCAGAATACGAAAAACTGTAACTTGAAAAATGTTCATGTGGTCTTCTGGGATGTTCCATTCTTGTGAGTTTTTTTTTTCGGTTGTGATACTGAAAAGTGTTATTCTCAGTTTCAGTAGTGCGTGTATCTTTTCTATGCTTTAGACTTCCATGTTGGAAAAATCTGAGTATTTATTATTCTCAGGTATTCAATTATTAATAATACGAAATTTTATTAAAATTTTATTAACGCCATTTTGTTTTGCTAAAATTCAATGGTGAACCAACAAGGAAATGAAAATCAATTAAAATGGCTTTAAAATGAAATTTTAGGCAACTAAACACTGTTTGCTCGTCATTTGCATTTCCCTCTGTATGGTAATTTTCAGGTGCATTGCTGACGCGGGGATTTTCATTTCGAATTTTTTGATTCCTCATTGATACAATTTTTGGCAAAATCAATGATCATATCATTGAACGTCGAGATGAAATTCGAGATCTCGGTGTCATGCTTGATAGGCATTTCGCCTTTGGACATCACATTGAACAAATCACAATCAAATGACGACAGCTGATTGGATGCATCAAACATAATGCAAATGGCAACTTCACCAAGGATACACAACGCACATTATATCTGGCCCATATTAGATCTCATCTCGGTCATATGGAATCCATTTTTGGACATTTAATCTATGATATTGAATCGATACCAAAGCAATTCGTAACATATTTGTTTGAGAGCCGTAGAGATGTCTCATTGATGATGTAGTTTCATTTTATATTGGGTGAACAAATGAATTTTAAAGGATTTACAAGAGATGATATACTAGCACTATATCGCATCGAGCAATCTTGTAACTATCTTCATGTTAAAGCATCATCATTACTCATCACTTTTCAGTATCTGTCATTTCACCGAAGTGTAAACAACATAGTTTTTGTGTGCCCCGAATATGTCTACTTTTGTTCCATCAAAACACAATTTGCGGGAAGGATTACTTCTTTGCTTTCATTTGAAGAAATCTGCAGCTGAAAGTCGTCGTGTGCTGCAGGAAGCTTATGGGGATCATGCTCCATCGATTTCCACTTGTGAGTACTTGTTTAGACGATTTAAAAATGGTGATTTTGATACGAACGACAAAGAGCGTCCGGGAGGCCCACAAAAGTTTGAAGATGTTGAATTGGAGGAATTACTCGAGCAAAATTCATGTCGAACGCAAGAAGAACTTGCAGAATCATTGGGAGTTACTCAACAAGCTATTTCCAATCGCTTAAAAGCCTTGGGATTCATCCAAAAGGTAGGAAATTGGGTGCCGTACGATTTGAAGCCGAGAGACGTCGAACGTGGTTTTTGCATGTCTGAAATGCTGCTCGCTCGCCACAAAAAGAAGGCGTTTTTGCATCGGATCGTAACGCAAGATGAAAAATGGATTTATTACGACCATCCGAAACGTAAGAAAGCGTACGTGAAGCGCGACCAACCCGGCCCATCGACGCCGAAGCCGAATATTCATGCGGCCAAGGTGATACTCTGTATTTGGTGGGATCAGAAGGGTGTGCTGTTTTTTGAGCTGCTAAAACCGGGTGAAACTATTACTGGGGAAAGCTACCGACAACAACTCATCAAACTGAATGCAGCAATCAAGCAAAAACGGCCAGAATGGGCGACCAGACATGAGTCATTGATTTTCCATGATGACAATGCTCGGCCACATCGAACTCAAGAGGTCAAAAATTATGTGAAAAATGTTGGATGGGAGCCGCTACCCCACCCGCCGTACAGCCCAGACCTGGCACCTTCTGACTACTATCTATTTCGATCCATGCAGAATGCCCTTGCCGGAATACGGTTCACTTCAATCGACGGTATCAAAAATTGGCTCGATTCGTTCTTTCGCTCAAAAGATGAGGACTGGTTTTGGCAAGGAATCCATAAATTGCCAGAGAGATGGGAAAATGTTGTGGCTTCAGATGGACAATACTTTGAATAAAATATATTGTACCAGCTTTTCAAAATAAACTCTCTAAATTAGAAAAAAATCCTTTAAAATTTATTTGTTCACCCAATATATATTCGCGTAACATTAACGATGTACCAAGGAACAGCCATGAGTTTGCTTGGTGAGCCTTCTTTTTTTGTTGAATATTTAATTCAACAACCAAGCATACGAATTATAAGACTGTTTAATAATTACAAAAACATTGTAGCGGAGTGCACCAGCAGCGAAGTGTTTATTTATTTATTTATTACGAATGCTAAATTTTAGACCAATATGTATAAGAGCTACAAGTTTAAGAAAAAAATCGTTGAAGAAAACATGAACCCAACAATTGTTATAAGACATTACTTATATATGCAATATTTGAATTGATCTCATGAAATAATAATTGTAGATTTTTGTTCGGCTAATCTCTTGGCCGTAAAATAAACATTCATTTCAATTAAAATCGATCACTGAATCAAGTTAAGCTACGTATACACGGGCAGCTACATAAATATATGCACAGCTTCTACCTATATTTCCATTTGATTGTACTTCAGATAGCAACATCTCTATAACACTTTAATACGATTACGAGGCAGAAATCAAAACTCCATACTAACCTACACAACCGTCAGAAATATTACAATACTTTCAACAATCTTCACTAACAATAATATGAATGCCTGACAATGAAAGTGAGACTTCAATTCGCAACATATAGAAATGCAACATAAAACAAATAATATTTCAAAGTGTAACATCGAGATCAACATATTTCAAAGTGTAACACCAAATGAGACATCTATTCAAACTATGTAGATCTCCATGTTGCATAACAACATGTCCCAGTTTCAACGTTTCATTCTAAAATATTTCGATTCCATGATACACTTTTAAATATTGAGTGGAAGATGTTTCGATGCTACACTTTAAAATTCGTCGATCTCGATGTTGCATTTCAAAATGTTACGATTTCGGTGTTACACCTTGTAATAATTTTTATTTTTTGTTGCATTTCTATGTATATGTTGTGAAATCAGGTCTCACTTTCATTCTCAGACATTCATATCAAACTGTTGCCATAACATTTCAAATTAATATTATTTCACAACTGGATTTTGATGACTCGACAGTTATGGAGCATTTGAATATTAATTCAGATTTTCTATGCGACAATGCACGGTTATTAAAATGCAATGTAAAACATTGCCTAAATTGGCCAATATGTGCCTATAGCTTTTTCATTAGTTTTAAACTTTTATAGCGACCTAGATTGCAACAAATACAAAAGTATTTAGTTGCATAACTCTCTCAAAGAAATCGCCATAGAGGTGCTTTTTGACGTTTGAAGAGAAGTAGAGAAATGTTTTGCAATGGTATTGGTATAATCCTATGTTAATATTGAAGACACATTACGCAACTCAAAATAGCTGCTTGAAGCAAAAACATCACTATTTTATTTTTTTGTGGCAAACAGCAAAATATGTCTATGAGAGTAGAAAGATAGTCACGATTAAGATCATAGGTGTTAATTTTTGTAATAATTATTTGATTTCTTATTCGCTTATTACTTTCGTCATGTTTATTATTTTATTCGTTATTCATTCTTATTCGCGAATAAGTTGTAATAATTATTCATTTATTGCTGACTAAGTTGTAATAATTATAACTTCTTATTCAATTTTTATTCGTTTTCTTATTCGTTTTCTTATTCATTTCTTATTCAATTCTTCATTCAAATTTTATTACTCTCTTGTTTTAGTGCAGAAGTAATAAAAATGCATTCTCGCGCTAAAGCCCAAATCAAAACACATATACAAATATTCAATCCGCGTTTCTATCATCAAATTAGACAGATTTTTCGACGTTTTCAACATTTTATGTTTTTTAATGAAGACAAAAATGCGCGAGAATGCATTTTTATTACTTCTGCATTGAAGAAAAAGAGTCATAAAATTTGAATGAAGAATTGAATAAGAAAACGAATAAGAAAACGAATAAAAATGGAATAAGAAGTAATAATTATTACAACTTAGTCAGTAATAAATGAATAATTATTACAACTTTATCGCGAATAAGAATGAATAACGAATAAAATAAAAGTCACAAAAATGTAATAACGAATAAAAACTTTTATTCGTTATCATTTATTACTTAGACCTATGATTAAGATTATTAAATTGATTTAATTAAGAAATTCGGCGGTATGTGCAATGAGAGTCGAATAAAACGAATTGGATATGATACTTTGAGTACAAATCAAAGAAAAATTCAAGATTTGAATTAAGTTTACATTATACAATCAACTGCGAGTGTTCTTTTAGTATTGTCATAACGTGTGAAAATGTTTTCTCCATTTACAGCATAATTAAGCATTTATACGATAATCTTTGATACATCGAGCCAACATGAATACTTACGTGAAGTAAACTCGACCACTCTTGTACTGCGGAGCTGACCTGAAAATTTCATTTGGTTGATCATATCTATCAGAAAGTTAACGTGAATATTTCATTGCTGGCTCATAATTTTTTATCCTTTTTTGAAATTAATTAATTTCAACCAAATATTTGCCAAATTTAATTACATAATTTGAAATCGGTAAACTATTCAATGAAAATAATAACAAATATCATTTCAGACATTTTAGAAATGGATTTGAAAGTTAATTTTAAACTTCGTCAAAAAGCCAGTAAAGTTTATACCTATGATTTTAGTATAACTTCAAAACTGGAGCAGCCCTGTGTGTATGTTGAAGCTGTGTTTTTTTTCTGTGTTTTGAAGAGAACTTAAACAATATAACATTTACACAGAGCGGCTTCGTTCTAAACAGGCACTTAAATGGTAGAAAAATCCCATTACATTCAACTATCTCTTTTGAATCTTCATGAGAATGAGGAGTGAAGACCATATCCTGACATTTGCTATTAAAAATTCCATGCAATTGATGTGCACAATACTGTTTCTCCTTCTCCTCCATTCAAAAAAATTGCTATGCTGCATACTTCACGTTGTTTTGTTGTTATTTAATGAGTGAAATACCGGTGTACGTTGGAGACTTCTTATTAATATGAGGAGTTGACTTATATAATAAACGTGTATTTGGAAACCCTGCTACATTTGTGGTCTTTCTCAGCCACATTTTTCATGTATTCATGCATAATTGTTTCACTGCAGTTTTCCAACGATTAAGTTGGTTTTCTATTGATTTTTTTGTAATATTAAACGAAAAGTGAAATTCAAATGAATGTTGTAAAAAATTTCCATGTTCGTATTCACTAGAACCAGAACTAAGGAACTAAGCACTAAAAATAAGAGGAAATCTAGCACAATTGAATCGGAACTTCAAACTGCATACAAAATAAAACTGAAACATGAAATAATGTGAAAATAAATATGTAATGAGACAAAAAGTTTACATACATATCCAACAATAGAAAGTCAAAATAAAAGTGAAACGTGAAATTTTGTTCACGTTTGGAATTATGTATAATAAAATTGCATCAAGATAAATATGAAAATAATATTGAATAATAATTTATATTTCACATTTCGTTTCAATCTATCCATATTTCATTATGATTTTAAACTCGATCTATGTTTTACTATTATTTTTATGTAATTTAATGTTTCAGTTTTATTTTTTCTGATGTTGAGAGGTCAGATTTATTCTCCTATTCAATTTTAATATTTCAGCAGTTTTTATTTCTCCCACTTTCACAAGCAATGTACGTTTTGAGTTACATCAAATGTTGGTTTGAAGAGTGCGTTACCACTTCAAATTATACTTCGCATACACCGGAATGCGTGTGAGCGCACCAGAAATTACACAATGCAAGTCAATGTGTAAAATTTTTTCAACAGTTCATCGGTGTGAGCACTTAAATTGCTATAGTAAATTGTTTACTGTTTGTTTAACTGTTAACTTTACACTGTAACTAAAGGCAAGGAATAAAAATCCAGAGAAATGAGTGCAATTATCTTGATCATTCGTGAGTGATATTTTAAAATCAAATGCGTTTAAAAATATTTGAACACAAATGCCGACGATTAGATGAATGAGTGAGAATGAATGTGAGACTGTTCATCTCACCTCTTTCTTTCGCTAACAGTAAATTTCATAAGAAAGAGCAAGAGGTTAAATATCAAGTCTCGTTTTCATTCTCAGTCAATCAGATATTTGAACACATTTAGCAACATTTGTTCACGCAAATTTCTGAGTCAAATAGCTACTCAGCTCAACCTTAATCACAAAATGGATTTATTTTGAGAATTTCGTTAAATATCAGGGGTTGGTTCCGTTCTCTTGTATATGCAAAATGAGATTTTAATATTTTTGAATAGTTATATTAGATTTGAAAAATATTGAAATATAATAGTACGTCTTTTGCGGGTCGATTCACTGTTGTGAAAGTAAAGTTTGTTGACAAATGTTAATTGATGGCAATGAAACATAGCAGCAAGCCGCGTTAATTATTTGTCTGCGCATCACATAAAATGTCTGATATATCCTAGTTTTATATTTGCTTGTTTTGAATTTCAACATTTGAAACTAGATTAACTGCCTCAGGGTCCGATCATTGTGGGAAAATGACGAAAGCGCCATGTACACCCGTGGTGGAAATATCAATTTCTTGCTACTCGGTGTGTCTTATAGTAGACACTCACTTAAGGTTATTGGTTATTCTCTGTGCTCCCTGGTCGACACTCACTCAGTGAACAACATCACTGTGCTTACTTTCTGCGATCATGTTTTAGCATGCTTCAGGGCATCTTAATTTAGACTTTTTTTTTCACAATAATTGTTAAACTGTTGATATTATTCCAAGTGATCAGGGCATGTGAACCACACTTTTAGTTCACCATGAGACTCAAGCCAAATGAGCGACGCATGGAACGTGAGCGCTATGCTGTACACCAGTAGTGCACCGCTGTAATATTAATGCAAGTAATTTGAATGCTATTTTATTTAATAAATAGAATAATGTACCAAATATTATTCAAAATTTACTCAAAAGAACCCAGTGAAAATACCAATTGTAATGTTTCTGTAATGAACCGAGCAATCTATATGAACACCATTATGATTCAGTCAAGTGAACGACTCATTGAATGTGAGCGCTTTGCTGCTCGCAGTAATGAGTGTGTGCGTCCTTTACTCAGAGTGCTCAAAATATTTATATACATTTTGTACAGATTCATTGTGAGCAGTCTCGCACACTCATTACTGCGAGTAGCATAACACTCAAATTCAATAAATCGCTCACTTGACTGAGTCATAATGGTGAACAGAGTGCTCGGTTCATTAGAGAGAAGCATTGCAAGTGATCTCTTAACTGTGTTTAAGAAAAATTTGATTATTATTTGGAACATTTATTCTATTTATTAAAAAAAATAGCGTTTAATTTACTCGAGCTAAATTTACAGTGGCTACAATGCAAACAGCTTTATGGAATTGACAATCTTTTGAAATACACATAATAAATTTACTTTAAATCACGGATCGAATATCTGTATATGAAAATTGTGGCCGAGAGAGACCTCCCATTTTTCAGTAGGGTTTCCAAATAAATTAATTCATAATAAATTCAGTTTTTCGCTTACCATATAAGGTTGGCGCCAGATTTATCTCGGGGATCAGCATGTGTTATAGATGCACATTCTGGAATTGTTTTTGTATTTTGACTTTCCTGCCATGACCCGATCCATTCATTTGTCTCTGAATCTCGTGCCTGAATAAAAAATCCTTTGAAATACTCACGACCACGGATTGTGACTGAAATAACGGGAATTATATTTTCATGATTCATGAATGATTACGAACTATTCAAATTAGTTCATTATCCACCTTGTATTTGCTGTCCAGGTTGAAATTGATCGGTATTCGCTATCACCTATACATATGAGTGGTAAAATTTCTATGAGCGCTACACGTGTGTACCAAACATACATATTTTACGATACCTCGTATGGTGAATTTCCCAAAGGCTGGGCTCTCGCCTGGCCGTGATTCGGTTGATTAAAACGTTTCGGTTTTACACCTTCATATTTGTACAAGAAATATTAGAATGAACTAGAATCAAATATTTCCATAAAATTTAGTGAACAATAAATAATTTATGATGTACATGTATCTGCTGGTCCTCCATCTGGGAAACCAATTACAACGACAACAACCGCACATATCAAAAGAGCTTGATTTATTTGACGAAACATTGTCGCCAAAATTAAACTCTTTCTAAAAATCACAATGCAACACACGAGTTATTCGCGTAATTGTTCAACTGAAGGAACGGCACAGAGCAACTTGCACGTATGAACCAAGAAAACGAATTACACTCTAAATAATGTCGTGATGATAAACGTATTGGTAGGGGCTTGTTGGTTCAGCTCTGGTAGGATTTCCATCTCTTTGCTCATACGCTTAAAGAACTACTTCGAAAGCGCTCAATCCCCACGTGAAATGAATTGCAGAAAAGTTATCGAAATATGATCAGTTTGTAGTGAATGCGATGAATTTGTTTGCAATTAGTTGTTTGGAGAACCGATCAAATAGCTTGGGCTGCCAGTTCCTATGATGATGATGATGTAATGCCAGTTAGTTTTTTCTATTCAATTCTATTCAATTTGTTTTGAATTTGAATTTGAATTTGAATTTATTTAACCACACAGATTTCTCCTAAAGGTTACAGCGATATAGCAAATAGTACATGGTAGTAATAACGTAACAACATGAGTGAGACAGTCTGATTAACGCGTTAGCCGAAGAAGACATCGTCATGCCTAACGCATTCAAAACGAGCCCCTAACTCTCTTCGGCTGACTGCTCAGCTCAAAATAGTCTTAGGCTCTAAAGAAACAAAACAACACTTTGAGAATCCAAGGTTTTATCATTTCCGTAGGCTAGCTTCCTAATTTGATTTACGCTCAAATTAAAATCAATTAGGTGATGCAATTGATTATAAATACGGGACATTCGAACAATTGGCTGATGTAGACCATAATTTGTCCTCTGGAAATCAACATAAAAGACGTTGTGTTGAAGACGAACATTGATTCTGGTATTGAAATTTACCAACCTCAAAAGCTGGGGGACGTCTAATTCACCAGAGAGCAACTTAGCAAGGAAGGTTACATCAGCAACGATTCTTCTCGTTGCCAGCAGTGGCAAGTTTAATAATTGGAGTCTGTCCCTATATGGCGGCAATACAAAATTGACTCTTAGGAACATGCCACGAAGGGCAAAAATTAAAATTTTTCTTTGAATCGACTCCAAACGCTTCACGTGAACCTCATATGACGGCGCCCATACCACTGAGGCATATTCAATTGTCGAGCGAACAATTGCACAGAACAACGTTTTGACAGTGTATGGGTCTTTGAAATCACTAGCACAGCGCTTTATGAATCTGAGTAACGCTAAGCCCCTCGCAATTATATTGTCAATGTGCTCACTGAATGATAAATTCGGATCAAAAACGACACCCAAAACTTTCACTAGTCTCGGTCGTTCCAAAACGCTGTCATTTATGGAGTAATCGAAGACTATCGAACTTTTCTTCTTACTAAATGTGAAAACCGTGCATTTACTCTCATTCAGAAGCAAGTTAATATCATTGCACCACTTAGACAAGGCAGCTAAATCTTCTTGCAGTAAAATGCAGTCCTGATCACAAGATATTGCCCTGAAAATCTTCAAATCATCCGCATACGCGAGGAAGAGGCAATGTTTAAACACCAAGCCAATGTCACATGTGAAGAGAATGAACAAAAGCGGGCCCAAATGGCTACCAGCCGGAACACCAGAAGCTGCCAAAAAACTGTACGAATGCACGCTATCAAATAACAACTTTTTGCCATCTATCAGACAAATACGATCTAATCCAATTCACCCACGCAGGTTGGAATCCCAGACGTGACAATTTATTACATAAAGTGAAATGATTTACTTTGTCGAATGCTTTCGTAAAGTCTGTATAGATCACATGGACTTGCTTTCCACTAATTAAATTACGCACCACGAATGTGGAAAATTCTACAAGATTTGTGGTAGTCGATCTCTTTTTCACAAAGCCATGTTGTTCAGGTGGTATTAATGATTTTGTATGGAAAGACACGTGATCACAAACAATTGCCTCAAAAATCTTTGGTATAAAAGACAGTTTTTAAATACATCGATAATTCGACACATCGTTTTTCAGTCCTTCTTTGAAAATCGGGCGAACATTCGACAGTTTCCACGCCACCGGAAAAACTGATCCACTCAACGACTCATTAAAAATGATTTGCAATGGTACTGCCAATGAAATTGCACACTCACGAATGAAAATTGATGGTAATCCATCCGGGCCACAATCTTAAGTACTGGCCAATTTGCAAAATCTGCTACTGATCTCCGAAGCATCAATAAACAGCGGTGGCACCGTCACGTTATGCTCATTCAAATCACAATGAGAAGACACATAAGCATTCGAACTAGGGGTATAAACGCCACTGAAAAATTCAGCAAACCAGTTAGCAATATCCAAGGTATTTGATGATTTTTTGTCACCATATTTCATGGTTGAGGGCATGACATTAGAATTGCGTTTTTCATTTACATATTTGAAAAATTTTGCTGGATTCGATTTCATATTGCGTTCAATGCGGTCAATATACGCTCTATGTGCATCATTGGAAACTTTTTTGGCTAGCCTACGAACATTCGAGAAAATTTCGTAATAATAATTAGAGCGTCCGGATGCCATGTAATCGGCATTAGCCTTCTTTTGATTGTTCAGCAAATTGACAACGGCTCGAGACATCCAGGGGGGATGAGATGAATTTGTCTTCTTCACTTTTACTGGGGCAAACATTGACATTCCAAAACTGATGTGCTCATAAAACGTCTGAACCATTTCATCAACCAATCGTCCCTCTAAAATAGAATTCCAATTCAGCGCCATCATAAAGTCATTGAAGCTATTAAAGTTCATCCTTCTGAAATCAAATACATATTCGGAGGAAGAAAAATCTTTGGGGTTGGAGTTCAATTTATACTCAATACTCAACTCAATTGATTTATGGAAAATTTCATCCGGAAGCAAGGGATGAGTTGCATAGCATAGCTCCGAGCACTCGTAGTTATTTGTCCAAATAAGATCAAGAATGTGATGTTGGTCATTGAAAATTCCATTAATTTGTGCCAGGTCCATCGATAGCAAGCTGTCAACAACATAAATCTCATGCTCTCCTTTGACATTCATCGGCACCAAAACGTTCGAACATTCATCATCAGGCACCCATGAAATATGCATAGCGGTGCAGAGAGAGCACTACGCGTCCAAATTTCATTACTACGCGTCCAGATTGCCATAAGTACTCGCTCACATGAATGTTAAGTAATTCGTTGATCTGAATAAATACAGTGTTTGGATACCGCTAGGAAGATCGAATGATAATTGTTAAATATCCACATCTTATTAATTTAATGCACACATGAAAATATTGATTCATTCCAGTTCTTGGCAAAGATCCGACAATAAAGCAAAAATCATGATAAATCAACCTATGACGCATTAACTTTTGAATTCTAATGAACAAATCGCATTACTCGTGAATTACATTGCCTTCTTTGTCAACGTTCGGCAACTTCGAGCAACCAAACGGAATGTATCGGCAATAAATGTCTTCATTGTTATTGAAACATTTATTTATTCCTATGATTATTTATTTTGATAAATATATGTAAATTAAATGAAATACCTTCTATATTAAATTTAAAGACTTTGTTTTTATGTGTATGTACTTAGCATACATTAAGTATGAAGCGATAGCTGTAGTGGCAGCCATTTTGCTTTTGACGGTTTTAGATGAATTCATGCTCATTGTTTACTGTTACCGATTGTGTTATTATTTATTTATTTATTTATTTATTACGAAGCCTAAATTTATGTCAACATGTGTTCACAGCGAACTGTGAACATGCTGGTCAGAGACCCAATACGACATAAATTCCGCCCATGGTACGTCTTGAAAAAAAGAATACAGTCAGGGGTGGGGTGATATTAGAGAGAAGCTCTTCTATCAAATTGGGTCCGGAAAACCATCGCAAAACCGGCCTGTCTCTGGAGAGACAGAGGAAATACAATAGATTTTTGAAGTGAAATTTACGTTAACATTATTATGAGAAAGCGAAAGCAAAAACATAAGAAAAAGCATGTGAATGATGATGATGATGAATGATGATGATGATGTTAATGATGAAAATTTTAATCTAATTGGTTGAGAAAATATCATCACATTGCTCCGAGTATTCACGATCAAATAAATTTAATAGAGCATTCATTGTTCGGCGCGTAAATAATGCTTAAGATTTAATTTAAACAAAGTCAACGATTCGGATTTTCTAATTTCAACCGGCCAATTTAATTGCGGAGTAACTAAAGGCGCGATCGTCAAAGGCGGTACGTGGATTAAAATTAACGCGAAGGTTATCAGGGTATCGCAATGTTTCACCGTTCCGAACAAACATGTGATTCAAGTATACAGGAGACTGCTTTGACAGCTGTTTAAATATCAAGACTGCTGAGTGCAACTTTGCCCTGCTCTCTGGAGTCAATTCATTTAGACGCATCCGGTATTCAGTGACATGGTCATTACGCTTTAATCCGAAAATGTATCTGATTTTGTCATTATCAGCTACAAGATCACAATGGACTTGGTTTTGAGTGCTATGAGCACCCCAGCCATACGTTATGACATCACCATAGTCCATGATTGGATCAATTAACGCGGTTGCCATATCACGTTTGATATAATTGGGTATAAAATGCTTCGAGTGACGCATGATGCGATTTAAGACTCCATACACCTTTTGCAATTTACACTTGCCATGCTCTTGAAAATTAAAGTTTTCGTCAAAAATCACACCAAGGTTCTTTATTGACTTGCAAAATTCGAGTTTTTCATCACCTATTTTCACGTCATTGATCATATCAAAATTCAACCGACCCGTTTGATGCTTAGAACCGATAATCATTACTTTAGATTTTGATCCGTTCAACTTCATACCGCGACGTTTTATAAAATCATTTAATTTTGCAAGATCGGAGTTCACTTTATCAATGCCATTATTAATTTGATCAAAATCGACTTCTAGGAGTGCTTGAGCGTCATCCGCAAACAAATGGCCAGTCATGTGTTCGAGCACGTTGAGAGTATCATTGAAATATAAGGAAAAGAAAGTTTGGCCGAAATTACTACCTTGAAGAACTCCATTATTAATTGGAACAAAAACCGACTCTTGGTCACCGACTTTAACTCTTTGACTAATATTACTATAAATTGATTTGATTAATGCGAGAGTGCTGTTAGAAAAACTGTACGATTCACAAACTTTCAAAAGAGCATCATGTGGAACTGAGGGAAACGCGCTTTTTATATCTAGTGATTCAAAAATTACTAACTTTTTACGATTTAACGAAGATCTGATACTCTCTGATATGTTCAAAAGTGAGGTGTTACAACTATGATTTCTTCGGAAACCAGATTGCCGTTCGGAAGAATAGCATTTGATTCCAGATAGCCAGTGATCTGACTATTCAAGAGAATAGCGAAAATCTTAGGGATGACTGAGATAATGCTGATTGGTCGGTATTCAGAAATGAGCTGGGGACTTGGGACTTTATTGAGGGGTTTAATTATAATTTTATTCCAATCAGCTGGATAAACGTTATTTGAAATGCAAAAATTGAAAACGAAAACAATATGATGAGCGATTGAGGGAATGATCAATTTAAGAAATTTAAGTGGAATACCGTCGGCACCGACAGCATTGCTCTTGATTTGCGCAAAGGCAAAATTGAATTGCTCAATGGTTATTTCGTTAAACGAAAAAGTGGACTTGATATTGGTTGGAAGAGATAAATTCCCCAGATCTGCCCCGTCAGAGGTATGAATTGAAGCGAAAAAATCATTGATGTCATCCAGATTGAAGTTGTCTAGGACTTCAGAATCATTACTATCATCCTTACTAGATTTGATTTGCAACAGCCAAGCGATTCAATAACACTCCATTTCGAACGAACAGAGTCGGCGTTAATGAAACTCTCGACCGTTGACTTCTTTTTGCTAATGTTAATCAGCGACTTGACCCTCCTAGATTTTTCCTTATGATGGGAGAAAAACTAACACATAAAAACAGTGATTTTCGACTCACGGAGTGTTTCGGAGGACACTTTAAGCCGTCGGTCCCGTGTGTGTGCACAAAGAGGATTTTGAGTTAGCACAGACACACGTAAATCGACTACCTTAACGCTAAGGTTGTGTTATTGGGTATTTCAATATTCAATACACCACCGCAAAAAAGGTAGTAGCCATTCATGGGCCCGAGCATTCGAATGCGGTGCAGTCGTGCCCTGCAAGCCCCTCACCAATGTATTCGAATAATAGTTCTCATGCTGGTGGTATTCATGGAATACGAAAAAAGACTGAACACACCTAACGGTACACAATTCGGTCTATAAAATACTGAATGATGATGATGATGATGATTTGTGAGAATAGAACAGAATAGAACAATTATATCCGTTTAAGCTAGCGAACAAATTTTCATATTTTATGGACCAATAACTTTATCAAAAAATTCTATGCGTTCCACAGTTGAAAAGGCTATGTATCGATTGCCACACATTTTGCCGGATTATATGCTCGTATTCGCTGTACCAGTGCTGACCCATGATCCAAACTTCACATCAGTCAGCGAAACGATTCAATTAAAACAAATCGAGAAATGACTGAGATGATCTAAGTCGCCTTTGCGCCGTTATGCGCGGTCGTACGTAGAGAGATGACATTCAATGCGATTGTATGACAGCGCCATGTTTTAAAAGTCTTTCTAAGGATAAGGCGGGACAACGACAACGAATGAGAATGCTCTGATCTTTGTATGTCTTAGGAAATTATCTAAATTACCGCTTATTCACATAATATAGAATAAAATGAATAATTTTAATAAATGAAGTTAAAGCACAGCGATATTAAATAAAAAAAATTCAGGTTTTGTTTTCAAATTTCATTCAAGAATTTTTGCCGTAGTTTTATTCAGGAGAAATGAAAATTGCATGTCAATTTAGCAAATTAACATTGTTCTACGGAGGGCACAAAAATGTTCGATGGACAGTATAAAAATGTGTTATGGGTAGCACATTTTTGTTTTGACATGAAATTTACATTACTCCTGAAGAACGCAAAAACGAACAGATGTAATTCGATATGTGCTTTATCATTAAATTGCTTAATTTTATTTATATTATGTGAATGAGCATTAATTAAGTTGATTTTATAAGACAAACTAATAAAAATGTAATAATGCTTGTTTTTTAGTTTGAATCAAATTGTGTATTCTTACAGTAGTCATCACGGAAAGTGCATTTTAGGAGTAACGTATATTCCGTTTAATTCAAAATGTGATAAGCATAGCACATTTCTTATATGTAAATGTTTGTACTTCCCATAGCACATTTTGCATTGAATGCGAAATGCGCTACTTCTAAAACTCACACGAGAAAACATGAGAAAACAATATGCAAAATAGTTGCTAAAAGTTATTTATTATTTATTGAATTCATTAAATCCAAGATTTTTATAGATTTTTCACAAAATATCAATTTGTTCAGCTAATTAACGTTTGAAAGTACATATAACCTAGAAATTGGAATAAATGAACCTGTTGTTATATATTGTCATACAATGAGCACAGGCTACTAGATCCGATTAGTGATGCTTAACTGTTTGCATCTGTTTGTGCGCCAAAGCCGATCTTTTACAATACTTGTTCGAAATTGTTTGAAAAATAAATAGAAAAACTTCGGAATTTTGCCTCCAAACCAGCTAAGAAAATTATAGTAATGCATGGAAACTACGAATTAAAATATTCATTCTGTTTTTTTTTTTTAAATTTTAATTCATGTAATGAGTAATGCCTCTACCTAGCCCATATTGCAACCCCATTATTTGATTTAAAACACAAAAATGGAGTATGTGAAATTCTATTGAGCGGAAAACCTCTGAGGAACCAAATTCCCAACCTTTTTGGCTAGCAATTTGAGAATGTAAAATATTAGCGCCCTTGAATGAACGGTGTTTTGGACGGAATTTTGGAAACCTCTTTTCCACTTGGGTTACCACATTTCTTTCTGTGTACAAGAAGATAAGAGGAATTCCAGCTAAAAATATTTTTGGCAAAAAAAAAATAATTAGTGATATGGATTTGGAATATTGATATCAGTCGTTCTGTTGTATTGAACGCGTAAACAGCTTTAAAAGGCAAACATTTGATTGATAGAAGAGATAATATAAATAGAAGAAATTACGTTAAACAGCAGAAATTAATCTATGAATTTCGGGAGCCAAAGAAAAACAACAACTCTGTATTCTTTTTTCCAACAAATTCTAAATGTATGAGGTATCTTTCATATGATGCTACAAAAATCCAGAGGGGCCGAAATATTTTCTTTCTAATGTAAGCCGGCGAAGTGATTAAAAATCTCAGCAAAATGTAAGAGGGCATCCTCATACGACAGTGGTTTTTCAAACGTCAGGGGATGAATCCTCGGAACCATGTGTCACAACCTATGTTAATTGATTTTCCTCTACCTCTCGATTCATATGTTTCGGCGAATTGGGCAAATGTCCGGGGTGCAACTATTCTTGGTAACACATTCATTTGAACGAATTTTTCGAATAGCGCCCGAACATCGACAAAAAGAGACGGAACAGTTAGATTTTCTAGGAGTGGAAAAAATTAATTTTTTCGATAGTGCTTTATGATCACGGAGTGCTACCGAACAGGCCCAGATGTTTTGAGGACAAGAATACTATCAAAAGCTTCAAAAGATATGAGTAATACGATATAATATGATTGAGTCCGAATTTATTTGCCAATAAGATAATAAGATCCTAGTGACTATACTGAAACTGAGAATATCGGTGTTTAGTTGTTCTATTATAATCTGGAACAAAACTTATTTGAGCATTTAATTTCTGGTTAGATTTTCAAAGGCTCAATCTGAATTAGAAAATCAACGAAACAAATCCTAATCATGTGTATTCTATTCGATACTCAGTGGATGGGATTGGTAAGGATACACATATATACTTGTGCTGATTTTACATTGGGCACGTAATGTAAATGGTGGAACGCATGCGTTCACATAATAAATAATCACTTCGAAAGTATAGGGGAATTTTCTCTGCAGTATGTTCTTATATATTTTTTGCTTTCACATTGTTTTCTGCATATTGTCTTGGTGCTTTTTCGTGTATTGGAACTTAGTTCATTCCATTCCAAATTACGTACGTCCATTCAAATAAAAATAAAGGAAACGAATACTATTTATAGAGAATATTCACATGGAATCGCTAATTTTCACGTACAGTGATATATACGCAGTCATTTTTTTGCCAAATCCAACAAAAATTGGGACGTGTGACGCAACATCACGTCGGTGTGTGCTTTTAAATAATTTTTTTATTTTAAAACAATTACACCACTTGGATACTTTTCGTGATACAAAATTGGTCTTAAGTCTTATTCCTCAATTTCGTATTTGTACATTTTGCTCAATAGATTTTCCAAACGTGTGTTGTTGTTGTGATTATGTTAGCAAAAATATGTGTTGTGAAACAGCACAGCGACAAAAAATGTATAATGGCATTTTCTTGGAAATAATCTACACACATACGAAGTAATTCCTCTCTGTTTCTAATGCTTTATCGCGCGCTCGTTCGATCGTTTCATTCGTGAATAGTAACGAGGGCCATTCGCCAATACAGTATAGTTTCATAGTGGTGAAGTGCTTTTGTATTTATTTCCAAAAAGATTAGTGTCTTGACTTACTCTCTATTGCGGATAAACACATGTTTATCATTTATGAATCGGTAGGAAGAACACTTACCTTCAGATAAGATAGGAATAATATTGAAACTGGAACTATTTGAGAAAAAATAATGCTTCGAGGTAATATTGGATATAATTGTGAAACAAGAATTGAATCGGAACAAAAGCGAAACATGATTTATACTGTATTTACATATAGTAAATGTTTCACAATTATTCCAAATAAATTCTAGTTACACAATTATTTTCAATTTTTTTTGGGTGCATTATTTTGCTGAACCAGTTCCAAACTTTAGTATTTTTCCTCTTATCTCAGATTGCCATATTTTGTAATCAGTTGTAGCGTTTGTACTGTTTGTGAATATGAGTGATTAAAGAATTTCCCTTCAAATATAAATGAAAACTCTGGGAGAAAAAGATTTTGGCGGTTGGAACTTATTTGAAACACTTTTATTATTTATATTCTATGCAATCCGACTTTATGTTTGAATATTTTAAATTGGGCGACCCAATCAACCTGTTAAATGATGCCAAAAAACAGTTACTTGAATGTGTTGTGTAGTGTTCAGTTAAAAGAATACGTGAATTCATTCAAATTAATGTTATCAAATAATAAATGATTTATTGGATTAAATATTCAACTCATAATGTGAAAGTTATACACGATGTGGTCTTCAGTCAAATTGGATATTTAACGGGATTAAAGATATGTTCAAAAATGTCTTTTTTTCTTATACTCTCACTCAGTTCCACTCCAATTTTACAAAATTAAAATTGAAATATATATAAATCTCTTTTTCTATTGATTTTCAACCATTTCAAGTGTTATATTGATATTTTTCAATTCAATCAACAACATGACGAATCTTTGTTTACATTATAAATTCATATCTTGACATCAATACAAAATAATATACAGGCTAATAAACAACTTGTAATTGGTTTATAACAGTATAATACAGGGTGGGCCATTTAAAGTTTTAAATTTGAATCGGCTATAATTCATTTCATTCATTATTCAGTATTTATAGACCGAATTGTGTACCATTAGGTGTGTTCAGTCTTTTTTCGTATTCCATGAATACCACCAGCATGAGAACTATTATTCGAATACATTGGTGAGGGGCTTGCAGGGCACGACTGCACCGCATTCGAATGCTCGAGCCCTTGAATGGCTTCTACCTTTTTTGCGGTGGTGTATTGAATATTGAAATACCCAATAACACAACCTTAGCGTTAAGGTAGTCGATTTACGTGTGTCTGTGCTAACTCAAAATCCTCTTTGTGCACACACACGGAACCGACGGCTTAAAGTGTCCTCCGAAACACTCCGTGAGTCGAACATCACTTTTTTATGTGTTAGTTTGTCTCCCATCAATATACCACTGTTATTAACAATGATGAAATTGATAGAAAATCAAACGGCCACTAGTGAGATTCGAACCCACGTCCCCATGCTTGCAAAGCCGGCACGCTAACCACTACTCTACAGCTGGGCTATAAAAAAAAAATCAATATTTTTCAAAATTCTGGTTTTATTGGAAAGGTTGAACTTTGATTGTCGGTTGAAGCTTCAATTGTCTCTGGATGGCTTGCGTAACAATTATCCTTATTGGCTCCCTAGGGGGATTTAACTACTCGAAAACTTGCAAAAATTAACATGAACGCGCACAAAATCATGCATTTTCTCAGAGAACTTGCCCAATTTTACGCAGTCTACGAGTTCTGTATTTAAATAGCCCGACAAGAACTCGCAGGAACGTGCACGCGTTCAAGTTCGAGTTCGCGTATAAACGTCAACATGGCGCGCATACGTACGTCAATTGGTTAACCGTCGACATGTTGTCATCGAATCAATGCATTGCGAAATTAACTATTTAATTAAATAAATTATTTAAAATTGAGAAGAATTCATTCAAAAACAATAACCAGTTTTCCTCACTATTTGAAATTGTCAGTTTGACATTAACTACTCACAGAACGTGCAAAAATCACAATGAAATCGCGCGAACGCGCAGAAACTTGTGTGAACTTGTGACTGACTGTATGACGTACTCATGGAACGCGCTCGAACTTGCCAAAAACTCGGCGTACTCGCAAGAGTCAAATCCCCCTAGATGGCTCCCCACAGAAAATAATCCAACGGGCGCAAATTTCGGTTTTCGAACTAATTATTCGGTTTTCGATAACGGAGCTCAAAAGTTCTAATGTTACGTTGGCTGTGTGGCAGGTTGCGCCATCCTGTTGAAACTAAACGTCGTCCATGACATTCTCTTCAAATTGGGAAACAAAAATTGGTTGATCATGGCCCGATAACGCTCGCCATTGACCGTAACGGCGGCTCCTTGCTCGTTTTCGAAGAAAAATGGTCCAATGATGCCTCCAGTCCAAAATCCGCACCAAACCGTGACTCCTTGTGGATGCATCGGCTTCTCCATGGTGAAATATGGATTTTCCGAGCCCCAAATGCGGCAATTTCTTATTGACATACCCTCCAAGGTGAAAATGGGCCTCATCCGAAAAGATGATTTTTCGGTAAAAATGTTCATCTTCAGCTAAGCGATTCTCATGCCATTGAGCTAACCGATATTGTTCTTCATTCTTGAATGACAAAGTTCAACCTTTCCAATAAGACCAGAATTTTGAAAAAATATTGATAAGTTTTTTTTATAGCCGATTCAAATTTAAAACTTTAAATGGCCCACCCTGTATGAATGGCTGAAAATAATAACGCGTCGTATTTTTGTTTTCAAATGAAGTGTCCCTCAAAAAAATGTTCAATATAAGTGTCTTTGAAAATTTTCTCTGTAAAAGTGTCGTAACATTTTGAATTTGATTTCCGCATTAAAGATAAGTGTAAAGTGTCTTGCCAAATATGTAGATCTTAATATCCCGGTCTAATATATTTGCCGAAGACACTTATCGCTTATCTCTAATCAATAAATTGTAAATCCAATTTGAAAATTGGGACACTTTTAAAGAAAAAAAATCAGGGATACTTATATTGTACATTTTTACTTTTCCGCACACACCACTGTGTGTGGTGAAAGTATTGCGATCGGTCCGAAAAATTCAAAACGCCCGGAATAAGTTTTCATGGGTTTTGAACCAAGAAAAAACGGTTGCAACCATTCCCGGAGCAATTTTTTGTCCGTGTGTGGTACGTTGTCCGTTGTACGCAAAAATTTGTTACCACGATAACTCAAAAAATTGATTTGAGTATTGATCAAAAATTTACACACGCATTCAACTTTATTAGGAATAGAAACCTATTAATTTTCAGCCTAATCGGATAATTTTATCGGGTAGCTCTAGTGGAGTCGAATCAAAAAATGGGCTGTTTTTCAATATAATTAAGAAAAATTTGTATGGGGACTATGTGTAGTTCGAATTGTATCATTATGAAACTTTCAGAATATTATTTCTTTATGAAAAAAAAAAGGTCATGCAAAATTTCAAGTCATTCCGATGAGATATAGGACTACCTCCACGGCAAAATTTTCGATTTTCGGGATCTTTTCGGGGTCATAACTGAAAAATTGTATGGCGGCTATCTGAAGTTCACATTGTTTCCTTTTGGAACTGTCAGAATATTATTTTCTATGTATTTCAAGTCATTCTGATGAGATTTAAGACCAGCTTCCTCACAAAAGTTTCAATTTTCGGGGTCAATATTCAAATCATTGAATTGGATGAAGTATTTGTGATTATCTAATCTGTGTTTTTTCATCAATTTGAATCCTCATACTGTTAGCGAAAGTTATACTGTTATACATAACATTAATGTAGAACCATATCTATCGTTGGCATGAATTGAAAGTTCATATCAGAGTGAACTAATTCGTAATTGTTATTACCAATTCAAAAATAGAGAACTGTATCGGATTGGCAACACTGTTGCCAATTCGAATTCGAAATTTATGTATTAGACAGGAGTTTTAGTCAGTTTTCGATTGTATGTGGAAGAGTGACGAAGTACTAAGAAATAAATGTGGGTTTTTAAGGAGTTTTTTCCCACAAGATAAATCTATTGTGGTTTTAATTGCTCTTTTATATTCAGTTTTAAACATTATGGTCCCTCGAATCGGAGTCCGGGATGGAGATACAGTCAAAAAATATAGTAATAAAAACTACCAGGAAATCATTCATTTCAGGAGAAATGAAATTTGATAGGAAATATTGGATAATTTGCATTGGATTCAGGAGAGTTTTATTGAGAATTGATTTTGTTCATTTGTTTAATCTATAAATAAATGAATAAATATGAATAAAGAATGCGATGGGAATTGCAAAAAAAGGATTTGAAATGATTTTGGAATGAATCTGTACAAAAATAATTTGGAAAACAGAATATATTGCGAAATTCGGTGAGGCTCTAGTATGGCAATGGAGCCAACTTCACGCGATTTAGCACATGCGCTGTCATTGTTTCGTTGAGTAGGAGCTCAGTTTAATACAAGACACGAGAGCAAGCGCATCAAAAATATTCAAGTGAATACAAAATTGAAGACAGTTTCAACAAAAAAATTAAATTTGGTCATTTTGGAAATAAATCACAACCGAGATGCCCAAAACTCCAAAATCAAAGGAAAAAGGAAAGGAGGATGGAAAAGCACCGTCGGCAAAAACAAAACCGAAAACGGCAGCATCATCAACTCCAAGCATAAAACGGAAGGATAAATCCGCTGCTGCTGGTTCAGCAGATAAACCAGTGAAAGAAAAAGAAGCCACTTCTACTGCTGCACGAACGGAACAAAATAAAGGTGCTGCAATTAGCCAAACTGTGGACAACATAAATGATACAACTGCCGGAGCAGTTAATAATATGAATAATTCAGCAGCTGGATTAGACAATACAATTGCACAACCACCAAGGTGACGCATTACAACAAAATAATGCGGACATCGAGGATGATGTCGAACAGGTGGAGGAAGAAGAGGAATATGTGAAGGACCACGTCCCTCAACCGATAAAAATCCAATACGAAAGGACTATTCGTAGCTTGGAGAAGTTGGTTAATACCATTTTGTCGGTTGAATTCGAACAAATCGATTATTATGAAGCGTTGACCAAAGAAGCTGCTTTGGTACGACATTGGACTTCAAATGATGAACAAAATTTTCAAGTTTTGTGTCATACTCCGGAGGAGGAGAAGTTGCCGATTGAGGATCAGTATGATCAACTTGAATCGGCATATGAACGTTGCACAGCATTATTAAAGCGAAAAATTGCTCAGTTGAATCCACTATCGCAAGCCGGAGGTGCAGCTGTTGGAATTCAACCACGATTGGAGGACGTACCAATAAATATTAAACTCACAATGCCATATCAAACCATCAAACGCGTATGGGGCAAATTTGACGGAAATATATTAAATTGGACAGAGTTTGCCGATCGTTTTAAGTTGGAGGTTCACGACAAAACGGATATACCAGCAGATTTCAAGTTCAATCTCCTTCGGGATTCGATGACTGGCGAGGCCGCCGAAATACTGAAAGGATGGCAATTCGGTGAACAAAATTATCACGAAGCATGGGATTGGCTTAATCAGTTATACGATAAGCCACAATTGATTGCTCATGAACATTTGCGCCAATTTTACCGTTTGCCATCATTACATAGCCCAGCTACTGCATTGGAATTACGTAAAATGTGTAACGTAACACATCAAACATTCCGCCAACTGCGTGCTATGGGATTGCCTGTGGAACATTGGGATTTTTTGTTCATTCATGCGATTTTAGAAAGGTTGGACGAGGAAACAAAACGGCAATGGAAACGTCAGGCAAGCGATGATTGGCCAAAAAAGGAAGATTTATTGGTACTAGAGTTCGCCCGTCGTCCAAGATAGGACGATCCAAACAAAAAGTGAAAACTCAAAGAATATAACATATTTAAATTTATTGAAAATCAAGCAAAATGCATATTTTATTCATGAAATTCAAAATTAATGATCTCATCTTATTTTTTAATTGAAAATTATTGACAAATCAAATTGGAATCAAGGTTAATGTAAAATTCTTATTTGAAGTGATGAAAAGAGTTAATTGTCTTCTTCTGGTTCATCGAAATACGTTGCCATTTATTATTAAAATGCCCTATAGTAATCGGCTTTATAGCATTTCACTATAGTGGTTATATATCCTACAGGGAATTTGAATAGTATACTACAGGGAAGTTGAATAAGATATTTACCCATTTGGCTATCTCAAGTTCACATTGTTTCCTATTGGAACTTTCTGAATATTATTTTTTTATGAAAAAAATGAGTCACGAAAAATTTCAAGTCATTTCGATAAGATTTAGGACTACCTCCCCTGCAAAATTTTCGATTTTCGGGGTCTTCTCGGGGTCCAAACGAAAAATTTGTATGACGGCTATCTCAAGTTCACAGTGTCAAGAATTGAAACTTTCAAATTTTTTTTTGTATGAAAAAAATTAGTCATTCAAATTTTGAAGTCATTCTGATGAAGTTTAAGACTACTTTACCTCTCCTACGAAATTTTCAATTTTCGGGGTCAAAATTCAAATTTCCAAACATGATCACAAAACATTATAGTCGTACCGTGTTTTCATGCAGGAATTTCAATAGTTTAGTTGTGTGCGTACGGTTGAATATTATCCACTGGCTACACGGTATGACGAACTGTATGTGATGCGACGAATGAAAGAATGTAACTGTGTGTATTGGGTTTTTTCCAATCTATATGAAAAGGTATTGCGCTCTATATGAACAGGTAACAGGCGGGTCAAAAAGTCTTTGGCCTGACATACAGATGGCGACACTTATTATGATCCTTATTTTTCGATAGTACCAACCTTCAAAAGCATACTGTCAAAATTGCATGACATTCTGTTTATAATTACTCAAGCTACAGAGCTTCAAGTGACGCCAAATACCGTTAGAGCCCACGGATGGCTTGAAATGTGTTATATAGAATCTGCACCAACGAAATCAAGCGTCAAATACTGGTTCGCTGAGCTTAGACGTGGTCGTACAGACACCGATGATGCTGAACGCTCTGGTTGTCCAAATGAGGCAGTTACGGCAGAAAACGTCGAGAATGTCGAGAAAATGACAATTTCGAACCGCAAAGTGAACTTGCAAGAGATAGCTGATGCCTTTAAGTTATCAAAAGGTAGTGTTTTCACCATAATATCACACGGACATTTGGGCATGAAAAAGCTGTTTTCAAAGTGGGTGCCGCGTTTCCTTAAACCAGAATAAAAACAACAACGAATCGACACTTCCGAGAGCTATTTGGCGATGTTTACGCCTTAAAAGTCGGAATTTTTGCGTCGGTACATCACGATGGATGAAACATGGATCCATCATTACACTCCGGAGACCAGTCGCGAGTCAGCTGAGTGGAGAGCGCCCGGTGAAAGTGCACCAAAGCGTCCAAAGACGCAACAAACAGCTGGTAAGGTCATGGCCTCTGTTTTTTGGGATGCGCATGGAATTATATTCATTGACTACTTGGAACATGGAAAAAAAATCAACAGCGACTACTACATTGATTTGTTGGTGCGTTTAAAGACCGAAATCATCAAAAAAAGGCCACATTTGGCGAAGAAAAAAGTGTTGTTTCACCAAGACAATGAAGCGTGTCACAACTCGAAAAAAACATGGAAAAAATAGTTGAAATGGGCATCAAATTGTTTTCGTACCCACTGTATAGTCCAGATCTGGCCCTCAGCGATTACCACCTTTTCTCAGAACTCAAAAAGATGCTCCGAGGCAAGAGATTTTGCTCTGATCGGAAGTGATCGCCGAAACTGAAGCGTATTTTGAAGGCCTCGACACATCGTTCTACAAAACCGGTATTGAAAAGTTACAGAAGCGTTGGAATGATTTTATCTCCGCCAAAGGGAACTATGTTGATGAATTATTAAGAATTACTGCAAAAAGTTGTGTTTTTCTAAGTTAGGCCAAAGACTCAATCGGGGAATGCAATGCTCACGTTGTAAGGTTTCATTTGCTACAAAGAGAGATGAACACATACAATATGTATTCATCTATCTCTATTTGCATAAAGTTTCAACAAATAAAACCTTGCAATGTGAGCATTGCATTCTAGTATTGCAAAGACTTTTTGACCCACTGGTTATTTCCCCGTTTTTTGAATTATAACACCAGCCCACATTCAAAACACATAGTTTGTGCACATATAGTCGACATTCCCTTTCCATTGATGTATAACTCTCCTATATATATTTACGGCATAGTAGGTAAAAAGGGATCACAAACTTTTTTTTGTTGCCGTATTTATATATAGATTTTTGGATAAACAAGCCGATTCTTTGCTAGCAACAACAGCTATTCGCAGTGATATTCGTATAACTGCAGCTAATGCGGGAGCAGCAGCAGGTGGTGCTAGCAATACACGAAATCAAAGCAACAAACGGAATGTAGCACCAGCAGGAGCTGGATTTAAAAGGCCTGTGACATGCCATTGCTGCGATAGTGACCACAAGTTGTTCCATTGCCCGGATTTTCTAGCAATCTCATATAACGGAAAACTGGAATTTATAAAGCGCCGCAAATTATGTGCGAACTGTTTTGAGCTTGGACATCGCACCGAAAGCTGCACTAAAGTTACATGCCCTTTGCAAGCATGTACACAGAATTCATATCACAATAGTGTGATTTGTCCAACAAAATGTGGCATCGACCAAGCGATGGTTGCATCCGAAATTGTTCCCAACAATTTACACAAACGCATACAGTCGGATTGACTAGGAGTGAGACAGCCAGCACCAGCAAAAAAGCGGCGTTTAGCAAAAACAAAACAAAGAGGAAAGGAAAACCCACCAAAACAGCAAAATCAACAAAATCGCCAGGAGGTCAAACAATTTCGCAAAAGATTGGACTCAATGAATGAAAATTTGGATAATATGGAACAGCAAGAGGACTTGTTATTGGAACAGTTGCGAGATATAAAGAATCGGAAAAGAAAATTGAATCAAAAGGATGATATTTCAAATGGAAAAAATCAAAAAATACATTCTACTGAAAATTATAAAATGTCTTTTTCTTGTAATACAATGGATAAAAATGCTTTTCAGCCAACTGCTAAAGTTTTGATTCGCTGTAATGGAATACAGCTTGGACCATTAAAAGGTTTGGTTGATTGTGGAGCACAACCAAATTTAGTAAGTAGCACAATAGGAAAACAACTGAAATCTTCTGTATTGCCAATTGCTAGGAAGCTTGTTGGAATAAATGGCAAGCCTTTCGCTATACGACAGAAGGTTATAATTAAGATATTTCCTTGGTACGATTCGGACAAAGACGATTTTATAAAGGATGTATTTTGGATATTATACAATATCACAACAATTCAAATGGCAGATCCAGAGTTTTGGATACCAGGCATTGTTCATTTGTTATTTGGAGTTGGATTTTTTGCAAAAATAATTGTATCGGTAGTGCAAAGATGTATAGACGGCACGGCGTTAATGAAACAACATTGGGAATAATTATATTTGGATCACAGTCGGAACACCTTAAGAATGAAGCTGGGGAAGTCTTATCAGCAATTAAATATAAAGAAACAGAACAATTGGATAAATTACTGGAAAGATTGTGGCGTCAAGATGAAGTCGAGTCTGTTTCTTCTTTAACTGAGGAGGTGCTTCAGGTCGAAGCACATTTTATGAAAACGCATCGACGCGATGAAACAGGAAGGTTCATCGTAGAGTTACCACTAAAGGATAATATAGGTGATATTGGAAGCTCATATGTTGCTGCACGAAATACATTCATATATGGTGAAAAAAAACGGAAGAAAAACCCGGAACTATGTTCGATTTACATAAACAAAATACGTGAATTGATCAAAGCTGGATATTTGATTGAAGTCAACGAACGACCAAAGCCAGGCGAATTCGTTTACTACATACCACACCACTCAATAGAAAAGGATAATCGAATAGTGTATGATGCAAGCTGTAAAACGGATAAGGGAATTTCATTAAATGACATACAAATACTTGGACCAAAACTGCAAAAGGATTTGCCCGAAACAGTGATGCCTTTCCGAAGACACAAAATCGGAATTTATGCAGACATAAGGAAAATGTTTTATCAAGTACGTTTAGCTAAAATCCAATGGAATTTACAGAGGATATTTTGGAGAGAGAACGACAGTGAACCTCTCAAGGAATATTGGATCACTGTAATTACATTTGGATAAAAAGCATCACCATTTGTTACAGTGCGCTCATTGATTCAAGCTGCTCGGCAACAAAAGGAAAAATTCCCAGAAGCGGCTAAAGTCATTGAAGAAGACTTTTACATGGACGATGGCGTAGCCGGCACGAATTCAATAGAGAAAGCTATCACATTAGCCAATCAAATGAATTCAATATTGAATGGAGCAGGATTTGAACTTACCGGTTGGACTTCAAACAGTAGAAAATTCATCAAAATTATGGATGAAAACATAGGAATGGAAAGATCAGTGATGCTTTCCGAGGAGGAGGACACTACCATTTTAGGATTGAAATGGCTGATTGATACGGATGAATTCACATTTGAAGTGAAGTCTTTGCAAATTGGCCAGGAGATCACGAAAAGGAAAATAACGAGCTATATAGCTCAGTTATATGACCCAAATGGTTATATTTCCTCGGTCACTATTATGGGAAAAATACTTATACAGGATCTATGGAGAGCAAAAATTGGATGGGACGAAGAGGTACCGCAGCATTTGGAACAAAGATTTGTAGAATTTTGGAAGGAAATGAAATATTTGGAATTATTTACAATTGATCGGTGGCTACATACGGGGGATGGAGCATCGATAAAAATTCCTGGATTTGCAGACAGCGCCGAACCGGCATTAGGAGCTGCCTTGTATGTGAGATCAGAATATCCAAACGGAATGGTTACGTGTAACTTACTCGTATCAAAAACAAAAGTAGCACCACTTAAAACAATATCGATTCCTAGATTGGAATTGACAGCTGCAACATTATTGGGTAAATTACTAAAAAAGGTGATGAATTCAATGGAATGGATTGATGTGGAGTATCATTTATGGACGGATTCGAGCTCAACTTTCTTTTGGATACAGAAAATACCTTGTGAACTTAAAACATTTGTCGCAAATCGAGTTACATCTATACAATACAATACGAATATCAGTCGTTGGAGACACATAAATTTATTTATTTATTGACAAGAGGTTTGCTTCCTTCAGAATTAGTAGATAATCAGCTATGGCTACATGGACCCGAATGGATAAAGTCACCTGAATCAGAATGGCCATTGAGTTCAGTTATGCGGGAGCAGACAGGAGAGACTTTAAATGAATTGAAAGTTTTTACATTGATGGAGTTCAACGATTCAATTCGAATTCGATTGAAGAAAGCAAATAAAGAAGTACTACTGGTAGAATATTATTCTAAGCTGGAAAAGGCCGTAAATGTCATCGGTTATGTTTATCGATTCATTAGGATTACAAAAGAAATATCGAAACAGATAAATAAAGATAAACGGAATACTCGTAAAAAGAGAGGTGAGATGGAACTGCAAATTATAACGCTGACCATAGAAGATAAAGCGTTAGCAATGGAATATTTAATTCGGAAAACTCAACAGGAAAATTAACAACAAGGAATTAACTGCCTTAAAATCAGGAAAATCTCTTCCGGAGAAGAGTAAAATTGAAACTCTCAAACCCATTTTGGATAATAAGGAGTTGTTGAGAGTTGGTGGTCGATTGAGTAGGGCAGAAATTGACTATGAGATGAAACACCCAGTCATTATTCTTCATGGATCCAAATGGGCTCAATTAATCATTGATTACGCACATAGAGAAACGAAACATGGAGGATGCCAGTTTATGTTACAATTCATTCGACAACGTTATTGGATACCTAAATTGCGAAGTGCAATTAGAGAATATATTCAGAAATGTGTGATGTGCGTTCGTCTCAATGCCAAAATGGAGGACCAATTAATGTCAGATTTACCTGGTGAACGGGTACAAACAGGAAAAATATTCTTGCACCCAGGAGTGGATTACGCTGGACCGTTTGAACTCAAAGTGATCGACCTAAAAGGTTAAGAGATCAGAAAGAAATGTTGGGTAGCTATCTTTGTATGTTTAAAAACACGTGCTATTCATTTGGAAATTGTTACGGATTTGTCAGCTGTGGCATTCATCGCATCCTATGATCGATTCATTGGTAGAAGAGGCCGATGCGCAAAAATATTCAGCGATAACGGCACTTGTTTTGGAGCAACAGCAAAAGAACTTCGGAATGCTATTGAATTATGGACATCAAAGGAAATGCTGGAGCATTTATCCCATAGAGGGACGGAATGGATTTGTATTAAACCCGCTGCCCCGCATCAAGGCGGAATTTACGAGGCAGCGGTAAAATCTATGAAATTTCATTTAAAAAGAATTGTGGGACAAAGAGTGTTTGTGCAGGAGCAATTTAACACATTACTCATTCAAATCGAAGCCATATTAAATTCACGTCCGCTTCATCCATTATATGACGATCCCAATGACATACAGGCGCTAACGCCGGGACATTTTATTAATGGTGAACCACTAGTTTTGCCATTGCCATTCAAAATCGACCACAAACCGGAGACTGTGGGAGTTAAATTATGGAAAGATCGCCAAAGGATGGTCCAACATTTTTGGGATCGTTGGAAAGAGGAATATCTATCTACCTTGTAGGAGCGGAAGAAATGGCGACGGGAAAAGGAACCTTTAAAAATTGGACAGTTGGTAATCATTAAGAATGAACGATTTCCACCAGCTCAATGGTGTTTAGGAAGGATTTGCCAATTATTACCTAGTAAGGATGGAATCGTACGATCGGTGATTGTAAGGACAGCAGGCAGGGAATTGACCAGATCGGTTCAAAAATTATGCATCGTACCAATTGAGACGGAAAAATTAAATTCGGAACTAAATTAAAAATAGGATAATTTCAATAAAGTTTATTTAGAAAACCAGAAGGTTTTCGCCGGGACTGTATCGGATTGGCAACACTGTTGCCAATTCGAATTCGAAATTTATGTATTAGACAGGAGTTTTAGTCAGTTTTCGATTGTATGTGGAAGAGTGACGAAGTACTAAGAAATAAATGTGGGTTTTAATTGCTCTTTTATATTCAGTTTTAAACAAGAACGTTGAAGTAAAAATTAGGAACTGAGATGTTCATTTGTTTTTATATTAAAATTTAAATTTAAATCACATGATGTGTAATGACTCGAAATTCGATCTCATCGTAATGACTTCAAATTTTCTGTGATTTATTCTCAAAGTTGCATGATGATTCGATAAGAAATAAACATTAATCCAATACTGCATCGATGTTCGAATATGAATATAAGTACATATACAAAGATTTTAAATCCAATTTGTCTGTACATGAACACATTCTAAATTTTCATAGCAGTAAATCATCACTTCGAACGTATATTAAAAAATTATTTCATAGCAACATTTATTTTTCTCGATATTTTTTTCAAATAAAATGTTTCTATCTAGTTAGCAAATAAATCTGCTTTTGCTGAGCTGGTAGCAATGTGTCCGAAACGCATATTTTTAGTATCGCATGATGCTACTATGCACCAGTCATTGTATTTTTGCTAGATATGTATATCCGCTGAGCTGAACACTCAGCCAGATGCACACATTTGTATTGTGCAGCAGATAATGTCTGTGTGACACACATTCAAACTCAGCTAGCAGAGAGCTCGGCACTATTATTTATTAAAAAGAAGTTTTATTATATTATTATTTACTAACATCTAATAACTAGCTTAGGAAATACTGATTGTAGAAAATGTGGAATGTGCTGGAATGAAACCGAGTGACTTCGCCGGTTATTCTATCATTGAGATTACTAATTAGTAATTTTACTAGAAGTTTGCTAACTTTTGATTAAAATTTTACTAGATTCCGCACAAAATTCTGGAAGTGGATCCTTAAGATCGATTGGAACTGCTCCCGGCTCTGTAAGTGGATTTCAGTAAATTCTCAAGATTGATCAGACTTCCTCTGGGAACAGGTCTGATCCATCTTGAAGATTCACTAAAACCAACTTCCAGAACCAGAAGTAGAATCTAGCGAAATTTTAATAAAAGCGGCCTGCGTTTGTGGGATACAAGCATTATGAAGTCCGAAAAAAGCGTGCGTGGCAAGCATTCACTCCACTCCCGATCGGTTTAGAAAAAAATTAGAAGAATCAGAACATAAAAAAGCACCAACCAAATTGCCGTTTATTTGTGATATTATTGAATAATATATTTAATCAAATGATTGTGATTTGTGCGTGTGGCTGATCACGCCTCTCACCCATCCGTCTTGAATGTCACTGAACAAATGACTGAAGCACCCCCTCGTTCCGGTTATTCGACAGCTGGTTTTGTGAAAGTGAAACGCTTTGTTGCTTTGAAATGTAGATAATCATCCATAACCTTAAAAGTCCGGATTTCCATTTTTTACTTTGATCATAATTAAAATCGTAGAAAATAGTGGAAATTTCGTATGTGCAACAGAGATATCCGGTTCGATTGATTGTCATTTACTCACTTTTGTTGGCGATTCGGATCGAACGCACAAACGTTCAGACAAAATTGTCTCTGACTATGGACAATTTAGTCCATGCAAAATCAAACAATATCCATCAAATAATATAAAATTAACCTCTAGATCGTTCTACATATAACCGAAAACAATTTATTCAGATTTATTCGAAAAAAAAATATTTTTTTTTAGGTATTTTAAAGATTGATTTTTGTTTATCGAATGTTTAAAACAATAAGTGACCTATTAAGCCAGCTAAAGCCCGCTTAAGCCCGCTGAAGCCCGACAATATAGTTGAATATTCCGTACCGTTCCGTTCTGTACACACACTGACACCGACTGACACACACTTAGGTTCGCTTGGGTGGTCATGGTTGGTGAAGATTTTGACAACCGTTGACAACCGTTTGCACTAATGCGAAAAGATTATTTTGATCGGAAATGATTGAAAAGGATTGAAAAACCTGGAAAAACCTGGAAAAACCAAAACGAACCAAGATGTACCGAAATGTACAAGGAATCGCAAGCAAAACAACACAAAAGCGCATACAAGTTGATCTGTCAAACTCGGTCAAATCCCATAGCATTCCATTCTTTTCACAACATAGAAACTTTTGTGTAAACACAATTTCTCGTAAATGATGCAAATAATTCATTAGAATGTTTGACTTTAGTACTTACTAAATAATCGTTGACACGAAAATACAATACAATAAGCGTGATTTCATGATATTTTCATTGTTTTCAATTCGTTTCAATTTCAAGCAATTTCACAATAGAAAGCCGCCAGCAGGGAGCGTCATTCCTTCTTGTTGTTGTTGATTTCCATATTAAATCGGTGACATTCAAGAGGGATGCCCTCACCTTAAGCTCAATTTTGCTCAAAATCAGGATAATGTGCCTCGGACGAGGAGATGCCACGAAGGTCGCTCTCCCAGGGACCTGGCCGAAGCTCCACGGTTTACGACCGCTTTGAATATTGGAAAATTGAATGTGAGGGGGGTTTTGCGTCGAAGAAGTTCGAATTAGTTGAGAGGGCGAATGTTTTTGGTTTAGATGTTTTAGCTATCTGAAAAAAAAAAATCTACTCAAACGATCCAGTGGTCTTTTTTGTGTTTAGTTGGTATGATGACACCATTCCACTACGAAATCAATTCAATCATTTTTGCTGTGAATTGTTCTTTGCCATTACACCTACCATTCAGCCACTGTTAAGAGTATCAGCGCAAACGTCAAACGATGCCGACATGATATACTTATTACACAGTTTGTCTATTTCGTAAATGCTTCCATTAGTTCCTTATATTAATCCTAATTGTGCAAGCCATTTGCTCAGTTCGAACGGTGTTGCTACTGGCATTCCACGAATTAAATGACAAACAGAATAAACTGGTTTTCGACCATCCACCAAGCACTCAACGCATTTTCCACGCGAGGGGGGTTTTATCATCTTCTAATCAATTGATAACATTGCTATATTAATTCATGAATATATTTTAAAACAAACGACAATTTCTATAGTTGGCAATTCTTTAAAATGTTGAAATATGTTTGAATTACGTTGCAATCGAGCAAGCGAGTATTTTCTGCCATCTGCTCCCTTTCCTTGGAACATTCTCCAAATAATCTAAGTACATCAGCATTTTCTCATGCTCTGAGAATTTGTGTGTTCCCATGCATGTTAACTGCTTCAAATCAATGTTACATTACATGTCTATTTGAATCGGTGGGAAGAAAACTAACCTTCAGATTAGATTGAAAAAATACTGAAACTATACGGATATATTTGAGCGAAATCGTGAAACAAGAGGTTCATTCAGAATAATTGTGAAACATGAAATACATATATTATTGAACAATCTCTTGTGTCTCGATTTCGCTAAAACATAGCCATTTTAGTATTTTTCCAATCTAATCTGAAGGTAAGTTTCCTTCCCACCGATTCATTTATTAGCTGCAGGAGTATAACTTAGAACGTGGCTTTTTTGCAAAAAATACAGCTTTATTTCAAAACATTAATCAAATAACATGTTATTCAAAGTACTGTCCGTCGCAAGCCACTTCTTTTTCCCATCTCTCTGGCAATTTGTGGAATCCGTCCCAAAAGAACCATTCGTTTTTTGAGCCTATAAACGAATCAAGCCAATTTTCGATTCCTTCAAATGAAGTGAAGCGTATTCCAGTAAGGGCATTCGGCATCGATCGAAACAAGTGGTAGTCAGAAGGAGCAAGGTCTCGGCTATAAGGCGGGTGAGGCAAAACTTCCCATCACGGTTTTCCAAATAGTTTTGGACCTGTCTTGCAACATGAGGCCGAGCATTGTCATGATGAAAAATTACGGACTCGTGTCTGGTCGCATATTCCGGTTCATAAAACAAAACACCCTTTTGGTCCCACCAAATACAGAGCATTACCTTGGCACCATAGATATTCGGCTTTGCCGTTGATTTGCCTGGTTCTCCGGGCTACACATATGAGTTTTTGCGCTTGGGGTTGTCGTAATGGATCCATTTTTCATCACCAGTAACAATGCGATGCAAAAACGACTTCTTTTTGTGCCGTTCAAGCAGCATTCCGGACATGCAAAATCGGCGTTCGACGTCTCTTGGCTTCAATTCATACGGCACTCAATTTTCTGGCTTTTGAATGAATCCTAACGCTTTCAAACGTTTTAAAATGGCTGCTTGAGTAACTCCCAATGATTTTGCAAGTTCTCCTTGCGTTTGACATGAATCCTCATCCAGCAATGCTTCCAATTCTTGATCTTCAAACTTTTTTGGTTGACCTGGACGCTCTTTGTCTTCGATGTCAAAACCACCACTTTTAAGCATGCAAACCACTTCTTACACACACTATTTGATATTGAACATTCGGAATAGGTTTCTGACAACAAACGATGACATTCAGCAGCACTTTTCTTTTGGTTAAAGTACAAAAGCATTGCTTCCCGCAAATGCTGTTTTATTGGCACATAATTCGACATTTTAACCGTAATAAAAAAAAAAATGATGTGAAAAGTTGTGTTCACTTTGACAGACGTAATTTAATAGAATTTTTGACGCTCTTTAAGATACAATAGCTGTCACTGTAAAAAAAAATACATCCGTGATAGATATGAAGTTAGTACAGACAGGCCACGTTTTAAGTTATACTTCCAATAGTTGTGGAAGCGAATGTTTTCTGTTTGGATTTTTTTGGTTTTTGATTCAAAAAAATTTGGATTCTTTGGTAGTCAGCCATAGATTCGTAAATAAAAGATTAATGTGTATTTTGATTAAATTTTTGGGGGCAGTTTATAGATTTGTGAGCGTTTATTTGCAGAGTTTCAAAAAATTTGGGGCAGAATCTGCCGTGAATGGTTATGAAAGAGATTTTGAGATTTTCGCCAGAGCTCGGATTTACTTAAATATAATTAATGCATTCTTTAAGCATGAGAAAGTTCACATGAATTTGTAGGAAAATCCTGGAAAGAGCAATAAAACCACCATAAGATTCAATGCTTTGATTGACTGAATTAAACAAAAAATTTTTTTTTCAGATTGCAATAGATAATTTGAGATGGAGTAAGACTGCGGGTGTGGATGAGATTCGGAATGAATATCTTATTAGAAGTGGTTTGGTAGCTGTTCGCTGGTTTCATTATATCTTTAATTCAGCTTGGAGTGCCTCTGTTATCCCTGAAGGGTGGGATGGCACAGTAGTTTCACCATTTCATAAGAGAGGCAGTAATAGAGACTGCAATAACAATCGGATAATTTCTCTATTGAGCGTTTTCGGTGCAATTTCGGAAAAGAGAACCAAAGCTATTTTCGAATTGCTCTTGGATGAAAATCAATCGGGTCTCCGCCCAATGCACGACTTCGACGATCATATTTTTTGCATGAGAAAACTAATGGAGAAATTCTTTGAAGGAAATAGGGAACTGTACTTCTGTATAGTGGATTTGCAAAAAGCTGAATTCCCAGATCTAAGTTGTGATCTTCTCAATGCAATTAAAAGTTTGCACGCAAACAATAAAGCAGTAGTGAGAGTGGATGGAGATTTGAGTGAATAGTTGAAGCACGTAATGGTCTGCAGAGCCTGAACAATTTCGCAACTTCTACACTCACGTAAATCCTAGATTGTTATGTACCAAAATGTGAAATTTCAACTATCCATACAAGTATTGGATTGGAATTGCTAGACACTATACTAGTATTGGTGTATTCTGCCATGCTGTCATTGAATAAGGGCGTGAAAACGATGTGAATTCAAAATGCAAGAGAGCATGGCAGAATGCACCAATACTAGTACATTCTGAGCAATCCCAAACCAATACTGGTATGGATTGTTGAAATTTCTAATTCTGGTACATAAAATAATCTAAGATTTACGTATGATGGCAAGTTTGATAAAGAGTTTGAACAGTGTATACGTAGATAATGGAAATAAGGTTGTAGCAAAACTAAGATCACATATGTGCATTAAACGTGAACTAAGTATAGAAAAAACGATGTTGATTCACGGGTAAATTTTCATACCAACTATTTTATAAGGTAGCGAGAGTTGGGTTGATTCAGATAATTAATTCATGATTTGGAAGTGTCTGATATGAAAGTATTGAGAATGGTTTCGGGAATCTCGCGCCGCGATTTGTGGGAAAACAGAATCCGAAATGAGAAGATTTGGGGGATTTGAACGTCGATTCGGTATGAGAGGAAGCAAGAACCTCCAGACGGAGAAGGTTTGGTCATGTTTAACCCACGTAAGATGATCGATTTCCGAAATAGGTTATATACGCCAAAGCTGGACTGAGAATTAGGGGTAGACCACGGAGACGTTATTTATATCAATTTATTTTCTTACTTGTTCCTCGCTGTTTATTTAGGGCTGCATTTAGACTTTGCTCACAAAAGACATTAAGTTATCGTTTTCCATAGATTAAGCTGTTCATAAGACACATTGCCAAATATGTATGGCTGCGCAGCTGGTTAATCACACGCAGCCGCTACCAGCTCAGCAAAACCAGATTAATACCGAGAACCAATTAAAAATACCGAGAACCAAATGGGATTATAGAGTATAAAATTAGATTTGCAAAAGAAATTTTATTGTAGCGATTTATGAACTTAAAAGAAATTTAGTTTTTGTGGAGTGTTACAATGAATCACAAATTGGCGAATTCCAGGGATGCAATTCAATATGTTAACTCTCAAAGTGGTATCAACATGAAAGTAGCTTGGGCTTCTGTTCTGCATCAAGAAGCCCTTTTGAATATGGAAAACATAACAAAACGATCGAACAAAGGTCATGTGATTGGACTGCATGGAATCTTTTCGACTCAATCAGAGCCCCAGCGACAAAACCTCATTCGAGAGCATCGGCAACATAAGCCATCAATATTTTCAGCAAATTCAGTTACCAATATGCATAACATTTTCTGTATATTGGCGTTTTATTTGCTTGTAACAACAACACTGGTTGCTGGTACCAGTGTGTCTGTAAATGGTTTCAAAAATGGAGAGTCAGGTGCAGAGTTTGATATGCTACCCATGAATGAGTTTGGTGAGTATATAGTTGTTTTGTTTATTCTACTATTACTACAATAGGTTCATGTCATTGAATTAACTCTTAACTCCTATTTGCGGGGAACTCATCATAATCATTGCACCACATCAGTGCTGATTTTCAATGACAGCTCAGTATATGGTTAGTTCCCCGCGTAAAGGTTTTCATAGTATGATATACTATATTTATATTTCAAACACATGAACAGATGCATGAATTCAGTTTGCGTGCAAACACAAATTCGAAATTCCGCCTTTGAAATTTATTTTGAACTTAATTTGTCATGATTATCTGATTTTAATGGAACTATGAGAGCTCAATTGCGGGTTTTGTCTAAAAATATGTAGAACTCCATTTTAAGCTCCTTGAAGTACAGCACATACATTGATGTTTTTGAGAGCATGCATAAAATTTCAAATTGTATATAAGCTTTTATTTTTTGAATATACTGATTGGAATCGATTTTATACTAAAAAAATAAACGAATGTTGTTTGCCCGCAAGTAAGTGAAATTTTCCACTTATAAAGTTTCCTGATCAGCTCAGGCGATGTCAGATAAAATCAACTTTTGTATATACTTCAGCAAATGTAAACAAATTTTGTAGAATCATATCGAAACGCAGGCAATTTAACAAAAAAATATGGGTGAAATGTGAGAGTTTGGGTGAAAAAATTAAAAAAAAAATCCTACTTGCACTCTTTTTCCACTCTAAATGAGTTCTTATTGCACAATTTTTGCCATGATACATGTTTTTTTTTTTTACTTATATTATTACGGCTTTTACCCTAGTTCAAACAAATAATTCATTTCTATTTTCCATGCGAATTGATAAGATTTATCTTATATCCATAGATAAAATAGTCATAGAGTATACATATACTGTACGATTCCGATAATTCGAATCGATTCGTTCACGGCCGAATTCAGAATATCGAATAATTCGAATTTGTGGATTTGTGCTATTTTTTGTTTTCAATTCGTTACAATCAAAGAAATTGATTCTTCTTTCGGTTTTTTGCTTTATTTATTGTTTCTTTTGTTGATTATAATCAGTTTTATCTATTTTGGTTATTTGTTTTTGTTTTAAATATATGTAGTAAATATTTCAAAAGTGTAAATAATTTCACATAAGTAATCTCTGTTCCTAAAACAAAGGTACCGTTCAACGGTATGACATTTTTTTTTCTTTTACATTGGTTCATGATGTTTTGAAATAGTCGTTCATTGTGGTTTGTTTCTTTTCCTTCTTCAACATCACATCCACTATTTGAGCTCGTAAACTGTTCAAGTTGGATATGAATGACGCGCTTTGTCCATTGTCATCGCACCACTTCAACAAACTGCTTACGTGTTGAATCGCTTCATTGTGTGACACCTTTGGCAAATCCATTTCACAGTAGTCCATTTCATGATCCGATGAATCTGGAGCACTTGATTCGTCATCAAGAAATAAATTTTCGTTCCAGTCCTTCACTTCTTCTTTTGACATTTCATTATCACCTGGCCCGCTGATGCGATTCAAAATGATTTGAAGGTCCTTAAGTTGCTCCATGTAAATTTCAGTTCGCACTTTTGACAACGGCAACAAATCTACTTCATCAAATTCATTATCTCGCCATTCAAGCAATGGTTTCCATGCTTTTATTAGAACCGAATCGTCCAGTGTGTTCCATGCTTCACTCAGATTAATAATTGCGTCTTTGATGTTATGCTTTTTCAAGAAAACATCGATCGGCTCGTTTTCCTGGGCCACAACTTTGCCTAAAAGAAGTTTCTTGCATTTTGATCGAGTGATGTTAATCGGGTTCTGATCCATTGGTTGAATTACTGATGTCGTATTGGGCGGCAGGAACATCAAGCATATTTGACCATCTTCACTTTGGAGAGGTTTCGATTGTGATCCATGGCCAGTGAAATTATCCACTAAAAGAAGAGCCTTTGCTGGTAGATTGTGTTCAGCAAAAAATTTTCGTACCTGTTGGTATAATTTTCACAATTGGTTTTCATTAAAAAATCTTTCTCAATGTGAGAATAGTTCAAATGAATCACGTCTTTCACAAACGTTTTGTGGAACCAATCTGTAAAGATGTATTCAGTCATCCAAGCGCTTATCGAATTGTAGTATATGAGTGGATTATCGAATCCTTTAAAACATCGTGGATTTGCCGCTTTACCAATTACTACCGGTGTCAACTTATGTGTTCCACTTGTATTTGCACACAACATAAACGATATGCGATCTTTCATTTTCTTTCCACCAGGGGCCGATTTTCCGGTTGCAGCCACGTACGTTTTTGTTGGAAGCAATTTATATTGAATACCCGACTCATCAGCGTTGTAGATTTGCTCGTTCGTCAAATTCATCTCTTGAACCTTAGCTAGAAATTGCCGAACGAACGGGTCAATTCCATCCCAGTCAACAGAATTCTTTTCACCGCAAATTGAAATGAACCGAATTCCTTTACGACGTTTGAAATTTCGCAACCAGCCATCACTTGCTTTGAACGAGTCGTTATCAGGTTTCAATTTAGTGAAAAATTCAATGGCTTTTGCTTTCAAAATTGCTCCATCAATGACAGCATTCCGTGGACGTTGATCGAGGAACCATTTGTAGAGAGCCTCTTCCATTTCAGGATTTTCAGCATAGCGCAAGTTCTTCTTGTTTACTCAAAATTGCCGTTCGTTGCTTTTTGATATATGTTATTGTTGACTCCGCAACGTTATAATCGTGAGCAAGCCGTTTTCCAGTAGTTCCTGCATCTAATTTTCGCAAAATTTCGGTTTTCTGGGTTAAATTCAATGATGCTCGCGACATGATGTATTTAAATTCAACCATTCAAGTGTGAGAATATTTTGAAACTGATCAAAAATGCATCGCATTTGTGTTTCTCAAACTAAACTTTCACATTCTAACGGAGTGTTACATCTGTGTTTTTATCTTGATTGAAATTGCTGAATTTGCAAAATCCAATTGGTTTACATTTTGTGTTCTGAAAATTCAATATAGAGCAAAGAGACAAGAGCCCACATTCAATGTGCACCATTGATATTGGAGCTCAGTAGCAGATAAAGTTGAAACAAAAATATCAATTTCAAATCAATAAATTGGAGTCACGATTGGATGAAATCGGTTTAACAATCATTTAATATGCATGAAAGCAAAAAAAAAAAATTTTTTTTTGAATACATTCGGTTTTTCGAATTAAAATTCGAATTATCAAATTTTCATACAAAAGAATTGCCGATTCGAAAAACCGAATAATTCAAAGTTTCGGAATTCGAATTATCGGAATCGTACTGTATAATTGACTGGGATAAAATAAAAACTTCCTCTCTCAAAATCAAGGCGGTGAAGCGATTTGACTACGTGTACTGACTACGCTATGCAAACTATATAGCGTAGTCTACTACGTGTACCATTGATTTTGTATGGCGTTTCACTAGCCTGCTCAAAATAGAAAATAAATGTGAAATGCATAAAAATTGCCAACAAAAGTGAACTTTAGAAAAATTTCCAGTAAACACTCTAAGAAAATATAGTACTTCATTATACGGAATGTCATATAGTACGGTGGAGTACCTGCCACACAGGAAAAGTTATATGATTTTCGGTTAAACAATGACATTTGAATCATTACGTTTGTCAATGTGTATTTACCCGAAATGTCTTACAACTTTAACTGTATAGCAGGTACTCCACTGCACCATCGGATATTTCGTATAACGAAATACTTGATTTTCTGTGGGGAATGTGAACAGCAAAGAAGTTGCAACAAAAGTGAACTATAAATTAAATTTTCAAATTCTTTTGCTCAAGAGAAATAGGCTTGAGCAATGTTGTAGAAAGCTATGAAGGATAATCTTTACCTGAACTTTCTAGAATATTGTTTATGCTTATCACTCACAACTTGAGCAAAAAACGGGCACGAAAAAAATATTGATAATTTAATTAATAAATAAATTTAACTATAGATCACTTTTATTGCAACTTTCTTTTTGGTTCACTTTTACTGGCAATTTTTCTATAGTCTCTTTTTATTGGCAATTTTTATGTAAAGGGTGATTCGTTTAAAGGTGATTTTTTCAAAAACAAAAAAAAAAAAACAAAATGTTCAAATAAATCGTGGAATCTTTATTATCATTTGAAAGAACATTCTTTGCCATTTATTTTTTGTATATATTATTCCTTTAAAATGTTGCCCGCAACTCCGCTTGAGATGAACCATCCTGGAGGACCAATTTTGGATCACGCGTTCGAGCATTTCGAAGGGTATCTGGCGAATGACCGAATGATACGAGTAATGTTGGCTTCCAATGCCTCAATTGTTGCTGGTTTATCCACATAGACTTTTAACTTCACGTAGCCCCAAAGAAAGAAGTCTAAAGGTGTGATATCACACGATCGAGGCGGCCAATTCACTGGTCCGCTAAGCGAACGAAATACATTTCTCACAGAACGCTGATTTTCGTAATAAAGTTGAATTATTTATAGACGCTGTGCGGGGCATAGCCTTTCCATGATGAAATGGCAAACCTCACTGAATAAAAATACCATGACAGTTTGACATTTCTCACGCGTGATCTGTCAAAAAACCGCTATTGAAAAAATCACCTCTGAATGAATCACCCTTTAGTTCACTTCTATTTTCTATTTTGCGAGAAGAAGTTTTTATTCTATCCCAGTCAATTATAATGAGGAAAATGGTCGTAAGAAAGGTTGAAAAAATTTTAATTTTTCACCAACAAAAGTATTTTTCACTCAAATTTTTTGTTCAATTGCCTACGTTTCGTTATAATATTTCTATAACATATTTCACCTCTATATGATTTTGAGCCATTTCAAATGCAGATCACTTATTTTGGAAGGCATATTGAAACTGATTTTGCCTGAATAACGGGCCTCACCACGCAACTCCAAAAGCGTTACATTATTTTTCGAGTTGAATTGATTCCGATTGGTTATTTTTCTGGATGAATTGTTTTTAAAGTTTGATTTTTAGCTTGAATGCATGAGAATGATAATGCATAATTTTCATGTAAACAGAAGTGTCCCGTGAAATTATGTTCAGCAATAGTGTCTTAATTTGTCAATCTGCATGAAAATAAGTTTTTATTTTTATTTTCATGCATTCATTTGTATATTCGCAGAAAATTTATAAAGCTACCGTGAATCTCATGATAATAATTGAAAAAGATGAAGGATCCAAACCAATAATTTGTTGCATTCAAAGTCTTATAGAAAGAGGGTTACACAATTGTGCAAAGTATAAATTCGTGATCATTCTTCTTGAGAGTGAAAACGGAACAAAATTTCATTTCACTATTGCTTTAGGAAAAAATTTGGCCGGAAAGGAGCTTGGTAATTTCTGTTTTCGTAATAAAATTCGATTCTTGACGTGATTGAGGATGTATTAAATAGCGACCACTATGCAATTTTGAAAGATATTCACGAGATGAATGCAGAAACCATTTAACAACTCTAGAAACATGCTTATTTTCGGGTTTTTTGTTCTTCAATCTTCCAAGGATAAATCGTTTGTATACGAAGCTGATAATTTGCTTTGGATTATTTGAACATTGTCTATTTGGATAAATGAGTCGCATTATTTGCAGAGAAAGTCACTTATGTTGGACTAAAAAGCATTGAATACTAGGGGTTAAGAACTATTTTTATTTTAAAAAATCAGCAGAAATTCACTATATACGTTATATTTCTTTTCTATTCTACTCATTTACAACCATTTGCAAATATTTGCTCAAATATCTGAACGTACCCCACATATTTTTGTTTGAATACAGCAAATGCATACAAATACACACAAATGGTCGAATACATGTGTCTAGACATGAGTGACGTGAACTCTCTTGTCAACTGTTATTCATGTCTGCATAGCCGACTCAGTTGTTAATTCAACATTCATTGAATGATGTCTCAATATGAGCAATTCAATGGAAATAAACCAAAATAATTTTTGGGAAGAATTTCAAAAATATTTAGATAACGCAATCCCAAACATTTTTGTGGATCTGTGTATAAAATCCGGATACGATAACGCCGTTTCATTTCTCGACTTCAATCAACACGATATTCAATCAATTGAAAATCACGCAAGAACATCTGAAATTGAACTCATTAAAAATTCGACAATTTATTCAAAAATAGTAATTAACAGTTTCCTATGGCCTGGGAGAAATCTGAATGTGTTCATGTTTCTTTTATTTAACAAATATTCAAATATAGGAATTTTGGTTTCAACTCGATTTACAAATCTTTCTATTTCATTTATTTCATCGTCGTCTATTAGGGACAATGAAATTAAATTGTCGTAACCACATTCAGATACGATTTCTTTCACTTCACTTGGAATTTCTGCCACTATTTTTTCAAACTTCGTCCAGAATTCCATATCTTACGTTTCCATTTAAATGATTAATTATTTCAAAATAAATGAAAGACGTCAATGTCAAAACCAGAACAAAGGAAACTAATACAAATAAAACTAATAGTAACACCGATACAACAATTGTGTCTGTAAAGCAGTTCGTTTTAAATTAGCAGTGTATTTGTAGAGCATTTGACGCACTCACAAATATTCCTATACGTATAACTATTATTCAAGCCTATTTGCGCTATCTGTTCAAATATTTTTATTTACATTGCATTGTTATATCTACATGTATTTGGTGCATTTTTTTTAGTTCTTTTCCCCTAGATTGAATATTACATCAATCAAATCAAAAATTATCTTTCGTTGGATTTTATGAATATTGTCTATTTGGATAAATCCAAAAGAAATAATTAACTTCGAATACAATAGTAATAGCATATTTTCATTGCAAAAAATCAGGATACATTTTTTTATTATTTACACTAATACAGCAAACATAGAAAAACCGCAAAATTATAAAATATCGTTATAAACATGTTTATTATACAGAAAACGCATGCATATAGGTTTTTGCAGTGTTATTGTTCACGCTAGTAGCAGCATTATCAGAAAACTGTTAAAATGCATTGAAAATCTGCCATAATTTCGGGTTATAATTTGTTTGACACACAATTTTTCCTAACATTGTTGCAATTGTCACAAGAAAAAATCGTGCAAAGTAGTTTTTTAAATATTTGGAATTTTTGAATAAGCATTCTGGAACTTCTGACATATTGGTATTAATTTGTTATTCCAGATTACGCGAAACGAGGGAATAAAAAGTTTGGAGACAAATGCGAAACTACACATGAATGCGGCTTTCGCAATTCGACATGTGATTCAAAGAAGAGATCATGTCAGTGCATAGAGGACCTACCTGTTACAAATCACATTGACAAATGTGGAAAGGGTAATTTTGCATCTATGACGATTTTACAATATATTTCGGGTAAATAGGTAAAGTCCATCAGAGAGAATCAGACCATTGTTTTGGATTGGACAATATGAAGAAGAATTCCAAAATTTCCATACAGTAGATAGGAATAAAGTGGCACATAAAGTATTTTGTGGGTGGAAATATTAAAATTGCAAAATTCCATAAACTCATCCCAGAGGTTGTTATTTTAAGCCCCATTGAAATTCAAAAATGTCTATAATAACAAAAAACAATGTTAGCTGGTGCAAAGTTGCAATCTCGAATATTCATACCCCTCTCCTTTTTACCTCAATTATAAACCAAACACACTTAATCTATCATTGCTTTGAAAATAAATAAAAATTCAGATTATATGGAAACAATACAAATTGTAAATCAATGCTTTATTGAGGAAAAATGGTTACAAATTTAATATTCAAAGTATTGTCCATCGCTAGCCACTACTTTTTCCCATCTTTCTGGCAATTCACGGATTCCCTTTCTGAAAAATTCGACCGATTTGGCCCCAAGCCATGAATCGATCCAATTTCTGACTTCGTCGTGAATAGCAGGCCATTGATCGGGAAAATTAGTAATCGGACGGCACAATGTCTGAGGAGTATGTTCAGCATTTCTAAGTATGTTTTGACCACTTTTGCAACATGTGGCCGAGCATTGTCATGTTGCAAAATAATTTTGTCGTGTCTATCGGCGTATTGCGGCCGTTTTTCTCGCAGTGCTCGGCTCAAACGCATCAATTGTCGTCGGTAGACATCCCTCGTGATCGTTTCATTCTGTTTCATAATACACCACAGCCAGCTGGTCCCACCAAATACACAGCATAACCTTCAGGCCATGAATATTCTGCGCGGCCGTCGGTGATGATGCATGGCCGGGGTATCCGTACGTTGCCCGACGTTTTGGATTATGGTAATGGACCCACTCTTCATCACCAGTCACAATTCGATGCAAAAAACCCTTTCTTTTATGCCGTTGAAGCAGTTGTTCGCATGCCATAAAACGACGTTCAACGTCTCTCGGCTTCAATTTATACGGCACCCAGTGACCTACCTTTCGGATCATTCCCATTGCTTTCAAACGATCGGAAATGGTTTGCTGAGCGACGCCAAGTGATTTTGCAAGTTCTTCTTGCGTTTGTGACGGATCTTAATCGAGCAATGCCTCCAATTCTTCATATTCAAACTTTTTCGGCGGTCCGGCGCGCTCCTTGTCTTCCAAGTCAAAATCGCCCCTTTCAAACGTGCAAACCACTCCTGGCATATTCGCTTAGATAGAGCATGCCTACCATACACTTCCACCAAAATGCGATGACTTTCGGCTGCTTTTTTCTTCATATTAAAATAATGAAGAAGAACTCCCCGCAAAAAACAATTTATTTGGCACGAAGTTCGACATTTTCTAGCGTGGTAAAAATATTGTTGTTTACGCTTCAACTAAATAACTTATACTGACATTTGTGCCTTATGACAGTAGCTTTCCAGTGAATGTTTAGACGTGTGGATCGATGGACTAATAATCTAGTTACGCCATCTGTTGTAAAACTGCGGAAACTTACCGGTACACCTATTCTTATAAAATTTCTAATTTGGATTTGATGTTTTCAAAGAAGAAATAACAATTTGACCTTGAATAGCAACAAAAATCCCATATGATATGAACATCAAATCACTGTCAAAAAAGCACTGAAAATCACAACAACTTATGAATCATTTAATTTAATTCACATCATACATTTTTATGCTCCAGGAAATACAGCAATTATTCATTAATTTTACTATTGGAATCGGTCAAAAAATTAAGTCCCTCAAAAATTGTGTTTTTTTTTTATTTTTTTTTCTTTTTATTTATTTTTCACCGCCAAAAAAAAACTGGCTGAATGCCTTATATATAGCATTTACAACCTCTTACGTGTTGAACAGGGTATCATCCAGCTTGAACAACCTTTCCTTATAAATATTTCGATTTGGAGAATTATTAAATACATCCTTGACTAGGTTTGCATATTTACACATCATAGTAATTGGTACATTTGGCATTCTACTTAAATTGCTGTCTGAAATCTTAAACCGTTCAGCATTTCTAAAATTGCGGGTGTTCTGGTTAATTGTGATCAAATTTCTGACATATGGACAATGTATCTTATCATTTAACAAATCGTACAAAAATAATATTGCATAATTTATTCTCCGACGAGCAAGTTTAATCATATTTAATTCCTTCAATCGCTCATCATAAGATTCCCATGTTGAGCACAGAAAAACACGATGGACCTGTTTTTCCGGGGCCGGAATGTAGGTGTGTGGTACGCTGTACCCCGTACGCGAAATAATTGCTTATAACTCAAAAATTTTATATATAATAATAATCGTAAATGAACCCGATGATAACACATCACTCAATAAGTCTTTGATCTGACATACAAAAAAACATTTTTTTGGCAAAATTCCACTTTATTCATCAACATAGTTTCCTTCGAGGGTTATACATTGATTCCAACGATCCTCCAACTTTTCGATGCCTCTTTTATAGAACGATTTCGGAAGTCCCTCAAAATAGGCCTCAGTTTCGGCGATCACCTCCTCATCAGAGCGAAATCTCTTGCCCTGGAGCATCTTTTTGAGATCTGAAAAGAGCCAGTAGTCGCTGGGGGCCAGATCTGGCGAATATGGTGGGTGCGGAAGCAATTCGAAGTGTAAATCGTGTATTTTTTCCATCGTTCAAACACGCCTTTGAATCATCGATACGATGTTGTTTTTGGTCCGGTGAGAGCAATCGCGGTACCCACTTCGAATGAAGCTTCTTGAAGCCCAAATGCTCATGCAAAATGGTGCAAACACTTCCAACCGACAACTTTAAAGTGTCAGCTATCTCCTGCATTTTCACTTTGCGATTGGAAAACACGATTTTGTGGACTTTTTTGATGTTTTCGTCGGTGACAGCCTCATTTGGGCGTCCAGAGCGTGCAGCGTCATCGGTGCTTGTACGACCGCATTTGAATTCATTAAACCAATATACCACGCTTCCTCTCGACGGTGCAGAGTCCGGGTAACACTTATCAAGCCAAGTTTTGGCTGTGGCGGTATTTTTTCCCATCAAATAGCAATGATAAATCAACACACGAAATTGCTTTGAATCAATTTTTTTTTAAATGACAAAAGTAGCTTCACCCAAATGACTATAACTCGCAAACTAATCGGTCGATTTGGCTCAAATTTTGACAAACGTCATCTTAAGGTTTTAGCTGTCAGCTGATGTGGGCAATTCGGTACTAGTGGCGCCATCTATGTGTCAGATCAAAGACTTATTGAGTGATGTGTTAGGTCTTCATTGGGAATAGAAATCTATTAATTATCTGCTGATTCGGAAAATATCTTCGGGAAGTTCAATTGGCGTCTAGTCATCGAATGCTTAGCTTGAAATGTTGGGAGACTTTTATACGATTTGTGTCTTCAGAATGTCAAAAACTCGAACGTAACCGAATTTCGGAAGGATTCATGGTTTTTCATCTTTAAAAAAGACGAACCAATTGTCACACTGAATCGATGATAAATTCAAAACAATCGTTTGAGGGAATTAGAATTTTTTCATCAGCGCAGAAAAACAGCAGCGACTTCGTGAGAATTACAAAACATACATAAAGCGGCAAATAGCCTTTTGCATCTGTGAAATTTTATTAGCAGAGTGTTCGCGCATGTATTGTATTACTCAGCTCAGCTCATCTCATCTCATCACATCACAATACATTAGAAAAATCTTCCATCGCGTTAAGCGTGCATGTTGATGCATGTATTGTAATTCCCCTGACTTCGCTGCTGCTTTGTTGCGCTGATGAAAGAATTTTTTTCTCGCTCAAACGTTTGTTCACGATATATCATCGATTCAGTTTGACAATAAGTTCGTTTTTTTCAAAGACGAAAAATCATTATTCCGTTCGAAATTCGGTTAAGTCTTCCGAAATTTCGAAATGTGTGGGGGGTTTTCCAATATAATCGCGAAACATTTGTTTTGGGAATGTATTTAGTTCACATGTTAAATATGAAACTTTCAGAATATTATTTATAATATCCATAAAACGGATAGAAATTCTCCAATAGTATCCTCTGTGACGGATGATTGTGAGAAACTTTCATATTCTGATTCTTCAATGAAAAGAATGAGTCACACAAAAGAACTGAATGACTCAATTATTTTTCAAAAGTGAATTTTAAATTTTGAACTCCAATTACAAATGTGAGGAGGAAATGATTTTTAAAAATAATTTTCAAGGGACATGCATGTCGTGGATTACAGTGCGGAAAACTTCCTATATTCTTTTTCGAATCCTGTGCATTTCAGTTTCCCAATTTATGTACAGCGCCATATTTAATGATTCTCTTGATAAGGAGAGAAATTATCTGCTTAGAGTCAAATCGAAAACTTAAGATATTCGGCATACAAATTTTCAGTTTTTTTCATAAAAAAATAATATCCTGAAAGTTTCAATAGGATACAAGGTGAATTTAAGATATTCGGCATACAAATTTTCAGTTTTGACCTCGAAAAGACCCCGAAAATCGAAAATTTTACAGGGGAGGTAGTCCTAAATCTCATCGGAATGACTTAAAATTTTGCATGACTCATTTTTTTATAAAAAAATAATATCCTGAAAGTTTCAATAGGATACAAGGTGAACTTAACATATTCGCCATACACATTTTCAGTTTTGACCTCGAAAAGACCCAGAAAATCGAAAATGTTGCAGGGGAGGTAGTCCTAAATATCATCAGAATGACTTGAAATATTACATGACTCATTTTTTTCATAAAAAAATAATATTGTGAAAGTTTCATAATGATACAATGCGAAATAGTCATAGTCCCCATACAAATTGTTCGTAGTTATATTGAAAAACAGCTCAATTTTGATTCCACTCCACTAGAGCTACCCGAAAAAAATATCCGATTAGGCTGAAAATTAATAGGTTTCTATTCCTAATAAAGTTGAATGCGTGTGTAAATTTTTGATCAATACTAAAATCAATTTTTTGAGTTATCGTGTTAACAAATTTTTGCGTACAACGTACAACGGACAACGTACAACGTACCACACACGGACAAAAAATTTCTCCGGGAATGGTTGCAATCGTTTTTTCTAGGTTCAAAACGCAAAGAAAACTTATTCCGAGCGTTTTGAATTTTTTGGACCGATCGCAATACCTTTACCTCACACAGTGGTGTGTGCGGAAAAGTAACAAGAGCGAAAAAGATATGCTTGTCAAGGATCTGGGCGAAGCCACAACTGACTCTGAAATTCTAAATAACTTCGATTAAAATGATTTCAATAACTTTTTCGCGTCAATTCACAAATCTAACGGGGTTGATTTAAATAATTTATCATTGCCGACAAATATTAATTCTAATATTTCTTTTCGTGAAGATGATGAGGATTTAATTCTTAACGCGTTTTCTAACATCAAAAGTAATAAAAGTAAAGCAATTGGTAAAGACGAGATACCACTAGAATTTTTGAAATTTGTTATGCCGTCAATTGTATCCTCAATTAAATTCATTTTTAACTAGTGTATTCTCAACGGTATCCTGCTGATTAAAATAAAATTATTATTCGGTCTCTTAATAAAGTCACAAGCCCCCAAATCATTTCTGAATTCCGACCAATCAGTATAATTTCCGTCTTACCGAAAATATTCGCGATTTTGCTCAACGAACAAGTTCCTTCGCAAGGAGATAATCCACTATTTGGAAACTAATCACTTAATTCATGATCGTCAGTCTGGATTTCTCAAGAATCACAGCTGCTCAACTGCGCTATTGAATATATCAGAGAGTATCAGATCGTCTATCAACCGTAAAAAGGTTGTCATTTATGTCTCTTTGGAAATCAAAAGTGCTTTCCCTTCGGTTCCACATTCCGGTTTGCTTAAAGTGTGTGAATCTTACGGTTTCGACAATAATGCTCTAAGTTTGATCAAATCAATTTATAGTAATATTTCTCAAACAGTTAAAGTCGGTAATACTGAATCAGATAGTGTTGAAATTGATAATGGTGTCCTTCAGGGATCTTACTTCGGCCAAACTTGTTTTTCAATTTATTTCAATGATACTTTCAATGTACCTGAACACATCACTGGCCACTTATTTGCAGATGATTTTCAGGCACATCTCGAAGTAGATTTCGATAAAATCAACGAAGGAATAAGTAAAGTAAATTTTGATTTAAATAAAATTAACGATTTTGTCTCGCGCCATGGTATGGCTCTGAATAAAGCCAAGTCCAAGGTTATGATTATCGGTTCAAAGCACAATACTAATCGTATGAATTTCGATATGATAGATGGCGTAGTTCTTGACGGCGAACAGCTGGAGTTTTGCAAATCAATAAAAAATCTCGGTGTATTTGAATCAAATATGAATTTTGAGGAACATAATATTGAGAAATTGCAAAAAGTTTATGGTGTGTTGAGTAGAATTCGCCATACTCGGCCAGAGCTCAGACATAGTTTCAACTAATTCAATATTCAAGCACAAAAAAATTCACATGTATTCGTGGGAAAATCCAAGAAACTACCTAAGTCAATAAAAAGAGTGAAAGTCGAAAGATTGCGAGATGTGAATGTGGCGAGATAATTTTTAGCTAAATGAGGGGAAGATGTGCGCAGGTCGACGTAATCTTCATCATCATAGATATAAGTTATGTAAGATCATTTAGTTATTTAAGTATTTCCTCTGACTCTCCAGGGTCAGGCCGGTTTTTCCATGGTTTCCCAAATCTAATTTGTTATATATAGTCACTCGTGAATACCCCCCCATCCCTGTAATTGTCTTTGTTAAAGTCGTTCCATGGGCGGAATTTATAGCGTATTGGGCACTTTGCCATCATACATGAGTTGATGCGTAGCTCTTGTACATATTGGTATAAATTTAGGATTTGTAATGAACGAATAAATAAATAAATATATTTTGGTTTCTGTTTAAAATTTTGACATAATTTGAAGTCCTTGGCGCTAATAAGCAAGAATCAGTCTTGCTTTGGTCAGTTCGCTTGCATGAGAGTGACTGTACGCTTTCAAAGAACTAAGTGGCTTAGTACAGGCACTACTATTTGAGGCATTTTTACCTTCCGCACACGCCAGTGGGTGTATTTTATCGGTCCGAAAAAATTCAAAACACTTGGTATAAGCAAGGGGACCGTGCCATTTGAGACATTTTAATCATATCTATTCTCCAGCGCCATCTATTGGGCAATAGTATTGATGTGATATTTCAATCGTTTCAGTGACTCATTTGTTTTCATTATTTGTGTCAATAAAAATTTTGTTCGTATTACAATGGATCTAAATTGAGTTCACCTATGTAAAATAAGATGGCGCGGTCAATTGGCATACTCTCGAATAGCTCTCCAATCCCATACAAGCACGCTTGGGTATAAGTTTCTACATACGTAATATGTTGTACGCAAAGATTTGTTAACACGATAACTCAATATGTCGAAGATAGAAATGGATCGTTCATAAACGTTGAAATAGGTCTTAATTGGTTATAATAACCAAATCATTTTCAGCTAATTCGGATAATATAATCGGGTAGTTCAATTGGGGTCTAGTGTTTTTTTTTTTTAATATATAATTACAAAACATTTGTATGGAGACTATTATGTATATATTTTTTATAAAAAATAATAATTCATGCTAAATTTTATGTCAGATTCTCCATAAACTTTTCGATTTTCGAGGTCAAAATGAATGTTTTGTCCTGGATGTAGTTCTAATCATTATATAAATTAAATACAATATTCTGATATCTCCTAATGAAGATGCTATTTTTTTACTTTTCCGCACACACCACTGTGTATGGTAAAAGTATTGCGATCATTCCAAAAAATTCTAAACACCCGGAATGAGTTTTTTATGCATTTTTCAAAAAAATTTATAGGGACTATGTCTATTTCACATTGAATCATTATGAAACTTTCAAAATATAATTTTTTTATGAAAAAAAATAAGTCATACAAAATTTCAAGTCATTCCGATGAGATTTAAGACTACCTCCCCAGCAAAATTTTCGATTTTCAGGGTGTTTTCGGGGTCAAAACCGATCATTTGTATGGCGACTATCTGAAGGTCACATCGTATCGAATTGAAACTTTCAGCCACTACTAATAATTTGAGATTAAGTATGAAAAGAATTCAATTTGACAACGACTTTAATCCGCACTCAAATACAGTGTAGCTGTTCCTGTCTCGCTAGTAAGAACCAAATACCCTCGCAAACATGGTACGGCTGATTCATAGTAATAATTATTCCTAAAACTCATCGAAATGAATTGAAATTTTATGACCTATTCTCAAAATTACATGATAATAGGATATGAAACATAGCTAATATAAGTTTGTAGTAATCAATGAAAAACCCATAAGCACGTATACTTTCGGGAAATGTGTGGAAAAGTTTGTTTTACGTATGAAAGACCTTTTTCACAATGGTTCGATGCACAGACAAAAAAAAAAATTGGTTACTTTACGCATACATGTCAAATGGTAAAAATCATGCGGTAAATGGTAAAATTAATATTAAATTTACCTTTAACACATTAAAGTAACCATTTTTTTTCTGTGTGTGTTCGGGTATGGTTTTCAATGACAACGTCAATGCAATGCGTTCAGTGACTATATTTAAATAAATCTAGAGAAAAACGACTCTAGCAAGAAAAAACAATTGTCAAACTGTCAAACTAGACGGATGTTTATTTTTTGTTAGCTCTGAACATTGTTTGTTTTCATCTGTTTTATCTCACTTTAAATATTAAAAATAACTAAACTGGACGGCAAATTGTTTTTCATACATCGACATTCGAGTGCCGTGATTGTATCAAAGATTTAGTTTGTTTTTGAGAAAAAAGTGAATCGAACTTACAAAGTGATTGTTGTTGTTGTCATCTGTGTTATTGCAACACAATGACAAAAATCAAACTATGCTCGCGTGACGACTGTCCGCCTGCAAATATAAAACCGGATTTGTCAACGAAATGTGCAAATTGTAATCAAATTGTTTATCTTCCATGTATTGGCATTTTTGTAAAATTCGAGCAAATAAAATCACCGAACGTCAGAATATTTTGCAACAAATGTACTGGTGAAATGTCAAACGAATCGAATGTACCGAGTGGTGAACCAAAAGTGGTCTCAAAAAAACCCGCCGAAAAATCGTCAGCACCGAATAAGTCAAATTTGATTTTACAATTGAGGACCAAAGATTCGCTTGCTGGCTAATTTTGAGGTTAGAATACTCAACACATAAATGACATTTAAATTATGTGCAAAACGATACATTCATTAACTTATGTTAATTGATCGCCCAGTAATTGACACATGGTAATAGTTTGCTCTGCTAGATTTTTGACAGTGTACTCTTCGAATATGCGTGGTATGAGAACGAAATCAAAGGAAGTGTATCGCAACTCATCTTTGTCCAAATATGATATCTTCACATTGACTGAAACCTGGTTCCTGCCAGAGCAAATGTAACCATCACATGCAGCTGAATTTATTGGTACAATAAGTGAGCTTGGATTGTTTCAAGTCAATAATATTCGTAATTCAATGGGTAGACTATTAGATCTTGTATTTACGAAACGACCACGAAAATCTAACAATTTTAGACCGCCTCCATTAGTTAAAGTAGAAGATTTTCATCCACCGATTTTGCTCACATTTGAATGGCATTTCAATGTTGCTTCATCTGAGCCAAATGCCGACACATTTAACTATAAAAGAGGAGACTATTTTGGCTTGAATCAGTATTTGTCATCTTTATGCTTGGAAAATCAACTTATTAGTCGTCACTTATCTCTTTAATGTTAATTCATTAACGACAGCAATAGAGCGCTTTATACCAAAGAATACTATTAAACGTAATGTAAAGTGTCCATGGAGCAATGAAATAAGGAGTGGAAGTATTTCAAAATCTCGGGTGATAGACGTTCGTTTGATGCAGCATTCGCTGCGTTTGATTCATTGAATACAAAACTCTACGATGACTACATCAATAATATGGCTTCTACTGTTCGATCAGACTCAAAATCATTCTGGCGCATTATTAATTCTTGGAGAAAAACTGATAATATACCGAAAATTCTTCATTATGGTGATGCATCAACGACTAATATTCAAGTTCAAGCTGATCTTTTTGCAAAATTTTTCAACAAAAATTTTGAATTTAATAGGAATGGCTTACAACCCAATCGAGTTACTTCCATTGGAGGAACTAATGATTTATTCCTGTTGGATGAAGCATTTGTATTCGACGAGCTTATGAAAATTGATATATCGAAGGGAACGGGACCTGATGGTTTTCATCCATTATTGTTGAAAAATGGTGCAGTCTTTTTGTGCAAACCACTTCACATCATATTCAACGAATCACTAACTCTCGGATTGTTTCCTTCTCAGTGGAAGAGTTATAGCGTGAATCCAATCTTTAAAAACGGATCTAGATCGAATGTTGAAAACTATCGCTGTATAGCTCAACTACCAACTATGCTAAATTCTTCGAGAAACTCGTGAATATTAAACTAACTGGTATGGTTGCAAATAGAATATCACCGAAACAACATGGATTTTCTAAAAGGCGCTCAACAGTGACCAATCTCATGGATTTTACTCACTTTGTGTTTAAAAATCGACGACAAGTAGATGTGCTATACACAAATTTTGCAAAGGCCCTTGATAAAGTCAATCATGATGTATTGATTTCAAAGTTAAACAGATATAATATACCTAGTCACCTAATCTTATATCATATCTTCGCGACCGTCGTCAATTTGTATACTACAATGGTAGATGTTCCAGGGAATTCATAGTAATCTCGGGTGTGCCTCAAGGAAGTCACTTGGGTCCTACACTATTTTTACTATTTATCAACGACATAGTTGGGGAATTGGGTATTGATGTGTTTATATCTTTGTTTGCTGATGATCTTAAAATTGCAGCTGCAATCAATTCCGCTATGGACACATTGAAGCTTCAACGTGCTATCGATAAATTGAGGCAATGGTGTATCGCAAACGATTTACACCTAAACTTAAACAAGTGTTCAGTGATGTCAACTACCAACAAACAACAATCGAACATCATATTGGAGATTATTATTATGGGGATTACGTGTTTGAAAGAGTTAAAGAGCAAAAGGACCTTGGTGTGATTGTGGATTCGAAGCTGAACTTTAATAGACACATAAATGTGATAGTGTCTAAAGCAAATTCTACACTTGGATTTATCAAACGCTTTTGCTTTGACATAAGAAATCTGAATACGCTCAAGACTTTATATAACACTCTGATTCAATCATTGCTAGAATACTGTTGTGTCGTATGGTTACCATATCATTCGATATCGATAGATTTAATTGAATCGGTGCAAAAGCAATTTACAATATTTGCCTTGAGAGAATATCCATCTGCCGAAAACAACTATCGTATTTCTTCATATGAATGTAGACTGGAAAATTTGCAAATGATGAAACTTGAAAGGAGGCGTATCAATGCAGCTTTGCTGTTTTTCTACGACGTATTGAACGACATTATACCATGTTCACAGATAAAAAACGATATTGCGCTTCATTCAAACCCATTCAATCTTCGTGAATCGTCGGTGGAGACTTTTAGAATAAAAAATCTATCACTTATTAATGAACATACGGCACCAATAAATCAGATGTGTAAACTTGCAAACTTCATTGATGAACTGTTTAAAGAACCTGCTTCTCGTACAAATTTTAAATCTCAATTAGTTGCCTGTGATAAATTGAATCTTAGGTTGAAACAACAACAAATCCAATGATTGTAATTAAACCATTTCTTTTTGAATTTCATCAGCATTGTTAATATTGTGATATTGTGATTATGTGATATTTTCAGCATAGTTATCGAATGTAATATTTATACACATTGTATTTTTAATCATTCAACCTTGCAATTTTTGAATAGTTTGTTGAAGGTTTTTAACGGTGGTGTGATCCGATATAATCGATTAATGACACTTACCTTTTCCCTGTCAGATATGTTATTACTTAAAAATGAATAAAAACAGCCAGTCTTTGGCGGTGTATTGTTAAAAAAAAAAGTTTGTGCAGTTTTGTGCTTTTAAGATTATACGAACATATGCGTTGCTTTAATAAAATTCCGTAAAGTTGTTGACCGAAATATTGAGGACAAAATATATGTGCCACTTTGAAAGGAAATAAATTTCACCTACTTGGATTAATATTGCTAAAGTCATTTTTATTCTCAGTTGAGTGTAGCTACACTAATTTACATCAATTCAATTTTTTGTACAAATCAACAGATTATAATTTACTCCTAGCGATATTTTTAGTGTTGTTTAGTCAACACAATCTAACAAAATGTCATCGTCATTATACACATCCATTCTGCACGTACCATAACAGATTAGTACGGTGTTCTCCAATATTTTAATCATATTATTGTGGACCCAACGGTCCAAAGGCATGGTTATAAATGAAGTGAAAATCTTTTCATGTTCATCATAACTAAATTTCATGATATTCCGTCAATTCTACAAGGAAAACGTTTCATTCTCTCCGGTTTAAGCAATTTTCATCTCTTTATAAAGGGCTTTCCAATAGGGACTTGACAACTTTGAACGTTCACTGTGAACGCACCCTCAAACCAATTTCCAAAGTGTCAATGTCAAAATATTCAGTAAAATCAACATTTATGCGTTATTGGTCAGGTGAAAACCCTCATGTGCTTCAAGAAACACCACATCATCCACAAAAAATAACTGTATGGCGTGGTTTTCATGCCGGTGGTGTCATTGGGCCGTTTTTTTTCGTTGATGAAAATGACCGTCACGTTACAGTGAATAGAAACCGCTACAGAGACATGTTGCAACGTTATTTCTTTGGCCAATTGCATGGGTTAGACATCAACGATATGTGGTTTCAACACGACGTTGCCACAAGCCACACAGAGGGTGTAACAATCGACTTATTGAAATCCAAATTCGGTGAACGTGTTCTATCGAGAAATGGTCCTGTCGATTGGCCGCCTAGATCGTGTGATTTAACACCCCTAGACTTTTTTTTATGGGGCTACGTTAAATCATTGGTCTATGCTAACAAGCCGGCGTCGTTAGAGGAGCTCAGAGCCAATATTGAACGAGAGATTGCGGCCGTTTCCATTGAAATGTGCGGCCGAGTCATCGAAAATTGGGTTCAACGAATCAACCGCTGCAAACGTGCACGTGGTGGACATATGAGCGAAGTTGAATTCCATAATTAAATGTTTTGATCGTACTTCAAGCCAATAATACAATTTTCGAAAAATCTCAAATGGTTTGCGTTTTATTCAAAAAGAAAGATGTCAAGTCCTCAATGGAAAACCCTTTAGTAATCTCACTATGATCGTTATTTGTTTTCAGCTATTTATTATATCTTTGGTTTTGCAAGGAAGTTTTGCATTAAACACATTAATGACACACAAAAAAGTGAGTGTGGTAAATATTGCATGGTTCGGGCAAATATAGTATATAAATACTTTACATATATTTTGCCCAAGCCTAGTAAAAATTACCCACAGTCAAATATAATTCGTAATCTTCAACCAAAACTGATACATTTTACCCCAAATGATTTCATTTTGCCTACTTTTAAATAAATATCAAACATATTGCATGTATATATATGACATCTTTATTTAAAAGTAGGCAAAATGAAATCATTTATGGTAAAATGTATGAGTTTTTGATGAAGATTACGAATTATATTTGGGTAATTTTTACTAGTCTTGGGCAAAAAATTTGTAAAGTATATAAATATTTGCCCGAACCATGCAATATTTACCACACTCACTTTTTTGTGTGTAGAAATAATAGATTTCAAATGATTCGAAAAAAATTATTTGTATTATCTAAAGACACCCAAACCAAGTCATTTTAACAAGAATAATAATTATTATTGTTGTTTGTTGGAAATTTACGTGTAATTTAACAAATTGTATGAAAAAAGATTTGTTTTGATTTTTTCATACAAGAATAATAAGTTTGCGGTTAATTTGATCGATAAGTATGTTTTGGAATATTGTATCGAAACTTTTAGGTTCGCTTGTTCGTTCATTGGATGAGGTTTATGAACTATGTGCGTGCTTCAATATACACATATATTTAAAACCTGGAGTGGAAATAATATGAATTAAATCTGACGCCTGAACTGTTACACCAAACATTTAAGGGTAACATTATTATTTATTTTGAAATGGCGACGATATGTCGGCTCCAATGAATTACAAGCTAATTTTTGTATGAAAAGATTGTATCAAGTAATTGTATTGTATCATGCTTTCTAGTTGTAGTGAAATGCATATAGGAAACTTCCATTGAAATATATAATATATAAGTTATAATGAACTTAAATGCTCCTATAGGTCTTTGTGTAATGAATGTGTTTACATGTGAAGAAAATTCACCACTTCTTGTTTTGCCCACGCTGAATATAAAAGCTCCTTCCGAGATTCGACTGTTTTAAATATGGCATATGCAATCAATCGGTGGTAAATAATAATATGCTGGTAAATGTTTTATGATTAAATAAAAAACCTCTTGTCGAGGTGAATTCTCGTTCCGCAAGCGAATACAAAACACAAAATTATTGATATCAAATTTTGTGCCGCAAAACAAATGCAAAATTTAAATAAAATATCTAAAGTAACTGATACCTTTCAAAATTGTCTTTCATGCAACATTTTTGTTTAAAGTTTTTAAAGAGTAAAATGTTAATGAAGAATGTTGTTGTGAAAGTATGTTCTAAACAAAAATGTTGCATTTTGTCTAAATTGCCGAAGGAGCCACCAGCCAACGAAGTCACCGGCAATCTCTTCGCGGACGGTGCTTATATTCTTGGAATAACTGAAATGTCACGCAATGTTGGTCGGCCGTTTGCTGCAAACTCTCCAATTGCTCTTCCAATTGATGAATCTACTCTTCATATGTCAGTGTCACTTCGGATTGATAGAACTATATCTTCATTTCAAAGTACCCCCGCAAAATTGTCTCTCTCTTATATAACTTCTCAATATTTGCTTCTCAAGCTCAACAATGATTTCAAGCAGGTCATAGATTTTGTTTATTCATGACTCTTTGAGAACAATTCGCTACCCGGTGATTTTACCAACCTCTCTCTGGAGAGCCAGGGGAAAATACAATAATAATTTTTGCAATTAAATTACGTTAAGTTCAATGAATAAGCAAATGAAAATGAAAAATGAAAAATAATATACTAGTACTAAATTATAACTAATTAATTGAAAAATTATAACTAATTAATTGAAAATCGACATTTCGATGACGGATAAGATTCCAATTCAGTGGAATCATTCAATTCGATGGCACTGATATCATTGAACTTTCTACCACTGATGACAATATTTTTATCGATCTTTTCAGTTTTGATGTTGTATGAGCACAACAACAAGTCATGAAAAGAAATACCCGACGGAAAATGCATATATATTTGCAAAAATTAAATCAATTTTCGATGTTATTTTTCCCGGCCACCAATGTGTGGGACAAATATCATTAATTAGATCAAAATTTAGAGTAAAATTGGTATTTAAAACCGAAACTAGGTTTGAGTTATTTAATAAATTAATATTGAAGTCGCCAGTGATGATCACGTTTTGCTCGTGAGCAAAACTAGCGCTTATTAGATCAAATAATTTACGCGTATTTTCCGCATTGCATCGTGGAGCACGATAAACAACACCGAAAATAATTTCGGGTCCGTTGTACGTTGTCCGTTGTACGTTGTCCGTTGTATGTTGTCCGTTGTACGTTGTCCGTTGTTCGTTGTCCGTTGTACGCAAAAATTTGTTAACACGATAACTCAAAAAATTGATTTTAGAATTGAACAAAATATCACACACACACACACATTTGTCTTCATTAGGAATAGAAACCTATTGATTTTCAGCCCAATCGGATAATTTTTTCGGGTAGCTCTAGTGGAGTGGAATCAAAAAATGGGCTGTTTTTCAATATAATTACGAAACATTTGTATGGGGACTATGACTATTTCGCATTGTATCATTATGAAACTTTCAGAATAATATTTTTTTATGAAAAAAATGAAGCATGCAAAATTTCAAGTCATTCCAATGAGATTCAGGACTACCTCCCCTGTAAAATTTTCGATTTTCTGAGTTTTTTTGAGGTCAAAACTGAACATTTGTATGCCGACTTTCTCAAGTTCACGTTGTAACGAATTGAAACTTTGAATATATTATTTTTTTATGAATAAAATGAGTCATGCAAAATTTCAAGTCATTCCGATGAGATATAGGACTACCTCCACTGCAAAATTTTCGATTTTCGGGATCTTTTCGGGGTCATAACTGAAAAATTGTATGGCGGCTATCTGAAGCTCACATTGTTTCCTATTGGAACTGTCAGAATATTTTTTTCTATGCTTTTCAAGTCATTCTGATGAGATTTAAGATCAGCTCCCTCACAAAGTTTTAAATTTTCGGGGTCAATATTCAAATCAATAAATTGGATGAAGTATTTGTGATTTCCTAATCTGTGTTTTTTCATCAGTTTGAATGCTCATGCTGTTACCGAAAGTTATACTGTTATACATAACATAAATGTAGAACCATATCTATCGTTGGCATGAATTGAAAGTTCACATCAGAGTGAACTAATTCGTAATTGTTATTACCAATTCAAAAATAGAGAACGTTGAAGTAAGAATTAGGAACTGAGATATTTATTTGTTTTGTGAGTGTTTATTACCCATGTGAAGGGGCAGATTCGGAACGTTTGAACGATTTCTACATCGATCTGAATGATGAAGTCGATAGAAAAGGCAGTGAAAGAGTGATTATATTAGGCGATTTCAATGCGAGGGTGGGTAGAAACGATCCAAATTCTCCCGCAGTACTGAACAAATTTGGTGAAGAGTCTACCGCGAATGGTAATGGGAAGAGATTTTCCGATTTGTGCTAGAGTTCAGATTAAGTTATAACTAATTCATTTTTCAAGCACAAGAAAATTCACTTGTATTCGTGGGAAAATCCTGGTCAGAATCAAAAATCTCTTCTCGATTACATTATCGTTGAGGCAAGCTTGCGCAAAACAGTTTTATATACAAGAGTGCATAGACGTTTTGGTTAAGAGTTTTCTAGACTCTGATCACTACTTGGTAGCCAGCAAACTGTGCATTAGCAAGAGCAGCTTAAGAAGCTATCAGAAGTGTTAAGTGTTTTGTTAAAAAGAGTGAAAGTGTGTACCGAGTGGAAGGGTTTTTTAATGAAACACTTGAGAATTTTTCTGTTAATTATACTTTATTTATACGTCGAAGAATAGTTGTACCGAACACTTGGCTAACTTTTATTTAAATTTAATAATTTTAAAGCGACGCTCGAGCAGAGTTTACTCATTTACGACTCGAGATGGAATGACAATTTTTCCTTAGATTCTACGGTCCTAAATACTAAACTCATAATTTGATAAGGAAAGTAAGAAGTTGGGACACTTCCTTAAAAAAATGGTATACGTGACAAGAAGACTTGTAACGGTCAAAATTATCGGATTTCCAGGAAGTTGAAAAGGCACAAACCAAAATTTGGAAACAATGGCCATCATTATGCGTTGACAGCTTTCGTCGGTCAGGCGATTAGGGAATTTCCCGAATTGCTCTGAAATGCAGCTGTATCGATAAATACTCGTCTGCATCTTATGTTAATGAGTTCGAAACAATCATAGAATTGATTCGAACGGATGCTAATTTCGGTTACAGGCCGATAATGACCTGCCGAACGAGACTCGAAAAGGAAATATGTGAAGTGACCAAAGAATAATCATAATTGAAAAATAGAGAAGAAATGAATGTAAATGGAAAGAAGGAATGGAATTGGAGAAATTCATATCAGCCGTATGAGATAAAAGGATTAGAGAAAAGAAATACGTTGGCTGCATCTATTGTTCTCTGAACTCAGATGTATGAATTTTGAATATGTGCGTACATAGTCGGACGTACTGGAGATAAGAATAATTAGGAAAGAAAGAAGAAAGGAAAAGAGAAATTTGAAATGAAGAATGCGTTGAAAACAGATTGCAGATAAAAATATGTTGAAAATGCATTCTTATCGGTGTTTAGACGTTTGGTCGAGAACCAATCGTTCAGTAGCCGATGAACGTACGGCCGAATCGGTTACACTTCCCCTCACATAGGGTAGAAAAAATTTAGGGTGACATTTTTTTCTAAACCATTACAAAAATCAACATTGTGCACGTATATAACAATGATTAAATTGTAATTAAGTTCAATATAATATATGAAAAAATTTCTTAATGGAAATAAATTTTTTGATTAAATTTAAATTTCATAAATTTATTTAATTTTACTTAATTTGAAATATGTAAAATTTTAATTATTCAAAACACAAATTGATGAATTGATTCGACAAATAATTATTGTTGATCCATTGAAAATGAAAAAAAAAAAATTATTACTCGGATTCCCATTGTACTCTTTCTCTGAAATACTCTATATTGAATTCGACAGTATCATCGCTATTGATACTGTCCTGATCATCATCAGTAGCTATTTCAGTACTATTATTAGAGAAATAGGCTAATTGGTCAAAATTGTTCAAATTAGTATTTTCAGATGTGGATGGAATCTGATCAATATCAAATTCATCGAACGTTTTTAGAATTATTCTTGAATTAGCACATTTTAAAATGTGTTGTGTGTTCGCAAAAGAAAGCGTGTTTTCGCCTGGAGCTTCCACTAATGTTATTGATTTTAAAAAATTCTTATTTTCCAATTCGTGAACAGATTCTATATTTTCCATTGTGAATTTAACTGATATCGTTAAAAAAAAATACAAATTTAACAGTTATTTAATTAAAATGTTGTATATTAAATGTATATATTTGACTGATTCTCCGTCCAGTTCATTTGATGAAATTACTGGAATTATATTCGGAGGTTCCCTATCATAATCGGCATTTGCCTTTTTAATTAAATTTTTATGAATTTTGACTTTTTTCCCCCCTTTCATTACTTGAATATATGCGTCAGAAACATCAATAACCCGAAATGGTCCATCATAAACATTTTGGAATTTGTGTTTTTTCACCTGGTCCCTGATTAATACCATATCATTTGGCTTTATATCAATGTCAGAAGCGTTTGAATCATAGTATGTTGTTTTGCCAGTTCAAGAGCTTCGGCGATATTGTTTCGAATTATATCTGCCAAGTTGTCATAGTTATACGTAAATTTTGGCGTTTTCAATTGATTTGGGATTTGAATCTGAAATCCGTGTGCTAATTCATGAGGTGTATAGCCAGTTGTTAAATGAATTGAATTGTTGTATGCAAATGTTGCATATTTTAAAAGATCATGCCAAGAATCACGATTTTTTGAAGTGAATGCCCGCAAATATGCGTTTAATGTTCTATGTGCGCGTTCGACAATATTGGCTTGTGGATGATATAGTGTAGTGAAAATCTTTTTTATTGAGAATAATGCTGAAAGTTATTTTATGACCTGTGATATAAAATTGGATGCATTATCTGATATTAATCTCGATGGAAAATTATATCGGCAAATGATATGTTCCAATAAACATTCTGCAGCTGATAAGGCAGTACAGTCGTTCGTAGGTACAGCAACCAAGAATTTCGTCAAATCACATATTGCAGTGAAAATATATTTGTGACCTCCCGAACTTTGAAGGGATTTGGCCCACAAAATCTATATATGTATGATCAAATAATACTTCCCCAAGACTAGAAATTTGCATTGGAACTTTGGTATTTGTTGTAATTTTCGTTTTTTCACAAATTGCACATTTCTTTACATAGTTTTTTATATCTTCAGTCATATTGTTCCATTTATAAAATTTTGAAATAGTTTTATACATTTTCTCACCTCCAATATGGCCTCCCAGGAGCGTTTTATGATATAAATCCATTATAGACCCAATATCTTCTCGCTCCTGAAGTTCAATAATTTTATTGAGAAAAAATGTTGTGGAAATATTTTTTGAAGTGAAGATATCTTGAAATATATTTTTGAAATACATATAATGACGAATATTGTCATAATCAAGATTAATTGCAATATTTTCAACGGAAGGGTCAGATTCGCAAATTTCCAAGATGTTTTGGATGCATTTATGGGTTGAATGAGAATTTTGTTTATTCGCAAATTGATTTGAAATGAGTCTAACAAAATGAAATTTATTGATTTTTCGCCATTCATCAGAAAAAGAAGTAATTCCAAATTTGTCCATGATTTTGTTTCTCAACACATTATTTTCCATTGGAATCAAATGAAAAATTAAATCGAACTCACGTTTATTCAAAATTGTTCCATTTCTTTCATCTATTGTATATTTGATATTATCCAATGATTGTGTTATTTGTTTGTGAGCTTGTGCTCTGGTTAATATGAAACAATCTTGTTTTTTACGTTCAATTTCTAGCATTTCAGAAATAGTTATAGGTTCTATGCGAGAAAGAGCATCTGCCACATGATTTTGAGCACCAGGCTTATATAGAATTTTGAAATTATAATCCATGAGCTCAAGCTTTTGACGAAAAAGTCTTGAACCGCAATCTTTCATGTTGAACAAGTAACATAAAGGTTTATGATCTGTAATTAAGACGAAAAATCGACCATAAAGATATACTCTGAATGCCTTTATTGCTTCGACTATTGCAAGAAGTTCTTTTTGAATTGTTGAATATCGTTTCTGTGTTTCATTCAATGTTCTGCTGAAGAAATAAATAGGTCTATCATTGGGTAATTCACCCTGTGATAGCATAGCACCTATGGCAATATCTGAAGCATCTGTTGTTACATAAAAAAGTTCATCGAAATTTGGAAAAGCCAATGTTACTTCTTCAGCTAAAGCACTTTTTAGCATATCAAAAGCTCTTTGCTGTTTATCAGTCCATATGAAGGGTTGTTCTTTTTTTAACAGTAATGTCAAAGGTTTAGAAATTTTTGAAAAATTTCTGACATATCTGCGGAAATAAGCACAAAGACCTAGAAACGATTGAATGTGTTTGATGGTTGTTGGTCTGGGATAATTTCTTATTGCCTCTATTTTTTTGGATTAGCTTTAATGCCATTCTTATCAATTATGTGACCCAAATATTTAAATTGTTTTGCATAGAACATACATTTTGAAATTTTAAGCTGTAAATTATGTTTCTGTAAGAGCAACATAACCTGCCAAAGTATGTTATCGTGTTCAGACTTTGTTTTTGCATAAATGATGATGTCATCGAGGTATACATAAACTCCTTTGCCAATTTAATTTACGAGAATTATATTTATGGCTTTTTGCCATGTTAAAGGAGCAGAGGCTAATCCCATCGGCATTCTAATCCACCTGTATTGGAAATTACCCGCCGTGAAGGCTGTGTAATCTTTAGAGTCTTCTTCCAAAACAATTTGGTGAAAAGCTCCCTTTATGTCTAAAGTGGTAAAGAATGAACAACCATTGAGTCCGTTAAGGATATCGTCGATTAGTGGAATTGGAAAATTTTGAATTTTCGTTATTTGATTCAATTTTCTATAATCAACCACGAATCGAAAATCATTTTTGTTGCCAGTTTGATCCCCCTTAGCCACTAAGAGAACAGGAGAATTAAAATTTGATTGGAATTTTTCTATTATTCCCTGTTTTTCATAATCATCAATAATTTCTTGCAATATTCTACGATGTGTTTCTGGAATTCTGTATTGACGGACATTTACAATTTTTGAATTTGGAATTAAGTTAATTTTGTATTTAAGAACATCAGTGGAACAAAGAATATCTCCCTCTATATAAAATTGGTATGGAAATTTCGTGCATACATCCAAGATAAATTGTTTTTCAATTTCGGAGCAATCATTTATATCTATTTGTTTAATAATTATTTGCGACCTATTATTTTCAAGAATGTCCGTTTCACTAATCTGGACTTTATTTGTATTAAATATTTGAATTTTTCTTTTTACAAATGTTTGAAATTGTGTTCTATAAAAATTTGTAACTTCTTTGTATTCGTTTTCCCTAGAGAGAGTTTCTATCTCTCTTCTCTCGATGATGGGTTCGAAAAAATCATATGAAAGTGCTATTTGTTTCATAAAATTATTTTCAAGATTGTCATCTTCGCTTTCAAGTAAATTTTCATTTTTATGAAAATTATTTATTTCGTCTTTTACTTGGACTATATTTTTTAAATTTATTTCAATGCGCATTTTTTCCATATTTATATTTGCATGATATGAAGCTAAAAAATCGTAACCCAAAAATCCGTCAGCTGGCCCAGAGCATTCTCTATTAACCAGATGTAATGTTGTCCCCAACAAACGACCACTGATTGCGAAGATGCCGTGTACCATGCCTTCAGTTTTCATCGAGAGTTCTCTTCCCACTATTCCAAAGATAGTGATTTCATATTTAATACGTGGAATTTTCCGTAAAATGATATCAGAAGCGAGTAATGTGACACTTGCTCCAGTGTCCACTAATAATTGTCTTCAAAATTACAAAAGGTGCTCCGTTTTCAGTATAAATTTCCTGAATGATAATGCCATTATCTTCCTCATCACTTTTATATATTACTTGTAACTTTTTCAATTTATCAAGTATTTGAGGATCATTTTCCGAAGTTTTAAAATTTATGGTTAGAGAATTGGATGAAACGAGTTGGCCTCCAAGTTCCATCCCTATTAGTTTTCCGTCGAAGAAGGAGTTTGAGGATTTTGTTGTGAGGCTTCGGTTGTAGCAAAATTGTTTTGACGGGTGTCGTTATTACGACGAGAATCCGAATTATTATTATTATTATTATTACGGTTAGATCTATTATTATGGTTATTATGACCATTGTTGCGTGAATTGGAGTTATTATTGCTATTATTATTGTTGTTGTTGTTGTCGTTGTTGTTGTTGTTGTTGTTGTTTTGAGTTTGATTATTTTGGTAACCGTTTTCATTGCCCCTGTTATTGCCATATCGATTGGACTGATTGTTATTTCCACGTTGCTCATATCGAGAAAATTGAACATTTCTTCGTGTATTCGTTGTATTCATTGAACAACATGCAGAAAGAAATTTATTAATATCGCTACTACCGTCCATTTTTCTTCTACAATCGCGCTCTCGATGTCCATTATTTTTACAATATTTGCAAAATAGCTCGCTACTGGGAATCGAGTTTATTAAATCAAATTCGGCGTTGATTGCGTACGCGATTGCCTCTTCAAGCGAATTTGCACCACGAATTAATAATCGTTCTCTTATTTTTAAATCATTTATTCCCCTCGAAAATGCCTTATACGCAATGCGATCGTTCTCATTTTTCTGTTCTTCCGACAAATAATTATACGTCGCATTTTTATTTCGCAGCAATGTTCTGGCTCTCTCAGCATATTCCGACAAAGATTCTCTTTTCTCTTGGTGCAAGCTTTCTAGTTGGCTTGATAATAGGTTTTTATCAGCCAAATATGAAAAATATGAAAGAAGAGCATTTTTGATTGTTGGCCAGTTGGTATTATTTAAATTATTGATTAAATTCTTGGCTTCGCCCATTAATTGTAACAACATTTGGTCATAAAACTCCCTCTCTTCTGCTTCATTCGTACATGTAGAGCTTAATGTTTCGCATGTGTCTATAAAATTTTTTAATTGTTGAAAGGATTCTCCATCAAATCTTGGAATTGAACGCAATCGTCTTAAGAATCCCTCTCGAGGACGATTGTTTTGGAAACGTTCGATTTCATTTAATTGACTACTGAGATTATTCTCGGATTGCCCCGTAGGTTGATTAGGGTGACGATTTTGTCGTTGAGAAAGATTGTATTGTATATTTTCCAGTATTTGATATATTTTTTGTAATTGGTGATCATTCGAATTGTCCCGTGAAGGGTTATTTTCCGTCAAATATGACATTCAAACTTTTGAAGCGTTGGGAACATTTTTCTGAAATGGCTCAAATGACAAATTTTCAATTTGTTTGCGAATGGTTTCCGTATTTTTGTTTTAGTTCTTCAAAATATGATCTATTTCATGTTTATGTTTCCATTTCATTTCTAAAAAAGTGCTATTTAGCATTTCCTCGCGCTCCAAGATGAATTCATTTTGTTTTTTGATATAATCATTTAAACGAAGAATTTCCAATTTGAGTTGCTCTATCTCCCCGTCAGCCGTTATATTTTGTTTTGGTAGCTCAAAATTGTGAATCTTAGGTTTTGTTCCCCCATATGCATTTGAAGCCAAATGGGTCGCAGAAAAAATTGTATTTAAACCATAGGTATTTGGAGCAGAAATTAAGGGTGTTATTGGAGAAGTCATTAAAGATTGGAGTCATAATTGAGCCCGAAATTGGAGATGTAACTGAAGACATTATTGGAGTTTGTATTGAAGTAGTAGTTACTGTGCTCGAAAGAGGAGGAAAAAATGGAAATGTAGTAGGGACAGTTGTGACTGTGTCATTTTTGGCTAAATTGTTCATCTTTTTTGGAGAATGCTGTACGCTCATATTATCAGATGCTATTAATTCCCCTTTTTTATTTTCGATTAAAGAATTCAATTGTGTTATTTTATTTTCTATTTGAATAATTTTCCTGGAATCAGATTTTTTACCCAAAGACTGTCGCGTACTATCAATTTTTTGTAAATTATTTAATTCAATTTTTAATTGAGATTTCATATAACGCAACTGGTTTATAGTTTGTGTTTTATCTGACATGAAAATTTTTGAAGAATGTTGATGATGAACCAAAAAGAGTTTTAGAATTTGTTTTGAAAAATTTTAAATTTCGGTTATTTCACTAGAAATGTCAGAAATAATGGATCGTATGAATTACCCAATTTTCCATCAATCAAGATTTCTCTGTTCGCAAAAATTCAAGCAATGAATTGTCGCAATTAGCGTTTATTTATTAGAATGCTCCCAATTGACTTGCAAAAATTGTCAATTATATATATATAACCCCAAAAATTTATTTGACTCTACTTGTTTATGCCGGAAAAATTAATATGGAAATTATAATTTCTATCCAAACTCGCACCAAAAATGATGAAAAAAATTCAACTCAATTCTAACAATAAAAAAAAATTTAATGATTGTTTCGCAATTCGATCATCATCAAAAATTAAATTCACGGAAAAATAAAGTTTTCAGATTTTGCAATTAGTTAGAATTAACTCAAAAAACCGAAAGAAGTCCCAAACACAAACACACTTTTGATTGCTAAATTTTAATTCTAACTATCGTTGCAAAATAAAAGGATCAAAATAATTAGAATCAAATTCAAAATAGGTCTGCAAAGTATAAAAATGAACTTTTTCTTGCAGAATTGGCAATTCATGTGTTGAAAGAATTAAAATTTTACTTACTTTGACAGCTTCAAAAAATTAAGAGAAAAGAAAAAAAAATGTCAGATTTGATCCTCCAGCTGATTCCAACGTTGTTTGTTGTTTCCCCGTCACGCTGATTTCCTCGCAAAGTTTTTCTCAGGAATGATGTTCTAGTTGTTTAAAATATTCTGGCAATTATTCGATGGTGATGGGATGATAAATTCGATGTATTTTTTTATTTTTATTTTTTTTTTTCCGGAGATTTCGTCGCTTCTCTTTGCTGTTCACTCACAATTAATTTAAATTCTTCGGTGATGGTGAAAGTATATATATATAGTGAAGTCGACAATAATTATAAAAAGGTGGTTGAAACTTGATGAAAAATAACACATTTAATTTTTGATCTGTGTTTTGGTTGAATTATTCCCGGATTTCTTCTTTGTCGGGAATGGTCTTTTTCTTAAAAAGAGTAAAGTTTCTTTTTTTCCGATGTAAAATTAACTTTGTTTAAACAATACAAATTAATAAACACTTTTTTTTTCCACATTTATTAATTTGGTTCACTCCACTGAATCACTTTTGTCGCAGCGCCAATTGTACCGAGTGGAAGGGTTTTTTAATGAAACACTTGAGAATTTTTCTGTTAATTATACTTTATTTATACGTCGAAGAATAGTTGTACCGAACACTAACTTTTATTTAAATTTAATAATTTTAAAGCGACGCTCGAGCAGAGTTTACTCATTTACGACTCGAGATGGAATGACAATTTTTCCTTAGATTCTACGGTCCTAAATACTAAACTCATAATTTGATAAGGAAAGTAAGAAGTAGGGACACTTCCTTAAAAAAATGGTATACGTGACAAGAAGTCTTGTAACGGTCAAAATTATCGGATTTCCAGGAAGTTGAAAAGGCACAAACCAAAATTTGGAAACAATGGCCATCATTATGCGTTGACAGCTTTCGTCGGTCAGGCGATTAGGGAATTTCCCGAATTGCTCTGAAATGCAGCTGTATCGATAAATACTCGTCTGCATCTTATGTTAATGAGTTCGAAACAATCATAGAATTGATTCGAACGGATGCTAATTTCGGTTACAGGCCGATAATGACCTGCCGAACGAGACTCGAAAAGAAAATATGTGAAGTGACCAAAGAATAATCATAATTGAAAAATAGAGAAGAAATGAATGTAAATGGAAAGAAGGAATGGAATTGGAGAAATTCATATCAGCCGTATGAGATAAAAGGATTAGAGAAAAGAAATACGTTGGCTGCATCTATTGTTCTCTGAACTCAGATGTATGAATTTTGAATATGTGCGTACATAGTCGGACGCACTGGAGATAAGAATAATTAGGAAAGAAAGAAGAAAGGAAAAGAGAAATTTGAAATGAAGAATGCGTTGAAAACAGATTGCAGATAAAAATATGTTGAAAATGCATTCTTATCGGTGTATAGACGTTTGGTCGAGAACCAATCGTTCAGTAGCCGATGAACGTACGGCCGAATCGGTTACACTTCCCCTCACATAGGGTAGAAAAAATTTAGGGTGAAATTTTTTTCTAAACCATTACAAAAATCAACATTGTGCACGTATATAACAATGATTAAATTGTAATTAAGTTCAATATAATATATGAAAAAATTTCTTAATGGAAATAAATTTTTTGATTAAATTTAAATTTCATAAATTTATTTAATTTTACTTAATTTGAAATATGTAAAATTTTAATTATTCAAAACACAAATTGATGAATTGATTCGACAAATAATTATTGTTGATCCATTGAAAATGAAAAAAAAAAAATTATTACTCGGATTCCCATTGTACTCTTTCTCTGAAATACTCTATATTGAATTCGACAGTATCATCGCTATTGATACTGTCCTGATCATCATCAGTAGCTATTTCAGTACTATTATTAGAGAAATAGGCTAATTGGTCAAAAGTGTTCAAATTAGTATTTTCAGATGTGGATGGAATCTGATCAATATCAAATTCATCGAACGTTTTTAGAATTATTCTTGAATTAGCACATTTTAAAATGTGTTGTGTGTTCGCAAAAGAAAGCGTGTTTTCGCCTGGAGCTTCCACTAATGTTATTGATTTTAAAAAATTCTTATTTTCCAATTCGTGAACAGATTCTATATTTTCCATTGTGAATTTAACTGATATCGTTAAAAAAAAATACAAATTTAACAGTTATTTAATTAAAATGTTGTATATTAAATGTATATATTTGACTGATTCTCCGTCCAGTTCATTTGATGAAATTACTGGAATTATATTCGGAGGTTCCCTATCATAATCGGCATTTGCCTTTTTAATTAAATTTTTATGAATTTTGACTTTTTTCCCCCCTTTCATTACTTGAATATATGCGTCAGAAACATCAATAACCCGAAATGGTCCATCATAAACATTTTGGAATTTGTGTTTTTTCACCTGGTCCCTGATTAATACCATATCATTTGGCTTTATATCAATGTCAGAAGCGTTTGAATCATAGTATGTTGTTTTGCCAGTTCAAGAGCTTCGGCGATATTGTTTCGAATTATATCTGCCAAGTTGTCATAGTTATACGTAAATTTTGGCGTTTTCAATTGATTTGGGATTTGAATCTGAAATCCGTGTGCTAATTCATGAGGTGTATAGCCAGTTGTTAAATGAATTGAATTGTTGTATGCAAATGTTGCATATTTTAAAAGATCATGCCAAGAATCACGATTTTTTGAAGTGAATGCCCGCAAATATGCGTTTAATGTTCTATGTGCGCGTTCGACAATATTGGCTTGTGGATGATATAGTGTAGTGAAAATCTTTTTTATTGAGAATAATGCTGAAAGTTCTTTTATGACCTGTGATATAAAATTGGATGCATTATCTGATATTAATCTCGATGGAAAATTATATCGGCAAATGATATGTTCCAATAAACATTCTGCAGCTGATAAGGCAGTACAGTCGTTCGTAGGTACAGCAACCAAGAATTTCGTCAAATCACATATTGCAGTGAAGATATATTTGTGACCTCCCGAACTTTGAGGGATTGAGCCCACAAAATCTATATATGTATGATCAAATAATACTTCCCCAAGACTAGAAATTTGCATTGGAACTTTGGTATTTGTTGTAATTTTCGTTTTTTCACAAATTGCACATTTCTTTACATAGTTTTTTATATCTTCAGTCATATTGTTCCATTTATAAAATTTTGAAATAGTTTTATACATTTTCTCACCTCCAATATGGCCTCCCAGGAGCGTTTTATGATATAAATCCATTATAGACCCAATATCTTCTCGCTCCTGAAGTTCAATAATTTTATTGAGAAAAAATGTTGTGGAAATATTTTTTGAAGTGAAGATATCTTGAAATATATTTTTGAAATACATATAATGACGAATATTGTCATAATCAAGATTAATTGCAATATTTTCAACGGAAGGGTCAGATTCGCAAATTTCCAAGATGTTTTGGATGCATTTATGGGTTGAATGAGAATTTTGTTTATTCGCAAATTGATTTGAAATGAGTCTAACAAAATGAAATTTATTGATTTTTCGCCATTCATCAGAAAAAGAAGTAATTCCAAATTTGTCCATGATTTTGTTTCTCAACACATTATTTTCCATTGGAATCAAATGAAAAATTAAATCGAACTCACGTTTATTCAAAATTGTTCCATTTCTTTCATCTATTGTATATTTGATATTATCCAATGATTGTGTTATTTGTTTGTGAGCTTGTGCTCTGGTTAATATGAAACAATCTTGTTTTTTACGTTCAATTTCTAGCATTTCAGAAATAGTTATAGGTTCTATGCGAGAAAGAGCATCTGCCACATGATTTTGAGCACCAGGCTTATATAGAATTTTGAAATTATAATCCATGAGCTCAAGCTTTTGACGAAAAAGTCTTGAACCGCAATCTTTCATGTTGAACAAGTAACATAAAGGTTTATGATCTGTAATTAAGACGAAAAATCGACCATAAAGATATACTCTGAATGCCTTTATTGCTTCGACTATTGCAAGAAGTTCTTTTTGAATTGTTGAATATCGTTTCTGTGTTTCATTCAATGTTCTGCTGAAGAAATAAATAGGTCTATCATTGGGTAATTCACCCTGTGATAGCATAGCACCTATGGCAATATCTGAAGCATCTGTTGTTACATAAAAAAGTTCATCGAAATTTGGAAAAGCCAATGTTACTTCTTCAGCTAAAGCACTTTTTAGCATATCAAAAGCTCTTTGCTGTTTATCAGTCCATATGAAGGGTTGTTCTTTTTTTAACAGTAATGTCAAAGGTTTAGAAATTTTTGAAAAATTTCTGACATATCTGCGGAAATAAGCACAAAGACCTAGAATCGATTGAATGTGTTTGATGGTTGTTGGTCTGGGATAATTTCTTATTGCCTCTATTTTCTTTGGATTAGCTTTAATGCCATTCTTATCAATTATGTGACCCAAATATTTAAATTGTTTTGCATAGAACATACATTTTGAAATTTTAAGCTGTAAATTATGTTTCTGTAAGAGCAACATAACCTGCCAAAGTATGTTATCGTGTTCAGACTTTGTTTTTGCATAAATGATGATGTCATCGAGGTATACATAAACTCCTTTGCCAATTAAATTTACGAGAATTATATTTATGGCTTTTTGCCATGTTAAAGGAGCAGAGGCTAATCCCATCGGCATTCTAATCCACCTGTATTGGAAATTACCCGCCGTGAAGGCTGTGTAATCTTTAGAGTCTTCTTCCAAAACAATTTGGTGAAAAGCTCCCTTTATGTCTAAAGTGGTAAAGAATGAACAACCATTGAGTCCGTTAAGGATATCGTCGATTAGTGGAATTGGAAAATTTTGAATTTTCGTTATTTGATTCAATTTTCTATAATCAACCACGAATCGAAAATCATTTTTGTTGCCAGTTTGATCCCCCTTAGCCACTAAGAGAACAGGAGAATTAAAATTTGATTGGAATTTTTCTATTATTCCCTGTTTTTCATAATCATCAATAATTTCTTGCAATATTCTACGATGTGTTTCTGGAATTCTGTATTGACGGACATTTACAATTTTTGAATTTGGAATTAAGTTAATTTTGTATTTAAGAACATCAGTGGAACAAAGAATATCTCCCTCTATATAAAATTGGTATGGAAATTTCGTGCATACATCCAAGATAAATTGTTTTTCAATTTCGGAGCAATCATTTATATCTATTTGTTTAATAATTATTTGCGACCTATTATTTTCAAGAATGTCCGTTTCACTAATCTGGACTTTATTTGTATTAAATATTTGAATTTTTCTTTTTACAAATGTTTGAAATTGTGTTCTATAAAAATTTGTAACTTCTTTGTATTCGTTTTCCCTAGAGAGAGTTTCTATCTCTCTTCTCTCGATGATGGGTTCGAAAAAATCATATGAAAGTGCTATTTGTTTCATAAAATTATTTTCAAGATTGTCATCTTCGCTTTCAAGTAAATTTTCATTTTTATGAAAATTATTTATTTCGTCTTTTACTTGGACTATATTTTTTAAATTTATTTCAATGCGCATTTTTTCCATATTTATATTTGCATGATATGAAGCTAAAAAATCGTAACCCAAAAATCCGTCAGCTGGCCCAGAGCATTCTCTATTAACCAGATGTAATGTTGTCCCCAACAAACGACCACTGATTGCGAAGATGCCGTGTACCATGCCTTCAGTTTTCATCGAGAGTTCTCTTCCCACTATTCCAAAGATAGTGATTTCATATTTAATACGTGGAATTTTCCGTAAAATGATATCAGAAGCGAGTAATGTGACACTTGCTCCAGTGTCCACTAATAATTGTCTTCAAAATTACAAAAGGTGCTCCGTTTTCAGTATAAATTTCCTGAATGATAATGCCATTATCTTCCTCATCACTTTTATATATTACTTGTAACTTTTTCAATTTATCAAGTATTTGAGGATCATTTTCCGAAGTTTTAAAATTTATGGTTAGAGAATTGGATGAAACGAGTTGGCCTCCAAGTTCCATCCCTATTAGTTTTCCGTCGAAGAAGGAGTTTGAGGATTTTGTTGTGAGGCTTCGGTTGTAGCAAAATTGTTTTGACGGGTGTCGTTATTACGACGAGAATCCGAATTATTATTATTATTATTATTACGGTTAGATCTATTATTATGGTTATTATGACCATTGTTGCGTGAATTGGAGTTATTATTGCTATTATTATTGTTGTTGTTGTTGTCGTTGTTGTTGTTGTTGTTGTTGTTTTGAGTTTGATTATTTTGGTAACCGTTTTCATTGCCCCTGTTATTGCCATATCGATTGGACTGATTGTTATTTCCACGTTGCTCATATCGAGAAAATTGAACATTTCTTCGTGTATTCGTTGTATTCATTGAACAACATGCAGAAAGAAATTTATTAATATCGCTACTACCGTCCATTTTTCTTCTACAATCGCGCTCTCGATGTCCATTATTTTTACAATATTTGCAAAATAGCTCGCTACTGGGAATCGAGTTTATTAAATCAAATTCGGCGTTGATTGCGTACGCGATTGCCTCTTCAAGCGAATTTGCACCACGAATTAATAATCGTTCTCTTATTTTTAAATCATTTATTCCCCTCGAAAATGCCTTATACGCAATGCGATCGTTCTCATTTTTCTGTTCTTCCGACAAATAATTATACGTCGCATTTTTATTTCGCAGCAATGTTCTGGCTCTCTCAGCATATTCCGACAAAGATTCTCTTTTCTCTTGGTGCAAGCTTTCTAGTTGGCTTGATAATAGGTTTTTATCAGCCAAATATGAAAAATATGAAAGAAGAGCATTTTTGATTGTTGGCCAGTTGGTATTATTTAAATTATTGATTAAATTCTTGGCTTCGCCCATTAATTGTAACAACATTTGGTCATAAAACTCCCTCTCTTCTGCTTCATTCGTACATGTAGAGCTTAATGTTTCGCATGTGTCTATAAAATTTTTTAATTGTTGAAAGGATTCTCCATCAAATCTTGGAATTGAACGCAATCGTCTTAAGAATCCCTCTCGAGGACGATTGTTTTGGAAACGTTCGATTTCATTTAATTGACTACTGAGATATTTCTCGGATTGCCCCGTAGGTTGATTAGGGTGACGATTTTGTCGTTGAGAAAGATTGTATTGTATATTTTCCAGTATTTGATATATTTTTTGTAATTGGTGATCATTCGAATTGTCCCGTGAAGGGTTATTTTCCGTCAAATATGACATTCAAACTTTTGAAGCGTTGGGAACATTTTTCTGAAATGGCTCAAATGACAAATTTTCAATTTGTTTGCGAATGGTTTCCGTATTTTTGTTTTAGTTCTTCAAAATATGATCTATTTCATGTTTATGTTTCCATTTCATTTCTAGAAAAGTGCTATTTAGCATTTCCTCGCGCTCCAAGATGAATTCATTTTGTTTTTTGATATAATCATTTAAACGAAGAATTTCCAATTTGAGTTGCTCTATCTCCCCGTCAGCCGTTATATTTTATTTTGGTAGCTCAAAATTGTGAATCTTAGGTTTTGTTCCCCCATATGCATTTGAAGCCAAATGGGTCGCAGAAAAAATTGTATTTAAACCATAGGTATTTGGAGCAGAAATTAAGGGTGTTATTGGAGAAGTCATTAAAGATTGGAGTCATAATTGAGCCCGAAATTGGAGATGTAACTGAAGACATTATTGGAGTTTGTATTGAAGTAGTAGTTACTGTGCTCGAAAGAGGAGGAAAAAATGGAAATGTAGTAGGGACAGTTGTGACTGTGTCATTTTTGGCTAAATTGTTCATCTTTTTTGGAGAATGCTGTACGCTCATATTATCAGATGCTATTAATTCCCCTTTTTTATTTTCGATTAAAGAATTCAATTGTGTTATTTTATTTTCTATTTGAATAATTTTCCTGGAATCAGATTTTTTACCCAAAGACTGTCGCGTACTATCAATTTTTTGTAAATTATTTAATTCAATTTTTAATTGAGATTTCATATAACGCAACTGGTTTATAGTTTGTGTTTTATCTGACATGAAAATTTTTGAAGAATGTTGATGATGAACCAAAAAGAGTTTTAGAATTTGTTTTGAAAAATTTTAAATTTCGGTTATTTCACTAGAAATGTCAGAAATAATGGATCGTATGAATTACCCAATTTTCCATCAATCAAGATTTCTCTGTTCGCAAAAATTCAAGCAATGAATTGTCGCAATTAGCGTTTATTTATTAGAATGCTCCCAATTGACTTGCAAAAATTGTCAATTATATATATATAACCCCAAAAATTTATTTGACTCTACTTGTTTATGCCGGAAAAATTAATATGGAAATTATAATTTCTATCCAAACTCGCACCAAAAATGATGAAAAAAATTCAACTCAATTCTAACAATAAAAAAAAATTTAATGATTGTTTCGCAATTCGATCATCATCAAAAATTAAATTCACGGAAAAATAAAGTTTTCAGATTTTGCAATTAGTTAGTTAGAATTAACCCAAAAAACCGAAAGAAGTCCCAAACACAAACACACTTTTGATTGCTAAATTTTAATTCTAACTATCGTTGCAAAATAAAAGGATCAAAATAATTAGAATCAAATTCAAAATAGGTCTGCAAAGTATAAAAATGAACTTTTTCTTGCAGAATTGGCAATTCATGTGTTGAAAGAATTAAAATTTTACTTACTTTGACAGCTTCAAAAAATTAAGAGAAAAGAAAAAAAAATGTCAGATTTGATCCTCCAGCTGATTCCAACGTTGTTTGTTGTTTCCCCGTCACGCTGATTTCCTCGCAAAGTTTTTCTCAGGAATGATGTTCTAGTTGTTTAAAATATTCTAGCAATTATTCGATGGTGATGGGATGATAAATTCGATGTATTTTTTTATTTTTATTTTTTTTTTTCCGGAGATTTCGTCGCTTCTCTTTGCTGTTCACTCACAATTAATTTAAATTCTTCGGTGATGGTGAAAGTATATATATATAGTGAAGTCGACAATAATTATAAAAAGGTGGTTGAAACTTGATGAAAAATAACACATTTAATTTTTGATCTGTGTTTTGGTTGAATTATTCCCGGATTTCTTCTTTGTCGGGAATGGTCTTTTTCTTAAAAAGAGTAAAGTTTCTTTTTTTCCGATGTAAAATTAACTTTGTTTAAACAATACAAATTAATAAACACTTTTTTTTCCACATTTATTAATTTGGTTCACTCCACTGAATCACTTTTGTCGCAGCGCCAATTGTACCGAGTGGAAGGGTTTTTTAATGAAACACTTGAGAATTTTTCTGTTAATTATACTTTATTTATACGTCGAAGAATAGTTGTACCGAACACTTGGCTAACTTTTATTTAAATTTAATAATTTTAAAGCGACGCTCGAGCAGAGTTTACTCATTTACGACTCGAGATGGAATGACAATTTTTCCTTAGATTCTACGGTCCTAAATACTAAACTCATAATTTGATAAGGAAAGTAAGAAGTAGGGACACTTCCTTAAAAAAATGGTATACGTGACAAGAAGTCTTGTAACGGTCAAAATTATCGGATTTCCAGGAAGTTGAAAAGGCACAAACCAAAATTTGGAAACAATGGCCATCATTATGCGTTGACAGCTTTCGTCGGTCAGGCGATTAGGGAATTTCCCGAATTGCTCTGAAATGCAGCTGTATCGATAAATACTCGTCTGCATCTTATGTTAATGAGTTCGAAACAATCATAGAATTGATTCGAACGGATGCTAATTTCGGTTACAGGCCGATAATGACCTGCCGAACGAGACTTGAAAAGGAAATATGTGAAGTGACCAAAGAATAATCATAATTGAAAAATAGAGAAGAAATGAATGTAAATGGAAAGAAGGAATGGAATTGGAGAAATTCATATCAGCCGTATGAGATAAAAGGATTAGAGAAAAGAAATACGTTGGCTGCATCTATTGTTCTCTGAACTCGAAAGATTGCGAGATGTGAATGTGGCGAGAGAGTTTTTAGCAAAATTAGGGCAAAAATTTGCGCAAGTCGAAGTGAATGAAGCGTCTGATATTGAGTATGAATGGAAGTTATTTAAGGAAGTGATTGTAGAAGTAGCAAAAGAGTGTTGTGGCATGTTTGTAGTTAAGAATGGGAGAAAGAAGACTGAATGGTGGAATGGAGATATTAGAACTGCTGTGAAGGAAAAGAGAATGAGATGGATCCTCTGGTTGCAGAACCGAACTAACGAAAATATGGTATCGTATAGGGAACAAAATCAGGTGGTGAAAGGAGGTTAGAATGATGGTAAAAGGAGCAAAAGAAAGAGATAGGTGATGTTTGGTCAGGATCTAGAAGTTGGACAACCAAGGAATATCTCATATCTTATTTAAATTTCGTTGATGCTTTTCAGAGCTGTGTCCCTACTCATTGAATAGTTTCAAACAAGGGTAGAAAAGGCCCTGATCTTTACACATTTATTTATTTCACACCGTTAAGAACTGGCTGAATTTAGTACAGGGCAAAGAGCGCCGAAGCCTCGTTAAAAATTAGATTTTTTCTTAAAAATAATCATGGGTTGAGGTTGCGCATGAAATTAATTTGACTTCTAAAATCACAATTGACTTTATATAAAAGTGTAAATAGATATATATAGTAATAATAATCACAGTTTCAAATGCAAACATCTTTTTTGGTGTGAAAATTATTCAAAATATTGTAAATCTATAGTGGAAGCAAATGCCAGGCTTAAAATATAATATCATCTCGCAATTTTGTAAAAGAGAAAAATAATTTTTAAAAATAACACAATTTTCGTTTACAGGGGCGTCAATTAATGAAAGCTGTTTTTTCAATGAACAATGTGAAGCATATAACTTCCAAACCGAATGCCGTGATGGAAGATGTATTTGCCGATTTGAAATGTCTCCGGTTATGAATAAAGAATCAGGTGCAGTTGAGTGTAAAGGTAAGTAATTTTTCAATTTTATTAATAATAATTGAATTTTTGCAAAAATCTCATGAATTGTGCCCGAATTGATGTTATTCAAATTTGGTTTTGATGAAAATAGTAACACGAGAGTCTCGAGAGCCTGAAAAATACGTTGATCCAGCCATGATTGGAATTCTCGCTGGGATGGCATTAATGTTCATCATTATTTGTGTGGTTTTGCGTCTATTTAGCCGGTAAGTTGATTCAACCATTTGCAAATTTCCTATATTGCTCAAGTAAGAGGAAGGCCCCATATTACTAACTATCATCTAACGTTGAAAGCTATCAAACCATATATGCTAATATCTTGTGTGTGAATTCTTGAATAGCGCTCGTTGGCATGAGAATCGAACAATTTTCAATACGCCCAATCCCCGTTTGATGAATGTGTCCCTGCTTCGAGATAATAAGCTAATGCATAGTCAAGAGCGACGGGGATCGCGCATTTCGATGCGGATGCCATCTCGACAGCCAAGTATGGTATCATTACGTCCACATTCGCCTAATCCATCAATAGGTAGGTAGTTAAAAAAATGGTAGCTCTGCAAGCAGCTCTCAATCCCACAAAAGCTATCAAAAGGTTCTATTGAAAACTCATTTTTTTCTCGAATTTTTCATGGAGCTCTCAATATAGGATATTGAGACATGATATATTTTTATGGCTTCGTGAAACCGAGACATAAAAGTTTTCGCAAATGCGAATATATTTTTGTCTTATGGAAAAAAAGTTACAGATTTTTGTAGAGTGCAAACTGGAAAGTGAATGTCAAACCATGCAATGATATCTTTCAAAAATTCACAAAATACAGTAGAACCTCGAAAAAGTTAATTGAAATGTCCCAGAGGTAATTAACTTTTCCGAGGAATTAACTTTTCCAAGGGTTTTTTCAAAATCGATAAAAATACATAGAATATAGGTATATTGATAGATAAATTTATTTAAATAGCGGCGCTATGCATTTTTTCAATAAACAGTTTGTTAATGCGTTCCGCAGAAAAAGGGATTAAGAATAAACAAACGAACGATGCGAACGAATACAAACTCAGCGTACACGTGCCTGAACGGTCAGTGTGCAAAATGTAGTGTATATTGCTTGTTTGTATTGTATCTAAACAAAAAATAGTGTGAGCATTACAAAATATAGCGAATCTGCTGTAAACCAGTGTAACCTCAGAAAATTTAAGTAAAAAATTAACTTTTCAAAGGCTTACGTGGGAACCAAAAGTCGATTAACTTTTCCGAAGAATTAACTTTTCTGCGACTTAACTTTTTCGAGGTTCTACTGTAAATGCAGAAACCATTTATTTTCTAACAACTCTACAAACATGTTTAATTTCGTTTTGTTTTCAATTAAAATTCTAAAAACATTAATAGAAAACAAAAAATGCTGAAACTTTGGTAAAATAATGTTTTTGTAGAGATAGGAGGGAATAATTTGGTGTGCAATTGTCGGTTTTTGTAGTGGTGGGGATGTCACACGAAATGCGGTGGCGCTGTCGGTGCAAATCTTCAGTTCATGTCATTCGCAGCATAAGTTACTATCTTATTTTGGACGAAAAAGGATTGTATTTCTTTCCCACACACACCGCTATGTGTAGTAAAAGTATTGCAATCGGTCCATAAAATTCTGAAGTTTTCTATGCGTTTTACGATTGAAACTATTCCCGGAAAAATTGTATTTTGTCTGTTGTCCTTTGTACATTGTACGTTGTACTTTGTACGTTATACGCAAAAATGTGTTAAGACAATAATGCAAAAAGTTGAGATTAGAATTTAAGCTATTCACAAATTGGTCTTCATTAGGAACCCATTTATTTTCAGCACAATCGGATCATATCTTCGGGTATCTCAAATGGGGTCAAATAAATGCGGTTGTTTTTCAATATAATCAGGAAACATTTGTATGGGGACAATATCTGGTTCGCATTGTTTCATTACGAATTTTCCAGAATATTATTTTTTTATGAAAAAAAAAATCATACAAAATTTGAAGTCATTCGATTTTCGGGGTAGAAACGTAAAATGTGTATGGGGACAATGTTTATTTCATGACGTATTGCTATGAAAATTCCGTAATGTCTTTTCACGGAAAGAATTAGTCGCATACAATATCAAGTCAATCCGATGAGATTTGGGCAAGTGGGCGCAACAACGAGACTACGCGCCCTAACTACGCTATGCAAAATACATGGCGTAGTCTACAACGCGCCCTACCGCATTTGTATAGTCATTGAGTCCCTCTCGATTTGGGAAATATATATATGACAACTGTGTTCTTAGAACGAAACAGTGTAAAGTCTCCTGAAGTGGTGAAACTACTGCGCCCTTTCTTCAGAGACAACACCCCTTCCTTCAGAGACAACAGAGGAACTCTAAGCTAAATTAAAGATACGATGCAACCAGCGAACAGCTACCAAACCACTACTTATCTCGAAAAAAAAATAAAACGTCTATACACTCTTGTATTTAAACCCGTTTTTCGCAAGCTTGCTTCAACGATAATGTTATCGAGAAGAGATTTTTGATTCTGACCAGGTTTTTCCCACGAATACATGTGAATTTTCTTATGTTTGAAATATGAATTAGTTACAACTAAATCTGAGCTTTGGCAAAAATGAAGTTATTTCTTCCCATTTCCTTTCGCGGCAGAATCTTCACCAAATTTTCCCAGTACTGCGGAAAAATTTGGATCGTTTCTACCTACCCTCGAATTGAAATCGCCTTATAGAATCACTCTTTCACTGCCCTTTCTATCGACTACATCATTCAGATTGATGTAGAAATCGTTCAAATGGTCCGAATCTGCCCCTTCAAATGGCGAATTAACACTCACAAATCTATAAACCAAACCCCCGCCCCCCATTTTAGTCGAAATCTATATATAAATACGGCAACAAAAAAAGTTTGTGATCCATTTTTACCTACTATGCCGTAAATATATATAGGAGAGTTATACATCAATGGAAAGGGAATGTCGACTATATGTGCACAAACTATGTGTTTTGAATGTGGGCTGGGGTTATAATTCAAAAAACGGGGAAATAACAGGCGGGTCAAGAAGTCTTTGGCCTAACTTAGAAAAACACAACTTTTTGCAGTAATTCTTAAAAATTCATCAACATAGCTCCCTTTGGGGGAGATAAAATTATTCCAACGCTTCTGTAACTTTTCAATACCGGTTTTGTAGAACGATGTGTCGAGGCCTTCAAAATACGCTTCAGTTTCGGCGATCACTTCCTCATCAGAGCAAAATCTCTTGCCTCTGAGCATCTTTTTGAGTTCTGAGAAAAGGTGGTAATCGCTGGGGGCCAGATCTGGACTATACAGTGGGTACGAAAACAATTTGATGCCCAATTCAACTATTTTTTCCATGGTTTTTTCGAGTTGTGACACGGTGCATTGTCTTGGTGAAACAACACTTTTTTCTTCGCCAAATGTGGCCTTTTTTCGATGATTTCGGTCTTTAAACGCACCAAAAAATCAATGTAGTAGTCGCTGTTGATTTCTTTTTCCATGTTCCAATTATTCAATGAATATAAGTCCATGCGCATTCCAGCAGAGGCCATGACCTTACCAGCTGTTTGATGCGTCTTTGGACGCTTTGGTGCACTTTCACCGGGCGTCTCCACTCATCTGACTCTCGACTGGTCTCCGGAGTGTAATGATGGATCCATGTTTCATCCATCGTGATGTACCGACGCAAAAATTCCGACTTTTTACGCGTAAACATCGCCAAACAGCTCTCGGAAATGTCGATTCGTTGTTTTTATTCTGGTTTAAGGAAACGCGGCACCCACTTTGAAAACAGCTTTTTCATGCCCAAATGTCCGTGTATTATGATGAATACACTACCTTTTGATAACTTTAAGGCATCAGCTATCTCTTGCAAGTTCACTTTGCGGTTCGAAATTGTCATTTTCTCGACTCTCTCGACGTTTTCTGCCGTAACTGCCTCATTTGGACGACCAGAGCGTTCAGCATCATCGGTGTCTGTACGACCACGTCTAAGCTCAGCGAACCAGTATTTGACGCCTGATTTCGTTGGTGCAGATTCTAAATAACACATTGCAAGCCATCCGTGGGCTGTAACGGTATTTTTTCCCATCAAATATGACACACGAAATTGCTTTGAATCCATGATTTTATGAAAACACAAAAGTAGCGTCACTTGAAGCTCTGTAACTTGAGTAATTATAAACAGAATGTCATGAAATTTTGACAGTATGCTTTTGAAGGTTGGTACTATCGAAAAATAAGGATCATAATTAGTGTCGCCATCTGTATGTCAGGCCAAAGACTTTTTGACCCGCCTGTTACCTGTTCATATAGAGCGCAATACCCTTTCATATAGATTGGAAAAAACCTAATACACACAGTAACATTCTTTCATTCGTCGCATCACACATAGTTCGTCATACCCAGCAACTGTATTCATACTATCTTCACAATGTTTTTTTATTCAACCACTTCATATAAACTTATAAGTGGTGCCACCAAGAGTCATCTCCACCTAACTAAATATCTGACACATTTCAAAGCTGTCATTTCATCGTATATGCACCTTCAAGCTATATTTTCTTTTGAAAACCTGTATGCATATTTTGCACTTTGGCTTTTTGCCTTTTTTCATTTTTCTTATGTTTTTGTACAATAATAACAGTATAAGGATCAGGTTTTTAACGAGGCAGGATCTATCCTGTACTCTTCTTGCCTGCAAACATATTCAGCCAGTTCTTGGCGGTGTTAAGTAAATAAATAAATAAATAATTTATTTCGAAACAAAAAAAAAAGAAAATTGCTGGAATGAAATATATACAACACTATAATAAGAACACAATCCGAAACTTTTTAATTCAGTTGGATAATAGCTATTGTCTACTTAAAGTCTCAGATTGTGTTTCGTTCTCAATGCGTAAGACATGTGGTGGCAGCACATTTAAGTGACAAATGTCAAGTTGACAAAAAGAGGGATTGATTACAGTTGTTAGTCATACCGTGTAGCCAGTGGATAACATTCAACCGTACGCACACAACTAAACTATTGAAATGCCTGCATGAAAACACGGTACGACTATAATGTTTTGTGATCATGTTTGGAAATTGGAATTTCGACCCCGAAAATTGAAAATTTCGTAGGGGAGGTAGGGTAGTCCCCCTCAGAATGACTTGAAAATTTGAATGACTCATTTTTTTCATGAAAAAATAATATCCTGAAAGTTTCAATGGGAAACAATGTGAACTTGAGATAGCCAAATGTTTAAATATCTTATTCAACTTCCCTGTAGTATACTATTCAATTTCCCTGTAGGATATATAACCACTATAGTGAAATGCTATAAAGCCGATTACTATAGGGCATTTTAATAATAAATGGCAATGTATTTCGGTGTGTGCAGGTTCTATCCAAAACCAGAAGAAGACAATTAACTCTTTTCATCACTTCAAATAAGAATTTTACATTAACCTTGATTCCAATTTGATTTTTCAATAATTTTCAATTAAAAAATAAGATGAGATCATTAATTTTGAATTTCATGAATAAAATATGCATTTTGCTTGATTTTCAATAAATTTAAATATGCTATATTCTTTGAGTTTTCACTTTTTGTTTGGATCGTCCAATCTTGGACGACGGGGCGAACTCTAGTTCACATTAATATTTCACTGATGAATCTATGACTGATTACCGAAGACTCTACATTTTTGTGAATCAAAAACCCTACGCCCCAATTAGCTCTTCCTCTAGAAACACCCGGCAAAAATACGCGATAATCTTTGGGATATGAAGTGTGGGGTAGAACAACAACAACAACAACAACAATTTATAGACCGCTATTGCCTTTCAGCGTCTGGTCTGTTTTACTAAACAAAATGCCTCATATATCCCTAACAATACCTCTCCACAAACCCCGATCGATAGCCAAGTTTTGAGTTTCAACACACCATTCATATCCTCTCGCATTCAAATCATATTTAACCGAATCTAAATAACGTCTTCGTGGTCTAACCCTACCTCTCGGCCCATCCGCTTCGGTGAACAGAATCCGATTCGTTAATCGCTCCTCTCCCATGAGTTTTACATGATCAAACCATCTCAGTTTGGATTTTCTTGCTTCCGCTCCTACCGAGTCGACGTTTAAATCCCCCCGAATCGTCTCATTTCGGATTCTGTTTTCCCACTGATCGCGGCGCGAGACTCCCGAAACCATTCTCAACACTTTCATATCAGACACTTCCAAATCATGAATCAAATTCTCAGAATCAACCCAGCTCTCGCTACCATATAGAATAGTTGGTCTGAAGATTGACCCGTGAATCAACATCTTTGTTTCTGTACTCAATTCACGTTTATTGAAAACGTGTGATCTAAGTTGCGCTTCTACCTTATTTCCATTAACCCTACGCTGGTCAAACTCTTTATTAAACTTGCCATCTTCCGAAAAGATACAACCCAAATATTTGAATTGTGAAACTTGTTCCAACAAGCTGCCATTCAATGTGCAATGAATTGGCTTTCGAGTTTTGTCCACATGCATAATTTGAATTTTGTTGCCGCTTCCGATCATTTCGAAGTTCGTGCAAGCCTCTTCTAAATCTTAGATAGATTTGATCAGCTTGTCCATATATATAATGAATAGAAGAGGTGAAATTGTACAGCCCTGTCGCAGACCATTACGTACTTCAAACCATTCAATCAAATCTCCATCCACTCTTACTGCTGCTTTGCGTACAAACTTTGAATCGCGTTGAGAAGATAACAATTCACACCATAATCGGCCAAGACTGACCATAACTTCGATCTGGGAATGCAGCCGTATGCTTTCTGCAAATTGCAAATCCACGAAACAGAAGTACAGTTCCCTATTTCTTTCAAGGAATTTCTCCATTAGTGGTCTCATGCAAAAAATTGATCTTGACAGCCGCGCATTGGGCGAAAACCCGATTGATTTTCATCCAGAAGCGATTCGACAATAGCTCTTGTTCTCTTTTCCGAGCTCCAGGAGCATGTTTCTTGCCTCCATTCCTAATGTTCTTAACCCTTGACCAGAATACCTTAATCCTCTGTTGTCCAGCAACTTCTAGATCCTGCCCGAACTTCACCCATTCTCTCTCTTTTGCTCCTTTTACTAATTAAATTCATTTATTTCAAATACAAAATTCTTACCCGATGAACCAAGTGACAGAACGCATCCAATGACATTTTTCGCAGAAAGCGATGACCGGCGTTCTCTCATTTCGTTCCAAACCTCACTACCTGTGATAGTTTAGCATCGCCAAGCTCAGTTTCTTTCAAAAGAATGCATAGTTTCTCCGAGATTTTAGTTCACGAAAGCCATATCATTTTGAGATATGAAATAATGTCGCAGCGAGAAAAATACATTTATTTCCTTTTATAAGCGACAATAATTCATAATCAATAAATATGTATAAGCGGAAATAATGAATTATTAAATCGCAACTGAATAAATTTTTTCGAATGAAGTAATACCGCCAACAAAAATGGCCCAAATTCACCAAGAAAAATAGACTAGCGACCTTAGTTCAGTACCCCGGAAAGACTATTTACAAAAGTCGTCGTACACACTAGTGTGTGTATATTCATATTTATGTATTCAGTAATATAATTTTCTGAAATGATTCCTTTGAACAATACTAATGATTTTTGTTCATATATTCTCAAAAAGTTGTGCGTTGCTATGTTGAATTAAATCGATTTGTTGAATTTAATGTGGGCTTGTTTTTTATATATAATAATATGACCTCAATCATAATAAACAAATGAACATGAGAAAATAGTTCGATTATCAATAACTATATAATGGGAGTTTGCATGAATTTCCGAACTTTTTTTGGTGAAGAGATACATTTATTTCGTTAACAAAATTAATAAGTATATCCACCAATATATTCGCCATCGTTAGCTATGACTTCGAGCCATCTTTCTGCTAATTTGTGGATTCCGCGTCGAAAGAATACCTCATCTTTTCCAGCTATCCAAACATTGACCCATTTTTGCACTTCTTTAAAATGGTGGTCTGGTTTCTGTCTACGTATGTTCTGAGCGTATTTGTACACGAGTTAAAATATTTTGATTTCTCCTATTCTCTTTGTTATACCAATCTTTTTCAAGTTGCAACATTCGAAAGAAGTAATGTTATATCTCATTGGAATTTAGATCGTAAAAATTTAGTATAGATTGAAATGAAGATATTAAAATAATACCACAAGTAAATATATTCAAAAATTGATATCAATGAATACAGAAAGACAGTACAACGTATCGCATGATCTTTGTTGTACAGCGACAAGGCCACCGTTATGAGGTTGTCCCTTCCGTATGACATTGTAGCTTGCAAGCGTTGGTTTGTGTGTGCGTCTTTTCGTTTCATGTCGGAGACAACAACTGTGTTGTTCGTTGTCCTAGTGTATTTTTCGTTGTCTTACGGACAACCGCAACCCCTTTTTTGGTTGATATCAAACAATTAATAAATATTACAAATGTACTACTAACAATGCCAGAAACCACCAAAGTTCCGAAACTCACAAAAGTTCCACTGTGCTTTAAGGAACTGCTGAAATATAGTCTCCTTAGAGTTCAACTTTTATCAGAAAAAATAAGTTAACGACAGTCTTGTCCCTTGAAAGCAAAAAAAAAAAAAAAAAAATGCAAACTATGTTTTTCTCTTTTTAATTATCGATCATTTTCGGTATAAGCTTCCGTAATCGCATCCAATCTAAAAAGAGTCAATTCTTTTCCAAATAAATAAAATAACGTTAAATATATTTTCATCATGATTATAATCATCAACCTCAATTAACATTAAATCAAAACTTAGTGTTCATTTATATTTTTATATTATATTACTTTTTCAACTTATATCAATTACCATATGAAAACATCAATTTTACCTTTTCTCTCTCTCCCTCTCTATCAATAGCATCTGAAATAAAATTTAAAGTAATAATTTTAATTGTATAAAAATGTGTATTCAAAGGTTCAAGACGATGTTCAAGAAACAATAGCAACACATCAGCAGCTTCAACGCGATCCAATCGAAGTGGCAGTATCGTGCATAATATAACGAGCAAAGCAAATCAACATGGCAACCGGGTTCCAACCACCTTACATGAGTCAAAATCTTTGTTCAACTCATCAACTGATCCAAATGGTACTGATTTCAATTGTGATCTGAAAGTTACAAACGTCACGCTCCCATCTAGTACACACTCAGTGCAAGAAATGGTGAACATATAATCAGCTAATGACGGATTGACCCCTGGTATAATACATATTATGTTTGAAATGTATACTTCCATAAAAATGTACGTATGGAAAGTAATGATTCAACAAATAAAGAATTCATTGTTCATCTTCCTCGCAGCAATGAACATTAATCAAATCATGTCATTTGGACAGAAGGAACTGTAATTCTGCTATACAGAAAATAATTTCTATACACAAACTAACACATATATGCAAAGACTCTGAAATGGAACCTAAACTCAATATTCTTTCAAAGTTGTCTCCTTAATTTAATTTGAAACTAAACATTAATCGTGTTTTATACTTTCATATTTCCAACTATTTCTCCAAAGACTAGTGTAGCGATTCTTATAAATACTTTTCTTATAACATGTTTCAACGATATATATATAAAATAATGCACATATTATAATACCTACATCGTAGCTATGATTGTAAAAGATCCACAAAATGAACATCTTTTTTGCAATATTATAGGGACCATCGATACTCTTTTCAAAAGACACTCACTCAACGAAAGTGGAAATTAAGCAATAGGAAGACACTTTCAACAAAACCTATTAATATCGTAGAGCTTCTAAAATTTGAAGTAGAAAATCGTTTAAGTGCTTCAAAAAGCAATAAAAGTTGAGTATTCTATTACAAATGAACAATCAATCAATCAAATCGAGCATGCAAAGCCAAAAAACTATCCAAATTATATAGAAAGCATAGTGGGAAAAACTTTTTAGTGTGTTTATATTAGTATTAAATTCAAATCGATACATTTAAGTGACTTAACAAGTGACTCGTTAAAAATCATAAAAAGTTCATTATTAATTGCCAGTATTATACTGGTGGCTATTGCTTTAAATTACGATTATTCCAAGTCAATTCAATAATTGATTGAACATTTCACATCTATCATTAGGAGCGACTGTGGGAATTTCAAATGATAAGCGATTACGAATATCAATATGAATATGTTATCGCTTGAATAGGGATTAATGCCTTCAACTTTTATAGAAAAAATAGTTTAGTATAGCATATGCAGCGCATACATTATTCCAAAAAGTACAGAAACAATATATAGGTTATGATCTAAAAGTTACAAACGTCACGCTATCATCTAGTACACTCGCAGTGCCAGGAATAGTAAATATATAACATGTTGGCTGATGCACGCAACAATGTACATGGCAACAAAAGATATTACAGGAGAAATTCACAAAATATAATGAATGTTAATGAAAGTGATGAAAAAGAAATAAAAATGAAATAATTCTCAATGGAGATAATCAAAATAAATGAATTCAAATAGCAAATAATGAAACAATAAAAAAAAGGAGTGAACTATCCCTTGGATATTACCCTAAGTTGTTTATAATTTATTTAGAAAACTGAGCAAATTTGAAATTCAACCATTTTTTGAAATAATCAAGATTCGTCAACGTTTTTTCGTGGAACTATATAGATAACGATTTTTGTCTTCAGCAAAATTGCATTGCATGATCAAAGAACAGGAAAACTTACAACTTATCTCCTATCAGTGGCACTCAAACCGCGATTCTAATAGATTCATTGAACATCAAATGACTGTGTGGTTATGTAACCATTCGGTTAGTTTTGGACGTCTGCAAATTTTTTTGAATGGATGTTGGTCAAATTTTAGAAAACAATTGATGTTTTCGAATTCAGCATATATGTAAAAAGACATTCTTTGCTAATGTCAAAAACCAATCTAGTGGATTTTTTATCTGTGTGTACTATATAGAGGTAGACATCGGAGAGGAATTAGGAATTTGGTAATAGCCATGGTTATTGCAACAATGTATACATAACTGAACCGGACTTTTTTTTAATATTCATATCAGAACCGAAAAGAAACCGATCCTATATCATTAAATAAGTTTTTTTGATTAAAATAAAAAAAAATTGATTCATTCTTTAAATTTTTCATCAATAAAAATACACAACAGCCTTTGTTCTAATAGAAACTAAGTAGAGTCGAAGTTTGGTGATAATGTCCTTATTTTTTCAAGAACTGAATTTAGCTGTGGCAAATGTCTGTAACTGTTTGTGTTTTTTTCAAAACTGACGGTAGTGGTGCAGATTCTACTGAAGTTGATGTTTTTCATTTGCATTCTTGGTCCTTCATTTTAATTTTTTTCCCCTTTGACCTTTTTCCCGAATTTATACACACTCATTATTTTTGACAATTCTCTTACGGAGTCAGTACAATATACGTTCATTTCTTTACAATATTTGACACCATTTGGTTTCTGTAAAATATATTATTTATGCATTCTACACATGTTGTGAAAAGCAGATGAACAATAAACAGTGTGTTCTAAAGGGTGATTTTTTAAGTGGTTTCTTTTTGAAAATCGAAAAAAACGCAAAAAATTTCGAAAAGTGAATCAAATCTTTATTGAAATCGATAAATTGGTTCTTGCCATTTACTTTTTGAAGATAATTTCATGCCCCACAAAAAATAATCCAGGGGCGTTAAATCGCACGATCTGGCCGGCCAATGAACGGGGCCGAAACGAGAGATGAACTGTTCGCCGAACTTACGGCGCAGTTCGTCCATGGATGGACCCGCTGTGTGGCTGGAGGCGCAAGCGTTGCTCGTTTGTAAGTCTTTCCATCTTGAAATTGCAAAGCATACTGAGCATTTTTGACTGTGACAGACGTCAGTTGGAATTTGACATCTGTCAAAAAATTAAACGTCAAAAAGAAACCAGCTAAAAAATCACCCTTTACACACATGCGCATTGGACTCAGTTGTCGCATCATTAAATGCGTCTGCGTGTTTTAGTCGTCTGATTTTTACAATATTCATGAAAAAATCATAAACATTACAAAATGCAACCGGTGGAGTATATTGTATTGATTCCTGTAAGAGAATTGTAAGAGAATTATTTATTTATTATTGTAAAAAAAGTCAGACATTGGGAATGTTATTTGCTTTTTCACCGCTTTCAATTAATAATCTCTATTGTTGCTGTATTGGTCAGTCTAGCATAGCTCAACATCTTTTCAATGAACTATAGACAATGTGCATATATTAAAAATGCACAGAACATCTGCTTTAATCTGCACAAATAGAAAAAATGTTTAGATTTACAGTACTGACTTATAAGTGGAGGAGTATATTCTTTTCTTTCAAAGTGTGATTATACTCAACAGTGCAATATAATATCAATATTTCAAATGGCGTGGGGGAGCAAAAAAAATTCTGCCACAAAACAGTGCCACTTACTCTTTGCGATGTTTTGCCTTGAATTCGAATCAAATATGATTGACGGACACGTTAGCATAATTACTTATTAGTTCGAAAATTGTCCAATGTTCGAATATCATTCGAAACTGTGTATTTACTTGTATCTAGGAATCTCCGCACTGAAAAACGACAATGATCCGTCAAACATTGTGCTTTGTGACTAATAGTTTAACACATTACATGTAGCCACATAAGAAATTATGAGCAAAATTTAAGTTATGCTGAGTCTGAATTATATAATTTCAGCATTTACAATAGCAGTGTGTCCTCAAAAAATTGTATCTGCAGAGAACCCATCTACTTTCCGAAAAATGAAAATAATCTGCATGTAGCTTTTAGCTTAATGCAGATAAACTAAGAATTAGTGTCTGAATTTAGAAAAATTCGTTGGAGCTGTTTTCGAAAAATGACAAATATTATGTACTTGGCATCAAAAATAGTGGAGGCTTAATATGAAATTTTCGAAATCCCAATTTTTAAACGGGACTCCGTTGATTTCGATGATCTTATAGTTTGAGATTCTGAGTATCGTTGGAAAAGTTATGGAGCGCCCTCTGTACCATGCACTCAATCAATTGGAATGGAACCTAGACCAATGTCAAAATGTTGATTGATGGTCAGAACACTAAATGACAATTTATCGCGGTTGATCAAACGATTCGCACCACTCAAATCGCGTCGTATACGTCACAAGCATTGGTTTAATAGTGATATTGTCAAGGCTCTGGATGAAAGAAAGTCTGCCTACGACAATTGTCAAAGGCTTAATGTTAATAATGATGCGCTTGATAAGGAGAGAAATGATCTGCTAAGAGTCAAATCGAAGGCAGTGAAGTCTAATTAACAAGAGCAAAAAAGATATGATTGTCAAGGATCTGGGTGAAGCCACAACTGTTCGTAGTAAGTGGAATGTAATCAAGTCACTTGGTGTCACCAAAGATAATTCCAACGATGACTCCGAAATTCTAAATAGCTTTGATTTAAATGAATTCAATAAACTTTTCGCGTCAATTCACAAATCTAACGGGGTTGATTTAAATTATTTATTATTGCCGACTTATATTAATTCTAATTTTTCTTTTGGTGAAGTTGATGAAGATTTAATTCTAAACGCGTTTTCTAAAGTAAAAAGCAATGCAATTGGTAAAGATGAGATACCACTGGTATTTTTGAAAATTGTTATGTCGTCAATTGTATCCTCAATTAAATTCATTTTTAACTATTGTATTCGCAACGGTGTGTATCCTGCTGATTGGAATAAAATTATTATTCGGCCCCTAATAAAGTCACAAGCCCCCAAATCGTTTCTGAATTCCGACCAATCAGTATAATTTCCGTCTTACCGAAAATATTCGCGATTTTGCTCAACGAACAAGTCATCCACTATTTGGAATCTAATCACTAAATTCATGATCGTCAGTCTAGATTTCGCAAGAATCACAGCTGCTCAACAGCGCTGCGCTATTGAACATATCAGAGAGTATCAGATCGTCTTTCAACCGTCAAAAGGTTGTCATTTATGTCTCTTTGGATATCAAAAGTACTTTCCCTTCGGTTCCACATTCCGGCTTGCTTAAAGTGTGTGAATCTTACGGTTTCGACAATAAATCTCTAAGTTTGATCAAATCAATTTAAAGTAATATTTCTCAAGCATCTAAAGTCGGTAATATCGACTCAGATAGTGTTGAAATGGATAATGGTGTCCTTCGGGGATCTAACTTCGGCCAAACTTATTTTTCAATTTATTTCAATGATACTCTCAGCGTGTCTGAACACATGACTGGCCATTCATTTGCAGATGATTTTTAGGCTCATCTCGAAATAGATTTCGATAAAATCAAAGCCAAGTCCAAGGTTATGATTATCGGTTCAAAGCACAACACTAATCGAATAAATTTTGATATGATAGATGGCGTTGTTGTTGATGGCGAACAGCTGGAGTTTTGCAAATCAATAAAAAATCTCGGTGTTGTATTTGACTCAAATATGAATTTTGAGGAACATAATAGTGAGAAATTGCAAAAAGTTTATGGTGTGTTGAGTAGAATTCGCCATACTCGGCATATCATACCAAACTATGTTAAGTGTGATGTTGCTTGTGCGCTTCTAAGTTACAAGTTACTTAAGTTTTTCCTCTGGCTCTCCTGGGTCAGACCGGTTTTCCATGGATTCCCGGGCTCAATTTGGTATCTATAATCACTCTTAGATATCCCCCATCCTTGTAATTGTCTTTGTTAAAGTCGTTCCATGGGCGTAATTTATACCGTATTGGGCACTTTGCCAGCATACATGAGCTACTGCGTAGCTCTTGTACATATTGGTATAAATTTAGGATTTGTAATAAATAAATAAATAAATATATTATCTCTGTACTGGCTTACGCAGATGACCTGGTACTGTTTGGTAATTCTGAAGGGGAGCTGTAAAATAGTATCAAAGATTTGGAAGAGGCTTGTACGAACTTCGGAATGACCATAAGCGGCACAAAAGATCAAGTTATGCATGTGGGCAAAACTCGAAAGCCAATTCATTGCACATTGAATGGCAACTTGTTGGAACAAGTTTCCCAATTCAAATATTTGGGTTGTATCTTTTCGGAAGATGGCAAGTTTAATAAAGAGTTTGACCAGCGTAGGGTTAATGGAAATAAGGTAGAAGCGCAACTTAGATCACACACAGAGAAAAAAAATTGATGATTTCGAGTCATGCGTTTGTAAATAAAAGATTGTTGGTACATTTTGCTTGAATTACCACAAGGACTTTGATATAAATTTTGGTTTTTACATAAATTTACCAGCAGAATGGTTTAATTTCACCAAACTTGGTTTCTGCGCCATCTGATAGTTCAAACTGGTAGTTGCTCATTCATGTTAAAACCAAAATTTAAGTCAAAGTCTGTGTGGTAATTCAAGCAAAATTTACCAAAAATGTATTGTTTACCAACGAGCATGACTCGGAATCACAATTTTTTTTTCTCTCTTTGCACGTTTAAATAAACGTGAATTGAGTACAGAAACAAGATGTTGATTCACGGGTCAATCTTCAGACAAACTATTCTATGTTGTAACGAGAGCTGGGTTGATTATGAGAATTCGGTTCATGATTTGGAAGTGTCTGATATGCAAGTGGTTGATATGAAAGGTTTCGGAAGTCTCGCGCCGCGATCAGTGGGAAAACAGAATACGAAATGAGACGATTCGGGAAGATTGAAACGTCGATTAGGTAGGGGAGGGAACAAGAAAATCCAGACTCAGGTGGGTTGGTCATGTTGTCATGTAAATCGCATGGGAGACGAGCAACTACCGAAACGGATTCTGTTCGCCGAAGCGGATAGGCCGAAAGGTAGGGGTCGACCACGTTAACGTTTTTTAGATGTGGTTTAATATTATTTGAATGCGTGATGAAACTCAAAACTTGGCTCTCAATCGAAGTTTGTGGGGAGGTATAGTTAGGGGTATATGAGGCATTTTGTTTTGTAAAACAGACCAGACGCTGAAAATCATAAAAAGTCTATAAATTGTTGTTGTTGTTGTTGTTGTTGTTGTTGCATCATTCTCCTTCTTATTTCTTCCAAAATAAAAATAAATCAGCATGAACATAAAATTAGTAAACATAAGTTGAAGCGTTTAGTTGAATTGAATGGCGCGCTTCATCATATAAAAACACATTTCGTTCGATTAATCAAGTCGTGAAAAATATGTGATTTTACTCGTGCAAAAAACATGAACTCAAATGAAGTCAACTTGATATCTAGTGAGCACTTATCGACTCTAATGAACTCTACTAAATTCTACTTATTTCTACTGAAATCTACTGAAGTCTAGTGAAGTCTACTGAATTCTACAAAAATCTACTAAATTCTACAAAAGTCAACTCAAGTCTACTTGATATTTACTGAAGTATAATAGTGATTCAGTAAATTGCAGTAGAATAAAATAGAACTCAGCAGAATTTAGGACACAACAGTAGACGTCAGTAGATTTAAGTAGTTTTGAGTAGACTTCAGTATACTTCAGTAGAATTAAGCAGACTTCAGTATAATTCAAGTAGAATGCAGTAGAATTTTGAATAGAATTCAGTGAACTTTAGTAGACTTCAGTAGCCATTTGTAGAATTCAGTGAATTTCAGTACACTTCGGTAGAATTAAGTAAACTTTAGTAGAATTCAAGTGGAGTTCAGTAGATTCAGTAGAATTTAGTAAATTTCAAGGGAATAAAGTAGAATTCAGTTGAGTTCATAAGTAGAAGTGGATTTCATTTGAGTTCAAGTGTTTTGAAAAAGTGAAATCACATATTTTTCACGATATGAAAGAAACATCCGATTATAATGTATAATTTGTTGAATTAACACTTTTTACAGTCACATTTTAATGTGAAAAGTTACTTTATATGCTAAGGTAGATTCTTTGAACCTTTGCCTTTTTTTTGAAAAATATTTTTCGGCAACAAAAGGGCGAAACCACTATCACAAACGTGGTAGGGTGCGTAGTAGACTACGCCATTTCTTAAATAAATTCGAAAGAAAATTTATGAACGCGAACAAGCACAAAAGTCAATCTAGCCAATGCGAACGCTAAGATAATTCGGCGAACGAACACGTAATGAAAGACGTTGTTGGTAACTTTAATCCCAACTTTACACATTTACAGAATTACCAGACCGCCTTTGCGCTCCGAATAGGGGAAAATTTGTCAGTCTTGCCAGATTCCGTTGACAGTTTATTCTGTATATGTATGTATCACAAGGTCATTTCGAGCCACCATGGTGAGTTCAATTTTGATTGCTGCACACGAAAGACACTCTCACAGCAAATTTTATGTCATTTTAAATTTGTGTTTTACTGTAAATCTGAACATTTTTCTGTGTGTGTTTATGCCATCTATTTTTGGGAGTTGGTATTTTGTGTGTTTTTTTTTATAAAATTATGAAACAAAGTCAGGAAAACAAGTGCGTTGATAGTAGTGTAAATTATTCACAATCCATTTATTCACATACGATCAGACAAAGGCATGTCCCAGCACTGTAATATAGAATGACTGTAGTTGCCTTCGAACAAAATATGAATAAAAGAAATACATTTGTGATAATTTGTATAAAATTAAATTTATTTCAGTACTAATAATGTGCTATTCATTCTATTCTGAAGAAATCTGAAACTTTCACAAACTAATTTTTCTAGATAATGTGTTCAAAAATTTGTCAAAAAAATTGTAAAACATTCGTGAATAGCCTTATTATAGCGAATATACGACAATCACCACTATAATATCGTCTTTTGCAAATGAGAGTTATACTTACTAATCTTTTCAGTTTGAAAATAACAGCTTTTATTTCTTAACAAATTCAAATTGTTCGACATGAGCTGCTTCAATATTTATCGAAAAAGATTTTCCTTACAACAAAAATTCGTAAAACAGACTAGACGCTGGAAGGCGATAATGGTCTATAAATACTTATTGTTTTTGTTGTTGCTGTACAACGAAGACAATTGAGATAAATTTCATATTCAGTTTTCAACTATTGAGATTTTTTTCAATATTTGGAGAACCCAAATAATATTTGGTTGATATTGATATAAATCTCAATATATTATCAAATTTTTTAATACTAGAGCATTAACATCTTTATTTAATAAATATTTTTTCTAAATACTTAATGGTCTATTTAGATTACTATTAATATTGAGACAGAAGTTAACATCAGTACGGAACTATTGATTAAGATATTTACTAAATCGATTTTGGTAACAGATATTTCAAACTTGTTTCCCCATCAAATTTGTAATAATAGAGTTTCTTGTCACTAATGTATGACTAATAATTGGTTAGTGTGTATTTGTAGCAACGTATCATTTTTCTATCGTTTTTTATCTCAAATATATTATTATGATTTACTTTATTGCTTTTTTTCAATTAAGTGTACTGGATACGATTTAAATTGACCAAATATACAATATTCTTTTATCTTTGAATTCAACTTCAATCCACTGGAATTTCATACGAAACAAACTTTGTTCAAGTAACTTGGTACCACTGAAATAGCAGTGTAATTTTGACCAAATTGCTTTTTATTCGGTAGTTTGTAATAAAAATACAATTATTAAATAGTCGAAAGTTGTCTTATTCCATGGTAATTGTAATCGATACGAATCAAAGCTCACTCTCAAAGCGTCTTCTAACTTAAGCTGCTTTGTAAGAGTAGGTCGTAATGGTGTCCCCGAAATTTTCCGTAAAATATTTTCTTAAGATTCGGAAATGTTCCATTTTCCCGAAAATGACATTCCCGAAATAACAAATGCTCCCTGAAAACTCATTTTCCCGAAAAAAATATCGGTAAAACTAATTTTAACTAATTTTTCTGGAAATCTTTTATCCCGAAATATTTTTTTCTAGTAAAAGTTTTCAAAATATATTTTAATATTTTTCGTTTGAAATTTTGATAATACTTTCGATTTTAAATGTGTCCAAATATTTGTTTTGCGATCGTGACCTGAACAAGACGAAAAGTTTTAAGATTGTCGTTGATGAAATTTTTTAGTTCAATCACACTTCTGTATCTTCCTTTGTCTATCGTCTTATTTCGAATTGAAAATGCCTGATCAAATTGTCGGGAAATTAAGTGTTTGAGAAAAAATTAATTCGGAAAAATATTTTCTGGATTTGTTTTTTCGAAATTATTATTGTTCGGGATAATTCAGTTTTCGGAAGAAAATAATCGGAAAAAATCGAAGACCGTTTTCGGAAATTTCCAGAGCTACCCCAATTGGTGCACATATCGTTCACGATTCATTAGGGCAAAAAATCATAATATATAAAAGCTGTTTGTCTGAAAGATGACTTTTTGCATAACTAATAAAATGTTTATTTTCGATATTATGTGCAGCAACATTAAAAAAAATTGGTGGTTTGAATGAAGACAACTTTTCCATCCAGAAAAATAACAATATCTGCGAAGTGCTTGCTTATATATTCATATTTATGTTAAATCAAACCACAAATAAATACAATCCTACTCAAAAGTGCAACTTATCAAATTATTTTTTTAAAATGAACAATTCTCATTTTTGTTTACCCTAAGAATGAATTAAATTTGGCTCAATAAGACAACAGTATTATTAATTCACTTGACGTGTAAATGAATCAAACTATATATTTTTTATATGCTTGCGGTAAGCCAATTAAAAGTAATTTGAAATTGAAAAAAACTATATGGGACAATATTTTGCGAAAAATCCCTCAACTAAGCTTCTTCGAAATCTACGTGTAAATTAGCGTTTTTGTATTTCTTGGTAACCATTGAAGAACACAAGAAGATTGGTCCAAAAGAATGTATTTTTTGCACAAAAAGTATTTAACATATGAATGCGCCATCTCTTATATCAGTATGAAGACATTGAAAAACTTGATAAAAAACAGCCGATTTCTATATATTAGGTATTTTTTTCAATTTTGTCCTTTGCAGTTTATTTAGACTAGTCAAGACAAACATGTCTCATCAAGTCAATCGGTTGTTTTTTTATCAAGGTATTCAATGTCTACATACCGACATAAGAGATGGCGCAAACTGTAGTATTATAATTCCATGAACCAAAACAAATAATTATGAATTAATTGGAATATCTGACTCCAATTTCGCTGAAATTTCTAGTGTTAAGAAGGAGTTCAACTTTTATTTAAGAAAAATTGCTAAATATTTCATATAAATGTTCGTGCATTGAAATAGAATATTCCAGAAAGAACGAGAAATGCAAAGGTTCTTTTTTTGATAAATTGATACGGTTCTATGGAAATAGATCATTAACAGAAATTGCCAATTGAATATAGTAAAATTTTCTATATTGAAAAATCTTTTAACCAGAAAAATCCAGTAAATGAGAGAGGATTAGTAGAAATTTAAATCAAAAAATTATATCTCATCAACTACATTTGAAATGTCAGCCGTATTCACGTAAATTTATATGTGTGTTTGAATATGAAATAGAGTTATTTCTTTTCATTTCATTTTTTTTACAAATATTTCGATTTAATTATTAAGTTTTATCCATTCCTTACTTAGGCTGAACGAATAAGCACTGTTCTTAAAATTATGGAAGAAATTCAAATGCATATTTGATCAATTTATAATATGATTATAATTCATTTATGTCAAACATTATGTTTGTACAATCGCTCTCTTGAACACCAGAGCGCTATCTCCGCTCCGCTCAGAAAGCTTTATGTATTTTTTAGAATAATTTGATTTCTATTCCTTTGGCAACTGAAATCGTTCCTATTGCCTTAAAGCGATCATTAACAGTTTTTACAACAAAATGTAATAATGCTGCCAATTTTTGGAGCGTTTGACATGTATCTTCATCGAGTAATCTTTCTAATACTTCATTATCAAAATGTTTCGGCTGATCAGGACGCTTTTGTCTTTCGCTTAAAATCACCGTCTTTGAATCTGTGAAAATATGATTGGCAATATCTTTCAGTTGGAACATGTTCCCCGTAAACTTTCACAAGTATTTGATAAGCTCCAGCCGCACTTTTTTCCAATTAAAACATAAAAGTAAATTCCCCGCAAGTGGTCTATTGACAGTTGTATAACATTAAGAAGTTGTAAGTATCAACTTTTAATGATAATACTACGCCATCTATTTTAAACCGCACGAAATCTGCAATATTTCAATAATATTGAGTTCATCGCACAGTATTCACTAAAATCAACATGAAAAACTATGAATACCAATGCTCATTTGAGAAAAATGCCACCTTTTCGAGTTTTCCACAATGCCCACGTATTTCTGATAAATTTTCAATATTTTATGAGTATTTCACATGCAATACTACAAATACTGTTAATATCATAAATAATAAATTTATCGAATGGCATAGTGGTTCGCAAGAATGATCAACTGAATATGATTGAAACGTAATATAACAAGGTTTTGAATAGTACTGAATAATATGAAAATTATATTCATTTAATGAACGATCTAATCGATATGACAGAAAATTTGAATTGTTAATTTTCTCATATGGCTATTACTGTAAAGTTATCCAAGTCTAGTGAAAATTGTATCAAGGCTACTCATTAATCCAACATGTTTTGAAAAATTGTCTGGGAGGAATTTCAAAACGGATTTCTACAACGCCACAAATAATACTATCACAAACTTATTGTAATAAAATCGATTTACTTGAATAAAAGAATCGAAACAAAAATCCAGAGAATATATTTTGCTGCGGAGGACATATGGAGATTTGTATGTGATACGTTTGCGTGCGACACTGTGATACTCAATCGCATGGCACATTTTGTGTTGTGACTGAACTAGTATAACTCGTATAAGAATACGAGTGCGTAAGAAACACACAAACACATACCCCGAGAAACATTTGTGCGTTAAATGACGCAAACTAATCGCAATGCGATATGTATGCGTCAAATATGCGACGAGTATGCGACAACAGAAGTGTAACCAACTTCACTCACTTCTGTCCTCGTTTAACCTCATTTCAACGTGTCAACGTAACCAACTTCATAGTATTCGGACTGCGATTATACGCAGTATATACGACGGAACATTGTTGTATACGCAGACAATTTGCCGTGCGAGTCCTCGCAAGTCCGCATAACGCAATGCGAGTACTCGATGGCTTATCGTCGTAAAGTATATTTTCCGCAAAATGTTTCTCGGGTACACAGAAACAATATGAAAATATTCAAATCAATTGAGAAAAAACCTTTGGTCAAAGTGAAAAATTCAAATATAGTGTTTCTGTGTATCTGTTTGTGTGTTTTGAACGCACTCGTATTTCGCTCGTTCAGTCTTTTGTGTTGTGTCATGCGATTAAGCATCACAATGTCGCACGCAATCGTATCGTAGCCAAATCTCAGATGCGCATCTGGATCCGGAATCTCCAGATGTCATCCGCAGCACAATTACATTCTCTGCAAAAAACTCTTTCTGTATAATACATCCCTTCTGACAATAAAAATGGGATTCTTCCAAAGTTATCAAATGTTTTTGTATATATTTCAAAAATGTTGTGAAATATCCGAATTTTTTGTCAGTAGGGTAAGCAAAAAGAAAAAAGCATGAAGAGTAAGTTTAGTAATTTTTATTTTAAGATAAAGTGGAGATGACTGATAGGTGTAATCATAGTTGTCTCCGAAAAATGATATTTTTGAACTCAAAATCAATATAAAGTGAATTAAATTATTTTATGAGAACTATAAAGCTTGACCAATGGTCTGAAGAGACTATCAAATTATGCCCTATCAGAATGCGCAATTAGTGAACAGAAATAGGAAAAATCACTTTTCCCACCTGTGTGAAAGTTTGCTGACTGGAGACTGGCTATTGAATTTCTAGGAATTTCAATCACCTTTATTCGGCTGGCAGTCAGTCGACTAATTTGAGATAATTTTGGATTATGTTCACTTTGAAATAAATCTAGCTGGCTAAGTAGCTTGAAATCCACTAATGTCGCCTAAAATCGGCTAACCAATTGAATTAAATTGCAGTTATATTTTTTCTAGTGTAATCTAACCATATTCGTTTCAAATTGGGCGGCTTACTAGTCATTCAGAAAATTTAAACTCGGGCATCAGCACAACAATTGTGAGGCACAATTAAACAAAGACGAACCAAACGAATAATAATTTTGCTACTTAACTTTCTTCAAAGCATTTCTTCTTGATATAATCTACTAAAATCCAGAATAAATAAATGAATAGTTCTATAGAAATAGCATATATGCTATTTTTATTCCAAATAATTTTAACATTGTTTCAATGGTTTTGATTTTTTTTATATTTCAAATGCATTCGTAAATAAGGCGTCTATCATAATGTTCTATTCTATCATATTCAAAAATATGTTTAAAATTTATTTCCATTCCAATTGTTTCGGAATATAGTATGTGCTAGAAAAACGGGATCATGTGTTCGTGTTTCATCGATAGGGCTCATCGGAATTGTTCACTGTGGTGATTATTTTGGAATCGTCGGCATTCATGAGAAGCATCTCTGCGTTTACTTTTGTTGGCATATCGTTGATAAACATGATGAAAAAATTTGGGCCTAAGTACCACTACCTTGTTGTACGCCAGAATTTACGGTAAATGTTGATGACGTTTCGGAGCCAATGCTCACAAGTAGTATAGCTAACTGCGTTTCAGGCCAAGGGTAGGTCAGGGTTTTCATCGAGCGGCAGTGGCTCACGATTGTGGTAGGTCAGGGTTTTCATCGAGCGGCTCGCATTAATATGATTGATTTATTGACTTTAGGGAATGAACAGGAATTGTGGTAGGTCACGGTTTTCGTCGAGCCGCTCGCATTAATATGATTGATTTATTGATTTTAGGGAATGTTTATTTTGAGCAAAATTGAGAATGTTGTTTATATTATCGAATTTCGCATTTCCATATTCTGCAAATATTAATTGATTTTGTCGCGGATTATTTCGGAGCGGATTATTTCCGAGACATCAACCATTGTTTACCATCGTATGACTCGGAATCACCATTTTCTTTCTCTCTGTGACTGTTGTTGAGTATCTGCATTATTATGATTGTTTGACTTACAAGCATTATATGCAGTTTTTCTCTCATCCATAGCTTGTTTAATTTCATTTTTAAACCAATGCTTGGGAGTATGACGAGCGTGACGTGGTATGAGGGGTGAAAAGCGATTAAGGAGATTTAGAACATTGTCATTCAGTGTTGTGACCATATCATCTACATTCAGATGAGGTCAAGGTTCCAATTCAATGACACAACACAATCGTTTACTTCGACAGCATTGATATTATCAAATTTTCGACAAATGATAACATTTTTTTTATTAATTTATTCAAATTTTATATTGTATGAGCACAATAAAAGATCATGAAAAGAAATTCCCGATGGAAAATGCCCGTAAAATTGAACGCGCGCAATATTGTTTGAAAAAAAATAAATCAATTTTTGATGGCCACCAATGCGTGGGGCATATATTTTGCGCTGTTTTGTATGTATTGTGAGTGCTCGAACGAATCAATGTGCGTGCTAGCAGTGGCTCTGCGTAGAATTTCCAATACGGTCAAAACACATCGAATAAATCAGTGGCGCCATTGCGTGGCCTATATCATTTCGACACTGATTTTTACGGTATGTTATGACGCGTATGACTCTGTCAGTTGTCATTGTTATTCAGATCTGACATAAACGTTTAATTATTGATGACCGTTCTCCATGATACTGTCAGTTCGCCGGTAGTTCTGAAATGAGTCGCATGGAGGCACATCGACGAATAATCGCCTCTATTCGAATTGTCATCAATGTTAATGTATATACTGATATTCTCATCTGCATTTTAACAGTTACATCGGGTATCACTCTATTTTCCCTGCATTTATTTGCTGTGTAAATTTTGGTTTTTACATGAAATGTTCATCCATTCTGATTAGCTGGCTTTCGCTTGGTTTTGAAAGTTGAATTGAACGCACCCATCGCACCAATGTACGTTGATATTTGGCGCAAAGTCCAGCTAAGCAGAATGGATGAAATTTACATGAAAAAACAGAAAATTAAATGCGGATACTTTGATTTCGAGTTTTTTCGACCACAATATAATTGTAGTGTAAATATCCTACGGGAATATTAAGCTCTTAGTCTACATGTCCTCTGTAGAATTCAGAATTCTCTTTCACTCTCACAGTTGTACTGTACAACTTGTACACAAAATATTAAAATCTGTATACTGCTTTCTAGCAGAACGCGACGAATTAACAGGCATTAATTAAATCTGGGGAAGTGGCATTAACGCAGTGCTATATTCATTGAATCTAGGACTGATTTTTCCCTTGAAATATACCCCTAAAACTTTTATTAATACCGAGTCAAAGAAAAAATTACAATATAGTTTCATGTTGAAACAACTCACTAGTTCTAGCTGATTTCATTTTATTTCTTTTATTTTACGTAAAAATACATTTCCAATTGTGATTTTAGTCAGGCACAACAAATGAAAATTGGGGTGTCGAAATTGGTCATATATTATGCAAATATCGTTATTCAGAAGCCACTTATACCACCTTTGGTAAAAATTTGAAGATAAATTGTATATATTTAATTTAAATGAGATACATAACATCAATACCGAATTTGTTTTCCACTTAAAGATAGCATGCTGAAGATTTTTTGATGAATTGAAAAAACACACATTCGAACCATTTTGACGTTTTTCTCTTTGATACATTTATTGTCAAATAGATTTCACATTTCTATAAATCAATTGACTAGATCGGGAGGGCTTCTCTCAATGGAAATTATGCCTATACACTTTCGATCTTGTATCAATAGGAATTTACGAATACGCTACATAACACTTCGACAACTTACACCAATAAAGCCTCATTGGATAGCATATGATTGTAAATGTATAACAAAAAATAATTTCATGACTGATAATTAAATTTCTTTTTGATAATAAAAATATCAAATAGTTATTAAATATAAGAAAAACGTCAAAACGGTTTGAATGTGTATTATTCAATTTATATAAACTTCAGTATGCTATTTTCTGGAGGAAAAGAAATTAGTTACACACATTTACAATCTCTTTTTTAATGAAAGTTGGCCAAATGTTAGAAAAGGTTAGCGATTTATAGTTACAAAATCACCATAAAAAGAATTGGTCTTACATACGTAAAGCTAACTTTTTCGCACATTTTCCAACAGTCTACGGGTTCACATTATTTTTTATCGTATAATCATGTTACTCTGAGAAACTAATTTTTTCATTAAAATAATTAAGCCACAATTTTCAAGTCAAAACGATGAGATTTAGAATTATATAATACTACAAATCAGCCGTGCCATGTTTGCGAATGTATTGGTATTTGGTTCAATAGCGAGACGGGAACAATTAGCCATTGTTGATGTTCATTCTGAAATATATATGAAATATATTTTAGTACTGAAAAACTCTCCAAGAACTCGTGAAAATATATTTTATTTTTACTACAAGAATAGAAAGCACAACTTTATTTTATAAAATCCCTACAAACGTTTTCTCAGAGTATTGAGAGAGATAGAGAGAGAATGGGAGAGAGAGAGAGAGAAAGAGAGAGAGAAGGAGACAAAAAGATTGAGAATATGAAGATTTTGCGTGAGAATGGTATTATTTTATTTTATTTATTTATTGCAAAACCTAAATTTATACCAATGTGTGCTCTCAGCAAGCTGAGAACATGCTGGTCTTAGACCCAATACGATATGAATTCCGCCCATGGTGCGACTTAAGCAAGAAGACTATTACATTTCATCAAGGGGGGATGGTATTTATGAATAGACTTTAAATACCGATATTGATTCCGGAAAACCATGGCAAAACCGGCCTGATTCAGGAGAATCAGGGGAAGTACATCATTGTTTACTTAATATTTTTCCCTACTTTATACAATGCAAAAACTCATCCTAAATCTATAGGCGAGAATGATCATAATACCAAATCTGAGCATGTTTGAATTTACTCGATAGAAAAAATAAAAGAAATAGAAGAAAAAGGAGAAATACTATTGTTCTATGCGCAACCAGTGCTTCAATTTAAATTTAAACGCGGATAACGATTCAACATTTCTTATTTCGATGGGAATGCTATTCCACAAATTAATTGCTCCGTAAGTAAAAGCGCGTTTATCAAATTCAGTTTGCGGAAACTGTACTTGAAGATTATTTTGAGAACGGGCTCTACCGTTGATTCGGACAAACATATGATTCAAATAATTCGGCGAACGATTAGACAATTGCTTATAGATCAAGGTCGCTGAATGAAGCTTAGCTCTACACTCAGGGTTCAATCCATTAAGGCGCTGTCGATATTCAGTGATGTGATCATTACGTTTTAAACCGTAAATATACCGTATTTTGTCATTGTCAGCAACAAGAATACGATTTTCTTGATTTAGGGTGCCGTACACACCCGAACCATATGTAATCACATCACCATAGTCCATTAAAGGATCGATCAGCGCAGTAGCAATGTCCCGCTTAACATAGTTGGGTATAAGATGCTTGGTATGACGTATACGATTTAACACACCGTATACCTTTTTACAGAATAACCTCCCAATAGCGGAACCTCTAAATAGCGGAAACCTCGATTTAACGGATTTTTTTTTCGGCCATTGAAGTTTCAGTGCAAAATGACCTCCCAATAGCAGAAATTTTACCTCTAGTTAGCGGAAAATTGTTCATTCGGTCAAAAAAATTTACATCAAAAATGATTGTAAAAAACCATTTTTTTGTTTTTTCTTTATGTATTTTTTCTTTCTAAGCCGTTTTCTAAGTAAGCATTTATTGTTTTCATCATGACTCATGAGCAAATTCATAAACAACCAACAATCTTGATTTTGCAGCATTTTACAGCATGTAACAGAGATATATTTGGTGTTTATTTAAGTGCTTCATTTGAATAAGAAATCGGTATCTGTGAGTAAGACACATTGAAATGTCAATATAACAATAATAAATCAATGATTCTTATATATTCTTGATTGAAATACCTCTAAATAGCGGAAAATTACAAAAAACAGCATTTTGAACCTCCCAATAGTGAAAACTCTATTTAGCGGAAACCTCTAGTTAGCGGAAAAATTTTTGTCACCGTGGGATTCCGTTATGGAGAGGTTATTCTGTATTTGTTTCCAAAATTAACCTTATTACAAAAAGATTGAAATTCATTTGATTTTTAAGCTGAACTTTGAACCGCCATATATATGTATTCCCCAAATCTCATCGGAATGACTTTAAATTTTGCATGACTAATTTTTTTCATAAAAAATAAAAGTTCTATATCGCAAACATCGAATAAGTAATTAAATCTTTTACTAGTTATTATTTATTAGTTATTACACCTATGTTTCAAACATTTAACAAAACATACCGAGTTTTATAAGCGAACAGTTTTATAACCTGAGTCTCTCGGGAGCAAAATGAAAAGCATCAAGATCACCGTTAGCAACAACGACATATGAGCATGATCAGTCAGAGCTACAGACAAAGCATTGGTCGCATTCAGCATAGAATGGAAATGCTGAAACCAAGAATGGTGGTGTATACAACAGCAAAGTATACACGGCTCCAACTCGGTATAGTATACATCGAATCAATGTAAACCGTTGATAAGACAGTAGGAATAATGGTAAATTATGAAACATCAATTGTTTATTTTGGAACTTTTAATCACTCCCGATTTCACAGACATATGTTATAACGTAAGACTTTTGGAAATAAACCCTCTATTTTGTCCGGGCCAGAATTCCGGAATTTTGGACCAAAGTCTACAAAAAAATTGTGGTCTAAATGCCATCTCAAAAAACGTTTTAATGCTGTTATTATAACTTTTGCGACTATTCGGTCACAAGCCTTCAAAAAACATACGGAAATAAGACCTCAAACCAAAAGATTTTCGAATCACTAAAATTGATAGAACATGTCAGAAAATTGGTCTACGTCAATCTTTTTTCCTATAATTTTATGTGATTTTTCTGGCATTCATTGCATCAGTGTTGTTATATTGTGGGGAAACAAATTGAACAATACTGGGCCAGCCATCTCGCATTTCGATGACTGCAAATTATTGTATGGCGGTTATCACGTTTATAAAAATAATTAATACTATCATATTAAAAATAAATGCATGTTATAGTTTGATAGCGAAAATCGAGTGCGGGGTCTACGCATTCCTAGAACATACGGAGCTGTAGCAGATTTTTTGGATCAATTTGATTTCGATCAAAACAATGGCCTTATTGTGGAGGAAGAAAACACACCGTTAATGGAACTTCGTGCTATTTTGATACGTATTGAAATCAGCAGTGTGTCAGCCGAAGAATTTATTTCATTTGATGATGATACGTTAACCGAATATGATGCTCATTTTACAACAAACACCATTCCAACGGATGCATCCGATGACGAAAAGAACATAGATGATGATAACGCCGACCTTGTTGAATCAACTTCAAAACACAGCGAAGCATTGCTGCAAATTGACCGAATCAAAGAGCGTGCAAATAGGGCTTGGAATCGCTGTATGCCAAACTCAATGAATCCACAAATATAGTTCAAGATGCTATATGTTCGAAAAATTCAAAACAAACATCGATTGTAGATTTTCTCTAAAAATAATAACGATTTGAAAAAACAAACAACACGAATCACATAAATTTTATGTTTTTTTGTGATTTATATTGTAAACACTCATTTGAGTTGAACTATGTGGCTGAAAATATGAAACATTAATGAAAAAATAAAGGAACGACCTCTCTATATTGGAAATTTTGGATTTTTTCATTCATATCACCTTTTTTAGCGGAAACTCTATATTGCGGAAAACTCTAAATAACGGAAAATTCGTTCGGTCCCATCAGATTCCATTAAATAGAAATTTTATTGTATTAGCCTGTTGCTCATTCATAGAATTATTGTTCTTATTGTACACAAAAAATCATTCATCGCTCACAATAAAATTCTAGTTAAATTTTTAAGCCAGCTGCTTATCAATTCAAGCAAAAATATAATGGGAAAAGAGTTTAACGTGGGCCAATTTTCTGCCACATTCTATAATCAATTTACAGTAATATTCAGCAAAAAGTTAAAGTCGGTGATAATGAGTCTAATTTCATATCAATAAATAACGGAGTTCTTCAAGGTAGTAATTTTGGCCAAACTTTCTTTTCTCATTATTTTAATGATACGCTTAATATTCTCGAAAATATGACAGGCCATTTGTTCGCTGATGATTGTCAAGCTCTTCTTGAAGTCGATGTGAATCAAATTAATAACGGTATTGATAAAGTAAATTCGGACCTTGCTAAATTAAATGATTTTATTAAACGTCGCGGCATGAAATTAAACGGATCTAAATCTAAGATGATGATTATCGGTACTAAGCATCAAACGAGTCGGTTAAATTTTGATATGATCAATGATGTGAAAATAGGTGATGATAAACTTGAGTTATGTAAGTCAATAAAGAACCTTGGTGTTATTTTTGACGAACATTTTAATTTTCAAGAACATGCAAAAGTAAACTGCAAAAAGTGTATGGTGTCTTGAACCGTATACGCCATACCAAGCATTTTATACCCAATTACGTAAAACGTGATATGGCTGTAGCTCTGATTGACCCCATAATGGACTATGGCAGTGTAGTAACATACGGTTGGGGTGCACATAACACTTAAAACCAGCTTAATCGTGATCTTGTTGCTGATAACGACAAGATTCGATACATTTACGGATGAAAACGTAATGATCATGTTACTGAATATCGTGAGCGTTTGAATGGATTGACTCCTGAGAGCAGAGTTAAACTGCAATCTGCACACACAAAAAAAAAAAGAGGTGAAAAAATTGCTTTGGTTGTAAATTAGTCTAAATTTACACCCAACGACGATATTTTACACCCTATTTCAATTACTGAAACCTATTTGTATCATATTTACCTCTACGAGCTAAAATCTACCATTTGCTCAGTCAGATATTCGCGCATCGTCTTAAAATGAGGAAATTTCAGCTCGCTGTGGTAAATATGACACAAATAGGTTTTCAATCATTGACATTGGGTGTAAAATAATGTCATTGGGGGTAAATTTAAACTCATTTACCACCAAAGCAATATTTTTACCTCGTTTTTTCTGTGTGTGTGCAGTCTTGATATTCAAGCGGTTGTCAAATCGTTCTCCTGAGTATCTGAATCACATGTTTGTTCGGAACGGTGAGTCGTCGCGTTATCCAGATAACCTCCGTGTACATTTTTATCCACGTACTACATTTGACACGCGCGCCTTTAGTTTATCAGCGATTAGTTTTTGGAATAGCATACCGGTAGATATTCGAAATTCTAAGTCCATTGTTGCGTTTAAAAACAACCTTAAGCATCTGTTGCGTACCACACAATAAATAATTCAAAATATAAAACCGCGATTTCTCGGAACATTGTTGCGCAATTTCTTTTCCAATTAGTTTTAAGTTATTTCTAGTTTTTCATTTTTATTTGTCATTTTTTCTATGATGTTAACGTAATTTAACTGCAAACCCGAGTGGAAAAGATTTTTCTGTTTTTAGATTCAGCATTTATCGAAACTTTTCACTGAATGATCTAAGCTTTCACTGAATCTTTTTCGATGTACTGAAAATCGAAAAATACTGAATTTTTTCACTGAATCTTTTTCGATTCACTGAAAATCGAAAAGTACTGAAATTTTTCACTGTATCTTTTTCGATTCACTGAAAATCGAAAAGTACTGAATTTTTTCACTGAATCTTTTTCGATTCACTGAAAATCGAAAAGTACTGAATCTTTTTCGCATTTACATTAAGGCATTCATTGCCATGTACAATACCGTGGGAACAAAATAACTTGCACCATTTTTTCTGCCATTAAATGGGTTGATTGATTTGGAACCCAAGAAACACCAAAGCATAGGAGCCCAAATAAGATGAAATAATTTTCGATTTAGTTGTTGTGAAAAAATTCAGTACTTTTCGATTTTCAGTGAATCGGAAAAGATTCAGTGAAAAAATTCAGTATTTTTCGATTTTCTGTGAATCGAAAAAGATTCAGTGAAAAAATTCAGTACTTTTCGATTTTCAGTGAATCGAAAAAGATTCAGTGAAAAATTTCAGTACTTTTCGATTTTCAGTGAATCGAAAAAGATTCAGTGAAAAAATTCAGTACTTTTCGATTTTCAGTTAATCGAAAAAGATTCAGTGAAAAAATTCAGTATTTTTCGATTTTCAGTGAATCGAAAAAGATTCAGTGAAAAATTTCAGTACTTTTCGATTTTCAGTGAATCGAAAAAGATTCAGTGAAAAGTTTCGACATTCAGTGAATCTAAATGTAAGCTCACTGAAAAAGCATAGGAGTTCAAGATTCAGTATTTAGAGTGATTCAGTCAGTTCTGTTTTTCGATATTCAGTGCTCATTTTTTGCACTCGGGAATATATTGACTGTATTTCCCCTAGTTCTCCTGAGCTAGGCCGGTTTTGCCATGGTTTTCTGGACCAAATTTTGTTATTAAAGCTTCTCTTTTATACCCTGCAAAAGACGCACCATGGGCGGAATTTATGCCGTATTGGGTCTTAGACCAGCATGTTTTCAGCTTGCTGCGAACACGTATTGGCATAAATGTAGGCTCCGTAATAAATAAATAAATAAATAAATAATTTTTAGTTTGAGGTCTTTTTTCCGTATTTTTTTGAGGGCTTGTGAGTGAATAGCCGCAAAAATTACAATACCGGCATTAAACCCTTTTTTTGAGACGGCATCAAGTCCACAATTTTGTGTGGACATATGTCCGAAATTTCGGAATTTCGGGCCCAGACAAAATAGAGGGTTTAATTCCGTTAAAAAAAATATTATTTCCAAAGGGCTTATGACATACACCTGATTTCACCAATTCGCATCAAGAAGCACGTGAGATGTCCTGGATACAGAAAGACAATTAAAGCACTAAAAAAGCGTGGTAATTATGTCATTATACAAACTAGGACGAAGAATATTACACCTCGTGTAATTCATGTTTTTATTTGTAAATAGTCAAATGAATTACTGTTTGATATACACTCCGTACAGTAGGGTGTTTCTGGTGAGAAAAAAGAAAAAAATTGTAGCTTTCAAAATTAAGAGCAAAAAATTCTGTATCAATTGATGGTATTCACACAACGTAGCGATTAGTATTCAGACTTCCCGAAGCAAAAAACACTCAAAGACAAACTTGACTGTTACCCAATTCATTTCTATTGCAAGTTTACAATAAACGAGTTATTTTTTGCATTCCTGATTCGGTAAGTTGATATAAAATCTGAATATCAATCGCGTAGAATACGGAGTGTATATCAAACAGTACCTCATTTGGATACTTACAAAAAAAACACTCCAAATTAGTACTCCTGGCATAAAGCCTCTACCACACAAATTCAGAAGTAGCGGAAGTAACAAACTGTTACAATATTAATTTTCGAATTACAGTAGAACCTCGAAAAAGTTAATTGAAATGTCCCAGAGGTAATTAACTTTTCCGAGGAATTAACTTTTCCAAGGGTTTTTTCAAAATCGATAAAAATACATAGAATATAGGTATATTGATAGATAAATTTATTTAAATAGCGGCGCCATGCATTTTTTCAATAAACAGTTTGTTAATGCGTTCCGCAGAAAAAGGGATTAAGAATAAACAAACGAACGATGCGAACGAATACAAACTCAGCGTACACGTGCCTGAACGGTCAGTGTGCAAAATGTAGTGTATATTGCTTGTTTGTATTGTATCTAAACAAAAAATAGTGTGAGCATTACAAAATATAGCGAATCTGCTGTAAGCCAGGGTAACCTCAGAAAAGTTAAGTAAAAAATTAACTTTTCAAAGGCTTACGTGGGAACCAAAAGTCGATTAACTTTTCCGAAGAATTAACTTTTCTGCGACTTAACTTTTTCGAGGTTCTACTGTAATTATAATGCTCGATGCTTAGTGCTGATTTACGACTGGTCTCGGTGGTCGCTGTAATGTCTCCGGAATCGGAATCCCAAATAGCTCACAATGTCCTTGAAAACACAAATTTATTAATTAAAAAAAGCATTACCGCACTTGTCATTTAATTAATATATACCTTTTATGAGAATGAACTTTGCAGCGACTATGTCGCGTTGCCAAACAGTTTTATGTACAATTGGATCTTCAGCGGCAACATCGTCTACAACCATCTCCTCTTGGAATTCGTTTGGTTGCTCAGCGGCATCATCGTCTACTTCCATCTCATCCGGAAATACAATTGGTGGTCCATCGAACACATTTTCCATTTCACCAATCACAGGGTTTACTAGCCAGTTTTTGCGGTATATTATAACCTTTGACAGTAAAGGTCCTGCGTTGCGTTGATTTGGATTGCGATTTCCGATGTTTGCTTTCAAAAGCTCTATCAATCGTTTGCCTTTCTGAGTTACGATAATCGATGGCAGCAACGCCAGATGGTTTGGATGGCAATCTGGACACAATTTGAAGGGATGGCTCCGTGTTCTTCGGTCAAAACGTCGAAAACATTTCGCACAGGTTTGGGAGGTGTAATATTCATCGGTTGGTATAACGATACAATTGCCACGCTTTTTCAGTGCATTGATAATTTTTCTCGTTCCAGGGCATCTCACGTGCTTCTTGATGCGAATTGGTGAATCTGGTGGTGTCTCAGAAGCTCCAAAATAAACAATTGATGGCTCATAATTTACCATCTTGCCTACTGCCTTATCAACGGCTCTAATTGTTTCGATGTACTTGTCGAGTTGGAGTCGTGTATACTTTGCTGTTGCATACACCTCCATTCCTCGTTTCAGAATTTTCACCCTATGCTGAATGTAACACCACCAATGTCTCCCGAGCGGCGATGGCATCACTGGATACAAGTGGCGGTCGTTGCGATCATTGTTTTCTTCGATAGTGAAATGTTTCGTTCATCGTTTCGATTTGCATTTTCGCATATTTTTCTTAGCATTCCAATGGAAGCGTTTGCTGCTTATATTCAAGTTGACCTATGAAATGAAACAGACAAAATGCAATATTAGTATTAATCAAATAATTTTTAAGATTTACCCGCCTCTTTACCGGTGGCGATGTTCCGGCGCACTGCCGCTTGTCACTTTTTTAATCCCGGGTCCACGCCGACTTCATTCACGATCTCACCAGCATTGATTTTGCGAATGATCTCCTGCATATCGACTGGCTTGAACTCCGACTTTTTCACGTCGAACAATATCGACACCGCCACGCCATCAGATAGAATGCGAAAGTGGAATTGCTTCTTTCGTTTGCCAAATTCGCGGTTGATTTTACGCAAATAGAAAATTTGATTCCAATACCATGCTTTTTCATTCATAAACTCGTTGAATGTAATTTGATTTCCGTTTACATTTCTTGCGGTGATCTTCTGTCCACAAAGTAGTTTATAAAGCGTGTAGTTGTCAATCGGATAGTGTGTTCGCCTTAGATTGCAAATTGGTATAACGGCAAAACTTTTTATTTTCGGTGGACTGTTTGCGCTATCATTTTGTTCTGATTGTTCATGTTCTTCTCAATGCACCGTTAATAGTTCGAGGAATGTCGTCTCGTCCATTTACTGCTAAATTGACAGCATTTTTGAAATCGACCTTATCCAATTGTTGGACCTCATCAGAAACAGCATTCAAGTTGTGTTCGTGCACTTTCAATTCCAGATATTTGTAGACGCGTTTCTTCCGATGCGTATGTAAGTTCGTCGTGAAATTTGTTTTGTATGTTTCAATCAAATCGTTGAAAGCATTTCCAAAATAATCGTTGTTTGGCCATTCAAAACGATGTTCGTCATCGAAATTTGTCACAAAATCACGGAATTCGGGAATCATAGAATTTTTGGTGATGTTTTTCTTAAGAACAGCAAAAAAACAATCTCGTATGACTTTTTCACCATCTTGATTGAAGAATTCCGTGTTATTTTCGTCAAATGCGCGCTCAACTTTATGCAAGAGCAGAAGCGATGCTAATGAACATATCTTCGTTGCTTACAGACCTTTGGCGGTGATATCATCGATGACTATTCTTCGATATTTAGGTCTAAGAATCGAAGGAAGTGCACATTTGATTGTAACGATTCCATTGTCCTCATCATCATTCCACTCTTTCGAATACACCTGTTAAAAACACAAACGAAATGAATAAATTTGTGAAAAATGCACCAACACAATATTATCAATATGAATCGAAGCACATCTTACTTGTTCAAAATTCACATCCTTTCTGAATTCTCACTCGTTTGAATTCGGCAATGCAATCGAAAATCTGCGGGTGATGAAATTCACTTGATCTTAAGTCAGCAATATGTAATCCCGTTCATCGAATGATGCGAAAAATCCTAAAACACAAAACAAAAATTGAATAAATGACTCCGTTAAAATGCAGGTGAAGCACACTTACTTGTTCAAACAACAGAACCTTTGTGGATTCTCGCTTGTTTGAATTCGGCAATACAATTCAAAACTGCCGATTGATGAAATTAACCGCATCATTGACATTCTGTATCGATATCCAAACGAAAATCAAAACAAAATCCATCTCTTTTGTTGATTTGTGCCATTTTGTCGGTTAAATGGCTGATGTCATAGCAATAATTGAATCCTTTGACAAAATACAAACAGAATAAAATGTTCTTTTCCTTGGCATTTCAATAAAATTTGCTTACGAATGACACAACAAATCTCGATCGCTCAAAATCAAGCTGAGAAAATAATCGTGTTTTTTGCTTCGGGAAGTCTGAATACTAATCGCTACGTTGTGTGGAAGCCATCAAATGATACAGAATTTTTCGCTCTTTATTTTGAAAGCTACCATTTTTTCAATTTAAAATATGAAAAACACCTTACCGTACATGAAGCGATTGATATTCAGATGTTAAAACAGCTGTTTGCTTCGGATATGCAATAAAAAGACCTTTTATTCAACACATGTCATGGAATAGAAATGGATAAAAATCAAGTTTGTGTTGAAGAATTTATCCATTTTGCAAATAGTAAGAATGGTAATAGAAGAAGCGGATATTTATTGCAACACAAGTGAATAAACAATTTTTTGATTTTGTGATGGGCGTGAATAAGCTCTATTTCGTTTTTTCTCTAGTCGTATGTTTTGCTGTTCAGTCATTTCTTCAGCTCCGATGCCGCCTGAATTTTAATATTTGATGAAGAGTTTACAAGTTGGCCCCAGGACCGAGATCCAAAAGAATTATGAAAGAGTGGCTCAAATTGCAAGCATGATAAAGCTAAAAAATCCTGTCAGAGGATGTTGTGGATTGTTCTTCCCTTGTTTTGCCCAAAATTGCTTCAGTTTAATATGTTGACTATGCTATGTTAACACGTGGCTAACTACGCTATGCTCTTTACTGCGTTTTTATGGTCGTTGCGCCCTTTTGGAATAAGCAAACATTTGTTTTCGTTGGTTTTGTCTTCCTACCAGTAAAATCCCTGTTGAAGAACTTGAAAAGTCGCCGAAATTGTACCATTTATTAAGTAGATGAATATTGCACCAAGAAATTGTGTTCGAATTATTACCGAGTATTGAAAGGAGGCAAAGAAATTGGTGTAACGAACACAATATGTTGTTACTAGGTGTGCCACAATTGCAAGCTGACTGCAGAAAGCAGTCTGCTGAAAATTGTATCAAATCGAAAAAGACCTATAAGCTAATTTTAATGAAACGAAATGATCGACGTCGAGTTGGCCTACGTTTGGCATCAAAAACTTCGGTACTATCGAATTGCTGATAGGCAGAAAACGGAAGTACTGTCTGACCTGAAGTCTAGTAGGGACCTTTATTCAGAACATCAAATCAGCTCGAATTGATTTTGAATTCATGCATCTGCTACTATTAGCAAAAAGTTGAACCAAATTCTTCAAAATAGAATGTATTCCCAGAATCAAATAGCATAAGGAATCGGATCAGCATCAAAGTATGCAAGGTTGGAAGGTCTTTTATAAACTTTTAATAAAAGAAGATATGAAAAAATAAGCAACGAAACTGTTTGATTACCTTGTCAAACAAGGGTATGGTGAAAGTGAATAAACACATATAAATCCACTGTGTGGTGGAGTTATTCACACATTGCACTACAAATCTTTCAATGTTCTTTTCAGTAAGATTACATGTTTTTGCAAAACAAAATGTTTGTTTTATTTCTTTTTCAATAGTCTGTATTATTTGAGAACATGGTAAAACAAAAACATGGAATTATGAATCAATTGGTGAGTGCGATTAGAGCTTTAACCAAATCTCCTCTATGTTCTCGTAGTACTTTTTCAGCTTGTTGACGCGAGATGAGGAGTTCGTTAACCTACGATAAATAAAATCGATAAACTTATATGCAATTAAATCAATCTCGATATATACATACAATCACCTCAATATCTTCCTTTTTTACATGAATTTTTTGCAATTCTTGCTCTTTTGCAAGTTTTTCTGCAGCCTCTTTATTCCTTTTATCTCCAAAAATATTTATTGCCTATATCAAAATTTTATTATTCATTTCATTTACAAAAATTACACTTTTCGAAAAGGCATGATAAAATGATTGAGGTTGACATCCTGGCTACTTACATTCGATATATCTGCAGACGACAATTCCTTTTCTTCGGCATAATCAGTAACCCGTTCTAAGTCCGCGACACCTCCATCATGTTTTGCTGCTTTTTTAGATTTTTTATCCTGGGCATCATCAGATCCATTCTGAGAAATTTTCTCTTCCATTGTGTTAAGCCGAATAAGAATATATTGACCACAAAAATCGAATGCAAAGAAATGGCGAAATTGAGAGTATGTATCTGTCACATATCTGTTTGAAGTACTTAAGAGTTTAAGTAGCTGACTGATTGGGCAACTTAAAAACTTATGTAGAAATTTTTGATTTAAAATGAAACTTACACATTTTTGACGCATGAATAAATGGAAGGTTGTATGTATATGTAAGCAACAAACTTGATTGAATACAAAGCAAATAAAAAAAGAAATACGAACACTAATCATGATTTAGTACTCAATTCTCCTCTATATATATTATAGCATATCATGGAATGATAACCCACACCTCTAGCGGCAACTGCAGTTTACTAAAAAAATTATGACAGCAAAATAATTGACGTGATCTATACGAAGAGGGAGTATTCTATGATATTTGATGTTTTTTGTGAACCAAATATTAATTTCAAAAAAAGTGTTTGTGGTAATATTTGCTAATGGCGGCAAGTGGGAAGAAAAATTTCACTCAGCATGATTTGCGGCGTTTGCTTAATGAGCAAAAAGCGAAATACATGCCCAAAACGAATACAAAAACGATAGATTCACCTCTCGCAAAATACATCGATAAAACCTTGATGTGTATTTTGTGTAAAACGGTTGTTCGTTCAGAGGACGTATGGAAGGTGCATCTGAATACAAAGCAACATAAGCTAAAAGTTGAATTAGCAAAGAAATCGAGTATGTTAGCAGCAAAGCAATCTTCCGAAGAACTAAATCATGACTTAAGAGCAAAAAAAAGACCGATGACTGTAGAGCCAACACCGGAGATTCCCTCTAAAGTACCGAAGGAAATTTTGAAAAACTCCAGTAGTCCGACAACTCAAACAATGAAATCATCACTTAATATTACAGAGGCGACATATTCCCCCTCGAAACATAAAAATACATTGCCAAAGCACTTTTTTGATAGTCCGGCACAAAATGACAGCAGCTTTTATGAAACAACGCTGACAAAAACAAATATAAAAACCAATTTCACTAATATAAGGTGTAATTTTGAGTTAGAGAGTACAGAAGAAACAAGTGTCGTAACAAACAGTGCTGATCAATATAGAGATGAGGCATTGCCCGAAGGATTTTTCGATGATCCAATCAAAGATGCGAAGGCGCGAAATACGGAGTACAAGGATCCTGTCGAAGAGGAATGGGAGAAATTTGTACAGGAAATTAAAACTGCATCTGATTTCTCAAATGCTATTATTGCGGAAGATCAAGAAGCGGCCATAACTGAGCGACAAATCGGTGAAATCGATGAACAAATACGTAACTGGAACAGGTAGATGTGTATTTCTAAATTTCAAGTAATTTTTTTTTTGATTTACTGCTAATTTTTGATCTTGTTAAATGTTTGACTTTAATCTCTTTACTTCTAAGAGTATTGGAATTGGAAAAGAAGAAAGAAAATGTGAATATAAAAGTTAAAGTAAACGATAGAATTCAATCTTGTGAGCCACCTATAAACAGAAAGTATTGCACCGAATTGAATCAAAGCGATGCGAGCGATGATAATTTGAGCGACATTGATGAGTATTTAGACTGGAGATCAAAAAAAGCGTACAAATAAATTAAACTTTATTGGTAAGAGAACTTAGAATTTAAAAAATTCAATATATATTTTTAAATTGTCAATACGATATTCATAACGATAATTGAAAAAGCTTCTGTAAATGAATTCAGATTCTTTTATGAGCATGAATCGGCAATTTTTTAATCCATTGTGACTACTAGTGATAGAATTGATGGACCTTTCATTTTCAGGCGGGTTTATACTTTTTGACGGTGACTCTTTAACAGCTTTGAAGATACTACGCAATGGGTGAAATTCAACTTCAAATATTCAGTGAATTATGATACTGTTTCTAAAATCAAATGAATTCATCATCAAGAAGCTAAATAAATGTTAGAAAATTGTCTTTTTATATACTTTTTTCATTCTCTTTTGTCCAAATATTCTTCAGGTCTGCTTTGTAAAGAAATATATGGTAATATTAGGCGTAATTAAAAAGTTTAGAGACTGAAATTGTACGCTTGGTTTAGAAAGTATGCACACACCTTCTGTGTCTTTTTTCGCACACAGCCGAGTAAAGATGGCAGTTCCGAAAATTGCGAGAGAAATAATGAGAGAATAATAATCTCTGTCAAATGAACTGTCACGTAAAAAAAAATCATAAGTGATGGATGGATGTGATTTCGGTTAAAGCTTCCCCAACTTGAAACATTTTAGTTTCACGTTACTGATAATAAGAGATCGGTGATAAAACCTTCGGCAAAGTACATATGTAGATCTTTGCAACTCCTATACAAATTATTTTGATCGATCAATTTTTTCTGGTTTTAAATCGTTTGAAATTGATTAATTTCAACTCTGAAGTGAAAAGCTTCCTCTGTGAGAATGAATACAAACAACCTCTAACTGGGCCTCTCGGCTCATCAGCTTTGGCGATGTTAGCAAGTTTGCTTCAATTACCACACAGAGTTTGACATTCATTTTGGTTCTAACATAAATTCACCAAGAAATTGTATGGCGTCTTAAATCGCGTATGTCATACCAAGCATTTTATACCCAATTACATAATACGTGATATAGCTGCAGCGCTAATCGATCCTATAATAGATTATGGGATTGTAGTAACATATGGTTGGGGTGCCCATGGCACTCAAATTCAGGTTCATCGCGATCTTGTTGCTGATAACGACAAGATTAGATACATTTACGGATTAAAACGGAATGACCATGTTTCTGAATACCGTGAGCGTTTGAATGGATTGATCCCTGAGAGCAGAGCTAAACTGAAATCGGCGGTCTTAATATTCAAGCAGTTGTCAAAAGATTCGCCACAATACTTGAATCAAACCCTGATGATCTACGTATTAGATTTAACCCGTTCTGCCTTTGATACTCGCGCTAGAATAACTAAAATTCGGCAAATATATTTTGGAATAATATACCGATCGGTTAGAATAAGAAATGCATATTCTTTAGCGTCGTTAAAAATTAATTTAAAACACTTCCTATGTCCCTCTCAATAATAAGTCTAATTCGTATATCTCGGAGCAGTGTTTCGAACTTTCTTACCAATAAGTAAAGATAGTTTCAGTTATTTCTTTTTCTTGCTCTCTCTCCACTCTTGTTAACGTAATTTAATTAAATAAATGATATCGTATTTCCCCTGGTTCTCTAGGCCGGTTTTGCCATGATTTTCCGGACCCAATTCTGGTATGGAGGCCTCTCCTCTATTCCCTCTCCCCCTGATTGTATTCTCTTTGCAAAAGTCGCACCATGGGTGGAATTTATGCCGTATTGAGTCCTCAGACTGGCATGTTCTCAACTTGCTGTGAACAAGTATTGGCATAAATGTAGGCTTTGTAAAAAAAAAAAAAAATAAAAAAAAAATGTTTTGGTTACTTTCTCCCAAGAGTGAGTGAAACAGCTATATTACCCCTAATATAGATTACTTTTTCTCCGTTATTTTTTGCTCTGTAAATGCGGGTATTTTGAATTTGAGTTTTTTTGCCCTCAATATAATTGTGGTTAAAATATCATATGGGAATATTATATTTTTTAATATATTTTTTTGGGAAATAGTCCGGGGCGCGGATTTTGTCTCTACACATTTTTTGGTACTCTCTAAAATAATTTGTTTGTTTGTTATTTTTGACTTAATCATCTTATTGGCGCTATTTAACAATACACCGCCAAAGACTGGCTGTTTTTATTCATTATTGATTAATTACATATCTGACAGGGAAAAGGTAAGGGTCATTAATCGATTATATCGGATCTCACCACCATTAAAACCTGTATCTTTTCTTTTAGAAAAATCCATTCAAACATTGCAAGGTTGGATGATTATAAATACAATTTGTATAAATATTACATTCGATAACTATGCTAAAAATATCACATAATCACAATATCACAATATTAACAATGCTAATGAAATTCAAAAAGAAATGGTTTAATTACAATCATTGGATTTGTTGTTGTTTCAACCTAAGATTCAATTTATCACATGCAACTAATTGAGATTTAAAATTTGCACGAGAAGCAGGTTCTTTAAACAGTTCATCAATGAAGTTTGCAAGTTTACACATCTGATTTACTGGTGCCGTATGTTCATTAATAAGTAATAGATCTATTATTCTAAAAGTTTCCACCGACGATTCACGAAGATTGAATGGGTTTGAATGAAGCGCAATATCGTTTTTTATCTGTGAGCATGAGATAATGTCGTTCAATACGTCGTAGAAAAACAGCAAAGCTGCATTGATACGCCTCCTTTCAAGTTTCATCATTTTCAAATTTTCCAGTCTACATTCATATGAAGAAATATGATAGTTGTTTTCGGCAGATGGATATTCTCTCAATGCAAATATTGTAAATTGCTTTTGCACCGATTCAATTAAGTCTATCGATATCGGATGATATGGTAACCATACGACACAACAGTATTCAAGCAATGATTGAATTAGAGTGTTATATAAAGTCTTGAGAGTATTGAGATTTCTTATGTCAAAGCAAAAGCGTTTGAGAAATCCAAGTGTAGATTTTGCTTTAGACACGATCATATTTATGTGGTTATTAAAGTTCAGTTTCGAATCCACAATCACACCAAGGTCCTTTTGTTCTTTAACTCTCTCAAACACGTGATCCCCATAATGGTAATTTCCAATAAAGATGTTCGATTGTTGTTTGTTGGTAATTGACATCACTGAACACTTGTTTAAGTTTAGGTGTAAATCGTTTGCGATACACCATTGCCTCAATTTATCGATAGCACGTTGAAGCTTCAATGTGTCCATAGCGGAATTGATTGCAGCTGCAATTTTAAGATCATCAGCAAACAAAGATATAAACACATCAATACCCAATTCCTCAACTATGTTGTTGATAAATAGTAAAAAAAGTGTAGGTCCCAAGTGACTTCCCTGAGGCACACCCGAGTTTACTATGAATTCCCCGGAACTTCTACCATTGTAGTATACAAATTGACGACGGTCGCGAAGATATGATTTGATCCAATAGATGAGGTTACTAGGTATATTATATCTGTTTAACTTTGAAATCAATATATCATGATTGACTTTATCAAAGGCCTTTGCAAAATCTGTGTACAGCACATCTACTTGTCGTCGATTTTTAAACACAAAGTGAGTAAAATCCATAAGATTGGTCACTGTTGAACGCCTTTTATAGAATCCATGTTGTTTCGGTGATATTCTATTTGCAACCATATCAGTCAGTTTAATATTCACGAGTTTCTCAAAGAATTTAGCTATAGTTGGTAGTTTAGCTATACAGCGATAGTTTTCAACATTCGATCTAGATCCCTTTTTAAAGATTGGATTCACGCTATAACTCTTCCACTGAGAAGGAAACAATCCGAGAGTTAGTGATTTGTTGAATATGATGTGAAGTGGAGTGCACAAAAAGGCTGCACAGTTTTTCAGCAATAATGGATGAAAACCATCAGGTCCCGTTCCTTTCGATATATCAATTTTCATAAGCTCGTCGAATACAAATGCTTCTTCCAACAGGAATAAATCATTAGTTCCTCCAATGGTGGTAACTCGATTGGGTTGTAAGCCATTCCTATTAAATTCAAAATTTTTGTTGAAAAATTTTGCAAAAAGATCAGCTTGAACTTGAATATTAGTCGTTGATGTATCACCATAATGAAGAATTTTCGGTATATCATCAGTTTTCCTCCTGGAATTAATAATACGCCAGAATGATTTTGAGTCTGATCGAACAGTAGAAGCCATATTATTGATGTAGTCATCGTAGAGTTTTGTATTCAATGAATCAAACGCAGCGAATGCTGCATCAAACGAACGTCTGTCACCCGAGATTTTGAAATTCTTCCATTCCTTATTTCTCTTGTTTTTTAGGTTGCGTAGTTGAGCATTGCTCCATGGACACTTTACATTACGTTTAATGGTATTCTTTGGTATAAACCGCTCTATTGCTATCGTTAATGAATTAACAAGCACAGTCACCTTATCGTCCAGAGATAGATGACGACTAATAAGTTGATTTTCCAAGCATAAAGATGACAAATACTGATTCAAACCAAAATAGTCTCCTCTTTTATAGTTAAATGTGTCGGTATTTGGCTCAGATGAAGCAACATTGAAATGCCATTCAAATGTGAGCAAAATCGGTGGATGAAGATCCTCTAATTTGACTAACGGAGGCGGTCTAAAAATTGTCAGATTTTCGTGGTCGTTCGTAAATACAAGATCTAATAGTCTACCCATTGAATTACGAATATTATTGACTTGAAACAATCCAAGCTCACTTATTGTACCAATAAATTCAGCTGCATGTGAAGGTTCTATTTGCTCTGGCAGGAGAATATTAGAATCATCATCCGCGATCCACGACACATTTGGCATATTGAAATCACCAGTCAATATAAAAATATCCGATGGACGGCATGATGAATGTATTGATTTTATGGCATTAAGATGAGATTGATAAGTTTCGTTTGACGACATTGGTGGAATATACGAATTAAAAATAAATACATTTGTATGCTTATTCAACGTTAATTTAACACAAACGCATTCAATTGATGATGCGTTGAAAATAGATACTTCTGAACAGATGAAATGAGATCGGACAGCTACCAGAACTCCTCCTCCACGTTCAAAAATTGAATCAGTTTGATCCCTATCTTTACGAAAAACGTTAAATGATGTATCAAAATATTCTGATGAAGCGATTCCATCAGTTAACCAGGTTTCAGTCAATGTGAAGATATCATATTCTGACAAAGATGAGTTGCGATACACTTCCTTTGATTTCGTTCTCATACCACGCATATTCGAGGAGTAGATATTGATTTCCAATAAGTCCAGATGATTAATATTAATGTGGCCTGGAAAATTGGTAGGCGAAGTATTTTGTATATGCGCATTCAGATTTGTTTCATTCGAATTGACTGCAGACGAATGATCACTTAGATAATGATGCGATTTATCGGTGACCACTCGGTACATTCGATTCGTTTGACATTTCGCCAGTACATTTGTTACAAAATATTCTGACGTTCGGTGATTTTATTTGCTCGAGTTTCACAAAAATGCCAATACATGGAAGATGAACAACATGACCACAACCTGCACACTTCGTTGACAAATCCGATTTTATATTTGCAGGCGGACAGTCGTCACGGGAGCATAGTTTTATTTTGGTCATTGTGTTGCAATAGCGACAACAACAACAATCACTTTGTTCGTGAATGCCGTCACTGTTAACCCGATTTTATCGTTTTTGTTTGATATTTGATGTTGCACTTTATATTTTTCGAAGATAAAATCACTAGTTCTATTGTTTATATCAGTTTTTTGGTTTTTTTAACACAGATTATCTCTAAATAAAAATAAAATAAAGACGAACGAGACTAAACGAGACTAAACGAGACTAAACGTCAAACTCGATGATTCAGGATCAGGAAATTTATATTCATTGGCTCTTAGTCTGATGATTATCTCTTGCACGCTCATGCGCTTTATATGAGTAGTATGAATTTAAAATTATTTTAAAGGCAAACACAATATATTTTACGAAATCAATAAAAATACACTAGGATTTGATTGAAAATTTGAATGTACTTTTGATTATAACAGATGAACAAATATTTGTGATGTAAGGATTTTTGAGAACGTTAGGGTTATACATGAAGATATATTGTGGTGCCAAGAGAAATTTCATATCAGTGCTAGAAATTTTATCTATGATTTTTTTTTACCGGAAAAAGCTATCAATCCAATCTGATGTTCAGTTTAAGAGTTGTCTCTACTTTATTTTTCAATGCATTTGATTAAAATTTTTAAAGGAAATTGAAAAAAGAAAACGGACGAAAGCGTTTTTTTCCTCTCGATCCGGGCGATCCGGTCTAGGCGATTGCCAGCCGTGTTTTGCGCTCAAAATCTGGGCAAATTCAGATCGATCCTGGCGATCTGGTAGTCTTACCAGATCTGGTAGCCGACATATTATGATCTGCTGTCCAAATATGACACAACTGCGAAAAAGAACATTATTGTTCATATAAAGTAGACATTGGGTTATAATTAGACACGTAACAAGTTATAGGTTATGATTCCAGAGTTTGCCCTAATTAAGGTTTCATAGATGATTACATACTATTTTTATATTGCTTTCATGAATCTTACTAAAGAAGATTCCAGTGTCCGCCATATATATTCTTGCTCGACATAATCCTTTTTGGATTAAAAAACTAACTACTCCCGAAAAAATGGGTGAAAAAACATTTCTTGAGAGCGTGTAAATATTATGTGGGGGAGAGCACATGATTTCATCGTATATAATTACTGATTTTTCAGGAGAGCGCAACGACGAGACTACGAGCCCTAATTACGTTATGCAAAATAATTGGCGTAGCCTTCTACGTGGTCTACCGCGTTTGTATGGTCGTTTCACCCCTTTACTATAACTCGTAATTTCTTCAATCTTGTCTTTCTCATCGCTTTGTTTTATGCTCCTATTACAAAAGTATTAAAAACTCATTATAATTATTTTTTAAAAGTTTTATGACTTTTGAAAAACTTCATAAATCCAATTTTATAAAACTCAATTATTTTAACACGCTTCTAAAAGCATCATAAAACATTTCAGAGGGGAAGTTTGTTTCTCGGGCTCTGTTGCATTGATATTGAATTCATGGATCTCGATTTGTATTGTAATCCACATTGGCATTGATTTGAACCAATGCATCTTCGTGAATGACGAAATAGTATCACTTTCAATTTCCCACCAACTAATATCACGTTTGAAGCAGGATATCGCATCTTACTCGTCTGAATGTACCTTTATAGTTCGAGGAATACAGACATCAGCCCCATCCAATTGAGCCAAAACCACATTCAAGCTGTGTTCGTACACATGCAATTTAAAAGTTTGTGGCGATGTTTTTATTAAGTACAGAGCAAAAAACCATCTCGGATGACTTTCTCACCATCTTGATTGAAGAGTTCCGTGTTATTTTAGTCAAATGCGCGCTTAACTTTGTGCAAGAGGAGAAGCGATACCAATGAACCTATCTTTGTTGCTTGCAGACTTTTGGCGGTGATAACATCGATGACTATTCTTCGATATCTAGTTCTAAGAATCGAAGGAAGTGAACATTTGATTGAAACAATTCCCTTATCCACGTCATCCTAGTCGTTTTCATTGTTTGATGGCTTCTTCCTTTGCCACATGGCTTCATAAATCAAATTTGTATTGGAGAGTTTTTCTCTTCGGGAAGTCTGAATACTCATCGTTACGTTCTTTGAATGCCATTAATTTATACATTATTTTTTTGCTCCCCATTCTGAAAGCTAAATTTTATTTATTTTCAAGTATGAAAACCACATTAACGTACGCTGATATGATGAATTTATGCTAAAATATTCGTAAATTGTATTGCATTCGACGAAAACTGTGCAACACTGTGCGTGTCCAACGACAAAACCAAACAAATATTTAATGCATCTGAGTTGCGCTGTTTACATGTAACATGAAAGGCACAGTGTACTTGTATACGAATGAAATAAAACGAAAAAAATATTTTAAAATTTTATTCATCTATTTATTTGAGTTTCAGAAGAATACTTATAAAATCTTTTAATTGTTGTATTAATATAACTACCATAAGGTATAAAATAACTGCTAAAACATCACACTGTTTGGTTTGAACAAATATTTCGATTAGAATATTACCGTCATTCAATCCAAATAAATTTTTTGACAGATTGCTGTTGCTTTTGAAAAAATCTAAAAATTTACATGTATTCATAGTTTTTTCAAGTAAAATTGTCGGTTCAGTGCAAATTTCATAACATTGTATTACATTAGTATTTGTTCCAATCAATACTTTAATTTCAAAACTACTGCTCGATTAATCACCTATTGATATTATTCATTATTATATATCTCCTGTTTTGCTACCTTCTACTGTTTTGCTACCTTCGAAAAATATAATATGCTTGCTTGGAATGAAACCTCAAAAGATTCAATCCAATTTTTGCTCCGAACGTCATCAATAAACACAATTACACAATTTTAATTTTTGACTTGTTTAAATTACAAATTGTAAAAAACAAAAACTAATTCGTAACCTCGGTGAATGAAAAAAAATTACGCTTTTTCTGATGTCTCAACAATTTCAGGTCAGTTTAATTTTGTGAGATTCAAATATTCAAATGTTCTTGACATTCATTTTGGATACCGTGGTGCCGACAAAAAATTGTTCAGTTTTACTAAAAGTGAATTACAATTTGATTTGTATCTTTTGTATTTACATGTTTCATATTTTATTTCAGCATCAGTTCCATTCTCATAATTTGCACTTGTCTGTATTTCTATATACACGTACAGTAGTATACCAACTAATATTGCTATTTTTTCGTTATTATGTAGCAAGTTTAAGAAGTATCGTTGGATTTCCATCGTTGAGGTTATTTTCTTTTGCTATTTTGTTCTTTATCCCGCTTTCCAGCTCAATCCATTTGTTTTTGTATGACAATTTGTGTTTTGACTGCATAATTAGATCGTGAGTGCTTTCATTCTCATTGTTTTGAACAGATCAACACATAAATTTGAATTTCATATTTTTCTTTAAATATTTTCTTTGTATGTTGACCTTTATAGGTAATTTTATTCCACCAAATATTACTTTTCCTGTTGTTCAATAATCACCACTTTCGCAGTGTTCAGATGATGCTGCTACTGAAATATCGTATTCACCATTTTTGTTATTAATAGTGCTGCTGTTTTTATTATCGTTGTGTCTAATATTATGGTTGTATATTGAGGCATTTGAAGCTTTATTTCAGCTTAACTTAACGCGTTTACGAGGTGGTCCAATTGGCGGGATTTGTTGGGTTGCTAATGCCCCATACGCTTCAGCTATGAGGTGTGGATGACTTGCTATCATATTTTTCCATCCTAACGTTTCCGTCACGTCTGTTGGATGTCTATTAAGTTTTGCAAATAGAAATGGAATATTTTTAAAACCAATATATTTGAGGCATAATTCAAATGTTATTAATGAAAATACGGAAAAATGCTTACGTGTTGATAAAATCTATTGTTTGGGCTTTCAATTGATCTGCACTATGTAAGTCAGCCAAAATTAATGTATCAGCTGCAGTTTCAACAGACAGATTAACGCAAAGTGCCTCTTCGCACATCACTTTCAATTTCTCCAAAGCATACTGACGACGCAAGAAAAATATTCAAAATTAATATGGAGCTCATTTCAAGATATATGACATTACTTTATCGGCAGCTGCCAGCAGGTCATCGGCCATCTTCTCCAGGTTCGGAGCTTTTCCTGTGTAAATGAAACGTAGCATTTCTTTCAATACGTCATGGTCAACATCAGATATAGCTACTCGATTCTGTTTGCGTTCCTCCATTTCATGTTCAAACATTGCCGCGAAGACAGGACTTCGTGCTGTGACATTATCAAAAGAAAATAGAAATATTGTATACTAACTTTTATTTGGAATATTAACTTTGAATTTGATAAACGCATAGTTACCAGCCAATATTGCTTTGTGTGCCTGGAATTCTCTACCACCAACTGCTAAAGTAACATCACTGAAACGCTCATTATCGAATAGATTTCCTAGATCTTCCGATAATTTGCATTCGGGAACTTTAAATTGGATAATATTACTTTGTCCGGAAATATTCACACTATCAGCTACAACGCTAACTTCGCAAAATATTGTTAGTTTGTCTTCTGGCAACAATCCATTTGCTTCATCCAATAAAAAGTCTCGTCGAATGAATTTCTTAAAACCCCAATCTTTGCCTTGAACAAAACGGTAGGCCCTGCAACAGTGATATATTATTCAGTTCAATTGCTTGAATCGCTTTCAATTCGAAGGAAATGATAGCATACCTCTGTGATTCCATTGCTTTGGTTTCCTCTCGTTTCGCATTCAATATAGAGAATTTAAATTTGGCTCTGACCTCTGATTTGTTGCATGAGACTAATAGGAGATACAGCGACAAGTAATCTTTACTTTCTTCATCTAATCCTTTTGGATTAACTCGTAGGCACCTTTTAAATCATATTTTTGTTAGTATCGTCATTAAAATCTTTGGTATTATAAACGATCCATTTTACCATTTGAGTTTGTCATTAGCACCAGCTGAAAACGTTGATGATTTTAAAACTTCTCCCATTTCTTCTCTACAAAAACTAAAATTATTTATAGTCCACATGTAGCTGAATTTTACTACTTTGACCTACAATATTAAAATGGAAGAAAAAGCCAAATTAAGACCCGATTTTCGAAAATGACAGTGTATAATGATATTTTACAAGAAAAATCATGTCCGAATGCATAGATTCGAATATTACATGTACTTTATGCAGCCCAGCAACAAGTTCTCATGCGAAAGAACGATAATTATTGTAAATTTCCATAGAAATGGTAATTCTGAAAGAGTATCCTTACTCCACTGTAACACGGATAAGTATGTCATGGTCCGAATCTCTAAGTAATAATATCATCGTATATCTGAATCTATCGTCGAACAACTCGAAGATTTCGTTAAAAACTCAAAGTTAATTTTACGTAGCTGGTGAAGTCAGGAAATTTATTTGAATGAAAAACAAATTAATAAATAGATTCGGAACAATTCCAAAAAAACACTGATGACATTCATGCACATGGTGCTCGTCACATGGCTAAACATGGCATACTCACAACGTCCATGCGTCATGCTCACATATACACATCACACAACAATTCATGTGCACAACCACAACAATACGTTCGCTTTCATTTTGACAGATTTGTCCGTTCTGCTTTTAAAGTTACTTGTTCGTTTTCTGATCAAGGCTCAATGGTCTAGTGGAATGATTCGCGCTTCGGGAAAGAAAACGATCGAAACTGCGCGAGGCCCCGGGTTCGATTCCCGGTTGAGCCCCATGTTTTTTTTATCATTTTTTTTTTTCAAAAATTCGTCTCACTGCAGCCTAAATTAATTTGCTTCATATATCCCAAACTACATTTTTAATTTTACTGACAGCTATTTCCTACGAGTTTGTATCAAGTTGTATCGAAAAGTATGATTAAGCCACTGGATAATTGAATAAATAAACTAAAATGGCGCGGTATTTACGTACAGTTTATGAAGAGTATTTGAATGTTACTATTCCCGTAAAAATGCTCCCCTCTTTTTGTATAAAACTAAAAGCAACAAGAATAATATTTGAAGGCAAAGCACATGGTAACCCGGAAATGAATATTTATTTGCTTATATCCGTTCAAATCAAATTATATATTGCGTTTGAAAAACCATCCAATCGTTTTTTATTCAATCTATATAATATAAAAACCTTTCCGATTTGAAGAAAAATCGAGTGTCAACTTATTTAGGATAAAAATCTGTCGACTTGAATGTCATCATCATATTGACTTACCTGTGTGTAGCACCAATTTTCTGCAACTGGTGTATTTACTTCAGGGAGTGGTGGCGATGGCACACGACTCACTGCCATTGCACTGTTACTTGATTTCGAATTTATGTTCGTTGCAATTCTGTCTATTTGACCGGCCGGACAGTCACTTACAATCGGAAACCTAAGAAACAAAATAGAAAAATAATACGTTGAAAATAAGAACACACACATTTGTGAAATGTCTCTCAATTTCCTTTAAAAGTTAGTATTAGTATAATTTATCAGTTATATAATACCACCGACTTAGTCACATTCAATTACTGTTTACGTAAAGCGATAAAACGAAAAGTGCATATTTCCCAAAATTATGAGAAGTAGTCAGGACATTTTGACACAATCTATCAATAGGGCTGTAATTATGAATGAAATTTTTGTAATTTTTCGTTAATCAAAACTAGAGAAGGTGTCTACATATAGGGTATGCTTGTGTGCATTTAATTGCAATTCTCGATTGATTTTAACGCTCAGCTCGAGGCATGTATAGCAATTTAACTATGCAAATAGATGAAAAAACACAAATTTAAGTAACTGTATGTTTTGTTTGCAATTTGTTTTGAATTGAGTACTTAATCAAAGATTTGGGTTCATGGGCTAATCTTTAAACCAACTATTCTATATGGAAGCGAGAGTTGGGTTGATTCTGAGAATTGAATTCATGATTTGGAAGTGTATGATATGAAAGTGTTAGGAATGGTTCCAGGAGTTTTGAACCGCTATCAGTGGGAGAACAGAATCCCAAATGAGACGATTCGCAAGGGATTAAAACGCCGATTCGGAAGGGGAGTAGGCAAGAAAATCCAATCTGAGATGTTTTGGTCAAGTTAAATCGAGTATCACATGGGAGATGGGCCGGGAAGTGGGGGTAGACCAATTAGACGTTCTTTAGATTCGGTTATAAAAGTTATGAATAAGAATGGAGAGGTAATGTTAACGGTGTATGAGGCCAATTGTTTTGAAAAACCGACCAACCGCTGGGAGATATTAATGGTCAATAAAGCCTTGTTATTGTTGGTCTGAAACGAACGTTGCATTAAAATTTTTCAAATATGAATATCACTTTGAAAAATGAAACTACACAACAGACGTGCCCTAAATCTGTGAAAACCATGTAACGAAATTTTCGCTCTTCTTCAAAAAAAAAATCTCATTGCGCGTTGAAAAAGTATCTACTTGAAGCACATCTTTGACTGAAAAATCTAGAATTTATTTTAATTGAGATTTTTTATAAGGGTGTATATCATAAGACCCTTGGAAATAATATCTTTTTTTTTACAGAATTAAAACCTCTATTTTGTCCGGGCCAGAATTCCAAAATTTCCACACACAAATTGTGGACTAAGTCCGTCTCAAAAAAAGGGTTTAATGCCTGTATTGTAATTTTTGCGACTATTCGGTCACAAGCCCTCAAAAAATACGGAAATATGACCTCAAACCAAAAGATTTGCGAAACACTAAAATTTATAGAATATGACAGAAAATGGGTCTATCTGTTTTTCTATAATTTGATGTGTTTTTTCTGGCATTCATTGCATCAGTGCTATTTAAATAAACGCAATATCCAACGCTATTCGAATGGATTATATTGTCTTTGTCTCGCAACTGGTTGTTTTTTCATGGAAGTGAATCAATTTGAAAGTTTCAGACTTATGTAAACAATAAGGTAGCCGGAGGCACATTTTCTGCCGAAAACAACAGTAAACCACACATTTTATGATGCACAGTGTAGAAAGTAGCTCATGAATTTGTTAGTGTAAACATTCCATCGGTGCGCATCGACTAAAATTCCAGGAAACAAATTGAGCGATAACACGCCACAATACTGAAATTATAGACGGTGCGCATCGGATTGATTGAGCGCCCGAGAACAGTTTGATTGCGATTTCAGTTTGGAATATTTGCATCAGTACAAAATTGCTGGTCACAGGCCCATTTCCTGCCATAAACGAAAATGTGTATGGAAAATGTAAGCTATTGGTGAAACATCAAAATGTATAGATTATAGAAGAAAATAGGCCTGTGGCCAGCCATTTTTGTACTGGGCCAGCCAGCTAGGATTTCGATGACTGCAATTTATTGTATGGCGGTTATCACGTTTATAAAAATAATCATTACTATCATATTAAAAATAAATGCATGTCATAGTTCAATGGCGAAAATCGAGTGCGGGGTCTACACATTCCTAGAACATAGGGAGCTGTAGCAGATTTTGGATCAATTAGATGATGATTTCATATATATGCCTGTTGCTCATTCATAGAATTATTGTTCTTATTGTACACAAAAAATCATTCATCGCTCAAATAAAGTTCTAGTTTAATTTTCAAACCAGCTGCTTAACAATTCAAGCAAAAATATAATGGGAAAAGAGTTTGACATAGGCCCATATTCTGCCATATTCTTTAATTTTCAGATTGACGTTTTATTTCCGTACTTTTTTGAGGGCTTGTGACCGAATGGTCACAAAAGTTACAATATCGGCATTAAACCCTTTTTTTAAGACGGCATCAAGTCCATAATTTTGGTGTGAACTTGTGTCCGAAATTTCTGAATTTCGGGCCCGGACAAAAAAGATGGTTTAATTCCGTAGAAAAGGTATTATTTCCAAAGGGCCAATGACATACACCCATTTTTAAATTAGTCTAGAGTCCAGTCGAAACCCGATTCTGGTAAAGGTCACATAAATATGCTTCGCTTTCACTTCTCTGGTGGGTAGAAACCAGACATTAGCACAAACTTGCTATTCATATGCTGCTGCCACACAGGCACTGTCGAAAGCATCTGATTAATCTGAATCAGTTCAATGCGCACACACCGCACAGTCGCATACGCATCAATCAGATGCTTTCGACAACGCCTGTGTGGCAGCAGCATATGAATAGCAAGTTTGCGCTAATGTCTGGTAGAAACTAATATTTTTTCAGGAATTGCAGCACAAGTTATAGTTTTGCGTTTTGGGATATCGTAATAAATTTTGTTTATGATGATAATTATTATGATGAATTTCGTTATTAGGATTGGATACTAATAACATTATTATGATTTTATTAACTTATCATAATAAAATCCTAATAATGTTATCAGAACTACATCATAATTATTATTATGATTTATCATATTAATTTATCAGGTTCAATCATGATAATTATTAAGATTTCAATCAAAATAATTATTATGGTTCGTACAACATATTTATTAGGATTTATCATGATAATCATTACGATTCAACCTGAAAATTATTAAAATAAATTATGAAAATTATTATGATGCGATCTTTATAATTATTACGATCGAAATCGAAATACAAGCAGTTTTTCCACAAAACTCATCAGAAACACAAAGAACAGAAAATAAGCTGCTTGTTTTTCGATTTCGATCGTAATAATTATAAAGATCGCATCATAATAATTTTCATGATTTATTTTAAAAATTTTCAGGTTGAATCGTAATAATTATCATGATAAATCCTTATAAATATGTTGAACGAACCATAATAATTATTTTGATTGAAATCTTAATAATTATCATGATTGAACCTTATAAATTAATATGATAAATCATGATAATAATAATGATGTAACTCTGATAACATTATTATGATTTTATTATGATAAGTTAATAAAATCATGATAATGTTATTAGCATCCAATTCTAATAACGGTATTTTTCAAAATGCTTATTATTATTAATTTATCATAATAATTTTTTATTACGTGCAAAACTATAGCACAAGAAGCATAAGTAATAAGTAACTGACTAAGAGCCAGTGAATATTATTGTATGACCCAGGAGAGTCAGGGGAAAAACTAAAATAACTTGAAAAATAAATGATGATGGTGATGGTGAAACGTTGGCAAAAGCACAAATTCATCAACTAAGCAACGAAAATTGAAAGAAACTAAAATTATTGCTGGTTGTTGCTGCTCCCCAACCATAAGAGATCACAACACCATAGCTTGAAATGAGCGCACAAGCAACATCACGTTTAACATAATTTGGCATGATCTGCCGAGTTCGGCGAATTCTTCTCAACACACCATAGACTTTTTGCAATTTCTCTCTTTTATATTCCTCGAAATTCATATTTGAGTCAAATACAACACCAAGATTTTTTATTGATTTGCAAAACTCCAGCTGTTCGCCGTCAAAAACAGCGCCATCATGAATTGATTTGATAGAGAATTATTGTCAAACATAGAGAATTATTGTCGAAACCGTAAGATTCATACACTTTAAGCAAACCGGAATGTGAAACCGAGGGGAAAGCACCTTTTGATTTCCAAAGAGACATTAATGACAACCTTTTTTCGGTTGATAAACGATCTGATACTCTCTGATATGTTTAATAGCACAGTTGAGCAGCTGTGATTCTTGCGAAATCCAGACGATCATGAATTAAATGACTAGATTCCAAATAGTTGATGACTAGTTCGTTGAGCAAAATTGTGAATATTTCCGGTAAGACGGAAATTATATTTATTGGTCGAAATTCAGAAACGATTTGGGGGTCTGTGACTTTATTAAGAGGCCGAATAATAATTGTATTCCAATCAGCAGGATACACACCGTTGCGAATACAATAGTTAAAAATGAATTTAATTAAGGATATACAATTGATGGCATAAAAATTTTCAAAAATTTTAGTGGTATCTCGTCTTTACCAATTGGATTACTTTTGACTTTAGAAAACGCGTTAAGAATTAAATCCTCATAAACTTCACGAAAAGAAAAATTAGAATTAATATTGGTCGGCAATGATCAATTATTTAAATCAACCCCGTTAGATTTGTGAATTGACGCGAAAAAGTTATTGAAATCATTTAAATCGAAGTTATTTAGAATTTCCGAGTCATCATTGGAATTATCTTTTGTGACACCAAGGGACTTGATTACGTTCCACCCACTGAGAACAGTTGTGGCTTCAGTCTAATAGAAGAGTTGTGGGCTTGGTTTTTTCAACAAAATATACTAAAATCCATTCCGAAGACAAATCCATTCCAACAAAAAATCAGTTGTTGTCCCTTCCACTTCTACCCTCAAAAGGCGAAGGACCATTTTGCAAATAGCGAAATAATATTTAATTTTAATTAAAATTATAGGCTAATTTTGTGTTAACTATTCGTTGTTCAGTCAATTGAGAAACTTTTCCGAGATATGAAAAATTGCCAAAACAGGGATCGAACACACACACAAAAGAGATGAAAAAATTTCTTTGATGGTAAATTAGTCTAAATTTACGCCCAACGAAGATATTTTACACCCAATTTTAATGGCTGAAACCTATTTGTGTATTTATATATAAATTTACCTCTAATATCTACCATTTGCTCAGTCAGATATTCGCGCATGGTCTTAAAATGTGGTAAATTTCAGCTCACTGTGGTAAATATGACACAAATAGGTTTTCAATCATTGACATTTGGTGTAAAATAATGTCATTGGGGGTAAATTTAGACTCATTTACCAGCAGAGTAATTTTTTTACCTCTTTTTATTCTGTGTGAAATTGCATTGAATTACAAATAATCCACATGGCCAACTCTCGGTTGTTTGTAAACCAACCCCCTCAAGTTCAGAACAAATAATTTTGCCAAAACCAAGCGGACCGTGCTTGTATGGGATTGAAGAGCTATTCGAGAGTATGCCAATTGACCGCGCCATCTTATTTTACATAGGTGAACTCAATTTAGATCCATTTTAATACGAACAAAATGTTTATTGATACAAATAATAAAAACAAATAAGCCACTGAAACGATTGAAATATCACATCAATACTACTGCCCAATAGATGGCGTTGAAGAATAGATATCATTAAAATGTCTCAAATAGCACGGTCCCCTTGGCCAAAACGTACAATCATTCAGCGGGTCAAAAATTGTCATTGCTCGGGAAATTGACATTGATACCTTTCTCATCAAATACATTAATAAAATTTATCAAAGAGGAATGATCATCGTATCAATGGTAGAATCTAATTTGTTGGCTGACTCGTGGATAGTAGGGACTTAATTTGAAAAAATGTGGTAAAAAAATGTTGGAAAAATTTACTACTGTTTCAAATCTATCAGTGAGATTGAGAGAAGAGCATGTTCATTAATAATAACACAGACACACTCGCCTCTCCATCTCAACGATAGAAATATACTTCACAAAAAGTCTAGTAATATATTCAATACTTGTTACAGAGAGCTTAGTTGTGCGCAAGTATGAGTGTTTGTATCAATATCGTATCCGAAAAAAGTGCTACAAAGACCACGTGTGCAAATGAGAACGATATTTGAACTAAATAAATGTATGTTGGTGCTCTACTTACTTCGTTTTCTGTTCAATTCATAATTTGATGTATATTATATATTGTATTCTATATATCATACATAGGTTTTCATTCGTATACAAAATGTTTTTAAAAATTGCCTTTGAATTCACATTTGTGTTTCCAGTAAAATAATAATAATTAAAATATTATCCAAATATATGCATATAATTACTGTAAAATATAGAGAAAATACATCTTTTCTGAAAACATAATATCATTGAAGTAAGTTTAATATCTTTTCTTTCTAGCTGACATTGTATACGAATATTTTGAAAAGAAAAATCATGGGAATCAAGCGGGAAAAACGGAGCGAACAGAAAATCTATGTCTAAGTGTGCAATCATATTTAATTTTCAGCTTTAATTTATATCTATCCCATAAATGAAAAATATGGCATTCGCTTCTCAATACTATATAATAAAGTAACAACTGTATTAATCTGTTGCATGTACCAAAACACTGAAGAATAAACAACGTATACAGAAAACGTGAAATTTTGTATGTATCTCTTATTTTGTATATTGATTCCATCGCGTGCACGTAGTTTCACAAATTAAATTTGTTAGACATTGAGAAGATTATCAACTTTGTCGACACCCATCTGTTATCACTATCAGTGATGTGCAAATGCAAAAATGTTTGGTTGAAAACTTTTTTCCGTGTGTTTCACTCTAAAATTTCTCTTTTAAGATACATTCTTATGATTTTTTCATGTTTCAGTCTTGAATATCGAGAATATTTGAATCTTGGTTATCTTTTATTAGCAAGAAGGTTTAGGAAAACTTGAATTTTAAAAAATATATTAAAAAATCTTTTTCCGATTTGACCATCATTATTTCATGTTAGTTCACATATTCATTACATTTCTCATGTTTCTGTTATCACATGTTGTCTGATTTGAATTTTGTTCGATTATACATGTTTATTTCCAGCGCAACATTAAAATTAATCGAAAAATATAAAAAAAAGCAAAAGAAGGGTAAGAAATTAGAGTTTTAAAACTGCGCATAATATAAAAAAACAAATAAACGAAAGTGAAAGGAAGCATGAAGGCTTATGAAAAGAAAGAAATAAGAAAGAAAATGAACTGTGGGCTACATTTTAAAAGTAGAAAGTTATCTCGTTTAACTCCAATTTGTGTACGTTTCATCTTATTCTTCGAACATATGTCTTGCTAGGAAAAGAATTGAAAGTATAGTATGTTCAGCAACATAAAATTCCTTTATTATGAGATAAAAGTGTGATCGATAAAGATTATATCCCGAATCAAATGCGAAATTAGCTTGATTAGATTTGGTTAATTGAAAAATTCAAACATAAATAAATCAGGTTTAATTTTTTAGACAAGTTTATTGACGTAATCCAATGAGCTTTCTTGTCAGTTATAAATCATGAGAAGATTTAAAATTATTTACATCTCTTGTTAGTTGTGGGAAGACACATATTTTTTAATCGTGAAACCACACAATCACATCAACAGGAACAGAAATAGAAACATATTCAGAAACAATATTATTAATAGCCTTAACTATGGCTAAACACATTTAAAACAAATTCGATTAATTATTCGTCTATCGACTATATTTCAATCACATAATGCCGTTACCAAAAAAAGGTATTTCTCATCGCATTATTTCTACTCATCTCCTCAAATGACACCCGAATCGAATAATTCTGATCCGCATTATTAGAGTATCACGTGAATCCATATTTCATACAACACTTGAAAAAACCAGGTTATATAGAATGAAAGATTCTTCAAAGTGATTACTATGCACATAAAAATTCATTGCAATAAATTGCATTCGATATTGAAGGTAGAATTGAATTATTTTTCTGTACACTTTAAACTGAAATGATACTAGCCACAATTATTTTTTTTTGAGTTCTAGAATTTTCTGATTTAAATTGTGTATTGATGCAGAAAAATTCTTTAACAAATAAAACCATGCTGTTCCAATTACTTGGAACCAACTGCGTGCTAGAGAACAGATAAAATTGACTGAATCGATACACATAAAAAGAAAAAAGAAATCATTTTGAGCCATCGTATTGTTTCGTTTTCTTCAAGCCTGCGTCACTTTCCCAAGAGCTCTCTGTTGATGCGACAATGAGAACGGCTGAACGTAACCGTACACAATATTTTCAACACCAAATAAATGAGATAAGTTTCGATTTCCCTGGATATGATGTATTTTGACGACCGTGTGCGTATGTGTTTTATTTTATGACATATACTTGGGCTTATTGGATATGTAGTGTGTAATGTAGGTTATTAACACACGAACATGATTTGTATATCTGGGAGCAGATGTGAGCATGTGTTTGAAGAAAACACAAGCAAATTCAACCATTTGACTATGGCTTGTTTGCTGCTACTCTTTGTTGATGTTGTTGTCCAAAATTCCCTATAGAAATATTTAATTCCTGCGTCATTGATGTATCTTGTTTGGTTTGACCCATGTATCCTTAGTGTATGAGCGATTAATATAATTTTGATTTATGTACTCCCCTATTCTGTTTGCTTTACATTCAATACAGGAACGTTGAGTAAATATAATGCTAATCAAATGTACTGTGAGCAAATGCCGAGCTCGCCAACTAGCTTCGAACAAGTGATGCTTTTGATTCTCACAATTTTCATTAACATGGAATACGCGGAAACGAGTATGTGATAAAGTGTTGATGCAACCTCATTATAATAATTACTTATAGCTAATAAAATAATGATGAACCCAGCGAATGGAGTTAAATATTGTGGAGTTCAGATGAGTAGTAAAGTTCAGGTTGCTTCTCTACTTTTTTGTTCATATTTGTCTTTTGACCCAAATACCCGTATACTTTCTCAAATTAATCATTATGAACAAACATATCTTCGTATAGGCTAATCGCACACAACGGTCGTCACACACACTGTAGCACATACAAAATATAACTATAAATACAAAGATACAACCGATATATATATACATTCCTTTACACAAGTTTGGAGCCACCACGTCTTTGTATTGTAAATTGACAATTAGAAAATATATTTCCTGATATCCGAAATTAATTATTTTCGGTAAAGTTAAAATATGAATTTAGTAAATCAATAAAGTGAAGTTTCAAAGAAAATTGATCAGCAGTTATGAAATGACAGTCGTCTGAAAACTTTTTATATGAGAAATTGATAAAGCAATTTAAAAATAACAAATAAATAAATAAATAAAAGACTGTCATTTTTTCAATCCCGCACTACTGTGGCGAATATTATTGAAATCGGATCTCTTGAAATATTCTTATATGTTTTGAAAATGACCAAATTTCACTAAAACACGTAACTTAACTTGGCAGCCTCAATCTTTTGCATGCGATTCCGTGCACGAAATTGTATATATTTCATTCGTTAGTTATTATCTCATCACTCAAGCAAAAGTAGTCAATATTGGTCTGGATTCATTCAGAATCCTGGCGGTTGTTTGGATAATTTTACACCTTCTTTCAGAACTGCAATTCATGTATCTCATGTAAAACTATATCCTTTGATTTAAATAATCAAAAGCGGTAAAACCTACTGTTATCTCTTCATATTGTTGAGAGATCAAAAGAAAAACACATACCACAAAACAGGGAGAAGAATTTTTCACTCATTCGCATATCTGCTTATTTGCAATGAATTCGCTTTTATAATTTATAATACGTACTGGGTGGAGCAATTAATTTCAAACCTTTCAAGTACTTTTTCAGGGGTGCTTACAATTTAAGAGCGGAAATTTTGGTGCACATTTTTCCCAAGAAAATCAGAAAAAACGCTAAAAATCTACTTTATTGGCATGTCAAGCCTTAAGTGCAACTGAATAGTAAATACTCTCTGATTTCATGAGATTCTGTACTGTTTCCGACCAATATTTGGTTACCCAGCCCTGAAAAACCCCTAAAATAAGGCAATTTCCGAGATTTTTGACATCAGGTGTATCGTTGGGCTCTCGCTTCAACGCTATCACACTTTTTCATCCAAGTCAGAGTTGATCGAAGGCTTAGGGTTACCCTAGCGCCTACAAAAGAATCACGAACCAAACGGTCATTGTCCCACTTTTTTCCCCTTAAACAAAAACAGACCCCGCAAATTGCGTTTATTTGGAATGAAAGTCGACATATTCGATGACCAAAAAATATATGTTGTTTACACTTCTACGAAATGACATTCCAAAAAATAAAGCCCATTGATGACACTTTGCCATAAATATAGTTTCAGTATGCTCCGATGCGAAAAAGTATGTACTACTAACGCCATCTCATATAAAAGGTTTAAAACCTTCGATTAATTGATTCACCTAGAATATATGAGTTCTTGGGAATGAAAATTGGAATACTGATTTGAGCCACTACACAGAGAGAAAAAAAATTCAGATTTTCTATGTATGTGTTAGAGAAATGTCAAAACCGAACCGGAAGTCGGGAAAACCTAACAGAAGTTTTTTTTGCATGTATTGGTTGCGTTCTTCCAAACTCGTTGAGAATTGTGAATTCTAGTCATTTTGTCCCAATTTAGTTAACTATAAAAATGACTAATTGTCAAAAAAAGTGATTGAATTTCTTAGATTTGTCTGAAGAAATTATTAGTCAATATTTTTTCACAAGGGTCATTCATAGGCAATTGCATACTGAATTGGTATAAACCGAAATAATATGTCAATAAACCCAATTTCAAACTATAGTTTCGTTTGTAACTTTGATAGTTTCACATTTGGATTATTGAAATTTTATTTCGGTCTAGATCTCAACTCTTGCTCTCGCTGCCAGAAAATTTCATAAGTGAAAGCAGAAGGCTAGATATAAGACTTCATTCTCAGGAAATCATCGGGCAATGGAAATTTGAAATATATATGGGACATAGCATACTATTATAAAAAATAAAAAAATACTCTTTTGGAATAAGAGTAAAATGATGTTTAAATCATTACTAGAATATACTTCGCGTTGAAATAAACAAAATTGCTTTTGTTTTTCCATCACCAATCAACCTAATTCCAAAAAACAAATATCGCTTTCATCCCCATCCCATCGCATGAAGATAAGCTTTCGGCTTCCTAAAACTTATTACAAAATATAATAAAAATATTTTTCGATGAATCACAATTCTATATCGGCGACGGAATTGACACAAATGAGTGATATCAAGTAAAAAAACTTCTTTATATTTACATTTAGATATTTCGGAACGATTTAGATTGGAGGTTTTATTTTCTCTGAACAAATTTTACTTTACCTATCTGACATTATAACTTATTTTTGATGAAAGAAAACAAAAACCTGTAAAGAGGGGAAGTAATAGAATATAACTATCGGTACATCGGTTTTTTGTGTTCTCTCATCAGTTGCGCAAAATTCGCGATCGAAAAAAGGGGGAAAACATGCGTTCTGTTGATCTCACTTGGTAAATTCATGGTGCCTTTACTTAAGAAATATAGATACATAAATGTATCGAATCGATACATAAGAAATGAAATATAATTGGCGGCAGTCAACGTGAGTGACGCAATAAATTTTAATTAATTATATATTTTTGTACGAAAAGAGAGGTTGAATCGAACATCGTCAAAAAGACACGAGAATCGTCATAAAAAACACGGAATCTTTAGAGTTGAAGTGAAACAGGAGCGTTGTTGGAAACGGCATCATGAAAACGTGATTCCGAAAGAACACAACATGGCTCAATATAATAATTGTTGTTTTTTGCGAAATCACCTTTTATGGCGCGTTGTTCCCGCAGCAACATAGAGAAACAAAATGTTGATTCCGAGTCATGCGTTGGTAAACAATAGATTGTTGGTAATTTTGGCATGAATTACCACACAGAGTTTGACTTAAATTTTGGTTTTAATATAAATTCACCAGCAGTTTGGCTTAATTTACCCAACCTGGTTTCTGTGCCATCTGATAGTTCAAACTAGAAGTTCAATGCTGGTGAATTTATGTTAGAACCAAAATTTATGTCAAAGTTAATCAGTTATTGCAGAGCTGACATATGCGTACAAGTGTTTCTGGGTCTGCTTCTAGCAATTTTTGTATGAGAAACATAAATATTATACAAAAACTTCTGGGGACCGTTATCAGGTGACATGTATTTTAGATACTGATTTTGAAAAAGAATTGCCAAATAATTATTAGTGTGAAGTCCTTAAATAAATAATCTTGACACATGAATCGGTAAGAATATTCATGACCGTAAAAAAAAGTTATTATTCATGCCTGAAAAAAGTTAAAATAAGAAATCCACATGAAGAAAAATGAATTTTATTAATTAATAAGTAAAATAATAAGAAATAAAGTTTCAGATTGTGGTTCAAAGTTGTAGCCCATCATTTGATATAATTTTGTGGAACATGACGTTGCTGCATCTCTGACCATTTCCCCGGAAAATGCATTTTTGTTCATGGGGCTTTTTTATTTTAACTTTTTTCAAGGGGAAAATCACAAAAAAAATCTTTGAGGGTCATGAATATTCTTACCAATTCATATTATATGTTATACATCTTCTTATTGCACACACATAGGCAGATGTGAAGATTCACATACAAAGACAAGCAATATTTGAGGAAAGTTGGTTTCCGTCTAATATTAATACAGTGTCAGCACGATTCGTATGCATAGCTTTCGCTGAGTTGTAAGTGTGCTTTGTAACGCGAATCGTACTTTCTATTGTAGTGTTGCACGTGAGCTAACCGTCCACAAATATTTCACTGTATTTGTATGTCACTTGTCAAATATTTCTATGTGTGTAGCTCTTTTCAGGAAGGCGAAGGTTTTAATTAATAATTTACTTCATGACCATAACTTTGCATTTGATGAAATTTGATTGAATTTTCTTGTCTGAGATGGAATTCCAATCAAATTTTGAATCTTTTTGATATTCAATGCATTTTTTGACAGAATATCATAAAAGTACTATGAAAATATAGTTGAGGATAAAAAACGTACTGAGAATCATTTAAATGTAGCTCATTGTCAAATTTAATTAAATTAAGATTCATAGTCGAAGCACGCAATTTCATTAGATGAGGTGATATCCTTTTGTTATAAAATTTCTAAAACTAACTTTCAGGTAGAATTGTTCATATTTGGTTTTGATATTTTTAGGACTTTGAATCGTTTCTATCGTACAGCTACGGGCTTTGTAAAAGATTTTCCAGTCCTTCGAACGTATTTCAGATTTTCGGTAAATATTACCTTGTCATTTATATATTTGCAATATAAATTATATATTTGATGCTGCGAAAAATGCGTGAAAAAGCGAAAAAATAATTGGAGAAAAAAGTCAAGATATAAATTCAAATGAGATATTATAGGAGCAAGAAAGACTATAAAATAGTAATGGAGACTCTGCTTTGTAAACATGAAATCGACACATTGTTATGAAAGCAGGTCAAAAGTATGCATTGAAAATACAAAATATAAGCTACTATGTCAAGTTTTTAGGTTGTTGAAATCTTATTTCAGTAGATATTATTTCCATGCATATTTTATAAGTTATAATCGAAATAAATTCTTCACGATTTACAGGAATGTTGAAAGTGGCATTTCACTTTATATATTTGTTTGGCATGTGATAAATACGAAACAAAGTTTTGAAAGGCAAAGCAATCTGGAAGGATATGGAGAAATGAACTACTAAGCAAGCATCGAAATTAACTCTCTTCATTGACCCGTTTAAACACGATGTCACAAACATGCTCCACTTCGATTTTATTTTATAGCCTTCAAGTAATTTTTTCTTGCACTTGCAACTTAACATAGACTTTCAAATTAATTTTGACTGACCTTAAATGTTGCTCCCGTTTATTGAGAAAGTATGTAGAGCTTGAAGCTTGTTCAATAATATCGTTCATATAAAATGGTTTTGCGAAAATTAACGAACAATGAGCCAATTATCGTTAGAAACAGATGAAGATTATAAATGAGGAAGAAGCACACTATTGTTTTTGGAACGATTAATGCACATTGCTTACAAATACATACATACACTGTCACAAACTTTTAATTAATCCATTTTATTAGAAAAAGTGCCAAACAATCACATTTTTATCATTTTTTTTAATGGTGTCTGTGAAATCTCCAAATCGATGATATATTACTGCGCTTTTCACTTCAATATCAATAAAATTGTTTGACAAATGATTTTACTTCACCAAATCACCTAAACGTGTTTGACGCACATTCGTCTGCTCAAAAAGGTGCCTGTTATTTTCCTCACCTCAATTTTCGTATTTATTTCACAGTTCGAAATTTAAAAAAAAAAAATAAAAACCCTAATAATATTTTTAGTAAAATCGAAATCAATTGAAAACTCGGAATAAACATTAATTAATGTTGCAAGTGACAAGAATTTCACATTCAATTTATTATTTCCAAAAAAAGATAAAATGATACTGATACTATTATATGTCGTTTTATTTTTTGACATATCAAATAATCAGGCAAATTATAACAAATGTTATGCCATTTTATCAATTATATCGCTGATATGTGGTGGATATTTCTTGAAGTTACTTCAATAACTTGCACTTTTACTTCATTTTCGGGGAGCAAATTATATACCTTCACAAAAGTAGAAAAGATCTCACGCAAATTGTTCAATTTCTTCTTTATGTGACTTCTTTCTTTGATTAGCTGAAGCGCCATCTAAAAACATACACTTCGCCATATTGAATTCATTGTGGTACTTTTGCAGGGCTACCAACGGACAAGTTCTAAAGTTAATTCTATCACGTTAATGGCGCTTTTTTAAACTAGCATTCTCTCAATCGAACCACACATTTCATTGATTAAAATTATTAGAATTAGTTTAAAAAAAATATTAAATAATGAAAAGAATCAATTTATTCGATATTTTATAGGACACAGAAATAAAGTAAGCAAAATTCAATCAGTTTGTTGTTCTCTGAAGAGAGATAGAATATTTGCGCTTATTGAAATGGAGACGAGTTCGGTTCCATCTGGGCTCCGTTTGATTTTGGCCATATTGTGGTCGACGAATTCAATGAGCTGTGTTCGCAATGTTGAGTCTGAACTCACTAAAAAATTTTCCCGACACTTCTGATACAGTTCTTTGAATGTTATTCCTAGAAATACAAAAAAAGAGAATTGATTTTTAATGCCTCCAGAATTTCTTGCCTTTGACTTGCCTTGATAATTTGAGTCTTTGTTGTTTTCTATTTGATTGCTCACTAAAATCATATAAATGCCGCGTGCATTAGTCGTCAATGACTGAAAAACATTGTTCATTGCCGCTAAGTCCAACTCGCCCGAATTTTGAAAGAACACTGAATTTTCGAATGCTGTTTCATTCTTGTATGGCAGCGATGTGGTACAGTCGTACCAAATGAAATTGAAATTATCCATGCATGTTTGGTCCCACATTAATGGGGCATTTATATGATCAATGGATGCAATTATGTGGACATTTGGTATCTTTGCCAAACGACTGATTATGTGCTGATCTTTGGTTTTGCGCAGCATAACACCATCAATGTTATTGATCACCAGAAACACGTGACCATTTGGAATGATATTCAAAGTTGATGCGATCAAATCGACAGTTTCATGGTCACTTCGTGTGTTTGTAACTATGTTCAAGAGTTGTACTCTAATTGCTTGGAGGATATCTTTGACCGTGAGCGATGGGAAGAAACCATTGACAATGACTAATGGTCTATCACCTAAATGAGTTTCACAAAATTCTTGGAGCAACTGTTGTTTGGAACCACTGCCATAGACTATGATGTTGTAGCCTTTGGTCATTTCAAGTATCCATTTGTCAAAGCTTTGTTTGCGATCTTGAATCATTTCTACGATCCGCTTTTGATGTTCTTCACTCGAATGGATCTTGTTCAAAAAACAAAATAGCTCATCGTTTTGAAGACGTGTTGATTTCAGTTGATCGAGTGTGTTATCCGAGGTTTTACTCTATTAGATAGTGGGAACATATGTATTATAGGAACAATTGATACTTTAGCGTAAACACATAGAAATAATGTTCAAATCACAGTAGTATTGGTTTTATTTTTGGATCTATGCGTTACATTTTGCTCATCACTACAAATATTTGTTTGTTAAAAAGATCGCGTGTTATTTGACAGGTTGCAAATTTGAGATCAAAAATTATCCATAGTGCTTTTGATAAAACATTACCAAAAAATAATTCAATAAACAAAAAAATTTTACAACAATGGTATAGATAAGACAATAAAATCCACTACAATTTTAAATCTGAACATTATTTCTATTTGTGCAGGAAGAATAATCTACCTTTTTATTCGATGCAATAATGAAATAGTTATCACTATTTGGAATGAATTCTTCTTGGTGTGATTTTACCTTCGCCCACGCTCTTGTACTAATTCGGGTTGTTTGTAATGAGTTTATCTGACCCGATTTAATGGTGGCAATTCGTTTTTTTCTGTTCGGACTTTTAGGCACTTTTGCATTTTCCTCCTCGTCACTTATACCATCGGAACTGTTTTCACGACTACTGATTCCATTGTTTTCGCTGTTATATTCAGCGACAGAATCTGAAGTGGAACATGCAGAAGATATAAGGTTTTGGCGCACATATAGCTCGGCTGTACGTGATGTTTGTGGTGTGCGTGGACTTGATAGATTCAACGACAATTGCTTCAAAGCTGTAGTAGGTGTCTTTGAAGTATTTTCTGCCAATTTCATCATTCCATCCTTCTTTTTTGGGCTTTGAAATGTGAATATTTCACTGCCAGCGACATCTTTTCCACCAAATAAACTGTCACTAATTGCTGCTTTTTTTGTATGCCCGATTATTTTCGCATTTTTGTGGCTTTCTTCTGAGTCCGACATATCTTTGAATCTCCGAAAGCTTGGATCACGTGACTGGGTTGTCGATGATGAACGTATCTTAATTAACAGGTCTTGAACAAATTCTTGTTTACGGTTTGGTTTTCGATAACGCTTTGAACGTCTCACTTCTCTATCGGTTGTATCTAATTATGCAAACGATCTATATAATATCATAATCTTTATTTTGCTATTTTTTTTGAAATAAATACCTTTTCGAGATGCAGAATTCGTGAGACCAAATAAATTTTCTGTTGACATATTAAAACTACTCAAAATTTAGTAGAATTGGGACAACCGTAGATGATTCTCGATGTGATTGTTTTGACATCTGATTTCGCGGTATTTTGTAAGCATATTAATACCAAAATGACTACAGTAAACGAGAATGAACATGGTAAACATTCAACGACATCTAACATCATTTTTAGAAACCAAGCAGAAAAATGATAAATTTCGAATTGAACATTTGCGAATAATTGTGTGACCAATAATATCTTATCGCATAAATAGTAGATGATCTAAATTTTTTTGTAATTCGTTCAAGTAAACGTTTGTCAATAATAATTCCTCTGTCAATAGCAAACATAAATACTCAAATTGTATAAATTGAAAAGGTCAAAATCTTCACGTAGGAATCAATTGTAAGCTATTGTAACTTTAATAACTTTTGGGTGAAGTGAATATATCCTTATGTAGGCATCTGGAATAAACAATAAAATTAATCATAAGTTTGAAACACTGCTTTAGCTACATACCTAAAACTTTTGACATTTGTAGATTTATTTCGTCGAAAGTCCAAATCACCTCATTACGCACTTCAGAGAAACAAAGAAAATTCTCAAAAGACCAATTTTTTGGTAAATCAAGGGGAAAATATAAACCAAATAAGCGTATCTGTTCGGGTTTTCTCGCATAAAAAACACACACACACTTCCGAGCGAATGATAATATAAGAAATATTGTACTAAAATTATATATCAATTTATAATTTATGTGATTATTTCGTTCATACGCTAGGCATTTATTCTAGTGGTATTTAATCTCAGCAAATTCTAGGACGTTTTTTAAAACCGAATTTCTTCAGCGAGTTTGTGGACTATTTTTCAAATTCCAGGACTGTCATTTGTTTTATCTGAATTGATTTTTCGAAAAATGTCAATGACGAGCCAAGAAATTCGTAAATTGAAAGAACAACAACAAAAATATTGACATTTTTTCATTTATTATATTTATTTTAATGCTTATATAATTGTTCAAAAAAGTATGAAATAGATATTTCGACGATATCACCTGGGAAAATTGTGTAAATGCAAAGAATACACATTTGTTAGTTATATTGATTATGTTGGCATCACCTGACGACAAATGCGGAGATAAAAAATTGGGGAAGATTCTCGAATAAGTTTAAAAAACTATAAACATATAAAAGTATTGAAACAGATAATGGATACTGTTATTCATCGTCAAAGTCAGCAAATTTCAATGGAAATTGAACGACAAAAAGGCGTATTGAATATCTGATTTCCAACATTTAGTCAGGACGAATCCTGTAAGGAATCAATAGTGCAACAATAATATTATTATAATAACATAATAAGGTATGCTTTCCACATTTTCGTTTATTTCTTTTGAAAAAAGAATATATAGCTCAACTGGCCTTCTTTTTCCTAAATCCATTTCGCGAAAGCCATGTTTGGCAACATCTTGTTCCATTCAAAATTTTTCCGACCGAGAAGGTCAACCATATCAAGTACACATCTATGGGTGAGACGTAGAGTGGTGTATGTCTATGTTATTGTAAATGTACATGCACCACTCTACATCTCACTCATAGATATGTTCCTGCTATACAACCACCTCTAACGAAGAAAATCTTCAGAGATGTCATCACAAACATATTGGCTGTTTTGTATTGACTTAGTTTTTAGCTCAACAGTAAAGTACAGGATTGAAGTTTTATTTTTTTTATGGTGCGAATAATATTTTTCCCAGCAAGGTGAATGTACATTAGGGTGTTTCTAGTGAGAAAAAAGACAAAAGTCGGTATTATCAAATAAAGGAGCAAAAAATTCTGTATCAATTGATGGTATTCACAAAACGTAGTGATAAGTTTTCAGACTTCCCGAAGCAAAAAACACTCAAAGACAATCTTGATTGTTACCCAATTCATTTCTATAGTATGTTTTCAATAAACTAGTTTTTTTTTTGCATTCCTGATTCGAGAAGTTGATATAAAATCTGAATATCAATCGCGTAGAATACGGAGTGTATATCAAACAGTACCTCATTTGGATACTTACAAAAAAACACGCCAATTTCGCACTCCCGGCATAAAGCCTCCAACACACAAATTCAGAAGTAGCGGAAGTAACAAACTGTTTCAATATTAATTTTCGAACAAACTGTTACAATATTTTGCTCGATGCTTAGTGCTGATTTACGACTGTTCTCGGTGGTCGCTGTAATGTCTCCGGAATCGGAATTTCAAATAGCTCACAGTGTCCTTGAAAACACAAATTTAGTAATTTGAAAAAGCATTGCCGCAATAGTCAATTAATTAATATATACCTTTTATGAGAATGCACTTTGCAGCGACTATGTCGCGTTGCCAAGCAGTTTTATGTACACTTGGATGTTCAGCGGCAACATCGTCTCTTTCCATCTCCTCTTGGAATTCGTTTGGTTGCTCAGCGGCATCATCGTCTACTTCCATCTCATCCGGAAACACAATTGGTGGTCCATCGAACACATTTTCCATTTCACCAATCACAGGGTTCACTAGCCAGTTTTTGCAGTATATTATAACCTTTGACAGTAAAGGTCCTGCTTCGCGTTGATTTGGATTGCGATTTCCGAGGTTTGCTCTCAAAAGCTCCATCAATTGTTTGCCTTTCTGAGTTACGATAATCGATGGCAGCAACGCCAGATGGTTTGGATGGCAATCTGGACACAGTTTGAAGGGATGGCTCCGTGTTCTTCGGTCAAAACGTCGAAAACATTTCGCACAGGTTTGGGAGGTGTAATATTCATCGGTTGGTATAACGATACAATTGCCACGCTTTTTCAGTGCATTGATGGTTTTTCTCGATCCAGGGCATCTCACGTGCTTCTTGATGCGAATTTGTGAATTTGGTGGTGTCTCAGAAGCTCCAAAATAGACAATTGGTGGCTCATAATTTACCATCTTGCCTACTGCCTTATCAACTGGAGTCGTGTATACTTTGCTGTTGCATACACATCCATTCCTCGTTTCAGAATTTTCAACCTATGCTGAATGTAACACCACCAATGTCTCCCGAGCGGCGATGGCATCACTGGATACAAGTGGCGGTCGTTGCGATCATTGTTTTCTTCGATATTGAAATGTTTCGTCCATCGTTTCGATTTGCAGTCTCGCATTTATTACTTGGCATTCCAATGGAAGCGTTTGCTGCTTATTTTCAAGTTGACCTATGAAATGAAACGAAGAAAATGGAATATAGTATAAATGAAATAAATTTGAAAATTCACTCACCTATTTGCCCATGACGATGTTGCGGCGCATAGCTGCTTGCCGCTTTTTTAATCCCGGGTCCACGTCGACTTCATTCACGATCTCACCATCATGCAGATGATCTCCTTCTTGTCGACTGGCTTGAACTCTAAATTTTCCACGTTAAACAATATCGACACCGCCACGCCATCAGATAGAATGCGAAAGTGGAACTGCTTCTTTCGTTTGCCAAATTCGCGGTTGATTTTACGCAAATAGAAGATTTGATTCCAATACCATGCTTTATCAGTGATAAACAGGTTGAATGTAATTTGATTTCCGTTTGCATTTCTTGCGATGATCTTCGTTCCACAAAGTAGTTTATAAAGTGTGTAGTTCAAGGGGTTTTTTACTACCAAATCACCAAAATGAATTCCAAGCACCAATTAAATTCCATGAAGTACCAGTAAATATTCAAATGTACCAAAAATGACCAAACAAAAATCTGCTGAAATAGAAAAATACATACGTGCATACGTCTGTCTCGATACGTCTATACGTATTATACGAATTGCAGATATCAGCAGATTTTTGTTTGGTCATTTTTGGTACATTTGAATATTTTCTGGTACTTCATGAATTTCTATTGGTGCTTGGAATTCATTTTGGTGATTTGGTAGTAAAAAACCCCTTGGTGTAGTTGCTAATTGGATAGTGCGTTCGCCTTAGATTTCAAATTGGTATGATGGCCAAATTTTCGATTTTCGGTGGACTGTTTGCGCTATCATTTTGCGGTGATATCATCGATGACTTTTCTTCGATATCTAGTTCTAAGAATCGAAGGAAGTGTACATTTGATTGTACCGATTTCATCGCCCTCATCATCATAATTGTTGTTTTGATTGTTGGCATTATTGTTCGATGTCAACACAAATTCATCAATTTAAATAGAAGCACATTTTACTTGTTTAAAATTTACACTCTTTCTAATATCTCCCTCGTTTGAATTCGTCTTCAAAATCTCTAATTCTAAGCTAAAAATATGTAATTCCGTTCACCAAATGATGGGAACGATCCTAACACAAAATGTAAAAAATGCACCATTAACACAGAATTACCAATATAAATCGAAGCACATCTTACTTGTTCGAAATTCACACCCTTTCTGAGTTCTCACGCGTTTGAATTCGGCAACGCAATCCAAAATCTCCGGTTGATGAAGTTCACTTGATCTTGAGTCAGCAATATGTAACCTCGTTCATCGAATGATGCGAATAATCCTAACACACAAAACACAAATTGAATGAATGCAGCACTTGTTTAAACAACACACTCTCTGTGAATCCTCGCTTGTTTGAATTGCGCAATTCAATTCAAAATTGCCGAATGATGATGTTCACCGCATCACTTGACGTTCTGTATATTCAATATCCAAACGAAAATCAAAATAAAATCCATCTCTTCTGTTGATTAAATGCCATTTTGTCGGTTAAATCGTCGATATCATAGCAACAATTGGATTCGTTGATTGAATACAAACAGAATTGTAGGTACTTTTCCCTTGCCATTTCGAATAAAATTTGCTCACAAATAACACACAAAATCTCGAACGCTGAGATAAAAACAAAAACTTAACCAAACAAACACAGCAATGACAGCTAATTCAATTTGGCATTTGACACATGCCATGATAATGAACTGGATAACAATTAAGTATTCGAGTCAGAAAGTCTGAATACTAATCGCTACGTTGTGTGAAAGCAATAAATTGATGCAGCATTGTTTGCTCTCTAATTTGAAAGCTAACATTTTTTTCATTTTAAAACATGAAAAACACGTGAATGTACATAATCTCTGGAATAAATTTCAGTTTATTGAAATGTTTTGATAGTTTCGTTTTATATCTCAGTGAAAATTTGACTGCATAATTGTTCAAGAAGAATTGCTATAAATGATTTTTTTTCTGCAGACAATCTAGATATTAGTAACAGCGAAGAGCTGGACATTACTTTTTAAATCCAATTTATTTGTACTTGCCATTTGTTTGAGATTCCATATTCAAACATACAAGAAAATTAGGCGAATACTGATGAATAGAACCAACCACACACTATCCACTGTGCTTCACTTTGAATTGAGTGGTTTTCTCGTAAAAGTTGTAAGACAAACCCATGCATTTTTATTTGGTGGGGATATGTGAAATAAATATGATTACCTGAGCATTATAATCAGCAAAGGCTTTTTGGTAGCCTAACAATAAATACGTTGTGAATCTCAGGGTATTTTATTTATCACCTAGCTACTGTTAGGCAGATTGTTGGTGCTAATATCGCTGTATTACGTTCTTGTGCATAAATTCGTTGATACCATATGTTTATTTCAATTATGTTTTTTCAAGCAATCTAAATCTATCATCATTTAACCGACAGAGAAAGATTTTTTTCATTCGACTGCAAGAATTAAGTAAATATATAAATTTTGGTTCAAAAACTGACTTCTCTATTTAAAAAAAAAAATATTACAAAATCACACAGATAAAAATATTAATTTTCAACATATATTGATTAAAGATCTGAATAAGCTATATGCTTACTTTGTTTCAAAAATGAAATTAAAAGTTTTTAAATTGAAAAATTATGTTCAATGAATAATAAAAACCATCAGCGGCAATAATTTGGACCAATCCATTATAATTTAGTCAAAATCATTGAATATTTTTTATGAATTTTATTGAAAGCATGTGAAAACACACCGTATTTATTGCGCTTACTGAATTATTTAAATGCGTTTGTCAGTGATTTCTTGAAAGCATTAATTGATAGAGCCTTAACAAAATTGTAACTCATGCGTATTTGTAATAATGGAGGCGTTGATTTCGATCTATTTTGTAATTTGATCTGAGTAACTATTTGTTGAACAATTTAATTTTTCTGAAATAGATTTGTATCACGAAAAAATGAATATTTACGCTGTCGTCTCAATTTTACTGGCTTATTTCGCACATAGTGTGTGCTTCTGTGACAATGTGCCTCTCAAAGTGTTTGTATCACCCGAAAAATATCGATTACCTCGGAGCATTTTCCCCGAATTGTATAAGCTGAATGTATTTACGCACATTGACGATGAAGAAGGCTTCAAATTTTATGGAGTTATTCGTATCAAGGTAATGTTCAGGTTATTGCTACTTTATAGGCCTAAAGATTCAACTGGAAATAAAATGTAATGAGTTAGTTTTTGTGATACAATCACAGTTTTCTTTTTCGAAAAAATATATAATTTTCTTCCAAAAATTGGTGCCAATCAGTACATATATCACAAAATATAAATATGTGCTGGATAGAAATGAATGTCCCGGAATAAAAGATCACCTTCATTTCTCTGCACATACAAGCAAAACTCAAAAAAAAAAAAAAAAATGACGTATTTTTATTCTATAGCATTGAAATGAGTTGAACAGTACAGATTTAACGTGTTTAATCCGTATATTTGATACTAATTATTTACAAAATGAACAGTAAACTTAACTCAATATGAACGTTTGTCAATGGCTAATAGAAGTAATCCAAAATCCCAAAATAAGTAATGCCAATTTTTTATTTGTCCTCATATATCTCTGTCGTCATTGCATCTTTTGTATTATTGGTATGTTTTTCTTGCTTACCTCTTATCGATATTTTGGGCAATCCTACATCAAAATTGATTTATCATTTGAATCTTGACACAACTCTCTGATATTCTCTTTTATGACATTTTAATTTTCGACATTTCACGATCTTCTATTCTTGATATTTCGACACATATTGATTTATGAACCCCGTAAATGTCTGAATTCTAAAGGATAGTTTTCAGGACAGAAAACAACATAAGAAAAATAACTAGGCATAAATTCGCTAGATGAAACGAAGGGGAAGCATAACACAAGTGTGCGTACAGCGCAGAGAGCAAACAGAACGCTAAAAAGCACACACTAATCGAAAGCGATGCAACAACGGAGCAATTCCGAAGGCACAAACCAGAATGGCGGGAACGAAACACATTGTTTTATGCATCCCCTTCGTTTCGTCCTATAATCGCGAGCACACGATGCGCGCGCACACATCCCGATATCTCAGCACATCGACATAGCTCAATTAGCGAATTTACATTCACTGTCGAAAATTTACGTTTTTGTAACCAAAACTCCAGTCAAACATTTGGATGTTCCCTCAGTGTGTACCACATTTCGAAAACATTCGGAATTGAGTAAAGGGTGATTTTTTTGCTGGTATCTTTTTGGCAACACTGTTTTTGACAGATCACGCGTGAATCGTGTCTTGTGTCATTGCCAAACTTGTTCAGTTTGGTCTATAATTTATCCATGAATCGACTAACGAACGAACAACGCTTGCAAATTATTGAATTTTACTATCAAAATTCATGCTCGGTTAAGAGAGTGCATCGCGCACTTCTTCCAATTTATGGGCAGTTTGGTCGGCCTACTGAGGGAGCTATTCGGAAGCTTTCTGGAGTGAAGACCAGCCAGAAGCATTGCACGAGCTACCAATGCATCCCCAAAATGCCACTGTTTGGTTACAAATACGCCACTTTTTCATATGAAAAATATTGAAATTCTTACCATTCTTCCGAATGTTGTTCCGAGAAACTATCCAAGTAAAATGTCAGATTATGAGGTATTTTAGCTCAACAAGCATTCATAGACCATTAATGACTTTCAGCGTCTAGTCTGTTTTTCGAAACAATTGGCCTAATACACCCCAAATACCTCTCCACAAACACCGATAGAGAACCAAATCTATCAAATCACATTTGACTAAATTTAAATAATGTCAAGGAACTCTTTTACCTCTTGGCCCAGCTTCGGCGAACGGAATCCGTTCCAGTAATCACACATCCCCCATGCGATTAATATGATTCTGTTTTCCCACTGATCACGGCGCAAGACTCCTGCAAACATTCTCAAATCTTTCATATCAGACACTTTCAAATCATGAATTGAATATTCTGAATCAACCCAACTCCGGCTACCATATAGAATAGTTGGTCTGAAGATTGACCCGTGAATCAACATCTTTGTTCCTGTACTCAATTCACGTTTATTGAACACGTGTGATCTCAGTTCCGCTACTACCTTACTTCCATTAATCCTACGCTTTTAAAACTCTTTATTAAACTTGCCATCTTCCGAGAAGATGCAACCCAAATATTTGATTTGGGAAACTTGTTTCCAACCAGTTGCCATTCAATGCACAATGAATTGGATTTCGAGTTTTACCCACAAGCACAACATGATTTTTTGTACCGCTACTGGTCATTCCGAAGTTCGTATAAGCCCTTTCCAAATCTCTGTGAACAGATAATATTGCTCCCCCAAAGCTATTCTACACCTTGAATCGGTTGATTTGATCAGCTTTTCCATATAAATAATGAAAAGCAGTGGCGAAATTGTACAGCCCTATCGCAGACTATTACGTACTTCGAACCATTTACTCAAATCTCCATCCACTCTCACTGCTGCTTTACTGTTTGTGTACAAACTTTTAATTGCGTTGAGATCTAAGATTGCAGTCATATGGTCTATGCAAATCCACGAACCAGAAAAATAATTCCCTATTTCTTTCAAGGAACTTCTTGGAGAAATTTCCTCCGTCAGTAATGCAAAAAATTTGATCTTACCAGCTGAAAATTGGCTATATTCTGCCGACAACGGTCAATGGATAAATTCCCCGATAGTTATTGCAATCTCTATTACTGCCTTTCTTGGGAAATGGTGAAATAAATTCGTCACTCTACTCTTCAGGGACAACAGAGGAACTCCGAACTAAGCTAAAGATACGATGCAACCAGCAAACACCTACCAAATCACTTCTAATCAAAAATTCATTCCAAATCTCATCCACACCCGCAGCCTCACCCCAACTCAACTTTTTAACTGTAATCTGAATTTCATCCATGCTAATCTCATCCAAACTCTCTTCATATACATTTTCATTCGCATCTCAAGTCACATTCTCATTCACCAAATCAGTATTTTAGATATTAAGCAATTCATCAAAATGTTCCTTCCATCGTTTCAACCCGACTTGCCCAAAACAGCTCCAGGAGCATGTATCTTGTCACTATTTCTGATATTCTTAACCCTTGACTAGAATACCTTATTCAAGGTGGTGAAGTGATTTGACTACGTGTACTATGTAGTTTGCATAGCGTAGTCTACTAGGCGTACCATTGATTTTGTATGACGTTTCACTGGCCTGTTGTCCAGCATCTACTGAATCTTGACCAAAATTCACCCATTCTCTCTTTTGCTTCTTTCACCATTCTTCAACCAGCGTATCTATCTCACTCACTTTTTTCACAGCATTTCTTATATCATCATTCCATCATTTAGTGTTCTTATCCCATTCTTGACTTTAAACATGCCACAACACTCTTTTGCTACTTTCGCAATCACTTCCTGAAACAAATTACATTCACACTCAACATAAGATGCTTCATTTTCGTCGACCCGCGCAAATTTTTCCACTAATTTAGCTAGAAGATCTTTCACTAGCTACATTTGCATGCATACACTTTCACTCTTTTTGTTGACTTCTCATAGCTTCTTAAGCCGCTCCTTCTTATGCATAGTTTGGCTACCAAGTAGTGATCAGGGTCTAAACTAACACTGCCAGATTTTTTCAGATTCAATTCCGCCGGGCAATTTCCGGGCAAACATTTCTAAAATCCGGGCAAAATCCCGGACGATTCAGAATCCAAATTCCGGTCAAATTCCGGGCAAATTCCGGGAAAAATCTCAATTACTTTTCCGCCCACACGTAGTGTGAAGGGGAAAGTATTGTAATGGGGCCCAAATTTAAAAATTCTCAAAATAAACGGAGATGACTTTTCCTAGGCTCAGGATGAAAATTAATTGATTTGAGACAAGGTTGTTGTGGGTCTGGTCCACGTTGTACGTTGTACGCAGATTTGTTTACCCATTTTCTCTCTTCTAGTGATATTGTTTTTGAGTCGGATTTCATAGTATGGTTGGGAATGTTGAGGAATAGATACCATTAGATTTTGGACCAAATTGGTCCACTCAATCATCGTCTTTCCGCGCAAAAATGTTTTCTTCGAACAATTTTGTATGGGGGATGTCAGAATTTGTAGGCAATAAACATCAGTCAAATCTCTCTCTTTTATTCGTTTTAGTTATTGTGAATGGCTGAAACGAAACGATTCGATTGATGAGAGTGTTTTCGTATCATCGATCAGCTGTTTCATAGCAGCGGTTCAATCGATATCGATACATTTGATGTGTAGAAAAAAAAATTGTTGAGGGGAAAAACGCCGAAAATCCCGGACTTTGCCGGACTTTTGTTCAAAAACCCGGATTTCCGGCCCGGGCAAAATTCTCCCGGCAGAAGTGCCAAAAACCCGGGCAAGTCCGGGAAATTCCGGGCAATCTGGCAGGCTTAGTCTAAACCAAAACTTCTATACACTCTCGTATCCGAATCAGTTTTGCGCAAGCTTTCTTCAACGATAACGTTATCGAGAAGAGATTTTTGATTCTGGCTAGGATTTTCTCACGAATGCATGTGAAAGTTACTGTGTTTGAATATTGAATTAAAAATCGTTTTCTTAAATTGATTTTCTTTTTAAAGATGAGTCCCATTGAAATATATAAAAGATGAGATTCAAAGATGAGATTCAAAGATGAGATCAAAAGTGTTGAATGTTGAAATGTCTTAATATATTTAGTTAAAGAAGTGATGCAGGTTGAATAAGAGTAGTGCAGGTATTTCGATGATTGTATTCTCATAGAATATATTTGAAATTTAACGCATTAGCATTGGTCACCTATTGCGTTACTACAACTGCTATAGATCTTGTAGCAACCTATGTATGTGAATGCGATACCATTTCCAGATCAGATCAGATCAGATATCTGATCAACGGTTGAGTCAGTTAAATGAATCGGTTTATATTCAGATTCTTATGAGTTAAATGAATTCATCGAACAGAGGATAATTCTTTCAAAATACTCATACATTTTGAAATGAATTGGCTTTGTTCAGAAGATGGTTTAAATCTATGTGCGTAGTCAGATGACGCTCTTATACAAGACACAAATGTTTTACTTATGATATATATATACATACACTCATGGACAAAATTGAGTATACCCTCGCAGCAAAAACATATCATCGCTTATTTTTTTGTGATTTTTTCAATTTTTTATTGAAACAATTGTCATCATCTTTGGAAAATATTGTGTTCTAAATGATACCAAGGTAATTTTGTTGAATATTGTTGATTTTTGCGATTTTTATTAAAAAACGAAGAAGCATTACATTTTTGGAGTGGACAAAATTGAGTATACCGGACATTTGTTTCGAAGTAAATGTGAGAAAAAATGGAAAAATGTTTGTGATTCGCATTGTATCTAGTATTTTGTGTTTCCTCCTTTCGCTACGATGACTGCTTGAAGTCTACGTGGCATACTTTCAACCAGATTTTGCAAATAATCGAGACTGATTTCGTTCCATGCGGTTTGAAGGCTTTGATAAAAATTGTCGGCGTTTTTACGACCACTTGGCGGCACTTTTGAGTCAAGTTGAGACCAGAGATTCTCGATCGAATTTAAATCGGCACTTTGAGCTGTCCATTCGAGCAAATTGATTGCAGTATTAACGAAAAATTGCTTGGTTACGCCGGCCGTATGCTTCGGATCATTGTCCTGCTGGAAAATGAAGTCATCAGCAATATTCATTTTGCGGGCAGATTCTTTGAGATTGTGTGCCAAAATGTTGATATAGTATCGAGCATCCATAATGCCATTGATTTTGTGCAGATTTCCGATGCCGAACCACGAAAAACACCCCCACACCATGATGGAGCCGCCGCCATGTTTCACAGTTTTCGTGGTGTGTTTGTCGAGCAAAGCCTGGCCCTTTTTTTCGGTAAATTTTACGGCGTTTTTTCTTACCAACCAATTCGAACTTGCTTTCATCGCTCCAAATGATCTTTTTCCAGAATGAAATTGGCTTGTCGATGTATTTTTTGGCAAAAGCCAAACGTTTCTTTTTGTTGGGCTTCGTGATCATTGGTTTTCTGAGTGACACACGACTGAAAAATTCTTTTTCGCGCAATCTTCGGCGAATTGTTTTTGTGGACACGTTCAAATTGAGTTGCTCTTTTATTTCCGAGCTGATGGTATCGGGTTTTATTTTTACCTGTCGAGCAATGAGCGAATCTGTTCTATCACTTGTGGCCCGTTTGCGGCCGCGGCCCGGCAAATTTCCGATTGGTTGTGTTTCTGTGAATTTTTTACATATTTTTTGCACAGCCGGCTTTGAGACTGAGTATTTCTGAGCAATTTTGAGGTAACCCAATCCGTTTTGGTGATCTTGAATAATTACATTTCGGATTTGAAGAGCGATTTCTTTTCGCGCCGCCATCATGCCAATGCACAATGATGAAATGAGTGTATTTCACCATACGCAGCAACAGAGACGTCGTTAACAAGTTGTTTACCATTCAGAATAACGGTACCGTTAGACTCACAAATGCTACAATGTGTAAACAAAGCGTTCGATGCAACGCACGAGCGAACCAATGCACGGTATACTCAATTTTGTCCAGTGCAAAAATGACATGTTTGCATGTTTTTAATAAAAAAAACCAAAAAAATAATTTTTTTTTACAAAAATCCTTTGGTATCATATAGAACACAATATTTCTCAAGAAATAAGTGAAATATTTCAACAAAAAGTTGAAAAAATCATGAAAAAATAAGCGATGATATGTTTTTGCTGCGAGGGTATACTCAATTTTGTCCATGAGTGTATATAAAGGGTGATTTTTTAGCTGGTTTCTTTTTGACGTTTAATTTTTTGACAGATGTCAAATTCCAACTGACGTCTGTCACAGTCAAAAATGCTCAGTATGCTTTGCAATTTCAAGATGGAAAGACTTACAAACGAGCAACGCTTGCAAATCGGGTCCATCCATGGACGAACTGCGCCGTAAGTTCGGCGAACAGTTCATCTCTCGTTTCGGCCCCGTTCATTCGCCGGCCAGATCGTGCGATTTAACGCCCCTGGATTATTTTTTGTGGGGCTACGTTAAGTCTCTCGTCTATGCGGACAAGCCAGCAACGATTGCCGACTTGGAGGACAACATCGAACGCGTTATTGGCGATATGTTGGATTCCGGCCGATATGTTGGAGAGAGTGTGCCAAAATTGGACTTCCCGTATGGACCATTTGCGCCGTAGCCGCGGCCAACATTTGCATGAAATTATTTTCAAAAAGTAAATGGCAAGAACCAATTTATCGATTTCAATAAAGATTTGATTCACTTTTCGAAATTTTTTGCGTTTTTTTCGATTTTCAAAAAGAAACCACTTAAAAAATCACCCTTTATAGACAGTTTGCCTCAATGACTATTTTTACTAAAATACCAATGGAATACATATGAAGATTTCGGTTGAAAAAGGTGAAATCTTTATATACTACTGTTTCTTAATCAGAGTCACCGAAACTTACTGTACTCTATAACATTCAAATCCGTGCGAACATACTCTTATCTTACACATAAACTAAATCATATGGGATACGTACTTTACATTATACCAAGCGAACGATGCTTTGTATTTTCTGCTATGTTAAGGGGTGGTGAATGCCGTTGGACCGCGCCATCTCTACCTAAGCGATTGTACTCAACATTTCACTAATTGTCTGTATATTAATGCTTATGCTCATTTTGAAAGGTATTGAATAATTCAGATATACAAATGTTTACAGAAAATAAAAAATATTTAATTAGCCATATTTTATGTTTTTAGAAATAAAACATTTGTGAATCTTCAATCAACAGCTTCTCGCCAGACATATTGTAAACATTCTCCTTCCCCTTCATCAAACAATGACGAATGACAGCAAAGATCGGGCTAATCCAAATACATTCTTGTTGGATCTGCTTGTTATATTTAATATGCATGTTGGAATTTGTAATTACAAATTGAGGTTTTACACCACATTCCGCTGAATTCTCAAGCAATTACCTGCTATTCCAATGTTAAGTTTCGTTTGAATTGAAATGTGACCGATAGTGTTCGCAAGAAAGCACACATTTAATTTCTTGAATTTAACAATTTTTTCTAAGCGTAGAATTTGTTTTATAGATTTGAATTGCATCAAATGTAACACAGAGAGTTTGACAGGCTCCGCATCTTTGCTGTCATTGTTTGTAAAAGGGGAAGAAGTGTTTACCATCCATAGACGAATGGTACAGAGCGCGGCTGCTGTCAAGCTAAGCGTCAAAATTCAATTCTGCATCTAGAGGCTACATTATACAATTCTATCGATGAAGAAACATGAACTGCTTTTATTGTAACTTAATCGCTTGGCAAACTTACTCTACTTTGAATATTATTGTCTCTACTTTTTACAGTTTCATGGCAATTCAAATTGAAATCGTGCATAGATCAAATATATTTGTGCAATGCCGTTTGTTCTAAAGGGTGTATTTTTAAGAGGGATATTATTTAAAATTACTCTATCTCCTGATACGGATGGTCAGCTGTCATCGTGACAGAATGATTTTTATTTATTTTGATACTCAATACACTCCGTTGGATATTATACCACTTCACAGACAGGGGAGAGTGCGTAAAGAAGAAGCTATCACGTCCGATGAAGAGAATATTGAAGAAGATCCGAATTTATCGATTCGCCGTCTTGCGCAGCAAATTGACCTCTGTCCGTCCACTGTTTGGAAGATTTTTACGGAAAGATCAATTGTTGCAAGAACTCAAGCCAATGGATTTTCGATATCGCCGAAGATTCGGTGTATGGTCCAAAACTGAATTGGTACTTGATCCGCTGTTTTACCGCAAAAGGTTGGTCAATGATGAGGCTCAATTCTGTCTCAATGGCTACGTCAATAAGCAAAATTGCCGCATTAGGATCCCGAACAATCTACAAGAGATTATCGAAGAGTAATATATAGTATTTTATCCTCAAAAATGTACCGTTTGGTGTGCTCTATGAGCTGGTGGAGTTATTGGTTCGTATTTCTTCAAAGATGAGACCGGTCGACACGTTACCGTCTATGGCGATCGCTATAGGGAGGTAATAACTGACTTTTTCATTCCTCAAATTAATGGCATAAATGTGAGGGAGATGTGGTTCAAGATGGTGGTACATGCCACGCAGTGACCGTCAACATCGAATTACTGAGGCGGATATTCGCTCGGAAAATTATTTCGCGAAATGGACACGTGAATTGGCCACCAAGATCGTATGATTTTACGCCTTTAGCTTAATTTCTTTGGGGTAACGATGAGTCACTCGTCTACGTGAACAAACCAGCTACTCTTATAGATATATGGCCTAAAATGCTCGAAAAATAGTCCAAAATTCGACAGATCGACTGAGGTACATTAGAGAGAGCCGCGGACAAATATGCGTGAAACTATCTTCGAACTATAATTGCCACGAACTAATCTATGGATTCAATTAAAATATACGGCTTTTCGAATGATTTTCATGTATTTTATTTCAAAAACAAATCATATCGCTGCCAAAAAATATACTCTATTAATATCTATTCCGATAGAAAGCAACAGTTGAGCGGTGCTATATAATTCAATATGCTGATTTTCTCTCAATCTCTTTTTGTTGACATTTTGATTCTTCCGAAAATATATCGTTAGTTTGGAAATAATTTTGGATCTTTTTTTATTGAATGTAATACTATGTTTCTTTCTGTTGTATCATCACAATCATGAAGCAAGTATAAAACTGGTCGTTTATTTTGTAACAAGAACCTAACTGATTCGTATCTAAAGTAAACTGTACTTAAGAAAGGCTTTTCGCTTAAAATTTAAATGAAGCAAAAAAGAGAACGAGACAAAGACAAAAACAAAACATATCTTAAAATATATTGTCGTTTTATGAGATACATTTATGAGGAAAACTAAAAACTTGTTATTCTTGATATTGAACTGGATTCTTTTGATTATTCACGCATTCATTTTTCACATCGATACATCTGTTCTTTTTCTTTGAAGAACATAAGAAATCCATTTCAACCATTTTATGTTCATATATACACATATGAACACTCTCAAAACTCGATGGAATATCGTTAAAAGTTCATTGCTTCGCGCACAAACGATCCTATATAGATCTTATATATATATTCTTATTTACCTTTATGCTCTTTTCTTACACATAAACCAAATCATATGGAATACATACTTTTCATTATATAATTCTATCGATAAGATACATGAACTGCTTTTGTTGCAACTGAATCGCTCGGCAAACTTACTCTACTTTGAATATTACTGTCTCTTCTTTTTAAAGTGCATGAACTCTCGAAATTCTAGTAGTTCGTTTATTCGCATATGCCAATAATACGGAGATTAATTTACATTTGTCAATAAACCAACAAAAAATGTAATGGATTTCAAGTGCAATTCATGCGAAAATTTATTTTCTTATATAAAAAACGTATTTATACATTTGCGGAAAGAGCACCAAGTCGTTGACAATTCTGATAGAATCAAATGTCTCGAAAAACTTTTTTCCATGTTTCTGTTTTTAAATATGCTCACATCCTTGTAAATGTCGCAGCAAACAATAGCATTTGAGAACACTAGAATGGCAGTTGGTTTATTTGGATTCTAGCCGGTTTATTGGCAAATGTAAATTAACACGCGTATTATTGACACATGCCCATAAACAAAGTACTAGATTTTTAACAGTGTGGCAATTCAAATTGAAATCGTGCATAGATCAAATATATTTGTGCAATGCCGTTTGTTCTAAAGGGTGTTTTTTTAAGAGGGATATGATTTAAATTTACTCTATCTCCTGATACGGATGGTCAGCTATCATCGTGACAGAATGATTTTTATTTATTTTGATACTCAATACACTCCGTTGGATATTATACCACTTCACAGACAGGGGAGAGTGCGTAAAGAAGAAGTTATCACGTCCGATGAAGAGAATGTTGAAGAAGATCTGAATTTATCGATTCGCCGTCTTGCGCAGCAAATTGACCTGTGTCCGTCCACTGTTTGGAAGATTTTACGGAAAGATCAATTGTTGCAAGAACTCAAGCCAATGGATTTTCGATATCGCCGAGGATTCGGTGTATGGTCCAAAACTGAATTGGTACTTGATCCGCTGTTTTACCGCAAAAGGTTGTTCAATGATGAGGCTCAATTCTGTCTCAATGGCTACGTCAATAAGCAAAATTGCCGCATTTGGATCCCGAACAATCTACAAGAGATTATCGAAGCGTAATATATAGTATTTTATCCTCAAAAATGTACCGTTTCGTGTGCTCTATGAGCTGGTGGAGTTATTGGTCCGTATTTCTTCAAAGATGAGACCGGTCGACACGTTACCGTCTATAGCGATCGCTATAGGGAGGTAATAACTGACTTTTTCATTCCTCAAATTAATGGCATAAATGTGAGGGAGATGTGGTTCAAGATGGTGGTACATGCCACGCAGTGACCGTCAACATCGAATTACTGAGGCGGACATTCGCTCGGAAAATTATTTCGCGAAATGGACCCGTGAATTGGCCACCAAGATCGTATGATTTTACGCCTTTAGCTTAATTTCTTTGGGGTAACGTTGAGTCACTCGTCTACGTGAACAAACCAGCTACTCTTATAGATATATGGCCTAAAATGCTCGAAAAATAGTCCAAAATTCGACAGATCGACTGAGGTACATTAGAGAGAGCCGCGGACATATATGCGTGAAACTATCTTCAAACTATAATTGCCACGAACTAATCTATGGATTCAATTAAAATATACGGCTTTTCGAATGATTTTCATGTATTTTATTTCAAAAACAAATCATATCGCTGCCAAAAAATATACTCTATTAATATCTATTCCGATAGAAAGCAACAGTTGAGCGGTGCTATATAATTCAATATGCTGATTTTCTCTCAATCTCTTTTTGTTGACATTTTGATTCTTCCGAAAATATATCGTTAGTTTGGAAATAATTTTGGATCTTTTTTTATTGAATGTAATACTATGTTTCTTTCTGTTGTATCATCACAATCATGAAGCAAGTATAAAACTGGTCGTTTATTTTGTAACAAGAACCTAACTGATTCGTATCTAAAGTCAACTGTAGTTAAGAAAGGCTTTTCGCTTAAAATTTAAATGAAGCAAAAAAGAGAACGAGACAAAGACAAAAACAAAACATATCTTAAAATATATTGTCGTTTTATGAGATACATTTATGAGAAAAACTAAAAACTTGTTATTCTTGATATTGAACTGGATTCTTTTGATTATTCACGCATTCATTTTTCACATCGATACATCTGTTCTTTGAAGAACATAAGGAATCCGTTTCAACCATTTTATTACATATACCAGGTACTTGCATATGAAACCGCTGTATTTTTGCTAAAAAACACGTTTATTTTAGTATGATGGCAAAACATATTTTATTCAAAGTATTGTCCATTCGAATCCGCACATTTTTGCCATCTTTCGGACAATTTATGAATACCGCGCCAATGAAACTGTTCGTCTTTTGACGCAAACCAGTCATCGAGCCATTTTCTCAAATTTTCGTAAGAAGTGAAGCGCTGCTCCGACAGTGCGTGACCCATCGAAGCGAACAAGTAGTAATCTGACGGTGCCAAGTCTGGTGAGTAGGCCGCATGCGGTAGCACTTCCCAACTAAGCGCCTCAATCGTCTCCTTGACCAGTCTTGCAGTGTGTGATGGAGTATTGTCGTGCGATTCTCTTACTTTGTGTTGCTTTTTTTATATTCCGGCCGTTTTTGAAGCAATGCGCGGTTCAAATCGATCATTTGCTGTCGGTAGCGATCAGTATTAACCGTTTCACCAGGTTTTAACAGCTCATAATAGATGACACCCTTCTGATCCCACCAAACACACAGCATTGTCTTCCGTCCGAACCGATTTGGCCTTGCGGTCGATGTCGCTGGTTCGTCTGGTGTTACCTATGATCTCTTACGCTTAGGATTCTCGAAATATATCCATTTTTCATCGCCAGTCACAATCCGATGCAGAAACGACTTCCTTTTGTACCTTGCGAGCAGCAATTCACAAGTGGTTTTTCGGTTTTCTTGCTGCCTTTCATTCAGTTCATGTGGCACCCATTTTCCGACCTTCTGGATCTTTCCCATTGCTTTCAAACGTCTGGAAATAGTTGCTAATTCCACATTTAATTGTTCTGCGAGATGTGGTTGCGTCTGAGAATCGTCCTTATCCAGCAATGCCTGCAATGCTGTGACTTCAAACTTCCTCGGCGGTCTACCACGTTCTTCATTTCTCAGGTCAAAATTGCCATTTTTGAATCGTCTGAACCATCTCTACACTGTGTTTCACTTAAAGCATGCTCGTCGTAAGCTTCTAGAAGCATTCGATGAGATTCGGCAGCAGTTTTCTTTTAACGAAAGCAGAAAAGCAGTGCTGTCCGCATTTCACTATTTTCAGGCACAAAATCCGACATTTTTCAAGAGCGAAAAAAACACATTGTTGTATGAAACTTGAAATATTGTGTATAGAGTATTGTTGACAGATGTCATATTTACTAATAAGCATGAACAACATGATTTGACAGATCACACAGTACCAGCTATTGACCGCTAGATGTTAACCGCGGTTTCATATGCAAGTACCTGGTATACACATATAAGCACTCTCTAAACAAAACTTGATGGAATGTCATTAAAAGTTCATTGCCTTGCGCAAAGATATATTGCCATGACCTCTGGATTAGCTGAGCTGTTAACAGCTCCTGGAAAAAATAGCTACTCAGTTATGGTTGGTCCCACAGTTAAGATCAAAGCCCTGGTGAAAATAAGATGATCAATTAACTGGATTTTCAGTAATTTTTCCATATTTTGAATGCGTTTTCCAAGGCTAAATGTGACCTGTTGACTTATTTTGGACATTTTGTATTACTTGATGACTGATTTGATTTTTTGTGTGTAGCTTAAATAAAGGAATAATCAATCTAGTCAAACGTAACCTACTGATAACCGCTGTGGCCGAGCGATAAGTGCACTGCGCTTATTTTTGTCACAGTCATGGGGACGTAGATTCGAATCTCGGTGATGCGAAATGATTTTATTTCAGATTGCTTTGATTCGAAACTATGGCGTGCTTCGGAGGGCACGTAAAGCCGTCGGTCCCGTGCAAACAAGACCGTTTTATGTATGAGTGACTAAGCGAAAGCGTGCTAGATATAAAGACTGTTACACTCGAAAGGGTACATTCGGTATATAAACGTAGAACTTTTTTTTCACAACAACAGAAGTATTTGATTATAATTCATGTGTATTTTTTATGTGGTTCAGGTCAACGTTATTGAAAATACAAAGAATATAACTTTACATGCGAAGAACTTAAACATATCTAACGACATCGTGATAAAAAAATCCGATGATTCAAGGCAGCTCACTATTAACAAAACCGAATTCCAAGAAGAGTTTGACTTCTTTATAGTACATACGAATGAGGTGCTTCAAAAAGATACACGATTTGAAATAAGCATACCCTTCAATGGTGATTTAAGCACTGATCTTGTGGGATTTTATCGTAGTAGCTATATCGATAAACATACAAACGAAAGACGGTAAGATAATCTGTAAATCAAGAAGCTTGTTACCTAAATTTTTTATGTAGCTGTTTTATTTTTGTTTGAAGATGGATTGCTGTTACACAATTTGAAGGTATGCCATATAAAAGCATTCAAACAATCGGTTTTCAAAATATGATGTTTAATTTTGTTGTATTGTATATAGTCACTGAACCAAATTATTTTTTGATCTTTTGTAGCCACTTATGCAAGACTGGGCTTCCCTTGTTTTGATGAGCCAGGTGTGTATTTATTTTATTTTTCCTTCATCCTTCTAATGCGCCAATTGTTGATGTTCATTATGAACAATAACAATTATATTTTCAAAATTGAAAATGATTCTGTACCGCTCTGTTTACATCCCATAAGTCCGAAAAGAATAGATTTGATTTGATATATATTGCACCATCGACAGACTTCATTACTGGAAACAGTGGTCTTTAATACAGACCTGCTATCTCTGCAATCCAATGCATCAATATACTCATTAATTATTCTAATCAGTATCACTGGTTGATACAAAAAATAGTTAATTTTATAAAAATCAATGTCAAGTAGTTTAGGATGATCGAGTTTCGTCGAGTCTTCGAACTCAGAGCTATTATTTACATGATTTACCAAACTATCGTTGACTTTAATACTATTTCGATTCAGAAAAATGCGAAATTTGTTTAACTTCAATTTTTACATTTCCACACACAAAAGTGAAGGCAAAAGAATTGGAATCGGTCTAAAAATTAAGACCCCTGAAAATTGTGTTTTTTATCGTTTTCGAGCACAGAAAGGAAAATGGACTAGTTTTTTCGGTATCGGAATGTAGGCGTAGTCCCTACGCTGTATGCTACACGCAATTTTTTTTTTTAACGTAATAAAATCAGTAAATAAATCGAACGTGAAAACTCAAATAGGTCTTCATTGAGAATAGAAACTTTTTAATTTTCATCTCATTCAGACAATATCTTCGAGTAGTTCAATTGGGGTCTAGTTAATTAAAATGCGGGTTTTTCAAAATAATGACGTTTCGTGATTGGTCCACATTGTATCAATATGAAACTTCCAGAATATTATTATTTTTATGAAAAAAAAGTCATACATATTTACAAGTCATTCCGATGAGAGTTAGGACTACCTTTCCTACAAAGTTTTCGATGCTCAGGGTCGAAATGAATATTTTTTGGAGGTAGTTCTAATTTTTATCCGAATTCATTTATTTATTTATTTATTACGAAGCCTAAATTTATGTCAATATGTGTTCACAGCGAACTGTGAACATGCTGGTCAGAAACCCAATACGACATAAATTCCGCCCATGGTACGTCTTGAAAAAAAGAATACAGTCAGGGGTGGGGTGATATTAGAGAGAAGCTCTACTATCAAATTGGGTCCAGAAAACCATCGCGAAACCGGTCTGTTTCTGGTAAGAGACAGAGGAAATACAATACAATAAATTTTTGAAATGAAATTTAAGTTAACATTATTATGAGAAAGTGAAAGCAAAAACATAAGCAAAAGCATGTGAATGATGATGATGATGAATGATGATGATGATAATGATGATGGTGATGAAAACTTTAATCTAATTGTTGAGAAAATATCATCACATTGCTCCGAGTATTCACGATCAAATAAATTTAATGGAGCATTTATTGTTCGGCGCGTAAATAATGCTTAAGATTTAATTTAAACAAAGTCAACGATTCGGATTTTCTAATTTCAACCGGTATGCTATTCCAGAATTTAATTGCGGAGTAACTAAAGGCGCGATCGTCAAAGGCGGTACGTGGATTAAAATTAACGCGAAGGGTATCAGGGTATCGCGACATTTCACCGTTCCGAACAAACATGTGATTCAAGTATACAGGAGACTGCTTTGACAGCTGCTCAAATATTAATACTGCTGAGTACAACTTTGCTCTTTTCTCTGGAGTTAATTCATTTAGACGCTGCCGGTATTCAGTGACATGTTCATTACGCCTTAATCCGAAAATGTATCTGATTTTGTCATTATCAACTTACAGATCTCGATGAACTTGGTTTTGAGTGTTATGAGCACCCTAGCCATACGTTATGACATCACCATAGTCCATGATTGGATTAATTAACGCGATTGCCATATCACGTTTGATATAATTGGGTATAAAATGCTTCGAAAGACGTATGCGATTTAAGACGCCACACACCTTTGCAATTTACACTTGTCATGCTCTTGAAAATTAAAGTTTTCGTCGACAATCACACCAAGGTTCTTTATTGACTTGCAAAATTCAAGTTTTTTATCACCTATTTTCACGTCATTGATCATATCGAAATTCAACCGACCCGTTTGATGCTTAGAACCGATAATCATTACTTAAGATTTTGATCCGTTCAACTTCATACCGCGTTTTATAAAATCATTTAATTTTGCAAGATCGGAGTTCACTTTATCAATGCCATTATTAATTTGATCAAAATCGACTTCTAGGAGTGCTTGAGCGTCATCCGCGAACAAATGGCCAGTCATGTGTTCGAGCACGTTGAGAGTATCATTGAAATATGTTGGATCTTGTTAGCTTTTAGAATATTGTCATTAGTCTATGAAAAGAAATCTTTATAAAATAAAGTCAGTTCATCTAGCTATTCAATAGAACAGAAGCAATCTTTCAATACTCAACAATATATAAGGAAAAGAAAGTTTGGCCGAAATTACAACCTTGAAGAACTCCATTATTAATTGGAACAAAAACAGACTCTTGGTCACCGACTTTAACTTTTTGACTAATAACTATAGATTGATTTGATTAATGCGAGAGCACAGTTAGAAAAACCGTACGATTCACAAACTTTCAAAAGTGCATTAAATGACTTGAACTTTTGTGTAACACTATTTTTGTATAAAAAATGAAATCAAGAAAGTTGCATAATGATATTATATAATAAAATGAATATAGATCACTTACAGATTTTTCGTTTCTCGGGGCCAAAACGAAAAATGTGTATTGGGACTACCTATATTTAGTTCACATTTTGTCATCTTGAAACTTTCGGATTCTGATTCCTCAGCGAAAAGAATTAATCACACAAAATTCTTCATATGGAATAGAATCCCAGTAATTTTCAGCTCATTCGGATTTTTCAGGTAGTTCAATTGAGGTATAGTCATAAAATGGAGGGTTTTTCAATATAATTACGAAAAACTTGTATGGGGACTTTGTTCAGTTCACATTGGATCATTATGAAACTCTCAAAGTCCATTTTTTGAGAAGAAAATAAGATGTGATGAATTTTAAGTCATTCCGATGAGATTTGGACAACCTCCTGCACAACATTTTCGATTTTCGCAGACAAAATGGATATGTTGTACCTACCAGAGGTAGTCCTAATTTTTATCAGAAAGACTTGAACTTATATGCAACTAAATTGTTTGATAGAAAATTATGAAACTTTCGGACTCTGATTTATCAATGAAAAAATTAAACTCCGAATGCAGATGAAATGGAGGAAGCTAGAGTGATTTTTAAATGCAATGTGCAAGGGATGTAATTCGTGGAATACATTGTGGAAATGCTCATCTCACGCATGTAAGACTTTTTATTCTTGATATGGATTGACATTTATTCTTGATATGGATCCTGAATAACAGATGAGAATTCTAAAATTGGACTAATATGAGATAAATTAAATATTCGCTGAGTGTCTCGTGTGAAATTGCAATTCGAAAAGTTTTTGATATCTGCAAGCGATCTTTTTGCTTACATGGTTCTTTCTTAAAAGAGAATTGCTTGCAAATAACATTCCAAGGCTATAGTTTATTTCGATGATCGAATTAGATCGACTTGCAGGTCGGGATTTGGCTTTGGATAATAAAGGGTGTTTCAATAAGAGTGTCGGGATGTTGAATTAAAATAAAATACAAACGAAATCATGACTTGACCAACATTTTTATTGGGAATTGCAGCTATATCTATGGCAATTAGTAATGGAATATAGCATCATCTAAATATCCTCCACGACTACGCTTTGTAGACACCATCCGTTCACCCCAATTTTTTATGACATTTTGGCATATTTCGGTCGGTACATTCGATATTTCGCGTGTGATGTTGGCTTTCAGGTCTTCAATGTTTTGCGGATTGTTGGCATAAACTTTACTCTCTATGAAACCTCAAAGAAAAAAGTCCACCGGTGTCAAATCACATGATCGTGGTGGCCAATTAACATTACCATTTTTCGATGAGGATGAAGGTGCTGAAAAATGCGAAAAACGAATTTTCGTCCGAAGAGGTTATTCAGGTTTGGAGTACTTTGTCGCCAATTGTTGAGTATTGAGTGTGAACAGTTTTTTAGTTGGAATAAGAATACTATTCTCGAGCAAAGACTGAAGTCGTTATCAAACTCAATCAGCAAATTTTCATGCGATATTGAGAGTAACTCTACATTTGAAAACTGGTATAACCGATTTAAAGATTTGTTCATCGAAGACGCGGAAACTCTCGACGATAAAGTCAAAGCTCGAGTGTTGATCAAAAAACTCGACACTCAAAGTCACACAAAATATGTCAATTATATTTTACCGAATGTTCCGTCAGACTTTAAAATTTTCGAAATGATTTTAAATCTAACAAAAATTGTCGGACGCCACGATTCGTTATTCAATCTTCGATTCAAATGCTTTCAATTGAATAAGTCCGACGAAATGACCAACCTCTCGTACATGGGATTAGTAAATACAAGTTGTGAAAATTTTTAATTCGAGAAAATGTGCGTAGAACAGTTTAAGTGCTTAATTTACATGCATCGGGAAAGTCATTCCCAATGACTAGCGAAGTTGAGTGTACCGTAACTTTCAGAGGTGAATCTCATCTCAAAACATTTTACGTGTCACGGAATGAAGATTTGAACGTATATCGATGATTTTTGTGCCAAAGAAAATGTTTTCAGTTTATTTGAGTGCAACGACCAATATTCATTCCAATTGTTATTAATGATGCTCAATGCTCATACCCAGTGCTCTTGCAAAAATAAAAAAAAACGCATTATTTATGACGCGCGAAACCAAGAAAATTCTAATAAAAACTCTACTATAAATCTAATAAAACTCTACTATAAATCTAATGAAAGCTCTACTAACAGCCACTAATAATGAAGAATCTACTAACATTCTACTAACATTCTACTTACATTCTACTAATAAATCTACTGCCATTCTACTAATAAATCTACTAACATTCTAATAAAAATCTACTAAGACCTACTAATTAGTTAGATGTTAGTCACTAATAAAATAATAATTATTACTTCTTAGTGGCTACTAAGACCTACTAACTAATAAAATAATAAAATTGGTGAAACTACTCAAATAATAAAAAATCTACTAAATATTAACATTTTTGCCAACGACTACTCAAATTCACCCAATAAGGATTTTTCGTCGTGTTTCGACAAAAGCCTCGGTAAATGCAAACATTTCAAAGCACATTTATCACTCAAACCGGACTCATCTCCACTTTTTATCGCCGCTCGTCCAGTACCGTTCGTTGTTCAACCTCTCATCGAAAACGAACTCAAACGACTTCAAGATTAAGGCGTAATTTCACCAATTACAAAATCAAACTGCGCTGCCCCGAAAGTTGTAAAACCAAAGAAAACAGGTGAAATCCGAATCTGTGGTGATTTTTCCACTGGATTGAATAACTCACTTGGAAATCATCACTATCCGCTGCCATTGCCGGAAGATATTTTCACCAAGCTCAACGAGTCAACTATGTTCACGCACATTGATTTATCTGACGCTTTTCTTCAAATTGAGTTAGACGATGACTCAAAGAAACTCGCTGTTATGAGCACTCATGTTGGTTTATTCCAGTATAATCTTGGTCTTAGACGCAGAGCCATCAAACAAACTACTTATTTTCTTGTATACGGCAGATTTTCGAAAAATTATCATTGTCCTACCGTGTTCTATCCGAAACATAACACTTTTTTCATTGTAATTGAGCGGATCACTTTATTCGCGGTTCTATTCGCGCGACGTGGAAAAGTATACTTTTTCGCACCAATACGGACGATTTTAGTGTTAAATTCTTTGTTGTGATCCAACTAGCCTAGAAATTTAAAAATCTGCCGAAATAAGTGGGCGGTTTGTTTAGAAAAGACGAATTAAAAAAGAGAATTCTCATGTTTACAATTTACATTGGTGGAATTGACAGATACTTATATAGCAAAGTTTATTCAAAACAAAACAACTTAAGTACTTTGCGGCTGTGGAAACAAGAAAAGTGCACCGCGAAATAACTTTATCATAATTTTAACGGCGTTCTACTCATTTTAAGTGGTCATCAATTATCAATTTCGAGATATTTCATTAGCAGTTTTACAATTAATTTCATGTTGTCTTCGCTCTTATTCTCTACTATTTATGTCAATATTACGGTAAATGTTCGGTTAATGCTGCTTTCATATGTGACGGGTGTACACGTATTTTAGTGAGTTCGTTCCAATTTCATACATTTGGCCGAGTTTATTTTCGTAAATTTTTTTTGTGTGTTTTTTCTCGGGTGCAGTGTGGCTTAGCACGCCTCCACCTTAAATTCATTTAGCTCGAAATCGAAACATTGTGCCTCGGACGAGGGGAGGCCACGGAGCTCGCCCTCCCCGGGACCTGACCGGAGCTCCACAATTGGTATTTAAAGTCACTCAAAAAATTTTTATTAATATAATTTTACCCCATTGTCTCTTCGTTTCAAGTCGTACCATGGGCGGATTTTATACCGTATTGGGCACTGTTGCCAACAAGTTTATAAAGTGTACTGGGTACAAATGATGGCATAAATTTAGGTCTTGTATTGAATAAATGAATAATTTCCGATACTCTCACCAACGTTTCACCTTTCATCTCGTTATCCGACACACTGGATTCCTTCCGTTCAATTTAAGTTGCTTTCGTTTACTCACGCGAAAATATTCTCATTGTTGTGCACTGTATTTTAAGTGAGAGCTGTCATACGTTTGAAAATCTTCTCAAAAATTGTTGTTGTATGTAGATTTAGAATTATTTCTATGATAATTGAACTTTGCACAAAACTGACAACACGAATGATCCAAAATCTTTGACAATTACATGCAAAATATGAGGAAGCTTTGATCAGGCCTTTTTTAAAATATATTATTACATAAAATTGCATTATAATTATAAAATACTACGGCGAGTGGTCATTCAACAAGGATTCCTGTAGTCATACCTATAGTCATTCACCGGAGTAAATTTTCTGTGCTTGACATTCCTGTAGCCAGCACAGCAAAAAAAAGCTTTATTACAAATCAACATAAAATGTGTGGTAGTTCCAATGTTCGGATTGGAGCACCAGAATAGATCTAAATCGTTTAGTTAATTTTTGAGAGTACCTTCTATGATATCCTCTATGATCCATGATTTCATATTATATTCTATATTTTAATGAGTCAGATATGAAGGCGAGATTCGATATAAGTATAGGACACAACAAAAAATTCACCGCCCTAAGTAACATGCCGAAGGTTGCCTCAGAACCAATGTATGGTATTTAAATATTGTATGATAATTCAAGGGAATCGAATTCGCAATTAATTCATTTTATCCATTAATAACAGCGCGGATAAACCAGATTGGGTGTTGGACAAATTTGATATCACAGTACCAATGGCAACCTATCTAGTTGCTTATACTGTCAACGACTTCGAATTTAGGGAATCACCTGCAGACGGTGAGGGTGAAATTGTATTTAGAATATGGGCGAGACCAGATGCAATCTCACAGGTAATAATTTAACAGGGACCGCGACCGACTATACCGCAGTATTTTTTTCAGAATGCTTTTTTCAGTTTTCTTTCAAAAATACCGGCATGATGTTTTATTATATACTATATATTATATATATATATATATTGGGAGTACAGATTGGAAACCGCGCATTCGTTACTAACTTCATATCTATCATAGATGTCATTATTTTGACTTTGACAGCTATTGTATCTTAAAGAGGATAAAAAAATACATTGAAAACGATCTGTCAAACTTATCATTCAGTTGAATACACAAGTTTATTATTGCGTTGAAAATGTCGAGCTACGTGCCTACAAAACAGCATTTGCGGGAAGTTTTACTTTATTGGTTTAATCTGAAGAAAAATGCTTCCGAGAGTCATCGTTTGTTATGCGAAGCATATCCAGAATATGCTCCGTCGATTAGAACGTGCCAGGAGTGGTTTGCGCGGTTCAAAAGTGGTGATTTTGATGTGGAAGACAAAGAGCGTCCAGGCCAAGTGAAAAAGTTTGAAGACGAGGAGTTGGAAGCATTACTCGATGAAGACTCGTGTCAAACGCAAGAAAAACTTGCAAAATCATTGGGAGTGACACAACAATCCATCTCCTATCGTTTGCAAGCCATGGGAATGGTTCAAAAGCAAGGAAATTGGGTGCCATACGAATTGAAGCCGAGAGACATCGAACGCCGTTTTTTCACTTGTGAACAGCTGCTTCAAAGGCAAAAACGGAAGGGTTTTTTGCATCGTATTGTGACTGGTGATGAAAAGTGGATTCATTACGATAATCCGAAGCGAAAAAAATCGTATGGTTACCCCGGCCACGCATCAACATCGACGCCAAAGCCGAACATTCATGGCTCGAAGCTAATGCTGTGTATTTGGTGGGATCAGCTCGGCGTGATCTATTATGAGTTGTTGAAACCAAACGAAACCATCACAGGAGCATTGTACCGAACTCAATTGATGCGTTTCAGCCGAGCACTGAAGGAAAAACGGTCGGAAACGGTCGCAAGACACGATAAAGTTATTTTGCAACATGACAACGCTCGGCCACATGTTGCTCAGGTCGTTAAAACCTACTTGGAAACGCTTCGATGGGAAGTCCTACCCCACCCGCCGTATAGCCCAGACATTGCCCCTTCCGATTACCACCTCTTCCGATCAATGACACATGGCCTGGCTGAACAGCATTTCCATTCTTACGAGGAATGCAAAAAATGGGTCGATTCATGGATAGCCGAAAAAAGCACAGATTTCTTTCGACGCGGAATCCGTAATTTGCCAGAAAGATGGGAAAAAGTTGTGGCTAGCGATGGACAATACTTTGAATAATCAATTTGTAACCATTTTTCCATAATAAAGATCGAAATTTTGAAAAAAATACGCGGTTTTCAATGTGTACTCCCAATAATAATAATTAAACAAGGAACAAAATGACGTAAATTCCAATATATTGATTAATATTTTCAGAAAAAATCATTATTTTAAGTTTACAAGACTTATTTTGAAATTTTATTTATAGTTGAGTCAAATAAATTACAAAAATTGAGTTCGAATGCATTTCGGTTCTGTCTTACAGACCAACATCATTATATATTATGTACTGTACCGAAATATTGCGGTACGAATAGCTATGTGTTGTTATTGAATAATTACATACAAATTATGCAGTTCGGTTTGAAATTTACAAATTAACAGACAATCATCTTGTACGTATCAGTTCTGACATTAAAGCAAGCAACATCTAATAAACTGAACGTGTCGGTATATCATATGCATTTATTATTTTATTTTCTAGATTCAGTATAATTTCTCACATCATGTTACGGATCTAAAAAAATATAATTGTAAATGCAGGCACAAAAATCTTTAGTTACCGTTGGTATCGTTAATCTACATGAATTGAAAAAAATATTCTCACAACTGAAACTGAAAAATAGACTTTTTTATAATTTCTCATTCATTAGGTAATATTTTCAGGGCATGTCGAATGATTTATTCATTTATTTAAACACCGCCAAAGATAAAACAGACTTAATAGTAATCAATAATTTAAAATATAATTTATTCACAAAAATTTGTATTTGAATAAAATGCAATGCAATGCACACCCAACCTCAAATTAACATTAAAGAGGATCAGAAATGAGGGGCTCAGAGTAAAAATGTTACTTCAGATCTTACCTCCCGCTCTTACTTATGGGCCGTCTCATAATTAAGAGCAGGAGTTAAGATCAGAAGTAACATTTTTACTCTGAACCCCTCAAATACGTGTTGGAAAGTTCAAATTGATAACAAAATTAATTCCAGTCATTTGAAGCGATTTTACTTGCGAGCGGAGTGAATTGCGAGATGTTGATGGTTGAATGTTTACATCAACATTGTATATAGTAGTGTATAGTCTTACATTCGATTCAGAGGCTCATTATAGGTGTAGTTCGTACTGTGTGATGAAATTCGAAAAAGTTGATTGCTGCCAAGATTCCTGTTTGGCTAATTAAACGTGATTTTGCCTTGGAGCTCTGGTACATCTATAACTCCATTTATGAGATCGTAAAGAAAGAAAATGAGGGCAGGGATTGCTATTATCATCCCAATCTATTTAGCGAACAGCAAAGCGAGTGTATTTTTTTTTGAATAGTCTCGATTCTGTCGGTATGCACTTGATAGTGCGGTTGCCACACTGAGGAAGCATACTCAAGATGGGATCGGACCAATGCGCAATAAAAATTCTTGAGTACGTATGGATCAAACATATTCGAACAGAAGCGGCGCAAAAATCCAAGGCTGGCATACGATTTGGCAATTGTGGTATCTATATAATGAGTAAAAGTAAGTTTTGTGTCTAGATGGACGCCGAGATCTTTGAATGTAGTTAATCTTGCGATCGTATTACTTCCCATGACATAATAAGCTTGGAACGGCTGACGTTTTCGATGGAACGCCATGAATTTGCACTTGTTGACAGTTAATGAAAGGCGATTTTCGACACACCAATGATATGAAATTAAAAAAAAAATCTGGGAAAATTACCCAAACTTACCGCAAATCCCAAAATGCCGGTATTGAACGGTTTAGTACCACGGTTATTATTCCTTGTACCGAGAAATTGCGGTACATTCTACATAGCTATTCGTTTTGCAACATTCCGGTACCGGTACATCGTACCGCAGTTTGTGCCGCGTGTCGAAATCGAACCGGTCGCGGTCCCTGTAATTTATTTATCCAAAATTTATTCGATGCAAAAACATAATATATTGTACATTAATGGCATTTATCTAACCACGTTTAACAGGTAGAATATGCGAAGTATGTGGGCCCAAAAGTACTAAAGTTTTTCGAAAAAACATTCAACGTGAAATATCCGCTTCCAAAGATGGATATGATTTCGATTCCAGATTTTAGGTTAATTGTTTTTTTTATTATTGATTTTATTTTAAAATAATAATCCAAACATAAAAATTGAAATGTAAAAAGAAATAATTTGGTGCATTTATTAATAATGAAATAATTTAACTTTAATAGTGCTGGCGCTATGGAAAATTTTGGTAAATATTTAAAGCAGTAAACAGTACAAAAAGTGGCTTAAACTCAAATCCTCAATCCCCTAGAAATTATTTCTATCGTTGAGATGGAGAGGCGGTACGTCAGTGTTATTTAAAATTTACACACTCGCCTCTCAATCTCACTGTTTGGTTTTTATATGTAAATAAATCTAATTAGAGCAAGAAATTAGCAAAAAAAACACGTAAAGGCACTATTTCTAAGGCCGATTGCTATACGCATCCATAGGAAATTTATGCTGATAATCGTGCACGATTGCAATCGGACGCTTTGGAAATAGAGATTTAAAATTTAATTCTACAGATTTATTCCAGAATCTCTTGGAATCGGCATAAGGGTGCAATTTTCAAGACGCACGATTGTGATCATGCGCGATTGCTTCACTTCTTATAGATCTATAGGATTGCAGATCGCATCCTAAGCAATTTAACCAACAATGCGCAAAGAACGTTACGAATAGGTTTTGGTGTATCCAACGAATTTTCGTGAAGATCAAAATGTTGTACATATCTATTGAATATATCGATAAGAGAGTATGTTATTCAGCACTTATGGCTGAGTAACGGCTGAATAAAAACATACTCTCCCATCGATATATTCAATAGATATAACATTCATAAAATGCACCAATGAAAAAGTAACGGATATATATTAATTTGCAGCGATTGTACGTTTTTTCCCATTTCTACGTTGATCGTTCCTTCATCTTATTTACACAGCTATTTCCTAGGCTGACAATGCAATAAATGTGTATTTCTAACTGTTTGTGTAATTTCTCACCTTATTCAAGGTTTGATAACTTATCGAGAATCAGCACTGCTATTTCAGCCAAATATATCATCATCGAGTAGTCAACATCATGTAGCATCGGTTATCGCACATGAATTAGCTCACCAATGGTTTGGAAATCTCGTCACTATGCGATGGTGGGTGGATTTGTGGTTGAATGAGGGTTTTGCTACATACGTAGCCAGTTTAGGTGTGGAACATTTACATCCAGAATGGAATTCGTTCCAAGAGGAATCACTTGAAAATACAGTTTCTGTGTTCGAATTTGATGCACTAAAATCTAGTCATCCAGTTTCTGTAAATATTGGAAATCCAAATCAAATTTCATCGATATTCGACCGCATATCATACGACAAGGGTGTAAGTAGATATCCAAACATGCTCCCAAAACACATTATATTATTATTAATTCTGCATGATTGCAACTGATCGATGTGAATTTCAGTCAACAATCATTCGCATGATGCATTTATTCCTGGGACATGAAGTGTTTTTCGGTGGTATTAGTAATTATTTGAATAAATATCGCTATAATAATGCTGAACAGGACAATTTGTGGGATGAACTCACTCAAGAATCCCACAAAAATGAGGTTTTGGAAGAACATATTACAGTCAAACAAATTATGGATACGTGGACTCTTCAAACCGGCTATCCTATTGTTAACGTAGCACGTAACTATAAAAATAATACAGCTGTAGTGACACAATATCGATTTTTGAAAAATCCAGCACATAAAAAGTTCACAAAAATCCAGGACCAACAAGGGTGTAAGTAAAAATGTTTTTTTTTCAACATATATTATATTTATATATACTGATTGTTAGTAAAATTCAGCGTTGAAATACGTTGCGCTTCTACACATTTTTGAGGTGCAATTAATTAACCGTTATTTCACCCGCATCTACCGTCGAAATAAGATGCAATTCAGGTGATACGTACCTGTGCGCCACATCCGAATTAAATCCACTTTTGACGGATTATACGATAAATTTGTAAATGAATCAACATCAATATTAATTGTAATACAAACTTTTCATTGAGTGAAATACAAAACGGCAACCAGAGACAACTTGATGGTATTCGGTAGGTCAAATACACAGTGACATTTCAACATTTAAACATAATCCATATGTGTTTATCAAGGTTTTCAACATATCGAAATATTGTTGACATTCATAAGTGAAAGGTTTTGAGTGGGAAAAATGCATTCTAAATCATTTGCATTCTTATCATCATACCATCGTTTTCCATTCGGAATTTCATTTAGAATAGAATCAACTCTGCATAAAGTGGACGAAGTTTCATTGGTATTGGTGTTTTGGCCCCATACAATTTTCGCATAGAAAGCATCAGAAGTAGCTGTTATTTTGAAGAATTGAGTTGCTTCACAACGAGTTCTTCATTTTGTGTGTTTCAATGCATAACTGTGTTTCGTTTTTTTTTTAATCGGTACATTTGTTTTCGATTGACATTCAATTGAAGTTGAAACAATAATTTTGGAAATGTTTCCTGATTTTGTGCGGGAATCGTGACAGTTTTGTTGGTAAGCACTCAAAAATATGTGAATTTTTCTTGATTTTGTAAAGTGATCAATTGTTTACATTGGTTGCCGTGCATATGGATTCCATCATCGACTGCAACTCATTTTAATTTTTCTGCTTCTTTTTTTTATTGGAAAAAGAAAAAAAAACACATTATACGTTTATAGACCGAATTTACCTTTTCGAGTGTAACAATCTTTAAATCAAGTATAATATCGCTTGTGTGGTTATTGGTGAGAGACTTACTGGACCGTACTGCACCACACTCATACATACAACGGTCTTTTTTTGCACGGGACCGACGACTATACGTGCCCTCAGAAGCACGCCATAGTTTCGAATCAAAGCAATTTGAAATAAAATCATTTCGCATCACCAAAATTTGAACTTATGTCCCTGTGAGTGTGACACGAATGAGCGTAGTGTACTTACGCTCGGCAACCGCCTGGGTTCTTATTAATTTGTTCATTGAAAATATCGGAAGAAATGTGATCCGTGACATTTTCACCGCTGTAACAGAGGAAAACGTTCAAAATATCGCTAAAGTCCAAATTCCAGATGGATTTAAAACAATGTTTACAGAGTTACGAGCCAAATATCACTTTGAATGGTCAAGCCCGCATCAGATGGGCCACGCATAGGTTTTATGTAATCGCTGCACGCTGTACTTTCTTATTCGAAGACCAACTCACAATGATTGCATAAATTTCACGTCTCCAACGGGTGCAAATTGTTTCAAGAAATGTCCATAGCACACCAGAAAATATCAGCGCTGATGTTACTACCACCGTTTATTGTGACAAAGAAGAGCCAACGACGCAAAAAGCTTGATCAATGCGTTTAAAGTCTGATTGCGAGAGGCATCATGATTCCAGCAAACCAATTAATAAAGAAATTGTACCTATTTCATGAAAAACTGGCCACTAAACCCTGCGATTGGGGTTCGAATGGTAGACGTTGCTGCGAAGAACCGTAGACCAAACGGAACAAACGGAACAACAACAACAATATATTGCCGTATACGGTTTAAGATTGCAAGACTCTGTTGTGAGACTACCAGCACCTCAAAGACCACAATTTCGTAGATGAGAACGAGCACACTGGAGACCCAATGCAAACGTTGCTCCGTGTCATTTTGTTGCTTTGATGATATTCAAGCGGACGATGCTTTGTATCTTCTCCTATGTAAAGGGGTAGTGAATGTCGTTGGACCGCAACGTTTCACACCTTCCCCGCCTTCCCCTTCCTTTTTCAAACAGCGAGTTTGACAGTCTCCGCATCTTTGCTGTCATTGTTTGAAGAAGGGGAAAAGTGTTTACCATCCATAGACGAATGGTACAGAGGGCGCTGCATCGTCCGCTTGATATTAGTATATGTTGAATTAACAATGTTAATTTAACATACACATGAGTACAAATTTTATCTGTAGGTAAGTATCATTTTATCAATTGAAAATAATTGATACTGATTGATAATGATTGTTATTGATGTTGATTCATTATCAAAAATGAACTTAATTCGGGTGTGGCGCACAGTTAGATGACACCCGAATCAAAACCATTTTCTACGGAAGGAATGGGTAAACTATGATCAATTCCACTCCTCAGCTTGACTCAAAATTGTTTCTTAGATACCGAAAACCCATGTTGGTGGATCCCTCTCAGTTTCACAACAGAGCAAGAGCTCGATTTCAATACAACTGAACCGAAAACTTGGATGGAATGTGATACCAAAAATCAACCAGTTTATAAAGAAATAATCGATTTGCCTGAAAGTGATGAGTGGATTATATTTAACATACAAATAGCTGGATTGTACAAAATACGTACGTAAATCGTGTTGAGCTCACGCAACATTGATCCGACTAAATACTTAATAAAACCACTTTTGCAATGAAATGTTCCTCCTGTTTTATCCATCGAAATTGCAAGCCAAAGACGATTTGCGTTTCTCGAGAAAGTGAAACTATCCGATTTAGCTTCACAATTTTCTGGAAAGTCTCATAGAGAATATAATATTAAGGGGTAGTTTGTCTGGGTTAATAGCTTCAGCCCCCTCACTAACAAAAGTTTTTAAATTTTATCAAAGGATTTGTTTGTATTATTCACAGCAATTCAATATTTATTCAATTTAGTTCTTGATATAATACTGTGGAAAATTTATTGATAATTTGGTCGGATCTGTTTGCTCTTTTTATTCACATATCTTAGATTAGAATGTAAAGCGTACAAATTATAGTTTGCAAACTGTCCAATAGTGTCAAAATTGAGGTTATTTTGGGTGCTACTATTTGATATTTCTTTTTTTTATGTTTTTGATTGAGACATAATTTATAAAAAAGCTTGTATATTCTTGCGCACGCTGAAGGAGAGAGTTCGAATCTAATTTTGTTCCAATAATTTATGTTTAATTTATTTATTTCATAGATGCAGCTCATTCGTGGAACCTTCAATAAACGTGTAAAAATATATCGTTAGTTCTTTCGGTAAAGTTCAGTTTGATATTGTGTGTTCTGACCTAGGGGGATTTGACTCTCACGAATGCAGTGCAGTTCGAATTTTTGCGTATGTTTGCACGTGTACGAATGTTTTTCAACCCGAAAAGCAGAAGAATTTGCGAATGCTTGTACATATGTGTGGATGTCAATTCGAATGTTTACATGTACAATATTATTATGTTTCCTGTGCACAATTGCGCATACGCTTAAATCTTCCACATATTATATATTACAGTTGTTGATACTTTTGATCGAGGATTTTGTTCATGATTGATTATAATGTGGGGGCGATTATATCGGATCTCACCACAATTAAAACCTGTATCTCTTCTTTTAGAAAAATCCATTCAAACATTGCAAGGTTGAATGATTAAAAATACAATATGTATAAATATTACATTCGATAACTATGCTAAAAATATCACATAATCACAATATCACAATATTAACAATGCTGATGAAATTCAAAAAGAAATGGTTTAATTACAATCATTGGATTGGTTGTTGTTTCAACCCAAGATTCAATTTATCACAGGCAAATAATTTAGATTTAAAATTTGCACGAGGAGCAGGTTCTTTAAACAGTTCATCAATGAAGTTTGCAAGTTTACACATCTGATTTATTGGTGCCGTATGTTCATTAATAAGTGATAGATTCTTTATTCTAAAAGTCTCCACCGACGATTCACGAAGATTGAATGGGTTTGAATGAAGCGCAATATCGTTTTTTATCTGTGAACATGGGATAATGTCGTTCAATACGTCGTAGAAAAACAGCAAAGCTGCATTGATACACCTCCTTTCAAGTTTCATCATTTGCAAATTTTCCAGTCTACATTCATATGAAGAAATACGATAGTTGTTTTCGGCAGATGGATATTCTCTCAAGGCAAATATTGTAAATTGCTTTTGCACCGATTAAATCTATCGATATCGAATGATATGGTAACCATACGACACAACAGTATTCAAGCAATGATTGAATCTGAGTGTTATATAAAGTCTTGAGCGTATTCAGATTTCTTATGTCAAAGCAAAAGCGTTTAATAAATCCAAGTGTAGATTTTGCTTTAGACACTATAATATTTATGTGGTTATAAAGTTCAGTTTCGAATCCACAATCACACCAAGGTCCTTAATTTACAGGAAATTTGTCTTTGATCGCTCGTTTTAAGTTTTCAAACACGTTTTCTGACGATATCCCACTTGTACTTTACTGTCAAATGTAAATGACGCATATGCGTATGATCGCGGGCTCTTAAAACATTCGAATGTTTCCATTACTTTGCGTTGTACGCCGTTGTGAATACCTACGTTTAAGAGAGGATGTGTACAGTGCGGATTCATATATGTTTGCGAATTTTTGTAGGATCTGCGGATCGTCAATCCCCCTAGGCTCTGACATTTATATGATCTCTCTGCAAAATATATGTTTTTATTACCAACTCAGGGTGCATTGTGAACGCAAAAGTTAACCGAATGTTATAAAATGAGAAGAAAATAAATGGTCTTACATACATACGTAAGACCAACTTTTCCGCATATTCCTCGAAAGTCCACGGGTCAACATCGTATCATCATGTAACTTTGAGAACATGTAACTTTGAGAACACACAACATTTCAAGTCATTACAATAAGATTTAGGATTAATTAATACTATGAATCGACAGTGCCATGTTTGCGAATGTATTGGTTTTGGGTTCTAAATCACAAATAGCGAGATGGGAACTGCGTAGGTACCTCCGTAAGTTTTTTTAAAAGAGATGTTTAGTGTTGCCCGGTGTTAACCATTGTCATATTCGTAAAGTTTGACATTTTTGACCGTACACGTCCTAAGAAAGATTTGTCATACGAGTGCCATTCGTTTTTTTACAATGACTTTAAAATTTTATCTCAGCCAAAAAATGAAAAATTTGTTACAGCTTTCGAGTAAGCCTAACTCAACAAAAATGTTTCGATCGACTTCATTTGGCCTTTGACAATGAAGCACCCACTCTTCAGAAAATTTATAATTGATACAACGAATTCAAGTGCGGTTGTCGTTCGCTCAAAGACTAGTTGAGGAAGATCGTTCAAAATCAGTTATTTTGCCAGAAACATTGATGCTGCGAAACATTGACGCATCTTAACGTGATAAAGCAAGATCGACATGTCACTAAGCATGATATTGAGGCATCTCTGGGCATTTCATCTCACAGCATATATACAATATTGCATGAACATTTAGCCGTGAAAATTATTTGTTCACATTGGATCCTAAATAATTTGACAATCGTTCAAAAAAAGGCTAGTGTTGATTGGTACAAAGAAATGGTCAAGGAATACAATTGCGGTGATTAAAAAAAATCAATCACATCTACACAGGTGACGAATCATGGAACTATGGATATGAGTCCGAAACGAAACAGCAGTCGACTGTATGGGTCTTCCAACATGAGCTTAACCCAACGAAAGTTGTTCGCGTAAAAAGCATTTCGAAGCGAATGGTCGTCTGTTTTTTTTGGAGATGTGATCATGTCGAAACAGTCCATTTCAAGGATTATAGAACGGTCAATTCTGATTGATATACCACCATATGTTTGCTCGAAATCTTTCGAGAAATGATAAAAAACAACCGTCGACGGTTCAATATCATTCTTCATCATGACAATGCGAGCTTTCACATATCAAATCAAACAGTCGACTATTTGGCCGGTTAAAACATCAAATTTATGGGTCATCCGCCGTGCAATCCTGGCACCTAATGATTTTTGTTTATTCTCCAGCGTTAGGAATAAACTACGTGGCAACGACTTTTGACGCCCGAAGTGGCTGTTGATACGTTCAAAAAGCATGTTTCTGGGATACCTCTTTCAGAATTGAAAAAAAGATTATGACAATTGGTTCAACCGTATGCAAAAGTGTATTGATTATCATAATCATTGATCGAATATTTTGAAAAACAATAGAGCCATTTTCTGAAAATAATCAATGCATTTTCTTACTTCTATAAAACTTTTGGAGTAACCCTCGCATTTGCTATTGTTCATGTTAACTTCGAAATAATATTTTAGTATGTATTGAATAACGCAAAAAAAACTCGTGGATATACAAAACAGCATAATTTCGTTTTTTCCAAATCCCTACAGACGTTTCCTCAGAGTATCGAGAGAGAGAGAGAAAGAGAGAGAGAGAGAGAGAGAGAGAGAGAGAGAGAGAGAAAGTGAGAGAGAGATAGAGAATTTGAAGATTTTGCGTGAGAATGGTGTTATAAAATAAGTCTCATTACATGGAGCAATAAGATTCAAATACATTTGACTTTTACGTTGAACCTTGAATTGTACACTTTTTCGTTCTAAGAACATAGCTACAACAACAATAACAACAAGCATTTATAGACCATTAATTAGTGCCTTTAAGCGTCTGGTCTGTTTTACGCAGCCTCTAGATGCAAAATTGAATTTTGACACGTAGCTTGACAGCAGCGCCCTCTGTACCATTCGTCTATGGATGGTAAACACTTCTCCCCCTTTTTCAAACAATGACAGCAAAGATTCGGAGCCTTTTAAACTCGCTGTGTGACATTTGTTGCAATTCAAATCTAAAGAAAAAAATTGTTTATTTCAAGAAATTAAATGTGTGCTTTCTTGCGAACACTATCGGTCACATTTCCAGTGTAAAAATTCTTTTGCGAATCAAGTGAAAAACATTCAATTCAAACTAAACTTAACATTGGAATAGCAGGTAATTGCTTGAGAATTCAGCGGAATGTGGTGTAAAACCTCAATTTGTAATTACAAATTCCAACATGCATATTATATATAACAAGCAGATCCAACAAGAATGTATTTGGATTAGCCCGATCTTTGCTGTCATTCGTCATTGTTTGATGAAGGGGAAGGAGAATGTTTACAATATGTCTGGCGAGAAGCTGTTGATTGAAGATTCACAAATGTTTTATTTCTAAAAACATAAAATATGCCTATTTAAATATTTTTTATTTGCTGTAAACATTTGTATATCTGAATTATTCAATACCTTTCAAAATGAGCATAAATATTAATATACAGACAATTAGTGAAATGTTGAGTACAATCGCTTAGGTAGAGATGGCGCGGTCCAACTGCATTCACCACCCCTTAACATAGCAGAAAATACAAAGCATCGTTCGCTTGATTTTACGAAACAATTAACATAATACACCCCTTAGAACATAGCTGCCATATAAATACTTTCCAAATCTCATCGGAATGACTTGAAATTTTGTAAAAAATATTTGTTCTTTAAAGAATAAGAGTTTGAAAGTTTCATATTCATACAATGCAAACTAGACATAGTCCGCGTACAAATCTTTCATTTTTAACACGAAAATCGAAAATGTTGTAAAGGAGGTAAAATCTTATCGGATTGACTTGAAATTTTATATAACTTATTTTTTTTCATAGAAAAATAATATTCTGAAAAGTTAATAATGATACAATCGGAACTAAACACAGTCCCCTTACAATGGAAAAATCGTCTATTTAATGATTAGACCCAATTGAGCTATCCAAAAAATTTACCAAATGAGTTGAAAAAAATAAACTTTTTCTTCATTCCAAATTCTAATCTCAATTTTTTGAGTTATCGTGTTAACAAATTTTTGCGTAAAACAAACAACGTTCAACATACAACGTGCAAAAAATTTCTCCGGGAATGGTTGCAATCCTTTTTTTTCAGTCCAAAGCGCAAACAAAACTTATTCCGAGCGTTTTTAATTTTTGGACCGATCGCAATACTTTTACGCATTGTTTCGACGTATTTTTCGCTTCCCCTGCTTAAACCTTCAATCGAACCCACCTTGTTTAAGAATTAATACAACAACAATAACAACAACAACAAACATTTAAAGACCATCTTTTCCTTTCAGCGTCTGGTCTGTTTTACGAAACAAAATGCCTCATATAACCCCAACAATACGTCTCCACGAACTCCGATCGAGAGCCAAGTTTTGAGTTTCATCACACCATTCAAATCCGATCGCAATAAAATCATATTTAACCGAATCTAAATAACGTCTACGTGGTCTACCCCTACCTCTCGATCCATCAGCTTCGGCGAACAGAATCCGTTTCGGTAATCGCTCTTCTCCCATGCAATTAACATGACTAAACCATCTCAGTCTAGATTTTCTTGCTTGCTCTCCTACCCAATCGACGTTTAAATCACCCTGAATCGTCTCATTTCGGATTCCGTTTTCCCACTGAACGCGACGCGAGACTCCCGAAACCATTCTCAACACTTTCATATCAGACACTTCCAGAGCATGAATCAAATTCTCAGAATCAACCCAGCTCTCGCTAACATATAGAATAGTTGGTCTGAAGATTGACCCGTGAATCAACATCTTTGTTTCTGTACTCAATTCACGTTTATTGAAAACGTGTGATCTAAGTTGCGCTACTACTTTATTTCCATTAACCCTACGCTGTTCAGACTCTTTATTAAACTTGCCATCTTCCGAGAAGATGCAACCCAAATATTTGAATTGGGACACTTGTTCCAACAAGTTGCCATTCAATGTGCAATGAATTGGCTTTCGAGTTTCGTCCACATACATAACTTGAGTTTTTGTGCCGCTAATGGTCATTCCGAAGTTCGTACAAGCTTCTTAAAATAACAATTCACACCATATTCGGCCAGGACTGACCACAACTTAGATCTGGGAATGCAGTCGTATGCTTTCTGCAAATCCACGAAACAGAAGTACAGTTCCCTATTTATTACAAGGAATTTCTCCATTAGTGGTCTCATGCAAAAAATTGATCTTGACAGCCGCGCATTGGGCGAAAACCCGATTGATTTTCATCCAAGAGCGATTCGACAATAGCTCTTGTTCTCTTTTCCGAGCTCCAGGAGCATGTTTCTTGCCTCCATTCCTAATGTTCTTAACCCTTGACCAGAATACTCTCTCTCTTTTGCTCCTTTTACCATCATTTTCACCACCCGCTTTAGTTCCCTATACGATATCAGATTTTCGTCAGCTCGGTTCTGCAACCAACGGATCCATCTCATTCTCTTTTCTTTTACAGCCATTCTCATCTCTTCATTCCACCATTCAGTCTTCTTTCTCCCAATCTTGACTACAAACATGCCACAACACTCTTTTGCTACTTCTACAATCACTTCCTTAAACGAATTCCATTCATACTCAATATCAGACGCTTCGTTCACTTCGACTTGCGCAAATTTTTCCTCTAATTTTGCTAAAAACTCTCTCGCTACATTCACATCTCGCAATCTTTCCACTTTTACTCTTTTTGTTGACTTCGGATAGCTTCTTAAGCCGCTCTTGCTAATGCATAGTTTGCTGGCTACCAAGTAGTGATCAGAGTCTAGACCAAAACTTCTATACACTCTTGTATTTAAAACTGTTTTGCGCAAGCTTGCCTCAACGATAATGTAATCGAGAAGAGATTTTTGATTCTGACCAGGATTTTTCCACGAATACATGTGAATTTTCTTGTGCTTGAAAAATGAATTAGCTATAACTTCATCTGAACTCTGACACAAATCGAGTAATCTCTTCCCATTTCCATTCGCTGCAGACTCTTCACCAAATTTTTCCAGTACAGCTGAAAAATTTGGATCATTTCTACCCACTCTCGCATTAAAATCGCCTAATAGAATCACTCTTTCACTGCCCTTTCTATCGACTACGTCATTCAGATCGATGTAGAAATTTTAATCGAGATCCACATTAGTCTTTCATTGACGAATCTATGACTGACTACCGAATACTGTAAATTTGTGTGAATCGAAAACCCTACGCCCCAATTAGCTCTTCCTCTAGAAACACCCGAAAAAAATACGCGATAATTCCCGGACGTATCCTCAAACTGTCCTTCAATACGAGCATGACTCAAAGCTAAAACATCTAAACCAAAAGCATTCGCTCTCTCAACTAAACATTTAGAAAATATGGGATATCCATATATCAATGGAAAGCTTATTTCGAGTAGATTTGCACAAACCATGCGGTTCGCACGTGGGCAGGTGTTATAAAGGTGAAATTAATACGGTTGAATGTTATTAACTGGCTACACACAACCATTGGTATGCCAAACTGTGTGTTAGGTTTTTTTCCATTCCCATTTTCGTCGCACACAGTTTGGCATACCAACGTTTGTGTGTAGCCAGTTAATTACATTCAACTGTATGTATGCCGAACTGTTTAATCGTCCAATCTTGGACGACAGGGCGAACTCTAGTATTCTTAATTGTACAGTCACTTTAGCCGGTGCTTATGTTCACATGTTCGAGTTTGACATTTGCCGCGTAAACAAGTGTACACTTTTCAGTACCGAACACACACTTTATAAAACAAAAACCGAAAAATCGAAATTTATATGTGAACTCCATAAGATACTAAAGCGAACACGATTACTGGACACAATGAAAATAAAAATAAAATTTTATCTGGCCTAAAATTTAATTTAATTCGAAAAATGTGAAAATCGATTCGGCATCCACGTTTTTCAAAGAGTTTTGGGTTTTTAAGAATTAATATGTAATACATTTTATATTTTAATTACTTAATATTTCAAACATGATTTGCAAAGATAGAAGAAGTGACTTCAATTGAAACAACAATTAATGTAATATAATCTCTCAACAAAAATTGAAGATGTAATTCCGGTATATCCTCGAATATTTTGTACCCAGGGGCACTGGTTAGAATACATGTATATTTTGCTCTTGAAACTTAATTTATGTACCCAATTCGTCACATATAAATTTGAGTATGTAACAAATTTGAATTTCCTATAGGATATGACGATCATAATTGGAAGTTACTGATCGCGCAGTTGGGCAGTCCTGAATACGAAAAAATTTCTACCTTGAATAGAGCTGCATTAATCAATGACGCTTTAGATTTGGCATGGTAATATATTCAAAATAAATATATTCAATTTGAATCAGAGAACTGAAAATCTTATCAGATCATCTGATGTCATATTTGATATTTTCCAAGACGTCTCTTTTATGACTATTTTTTTAACTGTAACCGTTAACATGTTCTGTACTATATATTAAATGAATTCAAACATATTATATCAATCGTTAAGATGGATGTGTATTTACATGTTACAAAATTTAGTCAATACAAAGATTTATCACATCTGTCCCATGAATAATATGAATGTTGATGGTTTTCAAAATGAAATTATCGGTAAATGTATTTTATCCACTACTGTTAATCTGGATTTGTCTTGTGTTTTAGGAATGGTGATCAGGACTACGGTGTAGCTCTTCAATTGATTAAATACTTGAAACAAGAAAAAGAGTACTTGCCATGGCGAGCGGCACTCTCAACAATGAACGACATCGCTCGTATGCTCCGTCGAACATCTCAATATGGTGCTTTTAAGGTATATTTGTGATAGATTTCTCCGTATTTGAGCCATTTAAAAATCTATGTTTATACCTAATTTCTTTATTATGTAGGAATATGTGCAGAGAATTGTGCGTCCAATTTATTTGCGTCTAGGCGGACTTAATGCTAATCGCAAACAATGTGATCGTTTAGATTTAGTAAAGCATAAAGTATTGGTGTCATCATGGGCATGTCGTTTTGATGTTGAAGATTGTAAGGAAAAAGCGATATCAATGTTTTCAAGTTGGATGATGGTTCAAGATCCGGAAAAGAATAACCCGTACGTAGTTCAAAGAGTATTTGAAGCTATCTATACGATGCCATTTTTGAAACGGTTGCTTTGAACGCAAACCTCCTAAGAGAGGAGTCGACTAAATTTCTGAATTCATTAAATACAGTCACTCTATACGGTTGCAGTTTTTTTCAGTATGACAATATGTTTTTCGCTATTTTGCAACTAGATGGCGGCACATCATATAGTTCAGTTTCACACGGCCGCCATGTTGAATTTGTACCACTGACAGAATGAAAACAGTTTAGTTTGATTGTTTGCATCCACGTGGCGCCACTCATAAGTTGTATGTAACTAACTGAATAAAAATACATTGTCAACATAGAGCGTATAGAGTGACTGATTAAATATTCTAATCATCTTGCAATTCGTTGATAAAGTAAATAATCAGTTCAATCCACGTTCAGCAATCTGGGATGTCGTAATGATCTAGTTTCAAGTCTTACAAATTTAGAATTAATATTAATATCACAAACAACATTTCTATAGATATCGGTCAATTTTCTCCTTAATTCTAACGGCTGAATATTCAATAATTTAAATCGATCTTCATAAGGAGCGAGTCTGGAGGACGTTGCCTGTCTTCTATTTTCTAACTAATGTATCACAAATTGCTTTTTTACTGACTCGATGTCACTAATATAAATTTCCTAGTATGTGCTCCAAGTGACTGATGTAAATTCGAGAATTGGACGAGCATGAGCCAAGTAAAGTATACGCTGCGTGTCAAGAGTGAAGTTGCCGTTTGAGATGTGTTTGATGAGTCCAACCATTCTTCTTGCTTGCATTGTTTTCTGTTCGATGTGTAGCCTCTCAAGAAGCACTCCAAGGTCGCGAATTTCATCTTTCCGCTCGATGATATGCCATCCCATGGTGTAATTGACTTCGATGATTGATTTAGAACGACTCACGGTGAAAATTGCGTACTTCTGACTGTTAAAGAATTAGCGATTATCCTCACTCCAGTCAATCAATTTGTTGATATTGTCTTGAAGATCACATGTATTGTTGTTGTCGTCAGTTCCATTGATTACGAGTGAGATCTTAACGACATCAGCAAACATCAAAACGGCAGAACTACCAACTACATTTGGTATATCATTGATGAATATAGCAAAAATGACCGGAACGAGTGCGCTACCAGCAGGCACTCCCGACGGCGAGGTATATAGTTTTGATTTGTCGTTGCCTATCTTCACATAGTTCATTTTATCAGTGATGAATTCAAACAACCACGTCACAGTTTTTGGACTAATATTGAAGTCTGAAAACTTTTCGATGAGTCTTCATAAAAAGTGTCCAGTTTGAATCCGCTTTCGAATGCTTTATTCGCCCTCATTGAGTGGTTTAGGATATTCGTGGTAACAAAACGTCTAGATCCAAATCCATGCTGAGCATTAGATAGAAATGTCTCGATGATGTGTTCAGCTTTACTTGCTCGTTCGAAAATCCTCAGTACCACTGAACTTATAGCGATGAATCGATAGATATTTCAAGATGTCAGTTTTGTCGCCTTTCTTAAAAATTGGCACAATTCGTGATATTTTAAGTGCATCAGGAATAGATCCCGAGTCGAAGATCTTTTGATACAGCAGCCAGAGCGGCCAAATGATAGAAGCAGAACACGTTTTTATAACGAATGGGGATAGATCGTCTAGTCCAGAGCGGCTCTGCCAGAGCCACTATTCCACTTCAACGATACGATTTCCAATTCAATGCTCCGCAAAGAAAAGCTTCATTTATCAATCGATATATTCAGTTTCGTAAATGTTGATAAAAAAAATTCAACAGAAAGTATAAATCTCTTACTGGCCATTCAATCTTGTCAATTTTCTAAAAGAATTGCCTGGGAATTTTTCTTCTAGACCAACGTATATCATTCACACATAGAAATAATGTTCAGTTTTACAGTAGTATTGATTTTTATTTTTAAATTTTTCGGCTGAGATCTGCTCATCACTAAATGTTTTTTTTGTGTTTTTGAAAATAAAATTGGCGAGTAATTTGAAATTTTTTTCGTTGCAATTTCGAAATCTGAATTGTCAAACATAGTGCATTTGAGAAAACATGTTTTCGATTTGACAATAATAACCACTACTATTGTAAATCCGAACAATATTTCTATGTGTATTCCAATGAGAAATATTTCAAGATGTAACGAGTCTCCATATTCAAGTGACTGACAGATGTTGCTGGCTCAGAATAAACGAACACAAATACATTCAAAAAATTTCGATGAAATCGGAAATCAATTCACGTTTATTGTGAAAAAATGGTTACAAATTTATTCTTCAAAGTAATCGCCATTGGAAGCTACACATTTTTCCCATCTTTTTGGCAATTTATGGATACCTCGCCAAAAAAAGTTGTTCGTCTTTTGAGGCAAACCAGTTATCGAGCCATATTCTCACATTTTCGTAAGAATGGAAGTGTTGCTCTGCGAGTGCGTGTCCCATTGACGAAAACAAATGATAATCGGAAGGAGCCAAGTCTGGTGAGTAAGCCGCATGCGGTAGTTGATCCCAATTGAGCAGCTCAACCGTTTCCCTGGCCGGCCTTCCGCGGTGTGCTGGAGCATTGTTATCAAGAAAAATCATGTTGTGTTGCCTTTTCCGATATTCCGGTCGTTTTTAAAGCAAAGCACGGTTCAATTCGATTATATGTTGTTTGAAGCGTTCACCATTAACTGTTTGCGTTACTGATAAGAATTGTGAATTCTTCGTGGGACACCTCAGTTTGAATAAAAAAACGTGGAATTATTATTCTTATTGATTCATATATATTAACTTCGATCGTGAATAGCTTCGCGTGTATAAAACGTATCATATCATTTGACAGAGTTCCACTGGATCTGCGATCTGTTATATATTGTACTGCAATCCGGTACGGAGGCGATCGTGAGTGGCAATTCCTATGGAGTCGTTATTCAAAGAGCAATGTCGGCACTGAGAAAACATTGATTCTATCAGCATTGGGTTGTTCGAGAGAAATTTGGTTGCTACAACGTTACTTGGATTGGACATTGGATGAATCAACTGGCGTTCGTAAGCAAGATCGCACAACTGTTTTCAAGAATGTTGCTAACAATGATGCTGGACTTCTATTGGCAAAATCATTCCTATTCGATAACGTTGATGAAATCTATAGAACGTGAGTGCGCCGAAGATCATTCACTCAATCATTGTGCAAAAGATACTTAAAATTATTATTTCAGTCTTCAACCGGATACATCCAAGCTTTCCTATTATATTGATTCAGTTGCCAAAGGAATGGTATACAACAAAGAATACGATGATTTCGAGAATTTCTTCCGGAATAAAACGAAGATTTTCAGTAAAATCTCACGGAACGTTGAACAAACTTTGGAAACAATTCGTAATAACAACCGCTGGCAAGAGCAGAACTACGAAAAAATCGGTCGTTTACTTTCCGAATTTTGATTAAATCATGATAAGTTCATCAAGGGCACAACTGCAGCTTTGCTAATCACTTTAATGTGCGAGCGTTATATACTCCTATACGTCTATAAAATTTAAAATATTTGAAATTGATTTCGAGAGCAGGCAATATCAATAAAATTATTCATTTCTAATTTCTATGATATATTTAGCGTTTCTTTTATACACATTGTGTAAAATTTAGTTGTTTAAACGAGTTTATAATTGATAAATCATTGTAAAATATACTCGTCCAATTTTATCTTACAAAATTTATACCAGAGAACGAGATTTCCTCGAGAATTGGCTTCAAAGTGAATGTCAGTGCGCTGGCTATTATAAATTATACAGGTGCCTTCATATCATTGCAATAGCCATCAGGATGAAATGTGTCGTGCCACCGGCGGAGGCGAAATCGGTTCCGATAGGTGAAAAACGAAAACGCGGCCGTCCGGCCAAATCGAAACCAGCACTTGTTCGTCAATAGTTGAGGCCATCGCTTGAATGACAGGCGGTATGGATATATAGAAAAAAGAGATGAAATTGTGATTTTCAAAAAAATTGTGATGAAACTTAAGCCCGATTATTTCTGAACATTTATTTTTGTCCAAAAACACCTGAAATATATTTTACAAATTATTCATAAACTAATTGAAATTTTATTTTTATAATCTTGAATCCAAAAAAAATAATCTAAATCTGAATGAAAAAAAAACTATTATTTTTAAATTTAATTCAGCACATTTTGTATATTTACCTAGCAAATAATATTTGCAATTAATTAATATAATATACACCATTGGCTAGTTTCTGTATAATATATTTAGATTTTATACAAATGCTGCAAAAACCAGATGGCATGTGGACTACACTGTGATTATCCATTTCGTCGACCAGAAACTATATTTGTTGATCTAAGAATTTAGTCTAGTTCATCGAACATCGATAGTTTTAAAAAATTCTGTAGCCTGTGAGATGTTTCTGTTCGATTTATTATTAGGTAGGTACTAGGTACTTATTATATTCAAAATAATTGCAAACAAAGCTATTAAATGAATTATCATTGAGCAGCTGGTTTCTCAGCATCAGTGACGTTTAATGATAACAAATTTCGTGTTCGTAGTAGTCAAGCATTGTTGTTTCACCGATACCGTCAATCTTTCAAAATTAATTGAATTTCATACATTTTTGAAAATGCTTGAATGCCATCGAGGAAATCATTACATTTCAAATTTTTTGTCTCTTTTGAGCACTACTTCTTTATTATATTCAAGCTCAGTTTTTGTTCAAATATTACTACAAAGCAGAGCATGAAATCGAGCTTATGAGGCAATGCGCCTGCCTAGCGAGCGCAGCATTGGACAGGCACCTAGTTTACTACTCAGGTGCCGTTCCTGAGTCCATACTCAAATCATAACGAATACATACAAAATTAGTGACACTAATACTTATAAGCAGGAGCGGCTCCCGGCAAGAGCGCGCCTGATGAGTGACGATTTCCTCACCTATTTTCACCTCATTGATCATATCAAAATTTAACCTACTCGTATGATATTTAGACCCGATTATCATTACTTTAGATTTTGAACCGTTAAGTTTCATGCCGCGACGTTTTATAAAATCATTTAATTCAGCGAGATCGGAATTTACTTTATCGATACTGGAATTAATATCTTTAAAATCGACTTCTAAAAGAGCTTGACAATCATCCGCGAATAAATGACCAGTCATATTTTTAAAAACATTGAGAGTATCATTGAAATATAGCAAAAAAAATGTTTGACCGAAATTACTACCTTGAAGTACACCGTTATTAATAGGAACAAAACTAGACTCTTGATATGCTTTTATACTCGGCTTGAGCCAAGGAATCTGTGATAGAGAGATTTGTACGGAATTTTTGGACACCCTGTATAGTTTCTGTTTGAAAACTCATGTTCTATGAATAATTTCGATGATCGATATTCCGTTGAACCAATGTTGATTCATACATTGTGATCATTTTAGAGTGATTCATCTTGAAGGCAAATTTGCCTAAAAAAGGCTACATAGTCAAAACCCCAAAACTGTAATATATGTAGTGTTAGGTGTTTATCATATTTTAAATTGAAGAAACGGTAGCTTTAAAAATAATGAGCAAAAAATTCTGTATTAATTGATGGCTTCCACACAACGAAGCGATTAGTATTCAGACTTCCCGAAGCAAAAAACACTCAAATACAAACTTGATTGTTACTCGGTTAATTATCATGCGTCGAATGCTAAATTGAATGAGCTGTCATTTTTGTGTTTTGTTAGATTTTTTTTTTCAGCTTGATTTTGAGCGATCGAGATTAGTTGTGTTATTCGTAAGCAAATTTTATCGAAATGGCAAGGGAAAAGAACCTCTTATTTTGTTTGTATTTGGTCAACGGATTCAATTGTTGCAATGAAACTAGCGATTTAACCGACAAAATCACAAAAGAGATGGATTCAACAAAAGAGATGGATTTTGTTTTGATTTTCGTTTGGATATCGATACACATGATGCGTTGAATTTCATCATTCGGCAATTTTGAATTGAATTGCCGAATTCAAACAAGCGAGAAATCACAAAGATTGTGCTGTTTGAACGAGTGAATGTGCTTCAGTCATTCAATTTGTGTTTTATGTGTTAGGATTATTCGCATCATTTTGTGAACGGAATTACATATTTTTGGCTGGAGATTTTGTAGACAAATTCAAACGAGGGAGATATTAGAAACAAGTGAGATATGCTTCCATTTAAATTAATGAATTTGTGTTGACGGTGCATTTTTCACAATTTTTTTCATTTCATTTGTGCTTTTAACAGGTGTATTCGAAAGTGTGAACTATGCGTCATAGAAAGAAGCCATCGAACAATAATGCCAACAATCAAAACAACGATGATGATGATGAGAACTATGGCATCGTTACAATCAAATGTGCACTTCGATTGTTAGACCTAGATATTGAAGAATAGTCATCGATGATATCACGAACACCACTTTTTTCTTTTTCTCACCTGAAACTTCCTAATTGTAGGGTAGGTTGATTTCTAACGGGTTTATTCTGACTATTTAGTCAGTTGACTAATGTAGGACGAAAACGGCTGCTTATCATTGATATTTTCATGAAATCAATGTAAATCAAAATAAATCTTTATTGACCAGTTCTTTTGGAAGATTTTAGCTTTTAGGTATACAATTGACTGAAATTCAAATAAAATCATAGTCGCTTGGTCACTTTTTCCAAAACGGGATATTAATAAATATACGTGTTTATGGCCTTGATACATATGTTATTTTTACGTGTATGCGATGTTTATTGATTTTGACATGCTTAAAATGAAACATTTCGTATATCTAAATAATGCATAATAATTACATTTTTGATCCCTCATTCACAGTGGTAGTCATTATTTGAGTGTTTTTTTACGTCTGTTTATTTCTTCCCTTAATGCGACCCAAGGACATCATTCCGGGCATAAAATAATAAATACGGTGTTATCATATTTTTCTTGGGTAATAACATCTCTCGGAATTCGTGCTGTGGGATTGCTTTAATTTTATCATCGTCGCACATATACCAAATTGGTTCATTTCTTAATCTGTGAGGTCCTACGTAATTACTACTGCTATTATCACTAATATTTTTCGTATTGCCGCAGTATTGATCACTATAGACATTTAACATGTTACGTTTTCGTGGTTGATCCATTAAATTGACATTGTTGCTGGTAGTGGTGCCGTTGCTCAAGCTGTTCTCATTTCCATTGCTACATTGATTTGAATTTATTGTGGGAGCTTTCATTTTGATGCCACAGCAAGAATGGCTAATACATAACGTTTTCGGTGGGTTTATTGACATACCTTCACCCGCATTGGCTGACTGCCCACCATTGGAACCGTTCACGATGCTCTTCAAACCATTGACGGTTTTCATGTTTTTACTCATATCGATGTGATTTGATGAGCTCTTTTTACGGCCCAAACCAATTTTTTTCATCACATTGCTCACAGTACTTGAGTTTACAGATGATGAATTCGACGGAAAGGAATTCTGCCTATTAATACTATCCTCTGATGAAGATGATGATGACAATGTAACAATCGTCGGTTGTGCTAACATCTGTACATCTGTTCTATACATATTTTTTAAACAATCTATATAAATACTCTCTTGATTCAGGGAACATGTATATGCAATGTAATGTCCAGCTTGCAGCGTCGATCCGACATGAGTTATAACCGAGTATAATTTATATTCATGGTCTCTGGTGTTTCCATAATCCGAAATACATTCCGCACAAAAGCACTGCAGCGTAAACGGAGTTGGAATGTAGCTGTTTATCTTTTCCATTCCACCACTAAATCGTTTTAACTGAATTACTAAAACACGTGGTAGTTTCGGATACGATATTTTCCTTACTGCTTCTGTTAAACCCATGCAATTCTCACAGCGAAATTTATTGTCACCCTGGAATCTTTCACGTGTTATGCACAAATTCTGAAATAAAATAAAATCAATTTGTCTAAAAAAATGTGTTCAAATCATGGAATACTTGATGCTTTCCAATGGATAGTGCTCACCTGGATAAATGAGTCATTCAATTCATGTGTTCCCATATTCTCTGTAATTGGAACTGCCAAATCAATCATCGTTTCTTTTTGCTCCGTAGTGGTTTCGCATGCTAAACACTGAATTGACGATGCAGTTACACCTTCAAAGTCTTCACTAAAGAAATCTAAACCTAAAGCTTTGATTTTTTCTTGGATTGTTTGCTTATTTATCGGTAAATTCTCAACAAAAGTTCCCCCGCAGACATGTTTATTACTAGTGACCACATCAGCTATATTCGTGGAATCGATGCAATTCAAATCTTTTGACGGAGATTCTGTAACAATAACTTTATTTTTGTCATCTTTTCGTCTCTTAAACCAAGCAGTTTTTCGTTCATTTGGCTGTGGAATGTTAACGGAGGATTTCACGAATGAACGATCAATATTTTCAGCAAAACTAGAAATGATTTTGAATTGAAACATTTGAAATAATATTTTTGATACAATTCGATAAATGCTGAATTGAATGGAACGTATGTTAAACACTCACCCGCCGGCGACGATTTCGGGATAATCGATAATAAGTTTGGTCAAAGATTGACACGATTCTCGTATACTATCCAAAATACACATAAGAAATTCATGCGCATCTTGCTGCTGATTGCCCTCAAAAATTGGATTTACATCTTGAATAGCCTTCAGAAGAATATCTGATTGGTATGGTTCAATGGAATCAGCAATTTCATTAGTAGTTAGGCTTTTGAATAATTCATGTAATTTTTCTAAAGCTGTTTGCTGCGTTGTTTTGATTATTTCAAAAGCGGGCGATGATGATGGCGATGAAGATCCCAGAGAGACTAAATCCTTACTACTATAGCTGCGTGAGTTTTGACATTGCAAACTACTTACATTACGACCTAAAGATGCGCTCTTTAATTTCATTTGTGTTTCTTTTCTATTCGCAATTTGTGAGAAATCATTCACTAAATGATGTAAATTGTGCAAAAAAAGAGGTGTAAACCTAAGTGTATATATCACGGAATTCATATAACATGAATTGCCAATGTTACATAAAGAAGCCATTGACAATGCAATTTCACATAGTTGATGCTTAAGCGATAGCTCTGTACAAAAGAATGGATCACTTGCGCCATGATTTTTGCTACTAGTTGCATATTTTGTGCCGCCTATGACACTTGATTCACTTGTGGAGTTTGTGGTTGATTCGTAATTGTAATCGTACGTCGACATATTTCCAGTTCCATTAATAATAATGCGATTATAAACAGTCAATTATAGGGCTAGCTCTGATAATAATGTGACACACACTAGCTTTGTTTTGTCAATATCAGAGTAAAAATCAACCTGTTCAATTCACAACCTAAGTCGAATGATGACCTTGTCCGTATTAATGCCCTTTAACTGTCTAATCGTGTGTCTCGAATCGTCCCTTGCTTTATTAATATCGTTAATACTGTTGCGGATTACCAAGATCTGAACTTTGATGAACTTCCCATTTCAATACGCATCCTGCATTTTTCAGTTCCAATTATTTATCTGGAAAACAAATAAATCAATGTAAAACTTAATTTGCTACGACATTATTATAAAATGAATAGTGACTTCTTAACATGTGTATCCCTTTAACAGGATCAAAACTCTGCTGTGTGCTGTGAATGTAAGTCATAGCTATTATGTTGTTTGAACCCACAGTATGTAAGGGGACTCAGCTTAAAATGTCGATTCCTTCATTTTATTTAACCAATATATTTCAATGCGATTTTCTTTCTTCAGCAAATTATAAAACAAATTTATTTAGGTGTACACTCAATTGCAGATGAATCCAAATGCGCATACACAGAGAAACTACACACGAGTGACATTAGAACATAGTATTTGTGCGTTGTATTTTGTATGACAAATGCTTCTTCTATTTTAATGTTCCAATTTTTCAATTTAGTCCCTTCTTTTAATTGAAGCTTGAATAATAAATTTTTATCAAAATCTGATTTGAATTTTCATAAGATCATATACTAAAATACCTTTTCATGAATTTCGTGCATTTAAATTTAAAGGGACTGTTTGTTTTGCAGATCAAATGATTTTGAGTTTAACACATATTTTTTTACATATCACGAAATAGTTTTGTCGCATCAATATATACTACTAGTGATTTCAATTCAAAACATACGCAAATATTGGAAATGGAGTTTTGATGAAAAGTTTTGATTTGTCGTCCGAAATGTATGTATACATGTTTGATGTGATGTTTTGAACACCAATGTTGAAAGCACCGGTGGCACTATCTGCCATGTTTAATTTTAAAAGTTTACAGTGTTAGAACAACTTAACTGAATAATACTTAAGAGTATTTTGAATGTAAACCAAATACTTTCTATTCCAGAATATTCAGTTGCTGATCATTTCAAACAATTTTCACCCTACTCACTATTAACAAAATAAATTAATTAAAGTATGTATAAATTAATTGGAAGAATGTAGATAAATCACATTGTTTGACTTATATAAACACATACTTGCGATAAATTCCCTTCACATTATATGTATATATACATATTTACATTATACTCTATTACTGCAGATGTGTTTCAATAGCCAACTTCATAGTGTCACTTTATTCATTTGTGTTGACTAGTACATTCGATCTTGACATCTCCGTCTTTTCTTGTAGAACAAAAGTTAGAAATGGCAGGAGTAAGTATTTTCTGTACAAAAATAATCTTGAATCATCACGAGAATCTTTTAACTTTATTTCGGAATTTCTGACAAGATAACTCATTTTGAATCAATAGAAGCGATTGTTACGGATGTGTAATCAATTTTTATATTTTAGACCTTGTATACGTACCCGGAAAATTTCCGTGCCTACAAAGCATTGATTGCAGCCGAATATTCCGGCGTGAAGGTTAATGTTGCATCCGATTTCGAGTTCGGTGTAACAAACAAAACCGAAGCCTTTTTGAAAAAGTTCCCATACGGACAGGTAAATATATTTTTTTTAATATAGTTTTGTGGACCGAATGTGAACCTAAATATGCAGGTTTTTGATGACGTTTCACACTCCGGTGAGTGTGCAACGCGTTAGCATTTATTGTTTTAGAGATGCATGTAAATCGAACATCACCGGCAATCCAACTAAATCAGCCCTTTTTCTCTCATGAATTTAAAACTTTTTGGAATATTCTACTAATTGTTTTGATTTTTTGCGGAGACAGAATAAAGTATTTCTTATTGTCTGTTTTGTACTTATTCAATAGTATTGAACATTTAAGTTGAATTCACATTCCTCCATCATTCGAAATTAGTTTGAATGCAACACATATTCATTTTGCATATGTGCAAATCTTGAACTTATTCTAAATAGTTCATATTTTCATAGGTTCCAGCCTACGAGACTAATGACGGCAAATACTTGACCGAGAGCAATGCAATCGCCTTCTATGTGTCAAATGATCAGTTGCGAGGAAAAACCGATCTCGAGCGCGCCCAAGTCGTTCAATGGCTCAGCTTTGCCGAAAGTGAAATTTTACCATATTCATGTGCTTGGGTCTTCCCATTGTTGGGTATAATGCCATACAACAAAAATATCGTTGAACGCGCAAAAGAAGATACAAAACGCACACTTAATGTGCTTAACCAACATTTGCTCAATAAAACATTCTTGGTTGGTGAACGCATTTCATTGGCTGATATTGTTGTATTCAGCAATTTGTTAAACCTATACCAATACGTTTTGGATTCAACCACTCGTGGTCCATTCAGTAATGTAACACGTTGGTTCAAAACCATATTGAATCAACCACGAGTATCGAAAGTTGTAACAAAATTCCAAATCACTGATAAAGCCATCGAGTTTGATCCAAAAAAATTTGCCGAATTCCAAGCTAAGGTTGGAGGTGGTGCGGGAAAACCACAAAAAGAGCAAAAGCCTAAAGAAACAAAGGAAAAAAAACAGGCCGCTCCTAAAAAAGAAGCTGAACCAGTTGAAGAGCCAGATGCAGCTGAACTTGCTCTTGCTGCTGAGCCAAAGCAAAAAGGTTAGAAAAATTTCATGCAGAAATAAAATATCAAATGTCTTGCTTCAATGTATGGTTATCATCTATTGTTGTTGCTTTATTGAAATAGATCCGTTTGAAGCCTTGCCGAAGTCTAAATTTAACTACGATGATTTCAAACGTTGCTACTCAAATGAAGATGAAGCTGTTTCCATCAAGTATTTTTGGGATAAATTCGATGCCGAGAATAATTCGATTTGGTATGGTGAATACAAATACAACAATGAATTGACCAAGGTCTTCATGAGTTGTAATTTGATCACCGGTATGTTCCAGCGTCTCGACAAAATGCGAAAACAATCATTTGGTTCTGTGTGTCTGTTCGGGGAAGATAACAACAGTACAATCTCAGGCATTTGGGTATGGCGGGGCCAAGATTTAGCATTCACATTGTCGCCCGACTGGCAAATTGACTACGATTGTTACGAGTGGAAAAAACTCGACCCATCTTCAGAAAATACAAAGAAGTTGGTAGAACAATATTTCTCATGGACTGGCACAGATAGGCAAGGTCGAAAATTCAATCAAGGAAAAATCTTCAAATAATTTAAATATCGTTTTGTTGCTTATTATCGAAATTTTACGCATTTATTATGTTGAAATGAAATATCTATTATCATATAAAAATGCTGCATACACCAGTGAAGCAACATACGTCAATTTTTCACTCACAGTTTTATCAAAATCAATAAAATTGAATAGAAAAACATACTAATAAATTGTGTTTCACATGCATTTCAATTGGGGCATTTTGGAAATAGAAGGCATCAACATGTTCAAGCGATGAAGATTTTTGATGGCTTTAAATGTATGAGTGAACCGAAAGCTATGTGTATACGTGTATGTTAAGTCTACGTCACGTTTATAATACAGAGAACAACAAGCTGAACACAATAAGAAGCTGAACAATTTATAAATTTCATTGTAACAAAAAACCTGCAACAGTCTTATAAATTTTTTACAACAATGTTGGATGAACTTGCAATATTGTTATTATATCTTTATTGTAACTTTGTTATAACCTTATTTCAATTTCATCCGAAGATGGTAGATGGTGGTAGATGGTACACCATATTTTTCCGTTCAAAGAAAACTGAATTTTTTATGGTCTTGTGTGAATGAAAAAAATATTTTTTTTTATGCAATTCTCGTAGTTCTTCTGTTTTTTTATTGGTGAGAAGGTGTAAAGGAAGATATATTTAAATATTAAAATTTTCCAATTTTCCAAAATTGTCATAAATAAGCATTTTACCGAGGGCGCGTGAATTTTCTAGAAGTAAAATGTGAACATATGACGATAAAATGAACTTCCTTTCAAAAAATCGAATGGCAATATGATCCAAAACCCAAAGTGTCATTCGAGACGACTTCAAATTTTTACAGCAAACATCAATGGAATGGAAATTGAAACATTATGCAACTGAAATAATAAATTTATCTGATTATTTGGTTGCAAACAATTTATAAATTTTGTGTAATATTTGAAATAATTTTGCAACATAGAAACAACTTATCAATAGCTTTTCGATTTGTTGGAATTAAGTCTTAAATTAGTTTCTGGAAACATTTCTAGAAAATGGGGTTCCGCCCAATGCGAGGGTGTCAAGATCAAATTATTTGAGACAATTGAATGAGTGGTGATGATAGTGAGACTTAAGAAGAATAAGAAGAAGCAAGTGGCTAAATATGATTCAGAATCTTCTCAACGCAATTAAAAGTTTGTACGCAAAGAGTAAAGCAGAAGTGAGAGTGGATGGAGGTTTGCGTGAAATGTTTGAAGTACGTAATGGTCTACGACAGGCGACGCTGAATTATTTCTCCGATTTAACACCAGAAGCGACGTCGTACTCGCATAAATTCTGCTATACAATTGATAAAATGTCATGAACAATTTGAACAAGTGAAGAAGGATTGTGTAATATCTGTTAGTTTCTCACAGAGAGAAAGAAAACGGTGTGTCATGCGTTGGTAAACAATAGAGTGTTGGTCAATTTTGCTTGAATTACCTGACAGAGTTTGACTTAAATTTTGGTTTTAATATCAATTCACCAGCATTGAACTACCAGTTTGAACTATCAGATGGCGCAGAAATCTGGTTTGGTTAAATTAAGCCAAACTGCTTTATTATTTACCCACGCAAGACTCGAAATCACCAATTTTTTTTCTCTGTGCTCCTATCTTGTTCGGAATAAGTTGTCGCTTCATGCATTTCCGTTTACGTTTCTATGGAAAATATCAAAATATCATAAAGTTCCGAAGGTTGACGACAGAGGGCTGTACAATTTCGTCACTTCTTTTCATTATTTATATGGACAAGTCGATTAAATCAGCCAATATAAGGGGTAGAATAGTTAATTATCTCTGCACTTGCTCAAACAGGTAAAACAAAGACAATAAGCTATTCAAAAATTTATGTTATGCATGTGGGCAAACTCGAAAGCCACGGAAACTTGTTGGAACATTAAATGGCAGCTGCTTGGGACAAGATTCCCCAGAGCTGTGAATCAAAGACGACTCGGTGACGTTTACAACAACAATAATATATAAAATGTATTTCTGTGGCAACCACTACATTGATTTTGGTGGTGCCATGCTCAGAGATGTGACACGATTCATGGTTATGAGCTTCCCAATTCAAATATTTGGGTTGCATCTTTTCGGTAGATGGCAAGTTTAATAAAGAGTTTGAACAGCGTAGGGTTAATGGAAATAAGGTAGTAGCACAACTTAGATCACACGTTTTCAATAAACGTGAATTGAATACAGAAACAAAGATGATAATTCACGGGTCAATCTTCAGGCCAACTATTCCAAATGATAGCGAGAGCTGGGTTGATTCTGAGATATTAATTCATGACATGGAAGTGTCTGATATGGAAGTGTTGAGAATGGTTTCGGGAGACTCACGCCGCGATCAGTGGGAAAACAGAATCCAAAATGAGAGAATCCGGATGGATTTAAACGAATGTAAAAGATGTCACATAAGATATTCAAAACTGAATTCATCTTCATCTTTTCATAACGAAATCATAATACACACAGACAAGAAATAGAAAATTTGATCACATGATGTAATTGAACAAAAAGAAATGTAAATAATCAAAATGTACATTATTCAAACAAAATATCGCTAAATATTTATTTATTCCACCGCCAAGAACTGACTGGACATAGAACAGATGAAATGAGTGCCGAAGCCTCGGTAGAACCCTGTTTTTTATTCAATTCTTGGCAATTTCAGTGAAAATTGCACATAATTACGATTGAAGAGTCGACAAAGTATAGCACTTAGAGTAAAGAGTACATAAGTTACTAAAACCATATTACAATAGGAATAATAAAACAATTTCAAAATATTGATATTTTTAATGCTAGAATCACAGTTGATTGAAGAGATCAGAGTTATGTTCCTCATCAGAATAGTTTTCTTATTATTTAAAATGAACTATCAATTGTCGACACCCGTTCGTAGAATGTATATTGAATTTTATACAGTAAACTTGAATCTCAGGATATTGTACGACCGCCCGTCCGCCCATTGGCGAATTGATTATAATCAAGGTTTGTACTTCGTTTGGTTCCGACTGTCCGTCAAAATGGATATACATATTATGTTGGCTCATGGTCTGCCCGTGATCATCCGTCAAAAGTCCATTAAACTGATCATTCACACCAAGAAAATGGTCCGCCCACGAAAATTTAAATTGAGCCGCCCGTGATGTTGACACCATTTACCAACTCGATCCCAATCTTTTGTATTGCACGTATATTGCTCACAATTTTTTAGAACGATTTAACAATTTGATTTAAATCCTGAACCTTGCATCAGGGTGTTTCTATTGAGAAAAAAGTGGGTAGAATCAAATGGAGGAGCAACAATCTATTGATGGCATTCACACAACGTAACGATTGATAATCAGACTTGATTGTTACCCAATTCATTTCTTTAGCATGTTTTGAACAAACTGTCCTTTTTCCATTCCTGAATCAAAAGCTGTTGTAAAATGTTGTGAATTGGTGAAATTGGTGGTGTCTCAGAAGCTCCAAAATGAAAAATTGATGGCACATAATGTATCATCACGCCAACTGCCTCACAACTCATTGTTTCGATCTACTTGTCGAGTTGGAGTCGTGTATACTTTCCTGTTATATACACCTCTATTCCTCGTTTCTGCATTTTCAACCTATGCTGAATGATATCACCGATGTCTCCCGAGGGGCGATGGTGCACATGAGCAAATCTATGAGCATATTAGAGTAAAATAATAGATAATTATTCCAGAACGGTATAAATGTCAAACTTGCCGCTAAAAAGATCAAAACTATCACACAAAATTGAAACAAACCAAATACAGCATTATTCCATGGAGTGTCTTTATGTTATTCATAACTGGAGTAATATACGTGAATATTGCCCATAGTCTCGCTTGTATGTATCAATAGATACAATTGGTCTTTGCAATCATTGTTTTCTTCGATGTTGAGATGTTTCTTCCATCATTTCGATTTGCAGTTTCGCACTTTTTGTTTTGCTCTCCAAGGGAAGCGTTTTCTGCTTATCTCCAAATTGACCTAAGATATGAAACGAAGTAAATGGAATATAGTATTAATAAAATAAATTGAAAATTTACCCACCTCTGTACTGGTGGCGATGATCCCGCGCACACCCGCTCGCCAGTTTTTTAATCCCGTTCCACGCCAACTTCTTTCACTTCTTTCGTTTGCCAAATTCGCGGTTGATTTCACGCCAATAGCAAATTTGATTCCAATACCATGCTTTATCAGTCATAAACTGGTTGAATCTAATTTGATTTCCGTTTGCATTTCTCGCGATAATCTTCGTTCCACAAAGTGGTTTATAAAGCGTGTAGTTGTCAATTGGATAGTGAGTTCGCCCAACATTGTGTTCTTATCGATGTTGCTTTTGGTGATCTTAATACTCTTCTCTTTGCCCTGCTACATCTATTTCACGTTGCATTGCAATCCACATTGGCAGCGATTTGAATTAATGCATCTTCGTGAATGTCGAGATGTTGTCATTTTCAACTTCCCACCAACTAATATCACGTAACATTTGAAAGAGGATATCGCGATTTACTGGTCTGAATGCACCGGTAAAAGTTCGAGGAATGCTCACTCGTCCATTAACTGCAAATTTTACTGTTTGTGACAATGTTTTTCTTAAAAACAGCAAAAAAACAATAGGATTACTTCTCACCATCTTGATTGAAGAATTCCATGTTATTTTCGTCAGATGCGCGTTCAACTTTGTGCACATTTTATTGAAACATTTCCCTTATACTCATCATCGTCGCCATTTTCATTGTTGGCATTATTGGCTCACTTTCGGGTGCACCTGTCAAAAGCACAAATAAAGTGAATAACTATGTGAAAAATGCACCGTCAACACAAATTCATCAATATAATTAGAAACACATCTTACTTGTTCAAAATTCACACTCTTTCTGAGTTCTTCCTTGTTTGGTTTCGTTTACAAAATCTCTGTTTGATGAAATTAACTTATTTCCAAGCCCAAAATATGTAACTACGTTCATCAAATGATGCGAATGATCCTTACACACACAAAAAACACAAATGAAATGAGTTAATCCGTTAACATGCACCGCTCTCTTAAATGATCAATATAAATCGAAGCACATCTTACTTGTTCAAACAGCACACTCTTTGTGAGTTTTCACTTGTTTGAATTCAGCAATGCAATTCAAAATCACCGAGTGATGACATTCACCGCAATATTTGACGTTCTGCATCGTTATCCAAATGAAAATCAAAATCAAATCCATCTCTTTTGCTGATTTGTACCATTTTTTCGATTAAATCGTTGACATCACAGCAACAATTGAATCCGTTGATTGAAAACAAACAGAATTTTAGGTACTTTACCTTGTCATTTCGAATAAAATATGCTCACGAATAACACATAAAATCTCGATCGCTCAAAATCAACGACAGCTAATTCAATTTGGCATTTGACACATGCCATGATAATGAACTGGGTAACGGTTAAGTATTTGAGTCAGAAAGTCTGAATACTTATCGCTTCGTTGTGTGCAAGCCATTGATACAGTAATTTTTGCTTCCAATTTTGAAAGCTACCATTCTTTATTTTAAAATATACAAAACACCTTACCTTACACAAACAAAGTGGGTAAATGTACAATCTCCAGGTAAATTCGAGTGGCAAATTTTCAAGTCGACGGAAAATCCATCGATTTGAAGATTTTTGGATGTTTCAACAAGCCGCTCTTTTTCGCATTTTTACCACTAAAAGTCTATGTAAACGCCTTCAAGACGTGTGTGTTTTTTATCCAAATTATATCCAAAACAAAGCGTTGGGCGTTGGAATAATGGTTTTAATTTTTCTATTTTAGCTGCAGTACTTAATGAAAAGAACTTTGGTCTAGAAGATGATTTGGGATCTCAAAGGTGGAACGAACACAGACTACAAAGAAGGCAAATACTGTTTCAAAAGCAGCATTTTGAATTCTTCACTATTCTGATCAGCTGCGAACTAAAGTACCTTTTGACACTTTTCTTTTGAATTGGCCTAAGGCCGATATAAAACAGCCTGAGTCGTTCATTTTATTTTGGAAATAATGTTCAGTATTTAAATTATTTGATGGGAAAAGTATTGCGAATTCTGCGTTATGTGGTTATGACAGATTTATTTGTGAAGAAGTTGGGATACCGTGCAGGATGTGTATACCTAACCTATTCTAACAGTTTCCGAACTTCTTGTGCTTCCAGATTGTTTATCTTAACGATAAAGCTTACTATTCATTGAGCCGCTAGTAATTGCTGAAACAAAACCCATATATTCTACATACATTCCAATGGGAAAAAGTGACTAATTGAAATCAAACCATTTTCGCTGACTATTTTTATATTTTCTATGGCAAATAATCACAACAATGAATATAATTGACGGTAAGTAAAGTTGATTGCAGTTGTAATTTTTTTTTTAGATGTATATAGTACTCCAGTCAGAAAAGTCATAAATTAGCTAAATTAGTCAATTGAGTAGCCAGTCGAAATAATTCACAAGGGTTGTTAAAGCCAAGAAGAGATGGGATGATTACATTGATTTTACAGTATACTGCTTATTTGTTTTAATTTGTTTCAAATTGTAATAAATAATCCAAATTTTGTGTTTTTTACATATGATAGGTAAATTTACAAACTAAATATCTAAAGTATAACGACAAAGAAACGACTAGACCACCCAATTCATACTCATTCTATTTTTTCTCAGATATATACTCTGTAAATCTAAGCGCGTGGTAATAATCATAAACTGAGCTGTCGTTGATCATCACCACAGATTTGGTGCGTTCAAAATGCGAAATAAATGTTCGTTCACCAAACTCGCGATGCGTTCACTAAAAAATGTAGCGTGATTTGATACTATGAATATTTATTTCGTATTATGAACGCACCATATGCGTGATGTTCAATGACAGCTCAGTATATGGTTAGCTCCCCGCGCAAAAGTTTACAGAGTAATTACTCATCTTATTTTGCAACAGATTCGCACATATTAAATACATTTTATATATTACGCGAAGAATATAGCAGCACGTTGCCTTATCTATGCAGGTTGTTCCATTACGAAATGTCAGTATTTTTGCCACATATTCATTGGGCCAAAAGGAGTAGAAAAATAAATGGGAACCATCGAGCTCGGCCGTTTAACAAGAGCTACGGCCATAATTTGTGCTAAAGCCTACTAGTCATCATATTTAACAATTAAGATGCCGTAGTACTATTAGTTATTTATCGTTATTGGAAGAAGTTATATTTTATTGGTTCCTGTTTATTAGCCCCAACTCTAGACCCATTCGGGTGCATATTTCATGGCAAAAACATCGTTGATAGCTTGAACATCCTGTCTAAGATGTACTAAATAGTATAAACGTTCGAGCCAAATTTGTGCCACTTGTAGATTTTTGTGGTCATAAGGAATTTCGAAACATTTATCTTATTTCTTTTCTCTTTCTTAATGTTTGAATTATAGGAAATATCGAAGTGATAGGAACATAAAAAGCAACGTACGAAAATTTCATTCATGGAATAAATCGTTCGTTCATAGGTAGTATCTTCTACATAATTTGTGTTCGTTTCTTCGCTCGATCCTTGAAATGCATATTCGTATACGAAAACAAAAAGAGCAAAAATGGAAACGTTGAAAACCAATCCTATTCATTGGAAAAATGTTTCTGATTGATTTTGAAAATACGTGTTAAGAAGGAGGTGAACGCAAAACTAAAATAGTGTCTGAGATTTGGAAGTGGTTTGTATGAACATGGGAATGCCCACGAACTAAGCATGGTACAAGAACTAAAGCTATGGATGGGTAAAACTCGAAAGCCAATTAGAACGTATTTTCGGTTTAAATGTGTACTTTAGCTCTCATTTATCGGACAAAATATATGATCGTTAAGATTTTTTTAATTGAATGGTTATATTATGATCAGTGCTAACGTATGTATTTTGTTTGAAGGTATGTGCGACACCGTATTCTCTTGGTATTACCAAATACGTACTTTTATGTTTTTGGGAGTACCTCAACCCTCTAGAATGCATACACTATCTGCGAAAAGTATGGAATCACCCATAATATATATTTTCCCTAATATATACCAGGAATTTAATAAGAATCAGAAATCTTTGGGTAATGTCGACAAGAATGTAAGTTTGATAAATTGCATGGATGGAAAAATTATGTGAAAAATGAAGAAATTTTAAACTTAAAAAGTGAATAAACTTAGTTAGCCTTAAACAAAAGTTTGTTTTCATACAATATTTAAAGAATAGTAAATAAATAGTTATGAGGATCTGATTATATTAATAGCTAATAAGATCGAATTGTATTTTATTGCTCATCAATTTTTGGCACCGAAAAGATGACTGATAAGTATTGTTATTATAGTAACATTTTATTAGTCAGATTTTTGAAATGAAAAGCCATTAAAATGTGCATTTTTGAATGGAGGCGCCAAGCATTTGTTTCGTTTGCCAGGAATATTTACAGAGTGCCATCACGAACCCATTATATAAGGTGGTCTTCTTCCACTAGTATCTGACGACTAACTATACTTGTTTCTCATTTCATGAGACATGAAGGCCGAGTTTTTGAGTCATTGCTAACAACAGCGATCAATTCATGCCTTCCATTTGTTATTGGCGCCCTTCAAACTCAGCATAGTAATATGTTCACGAATTTGCGCTTTTTTTTAATTTGTGTCGTGTATTTCGTGAGGAAATAGTAAGTGATACTAAAAGATTTCAAAGAATTTTTTTTTCGGGGACAATATAAATATTTACCGATTCAGTAAATTTATCTCTGATTGAAAAGTAACCCAAAAATCCCGATTTTACGAATGTTGAACTCTTATAAAATTATGACTATGATTGGATTCTCAGTCACTCTCCATATTCAATTCCAATCAAAATGTTTAAAAATTGTTTGCCTGTTGACTGCTTAGTTGTACTTTTACGTGGCGAAGTTTTTATCCCAATCATGTAAAACATGCGTGAATCAACCCTGCTTTTGAGTAATCAAGTTCCAGTTTATTTCAATGTGGTTTTATATGTATGCGAAAGTTTTACTTTTGCACCAGACTGGAATAATCATACTCTTAAAACCATTTGCAATTTGATTTTAAAAGAAAAGTGAACTGATTTTCTATAATGACATTCCCTTCACGTTGATACAGTTCTACATTACCCAAGTCGCACAACTATTATGTCGTATGTAGCAGTTAAAACGATAGTTGTTCTTATAAAATGATTAATGTATCTCATCAGTTTTGGTTTACGCTTATTACTTCAGAGTTGATTCGTATGATTATGCGGTCTTTGTGTTCAAACTTAGAGCATACAAGCGATTGTATTTTTGTCTGAAGGCAGGGGTCTTATATCTTTGAAGAAATTAAAACCTTTTGAACTGAGTAATCACCAAATTATGTCTTTGCATAGTCTGTCTGGTGACATCATCAATCTGCAAAATTGCAGCAAAATGAAAGTACAATCTGATTTTATATTCCTTCGTACTGTGCTTTGATATGAATTTGTTTGAAGTTAATATTCAAACCATCGGCCGGCATTTAACATTTGTGAAAAAAACGATCGATTATTTCCTTTATTACGCAGCGTATACACGTATGTGTATCAACAGCGTTTCACTTGTCGCTCCGCACATCTCTCAACAAATATCCAGATCATTCTAATTTGCTATTGCATTTGTCAGCATTATTTAACAATACAATTAGGTATACTTATGAGAAATAATTTTCTCTTTCATGTAAGTCGTAAGTAAAAAGTTCATTACATAACAATTGCACATGCATCATTATCTCCTTTTTGTGTTATCAACTTTTATGCAACAAATCGATATATGACTTTTAATCTTATATCTGTCATAATGATAAAAGGTGCGAAGTTGGTGTTTTAGATAAGAATTTGATGCTTCACTAGGCTATCAGTCTTGATGAAGACTTCGATCTGGTATTTTTGTATCATCACATATAAGAATATGAGAGCATAAACATATTTTTGAAAAACAAAAAAGCGGTAATCGAAAACTGAAACCTGCTATCCTCGATAATAAAAGTGAAACATGTTGGATGCTAATATAATAATCAAACAAGAACAGCGTCAAAATGAAAGTTAATCATGTACAGAGTGGAAATAAAAGGGAAACAAAGTTATATTACACATTTATTCTCAATCTAGCCATGTTTCAATATTATTTTGAATGTGTTCTACGTTTCACTATTATTTTGATCCAACTTTATGTTTCAGTTTGATTTTGTATGAAGTTAGGAGGTCAGATTTATTCTTACCGATTCAATTATAGGCAATTCAGACTCAATCGCCAAATTTTATGCAAATCGCAGAACGAAATCGAAGTGAAGTTGGCACCTTTTGAAAGATAAATGTAATCGAATAATATTCAATTGTTATTTCACAGTTCAAGTGGTCGTACACGAAGGGAGTGAACTTTCTCTAATTAAAAATTGGAAAAAATCGCTAATATTTATTCCAATATACTTTGGAAATAGTTATTTTTGCTCAAAAGTTGGGCGTATAGAGCACGTAATTATCAATCTTTTATACTGGAAAGCTTTAAGCCTGAAAGCAGTGATGAACAGATTGACATGTCTATAGACAACAAATGTATAGGCATGTCTATAGGCAGCCTATATATACACACAAATACAAACTAACACAAACGTTTGTTAGTTATGTACATGTACACATTGCCTACACTTTGCCTATACCAATCGATTGTAAAGACAATGGTCTTTGCCTACAGATGTCTATCGAAAACCATCACTGCCTGAAAGCATGATTTGGCATCATAAAAGTGAAGACAGGTGAACTTTCATGTCAAATCATCATAATTGGAGAGATTAGGGTATTTTAAGGACATTGCCAGGGCTTTTGAACGGATTGTCTGATTGTAATGATCCAAGCGACATTTATGTTATGCTGTTTGCACATTTTTGACGTCAAAATATGTAATGATCTCACACATTTTACCCCCGAAATAGAGTCAAATGCAGGTGTAGTCCAACTGTGGGAATCAGTTTGAATTTATCAACATTCAGTAATCTTTATTTGTAAAGTTTCACTTTTAACGCCCAATTTTCAAATACGAAGATGACTGACAACAACTAAGTCATGCATACATTTGACACGCACACAGTCTGTCTCACTTCATTTGGATAGTTGACATTAAAAAAGTAAACAATAAATGGTTCTTAATTTCACAATAAAATGATATATTAAATTTTGATTCCAGTTCGTTTGGCCAAATTAAAACTTGTTTAGTGACAGAAATCGAATAAAATGGAAGAATCTATTGAATTGTCATCAATGTGGCGTCAAACGAGCGATCACAACAAACCGTATCATTTTTCGCGTCCGATTTTCGGGATAAACAATCCACCTGATTGTTGCTCGACTCAGCACTATTCGGCAGCGTTATTTCAAACTCTCTTTGAATTTATATTTCAGAATCTTCGAAAAAGAATATCATGTGCGCGACAAGCGATCAAAACAAACTGAGGATGTGAAAATTTGTGCCGTTTACATTCATTATCACCGGAGCATTTGGAAAAGTAAGTCAAATAAGAATTTTGACACTGTTTTTAGCGATTGTTATTTCAAATCAAGTAATTTGTGAACAGGCAATTTGTGAACAGGCTTTCGAAAAGTAATTAGCAGAATTTGGACCGATAAAAATCGAAGGAGAGGCACATATCAATTGGATTTATTGTTCTTTAAACGGTAAATTTTCCATTTCATTGGTTTCAAGTGAAAGAGTTTAGTGAAAAGTGTATTTTTTTCAATCAATTTTTCCATTCAAACAAGAAATGCGTTTTAAAAATAGTTCTTTTCGCTTGATAAATACATTCTCATCTAAATAAATAAATGTCATTCTGTGATCAGGTAGCACGATGAAGAAGAACAAGAATAATGGAGACAGTTCGGGTAATCGCATCACTGCTAAAAAAATGACCATCGATTAAGGTATCACTTAGGGAAATATCGCCGATCGTTCATCGAACTGGCTATTTCGGTTTATGTATCAATGCTGCTGCTTTATCACATCAATAAGGACAATGCCAAAACCGATGCATTCCTCGCCAGTGATGGGAAGAAAATAATCAGCGATTGTTTCCAGAATATCCTTTTGAAAAATATCAACATATTGCCATTTGAGTTTTGATCCATTGTCAGGCGTGCGTGTGCAAATTTCGTTTGACCTGATCGTATGGGAATGTCTCAAATAGTACGGTCCCGTTGATATGAACTGAATCCGAGGGGGAAATAAGTACCGGAAGTTCAATCGAATCGTCAAAATGACCGAGAAACACCAGCAAAGAATCGAAACATATTTGAACATACCGAAAAAGACCTTTAACAGAACTTATTATTCTCATATTAACTCTTTTGTTTCAATGGAATATGTATATTCATCCAGGCTTATGATCTCTCTCTTTCTCATCAGAAGAAAAATCTGGATCTGCTTATTCAAGAAGCGAGAAAAATCGGCGTGCCCGAAAACGAAAAATTACGGGACTATTTGAAAAATCATTGATTTGCATCACTTCAGTTTTGGCTGAGAATTCAACGTGAGATCGATGAATTCCACATGAAACACGATTTCCTGAACATTTCGTGGAGAATATACCGAAAAAATTCAGCCAACCATCAAAAGCCAACAGTTCCGAAGCCACAGATAATTTCGAACTTCAACGCAATCACACCGCATGATTTCCACATGAAGCACATCAAAATCGATGCTTCACAGTTCTATCAAATGGCATGCAAAATTGGAGCAACGAAGCGAGCGACAGCAAAAAATGGCCGGCCAATAAACTTCAAACGCGAAGATTATATCGCAATCCCGCCAATTGGTGGAAATACGTTTTTGATATGACGAAAATTAACAGACTCGGCAAACGAAAGACTTTCGATTTCCATATTTTGACGGACAGAGTTTAAGTTTCGTTGCTATACACAGATTTGTATATATGCTGGGCATAGATCCAGGAATTATATCCTGGAATGCAACAGTTCGTCTGCACATCTACACGGACACTGAGGTAAGTGTCAATGATCTAAAACATATATTTTTCGCAATACAAACCGTTCCTTTTCAAAATTTTGTTGTTGCATGAAAATATCACGATCAGCAGCCAACGATACCACTGGAATGTCGAATTTGGCATTCGATATGAAAACTCAAAGCGATGATTCAAAACTTTCACCTCAGAAAAACAACGCCATCTCAAGTCTTTCGTATGGATGCCATCGCCAGAAGGAAAGGAGAAATGGAAATGCTACATCGAAAATCGTGTGGGAATGATGGAGAAAGGAATGGCTGTCTAGTCAGCACGAAAGTAAGTCCGGCTCAAATTGGACAAATATATAGAATCAAATCGAGAGAGTGATGAAACGGCTGCCTCATAAACGAACAAGAAGCCATCGATGATCTGGATTTGAGCAGCGTAAATTGCACCGAATCATCTTCACAATTGTAAAGTCAACAAGCGAACTTATAAGGACCTTAATAATTATCTTAATACAATTTCTGCACATATTGTAGTTTTCAAACCCCCCATAGCTAGGGTATAGCTAGATCGATTTCTAAACTTTCATGGGTTTTCTTTGACTATCACAGCCCGCTATCATGATTTGCTGTTGCAGTTGAATACAAAATGCTAGCGCCTTCTCTAGCCATATATTTAACGTTCTTCTGCACTCATATAAAATGCATGTGAAATTTAATTTTAATCAAAATTCACTAGTTCGTGCCATGATTTGGTTCATGCTTTTGATAGCGTGACATAATGTCCAAAGGCGTTCCAACGATACCCCACCTTTATACGAAAAATTCAAATGGCCATAGCTTTACCAAATCGTTACTCGTTTCAGCGTGTCTATGGAAGGGTATGAATGCTGATTTTGTGTAGGTGTACGTCTTATAATTTTTTTTCCATTTTTCCATTCGATATTGTCATCTTTCATAAGGTATGTGACAAAATTTCATGAAAATCGGACGACGTATTTTCAAGTTATAGACGTCAGTGAGGCAACTTTTGTGTTTTTGTTTACGGTGGAAAAAAGTGAATTTCGTCTGTTAATAAAACATTTTTTTTGATGGGGAAAAACACAGTTGAAGCAGAACAGTGGCTTGATAAGCATTACGACACATCTTCTCCCGGCAAATCAACCATCTGCGATTGATATAATGAATTCAAAAGAGGTCGTAGCAACACCGATGACGCGGAACGCTCTGGTCGCCCGGAAGTCGGGTAACCTTTCTCGTTGATGGTTAGTACGGAGCCCGATCTTTGTAAATCTCATCTTTCACCGTGTCACATAGCACGTGTCACATTGATCTGATCTCTTCAATTATAATACATTCCAATAAGACGGGCGTATGCACCAGAGGGTTTGAAGGAACTGCATAGGGAACGAATTATTCAAATCTTTTACATAAAAATTTACTAAGATTATATTCATGAAACGAAAGTTGGCCATAATATGTGGACGCATTGTTTTGAAACATTTCAAAATTCGCATTGTTTTGAAACATTTCAAAATTCAGTCGCATTCTGGAGGGATAGGAAACAGATGAAGCGATGTGATTAAAGTAAAATTAAAAGTTTACGATGACATTTTTGCACAGTGAATGGCTGCTTTTCTGTGTAATCGTTGCAACTCCTCAGCACACGATATTGATGACGCTGGTGAATAAATAGCCGTGTGATACTGATGTGAATATGTCACCTCATAGTTTGATGACCGCGATACTTGTCGGTGTCATGTTATTGTATTGTTACCGTTTGTTCCGTGCACTCTCATATGACGATTCAAATTACCTGATTGAGAAAAGCTGCGAACAAAATACAGAAAAGCAGAACATTGTTCCAATCATTATTCTAATCTCTGTGAACATTCTCTCTCTCCTCTCTCTAATTAAAGTCTTAGTTACCGCAATAAACACAATTTGCACTGGTAAGGTTTCTCTCCACTGTGTATGCGAAGATGCTTTGTCAGCGTCGAACTGTCGGAGAAAGCTTTCTTACAAGCCCTACATCTGTATATAAAAATTTTATTAAATAATTCAAAATGAAATTACTAGACAAAATTTACAAAACTCAGCCAATCCAGAACAGATTTCAAATAAATTAACAGAAAATAATGGACACCGAAATATATTGATTATCATAAAAGATGTATTGCTCACCGATATGGCCTTTCTCCCGAATGAGTGCGCATGTGCGTTGTTACACTTGAGCTTTGAGAAAATCTACGATCGCAAATAGGACACCGAAATGGCTTCTGACCCGTCTACAATTCAACAAAAATTAATCGTTGAAATATAATACACACAGAGAATTTATCGTGTATTTTTCTTATTGTCTGTGAATTTTTATAAATTTAAAAAAAAATACCAAGTTTTGTTTAGATTTGAAGTTTAAGACGTATTGACATTGGTTTTACTTAAATTTCACCACAAACGAATAGACTTTGGAATTTAATATAAAACATATTGATTTAAAAATAAATTATAAAACATATCGATTAAACACAATGAAAAAAATGAACAATAAATTCTCTATGTGTAGAATGTATTCAAATAGAACTTACATGTGTGCGCACGTGTGCTGTTAAATTGGCTGCTTGGCTGAAGCTTTTATTGCAGTCAGGACAACTAGAATTAAGTTCATCGCAATTCACTCGAATAACAAATGTTAATTAATTTTGATAGTTTTTACCGGTAAGGACGTTCACCAGAATGTGTGCGGAGGTGAGTTTTTAGAGTACTTGGTCGTGCATATGTTTTCCCACAGAGTCGACATAGATTTGGCTTGGATTCGGATTGAATACAATCATTGCTGTCTTCGTCTTCAAAATTTAATCCTAATGAATTTTTTGAATTTCTCAGTATTGCTTGGCTACTGGGGAGCGACGATGGACTTCGAGGTGGGGAATAAGTTAAATCATTATTCGAATAAAATGGTCGTTGTTGTGACGATGAAGAAATTTTGCTTGAATCATTCATTGAATTCATTTGTTGTTGGCTTTGAATTGGCGGTCGAAAATCAGCTGTAAATGAATATGTTGCGCCACTCGGATAATGACCAGGACTCAGTACTGCCGGTGGATACAAAACATTTACTGATGATGATGATGGCTGTTGTGTCCACTACAATCAAAAATATTTAATTTTTTTTTTTACAGCCAAACCCACTGACAAAAGAATCTTATATTCCAAACTTGACTTCCTTAACATATCAGGAAATTTGCTTGAAAATCCGAATGTTCTTCATATGAAAAGATACCTTAGAATCTTTTGTCAATTGAGATATATTTCTAAATATATTTTTATATTTCGACGAAAGTTGCATTTTGTTAGACCATGGTTCAAAAGGGGATTGAGAATTCGTTTTCCAATCACTTTTTCATCAGTTATGTAATATTAATACCTATCATAATTGTATTGATGTGTACCTCAAAATATATGTTTATAAAAATGATCGATGAGAAATTGTTCTCAGCTCTCGTTTATTGTCATAGTAATTTGTTTTCTAGCTTTTTCGTGTTTACCTTGAGAAGATTAAAATTTTGACTAAAAATCGTTGCCATTGTTCATGAATGTTCGTGATTGTAGTATACGATAGTACGCAAAAAATGAGCCAAAAAAGTTCCAAAAAATCGCCATGACATGACGATTGATTGTGATAAATAATGTGTGCGAACGAAAAACCATTATTGATTTCCGGCTGCATAAAAACTCACCATAAGTTCCGAACTGATGATGTTTTTGGTTATAAAAACAATGTTATTGGTTCGAATTGGATAAAAATTGGAGTTTATGTCAGATAATGTATTTAGGGGATCAGCTGGTCATAAGGATTCAAAAATATACGTTGGAATTCGGACGAATAAATGCAATTCGTAAGGCAATCATTCAGTCAGCGTCGTTTGTACAATATATTATTCTAAAGCGTAGTTTAACTTCTCCCATATTCGCCATTTTGGATTCTAAAAAACGACACTTTGAATTTCTTATACAGTGTGTCCCACAACTCGTGGTCAATAATTTTTGTACGCATATATGGACCCAAGCCCTACAACTTTTGTTCTACCACTTTGCCCGATTGGACCATTGGGGGGAAAAATGGCCCCAAAATTCCTTCGACCCGAAATTCACTATGGCGAAATTACTCATACATAAATACATATGGACACTTGGATGGTTAACCCTTTTGAGCGACAGAAATTAACCCTCAAAACAAGTTTAAAAAAACCGAAAAAAATCACAAAAATTGTGATTTTTCTCGAAAAAATACGTTATTAAGGTATCGTTCTTATTCCATTATCTGAAAGATCATGTAATTTTGGGCCCATATGCAAAAATTTCGAAACTACAAAGCCGTTTTTCCAGAAGAAAAAACTACTTTGAAAAAGTGGAGTCGCAATTATATTTAGCTGTACACACACCACCAATACAGAATTATCGAAAAAAAATCTTTTTTGTTCAAAAATACACTAACAATGTCTTATCGCATATTGGTCAAATTTTCATTAAAATCGTTATTTTTCATCATCATTCGCATTCTTAATTACCTTTTTCGTATCATTAATCGAAAGAACAGGTAATTTTAAGTCCGCAAGCAAAAATTTAATAAATTCGAATTAATGAGTTATCAAAAATTTGATTTCGTTCCACCAAATAGGTAAATGTAAAAATGTTTCATTCTTCTATGCTCACATTTAGAAAGTGCAATGACCGCTTGTGCATTACGGTTTGCAATGAACTCATCATTTACACCGACTCCGATCCTGTTGAAACCAAAGCCGTGAAACCAAATGTCGCCTATATCATACTCTTAAACTCAAAAATTCGTTGAGCTTGGCACGGTAACGCTCGCCATTGACCGTAACGGTTTGTCGGTGTATTGGCTTCTCAGTGGTGACGTGTGGATTTTCTGACACCCAGATGCGACAATTTTGCTTATTGACATAGCCTCCGAGGAGAAAATGGGCTTCATCCGAAAAGACGATTTTTCGTTTTTTTTTTTTTTTTGAAGTAAGTTTTCAATATTTCCCAATTTTGTTCAAGCGTATATCGACTCATTCCGTTAACCTCAGATATTTTATTGACTTTCTGTCAATATACGACTGACATTTAATGGTTCACACTCGAAATAACCGCTAGTTCAAAATGAAGCCGCAAGATTGAACACCCTGTATTAACAACTGAACAGTAGCCACGTGGAAGTATACTGACATGGTAGCCAGTCGAATAATTTAGGACGTTTTAATTAACTCGAACAAATTTGGAAACTTCGATCATCTGAAACTAAATTCAGTCTAACTGTACAAATTGATTGAAAGACTAAAATGTTACAAAATCTTACTATTTTTTAAAAAGAAATCCGATTACATATAATCGTTTATATGCTACTTTAGTCAATCCAGTCAGCCAACTGTAACCGGGCAACCATAAGCATAACTGTTTTTTTTTTTTTAATTTCATATTATATATATGTTTTATATTGATAAAACAGTTATAATAATATACAGATCATTTTTTCTTCATCTTTCAAGTAAATGTTCACTTGTTGGAAAATATTTGGTAAACGTTTGGATAACAAAATATGGAAACGTTCCAAAGGGCTGGAATATTCACACTGTGTGTACGTGCATATTTTGACAGCCACAAACATATAATTATGCGCCGCACCAACCTTTTTTAGTTTTATTGTGCAAGTATGTTTGCATATAACTCAAAAATATTCCAAATTTGCACGCACACACAGTGTGAATATTCCATAACTGGCGTTCTATATAAATTGTCAGTAAGGCATGTGTTTTCTTCTGTTCGATATTTACCTGTGAACATTGCATGGGAACACTATCCGATCCGTAGCCGTGCATCGTCATATTCATGCTAACATTGACACTCATACTTGGATAGATTGGTGGAGCGGAAACATGCTGATGTTGACTATTACACTGGTTCTCATAATAATTCAGAGAATTGCAGCTGTTTATCTGGGTCTGAGTCTGTCCAGGTGATACCAAAATCTGTGGGTGCACCGTGTAAGAAAGTGAAGCTTGCGTTGGATGATTGTAGTTTTGAGCTTGATGTTGCATTTGTTGTGGGTCCGGACTGGATTTTAATACAGCGTGTTTAAGAGATAACAAAACGTCGGCCATATCGTGTGTTGGCCGTTCGGGCCTTTGACGAAATTTGAAGAGTTCATTCTCATTGCAAAAAAAATTTAATTTTCTATAAAATTGTATTATTGTTGATAAAAAAATTAATTACTCGTATTTGTAGGGTGCGCCGCTGCATTGTGAAAACGAAAACAGACTCGGCAAAGGATCTATATCGAGGGGCGGTAGGGTCGAAAATGAATTCATATCGTCTGAATTCCAATAATTTGTTTGAGAATTTGATTGCACTCCACTGTTGAACATCGAAGAAATATAGAGATTATGTTATAGATATATTTTAGAAACAAACTGTTAATAAATAATGCTTTTGGTTGACTTTATCGAATATCGTCAATCAATTTTCATCTGTGCTAGGGGTATATTGGCCATATTATGATTTACTGTGTATTTATTACTCAACTGCGAAAATGAGCCTTATTTCGCATATCAATAAGGCATTGGGTTTTACAATAATTAGACACGTAAAAAGTTGTAGGTCATAATTCCAGAGTATATCCCTTACATATAACCAATCGAAACGTTCTCATCAGGTGTAAAAATTATGGAGAAGACGAAGTATTTGTGAATAAATAAACATCGAATTTTATAAACATAGTTCAACATTACTTTCTATTGATATCTCATATCAGGAAAATTCCCTACATTTTCGGGCAAATTGGGAATTTAATGGGCAAAAATTAAATTTAAACAAAATGCATAATTCCATTCGAGTCTTCGCCTGGCCCGTGACCAAATTAGGGATTGCCACAGCATCCGAGTGAAAAAACTACGACTCGGAATTCGTTCAAACACAGAAAACCAAATATCATAAATATGAGACACCCTACTGTCTCAAAAGTATACGTATAGGTATCTCAACTTGGAATATTTGCATCAGAATAAAAAACCAGTGCGACATTCATTTTTGAGAAATTAAGGCTGAGAGCCTCGTGGGGGGATCATTCAAATTCTAATGTAATGACATCTATTGGAAACAAACGGTAAAATTGAATAAAAGCCTAAACATCTTAATTTGTATTTTTTTTTGTTGGATCACGGCGAATATCTGGTCCATATAATCTGGAAATCTTTTGCACTTCTCTCAAATATCGACCGACTGAAATGTCGTCCACTTTTTGAAGTGTCAGTGAAAAGTGATATTTATGATCTAAAATATGATGTAAAATATTTTCTACAATCAAACGTGATCGAAAATGATAATGAATAATAATTTTGTGCTAAAATATACACGCATATGTTCTGGTGGCTTTTAGTGAGAGGCTGGCAGGAACTTACGACCCATAGTTGTGTCATATGTAAGAGCAGTGCTCTGCCGCTCGGATATCGCCTGAGTTCATCGCAAGCGCTCCTTCGCTTTCTCAAGTTCTCTTGAGATCTCATCGGCAAATGATCTTATTATAATATTCGTAAAATCTGCGTCATTAGAATATTGACATTAATATAATCGCTCTTTGTGCCAATATTTGGTAAATTTCAATTTATTCAATACAGAAAATCTGTACATAAAGAAAGTACCTCTGGACATTCCACCTACTGATTACTTTTTATCGCACTATTATTAGAATCATCAGTATACAAATATGGCGCCCCTAATTGAAATTACCATAATAATTAATTCAGATGTTGTTACAACATCAACAACAAACATTTATAGACCGTTATTGCCTTTCAGCGTCTGGTGAAGTCAACTGTTGTTATGTCGTTTTTTACCAAATCCAGAGAAAATACTGTGTCCTTGATAAGGCGAAAGCGCGTGCAATCTGATTCGGATATTTGAATATTTCGAAGAGAACATTAGAAATAAACGTCCTTCTATGACCGAAATGCCATTCATGTAGAATTGCATTTTAAGAAATTCGATATGGGTATAGAAAAACCCAGTGAGGGACAATAATCCTTTCTATTAATCATGTAGTGACAAAGAAATTAAATATACAAATTACTCGTTGTAGTAAATATTTTTTGGATCTATGCAGTGAATTCGTGTAACTTTCAATCAGAGTCCAGTTATTATGGGAACATAACGAAAGAGCCATGTATACCCGTAGCAGAAATATTAATTTCTTGCTCCTCGGTGTGTCTTATAGTAGACACTCACGTAAGGTTAACGGTTATTCTGTGTGTTTTCTGGTCGACTGTGAACCGCATCACCGCGTTCTCTTTCTGCGTTCATGTTTTGGCATGTCCATTTTTTTCATTGTATTTAATAGAATACAGTTTAGCATTTAGAAATAGATAATATATTAGTTGAAAAAAGAGGACAAAGATCGAATTTCAGCAATGTATCAAATAGAATATGAAGAAGTGCTCCGAGCGCTGCATCTGCGTTTTTGACGTTTCATCTTCTAAGACAGAACTCTGCAGGACGTTTAAAAATATATCGTTTGTGCTGTCAGTGAAGTTCAGTTTGATATTGTGTGTTCTGATATTTATATGATTCTTTTGTATAAAACATACATTCTTACATGATTTTTGTAAGCTACACGAATAAACTGCATAAATTCAAAAACTGTTTACTACAACGTGTAATTTGTATATTTTGATTCTTCAGATTCTGTTTTCCTACTGATCGCGGCGCGAAATTCCCGACACCATTCTCAACACTTTCATATCTAACACATCTAAATCTTGAATTGAATTCTATGAATCAACGCAGCTTTCGCTACCATACGGAATATTTAGTCTGAAGATTGTTCCAAGAATCAATATCTTTATTTCTGTGCTTTATTTCCGTTTGTAAATAGCACGTGTGATGTATGTTGTTCTTCTACCTTATTTTCATTAACCCTACGCTGTTCAAACTCTTTATTAATGTTGCCATCTCCTGGAGAGGTGCCACCCAAATATTAGAATTGGGGAACTTGTTCCAACAAGCTGTCATTCAATGTGCAATGAATTGGCTTTCGAGTTTTGCACACATGATATCCAAATCTCTGATACTACTATTATTCAGCTCCCCTTCAGAATTGCCAAACAGTACCAGATCATCTGCGTAAGCAAGTGCAGAAATAATATTGCCCCCAATGCTACTCTGTCCCTTAGATTGGCTGATTTGATCAGCTTGTCCTATAAACAAGTTAAGAGAAATGCAGTTGGTGATGATGGCATTCCTCGTAAATTCCTCGAAATAATTGTCCCTTTTATAGCCCAACATATTGTTTTTATAATGAATTATTGCATCAATCATAATGTCTGCCCCGTTGATTGGAATGAAGTCATTATAAAATCTCTTAATAAAGTCCCAAGCTCACAGTCCATTTCTGAATATAGACCAATCAGCATTATCTCAGACATTCCGAAGGTTTTCTCGATTCTTTTGAATGGTCAAATTACTGACTATCTGGTTTTCGTAAAAACTTCAGTTGTACCACCTCACTATTGAACATATCCGAGAGTATCAGATCGTCCATAAATCGTAAAATAATAGTAATTTTCGTTTCACTCGATATTGAAAGCGCGTTTCCTTCTGTTCCACACGATGATTTCTTTAAAATTTTACAATCTTATGGTTTTTCTGATAACGCGGTTGCATTAATTAAATTAATTTATAGTAATATCCGGCAGAAAGTTAAAATCGGTGATCAATTGTCTAGTTTTTTTTCTATTAATAGCGGTGTACTTCAAGGTAGTAATTTCAGCCAAACATTCTTTTCGCTATACTTCAATGATACTCTCAATATTTTTAAAAATATGACAGTCCATTTATCCGCGGATGATTGTCAAGCTCTATTAGAAGCAACCGGGGAATGCAATGCTCACGTTGTAAGGTTTCATTTGCTACAAAGAGAGATGAACATATGCAATATGTATTCAACTATCTCTATTTGTTTATGTTTCAACAAATAAAACCTTGTAATGTGAGCATTGCATTCCTCAGTTGTTTAGAAGTCGATTTTAAAGATTTTAATTCCGGTATTGATTGGGTAATTTCCGATCTTGCTGAATTAAATGATTTTATGAAAAAACGTGAAACGAAACGGTTCAAAATCTAATGTAATGAAAATCGGGTCTAAATATCATACGAGTCGGTTAAATCTTGATATGATCAATGTAGTGAAAATAGGTGAGGAAAAACTTGAGTATTGTAAGTCAATAAATAACCTTGGTGTTATTATTGACGAAAGTTTCACTTTTCAAGAACATGACATATATAAATTGCAAAAAGTGTAGGGCGTTTTGAATCGCATCCGACACGCAAAGCATTTTATACCCAATTACGTCAGACGTGACATGGCTGTAGCTCTGATTGACCCCATAATGGATTATGGAAACGTTGTAACATTCGATTGGGGAGCCCATAGCACTCAGAACCAAGTGCACCGTGATCTAGTCGCTGATAACGACAAGATTCGATTCATTTATCGTGAGCGTTTGAATTGACCTCTGAAAGAAGAGCAAAATTCCACAATAGCTCTTGTTCTCTTTTTCAAAATTGCACTTTATAAGTTACCAAGAAACGTTCAATAGAGGAATTCCTCGATAGTTATTGCAGTCTCTATTACTGACTTTCTCATGAAGTGGTGAAATTATTGCGCGACCTCTCTCTTCACAGCTAAACGTAAGAACTTCATGTTCATCATTTTTGAACTTTTTCATCAAAAAGTACCAATATTCTAACAGTCAAAACGGAATTTTTGAATTGATTTAGTACTTGGCACTTAATGTTAGAACGAGCAGTGCAAATAAGTTCTATATTGAATTTTCACTTTAGAACTATGTACTTACCGATAGAATATTGGAACTACTTGATGAAAAAGTACTGAAATGTCTAATTTAAAGTATCTGAAGTTTAACTATTTTGAGGGGCAACAGAGGAACCCCAAACTGAATAAATGTTAGGTGCAACCAGCGAGCACCGTTCAAAGCACTGCTAACAGATATTCATTGCGAATCAAATCCGCAGACTTACTCCAAGCTCAACTTATTAATTTCAATCTGAATTTCATCCATATTAATCTCATCCAAACTCTCTTCATTCACATTTTCATTCGTATTTCCATTCTCATTTCCATTCACCAAATCAGTATTTTCGACATACAGCAAAAAAGTTTAAAATCATTTCTTTATCATTTATCATATCATCAAAATATTCCTTCCATCGATTCAACAGATTCTTTCTGCCGATCACTACATTGCCCGACCTGTCCAAAACAGTTCCGGAAGAATGTTTCCTGCCACCATGCCTAATATTCTAAGCCATTGATCAAAATACCTACAGCAATTCTTATATCTTCATTCCACAATTGAGTCTTTTTATCTCATTCTTGACTACAAACATGCCATAACACTTCTTTGATAATTTTGCAATTGTTTCCTTGATATTCCATTCATACTCAATATCAGGCGCTTCATTCACGTCGACCTGCCCAGATTATTCCCCTCATTTAGCTAAAAACTCTCTCTTACATTCACATCTCTCAATCTTTCCACTTTCACTCTTTTTGTTGCTGATAGTTTCTTAATCCGCTCTTGCTAATGAACAGTTTGCTGGCTATCAAGTAGTTATCAGGGTCTAAACCAAAACTTCTATACACTCGCGTATCCTAAACTGTTTTGCGCAAGCTTGCTTCGATTTTCCCACGAATACATGTGAATTTTTTCATGCTTGAAAAAACATCTACACACAAGAAAAACAATATAACTTTTAAGATAATAAACCATTTAAAATATGGATTCAAATGACAAATCATTTAATGTTCTTATACTTCCACTAAAATTCCATCTTTTTATTGAAATTAAAAATTTTTTTCAAAAAGGCCTCTGAATATATGATGATTTTTAATATGTGTCCTCAAGTATCGATTGAAACCATACTTATGATAGCTCTGGAGTAAAGTATAATTTTAATACATGTATTTGTGCATTTCATTTGATTTGATGATCTAGTGTTGCAAAAGTATGAGTTGCACAAATGTCAAATGTTTAAATATTCAAATATTGTTAACAGACACATCATTTGGTTATTCTTACTATTTTGTGACAATGAATTTCAAATATTTTATTTGTTTTGAATTATTTAAGAACAGTAATGCGATCATTGACCACCCCAAAAAAGAACACAAGGAAGAAGAAAGTAAAAAATGTTGCAAGAAGCCGAAAATTAGTAGAATACTGCTGATTTGACATTTATATGATTTGCAAATGTATTGGTTGATTCGAATAATGGGAATAATAAGATAAATACATTTTTTCTATATAAATCCTACATTTTAAATGAAATATAACGAATTTAAATGAATTGTTATTTGAATCCAAATTTTAAATGATTTATTATGCATACTCTGTGCGGATATTTGTTATAATGTTTTTTGGGGAATTTTTTATCACGATTTATTGTATTACACTTTCACCAGCCAAAACTATTCAGCATGTTTTGAATATGCGTTTAGACTGAAATATTTATTAAAATTTCAATGCGTGAATTTTCGTTTATAGTGCGAATATACAGCGTATGCGGTGCTGGGTGCGTTTCGTTCAAAGAACTTAGTTGCGCACAGGATATCCGTATTCACAATCCGATATGTTTATATTTTTTTATAATGATGAAATTTTATTAGGATATCATTAAGTATTAAGTTTCAATCAAAATATTCATAATAAGATCGATCATAATACCGAGTAGTAGGATGAGTATCATCAAGTATTATAATACGTAGGATAGGAAGCTAATAAATATCATGATTCATCTTCATATTTATTAACATCGCTCCAAATATTCATTAGCTTTCAATATTATTTCAATTGAATCGGGCAAATTGAATCATATTACGTCACGTTTGGCGATAGAAAATTAACATGGCCAAACTTCGCATGGTTTTTTCGGGTATTTTTGATGGTCTGATCAAAAAAATATTTTTTGTTTTAATGCAGTATTTTTTGTTCTAGGACCCATTGAACCAACAATTAATCATATCGGAAGTACCTATTCCACAGAATCGACCTGAACTCAATCCTGTGGAATAGGTACTTCCGATATGGTTAATTGCTGGTTAAATGGGTCCTAGAACAAAAAATATAATGTGCTTTATATAAAATAAAAAAATCTTTTCTAGATCAGACCGAAAAATCCATGCGAAGTTTGGCTATGTTAATTTTCTATCGCTAATCGTTAGTTTATTCGATTCCATCACTCGTATCAACTACGTATTAGAATATGATCGATCTTAATACTAATACTCATCTTGATACGAGTATTAAGATTGAAATTGAATTCTTGATAGCTCCTTCATCAGTATTAAGTATTAGGATATGTTCATACTTGTGAATTAATGGGACATCTATAGTAAATAGTAGTAAAAATGTATCGTGGCTAAAATTGCGTAGGTACTTATATTGAATTAAGTCTTCCCAATAAAAAAACCATTGTACCGTTCGAAAATCTACAAGAGCGAAAGTGTAATGAAAAAAACAAAAAGGTGAAAAAAAAGCAGGAAAGCATTATAAAAACAGTTATTCAAAGAAAAAACGTGATAATTTATTTCCGAAAGAAAAGGTGAGTGAATTTTTTCCCCTGGAAAATGTATCACTATTTTGAATACTGAGAAAATTTGTAATTGATTTCCATAAAGAAAATATCACGCTTTTGCGCTAAGACATCTCAGTTCTACAAACCTATAAAAATATATCAAGTGTTTACTTTGACGGTCTCACTTGTAAGTCAGTCTATGGAACTTATACCTTATAATGGCAACTAATAGAATCTAATAGTTACTATCCAATGAAAACTACTAAAAGCAGTTCTTATAAAGTAATAGCAAAAAGATATTTTCAAAGAAATAATACATTTACGCATCAACTATCATTTTGGAATTCGTCATTAGTTTTTTCTTGTGAGTAAATGCTATTCCTTTGTTTCTATGCAATTAAGTCAATAATACTCTATTTACCACTAAAGTAATTATACCCTAGAACAGTTTCTCACCCTTAACCAAAAACTCCAGCGAAATGTAATTTTTGTACTGGTACGTAATTTCCGGTCGCCAGGGATTCGTGTGGAAAATAAAGTATCTGATATCTAAAATTGAACTTTGCGGAAAATGATGCGAAGTTCCAACCTCAATACAAAATCGGTTGGAAAATAATATATTAAAACCACTGTCTGAACTTTTGACAGACACTTTATTTTCTGTGTATAAAACTGAAGCTATGAACATCAGTTTTATTACCAATTGGAAAATACATAGACATGAGTGTTTTAAACGCAAAGTGACGGTAAATTTAACATGAGAACATCTACTTATAGCTTCTGTACACCTTTAATTTGGAAATAGTCTAGCAGAAAGACCTAAAATAACATATTTTCAGAGAAGAAATGTGTAAATAGGCTTTGTAAATCTTGTAATTCAACCACTCAATAGAGTGATGAACTGTAAGAAGATCCGAGTTGCGAATTATCATGTGTTACACGAAAACTCATTTTTAAATCTTATGGAACAACTGACTTTCTGAGCAATGCAAATGAAGCCCAAAAGATTATGAGCGAAGCGAATGTATTGATTAAGAATGTATTTTTACCTCAAAATATCAGTGCTATCGAGACAATTTTCACAGTCCAAATCTGGTCCACGCAGTGATTGTATAGAAATTGTTGAGTTTCCTTGGCAACAAATACAACCTCTGCAACTCGGTATGCATTCCTATTGAAATTTTGTATAGAAAAGCATGATAAAATTTGTGATATACATAGAGTTTGTTAATTTTGAAATGAGAATACATTTTTAGTGTCACAAGCGCTTAAAGAATAGTTTTACTGCTGCCGTCTGCATAGTTCGTTTACGCACATCTAAACAAACGTTTTTAATTCATAAATTTTGCCAACTCTTGATACAGTATATATTTGATATGCACCCGCAGTCAAAAGTTTGAAATTAGCTAATGCTCTCCTACGTTTTTTATTGCACAATAAAAATCTATTTCCAGACAACCTGTCCACTTATTTTTGAAATAGTGAACAATTTAACTTGACATTTATTAATAGCATAAATATTTTGCAATAAATATCCTTGTAAAAGCCGTTATATTTTTTTGAAAGAGTATTAGTAGCAATACGATATAAATATTCACAAAAGGAAGAATAAGAACAGAATCCCCGAAAGTCAGATCAATGATATTATTAGGAAGTACGTGCAGGTAAGAGAATGAAGAATGAGAGAAAGATATGCAACGAGCATGCCGTCACATTCATTGTACGATATAGAATTACAGCGAGTAAGGTGTAGGAAGTTATCTACTTGCTTTATAGCAACAAAATATAGTTAAGTTGAGGCTGTCATTGGTACAGCAACATTTTCTAATGTTAATTCTAACTGAATTCATGCATCCGCGAAGAAGGGACGATAGCTTTCATTCCTTAAAAACGACTGAAATTTAATTATTTTGCGTGAAAATCGATACACTCAAAAGCCTGACATTTCGAAGCAGCAACATCATTTTTATCAGGACATCTCTCTTTTATTCTTATAATGGAATTGTTTCACTTTATCAAAATTTCCTGGAATTTCGTGAGTTCATAGCTATTGAATATCAATTATTTTTATTTAACTTTTCAAACTGATTTTAGCTGCGATATATGGATATATGATTAATCACAAAATTCAGAATTGCGACGAATCATTAAAAGTGTATTTTAATGCATCGCAACGATGTTATAAGAAACTGCGCTACTAATCGTAAATTCTGCTGTATTTATTATGTCCAACCACTTAAAATCACTATTGCTACAAAATAGTAAAAACTGACACAATTATTTAAAACACAGAATCAATTTCCGCAAAATGTCCGTCGGCACAAGGTTTTCTGAAGTTTCAATTTAAATTGATTAACTTCACAATTACCAATATATTTATTTGAGTTGAATGAAAATTACCTGTGGACTACCAAGTGGGAGACTGAACAGAGGATTGTTGGGAACATATCCCATTTCGGCTTCCGCAGCAACAGCATCACCACCGCACGAAATATACATGGCTCCACCCTCTTGACTTTCAACGGAATCTACAAAATACGAGGGAAAATACTATAATTTCCAACGCTGCAGTCTATGACCCTCATTGATTTTGTCAATCAAGATACGGAGAATTGTAATTTTTTATCGATTTTTTTTTTAAATGTCTATTGTATTCGTTGAAAATATCAGAGGATCATTTCGAATAATGACTATTGGGGTAAATAATAGCATATACTATTTCTGAATATTTTGAACTACTTCAAATAAACGAAAAAAATCGTGCTCATTTCGTGGATGAAAGTTGAAAATTAAATTTCAAGAATATTAGAAAATATGTGAGACACGCATGTGCGCTGTCTGTATTAATTGAATATTTCACTACTTGGCTTGAACATTTCGAAGCGTAACAGGACGACCAATAGCAGCAAATTGAAAAAGAAACGCCTCCAAACTGGCCGCCATTGCTATGCATTTTGAAGTCTATTTGTATGAATGTGAATGCAATCATATAAATTACGATTGAAATAATTGTTTCTATCATTTTGTTTCATTCAACAAATTTTCTCTTTCGAAGAAATTTTGTTTTCATAGCAATGAAATGAATGCTGAAATGTGACAAAACAATGAAATCAATATATATGAGCATAAAATATTTGTGACTGAAATTGATGAAACATTTTTACTGACTTTTTCATTGAGAAAACGATAGTAAGTAACGATTTACGAATATCGTGACAAAAATGAATGATGTACCTATCGAACGAAAATATTACTTGATAATATTGCTTTTTCATACAAAGAGCTATGATAATGGGTATAAATAAATATTTTTAACAAAATTTTATATTTCCAAGTTTCTAAATTGTTTTCAATCTGAATTTCGACGATAATGGAGAAATGATCTGCATGTATCATCTATAGAACAAAATCAATATAGCTCAAGGAAGAAAACACTCCCACACAAATAAAATTTGAAATGAAGATAAGACCGAATTATTAACAACTTACCCAGTTCGAAAAATTATTTATCCAATCAAAAATTCCACGGAACACAATAAATTAAATAAGTTAGGTTTAAGTTTAAATTTGCTTTTCGCATCTCTATTTCGAATGCGGCAAAATCATATGATAATTTAAGGACTACACATTTTTTTTAATTCGCAGCAATCGTTTCTATCCTACAATAATTTGGTTTGGCATTAAAGCTCAAACACCGGAACGAATGTCATCCCTAAATTTATTTCACCGTCTCAAAACATATGACTAAAAGTGTCAGACAAAATCAGAACATTTATAATCAAACCATTTTTCATTTCAATTTTTCCATATATTAATTGTTTTTTTGATTGAACCTTTGATAGCTTCTTTATTTATTTTTATGTTCAAAACCAATTTCATCATTGTCAGTATTTTGAGAAAATTTTCGGAAAAAAGAACAAATTACGATTATAAGTGGTATGATTGTGGTTCGAATGGAATTGAAGCCGGTGTCTGTTGATGTGAACTGACCGTTAGTAAAACCGAACACAGACTGATCATAATAATATAATTTAATGTTTAACTTGAGTTTACTGATACTATGCTCATATGCAGAATGTAACAAATACATTGACACCGATATAGATAAAATTACGTTGGAATCGTACTAAGTAATGCTGATATTCACCCAAACATTATTCCCACATATACACAATATACTATACACAAACAACAATTTTCAGCGAACCAACCACTCGATGAGTAAATGAATATAGGAAAGGGAAAAAACCACTAATGGAACCAACAGCATCAACATCGAACAACAAGTATTGCAGCATTAACAGAAGCATGCATTAATAACATATCATTAATACGTGTTGTGCGTGTGTAGAGAGAGAGAGAGAGAGAGAGAGAGAGAGAGAGAGAGAGTTGAATGCTCTTTCGGTGCGGATTTGTCTTTTTTCACTGTCGTTGTTATTAGTATGTATTCATTTTCCCTTGATTAAACCACACGACTATATGGACACGTACTTGGGAAATACCGAAATGCAACGAAAATTGTCTTCGAACTTAGTACAAATTAGTTGGAGTGTCAGCTCCAGCACTGGTTTATTTTGTTAAATCGCAATGCAAACATGCACGGTATTTAGTTTTCAATCGCATGGATGAAAATAAGAGGGACGAAATGGGATGTGCTAGAATGTTCTGCTGCTTATATAAGTAAAATGCTATTTAGTTGGGTCTGCCATATATTTGTGAAGAAAAACACTTACGATTTTATTGGGTTTGATCTCTTTAGCTCAAAACATTGATTGCTTATCTATGGGTTGGAACCGCTCGGACATCAAAGCAAGCGGATATATTCATATTATTATATATTAATCCCCATAGAGAAAAAGTGAACGCCTTCGATAAATATCTAATTTTGTAAAGCACCGGAAAGATGAAGATGCATCGACCGACGGCCAAACATGTTTTTCACTCGATAATCCTTAAATTATAACCACAAGCCTTATGAAAGTCACGTGTTTCTAGTAAGCTCTGTATTACCACAGTTTTATATAAGAAATTTAATATTTATTCGCAATTCCGATAAATGCTTGTTATAGGATTTGTTGGTTGCTCTTTTCTCGAACAATTAGGTTGAATGCTGCTGTAAATCGTGAACTTTCGATGTCTCATCTTCGATACAGTGAAAATTGATACAGTTATGACTATTAAAAAAAAGATTTAATTTTTTCAATCAAATTTACATATTCATTCTGGCTGTTAGAGCTGTTTGAGAGACCCATCAGAAGGTCTGTACTGCTTTGTGGCAATGACATGAAACCGTAACTTTATAATATACTTACAATATTCAATGTAAATCATTTTTTCGTTCACTGAAAAGGAAGCAGAATCGTTTTTTGATTTGTTGAGAAGTTGAAGGTAACAAAGTCCTAACATGCACGAAGACGATCATTGTTAGCTAAAGTATCGATTTGAATCGGAATCAATATGTAAATGTACATGCAGTATGTTGTACATACGATCATAGTATCTTCGTTTCTATGATAAAAGGAGACAACAACTCTGTTTGTAAAAATGTATTTTGCTCTTCAAAGCCGGTAAACCAAAACCATAACCTCAGAAGTTAATGCATTGTGCTTAAAAAGTGCTTTATCCATTGAAGTATGATAATTCCGGCTTGGTCGTCACTTTGTTTCTCCCATGAGTGAAAGTAGATTTTTTTAGACATAGTGTTTTTATATTTGATCATCCCCATACTGATGTAGATTGAAATTTTTATGTGTCAGTTTGATGTTAAAAAAGCCCATTCGAAATTCCTAAGATTTTCGCAAATTTCTATTGTTTTGAAATATGTTAGGGGGCATTATTTGCAACGGATGCACGCAGTTTGATTCAATGAAGAACCTACATCGTGTATAACGACCTGTTTTCAGCATGTGAACGCAAAACTTGGAAAATTAATGAAACTGGACAAGAAATAATGAAGAATAAAACAACGAAACGACAAGATAATAAAGAGTGCAATATAATATAAAAAAATATTGACACTATTCGATGTCGAAAAAGCAACAACGCATTGATATATATCGCTGGGAAAATTTACTCAGAATAATTGATTTATTTATTGTGATAATATTCTCAGTAGTCGTTGCACCTTTTAGGAAAATAAATAATTCTATGAATCCAGGGCAACTGGTAATTTTGTCGGCAACTGAAATTAGGGTGAAACAAGTCTTGATAACAGAAAGAATATTTCACTTTAACAAACGTTTCCTCTATCTTCATATTTTAGAGGAGTTATTTCCGTCCGTTTTTCAGGGAACGTTGATATTTTGGCGTAAAGACTGAGAGCCATAGAACAAATCATCAAAATTTCATACAGGCAAATTCTTTCCGTCGATTATCGTTTTTTGAGAAATTTTTAACATTGCGGATTTTGCCTTTGTACACATTTTTTTTAAAGAAATATAAATTTTTTGAATCGCATTATTTCCTAAATTGCATAGGTCGCAGTAAAAACTAGGAATTCGATGATTTGAATGATTTTTTCTATGGCTCTCAGTCTAGTATGTTAGGACGATTGAAGCTGTTCTTTTAGCGAAGAATTTGTCTGCCACGATGGATTTCACGGGCTAAAAGTATCAATGGAAGGATTGAAACCTCTCTACGTGCAAAAATATGGGGACTGGAGCGCGTCAAAAAAAAAAATTCGATGAAACACCGGCAAATTGTTTTGCTCAGAATAAAATGTGATGGAAATTTTTTTTAAAATAGTTTCGCCAAAGAAATACATTGAAACATTTTGAATAGTAAACATAGCTTCAAAAAATAACACTCATAGAAAAATTGGACACGTGAAATTAAAATACACAGAAATATTTGAGAACGGTTGGATCCCGTACAATATTTATATAGTGACAGAACGAGTCGCACGCCTAAGAATCCATACACAATGCATCAATGTATTGCTCAAAATTGCACTGTGTTTATATGTTACTTGTCCAATTTTTCTATGTGTGCTATAAAAACCAATCTTTTCATCTACTAGGATATAAAAGGTATGTTTCACCCAGGCACATCAACCGTCAAATTGAATTAATTTCACGCTGCTTTCGGAAGCATTCCATCCTTTATTTTTGATGGATCAAACAAAACTCTTTTTTTTAACATTCTTAAAATGTAAGCCGACAAATGCTTATTTACTCATAAAAAAATATCAATGATAAATATCATGTTGTTTGTTTGCTATTCACAAAGTGATAGCGATCATATTGTCTCCATGAAACCAGCCCACGGATTCTGCTTTTTCTATTGTAACCAACGCAAAACAAAAAAGTATGCATTACACACTTGCAACATCAAAAATGATCCGGTAATGTAACCAGAACTATTCATAAATTCTTCTTTTAAGCAACAGTTTGTACACTCATAAAATCAATTTGCAACTCATCAAGTTGATATATTGCTATGGTTTTGGTTCTGGCTAACGTCAACCCATTTGTTACCCTGAATTTGCTTCAACCAATTCATTTGATTCAAACACATTTTGTTCATCATCAGTGCAAATAAAATAAGGTCTATTAAATAATCCTTTTTTCCAATAAATTTCCTTCAACAAACATCTTTTTTCCAACATTATAACGATAATTACAACAAAATCTCTCGGCATCACAAACCGTATTTGCATTTTTTTCACATCATTGTAAAAATTAACCCAAAAAGTAAATACAGGTGGCAAAATAGAGTAAATAAAAGTGAATTTCAGCTATTATCACTGATTCAACCACTTTCAATTGTACAGAGAAATTTAATTATTCATTGAGAATCAACGGTAGTTTGTTGATCTGTTTGCATTTATTTGATACAAGTGTATCAAATGTATGCTTAACTAACTCAAAATGGGATAATTTGTTTGAGTTAAATCGTTTGTATGCACAGCACACTGTACATGAAATAGCACAAAATGCAACATGGGGTCGACTAGGGTGCGTTGAGATTCGAATCTCATTTCTTATCAACCATATGAACGTATGGCTTGTTATATTGTTCTTTTTTTCTTTTGTAATTTGCTCTATGATACTTTCATTATGTATTGTTTGAAATGTTGATATGCGGTTATATCACCCCATCCATAATAAGAATTCAATTTCAATTCGTTCTTTTAGCAATAGACGATATCCTAAGAATAGAAACGATAAAAATGAAAAAAAACTTATTTATTGTATTTAAAAAACATGAAAATCAATTGCATTTGTTATGGAGGCTTTGTTTTGCCTAAAATGTCAAAGATTTAAATACTACTTCCTTTTCTATTATCCTCTTACAGATGAATGAATAATATTGCTTTAAATACTCTACAAAACAGGTGAAAATAAAATATCGTTCATTCTTACGAGGTGAAGGAAGGAGTATAAAGCTGTCTGATTTCGTCCTTTCGTTCAATATTTTATGTTAAATCAGGCACAGCCAGTGTAATTTCATACTTTTCGGAGCATTTTAAGAATATTTTCTTATCGTTTCTTTTAATTCTCACAAATTTTTTATTTTTCCAATAGTTGAAAAACTTTCAAACTGTAATTTTCCACGGCTGAAGGATGAGAAACTGAAACACAGATGATATATGTCAACCGCTAGACCATGAAAAACATTAATTGAATTGTTACTGATACTATTTTCATTTCGATCTTCAAAATAAATTTTTATTTATATATTAAATTATTGTGTGCAGGTTGAATCTGCAATCAAGAGTTCGAATTTGAATTAAAACGAAAAAATGTTTCATCAATCTATAGAGTGAACAGTTTCATTTTAATTTTCACTCAAACCATGTACCATGTCATGCGTGTTTTTTTTCCGTCCGCATTTTTCCAACATCTACTGAATAATATGATTCGCCTACCGCATGACTGCGTTAAGCCACCTATAAAAGTATTGAATTACAAAATATCTTGTCTGTTGTCTTCATATTAAGTTAATCATTCAGAATGCTGTTGTGGATATTTTTATATTGACAAGATGTTATTTTATTTATTTTTTCACTGGTACTGCTGCTGCTGCTAACCGTTGCGCCTGAATCTTTTTATGCATACCAAGTTTCGTTCAATTTGTAATGCAATCTGAATGCACATTTAGTTTACGGATTGTTTACTTTATGCCAAATATGTCTACTTTCGTTGACTGACTATGATGTTCATAATGAATTTGCCGTTTTACAATAGCTTTTAATGTCATAAAAATTCTATAACCCGTAAAAATTCTGTAAGGTAGGCTTGACCCAGTGTGTGTGAGAGCGGACGGAAGTGCAGAGTGTATATCCTTTCAACACATTTTTTTGGAGTGGTCACTTTGCTGTATATTTTATATTAAGCTCATATGACTAACTTCAGTAGAGGCACGAGCGTTTGTTTAATATATAAAGTAATTTGACCAAGAACCCAAAAGTTGGAAAGAGCAGAAACATAAGCTGGAATAATAAAACACGACGTAGAACAAATGGTTCAATAAGTTAAGATTTCAATGTTGAAAACTAAAAAAAACATGCCAGCGTCCATTACTTCGTATTTCGAAACATTTGAAATATTATATATATTGATTATTTTTCACAGATATACTTCCACATATAGGCTTGTGTATTGTTCTCATGAAGATGCTTTTGTCCGGTGGACAGTAATTTATTTCGTTTTTTTGCATTGGCTGAAATTTTCATTTGTAATAAAAATAAACTGGAAATGACATCTTCATGGCAAGCATGTAATGTCCCATTCAACATAGACCGAATAATAAAGAAAAAGGGCAGATTGAATATCTTTCTATATTAGGTCTTTTATTCTGTACTCTGATACTATACTTTATAGATAGAGCAAAAGAGAAATAAAAAGAAGTGAAATTATATTATATGTATTGCACAAATTATAAATAAGTAAGCCAAGTAATAGTACTAATGAAATGAAGCCATCTAACATATCGATAAATATTGGTTTTAGAAGCCATTTCAATGTTTGTGTGCGCCTTTGACGAATGTCGGATGGTTGTCTGTAACACCAAACGTAGGTGGAAACAAAAGTGGAAGTGGAAGTGGTTTTCTATTTTGTCGTATTGATTTTTTTATGTTTTCGTAAGCCAGCATATGAAAATGAATGTATGAGAACAGAAGCGGCAATATTACATCATTCAAACAGACTTTGACTTCAGAAAGGCCTTCTCTTTTTTTCTCTTCTTTATATTCAATGAAGAATATAAAAAATCAAAATATTTTGATGTTTAAGAATATTTCAATTATCTTTTTGAATTAAAACTAAGAAAAAAAGGCATTGTACCCTCTCAGATTAGATTCATGATGTCCAACAAACACTGGACAACATGTAATTTAAAATTTTCCAAACATTGGAAGTCCGGTAAAAAAAATGTTCGGGCAATTTTCCGCGGAGTATTAAAAAACACAAAGAGAACACGGTTCAACTTTAGAAATTGAACCAAATTACCACATTCGTATGGTTGAAATTCAAGGAAAAGAGTTTTACTGTTTTTATTTATTTATATATATTTTTTTCACGACATAAATTGAAACATCGGAAAAATTCCGAGTCATTGATTAGTAACGGACAATTTTGAGTCAAAATTAGAATTAACTTCATTTCATACAAATTTCCAGTCATATATCGTGAACAGCCGTGAGCAGATTTGGGGCCGGCACCTCTTAAACTGAGAGCTTAACTGTAATTGAGCCGTCTCAGTCAATAAAACATTCACAGTCCAACACAAATCGTACGTATACATAACTTTGAATTTTGATTTACGTTGAGGCATTTATGAATTTATTTACTGAGTCAGCTCAATAGCAGCAGAGCTCCTAGCTTAAGAAGAGCCGGATTCCAGGTGGAACCACAATTTATGACTGTTGTCTTTTAGAAATTGTGGCAGCGTATCCACAAAAAACCTCTGATGTGTCGGAATCGAGGTGGAAGTAATAATGGGCCAAACAACAAACATTGATTGAAAATTTTGTTGGTGACTCCAACTCTGTGGTCAGCGGTATGTGGATTTTCGCGATCCCACAGCTTGTGGAAACTGTCGATGCCACCATATGTGATTTAAGATTTGTCCGGTTTCGATTCAAGCATAATCGATAGAAATAAAGTCGTCGAACGCATGAACACGTTGCTAATGGTACGGATCAACAGGATAATGAATTAATTCAAAAATCGTGCGATTTGCAAACGCCAAATTAATGTGCCATTAGATAGGTACTAATATCAGCAGCTTTTCTCTGTTTTTATCAACTGCTGAATTAATGGAGGAGGATAATTGATGAAAACTTCATTCCAAGCCATGGCATAAATTCCGTTTAAACGCGAGTAAGTGAAAATTAGAATGAAGAATGGCCATGAAAAAGATTTTGTTTTTCGTGTATATCCAAATTGTGGTCCATGGCCCCAGACTAAGTATTTTATTACTGATGATTACTCAGTGCAATTGAACTTTGAAATGAATCAGTTAGGCGGAAAGATATCCTCCGAAAAGCTAAGTATAGAAACGGAAATATACCAAAGAGATTTAAAACAAATTTTCGTAACAAAGTGAATCAAGAATACTCGATTCTTGATGCACTTTGTAACTAAAATTTTATTTTGAATGATTTTATTATATAATATTATAAGTAATATAAGTAAAATTATATAATAAAATCATTCAAAACAAATTTAAGTTACAAAGTGCATCAAGAATCTTTGTTGCGAAAATTTGTTTTGAATCTCTTCGATACAAATGTGTGAATAGTATTGTTTCTGTACTTAGCTTCTCGGAGGATATCTTTCCGCTTAACTGATTCAAATATTATCCATTGACATTTTGCTATGATTTGCATATGAGTTGATGCCTCATGATATCTTATTTATTATTTTTTTTATTATTATTATAATTATTATTATCAATTATTTAAGAATAAAATCATGTAAAACATCATGCTAACAATTGCATTTCGTATTATTAAATTAACTTTAAACTAAATTTAGACAATTTGATTTTCATCGTATTTTTGGTAAGAACTTGATATGAAAAATTATAATGAAAAGTATATAAATTCCTGAAGGAATTATTTATCAATTTGTTTAACACCCACAAGATTTGTCTGAATATAGTATAAAACAGGAAAAAAGTGCGCCGAAGCCCCGTTAAAAACCTAATTATTTCAAAAATATGGGCAATAGAGTTAAAGGTTGTGTATGAAATCACAGTTTGATTTCAGAAGGTCGCGAGAGTCTAAACATTTAGAGTTATAGGGACAATAATTTATATTAGGGCTGTTCACGAGCACGAGCGGACATGAACACATTTTCTTCAAGTATGAACTAGAACGGTGAATTTTGCGTTCGCGTTCGTTCGTGTTCATGTGTGCGTTTGTTTTTATTGCAGCAATATATTATTTATTACAAACTATGGGGAAAAACAGAAAAATATTTCCGTAGTCAACTACGTATCAATTAAGATCAAATACAACATCAGTACTTCAAACTCAGTTGTTCACACTTGAAGAAAATGTGTTCGTCTTTTGGCGAACGAGCACAAACGAACATAAACTGTTCGTGTTTGTGAACAGCCCTAGTGTGAACAACTCTGTTCGCGATACTGATGTTGTGATTGAGCACAATTGATACGTAATTGACTACGGGAAATGTTTTTCTGTTTTTCCTTTTGTTTTAATCCATGGCTTTGTAATAAATAGTATATTGCTGCAAGACAAATAAACTCACGCACGAACATGAACGAACGCAAACATAACATTCACTTTTTTTTCGTTTGCGAACGTTCACGAACTGTTCGTGAAAAGTCCTAACTTTATCACATTTGACTGTACAGATCAGAGAGTAATGTTCTTCTTTGAAAGTATGATACTCTTCTCTCGTCTTGTAGGTGCATTTATCTCGCGGAAACATGAAAAGAATCAGTTTGTCAATTTAGGAGTATTCTTAAAATCTCGCGAGCGTGAACATATACAAAGGTTTTATCTAAGTAAAAAATTAAGAGAGCTGGTCAGTCAATTCAATAATAATAAACTAGAATAAATACTTTCATTTAGCATTCTCAGCGCATAAAAGAAGGATGTTTATGAGTGAAACGAATGTTGCTGTGAAATTTTAAAGGAGTATCAAAAGCAATGGAACATAAAGATAGGGTTGCTTCAATTTTGAATCGGTACTTAGAAGATAGACAAATGCGTGTTATTTTTGTCCTATGTTTTAGATATCTAATAGGTGTTTCGGAAAGTTCGGTCCGTTTTCAAAAGATGGATCCAGTAGCTATATAGTTATTAAAATGATGGCGGAATGTTGTTGTATTAAGAAGGTTAGACATCTGTCAACAATAATCAGTCAAGAGAAGTTTACATTTCGTACAGTAACAAACCAAATAAACAGCATTTGCGCGAAGTTTTATTATTCTATTTTAATGGTGGTAAAAGTGCATCGGAAGCACATAGAAATATTGTGGAAGTTTATGGTGAAATAGTTCTAACCGATAAGTCATGCAGAGAATGGTATCGGCGCTTCAAACAAGGTGATTGGGACGGCCAAAAAAGTTTGAAGTTGCAGAATTGCAAGCATTATTGGATGAAGACTCAACTCAAACATTGAAACAATTGGCAGAAACATTGGAAGTTTCCCAATCCACCGTTTTTGAACGTTTACATGCATTGGGAAAGATCCAAAAAGAAGGAAAATGGGTGCCTTATCAATTGAAAGAAAGAGACATCGAAAGACGAAAAACCATCTGCGAAATTTTGCTTGATCATTTCAAATTAAAGTCTTTTTTGCATCGAATTGTTACTGGCGATGAAAAGTGGATCTATTTCGACAATTTCAAGCGCAAAAACTCATGGGTCAGGCCAACCATCAACATCACAACCAGTACGCAATATTCATGGGAAGAAGACTTTGCTGTGCATTTGGTGGGATCAGAGAGGACTTGTGTATTATGAGTTGCTAAAACCTGGTGAAACGATTACTGCTGATCGCTACCGACAACAATTAATCAAATTGAACCAAGCATTGAAGCGAAAACGACCAGAATGGGGTGATCGAACACACAAAGTGATTTTGCTTCATGACAATGCTCGGCCTCATATTGCACAACCAGTGAAAAACTATTTGGAAAACATCAAATGGGACGTACTACCCCACGCGCCGTATTCACCAGACCTTGCTCCATCAGACTACTACTTATTCCGATCGATGCAGCACGGACTTTCCGAACAACACTTCACTTCGTACGAAGCAGTGAAAAATTGGCTTGATGGATGGTTAGCCTCAAAAGATGAGATGTGGTACTGGGACGGAATCCATGAATTGAAAAAAAAATGGGAAAAAGTCCTAGCTAACGATGGCAAATACTTTGATTATTGAATTCATTCATTTTGTTATTTAAATAAATGCGTAAAAACACAAAAAAACGGACCGAACTTTCCGAAACACCTACTAGAAAATTTGGTTCCAATACCATGCTTTATCAGTCATAAACTGGTTGAATGTAATTTGATTGCTGTTCTAATTTCTCGCGATGATCTTCGTTCCACAAAGTAGTTTATAGAGCATGTAGTTGCCAATCGAATAGTGCATTCGCTTTTGATTGGTATGACGATCAAATTTTTGATGTCCGGTCGACTATTGGCGCTACTATTCTGCATTGTCTGTGGCTTTGACTGTTCATGTTCTTCTCGATGTTGCTTTCGGTGAGCTTGATACTCTTCTCTCTGCTCTGCTGCATCTATCTCACGCTGCATAGCCCACCAACTAAAATCACGTAACATTTGAAACAGGATATCGAGACTTACTCGTCTGAATACACTGTTAATAGTTCGAGGAATGCTTATTCGTCCATTTACTGCAGAAATGTCTATTCTTGGCAATGTTTTTTTTAAGATCAGCATGAATTTAGGTGTTATTTTCATCAAATGCGCACTCAACTTTGTTCACGAGGAGAAGTGATGCCAATGAACCTATCTTTGTTGCTTGCAGACTTTTGGCGATGATATCATCGATGACTATTCTTCGATATCTAGGTCTACCAGGTAACTATCTACCAGCTGGTAAGAATCGAAGGAAGTGCACATTTTATTGAAACAATTTCCTTATACTCATCATCTTTGTCGTTTTCATTGTTTCCATTATTGTCTGATGGCTTCTTTCTCTGCCACATGGCTCACTTTTGAATACACCTGTCAAAATCACAAATAAAATGAATAGCTTTGTACAAAATGTACCGTCAACACAAGTTCATCAATATAATTCGAAACACATCTTACTTGTTCAAAATTCACACGCTTTCTGAGCTCTCCTTCGTTTGAATTTGTTTACAAAATCTCTGTTTGATGGAATTTACTTATTTCCAGGCCCGAAATATGTAATTTCGTTCATCAAATGATGCGAATGATCCTAACACACACAAAAAACTCAAATGAAATGGGTGACTCCGTTAACATGCACTTCTCTCATACAATGATCAATAAAAATTGAAGCACATGTTACTTGCTCAAACAGCACTCTTTGTGAATTTTTAAGTGTTTGAACTTGGCAATGCGATTTAAAATCACCTAATGATGAAATTCACCGCACCATTTGATGTTTTTTATCGTTGTCTAATCTAAAATTAAATCAAAATCGTTTTTCTATTGCCATTTTGAATAAAATTTGCTCACGAATAACACAACAAATTTCGATCGCTCAAAATCAAGCTGAAATAAAAATAATAACATAGCCAAACAAATACAGCAATTAACGCTCATTCAATTTGTCATTTGATATATGGAATGATAATGTACAGGGAACAAATCAAATTTGTATCGGAGAGTTTTTCTCTTCGGGAAGTCTGCATACTAAACGCTACGTTCTAGGAATGCCATAAATTGATAGAGTAATTTCGCTCCATATTTTGAAAGCCACAATTTTTTTATTTTCAAATATGAAAAACATTTTAATCTACACAAATTTAGTAGACGTGAACCATTCCGTATAAGAATGTCCAGAATAGAACATATGTACAGAGTCCACCCAAAAATCCGTTCGACAACAATGATTGTCGGTTGATAAAATACTTCTTCCAATTGGGGCCCGTTTTCAGCAAAAATAAACACCACAAACCAAAAACTGAGACCAAGTAGAAAATGAACCCAATGACTCCGGTAAGACCCATTATACCTTTTGGAAAAATATCGGAAAAAATTATCTATTTAGAAAATTGAATTGATAATGATGCTTAAATATAACATTACCAGCTGTACTACCGCTCAGTGCAGCCATTGATGTTCGACAATATTCCACAGCAGAAGCATTATGTCTTATTGCTGATTCACTGTATGCAACTGTCTCACCAGTTTTCGATTCACGGTTCCGCACTCTATTTGACATTTTATTTTAATGTTTTCTGTATATATAAAAGTGAATTTCTTTAAAAATCTAAATATATTTTATAATGATTGGGAATATAAAAAAAAAATAGACCTTACATGTGTTATGCTGCATATGACGAGCTGTCAACGTTAAAATTTCGCTTCAGATTTTTGGATATCATTGTCAATGGAAAAAATGTCCATACCACTTGTGCATCGGGCAACACACAACATAATCTAACAGCAATGGAAATGTCAAATCAAACTTTTTAATAAAAGAAATTAAAACATCTATATCCTCCTCTAGTTCAATAAATAGATCACGTGTTAAAATAAGTCACAATTGGTTTATTAATTTTAATTCTTGTGAGCCAATCGAAGAAATTCTAAAATTGCTAGAATTGCTATATAATATACAGCTCATACTCAAGTTATGGCTCATATTCAATATGTTGACTCATTGATACGTGAATACATGCTTTTCCGTGGTTTTTCAAATACTCTGAAAACATTTGATACTGAATTAAAAAGTGATAAGGACAAGGGATTTCGTGTTGATAAAATAATTGACCAAATATTGAGCGCAATTAATACACAGGACTTACAATTGTTACGAGACATATGGGACCATTTAGATGGACATCTATTTAGCAAATTGGAACATACATTTGCATCAGGTAAAATATCTGTATGTGACCGGATGAAATGCGCCGTTCTTAATGCATATTTCTACTTATTTTGTTTTATAGCAGTCAGAAAATTGGAGTCAGGTTTGCTGAAATTGTATCTAGTGACGGCGTTTGTAGTTGGAAAACAAGACAAAATTACAGATTTTTTTGCAAAACTAGCTGCAGACCTTCACCAACAATCTGAATGGAGGGAATGGTTCTGTGAGTGTTATGAATTTGGAATAAAACAATGCAACTTTTCATTTTAACTTAAACGATCATAAATGCCCCAATAAAATTATAGTCTTCCCATTTTGCAAAAATCCTGATGAACATGCTGTTTTTTCGATTTGTTTTACAAAACAATGGCAAGATACTTTGCTTGTGTCATTGCATAATTTTTTGGCGACAATATTCCAATGCATGCCTCAACCAACTCTTACTCGCATCGAAACCGAAGCTGTCCAAATGAAAAAGCTGCAAGAAGAGAATAACAGTTTGCGAAATCGCGTTCAGTCAATGGGAAGTCAATTATCACAACCGACTGCATCATCATCACCCAAAAGTGGCACAACTTCAACACATCAATCGAGGCGTTCAACGTTTCATGAACAAAAACGATTAAATGATAAGAAACCACACATTCAAATCAATCCAAATCCACATTCAATAAACGATATCATTCCGTTTTACATTCCACCACCGCCTCATATAGTTGACGATTTTTATATCATTGCTCAGGAGACATTAAATATTGGTAGTATGGCTGATTCGCAGGCACGTAGTTTGCGTTCACTCATTCGTAATATTAGCTCGGGTGGTAGCCCAGTTATGGGCAGAAAAGAATCTCTTGAACGTGGAAAGAAGAGGTCGGACAGTGCTGGCAGCCGATCTTGGAACTTTCACTAAATTATAAATATTAGAGCTTTGTGGCCTGATATTCAAAACTTATATATTTTCTTGAAATTTTCAAAGATCCATATCGAAATAAAACAACAATGAAAAATAATTACATAAAAATGAAAAGATCATGTGAATCTTTCTGAACTAAAAATTCTTCTATGATTGTTTCGTATATGCAAGTGTTTTTTCATACTTGAAAATGACAAAATATATAATATTTCAAGAAAAACAACTGTTTGTATCCTTTCGAGCTAATGACCAATTTGAGTTATTTATTTGCATATCAATTTAATCTCCCGATGTTTCGTGTTCATGGTTGTCCTTCCAAGGTTTGCAATGTACAAAACATAAAGTTTTTTCTTTCAAAGAAAACTTCACCGGGTTTTAATTTAATTTTTTTTTTCATTCATCATAAATTTCATACAATTGCAGTAGAAGTAGTGAGTGAGGCACATATTTATTAAAGCTTGAAAAAAAGTCTCGTGTTTCACTACCACAATTATGTGTTTCACTTCTATCACATTTTTAATTTACTTCAACTTCAATGTATTTTTTTAAGAGTCTTATTTTCAGAAATGTAGAAACATATTTTCAAGTGTAAACTTGATCAACAATTTTTAATGTCGAAAATTTCACGAAGCAGTGGCTCCACTTGGTTTGAATTGACATCTAGGTAAATCCCGCCAATAAGCTCATCCTTAAGGCTCTCCAGCTCTTTAATTTTATTAATTAATTTTAAAAATAATGATTTCGCTTCACAGCCTGAATATATACTTTCTAAGTATCGCCTTAATAAATAGTAGTAGGAATTCTATTTAAAAAAAAATCAGTAACTTAAATTGAATCAAACTGAATTATTATACAGTATATATTACCTGTTCCATGATAAGAACATCAGTGTGAACCGTTTTTGCTCGACTTGGTGTGAATAATACAATGGCACTCATAATTAAAATAATGTTTTCATCTTTGCGAAGACGCGGATCAAAAGTTCGAATGAAATTCTGATATTTTTCATAAACGTTGTTACTTGCTAATTTCAGAACATCATTTTTAATGCTTGACATAATTTCTTGACTGTGCAGTGTATTCCAAATTGAATTATCAACATCATATTGCATAATTGATCGCAGAATCATCATTTCAATGCAGCCACCTTTTACAGATACATTATATGTGTTAGCATCGATATAAAATATCATTTATTAAAAGAAATCTATTTCACGTTCATCGATGATGTTTTTTGCTTCAACCTTTAATTTTGAATCGCTTCTGTCTCCACTAGTTGTCTAAATTCCATTTAGAAAATTGCACAACGGTAAATCATCAAACAATATGCTTTGACGTCCCACTTATTTTGAACGAATTTACAATGAATTAAGATGGTATGCCATCTGAATATAAATTCTATATTCATATTCATTTATATTTTAACCTTGTTATTACTATATATGAGATACTCAGAGCAAAACCATATAATATTACATAAAATGCATCACGATTTTGCTCTGAGTATTTATATGTTATATATTATGGCAATTAATAAAATTTTACCACCTTTAAGTAAGGCCACTTGATCCTCTTCACACATATTTTTGAATGCATTTATCCTCTTCGCCATTTTAATCAAGCGTTTGACCGCAATAGCCGTTAGATTAATTAGCGTCAGTAATCGTGGATCCTCCGATTTTTTTTCGGTCTGTAATATAATTGGAGAGGTATTGTTAGGGGTATTATTTGGTCGTAAAACAGAGCAGACGCTGAAAGGCAATAATGGTCTATATATGTTTGTTGTTGTTGTTAATATAATTGGGAGTTAATTTATTGCAGTTGAACACCAATTACTGCATACGAAAAATAATAGAGCATTTCCATTCTGTATTTTGGAGTGATTGGAACGTTTACTCATCAAACTATTTCATTTACTCTTATTTGGGAGTAGCCGCGTTAAATATTCTTACATTGTATCTGATTGAGATGAAAATAACATGCCGATGCGCTACGACTTACTCTTTTCATTTTGCGTTTGTGTTATCAGTAAATTCTGTACCATAAATTACAATTGAATGCTTAAGAATGATTATGAGACCTTTTCTCACGATTACTTTTCTACTAGCCCCTAAGTACATAATTATCAAAATTACTAAATGAGACAAATAGTTGACATTGACATATAATATCAATAAGTCAAATTCCTACTTAAGCATTCAGGAATAAGTAAAAAATTACAGGGGGGATCCACAAGTACAAATGCTACTTGAAATAAGTAGCAAACTGTATACTCTGTAGGGCAATATAATAACATACACTTAGGAAATTGTTCATTTACCGATTGAAGTTATCAGAAGAGCAAGTTTTAAACACTATAACTGAATAAACCCTGATACTATTGTATATGACAAGACTATGTTTTTCAAAATATACATAAGTATTATACTCAAACGGAGCCTATTTGACGATAAGAAAAATTAGATTCTTCTCTAAAATGTGAAATAACGATAAACAAAGGCTCTTCTTATAAAATTTTAAAATAGGCTCCCCTGAATCTCATCGACGGGTATACATATTCCATTTTTTCTTTCGTTAATCCCCATTTTAGCAATGCACACTGTACTGCCTCTGCACACGCTATGGTGTGAAAGGGTGTGCTCGTATATAGATTCCGACTCTCTGCCGAGGGGTAAATTACTCTATAGAGTATATATGCTATTAGCAAATGAATGAAATATTTACTATTAAAAGTGTAAAACAAAAGTAACAGCGATTAATAAAAGTTATAGCTAAAATTAATAATCAATAGCTGTGAAGAAGAAGTAAAAGCTCTATAGAAGTTTAATATTCTACTACCAGACATTATTTTCAATGAATACTGGCATAACGAAATCCGAGATATTATATCATTATTATATAATAATTTGCTTTTAATTGCTATTATTGAAGAAATTATGCTATTATTCCTTTAATTTTGAATTCCATGGGGTATTTATTCCTTATAATTTACAAAATATAGGAATCAAAAGGAATTTAATAGCAAAGTTTTCTAAGGAAATTAGCTGGACTCATAACTGTGAAAAAGATAAATAGGACAGTAATAATTTGAGAAATCTATCCCTCGTCCTTTGCTCATACATTTTCCTTTACTTCGGTTTGATGGACACATATCTCTTCAATACAACTATGACAAGAAAATTCATATACTTCAGTTTCAATCTGAAGGTGTCAATAACTATTCTATACTAAAGGTGGAAGGAAAGAATGGCATCGAAACATGAAATTCGTAAAAACATACTACTTCGAACCTTGTTGGAGCAACTTCGAGCAACTCTACCTTGTTTGAGGAATCATTGTGTTCCCTTGAAATTGATGTGATATCTCCATCAAGTGGCACATATAATGTTTTATAAGTCACAATCAGTTCGTTTAGTTTTGCTGTTTCGGAATCATTTAACCCTCTATTGACAGATGAGTCCCTGCCATTGCAATTGTATTCAATTTTAATAGCATCATTTATAGTCGTTTCCAAAGAATTGTTATTTGATCGCATGTCGTTTGAAAACTGCCTGAAAATTGGAGTGTTTTTTGCACAATTTCGAGATGAATCATCGCCAATTGATTCGAGTGATGACAAGTTTTTTGTATGAAATAAAGAATCGGTAGCGCTATCGTTTGATATAAGCTCGTTCTGTTTTTCCGATTCAAAACCTTCGATTTTAGTCGTTGAATCCACCATTGTAACATCAACCATGTCATTAAGCATTTTCATTGCTTCGGCTGGAGAGTTCATGAACTTATTCATTATTTCAACAGCATTATCAGGTGTGCTCATTAATTGATGAATAAATTGTAGAACATCTGAAGGAGAGTTCACACATTTTGCTATAATTTCAAGTGCATCGGTCGGTGAGGCCATAAACTTGGTAAAAACAGTTAGCGCATGATATGGTGAATTCATAATTTTGCTGATAATTTTCAAAGCATCCCCAGGCGCACCAATCAAATGACCAATCATTCGCATTGCATCTTTTTGTGACTGGATAATTCTTGTGATGACTTCCATGGTGACTTTTTGATTTGACATCAGATGATTTATGTAATTGCTTGATTCCGATGGATTATCGATGAAGAAGCTCACAATGTCACTGGTATTCGAATCTGTCGTTGGATATTCTAGTCTACCTGATGATTCGACATGGTGGAATGCCATTTGAAATTGACTTGTTGCGAACGAAATCGAATTTGTAAAGACTGGTAAAGTATTGTTTAAAGTGGCATCTATTGATATGGCTGATTCCGCGGTTGGATAGAGCATCTGAGAAGGGGATTGCTGTTTGAAGATTTGCGGAAGAAAATGACCTGTTGGACTCATGGAACTATTTGATAATGTCGATATTGTGCTTGGAACTGTTTCATAGTTTGTTGGACATTCACTACTGATTCTGCATGGTGATATATTCTTTTGGCTCACCTCAATATTATGATCTGGTGACCAAAAACTAACTTTACATAACGCTACTTCACCGTCACTTTCGGTTGTTTTTGACTTTTTTTTCGCTCGATTATGTTCAACTTTTTTACGTTTCAGCAATTTGTCTTCCTCAGTCATAATAGATTCCTTCATCATTCCAACATTGAAACATTTTTTTAAGCGGCATTTCTGGCAAAAGCGTCTGGTAACAACTGCGGAATATTCAAAGCAACATCAAATTAAAAATCCACGTAGTCGAATAAAATATATCACTACCTGTGATTTCGCAGGCTTCATTAAACGGACAAGAGAAATCCTTACTAGCATTTCGTCTGAAGAATGCTTTGCAACTCTCACCTTTTTCAATTAGAAAAACAACCTCAATGCTAAAATTTTACAAATTCCCAAAGATAAAAAACATCAATCAAATCTTACATGTGACTGCATTGAAATTGTGTCCAAGTGCTTTATCTCCACAAACCACACAAACTTTGTCCATTTGTGACATTTTGTGTGACGCATTTATTATTAAAAGTCCAGTTGAGTGGATGTCAAAAAAGTTTGTAATTTGTATATTGTACAGCAACTTATTTATAAATTGTCTTTCAGCTAAGTTTTAAGCCGACTTAATCTTCGAATTCGAGTACACTCTGTCGCAATAGGTTTTGAGTGGGAAATGATTTTGTCCGATGATTTCAGTAACTAAACCTCAAATCGAAATAAATGGAACTGTCATTGTCTGTTGGTGGGCAATTTCACTTATAACGAAATCATACCAACAGCGAAATGTTGAATTTTTTTTACATCGCATTGAATTCAGGAAATCATGACAATTTTATTTAAATCTGAATCATTTGAGTTAAAACGCCTGAATTTATACGTTTCATTATTCAATGTATACATGCATGTTTTGAGTAATAAACAATTTCTTTTTCAAATAAACAGCAACCCAATTACTTCTTACTGCAACAATTTCAAAACACTGAAAAAATACAAATCAAATCAAATATTAAAAAAAAAACGATATATTAAGCAAAAAATGTATTATTTAAAAATTATTGTCCATTCAGCCAAAATGAATGACCTTATTTTTCTGTTAAAACTTCTTCTCTTCAGTACTTTGAATTCAGTCCAACACCATTCATTACAAGGAACACAACCGAAAATTGTGTAGAAATTTGATTTTTAGTGATTTGATGATCATATTGCTGTTATTGAATAATAAAAAAAAATGTTAGTATCTTACAGTATAACGTTTTGCTTTTTGGCGGGGATTTCTTTATGCAATGCCGATGCTGTCGTTGTACAAATGTTTTCCAAAAAACCATTAAACTATATTAGTGATAGATTCATCAGTTATTCTGTTGATCCGACCGAACTATTTGAAGTGAGCAAGGATAAGGAGTGAGTTTGTTAAATACAGAAATATCAAAATATTCAAGTATTTATCAAAATTATCGGTTGATTTAAAACAGTACTTTCCTATTTCGAATGATGGAATTGGGACCATGTTATTTGAAAATCTATGGTAGCAACACAATACAAATGCAACTGCAAGGTGATCATAGTGATTCGAACTCGTCAAAATTATCTTTGAATCGTTTAAAAGAAATTTACGATGTACTAAGGTATGTAACATTAAACAGATCATGCAATTTGGTTCTTTCTTCAAGTAGCATTTGTACTTGTCGAGGCCGCCAGTATTTTTTTTACTTATCCCTAAGCACTTCAGTAGAAATTCTTCTTATTGATATTATATGTCAATGTAAACTTTTTGACTAAGTAAGTAATTTTTTTTACCTATGTACTTGGGGGCTAGTAGAAAAAGTACTGATTGGCTCCACAAGTAGAATGCGTACTTACATTAAGTACCACTTTTTTGAAAAAAAACTTTTTCTAAGTAGAACTGCTGGTATAAAGCCAGTAATCGCTTTGCCATACAACCCAACAAGTTGGGATACTCGAAATGTAGTGCAAATCTTGGGAACAGCAAACTCACTCAAAATGAATGATATCGTTTGGCAGTTGGGCACTGGTAATTGAATAAATAACTGAAAAAAGGGTTGAAATCTAATTTATTCCTTCTTGTAACAGACTTTCGTGTATATGATGCACTTAATTATATTGACGATTTGAATACATTGAAATTGATTGTTGGAGCGTTCATAACTGGGGCAAATAAGAAAAATTGGAGCGTTGTTGGATCAGAATTCACAACTTCAATGAGCCAAGATGAAGTCAGAATGTTTGCAGAATTTTCGAAAAATATTGTTCATTCAATTGGGTGGTCACAGTAAGTATAATCTATGACATCTGTTCCAATTAACGTGAAAACGCAAAACTAACAAATTATTTTTTTAGATCAACTGATTTGAACTTTTCCGATGAAAATGTCGATGATTTCTTCTCAAATTTCAATATGGATACGGCATTGCAAACAATTTTGAGCGGTAAAGCTCCAGTTTGGCTCTCGTTCTTACAAAAAAAAGAAAGCCAACAAACACCTTTCACTCAAGTGAAGCACGGCCTTAATTGGGCACAAACATTGGGTGATGCTGCTAAAACTGGATTCAAAGTGATTTATAAACCAATCAATAAACAAACTTGGTTCGATCCATCATTCAGCTACTATACAACCTTGCTTCACAAGCGAATCATCGGCCAAACCGTCTTCGATACAAAAATCTTTAACGGAAATCGTTATGATATTCACTTTTACGCATATTGTACAAAGAATATCAGTGGCTCGTTCACTCTATTTGCTGTTAATAGCGCAGACTCTAAATTTGATATCACAGCTAAAATGCCATTCCGATCAGGTACTGAATACATGCAATTCATTTTAACTGTTGGTGTAGATGGCAAAGTGAGACTCAATGACCACGAAATTATTGAACCAGCCATATTGACACCAAAAGCACAGTACAAACTCCCTGGAAAAACTGCACTTCTCTCAATGCCACCACACTCTATTGCATTTTGGGTCTTCACTAATGCTAGTATTCCGGAATGTGCATCAGTTGATACAATTATATTCGACATGAATCAACCTGAACAGCGCATATCATCTGAAATTCTACTTCAACAGTTGATAATAGAAAGTGTTTCAAGAGATAAAATAGTGACAGAAAATTTAAATTCAATAAAGCGCTCAAAACGGACTACAATCACTAAAAATGACGGAATGATCGACCGAATACGACGTGATTCTAAAAACTATATTGATAAGCATACTGAGTACAACGCAATCGAAATGATCGATGTAAATAGTAACATGCAAGCGCGAGACAAACGTTTTATTGGGGAAAGACAATCTGTAAATCGCCTAAATAATGTGTTTGATGACATGAAAAAGCGTGCCTTATCCCAGAATAAAATTGAAAAAAGAGCGAAGAGAGATATCAACTTGCTGAAGAATTTGTTTGAAAGATTTGATTTGAAAAAGCCAGCATTTAGCTTCAAAGCACCATCTTTAAAATCGGGGACTAAGAGTCTCATTCCATCCATATCAACTGTAAATGATATTAATGATGTTCTCAATGCAGGATCAGTTGAAAAGAAATTGTTTGAACCTGTCGAAAATCGTGAGCTACCATCCGGTGATGTGTACTTTGAGATCGCGGAAGCAGTGACAGATCAAAATGAATTTGCGTCTGCTATGAATGAAGGCAATCGCGCTGCCAACTTTGAAAATATGGCAAATCAAGCTCATACATCTCAACCGTCATCAGATGTCTATGGAAATATTGGTGCAATAACTCTTTCGAATGATCTGCCAATAGCGGTTTCGCGTGGTGAATTGACTGAAATGGATGCAAAATCTGTTGTAATTGCACCTACAGCAGCATCCACACAGTCTGCACTTGCGCAACCCATTCAACAACATCAAATTCAATTCGTCGTAAAGGATTTGCCTCCAACGTGGCAAGTAAATCTCGAAAATATGGAAAAATTACGTCAGAATTTGTGGCCAATGCCAACGAATGCACCAATTGCAAATTCGAAAATTAGCTCATTCCTTCCAAATGTTGCTCAAATTACTACTTTGCAGAGTCAACCACAAGAACATGTGTTTTTTGAATCAAAGAAGCGTCGCCGTCGTAACGTCGGCTCCAAACTGAACGAAGAAATCAATAACTGTGTGAAACGAATGGCCAACAAAGTCAATATTGATGTTGCCAATGAAAATAATTTGCTTGAAATGTTGGACGAAAAAGAAAAGAATGATTTCTTCAAATCTGATGAAAAAATCGGAAAAATATTGGCCAGAACTTACACTGAAGACAGTGAAAATGATAGATCGAAGAAATGCAAAGTAATATCTATGGCAATAAAAAAAGAATGTTTGAATGCAGGAAATCAACCAAAACTTTTCAAACGTGCTGTGGAGAAGCGTTTGAAGGATATTAGACCTCTGAAAAAATTGTTCGCGAGAGTGAGAGAAACCATTGGTAGACCATTGAAATTTCGTTCAAGAAGATCAATCGATAAATGGAATGTCTCAGCCAATTCCGATGGAAATGTCATTCCAAAATTTTCTTCCCAAAATGTACCACAGAAAAATGTCTACCAATTGCGTCAAACCGAACCTTTAACAAGTACTGAAAATTTAATGATCACAGCAACTGAAAAGAATGAAAACCGAAAAAAACTGTCAGAGAAATTTTACCAGAAAATGTTAAAATACGTCAATTGTGTTACAAATGCTGTAATCGGGCAGATCGGTCGCGTGTGGTACAGAATTTCATGCTCCTGATTGTATCCATATTAATAAATTATGTATCCATGCCATCTTTTGTTTAGCTTATTCCTTCAGCTATTTAGATAGAATATATTGATCCAAAAATAAAAGTATTTATTCAAAAAAAATATTTTCATGTATATCTATTATCATTTATTATGTGTTCATACATATCAAACTTAAGATCTAATAAAATGACGCTTAAAAAGGGAATCACGAAGAATGTATGTTGCCAACTAAATATGCAAATGACTCAAATCTTGGATCCCAATTTCATCCGCGTTTATCAAACTATAAAGTTAGTTTTTAGCTCCTTTGCAAAGAAATTAAACCATCGATTCTATTTTTCACAAGTTTTGAAACAATATAATGTTTATTTTATTTCAAAATTGTGATTCATTTTTTTCGATTTCAGTGTTTTTATAATTTTTTTTATGTGTAGGTGCATACATCGAATTAAAGCTTTCAAATCAAATCGAAAGTAATGGTCTCTTTTTTGTAAAACAAATATTCATCGAATATATTAAGTTCATTAATTCTGGACTTTGATACCAATTGGATATTGTTTTGCAGTTGAAATGATCGTTTATTTTGCGAAATGAATGAAAGCCAGTACGGTATCGATGACATATAATGCTCCGGATAAAACACAGAGCGAGCCGAGCACCAATCCAACCTAAATACCGACAAAAAGTCATTTTTAGGAAAAATTTCAATAATTAAACTTTGAGAAACTTACAGTTCGCTCCCGAACTACAACTAATTGATCATGATCAGCCATGTAGCCATGCCAGTAATGTAATGCGGTTGCTCCAACGGAAACCCACATGAACGCGCCAACTACATTCATGATTGTGTCAGAAAGCTCTCTACCATAAATACACATGAAAAAGACAATTCGAAAGCACATATCGAACTAATATTTCATTGATTCATATTCAATTTAACAGATGAAAATCTCTAGAATTACCGTTTATGTGCAGTTGTGCCAAATAAATATGCAATGATCTGGACGCCAGTATAAATGAAGAAGCCTACAAACACACCTGATGCAATGATTTCAGCGTCAGCACTTTTTTCTTCATTCAGGTTCCATGTTCCACCAACTCCAAGGAAGTCTCCAGCATATCCAAAGCGATACAACATCAAGATAACAAAGTTGATAACCTAGCATAGCCACACACACACACACACAGCTTTAGTGTGGTTTTTTTCATATTTATAAGCGTACCACGCAGGGTTCTACAGCATTTATGTGAATTTGGTGTAGATACATATGTATATTTGAATTTCATATTACAACGTCATTCTACTGAAAAATGATCCTAATAGATGTCAGTGAATTAAATTCATATAAAATCGGTCTGACAGTGGTACACTACTATTAATATATTAATATGACATTCCTTTACACAAATTTGACATAAATGTTGTAGAACCCCGCGCAGTACACTTATACATATAAAAGAAACCATACAGAAGCTGTGTGTGCAAAGCATCATATTAGTGCATTACTCACACTATACATAAAAATGGGTGTGGTATTCATTAGTCAGCTCAAAAAAATTTGATTTCGATTTGAATGCATGGGCGCACATAACTAATACACACAATTTGTATTTTTGAATAGCTCAACTGATTTTATTAAAAATATTTATTAAACTTTAGACTTTATTAAAACAAAACAATTCTCACCAATTTGAAAACCTTCAAAAATATTGAACCAATCGTTTCTACTGACACCATTGTGTTTTTTTCTCAATTTTTTGTTGCAATTCAATTTAATTTTCACTGAAAAACGTCAACCAATATATCAGTTCAACTATTTGTTATATTTTGTCGCAATTTCCCTTAATAATAAATGAAAACTAAACAAAGTTTAATCGGTTAAAAATGACATGAATAATGGTCAAATAATGTTTGGGAAATGGACGTAATGAAAAATTAAAGCTTAAATGAGAGTGATTCGTTTTCACCAAACTTATATCATTTCAGAGTTGATGGTAAATCTAGTTGATAAGATAAGATAGGACTCATAGATTCAGTACATTCACACAGTCGCGCACCAACGATACCTACACAAGACACCTGCAGAGAATTTAGCGTATACGCTCTACTTACAAACATAAATTTTTTTCATTGCTTTTTCACAATTCTGAGAGTAGATATACTAAGGAATATATGTACAAAAAAAAAAACAAATAAACTCATTGTGTGTGATAAAATTCATACCTATGCAATCTTCAATATTTAAACATGCTGTCCTAATTTTATGGTCGTTATTTGTTACTTTGTGCATTGAAAAGCATACTTACAAAATGGATTTGAAAAAGCTAATCACTGTTATTGTGCGCAACCAAACGTATATTCAATGGAAGTGGAAATAAGAATATTTTAGTATGTGTTTAATTCTCTTTGTCCAATATTAATTGGTAGAGTAGGACTGACAAATATTCATTAAAGTAGACAAAATATGTGCAATAAATTTGACAAAATGATCAATAAGTTTAAAGAAACTTATCCAGAGTTCCTGGTCCGAACAGCCTTTTGTAAACTCACAACCAAGAAAAATCTGATTTCTAGAAATCCCGGTGCAATTGGGAGACAATACAAAGCTTAGACTAATCGACTCCATACCGGATACTTTCAATGAATTTTGTAATATTATAATATTTCTATAGAAATTCAATTAACTAATGATAAATCTATGTTTGGCCTCAATCTGAATGTTGACACCGTGAGGATAAGATTATCTGAGTATTTCAAAGAGAACCGCAACTAATTTATTTGCTGCAAGCATTTTTAATGTAAAATTTAATCGGATGCTGGAAAAGAGTCTCCTCAGAGCAAAGGTATGCTATCGAAAATAGATGGTCTAACGTACGTTAAAATAATTGACTTTTCCGCACATTTCCCGAAATTGTTCGGGTTAACGGGTTTTTCATTGATTGCTACTTATTTGTATTGGATTTATGTTTATTTCTTATCGAATCATCATGCAACTTTGAGAATAAATCACAGAAAATTTCAAGTCATTACGATGAGATCGAATTTCAAGTCATTACACATCATGTAAATTAAATTTAAATTCAAATTTAAAAAAAACGAATAAACATCTCAGTTTCTTATTTTTACTTCAACGTTCTCTATTTTTGAATTGGTAATAACAATTACGAATTAGTTCACTCTGATGTGAACTTTCAATTCATGCCAACGATAGATATGGTTCTACATTTATGTTATGTATAACAGTACAACTTTCGGTAACAGCATGAGCATTCAAACTGATGAAAAAACACAGATAAGAAAATCACAAATATGTACTTCATCCAATTCATTGATTTGAATATTGATCCCGAAAATTGGAAATTTTGTGAGGAAGCTGGTCTTAAATCTCATCAGAATGACTTGAAAAACATAGAAAATAATATTCTGACAGTTCCAATAGGAAACAATGTGAACTTCAGATAGCCGCCATACAATTTTTCAGTTTTGACCCCGAAAAGACTCCACAAATCCGAAATTTTGCAGGGGAGGTAGTCCTAAATCTAGTCGGAATGACTTGAAATTTTGCATGACTCGTTTTATTCATAAAAAAATAATATATTTAAAGTTTCAATCCGTTACAATGTGAACTTGAGAAAGTCGGCATACAAATGTTCAGTTTTGACCTCGAAAAGGTCCCAAAAAACGAAAATTTTACAGGGGAGGTAGTCCTAAATCCCATTGAAATGACTTGAAATTTTGCACGACTCATTTTTTTCATGAAAAAATAATATTCTGAAAGTTTAAATTCGTTACAATGTAAACTTGAGATAGCTGCCATACAAATTTTTCGTTTCGACCCCGAGAAGACCCCGAAAATCGAAAATGTTACAGGGGAGGTAGTCCTGAATCTCATTGGAATGACTTGAAATTTTGCATGCTTCATTTTTTTCATAAAAAAATATTATTCTGAAAGTTTCATAATGATACAATGCGAACTAGACATAGTCCCCATACAAATTGTTCGTAGTTATATTAAAAAACAGCTCATTTTTTGATTCCACTCCACTAGAGCTACCCGAAAAAATTATCCGATTGGGCTGAAAATTAATAGGTTTCTATTCCTAATGAAGACAAATGTGTGTGTAAGTTTTTGTTCAATTCTAAAATCAATTTTTTGAGTTATCGTGTTAACAAATTTTTGCGTACAACGGAAAACGGACAACGTATCACACACGGACAAAAAATTGCTCCGGCAATGGTTGCAATCGTTTTTTCTAGGTTCAAAACGCATAGAAAACTTATTCCGAGCGTTTTGAATTTTTTGGACCGATCGCAATAATTTTACCACACACAGTGGTGTGTGCGGAAAAGTAAAAACTGTCCTCAAACCTTGCCAACCAAAGCTTTATCTTTACAAGATCTTTCAGGGTTTAATGCAAAGATCTCTTTGTACTAATGGGAGTATAAATGAGTTTCCGTCGTTCATTCTTAAATGGCATCATCTACAAATATTGCTTTCTATTGTCTGTCCTTTTATCTGTTTGACAGCTGAGACTTATGTCATTAATAATTAGTACACAATTTATAACGTTTCACAGTACAACATAATTTTTTTCATCATCAAATTTTTTGAATTTCGTGCCAAAAAGATTCAAAAACATTCTCTATCGGAAACAAGGTGCAGAGAATGGTTTCAACGCTTTAAAAGTGGTGATTTTGATGTTGAAGATAAACCTCGTTCAGGAGGGCCAGAAAAGAGCGAAGATAAAGGATTAGAATCCTTCTCAAACTCAAGAAAAACTTGCAAAATCATTGGGAGTAACACAGCCAGCAATTTCCTTCGCTTAGAAGCAGCAGGATTCATGCAAAAGCATGGAAATTGGCTCCCACATGAATTGAAGCCAAGAGGAAAGGCGCAAATTCACTTGTGAAAAGCTGGTCCAATGGCAAAAAAGAAAAGGAATTTTGAATCGGATTGTGACTGGTGATGAAAAGTGGATTCATTACGCTTGGGGCGTAGAACAGCATATGTGAAGCGCGGCCAAAGAGCACCATAGACATCAAAGCAAGATATCCATGGATTAAAGGTGATGCTGTGTATATGATGGGATCAACGAGGTGCGGTATACTATGAACTGCTGGGACCAAATGAAAACATTGATGAAACACGCAACCGACTCCAATTAATGCGTTTGTGCCGGGCATTGCGTGAAAAACGGCTAGAATATCAAGAAAGATACGACAAAGTTATTCATTAACATGACAACGCTCGGCCACATGTTGCAAATGTCGTCAAACATACTCGGAAACACTGAAATGGGATGTGCTACCCGCCGTATAGCCCAGACATGGCAACTTCTGATTACCACTTGTTCCAATCCATGCAGGATAACTTGGCTGGGCACCGCTTCATTTCTTCTGAAGAAGTGAAAAATTGGGTAGATTCATTCTTTGCCTCAAAAGATGAGGAGTTCTTCCGACGCGGAATCCGTATGCTACCAGAAAGATGGGAAAAAGTCATAGCTTCTGATGGCCAATACTTTGATTGATGTTTTCGTTCAATTTGTTTTTCAAATAAATGGTTATTTTAAACGGAAACTCAATTATACATACTACCAATACAACTTTTAAATCTGATCCAGTTTGGCCAACGCCAACCTACAAAGTCAAAAACATTATATACAATTATTATTTTAAACTATTATCCACCTGCGGGAGCGCGCTCAACAAATGGAAGGCATTAAGTTAATGCCAATAACACATGGGTGTTGTTAGCAATATATCAAAAATACACACAAATAAATCTGTAGGAAATATTTATGCGTCTGCCGTAAATATCATCTCAAATTAAGATAGTTACATATTTGCGGTAAAACTCGATGTGATGAAATAGTTGTCAATCTAAAAAAATTATAAATACAGGTCACAGGACTGAGCGCGTGAGCATTCTTTCATCAGTGCAGCAGAGCAGCAGCGACTTCAAGAATTACAATACATGCATAAACTTGCACGCTCAACGCGGCTTTTGCACCTGTATTGTAACGTGATGCCATATCCATTAGACTACAGCGAATATGGAACTCCCTAATACTAACGCCATCTGTAAGGTATTCAAATGAAACATAAGTAAGAGCACAAGCATAGGCACATTCGCTCATGAGTGTGCTTGTGGCTGTGTCCTTATTAAGGATTCATTTGATTGCCTTACAGATGGCGTTAGTATTAGACAGTTCCATATTCGCTGTAGTCTATTAGATGTACGTGATGCAATGTTATGAGCTGAGCTGAACTGAGCTAAGCTGAGTAAAGCAATACATGCGCAAACACTACTAATCAAATCACAAAGATGCGAATAGCTCTTCGTCGCTGAATGCATGTATACGTGTAATCCTCACGAGGTCGTTGTCGCTCTGACGCCTCGATGAAAAAATGCTCTCTCACTCAACCGTTGCTTTGAATTTATCATTGATTTAGTTTGACAATTAGTTCATCTTTTTGGAAGTCGAAAAGTAATTATTCCGTTCGGAGTTCGTTTATGTTCGAGATTTTGACTTTTAAAAGTCTAAAATTGAATAATAGTATTCCAAATTTCAAACTGAGCATAGATTTTAATGGATTCATATTAAATTTTACCACAATGCATAGAAAATTTCACGCAAACGATTTTGAATAGCGACTTTTCGTTAAAATTTAATATGAATGTGTGAAATTTTCAAAAACATTATGTTCATTATCGGGTTATATTTCAAATTTTAAATCATATGAAATTTCCCATAATAACTGCCAGACTTCGAATTATAATGATTTGCATTGATTGAATTTAGGTAGGTTCTAGACTGCGATCAAATTTTCAATGTTGAAACAAAAAAAAATCCAAACAAAGAGAGCCAGCCGTTTTCGTCCCAGATTAGTCAGTCGAAAGAAAAATGGAAAGTGAAAATATTTGCGCGCGGATACTTAGTTTAATCTTTTCCGATGCTTGAAAGGGAAAGTTGGTCTTGTGACAATTATCAACACATTTATTTGTTTCAATGAACGTTATATTTATTCACATTTCAGCTTTACAGTTTACAAATTGATCGAAGTTGAGCCCGTCGAAAGTAATCAAACATTTATTACCGGTACCGCAAGAAATCTAGTACGCCAGTTGTGTGTATGGCATTTGAACCGTAAACATTGCAACAGTTGTATAACGAATGCAGGTTCAAGCAAAAAACGATTGTAAAAGAAAACGATTTTGACGTTTGCTGACAAACGATAATTTTCATTGAATTAACAAAAAAGCGAAGCATTCACGTAAATAGATGAAAAGAAGAAAAACAGTCATATATAGTTTGAGTGAGTTTTCATAATTTGTAAATGACAAACAAATAATCAAATATCGATAAGGATTGAACGTTGTACAAAATTAAAAAGTTTTTTTTTATGTCAAGATGGACAAAATATAGTAATTCCGTTTGATAACCTATTGGTCCTCTGTTTGGTGTGTTGTTGTTTGTTTAGCAAAAAAAAAAGTTTGTTTCAACAATTTAACTATTGTTCAAGCTGCAACTGATTCTTGTTACTAGATCGTTAAACGACCTGGCGATGGAAAATTTGAACGAAATGCAACCGTCAACATCTACATCAAAAGATGTGGATCAGCCAAAGGATGAGATCAATAATAGGAAACGTCGTGCATCGAGCACTGCTGAAACAAATGTATCAGTGAAGCGATTCCTAGCCCAAGAAGAAGACGATGACAAATTCAAATTGCTGGATTTCACAGATGAAGTGCTTCTAGAAATTTTGCGAAATTGTGACAGTACAACATTGTATGCTTTGTCCAAGTGAGTATGGAGGGAATAGTGTGTTTGCATATCAAACTCGAATTTTCCATTATTCATTGTGTTTTGTCTTTGTATAGAACATGCAAACATTTTTTGAAACTGGTTGAAGACCGCCGCCTATGGAAAACCTTTGATTTTACATCCAAACGATTATTGGGACGTCAAATAACGAAACTTTTGACAACAATGCAGATTGCTGATATCAAAGAATTCAAAATCCGTGGCTATGTCTCAAAATTCCCTTTAGAGAAGTGGAAAAACAATACTCTCACACTGAAAATATTGAGAAAATTGTCATCGTCTTGTCCATGCCTTGAAACGATAGAGGTCCGAGATGGTTATATTAATTTTCAGCAGGTGATAAACCCCTTTTTTCACTATGAAATATACAATAATAAATTAGATTATTCATTTGGTTTATAGATAAAAATTATGCAATTTCCAACAACGCTGAAATGTCTAATATTTAACAATTGTCAAATTGCGATGACACGTCCACCGAGATTGTTCAATAAAATCGATGATCACTTTCAATTGCTGGAGGAAATATCGTTAGAAAAATGCTCGTGGTTCGAACCACATGATCTCATAAACTTTTCGAAACTGCCACATCTGAAACGACTTATTTTACGTGGTTGCAATTCATTCAAGGGGAGCGTTCCATATGCAAGCATTGCAACACGGTTTGGATTTAAGAACTTGGAGGTAGGCAAATGATTTCAGAGAGTACATTCCTTTCAAACGAATGAGAAATGAAAGAACAAAATATTCTAATTGATATGTCTATTTGTTCAAAGTATTTGGATGTTCGTGATACACCAATTTCCGATAGTGACATTCAGTGCTTCAATATAACATCAACATTGCGTGAAATTCTAATGGAATGCCCCATCACATTTCGTGCGGAGTTTGATAATTTAACTGATGAAGCATCTTCAGATATTGATTATGGTGAAGCGTATGACTCAAATTCATCAAAAGATAAAAATAAATTTGATGTAAGTAGAAGTATTACATCTCAGCAGAACAATGATTCGATCGTGTCCGAAGCAGAATCAGAATCAGAGGTTGAATCTGGATGTAGTACAGATAGTGAAGATGGTAATGGGGATGGAACTAATGACGTTACAGCAAGTAGCAGTAATGATGATGCTAACGGACCTCAGCAAGCTCACTGTATCCAAGTGATATTACAAAATGGCCGGATGGTCAACGTTAACACAGAACGTTCAAACGAGGAAAATCCACAGCACGAGACAAACGGTCTTCGCTGTGTCATTGGTATAATCAACGGAAGAGGTTTGCTTATATTTCCGTTTTAATTTAGAATAAGTTCTCTCTCAAAAGTAAACTGATAGTTGAACTGTCAAGAGTAATGTATTAGTTTACTACAGATATAAAAAAAGTACCACACTCTTTTATATCTGTAGTAAAATAATACATCACTCTCATTCAACAGATCAAATTTTAAAGATAGTTCAATTACTCGGAACTCTTTAAACTTACATATCACATGTTTCGATTCCCAATATAGAACAGACATACTTGCCTCTCCATCTCAACAATAGACAAATTTCATGTCTTATAGCTAATATAGCACTAATATATAGCTAATATAGCACTAACATTCAGTTAAGCTATACTATATTATTAACGTCATTAAGATACATCTTAATAGCTTAATACCATTAAGATTAACCCTACAAGCCGGTAATGACTGAAGAGTTCAAAACATGAACCGATTTTTCGGAATTTGGCGTTAAGCTCATTGATGGTCCGACCTCTCCAGTGAATAATGATAAAATAGTATAGTATATAGCTAAATGTATTTAATCAACGGAAGAGGTGTTTATAAAGGGTTTTCCATTAAGGACTTGACAACTTTCTTCAGGTTCACGTTCAAAGTTGTCAAGTCCCTATTGGAAAACCCTTTATATATAACAATATGTAATGAGATCGTATCCTAACTCAACAATATGTAATAAGATCGTAACTACATATATCACAAGTAATTGTCGCGAATGAAATTGAATTCTCCTTTCCAAGCTCCATTTACGCTTGCTCCACCACTGTTTCTTGTAATGAAAATTTTCATTTGAAAGATATTTAACAATTAACGCAAATTATGTACAAATAATTATTTTTCTTTCGAATAGTACACAAAAAAATGAATGTGGTTAAAAGTCAAATTTTTGTGGTGAACAGTCGTTCAACCAAATTACTTTGAAAAAATTACCACAATCAAGTTATAGTAAGAATGGTTAAACGAATGCTTACCACAAAAATAATGCATTGTTCATTGTGTTCATATGGAGAATTCTTTGTGTTTTAGATTCGGTTGAATCATTTTCTTCATCACATCGAGTCTATGCAACTCCTTTAAGATACCAAAGAATAGCATCAGCCAATCAACCAGATGAAATGAATGTACAATCAATGAATTCATCATTAAAACCTGACCCACCGAATCAGAATTCAACCAAGTCTAATAAAAGCGATGGTACTGAAAACACTACAAACTCAGAATGTGATGGCCTGTTAGGTATGAATGTCATGAATATAGGAAATATATTTTAATACTCATCTTTCTACTCCGACTATTTGTTTTGAATTTTTTATTGATACAACATTCGGAAAAAAAGTCGTTTTTGTGCCGAGACAAATGTTTCATAGTTATTCCAACCTTTTTTTCTGAATGTTGTACCAAAATATTTTCCAAGCCAATTGCCAGTAGGATTATACATAGTATTTTCGAATGGCACGATTACTGCATAAGTAGCGATATAAATGTTAGTTACTTAACACGTGAAATCATGTAACCACTCTGAAAATCTTTTTGTGGTAGCTTGGCTGAATTACACCACGCAGTCAGGCTTCCAGAGAACATCAACATAACCTTGTGGTGCTTTTACAAAGTTAAAGTACCTGTGTTGTAAAAATAATTCTTTGTATTGAAAAAGCACTACAACTCTGATGATGTTCTGTGACAGCCCGAATGCATGGTTTCATTTGGGGAAAATTATTCACTTTTTCCATTTATTAACAAGTAGAAAAATATCAAAAATAGACCGAAGTTTGGTAAAAACAAATAATTCGCATGTATTACAAATCGGGTGTATTTATCCTCACGCTTCATATACAAATGTTGGTAATTTATAAATCAAAATTGCATATCACTGATTAGATATCAATGCATGACAAGTCTTCTGTCCAGTTTTGAAATTTCTTTACTATTTCATTGGAAATCTGAATATCTCTCTTTTTCGCTGTATATCATGCTGTGGCCCTACTTACTATATCGTTCCTTAACATTTTAATAACTATATGGAAATTCAATAGCCATTCAACCTGGACCTTCTGGCCTGCAAGCAGATCAAAATGAGTCAATGACAGCAACCAAATCAAACTCAGTTGAAAAAACAAGCAATGAGGCTGGTCCATCAAATAGAAATCCATCGAATCTACCCAACGTAGAAAATCGACAGAGATTGATCATCGTTCAGCATCGTCGTCAGGCAAATGATAATGAACATGGAAACTTGAATCGGTAAATTAAATGGTTACTATCCATGTCAAGCAAATAAATGAGTTTGCATGTGTTTGCTGTAAATGTTTAATATAAATCTTGGGGTTGTACAGTAGGGTGTTTCTGGTGAGGAAAAAGAAAAAAAATTGTAGCTTTCAAAATTAAGAGCCAAAAATTCTGTATCAATTGATGGTATTCACACAACGTAGCGATTAGTATTCAGACTTCCCGAAGCAAAAAACACTCAAAGACAAACTTGATTGTTACCCAATTCATTTCTATAGCAAGTTTTCAATAAACTGGTTCTTTTTGCATTCCTGATTCGAGAAGTTGTCATAAACTCTGAATATCAATCGCGTAGAATACGGAGTGTATATCAAACAGTACCTCATTTGGATACTTACAAAAAAACACTCCGATTTCGTACTCCTGGCATAAAGCCTCTACCACACAAATTCAGATGTAGCGGAAGTAACAAACTGTTACAATATTAATTTTCGAACAAACTGTTACAATATTATGCTCGATGCTTAGCTGATTTACGACTGGTCTCGGTGGTCGCTGTAATGTCTCCGGAATCGGAATTTCAAATAGCTCACAGTGTCCTTGAAAACACAAATTTAGTAATTTGAAAAAGCATTGCCGCAATAGTCAATTAATTAATATATACCTTTTATGAGAATGCACTTTGCAGCGACTATGTCTCGTTGCCAAACAGTTTTATGTACACTTGGATGTTCAGCGGAAACATCGTCTCTTTCCATCTCCTCTTGGAATTCGTTTGCTCAGCGGCATCATCGTCTACTTCCATCTCATCCGGAAACACAATTGGTGGTCCATCGAACACATTTTCTATTTCACCAATCACAAGGTTTACTAGCCAGTTTTTGCAGTATATTATAACCTTTGGCAGTAAAGGTCCTGCGTTGCGTTGATTTGGATTGCGATTTCCGAAGTTTGCTCTCAAAAGCTCCATCAATCGTTTGCCTTTCTGAGATACGATAATTGATGATAGCAACGCCAGATGGTTTGGATGGCAATCTGGACACAGTTTGAAGGGATGGCTCCTTGATCTTCGGTCAAAACGTCGAAAACATTTCGCACAGGTTTGGGAGGTGTAATATTCATCGGTTGGTATAATGATACAATTGCCACGCTTTTTCAGTGCATTGATGGTTTTTCTAGATCCAGGGCATCTCACGTGCTTCTTAATGCGAATTGGTTAATCTGGTGGTGTCTCAGAAGCTCCAAAATAAACAATTGATGGCTCATAATTTACCATCTTGCGTACTGCCTTATCAACGGTTCTAATTGTTTCGATGTACTTGTCGAGTTGGAGTCGTGTATACTTTGCTGTTGCATACACCTCCATTCCTCGTTTCAGCATTTTCAACCTATGCTGAATGTAACATATGAAATGTTTCGTCCATCGTTTCGATTTGCAGTTTCGCACTTTTTCCTTAGCATTCCAATGGAAGCGTTTGCTGCTTATATTCAAATTGACTTATCAAATGAAACAACGACTTCATTCACGATCTCACCAGCATTGATTTTGCGAATAATCTCCTGCATATCGACTGGCTTGAACTTCGACTTTTTCACGTCGAACAATATCGACACCGCCACGCCATCAGATAGAATGCGAAAGTGGAATTGCTTCTTTCGTTTGCCAAATTCGCGGTTGATTTTACGCAAATAGAAAATTTGATTCCAATACCATGCTTTTTCATTCATAAACTCGTTGAATGTAATTTGATTTCCGTTTACATTTCTTGCGGTGATCTTTTGTCCACAAAGTAGTTTATAAAGTGGTAGTTGTCAATCGGATAGTGTGTTCGCCTTAGATTGCAAATTGGTATAACGCCAAAACTTTTTATTTTCGGTGGACTGTTTGCGCTATCATTTCGTTCTGATTGTTCATGTTCTTCTCAATGCACCGTTAATAGTTCGAGGAATGTCGTCTCGTCCATTTACTGCTAAATTGACAGCATTTTTGAAATCGACCTTATCCAATTGTTGGACCTCATCAGAAACAGCATTCAAGTTGTGTTCGTACACTTTCAATTCCAGATATTTGTAGACGCTTTTCTTCCGATGCGTATTCAAGTTCGTCGTGACATTCGTTTTGTATGTGTCAATCAAATCGTTGAAAGCATTCCCAAAATGATTGTTATTTGGCCATTCAAAACGATGTTCGTCATCGAGGTTTGTCACAAAATAGAGTTTTTGGTGATGTTTTTCTTAAGAACAGCAAAAAAACAATCTCGTATGACTTTTTCACCATCTTGATTGAAGAATTCCGTGTTATTTTCGTCAAATGCGCGCTCAACTTTATGCAAGAGCAGAAGCGATGCTAATGAACATATCTTCGTTGCTTGCAGACTTTTGGCGGTCATATCATCGATGACTATTCTTCGATATTTAGGTCTAAGAATCGAAGGAAGTGCACATTTGATTGTAACGATTCCATTGTCCTCATCATCATTCCACTCTTTCGAATACACCTGTTAAAAACACAAACGAAATGAATAAATTTGTGAAAAATGCACCAACACAATATTATCAATATGAATCGAAGCACATCTTACTTGTTCAAAATTCACATCCTTTCTGAATTCTCACTCGTTTGAATTCGTCGTTTGAATTCGGCAATGCAATCGAAAATCTCCGGGTGATGAAATTCACTTGATCTTGGTTCAGCAATATGTAATCCCGTTCATCGAATGATGCGAAAAATTCTAACACACAAAACAAAAATTGAATAAATGACTCCGTTAAAATGCACCATTATCGGTGAAGCACACTTACTTGTTCAAACAACACACTCTTTGTGGATTCTCGCTTGTTTGAAATCGACAATACCATTCAAAACTGCCGATTGATGAAATTCACCACATCATTTGACGTTCTGTATCGATATCTAAACGAAAATCAAAACAAAATCCATCTCTTTTGTTGATTTGTGCCATTTTGTCGGTTAAATCGCTGATGTCATAGCAACAATTGAATCCTTTGACAAAATACAAACAGAATAAAATGTTCTTTTCCCTTGGCATTTCAATAAAATTTGCTTACGAATGACACAACAAATCTCGATCGCTCAAAATCAAGCTGAAACAATAATCGTGTTTTTTGCTTCGGGAAGTCTGGATACTAATCGCAACGTTGTGTGGAAACCATCAATTGATACAGATTTTTTTGCTTTTTATTTTGAAAGCTACAATTTTTTCAATTTAAAATATGAAAAACACCTTATTGTACACGATACTCCACTCACCGAAAGTACATCTTCACGCGATGAGAGGGATGATAACATCCATATTAACCATTCATAATGCTTTTCATTGCATCAATTGTAATTCTCGTTCCGATCGAACAAAATTGGCAAAACGTTGGTCTTGGGTTTTCGAGATATTTGGCCGAATGTACCTGGTTTAGATAGCTGGTTTGAATAGCTTTCCAACGATATGTTTATGTTATCTGTGAGTTGAATGGGCGTCAATTATTAGGTTACATTTTTGAATCTGCATAACTAGGGTCAAAGGAGGTCAGTTGCCAAACTTCAATAATTTATCTGAGCTTATGGCCCAAGGGCTTTCCAACGTTCAGCGTGATATGAAGTACTAGGCGCTAGTTGATTCGGATCAGTTTGTTCATCAATGCATAATTGTTATTGAGGGTCTTTTATATATACAGATACACGCGATACACAATATTAATGAAATATAATCCAAATATGCGCATGAGTATATGAAATTATTTATTCTAATATTCAGGACAAATGTCCAACTAATTCCAGTGTTTTCGATTAACCAATTACTTTGTCTACAGGCAATTAACATGGGAGGTGCGAAATGTATATCCAGTGGGCGATGCGCCATATCGTCAAGTTCGGTACCGAAATACATTTGTTAATGGTAGTAGCAGTGGAAACTACATAACTGACAGAGGAATGTGTAGCTTTGGGATGCCACGTCGCAATGTCCAGGAAGGCATAATTTGGATTCGAGCTGAGCTCCGGCCGCCAGACACATTGCTTGAAAGAATTACAGTGCGTAATTATTCAGATGTTACCGATATTACATTGCGGCATTTAGCACTTTGTGCTCCAAACCTTCGGTATTTAGACATAACTGGTACTTCTGTATCATTAAAAGGCATAAAGACTTTTCAAAAAGAAAAGCCCGAATGTCAAGTCATTTCGGAGCTGCTTGAAACATAAATTCAATCAATTTGTATTTATTTATTTTGATATGAAAACAGTAGGAACAAAAAAAGAAAATAAGAATAAAAATTACGATCTAAGATTGTATTGGCTGCTCTTCACTGGAACTTTGGCAGAATTCTAAATCATGCTCACAAAAATTATCACAAATAATCTTATGACTTGTGAATTATCACATATATGTGACTTTTTGAAAAATCATCACTTATATTTTTTTAAAATAACATGTGAGACGTGACCTGTGATCTGTAGTATTTTGGATATTTTTTCAAACGTAAAATCGATTTTTATGTGATGAATTTTCACAATCACATGTAAACGAACTAATCAAAAGCCGTACAAAATTCTGTTGAACGATTGAATAAATTCCAAATTTGGCATAAATCTCGAGTCTCGTCTCACAGGTTATTTTCAAGAATAATAGTAATAATTTTTCGATAAGTCAAAGTTATTACAAACAGTTATCAAAAAATACAAGAAAAAATAACTTTTTGTGAGTTCAGTTCAGAATTCCTCTACCAATTGCGTACACAAGATTGTTAAATTATAACCAACCTTGACTGTGCAAATGTTTAATACACAAAAATCGAAAGCTCACCCAGTCTACCATCTAAAACAGGCCGCGCTAACAATGTATTACGTTAAACGCATCCAATGATATCCACTGTATAACTAAAGGGTACGATTGAAATCTTTGATTAACTCATCCAAATTGGAGCCGAGCTAGTTAAATATATATTGGCTTAAGTGGGCGAGAACATAACATATTTTTACCGTAAAAAAATCAGTACATAAATGTTCACTTGGTCAAGCTCAACATACGTATGTCGACTTTTACAAAGAATTTGAAAAAAATGAAGAAGTTGAAATGTTCAGCATTGGTTTAGTATTACTGAGATTACCTTCTGTTGAAAAACAATATTGTTAAAATTATTCAACTAAGCTGCAAAAAGAATGAATAACTTAAATTCTCAACCGAAATTTGAACAATTTGATGCAGCTTCAGTTTATGTAATCGCAACGAAAGAGATAATAATGTAGTTGAAAAGTGAAGTAGAACATAAAAAAACATTTTCATGTTTTTTTTTATTATTTTCTTTTTTTTAATTATATGTAAACAATGATTAATATCCAAAAAGATTGAATAAAACGAACGTACTATATGTTTATTGACAAATATCATTTAAATAATTAAAAAAATGCAACGCAATTCTTTGGACTTTTTTGTATCAAATTTACGCGGATTGTGTAAGCGATTAAAACTAGGATAATCTGTCACATTTCAGAATCCCAAATATTGATAAATATCGCATTTTTTTCAATTCACGCAATTTTTGTAATTTTAAACATTTCCTAACAGATAATTTAAGATATTGTGGGTTAACGTAGGTATTTGAATAGAATTTTAGTCTGCATTACCGATCTGCCAAAATCAAATACATATATTTTAAAATACATGTGCACAACAAAATCAAATACATATGCACAACTGTCAATGTCTTAATCTGTCGTATTTTCTTATCGGAAGAACACATTTCGCAGTTCCAATTATCTTCTTTGCCCTCGTCATATTCATCGATGCTGTACCGGCTCGTCCAACATTTATTGCCACCGGTTTTTCTAAAGCCGATCAAGTGAAGTTCTGAGAATCAAAAGAAAACATAGCTTCTTCTTTAAATTGTAACACAGAAATAAATCTACAAGTTTAGCGAGGAAAGCAGAGTTTGCCGTTGATCCAACATGTGATGTAAAATTGAATGCCCCAGTATAAAAGTACATCTTTATTTTGCTACACGTATTATTAAAGCGGTGCAAATTGTTGTTGTAATCCCGGCTTAGAAATCTGTGTGCATTTTATATATGTTTCACTTTGAAAAATAATTTAACTTTTGTGGCGCTTCGATGAGATATCTTTTTGAGTTTCGCTTTTAGTAGCAGCAGAATGAATATGTACTTTAATTCTATGGCATTCAATTGTATATTAGATAAAGTACGTAGTTATCATCGTCAGTATCCAAATTCTGGTTGTATTCTTACCTGCGGCATTTTTTGAATGATATCAAAGACATTTTCAATTCATTAAAAGCATTTGAAAATTTAACATATACGAAAATTATTGACAGAAAATACTTTAGGAACGTTTCAATATTAGTCTATATATATACCTTGACATTGACGTTTCGTTTACAAATGATATGTCCGCCATTTTTTGTCCCATTGATGATGTCAATAATTTAAAGCAAAAACGCGTGTTGTCAAATTTTTCTCGAACTATTTTACTCTGCACATAGACCAGAAACATAAAAATGAGTTCCTCAACGAATTGGAATGTCAATCGGTACAAAGCTGACTATGAAAGTGAAGAACACTGGGAATTGAGGAAGGCTTTTATGGAAGCGCACAAAGATAAATTCCCGGAGAGTGAATTGGTAGGTTTGTCTGAAATTACAGTACATCAAAAAGATATTTTTTTCGTTCATTTAAAATATTTGCAGGTTTGCTTGGCTCAAGTGTTCACAAACATTGAATTCCTTGGTTGCCGATATCCGAAAAAAACAATGGAACGTGTCGCACATTTATCTAGAGATATTGCTACCGTTTGTGAGTTCCGCAAATCCCGAAACCATCGTTTGAAGCGAACATTTGTAGGGGCAAGCGAGGCGGCTAGTGCAAAAGCCAAAGGTAGAACACAAACAAATTGTCAGTAACACTTTGATTCTATAAGCTCGCAGTTCAAAATCGTTATTTTAATTTCATTTGGAAAACTTGTATAATTGTTCACATTTTAGGACGAGACTATCAACCTCCAACCACAACACCCAATCAAAATACAGTGAAAAAATTAGAATTTCCAACGCTTCACTCATCATTCACCAAACAAAAATCAACCATAAAAGACGAAAATATAACAATAGCCAAAGAAAGAAAAAATCCAAAACAACAACAAAATTTATCGAAATGCAACAGCGAAAGAGATGATAGTACAATGACGAGAGCAAGCTTAATTTTGAATCCATCAAATACTAATCTAAATGATGAATCGATTAAAGACCAAAGTAACATTTATTAAATTCATTTTAACGTAGAAATAAGCAAAACCCCATTTTGGGGGTTCATTTGACCGTGGATTCACCCATTCCTACCATCAAAATTGGATAAAATTCAAATTTCATCCAACCTTACAACACACCCGAATTAATTCCATTTATGACTGTAGAGAATTCAGTAAGATTCAAAATCAATATTGTTTACCATTTTTTCTTTTATGGATTTTGTGATAAATTTTACGAATTATATTAGGAGAACAAATTGAAAACCGCGCATTTTTTTCAAAATTTCGATCTTTATTATGGAAAAATGGTTACAAATTGATTATTCAAAGTATTGTCCATCGCTAGCCACAACTTTTTCCCATCTTTCTGGCAAATTACGGATTCCGCGTCGAAAGAAATCTGTGCTTTTTTCGGCTATCCATGAATCGACCCATTTTTTGCATTCCTCGTAAGAATGGAAATGCTGTTCAGCCAGGCCATGTGTCATTGATCGGAAGAGGTGGTAATCGGAAGGGGCAATGTCTGGGCGATACGGCGGGTGGGGTAGGACTTCCCATCGAAGCGTTTCCAAGTAGGTTTTAACGACCTGAACAACATGTAGCCGAGCGTTGTCATCAATTGAGTTCGGTACAATGCTCCTGTGATGGTTTCGTTTGGTTTCAACAACTCATAATAGATCACGCCGAGCTGATCCCACCAAATACACAGCATTAGCTTCGAGCCATGAATGTTCGGCTTTGGCGTCGATGTTGATGCGTGGCCGGGGTAACCATACGATTTTTTTCGCTTCGGATTATCGTAATGAATCCACTTTTCATCACCAGTCACAATACGATGCAAAAAACCCTTCCGTTTTTGCCTTTGAAGCAGCTGTTCACAAGTGAAAAAACGGCGTTCGATGTCTCTCGGCTTCAATTCGTATGGCACCCAATTTCCTTGCTTTTGAACCATTCTCATGGCTTTTAAACGATAGGAGATGGATTGTTGTGTCACTCCCAATGATTTTGCAAGTTTTTCTTGCGTTTGACACGAGTCTTCATCGAGTAATGCTTCCAACTCCTCGTCTTCAAACTTTTTCACTTGGCCTGGACGCTCTTTGTCTTCCACATCAAAATCACCACTTTTGAACCGCGCAAACCACTCCTGGCACGTTCTAATCGACGGAGCATATTCTGGATATGCTTCGCATAACAAACGATGACTCTCGGAAGCATTTTTCTTCAGATTAAACCAATAAAGTAAAACTTCCCGCAAATGCTGTTTTGTAGGCACGTAGCTCGACATTTTCAACGCAATAATAAACTTGTGTATTCAACTAAATGATAAGTTTGACAGATCGTTTTCAATGTATTTTTTTATCCTCTTTAAGATACAATAGCTGTCAAAGTCAAAATAATGACATCTATGATAGATATGAAGTTAGTAACGAATGCGCGGTTTTCAATTTGTTCTCCCAATATTTATTAATATTTAATAAATATTTTCGGTCATAATCAGTGAAAATAATTGAGTCAGCTTCGTTGTATTTGGTAAGTTGAATTCGCAATGCATGTAGCAGCAGAATATTTGGCAGTGACATTTTGACAAAGTGTTTGTCAGAGAGTATAGGAAAAAGTTCACAAAATTTCGGTCTATTGTTTAACTTCACAAGAGCACAATACTCTGAATTTCAAAATCATCGAAATCTCATTTTGTCCCATTTTGTTGTTTGTCAAATCAATACAACCAAAATTGTTGAATCAATCTAAAGGATTTTAAGCCTGACATATGCATTCTGAATTAGTCGCATTGTCATCATCTTTGTTGACATATAGATTGGCAAAAAATTAGACAATTTTATCATGAAGTAAGTATTGTTGTTATTGGTGCTCTTCCGCTCAAGAAAACTGACTCCCGATAACGGATGATTTTTGAGATTGTGGCATAAAATTTTCAGAAGTAGCTGTGATTTCAAAGAAGTTTGCTTTATTGGGCTTATTTTGTGTGTTGTAGTGTATAACTTTGTTTCGAATTTCAATTATTTCAGATTTCCCCGATATATTAGCGGGTCAATGTTTGTAGCAGTGTGCGGTGAGTATTGTTAAATGAATATTTTTTCATGATTTTTCGAAGTAACCAATCGCTTGCATTGTTCTCGCTTAATTCAATTATATTGAACTCGCAATATTGCAACTCATTTCATTTATATCACCTTTTCCTCGATAGATTCACCATGGCGAACGAGAAATTTTGTAACGTGAATTCTGGTGAGCTCCAGAAAATTGCGACGAAAGCAACGTAACAAAACAAAGAAAAGGAGACCAAAGAAGAAAAGCTTGATATAAGAACCATCAAGATATTGGCAAATACAATCTTCAAACCGGGAATTTGAAGAATTGCTCACGTGAGTTTTCCTCTATCGATGCTTCGAAGCCACTCGAATATCGGCTCTCGCTTGGTTATAGATGTTCTCCAAAATCAATGATGCTGTAGATGTCAAAGATTTGGGAATTTTCGTCAACAATAACAGAGAGCAGCTGATTGGTAGCTGTTTCAGATCTCTGGGGATTGAAAACATTGATGAGCGAAATGCAGCCCAAATGCCAACTGAATTTCGTGGAATTATGGATCACTTCGGTGGCCCCGAAGAACACTTTGAATGGCAAAGTCGTCATCAGATGGGCAACACATTTAGTTACCTCTACCAGCTGTATACCACCAACGTGGAAAATATCGTATCTACTTGGTGTTGGACTGGATCGATGTATTTTTTGCAAATTAGGTGCTATCAATTCAATTCACAGTCAAACTCCCATTTCGATAACATTGACATAAGAAATACTATGAAGAATCTTATGTTCAATCAAGATTGATTAGATGGCTATCAAGATCGTGTGAAAAAAATGACCATCCTGTTTTATGAAGGCTATTCATACTGTGGTCCATCATTCGACCGACGACTAAAAATTTATCAATACGTTGAAAGAGATTGGTTCGAATCGTTGTGGATGTTCGTCCGTATATAACGTGAAGTGAGCCAATTTTTGTCCGATAATGCCTTTGTTGTACATCGATGGTTGGAATATCGAAAAGATCCCGCAAACAATCCGATGTCAAATTTTTCAATGCTACCAAAAGTAAATAATTTTACCGTTGTTTCACTATGTAACACTTAATTAAAGTACATCCAATTCGATCATAGCGATTTGATCAGCCTTTTGAGCCAATTACAAGTTGTCCCACCAAATATCGGTCGCGCAAATGGGGAGCATAGAAATGCAAGCCGCAAATATTGCAAAACTCACAAGAGATCTGGAGCCTCCTATTTGATATGAAAAAAATTGATTCCACTACCAAATAGTCCTCGATAGGGTTTTCGCTTCGGTACTATATTATTTAATGCACCGAAGCGTGAGAGCGCTTAATTACAAAGGGCAGTCCATCAATTTTGTACATCGGCGCTGCCGAAATGGCACCTAATTCGCCAATTGGGATTTAAAACGGAATACTATGCCCAAGAACAAGACATATAAAAACGAGACCAGAAATGAAAAACTTTGCCATTCAGCTGTTGTGGAAGTAAACGAAGACTATACATCGCAAACGTGTTCCAATTGCTTCAAGAAACTCTCCATTGCCACAAAACGGGATCGAATGAAAGCCGCCCTGTCCGTGACAACATCAATCAAGCAGCACATCCAAATGAACTGGAATCAGGGCTCAACAACAACAACAAGCATTTTCAATTATTTGGAATCGCGACATTTTCGCTGGAAAGAGCATTTTCTACAAAGGTAAGCAACAAAATAAATATTCATTTTTTTTAAATTTGTAATTCTATTTATTGTTTTAGGTCGATGTTATTTTTTTGGATTGCCTTTGCATAACTTGTTTGTAAGACTACCAGCACGAAGAATACCACTAGTGCGGGCAAGAGCACAAGTATGCAGAATAGCCAACGCAAACTTTGCTCTAAATGCGAAAAATTAAATGCTACATGATCATGCAGCATACTATTAAGAATAAAAAAAAACATGTTATCGAATTAGTTATCGCAAAGCGTCTAATTTTGTGACCTTTTACACATGCACTACCGACAAATAGTTTGGTCTCATCTGCGAGCAAACATTTTTGTCGGTAGTGTAAGTGTGTGTATGCACACATGCATTGGCGTATGGTTGGATGACACCCAAATTTTATCCTTTTCTCGACGGTAGGAATGAATAAAACTACGGTCAAATCTGCGCCTTAATTAAACGCTAAATATGTACCCGGAAAAGGCTCTGTTTTAATTAACAATTTTTTCTTGACTATAGTTCATAGAAACAAAAAGGGAACAGATTGTTCAAAGCTCATACCATATAATGGCTTCATCATTTACGAAACACTTGCGCAAGTCAGACAAGCAAGTATTAATATTCTCCAAACAAGTGCCGCTAAACAATCCGCAACAGTCAAGTGTGACATTGAAGTTTGCGAAGCTCTACCAACAACACTTGAATGTGTTGTTTTCATAAATGATAAGGTCTATGGCAAAGCACCCATTACAACTGGTAAAAAAGAAGCCAAAATAAAAGCATTCGATGAAGCACTGGAGTATGCAAGAAAAATGCATTATACGATCAAAGTAAATATTCTATTCATTCAAACAATAAAATAAATATTGATTTATCTATTTTTAGCAAAAAGCAATCCACACGATTAATGTCAATATAGAACAAGGTGAATCATGCAGCACACAGAAAACAAGTCGAGGTCTTCAGTTGGATGCGGGCAACAAAGGTTTCCAAATGATGAAAATGCTCGGTTGGTCCGGTGGTTCACTGGGTGTCTCTGGTAATGGCATTGAACAGCCGATCAATGTCGAAATGAAAGTGGATCGGAAAGGATTGGGGCTTTCATCTGATTTGAAGAATATCAACTACAATTTCTTCGTGGATTATTTGATAAAATACAAATCAAATGAGGCGGCAACGTACGATTTGGTATTCTCTAAAGATTTCACCAAAGACGAACGAAAAACACTCCATGAGTAAGATTCTTAGTTAGTTGTGAAAAAGAAGAACAGCTGTGATGGTTCAGTTAAGTTGACTTTCTATTTTATTTGTATTGCTATAGAATTGCCAATCGTTTGACACTGAAATCAAGAAGTCATAATGAAACTGATGGTTCCCGGTATATTGTAATTTTCAAAAAGTTGGAACTCGTTCAACTTGCGAACGAAATTATGAACAATGGGCTCCGTTCAAAGTATTATGAATTGATACCCCCTATCGACCCGTTGCCAGAGGAACAGAAAGAGAAGACCTAGTCTCCACAAATAAAAACAATGCGAAACGAAAAAAATGGTTTAATTCCAAACAACAACATCCACAACTCAAACTAGAAAAAAAAACAAGTGTTAAGTGTGTCGTTGAGTTCAAAGAAATGCTGTTTATTGATTCTAGATTTCTTCCATATTCAGCGATGTATTGAAACGTGTATATAAAATAAATTTTACGAATTATATTTATCAATATTTAATAAATATTTTCGGTCATAATCAGTGAAAATAATTGAGTCAGCTTCGTTGTATTTGGTAAGTTGAATTCGCAATGCGTGTAGCAGCAGAATATTTGGCAGTGACATTTTGACAAAGTGTTTGTCAGAGAGTATAGGAAAAAGTTCACAAAATGTCGGTCTATTGTTTAACTTCACAAGAGCACAATACTCTGAATTTCAAAATCATCGAAATCTCATTTTGTCCCATTTTGTTGTTTGTCAAATCAATACAACCAAAATTGTTGAATCAATCTAAAGGATTTTAAGCCTGACATATGCATTCTGAATTAGTCGCATTGTCATCATCTTTGTTGACATATAGATTGGCAAAAAATTGGAAAATTTTATCATGAAGTAAGTATTGTTGTTATTGGTACTCTTCCGCCCAAGAAAACTGACTCTCGATAACGGATGATTTTTGAGATTGTGGCATAAAATTTTCAGAAGTAGCTGTGATTTCAAAGAATTTTGCTTTATTGGGCTTATTTTGTGTGTTGTAGTGTATAACTTTGTTTCGAATTTCAATTATTTCAGATTTCCCCGATATATTAGCGTCGCCAATTAAACAACAAAAAGTAGATTATTGAATGTCAATGTTTGTAGCAGTGTGCGGTGAGTATTGTTAAACGAATATTTTTTCATGATTTTTCGAAGTGACCAATCGCTTGCATTGTTCTCGCTTAATTCAATTTCATCATTGATTGCAACTCATTTCATTTATATCACCTTTTCCTCGATAGATTCACCATGGCGAACGAGAAATTTTGTAACGTGAATTCTGGTGAGCTCCAGAAAATTGCGACGAAAGCAACGTAACAAAACAAAGAAAAGGAGACCAAAGAAGAAAAGCTTGATATAAGAACCATCAAGATATTGGCAAATACAATCTTCAAACCGGGAATTTGAAGAATTGCTCACGTGAGATTTCCTCTATCGATGCTTCGAAGCAACTCAAATATCGGCTCTCGCTTCGTTGTAGATGTTCTCCAAAATCAACGATGCTGTAGATGACGCTGAAATCAGACGTGAAGTTCTAATCGAAAGATACAATCAGAACTGTCAACGGACAAAACTTTTTTGAACTGTTCGTCCGTTCGTTCGAGAAATATAATTACCAGAGCATACTATTTGCTCGCTTGCAAAGCGCTTGCTCTTACGAGCGGCTTGCAATTCCAAAAAGCGGGTTTTTTGTATTAAAATGCATCAGAGTGAAAGAGAAATTGATGTTCAGTGTCAATTACATGTTATCCATGGATATCTTTTTCACTCAGATGAATTTTTAATACAAAAAGCCGCTTTTTGTTAGTGCAAGCCGCTCTTTCAAAGCAGCTCGTGAGAGCAAGTGCTTTGCAAGCAAGCAAATAGTACGCTCTGATAATCAAACGTGACCGACAGTTCGTGCGAAAATAAATTTTAATTTTTTTTTGTCCGATCGTTTGTCCGAAAAATAATTATTTTCCGAAGTGTGCGTCCGAAATGACCGAAAATGTTCGAATGACAGAAAATGTTGGAATGGTCGAAATCGAAAGTAACAATATATACAAAACGTTGAGCATTTATATTTGATAAAAATATCCAATTTAACGCTGAAGACCAAATTGAATTTATTTGAATTGAATTGAATTGAATTTTTATTACACCGCCAAAAGCTGGCTGAATAAGGTGATCAACAATTTGATTTGTAGGTAAAATCACAGAGTTTTATAGAAATCATTATTCAAAAGTGTCGTTTCTTAGCGCTAATATTTTCGAGATTTCTGCTTTGAACGCAGATCTGTTTTCAGTTAAATCGACGATAAGACTGAATTCGTTTATTATTCTAATCAGTCTTGCAATATATGATACAGTAAATAGTCAGTTCTATGAAAAAGTCAAGATTGAGAAGTCTAGGATGACGTAGTGATCGAGTTCCCTCAAGTCCTTTGAATTTAGAATTTATATTTATATCATTAACAAAATTATTGTAAATATCAAAAGCAAGTGCTGCATCAGCGATCTTTCTCCTTATAGCTAACGGTTGCATATTCAGTAATTTACACCTAATAGCATATGGGGCGAGTCTGAAGGACGTGGCCAGTCTCCTACTTTCTTATAAATATATCACAAATTGATTCTGTACTGACTCCATATCACTTATATAAATTTCCTGGAAGGGGTTCCAAATGACAGATGCGAATTCGAGAGCTGGGTGTCACGGGTGAAATTGCCGTTTGAGAAACTGCCGGGTGAAATTGCCGTTTGCATTGCTTTTTGTTCGATGTGATGACCAAAAGAGAAACGCATATCAAGCAATACTCCAAGGTCACGAATTTCTTCCTTTCGCTCGATGATGTATGATCCCATGATGTAGCTATTTTCGATTAATCAGTTGGATCGACTGGCAGTAAAAATAGCACATTTTTGGCTATCAACATAAAGACGATTGTCCTCACTCCAGGCAACCAAATTGTTGATATCGTTTTGAAGATCACATGAATTGTTGTTGTCGGCGGTGTCACGAATTATTGTTCTAACGACAATTTAACGTCATCGGCAAACATCAAAACGGTTGATTTCTCAACTACTCCAGGTATATCGTTGACAAATATGGCAAACATATCAGGGTCAAGTGAACTCCCGTAAGGAACTCCTGAAGGTGATGCGTACAATCTTGATTTATCGTTGTCTATTTTCACGTAATTCATTCTGTCGACGATAAATTCGTACAACCACTTGGCAGTTTTTGGGCCAATATTGAAGCCCGACATTTTTTGGACAAGTCGTCTATGCCACACACGATCGAATGCATTTTTAAAGTCTCCATAGAAGGTGTCAAGCTGGATACCTTTATCAAATGCATTATTAGCCCTCATTGATAGGTTCAGAAGATTTGTGGTAACGGAACGTCTCGGTCTGAATCCATTTGCATTTGATAGAAGCGGTTCGATGATAGAGTTCAGTTTCAAATTAACAGCTCGTTCAAAAATCTTCAATACCACTGAACTGATTGCGACTACTCGATAGTTTGTGACGTCCGTTCTATCGCCTTTTTTATATATTGGCACAATATGTGTAATTTTGAGTGCATCTGGAATGGATCCCGATTCAAACGTTTTCTGATACAGGAGCCAGAGCGGCCAAACAATTGAGTCAGAGCACATTTTTATTACAAATGGTGATAGTTCATCGGCTCCAGCACCACTTCTCAATTTCAATGTTTGAATTGCAAATTCATCGATTTCGATTGCTCCTTCTGATGGTATGAGGACGTCATTGAAATTCCACTGTTCATCGTCGGTGACATATATTGATTCGAAGTAATCGGCAAAAAGGTCCACAAAACTACTAGGTTCGTAGTTCTAAGACACACTGATTTTGACAATATAAACGAGATATAAATAAACATAAAATAATTAAAACCATATAAAAGACAGAGCGATAAAAACAACCGGCTAGTGACTTTTGACAGATGTGATGTCAAACGGTGTCCGATCGTTTGTCCGAAAAGTAATTATTTTCCGAAGTGTGCGTCCGAAATGACCGAAAATGTTCGAATGATAGAAAATGTTGGAATGGTCGAAATTAAAAGTAACAATATATACAAAACGTTGAGCATTTATGTTTGATAAAAATATCCAATCTCACGCTGAAGACCAAATATACTGAGCTCATTAACTAACCTACGTCATACAATGCTAAACCATAAAGTCTGTCAAGTATACATTGTAATTTTAAATTTTGGACATCCCAACATTTTCGGTCGTTCGAAAATTTCCGGTCATTTCGGACATACTTATTTATTTATTTATTTTTTATTTATTTATGACGAAGCCTACATTTATGCCAATACGTGTTCACTGGCGAGCTAGTAAACATGCTGGTCAAAGACCCAATGCGACATAAATTCCGCCCATGGTGCGACTTAAACAAAGAGAATACATTCAGGGGAGGGGTGGTATCAAAGGGAAGCTTTAATACCAGTATTGGGCCTGACTCTGGAGAATCAGGGGACATACAATAATAACTTATGCAGTTAAATTTCGTTAACACGTCGGACATTCATTATTTTTCGAACAAACGGTCGGACAAAAAAAAAATAAATGTTATTTTCGCACAAACGTTCGGGCAGAATTGGATATTTCATTTTTTCCGAACGGTCAAACGTCCGTTGACAGCTCTGGATACAATGACAGACAAAATGAATTCTAAATTGCCATGGAATGAAAACGTGGATGACCGGAGTGCGTACCATGAGGTAGGTGAAAATACAAATATTTTGAATTTCGTAATAATTAGAATCAAGCTCATTCAATTGTTATTTAATGTTTTTTTTGTAAGGTAGACTTCGAGATATCTAACAAAGAATATCATTGGGAGGCCAAAGTAGGCATCAGACGCAAACAGCAAAATCGAATGACTAGACGTTGCACTAGGGAAGAACGATGTAATCGGAAATGTTATCCATTCATACCATCACATCGAGGGGAACATTCGAGATCATATGTGTAGCGTCGAATGACTATGTTTCGTAAAGGATTGGTTGCATATGCCAGACCAAAGTATGCACGACTGTCTCTGGATAAATACATCGAGTCCAATCGCGCAAGAAATTTGCTGGCCAACAAAATTACAACATGCTGACCATAAATTCTGTACATCGGAGCTGACAAAATGGCACCCAATTCGCCAATTGGGATAAAAAACGGAAGAAAATGCCCAGGCACAAGACATATAACAACATAGAAGGAGAGCAGCATAAAAAAACTTGGCAATTCAGCTGTTGTGAAAGTAAACGAAGACTATACATCGCAAACGTGCGCCAATTGCTTCAAGAAACTCTCCATTGCAACAAAACGGAATCGATTTGAAGTTTACAGACGATGCAGTCCCCACCTGGATGTTAACCTTCCACCGATTATCATGACAAAGAAGAGCTGGCGACATCTGAAAAACGAACGGCGCCTTGTCCGTGATAACAACAATCAAGCAGCACAACCAAATGAACTGTAAGCAGGGCGATGTGCCCCAGTTTTGTGTTTCATCTTTGTCTAAATATTGAAACAAAAGCAAGCAATGAATTTCAATGGCTGTACAGCCAGTCAGTTCTCATCAGTCAGCTATCTAGCGCGTTTCAGAACAATGTTTTGAATCAATCATTCAAAAATTACGAAAATATGGAAACACTCAACAAAATTGAAGGATCTTTATATTCAAAAATAAAAATTATCAAATGAAGTATTTTCAATCAATCTATTAACTTGTTTACGAAAATATAATTTAATTTGGGGGATTCTGATTTTAAATCCAAGAGATATAGTTTTATCAGTTAATGAAATAATGACTCTAACCTCTTATTTATCTGATGCTCTTTGTCGCTCCTTAAGCTTTTTGTTGAGTTTCTTCGCAATAATACAATATTTAATAAGGCGTTTGTTATAGCTACTCGGCTAATACTACTTCGTTTTCGGTTTTATGTCACATTTGAGCCACTGAGAATAATAAAGCATCTTCATATGCAAATAACAGAAACATATACTTGCTTAAGAAGCTCTTTAATGATGAGAAGTCACAAATAATGAAACTTTATAAAGTATACTTTTTCATGTAAGCTGAAAAGCACATATTCGTTGTCGTTTTCACGTTTAAAATGAATGAAATTTTGACATACAAACACTCCATCGTTCAATATATCCCGAGGGCTAATGATACCTAATCCATACCATTTTGGTTTTGGATAGTGGTTAGTTTCGGGACTCATAGTACACGACATCCTTCTAGTCCCACCAACAGCATGAGCTTGGAACCATGGATATTCCGCTTTGATGTAGGTTGTGAAGCATGACCGGGCCTACTCCATGATTTTTTTCGCTTTGGATTGTCATATAGATCCATTTTTCGTCGTTCGTGACAATACGATACAAAAAACACTTCCAATTCTCTCGTTCGGCCAGCAATTGGCACGTAAAAAAACGCCGCTGGACGTCTATCGGCTTCAATTCGTGTGGCATACAAAATTCCATTCTTTGGATCATTCCCAATTGTTTCATCCGATGAGAAATCGTTGCTTGACACACTCTTAACGATTCACCGAGCTCTTATTAGGTTTGGCATGGATCTTGGTCGAGCAATACCTCCACTTCATCGTCCTCAAACGTTTTCGGCTGGCCTGGACGCTCTTTGTCCTCCGTGTCAAAATCGCCTTTTTTAATCGTCGAAACCACTACTTGCACGTTGAAATAGATGGAGCAAATCGATGCTTAGAGTGGGCTTGGGACAGAATTTCATAAATTTCAGCTGTATTTTTCTTCAAATAAAACCAAAGAGGTAATGCTATCCGCAGATTGCGTTTTGTCGGCACAAACGTTGACATTTTCGGGGCACAGAAAAACTTTGTTGTCTACACTTTATTAAATAAATAATTTCGAAGACCGTTGAATCAAAAATTGATTAGCTTGGATGTTCCACAAGATTCAGACCAGGTCGATTTTACACTAATGTAAACAGTAAAGCTAAGTCGTTTCAAAAAAAATAGTTTATCGAAGGTAATTGATATTCATTGTCCGGCTTCATTGTGCTACTTGTTTTGTCTCTGGCTATTTTTTTAAGATTCTCTTTAAAATTCACTATCATTGAGATTATTCTCAGTGGTTCGTTTGAACTACGATCATTTATTATTTATGTGTTTGTTGAGCTCACAGTCACAAATTTCGTATGAACTCATAAATACGTTGATTTAATCTTGATAACCTTGCACTGACCGAAAAATCTCCAGCGTGAATATGATTTGCACAGCTGAGTCGGTTATTTTCATCGAATTTCGTTAGAAGCGTTCACGTTATGTATATCATATCTCTCACACTCAAATATAGGCCATTCAAAGGCCAATTTAAACACTTAAACATTAGCGGCACATCATGTTGATTGGTCAGTTTGTTTGAAGCGTTGTCGTAAATTAGTCGAAACTTAGAGAAAAACTTTAAAAATTTCTCACAACTGTTGCTTTCGTATTTGTTGCATTCAATTAATTAATGTTATAACGAAATTGAAAAGGTAAAGAAAATTCTTTGAATGTCACATAAACCCAGATTTCCACTCAATTCATAGTTTTTGTATTTGTGTATCGAGATGGAAAGTTGCTATTTGCATTTATTTCGTTTCATTCACCACTAAAACCCGTTCATACCAAATGGTAATCGTGATATACATTCTTCAAAAATCTTAAATGGGTTTTAAGTTGCACATATATTTGATATTTTGCTAGCCTAAATCTCTAAATCATGTAGTGCTTTGTGTCTATTTAACCAGAATTCTAGAAAATCATGATTTTGCCATGGTTACGGCTGCCAAGTGCAGCCACTGGTCAGCTTTAAGCTATGGCTGATTATATATTTCTTATGAATAACTGATTCAATCATTCAAATGATCAAGCTGACAAAATGAGACAATTTTCGAAGCTTTGGAAAATAATAACAATCCGGTAAACGGTGAATACTCAGAAAGAGCCTTTAATGAAATAATGAACTCTCATAGATTGCGAATTCATTTTTGCAATTCTGTAATAATAATAATGAAGTTCTTTCTCTAGCTGAATCGCTGTTGATTTTTTTGCAAACAAAGAATAAAATTCTTTCAGCAGACATGAATAACGATTTGAATTTTCGGTTTAAAAATTGTCTACCATCGCTGAAAATTCTCTCAAGGAAATAGAAGTGATACAAATTCTACAAAATGTGAATAAATAAAGTTATCGAGCGAATTATCGATGTGATAGGCCAGCAGTGTAACATCTATGGCAGCCAAAGCAATATCACATCTCACTAAGCTGGGAGTTGAATGATCCATTGATAATAAAAAGGCCCTACTATACTTTGGTACTGCACATATTTGAAAATAGGTACCAAATGATTTCATGATTATGGGTGCTCCAACTATCAAAATCAAATCATGAGAATCGAATCTATCCAGAAGAAGTTTTTAATTTCGTAAAGTTCTAAAGGCTGAATTGAGTTTTGCCAATCAATAACGAATTAATTGTTTATCTCGATTTGAATGAAAACACAAATAAGAAAAAATTATCTGATCATTTGAAAAATCTAATCATTTGAATAATAATATTCCATTCATCGATGACATTATCTGCCAATAGAATCTACCACCCGGAATAGTGGTATCCGATCGAATATTGCATTCTTCTTCAATCGTTCGTTCGTAGAAAAGTTTGTACGTGGAAATTATAAATTTCGTCAATTGCAAATTCTTTGGAAGAAAATATTATCAATTGAATATTAGGGAATGTCGGGATTTTTTTAAGACCGGCTTCAAATATAGGCTTGCAGAAATTGCATATTCTGTGGAGGACAGAAAGCGACACAAACGATGAAAATGTATAGCTGAAAGGATTTTGTCTCTTTCTCACCTTCGCGAAATTTGCCATTTCTGGAAGCAAATTTGTTAGTCCCAATTTCCGAGCTCCATTGTCAAAATAAATCAATTATTGCTTCAATTGTTGGCCTTGACCGGATTTCCAACATGAAGATTGGTTAGAGAGAAAATTCCCCATAATTCACGGAACTCTTTTATTTTCACTTAATTTCATTATTTGAGGCAGGTTTATTTTTTATACCGATTCATAAAAAATTTCGTTATTTGGTCATATGTATAAGAATTTTCAAAAAATTATAAATCAAAATGATCGTAATATATGTATATATAACCATTTCAATAGCTTAACATATCTTAAAGTCCTCCTTCGATATGTATTGATAATATATGAATCTGTGGAAAGAAAACTTATCTTCAGATTAGATAGGTAAAATACAGAAACTTCAAACGGTTTCTGCAAAATAATGCACCGAAAAAAATGGGAATTAATTGTGAAACGAGAATTTATTCCAAAGCATCAACTGGGATAGAATAAACTGTTTCTCGCAAAATAGAAAATAAAAGTGAACTAAACGTAAAATTGCCAATAAAAGTGAGCTATAGAAAAATTGCCAGTAAAAGTGGACAAAAAAATGTTTCATTAAAAGTGAACTATAAATTAAATTTCCAATGTTTGTTTCGTGTGGGTTTTTGGCTAAAGTGATAAAAGATTGGCTTGTACAATGTTCTACAGAGTTATAAAGGATATTCTTTAGCTCAACTTCCTAGAACATGTTAAAGCCTTACTCTTACCACTTGAGCAAAAAACGCGATCGAAAAAATATTTTTTTGGTCCACATTTACTGGCAATTTTTCTAAAGTTCACTTTTATTGGCAATTTTTATGTAGTTCACTTTTATTTTCTATTCTTCGAGAAGATGTTTTTATTCTATCCCAGTCAATTGTGTAACATAAGCTATATGTACATACAATGTAAATCATGTTTCACTTTTTTTCAAATAAATTCTTGTTTCACGGCTATTTCCAATATTACCTTGATGCATTATTTCTCTCAAATAGTTTTTGTTTCAATATTTTTCCCATCTTATGTGAAGGTAGATTTTCTTATAGCGGTTCATATATAACTTGGGATGAATTCATATATTTAACCTGATTATACAATATATATAACCGATTTACGTTGGTGTTCAATCTATATAAGACTAAATTATCATGTTAACCACATCTGTACATTGGATGCATCCGAAACATGAAATTTCGATATTTCGGATCGACATTTCGTTAAAAAAATATTTGAATCGGTAAGAATAAATCTGACCACCCTCCCAACTTCATACAAAATAAATCTGAAACGTGAAATAATATGAAAATAAATGTGTAAGAAAGCATGAAGTTAACATTCAAATGCAACATATGAGGAGTCAAAATAAAAGTACAACCTGAATTTTGGTTCAAAGTGAATCAATATTTATGTTCCACATTTATTTTCCATCTATCCATGTTTTATTATTATTTTAACGCATTCTATGATTCACATCCTGGCCAGAATCGAAAATCTCTTCTCGATTACGTCATCGTTGAAGCAAGCTTGTGCAAACAATTATAAATACGAGAGTGTATAGAATTTTTGGTTCAGAGTTTTCTAGACTCTGATCACTACTTGGTAGCCAGAAAACTTTGCATTAGCAAGAGCGGCTTAAGAAGCTATCCGAAGTCAACAAAAAGAGTGAAAGTGGAAAGATTGCGTGATGTGAATGTAGCGAGAGGGAATGAAGCGTCTGGTATTGAGTATGAATAGAATTTGTTTAAGGAAGTTATTGAAGAAGTAGCGAAAGAGTTTTGTGGCATGCCTGTAGTCAAGAATGGGAAAAAGAAGACGGAATGGTGAAATGAAGATATTAGAATTGCTGTGAAAGAAAAGAGAATGAGATGGATCCGCTGGTTGCAGAACCGAACTGATGATAATCTGGTGTCATATAGGGAACAAAAGCATGTGATGAAAATGATAGTGAAAGGAGCAAAAGAGAGAGAATGAGTGAAGTTTGCTTAGGATCTAGAAGTTGGTGGACAAACAGAGGAATAAGTATTCTGGACAAGGGTCAAGAACACTAGGAATGGTGGCAAGAAACATGCTCCTGGAGCTGTTTTGGACAAGTCGGGCAATGTAGTGATGGGCAGAGAATGTGTTGAAACCAGATTTCTCAATCGGGAACCCGACCCAAGGAACGCCCGAAGCCCGACCCGATCCGATCCGAAATTTTTCGGTGGCGAGCAGTTTGTGGCGGGCAACCGCTGGTCGCCTGCGGGACTTTCGTTATTGACAAAAGTTTAGACCTTTTCTCGATATTTTTAGACATTTTTTTTTAAGTTCTTGTATGCGTACAAGCCCGGGTCCTGACCCAAGCCCGCCTGATCTGAAATTTGTTCGTCGTGTACGGACCGGAAAATGAAAAAATATTCGGGGCTGGATGGGTTCGGGCAGCGATCAGGATTATTTGGGCGGTCTTCGGGACCAAAAATTGTCCTGTTCGCGACATCTGGTTGAAACGATGGAAGGAATATTTTAATGAGTTGCTGAAAGTCGGAAATGACGAAGAGATAAGCGTGGATGAAATTCAGATTTCAATTAATAGGTCGAGTTCAGGTAAGACTGCGGGTGTGGATGAGATTCGGAATGAATATCTGATTATTGGTGGTTTGGTAGGTGTTCGCTGGTTGCATCGCATCTTTAATTTAGCTTCGGGCTCATCATTTTTGATCGTGGCAAGAATTCCATAGATATCTTGAATAAAACTCAATTTTCATTTTTTTTTAAATATCTAATCGAATTTCTAAGAATTATTATACAATAATTTGAAAAAGAAAAGGAGCGAAACTGTTGGTCAATGTTGTGTAACACTGCAATAAATAGCTGAAAGTCGAGCTGCATTGCCAATCGTATGTAAATTGAATATATGGTTACATATTATGTAATGGGCAATTCACTACCCATCTGGAAAAATATTGACAAAATGACTAAAATTTAGTCATTTCATTGAAATTGTATGAAAAATAATCAATTTCATTGACTAACAGTCGTTCAGTCGACTATATTGCGACAATTTGGCTTGAATTATAATCAATAGCAAGCTATTTTGACTGACTGAATGATGACTAAAATTGGATAAATTCGAATTAATTCAATGATATTTATTTTCAGTTAATTAACAACTTAATGTAACTTCAATTGATAAAAAATTAATTCGAACTGAGCCAATTTTAGTCAGTCAGTCAGTCAGTCAAAATAGGTACCCATTGATTATATTTTTAGCAGTTTTCAGCCAAATTTTCCCAAAATACAGTGACAGGCAAACTCGATTAAGCAATGTGAACCGGCCATAGCTTTGACAAATTTTGACGTACCGCTCAAATGTTTGTCAATTTATTTACTAATGCGTGTGGAAATGAATAATGTCGATTTAGATAAAAGATGGCGTAACTAGTGTTATGTGCACCGGAACACACCGCGGCCATTTTCTTTTTTTTTGTCTGTCATTAGGCTAAAAATGTCAGTATGTGTCATTTCGTTGAAGTGTAAACAACAAAGTTTTTTATTGCATCAAACATGTCGAATTTTGTGCCTGATAAATCTATTTTGCGGGGATTTTTAGTAACCTTCTTTCATTTAAAGAAAACGGCGGCTGAAAGTTATCGATTGTTGTTAGAAGCTTACGGCGAACATTCTCCAACTCAAAAAACTTGTGAACGATGGTTTGCACGCTTCCGAAATGGTGATTTTGACTTGGAAGACAAAGAACGATCAGGTGGGCCAAAAAAATTTGAAGATGCAGAATTGCAAGCATTATTGGATGAAAATTCATGTCAAACGCAACAAGAACTTGCTTTGGAATTGGGAGTTGACCGAAGAACCATTGGTTATCGCTTACATGCAATGGGGAACATTAGAAAACTTGGAAAATGGGTCCCACATCAGCTGAATGAAAAACAACTCAAAGCACGAATCGATGCATGCAAAAAACATCTTGCAGAGCAGAAAAAACATAGTTTTTTGAGTCGAATTGTGACTGGCGATGAGAAATTGATTTATTACGACAATCCGAAACGTAAAGCATCGTATGTTGATCCCGGACAACCATCAACTTCACAACCAAAACGCGATATTCATTGCCATAAGCTTATGCTGTGCATTTGGTGGGACCAGAAAGGTGTGGTGTATCATGAGCTGTTAAAATCGAATGAAACGGTTACAGCTGATCGCTACCGACGACAACTGGGCGAATTGGCAAAGAAACTGAACGAAAAACGACCATTGATAGCTCGAAAACACCACAAAGTGTTATTTCACGATGACAATGCCAGACCACATCGCGCAAACATCATTAAAGAAAAAATAGGGAGGCTCGGTTGGGATCATCTTGATCACCCCCCGTACTCTCCAGACCTTGCTCCTTCCAATTACCATTTGTTCCGATCGATGCAGACCAGCTTGGCAGATGTACGCTTTCGAAATGCTGAAGAAGTGCGAAAATGGGTCGATGAATGGATTGCCTCAAAAGATGAGGACTTCTTCAAACGAGGAATCAACAAACTTCCCAGAAGATGGGAGGAGGTCATAGCTAACGATGGCGAATATATTGGATAATCTGTTCATTAATCTTGTTATTGAAATAAATGCTCTTTCAAAGACAAAAAATCGACATTATTCATTTCCACGAATAATACTCGTCAGTAAAATTTTCACCATGTCGCAATACACACCAATCGAACGTTCTAATATCATAGAACTATACATTGAAAATCAGATGTCAGTTGTCTTGACTCAACGTAAATTTCGTGCAAAATTTCGTGCAAAATTTCGTGCAAAATTTCCTCGAAAAAAAGCACCTAATGCGAACACAATTCGAGCATTATATGCAAAGTTCAAGTCAAGTGGCGTTCTTAGCAATGTGTCGCGTGGTACCATACAGCGCAGAGCCCGATCAAACACAAACATCACCATCGCACAGGACCTTTTAGAGGAAGATCCAAATCTGTCGACTGAACGCGGTGCTCAGGCTTTGGGCATCAGTCAAAGGTCAATGCGGTGCATTTTGCGCATCGATTTGATGTTTTTCCCCTACAAGATCAAAATGGTGCAGCAATTGAACCCAGAAGACTACCCCAGACGATTGGAATACGGTAAAACGATGCGAAATTTGGAGAGAAGTGAAGATGATTTTTGGAGCGACGAAGCACATTTTGACTTGAATGGCAATGTAAACAAACAAAATTGTCGTTTCTGGGGCGACAAAAATCCAGAAAAATATCGCGAAAAGCCTCTTCATGACAAACGAGTGACAGTTTGGGCTGGAATATACTCGGATTGCATCATTGGGCCGTTCTTTTTCGAAGATGATGATGGCGAAGCAATTTCGGTGAATGGTGACCGTTATCGAGCAATGGTGAACACTTTTTTGCGTGAAGGGGTCGAAAATAATGTGCTGGGAGACCACTACTTTCAACAGGATGGTGCTACAGCTCATACAGCTCGTCAAACCATCGATTTGTTGAACGAAATGTTCCCAGGTCGTTTAGTCTCATTCAAGGGTGTTTTGACTGGCCGCCGCGTTCACCTGATTTGACTGCTCCGGACTTTTTTCTGTGGGGATTTTTGAAGGGGAAGGTGTATGCTGACCGACCGAAGACACTCCGAGCATTAAAACGTAATATTGAACGTGAAATCGCTGCCATATCGACTGAAACATTGCAAAAAGTCATGGAAAATGCCAAAAAACGAGCTCAACTTTGCATCAAGGAAAAAGGCCACCATTTACGAGATATCATATTTCACTCATAGTGTAATCAAATTCTATTGACCAGTATTAAACAATAAAATCGGCCGAACTTAAATTGTTTGCGTATTTTTTGATTTACAAACGAAAAACATTGCTTAATCGAGTTTGCCTGTCACTGTAGTTGACTGCCTGGACAGCCAGAATAATACCAAAATGGTATCGCTGAACATAAAAATGAATGTGTATGTTGTGTTTCCATGGCAACGCACAGATTTGAGACTGCGTCGTGCATGAACTGCGCATGTGAAAATTCCAAAAATAAAGTACCGAAAATCATAGTTATTATCTGATCTTAATCAATATTAAGATATGGCGATTGTGATGATGATCTAAATCATTCTAAAAATCTTGATCACGCGTGACTAAGATGGATTGTGATTCAGATTGAGTCATACTCCAAGTCAAAGATGAATAACACTGTGACTGAGATACACTTTTTTGTCCGGCTAAAGGTAGCGCAGTCATTTCGCAACTTCATAAGAAAGGCAGTAATTGAGACTGCAATAACTATCGGGGAATGTTCTTATTAAGCGTTGTCAGTAAAGTACATAGTGCAATTTTGGAAAAGAGAACAAGATCTATTGTCGAATCGCTCTTGGATGAAAATCAATCGGGTTTCCGCCCAATGCGCGGCTGCCAAGATCAAATTTTTTGCATGAGACAACTAATGGAGAAATTCCTTGAAAGAAATAGGGAACTGTACTTCTGTTTCGTGGATTTGCAGAAAGCATAAGACTGCATTCCCAGAACTAAGTTGTGGTCCGTCTTGGCCGAATATGGTGCGAATGGTTATTTTCTCAACGCGATTCAAAGCTTCTACGCAAATAGTAAAGCAGCAGTGAGAGTGGATGGAGATTTTAGTGAATGGTTTAGAGAACGTAATGGTGGCGACAGGGATGTACAATTTCGCTTCTTCTATTCATTATTTATATCAGCCAATTTAAGGGGTAGAGTATCTTTGGGGTGCAATATTATCGCTGCACTGGCTTACGCAGATGACCTGGTACTGTTTGGCTATTCTGAAGGTGAGCTGCAAAATAGTATCAAAGATTTGGAAGAGGCTTGTATTGAATGGCAACTTTTTGGAACAAATTTCCCAATTCAAATATTTGAGTTGCATTTTTTCGGAAGATGGCAAATTTAATAAAGAGTTTGAGCAGCGTAGGGTCAATGGAAATAAAGTAGTAGCGGAGCTTAGATCACACGTTTTCAATAAACGTGAATTGAGTACAGAAACAAAGATGTTGATTCACGGGTCAATCTTCAGATCTATATGGTAGCGAGAGCTGGGTTGATTCTGAGAATTCGATTCATGATTTGGAAGTGTCGGATATGAAAGTGTTGAGAATGGTTTCGGGAGTCTCGCGCCGCGATCAGTGGGAAAACAGAATTCGAAATGAGACGATTCGGGGGGATTTAAACGTCGATTCGGTAGGAGAGGAAGCTAGAAAATCCAGACTTAGATGGTTTGGTCATGTAAAACGCATGGGAGAAGAGCGATTACCGAAACGGATTCTGTTAGACGTTAATTAGATTCGGTCAAATATGATTTGAATGCGAGGGGATATGAATGGTGTGATGAAACTCAGAACTTGGCTCGCGATCGGAGTTTGTGGAGAGATATTGTCAGGGGTGTAAGAGGCAAATTGTTTCGTAAAACAGACCAGACGCTGAAAAGCAATAATGGTCTATAAATGTTTGTTGCTGTTGTTGTTCGTTCTATGTTTCACTATTATTTTGATCCAACTTAAAGAAAGTCTTATTCGAAAAGAAATTATGCTTGATTACAGACTGTTAAACTGGAGAGGGTAAATTCTATCTTTAGACATAGAATTTTTTTTGGGAATGATTTCGTTTTTTTTTTTGCATGGTAGTACACTTCTTGGGTGTGATATGACGATTTTTGTTTGTCCTTTGAATTGCTTGTATATCTAAAAAAACTATTGGAGAAAAGTAATTTTTTATAATTCGTATAGATTTGGTAGGGCGCAGATCTTGCATTGATTGAAACCTTGGATCATTAAACTAAAAATATCTGTCCCTTCGGGAATTTTATCCATGGTCTTGCAAAATCCAACAAAAATTCCATTGGAAAAAAATTCTAAATGCTATCCGAGCTGCCAAACATTCGGAGTTTGGTATAAAAATTGCAAAATGTTCATGTGAAAAACATTCGCCAATTTCGTAACATTTTTACTGAAAACATATTTCAATATCCGGAAAAAAATTTCATTACAGTATTCTAAAAATAGAACACACGCGCTCAGTTGTAATAAATCAGACTCATATATTTTGTTGTTGTGATAACTACCAACATGGTAAATCTGAGCATGGATATTTTGTGCATTTCTGATGTTTTGATCGAAAAATATAAAAAAAATCCCCAAACCCCAAAATAGTATTCTTTATTCTTGAACACATTGGACCGAAAATCAACCAGCTCGGAATTACCAATTCCACAGAAAAACATTTATTCCCGGCATTTTGTCAGTTTCAAGATCTAAAGATGTCTGGCGAAACGTGTCCAACCTTTTTTTTCAATGAAATTAATAAGACTGGTTAGCTACGTTGTGTGGGAGCACACACAAAATAGATGTTGATTAAAATCAAATTTCCAACTAAATGAAACATTATTATTTCATTTAGTGTATGTTTCGAGTCACTCACACTTTTTTGAGATAGTCTGGGAGATCTGACACAGCAGCGGCTACGAAGCAGGATGCGAACGAATAACTGACATTTCATCAGAAATATGTGATAAGAAATTTTGAATGTTATTGCATTAGTGAAGCCTCTCTTCATAGAAGCAGATACGTTTGCATGAGAAAAGAATAAGATACGTTATCACACTACTCGGTAGCCGCTCTTTCGGCTCGCTGCTGTGTCAGATCTCCCAGATTTACCATATACTAAATCAAATAACAATTTTTAATTTGGTTCGAAATTTGATTTGAGATCGAAAATCATATTTCGTAATGAGGAATCAACATCTGCTGATTTCGATATTCGTTTAAAACTAAACATTTGTGATTTTTATCTACATCTTTTTTGTGTGTGAGCCATCAATATATACAGCATTTTTTGCTCTGTATTTTGTAAGCTACAATTTTTTCATTTTAAAATATGATAAGCACCATATGGTACACAAAAAAATCATTTTCCACGAATCATGACAGTGAATATTATGATCAAGTCATAAAATTCCTGAATCATAGTACAAATAAAATGATTTAGTCAAAATAACATAGAAACAAGTATTTTAGAGCGCATTTTTTTTCTTTTTACTTTTCCGCACACACCACTGTGTGTGGTAAAAGTATTGCGATCGGTCCAAAAAATTCAAAACGCTCGGAATAAGTTTTCTATGCGTTTTGAACCTAGAAAAAACGATTGCAACCATTCCCGGCGCAATTTTTCGTCCGTGTGTGGTACGTTGTCCATTGTATGTTGTCCGTTGTACGTTGTCCGTTGTACATTGTCCGTTGTACGTTGTCCGTTGTCCGTTATACGTTGTCCGTTGTACGCAAAAATTTGTTAACACGATAACTCAAAAAATTGATTTTAGAATTGAACAAAATATCACACACACATTTGTCTTCATTAGTAATAGAAACCTATTAATTTTCAGCCCAATCAGATAATTTTTTCGGGTAGCTCTAGTGGAGTGGAATCAAAAAATGAGCTGTTTTTCAATATAATTACGAACAATTTGTATGGGGACTATGACTATTTCGCATTGTATCATTATGAAACTTTCAGAATAATATTTTTTTATGAAAAAAATGAAGCATGCAAAATTTCAAGTCATTCCAATGAGATTCAGGACTACCTCCCCTGTAACATTTTCGATTTTCGGGGTCTTCTCGGGGTCGAAACGAAAAATTTGTATGGCAGCTATCTCAAGTTTACATTGTAACGAATTTAAACTTTCAGAATATTATTTTTTCATGAAAAAAATGAGTCGTGCAAATTTTCAAGTCATTTCAATGGGATTTAGGACTACCTCCCCTGTAAAATTTTCGTTTTTTGGGACCTTTTCGAGGTCAAAACTGAACATTTGTATGCCGACTTTCTCAAGTTCCCGTTGTAACGGATTGAAACTTTGAATATATTATTTTTTTATGAATAAAATGAGTCATGCAAAATGTCAAGTCATTCTGACTAGATTTAGGACTACCTCCCCTGCAAAATTTCGGATTTTTGGAGTCTTTTCGGGGTCAAAACTGAAAAATTGTGTGGCGGCTATCTTAAGTTCACATTGTTTCCTATTGGAACTGTCAGAATATTATTTTCTATGCTTTTCAAGTCATTCTGATGAGATTTAAGACCAGCTCCCTGACAAAGTTTTAAATTTTCGGGGTCAATATTCAAATCAATAAATTGGATGAAGTATTTGTGATTTTCTAATCTGTGTTTTTTCATCAGTTTGAATGCTCATGCTGTTACCGAAAGTTGTACTGTTATACATAACATAAATGTAGAACCATATCTATCGTTGGCATGAATTGAAAGTTCACATCAGAGTGAACTAATTCGTAATTGTTATTACCAATTCAAAAATAGAGAACGTTGAAGTAAGCATTAGGAACTGAGATGTTTATTTGTTTTTATATTAAAATTTAAATTTAAATCACATGATGTGTAATGACTCGAAATTCGATGTCATCGTAATGACTTGAAATTTTCTGTGATTTATTCTCAAAGTTGCATGATGATTCGATAAGAAATAAACATAAATCCAATACAAATGAGTAGCAATCAATGAAAAATGCGTAAGCCCGAACAATTTCGGGAAATGTGCGGAAAAGTTAGTTTTACGTACGTAAGACCATTTATTTTTCAATCTTTTTATGAAACTCAAAAGCAAAAAATTTACATTAGAACATTGTTCATTTTAATTCAAAGTTGATACGCTCTTTACGCAGTCGAAATGTGACCGTGACTCATATAACGCGGGTGGCATTGGACTATAAGCAATGTGACAATTCATCTCGCATAAACGGGAATTCAACAAAGAAATTGAATTAACTGGTCTTAAAAGGAAACAATGAACATTTGTTACGTTTTTGCAAAATTCATGGAAGGCAAGCTAATAAATTGCATTGTTTCAAAACATAATTATAATACCGCTGCAAAATAGAAGCAATGCAATTATTTCACTCTTCATGCCAGATTCGCAAAACTTGATTCATATTGAAAATTAGTCAAAATGTCATATATGAGTATAAGCGAGATCTAGTGATCGCGATGGATACATATACACTTGATTTATACCAATTTTTAACAAAATACAAAGATATCAAACTTTCTTGTAAAAATACACAAATAACCGACTTCGTTGTTTCACTGTGTGCGGATATCATGCAATTTGCTTGTATGATTAGCTACGGAGAAAGTATTTGTATAATTGTATCGCTTTAGTATTTTTATTTTTGTTTATTCCTTCTCTTCTCGATAGAATATAAATTTACCCGAAAATGGCCGAAGTCGGTGTTTTGAGTTCTACGCGTTCGTTCAAGCTGCCGTTGAGCCATGTTATAGTATTGTGGGGGTAAAAATGTTTCAGTCATAAGTTTCACTTACTGGAATACAGAGGTGCCAAACCAATTATTATTACTTTTTTCAAACAACAAAGTCGTTACAATCGCTTTCATACAACTTTTGAAATTAAACAATAGTATTTAAGTGTTTAAAAAAAATACACATAGGCGTATAATTTATTGAAATTGATCAATTGAAGGCTAAAGTCTGATATATTCTAAATTAAATCCGTGTATTTCTAAAAGAAACAATCGGAAGAAAGAGAATGAAAACTAATACATACACAGTTTACCAGATGATTAATTTATGAAATCTATCGATGAGATTGCAATATAAAAAACTCTATAGAAGTCTATAACAAGTTTTCTGTAATTCCCCAGAAAATAGTTTTAATTTGATAAGAAGAATTGAAAAAGAAATAAAATCATAATTGAATATATGATTTGTAATAAATTGTACATTGCTTGTTTCATATATATTTTTCCAATTGTATTATCAGATGATGGTAACGAGAAATTTGTTCACTTAGACGATTATATGATTTCACGTGTTTCGTTTCAATATAACTAAGTCCATTAAAAGTGAAACATCGTCATTAAATTTAAAAGAATGACGGAATCAGTTGCGATGCTTTGTAGATTGGTTTGGCACATCTTAAATGCAAATTGATTTTGGCGGAGTGTTGAAGAATTTTATTTGATTATTGTTCGTATTTTCCCCATACAGTATTATTGTGTTTGCCCATCAAACTAGAATTTGTGTAACAGCAACTACTGGAGGACAGAGAAGCAGAGAGCTAGCAGCACCTAGCATGCATTCCGCCTTTCAAAATGCTGGCAAAGCAGCCGGCCTAGAAATTTGGAGAGTTGAGGTATATTATTTATTTGCATTCTTCGTCTGTTGGTGAATCCATTGATGTGATTTAAGCGTTTTGTAATGTATAAATATTTGTTGCGGTGAATATCCCAAACATACATAATCGTACAGATATGTGAATTCTTTAAAAACCATTTATCGTTATTAAATTATGTAAGTTGGCAATTTTTTTCAATAAGTCGAAGCAAAGAATGTTTTCTGTGCATTTTTTACTGGTAAACTATGACTGTACCATTTTTATAGAATATTTTGATGAGCTTTCCAATTTGTGATATAAAGTATGTTCCCAATAAAGCATATCAAAGATACAGCGAAAAAAATATATATTGTAAGCCTTACGCGCATCGAGTATTTTTTTTTAATATTTTAAATCTCTTGCAAATCAGTGAGGTACCTCTAAAAAATCCTCAACTATTCATTAAAGCGTATATAATCAAAATAAAATATTTCGCACAATTATTTGGAGATCATAATTCAAGTCAGAGTTGTAAAGTAATCATTAAAACATGTATTTGAATACATTTTCGCCATTACACATTACATGTCAGATGTAATAGTATTTCGATTGAGATTTACCATTAGTAATGGAAATTGTAATTAAAAATAATCCATCTTCATTAAAGTAATTGAAATTGTATTTGAACATTTCCATTACTTTTGTTTTTCGTTTATCAAATGTGTCATCTAGTCGTCGTGTCTTTAACTTTTATATCATCTGATGTAAACTCTCGTGTGTATAGCAAGCACATCGATAGATGGCACGAGTCATTCTTGTTCACAAAAAGTAATGAAATTTCTCATTTCATAATAACCATTATGTAATGGTTTTGACGTCTTGTCAATTTCAATTACCATTGTAATGATTAAATAATGGAAATGATTACAACAAGCAATGAATTACGGAATTTCACAACACTGTTTCAAGTATAAAATTACTCATCTTGTTATCGATTCAATCGTTGATATAACAGAGTACCGCAAAAATAAGTTAGATATTTTAACACAAATCACAACATTTTGATTTGAAGTATGGTCTCGGCCAATCTACAAAAGCCAAAGATTGGTAATTTTTCAAGCAGTTGCTGTAAACATTGCCTGTTATTCATGCAATTCCTTCTTGGTAATGGTCTGACATTTTCCTCGAGAACAATTTCATAAATTTGTGATGAGCAACATCAAAATTCGATCAACAGATTATAGAATATTTGTGAATATATCGTTTTAAGATCATATATATGCGACAAATCTACGATAAGGGGCCTCAATTTTATGTATTTTTCAGTCCTTATTGAATATTTTTGTTTTTCCTGAAATCAATATGTATAGATTTGGCCTGGAGATTGGACATATATGTGTTTAGTTCACCCACTCGAAATTCGATCACTGCATCTCTGTTCCAATGGAATTTGTTATTAAATTATACATTGCGCATTATTACTCGTCGCATTTATTCTTAACAACCTCTAGGTAGTTTCTTCATCACAATATCTCAAGACAACTCTTTTGAGTGCAATTCTTTAGAAAATCATCATTGATATTTGAGTGCGAGGCTAGTCACAATCTGATGTGAATTTTCTTAATATCTGAGAATAGACTGTAGATTGTAATGCTCTTGCTTTTCAGTAAAATACAAATGTAAAATTAGAATTTTTTCAGTCTAAAACGCATATTCCATGTACATTTCATTATATTTATCCCCCATACTGTCGCGCTCGCTCGATTCAAATCGTCATCGATTCATCAGTGCTACATATATAACTACTAAAGTTTTAGATTTGGTCACTTTAAAAATTCATCTCCGGCTATTTTCAGCTTTTCTTCAGTTCTATTTTCCATTCGGAAATAACTTTGGTAGTCATCTAATATTTCGGAAAAAAATTTCACTCAATTTTTTATCGTGTAATTAGAACGTATTGTTACTTTTATTGGATTCCAAATCTGTTGTGCAAAGAAAATTTTCTTCAATTTGGAGTAAAATACGATTAAAAAAGCAGAAGAAGCATTGTTATATTCAGTCTAGCGAATACTAAATGAACATATTGAATTCTCAGATTGTTTTCAATTTCACGATGTTGATCAAAGAGTGAAGCAGAATAAATGGTCTTACATACGTAAAATAAACTTTTTCGCACATTTCCCGAAGGACGAGTTCACAGGTTATGATTATTTCTTATCGAATCATCATCATACTATGAGGATATGTCATACGGGATTTTGGGTCATTACGATGAGATAAAGGATGAATTTATACTAGGAATCAGCTGTGCTATTGTTTGCGAATGTGTTCAAACTCACCAATAGCGAGACGGGAACTATTAGCCATTGTTGATGTTCTATTGAGTTATTACTTTAGAATTGAAAAAACTCTACAAAAACTCGTGAAAATATAGATTCCTGTAGCAAAATAAAAGACAGTAACGAAAGTTTCAATTCGATACAATGTAAAATTAAGATAATCGCCACCTAATTTTTTCGTGTTGACCCCGGAAAGACCCCGGAAATTTTTTTGCAGAGGAGGTAGTCCTGAATCTCATTGGAATGACTTTTCAAATGAAGTTTCATTATGATACAATGCGAACTAGACATAGTCCCCATACAAATTCAATCCCTTTCGACTCAACTAGAGCTACCCGAAGACATGATCCGATTAAGTTGACAATTGAAATTCTATTCCTAATGAAGACCGTATGCGTAGATTTTTGATCAATTCTAATCTCAATTTTTTGACTTATCGTGAAGACAAATTTTTGCGTACAATGGACAACGTACAACGGACAACGTACTACACGGACACCATTTCTCCGGGAATGGTTGCAATCGTTTTTTTAATGTTCAAAACACATAGAAAACTCATTTCGGGCGTTTTGAATTTTTCGGACCGATCGCAATACTTTTACTTCACAGTGGTGAATGCGGAAAATTCAAAATGTATTATGAGTTTTTTTCGTTTTTATTTTTATCTTCGATCAAATGCTCAAAAACACATAAAAAAATATATTCGCAGATGAACAACCGGCTAAGCTTAACAATACTTAAAAACGTATAGCGTTCATGACTTATGTTATCGAAACAGAGAGAGTTACTTTTTCTTCAGATAGGATAGGAAAAATTTTGAAACTACAACTATTTGGGAGAAATAACGCATCAAGGTAATATTGGAAATAAAAGTTAAAAAAGAATTTATTCGAAATAAAAGTGAAATATGATTTACATTGTATGTTACATACAGCTTATGTTTCACAATTATTTCCAACTTTTATTATTCTGCCAAAATATTTTCAAGCTTCAGAATTTTTCCTATCTAATCTGAAGGTAAGTTTTCTTCCCACCGATTCATATATATGTATATATATTGGATATGTAGATTGAATTTGAACAGTATAATTTTTGAATGAAGATACATGCATGAAAAATATTCAAAGATTAAAACTTAGAGAAAAAGGTTACCCTGAAAATATCCGAACATTGAATTAATTTCCCGAAAAATTATTATCCGAAAAAAATATTTCTGAAAGAAGAAAATCATTTGTTCAATAAATCAAAAAAATATTTTTTTCATTTGGCCTTGTATGTATCGAAGTCTTTTCTGGTCTTTCAGTTCCAGCGCAATGTCTCAACGAAATGTCTTCAGCCGATTAGAAAATTTTAATAGTAATAATTTTAACATTTTATTAAGAACATTTAAAGGCAGTTGTGTATTTGATTTTGGTAGATCGGTAATGCAGACTGAAATTCTATTCAAATGTCTACGTTACCCAACAATATCTTAATATATCTGTTAAAAAGTGTTTGTATTGAAAATTTAAAAAAAATACGTTATTTATCAATATATGGAATTTCGAAATGTGGCAGATTCCCCTGGGCAAAAATAATATATCAAAAGGTTGTAATATGTATGCTGTGCATATGCATCGATTATTTTTCGGGAAATCGAATTTTCAGGAAGCATTTCTTTTTTCTGGTTTTTCTTTTTCGGGAATTTGCATTTTCTGGAAATCATTTCCGGGAAATTAATGTTCAGTATTTTATTTTCATGAGAATGGAACATTTTAAAATTTGGAGAACATTTTTCGGGAAATTTGTGTCGGGAAATTTCGGGGACACCAAACTTAGAAAAAAACGGGTTATGTTTATTTCTTACCGTATCATCATGCAACTTTGAGAATTTCGATTTTTCATGAAAATAAAAAAAACATAACGAAGAGATTTAGAATTAGTCAATGCTACGAATTATCCGTGCCATGTTTTGCTCTTTGCTCCTAACTCACCAATAGCGACCCACACAAATCTGTGAGTAAATAATGGATGTATTATATCAACAAAAAAACTCGTTATAAAAAAGTAAAAACCAAAACCAATCACACATGCAAAAACTTATTATAATATTGTAACACTATACATCAAAATGCATGTTACCCATAGTTCACTCATTGCTCTAATATTGGTCCCAAAATATCTACTATGATAACTGCATTTAACATTTATATGCATGAACTACCTTTAACTATTCTTCTAGTATTTATTAATCAATTAACCTTTTCATTTCAAAATTTCACCTCTTACATTCTAAAAGCGAATTATGATGTGCGAGCTTTCCTATGGATCTACTATAAAATTTAAGTACAATAAATAAAATGTACACGTCGTCTAAAAAAACAGGTTTTAATGGTGGTAAGCCACTTTTATTGGCATGCCATACCTTTTGCCTGTCACACAGCAAATAAAATAAATGAAATAATAATAAACAAGCACCTTCCCAGACGCTGTATACATTGTATGTATTATCGTTGCATTTGTGAGTCGCCCCTTGGGTTTAATTAACTTTCATGTTATAAATATTAATGTAGGATCTAACGTTACTTAGATCTATATTCTCTATAAAAAGTACTGTCAGACGGTGGAAGTGCTGTCAAATAGTTCCGAAATTTTTTACATGTTTACATTGATTTGCATGGGCGCTCGTGTCGTGTTGCTTGGTGACTTTGTACTGAAGTGTCAAAACGCTTCCACCCTTCGAGTACTCACTGTCAAAAATCTAGCAGAGCAAACTATTACCATGTGTCAATTACAGGGCGATCAATTAACATAAGTTAATGAATGTATCGTTTTGCACATAATTTAAATGTCATTTATGATTCGCTTGCTGGTCCTCAATTTTGAGGTTAGAATACTCAACACATAAATGACATTTAAATTATGTGCAAAACGATAGATTCATTAACTTATGTTAATTGATCGCCCAGTAATTGACACATGGTAATAGTTTGCTCTGCTAGATTTTTGACAGTGCTGTAATATCTCGCATAAAGAACAGTCATATATTAACTGTGAACCAATAAAGATCAGTTACATTTATCACCCTATTGCTCCATATTTATTTACATTATATTCGATTCACGATCATACAGTTTTATTTGATTTCATATGTTGAGAGGCAAAACAAATATTAACTTCTCAATTAGATTATGGAAATATCAATTTCGTAATTCTGTATATTTTAATTTTCAGAATTTCGAACCAGTCACCGTTCCAGTTAGAGATCATGGAAAATTTTTCACAGGCGATTCCTACATTATTTTAAATGTAATTTTTATGCTGAAAATGCTCAACTCACTTACATTTACATGTACAATTGAATTTATTTCAAAATAAATAAATTTAGACCAAAGAGGATAACAAGAGCAAACGATTGACATGGGATGTTCATTTCTGGTTAGGTCTAGAAACAACCCAAGATGAAGCAGGTTGGGGATTATAAATTATTCGTGAAATGAGAATTGTTTTAAATCACCTTCCCGTTATCTTTAAGGTGCGGCTGCTATTTTGACCGTCCAGCTGGACGATTTACTTGGCGGAGCTCCGGTGCAATATCGCGAAGTTCAAGAGCATGAATCAGCCAAATTCTTGGGATACTTTGTAAACAGTATGTGATTAATTTTTTATTATTTATCCATTGATTATTTTTGAGTAAGGGGCTATTGACTACCAAATGACTGGCAGTAACGCCAAAAGTACTCGACATCGCTTTCTTGTTTCTTGTTCTAGCGATCATATATTAAAATTTTTAACCAATATCGGAATAAACAAAGAAATATATTGATTACTCCAATATGGAGTTAACCCATAAATTATGCATGTATGGAGTAGAAACGTGAGAATTTATACGCAGATTGGCAGATTCGATTCCGACAACGTGAATATTTTTTAATGTATATATTTTGGGTTTGCGTTTTCTTAAGCCAATAAACCACATTTAAGCTTTAAATTTGATTTAATCATTTTTCGGTTAGTTAAACTTCTTCGTGTTGCATGATAATCAGGTATACCTGATAGTACTGTCAAAACAAAGCTATTCCAAATTTTCAAGGTTGGACTCGGAAACTTGAAATTGAGATTTCTCAAGATTTAGCTGTGTAGTTCGGTATGGTCCCCTCTTTTCAGAGTTATTATTAGAGTCTTCGTGAAGTGTCAAAGTCTCACAGTACAAGAACCTGTGTTGCATGTTCTTTTATAAGTAAAGGGTGATTTTTTAGCTGGTTTCTTTTTGACGTTTAATTTTTTGACAGATGTCAAATTCCAACTGACGTCTGTCACAGTCAAAAATGCTCAGTATGCTTTGCAATTTCAAGATGGAAAGACTTACAAACGAGCAACGCTTGCAAATCGGGTCCATCCATGGACGAACTGCGCCGTAAGTTCGGCGAACAGTTCATCTCTCGTTTCGGCCCCGTTCATTGGCCGGCCAGATCGTGCGATTTAACGCCCCTGGATTATTTTTTGTGGGGCTACGTTAAGTCTCTCGTCTATGCGGACAAGCCAGCAACGATTGCCGACTTGGAGGACAACATCGAACGCGTTATTGGCGATATGTTGGATTCCGGCCGATATGTTGGAGAGAGTGTGCCAAAATTGGACTTCCCGTATGGACCATTTGCGCCGTAGCCGCGGCCAACATTTGCATGAAATTATTTTCAAAAAGTTAATGGCAAGAACCAATTTATCGATTTCAATAAAGATTTGATTCACTTTTCGAAATTTTTTGCGTTTTTTTCGATTTTCAAAAAGAAACCACTTAAAAAATCACCCTTTATATGTCACAGAACAGTTTTTGTATGCAAAAGGATGTATGCAATTGTTCCAGGTTGGAATCCAAAAATATACTTGCACTATATTCACTGACTTATATCCGCCAAAAAGTTTGGAGCCAACAAATGGTCATTTTTCGCCCGATGATTATTAGAAAATTATTTTTTTTGTATATCTCGGTTTTACAAAGCTATTCAGAAATAGCACTCATTTGCATATTTGTATATGTTTATACGAAAAAGGATTAATTATTCGATTGAAATAGGTATTCGATATGCTGCTGGTGGTGTTTCAAGTGGTTTTAATCATGTCACCACCAATGATGATGGTCAAAAACGATTGTTCCAAGTCAAGGGCAAACGAAATGTTCGCGTGCGAGAAATCGGTATTTCTGTGTCAAACATGAACAAAGGAGATTGTTTCATTTTGGATAATGGTCGTGATATTTATATCTATGTTGGGCCAAGCTCTAAGCGAGTTGAAAGATTAAAAGCAATCAGTGCTGCCAACCAAATCAGAGATCAGGATCATAGTGGTCGCGCTGCAGTACACATTTTAGGTAAAAGTAATAAAAAATATTCATAAATTGTATAAATATTTAACCATTCGCTATGATTATCAACTCAAAACAAAATTCTATACTATATACACTGGTAAAAGATTGCTAAAATGCACCTATCTACAAAAAACAACAACAACAACAACAAACATTTATAGAATGTTATTGCCTTTCATGGTCTGGTCTATTTTACGAAACAAAAAGCCGCATATACCACTAACAACACCTCTCCACAAACTCCGATCGAGAGCCAAGTTTTTGAGTTTCAACATACCATTCATATCCCCACGCATTCAAATCATATTTAACCGAATCTAAATAACGTCGACTTGGTCTACCCCTACCTCTCGGCCCATCAGCTGCGGCGAACAGAATCCGTTTCGGTAATCGCTCCTCTCCCATGCGTTTTACATGATCAAACCATCTCAGTCTGGATTTTCTTGCTTCCTCTCCTATCGAATCGACGTTCAAATCCCCCCGATTCGTCTCATTTCGCATTCTGTTTTCCCACCAAGCGGACCTTGCTAATATGGAAATTGAGAGCTATTCGAGAGTATTCCAATTGACCGCGCCATCTTATTTTACATATGTGAACTCAATTTAGATCCATTGTAATACCAACAAAATTTTTATTGACACAAATAATAAAAACAAATGAGTCATTGAAACGATTGAAATATCACATCAATGCTACTGCCCAATAGATGGCGCTGAAGAATAGATATCATTAAAATGTCTGAAATAGTACGGTCCCGTTGTTTCCCACTGATCGCGGCGCGAGACTCCCGAAACCATTCTCAACACTTTCATATCCGACAGTTCCAAATCATGAATCGAATTCTCAGAATCAACCCAGCTCTCGCTACCTTATAGAATAGTTGGTCTGAAGATTGACCCGTGAATCAACATCTTTGTTTCTGTACTCAATTCACGTTTATTGAAAACGTGTGATCTAAGCTCCGCTACTACTTTATTTCCATTGACCCTACGCTGTTCAAACCCTTTATTAAACTTTCCATCTTCCGAAAAGATGCAACCCAAAAATTTGAATTGGGAAACTTGTTTCAACAAGTTGCCATTCAAAGTGCAATGAATTGGCTTTCGAGTTTTGCCCACATGCATTACTTGAGTTTTTGTGCCGCTAATGGTCATTCCGAAGTTCCTCTTCCAAATCTTCGATATTATTGTGCAGCTCCTCTTCAGAATTGCCAAACAGTACCAGATCATCTGCGTAAGCGAGTGCAGAGATAATATTGCACCCCAAAGATACTCTACCCCTTCAATTGACTGATTTGATCAGCTTCTCCATATAAATAATGAATAGAAGAGGTGAAATGGTAGAGTCCTGTCGCAGACCATTACGCACTTCAAACCATTCACTCAAATCTCCATCCACTCTTGCTGCTGCTTTACTGTTTGCGTACAAACTTTGAATCGCGTTGAGAAGATAACCATTCACACCATATTCGGCCAGGACTGACCACAAATTAGATCTGGGAATGCAGTCGTATGCTTTCTGCAAATCCACGAAATAGAAGTACAGTTCCCTATTTCTTTCAACGAATTTCTCCATTAGTTGTCTCATGCAAAAAATTTGATCTTGACAGCCGCGCATTGGGCGGAAACCCGATTGATTTTCATCCAAGAGCTCTTTTCATAAATTGCACTATGTACTTTACCGACAACGCTTAATAAGAACATTCCCCGATAGTTATTGCAGTCTCTATTACTGCCTTTCTTATGAAGTTGCGAAATGACTGCGCCACCCACTCTTATCTCCCGCGACTCATATTTACCGATTTTTGTTTGCAAAAAAAATTCTAATAATTATATATGTTTTTATTAAAATAGACGAGTTTAGTTCTATTGATGACAAAGAAGAGTTCTTCAGGGTTTTGGGCAGTGGCTCTGTTTTTGAAGTCCCAGATGAATCGGCGGCTGCGGACGATGCTGCATTCGAAACACAAGATACTAATGCAGTCACGTTATACAAAGTCACTGATGCAGCTGGTTCACTAAAAGTTGAGACTATTTCAACCAAACCCATTAGACAAGAGATGCTTAAAAGCGAGGTAAAGTGGCTAATAACTTTTCTGGTACAACACCTTGAAAAGAATGTTGAATAAATTTTAGGATTGTTTCATTCTGGACACCGGATCTTCTTTATATGTCTGGGTAGGACATCAAGCAACTCAACAAGAAAAATCTCAATCCATGGTCCGTGCGCAGAGTAAGTAAATAAGCGATCGCCGAGAAAGAAAATGGCTTTCAAGATATCAACATATTTTTTTCAGACTTCATCCAAACCAAAAAATATCCATCATGGACCCCAGTGCATCGAATTGTGGAAAATGCTGAAACAGCACCATTCAAGCAATATTTTGCGACTTGGCGCGATTATGGTATGCAACACACTCGTTTAATTCGTGCTGCAAAATGTATTGTTTCAGACTCTAGTATGGAAGAAGTGATTGATCCAAATGAAATTCGTGCATTAAAAAAAAGTGGTGGTCGTGCTCTTGGATTTATGCCAGACAATGGTGAAGGTGAAGTTGAAATTTGGCGTATCGATAATAATCAGCCAATTCCAATTGAGCCATTTGGTATCCTATTCGGATTGAAAACATATGTTTTTAAATACCATTACAAACAAGATGACGATGAAGGTTTCATTATTTATTACTGGCAAGTAAGTAGAAACATAGTTTAAATTCACCAAAAATCAATTAAATGAATTCATTGGATCATTGACTTTGAATCAAAGGGTAAGAACGCATCCAGTAAAGATAAGGCCTCATCAGCGATTTATGCCTCTCAATTGGATAAAAATTTGAGCAATTGTGCATCACAAGTACGTATTGTTCAAGGACATGAGCCCCGTCACTTCTTGAAAATCTTCAAAGGAAAATTAGTAACTTACATCGAAAATGATGCGGCTGATAAGACACATTTGTTTCGTATTCGTGGAACCTGCACTGAAGATGTTCGCGCTGACGAATGCGAGGCAACGGCATCATCATTGGCATCAGATGACGTATTTATTTTACGTACACCATCGAATGCATTCGTTTGGAATGGTCTCGTAAGTGCATCGAAGGTTTTTTTGAATAGCGTCGATCTTTATACGCAGATGTGCTATCTTGATCTCTTCTGTAGGGCGCTTCGAAATTCGAAAAAGAAATGGCTTCTGTTCTCATTGATGTTATTGCTTCACATTTTGATGCACAAATAATTTATGAAAATTTCGAGCCAGACGGATTTTGGATGGCACTCGGAGGCAAAAATGAATATGACACAGAAGTGGATCCTGCTGGTCCACCTCTGCTACAGCCACGTTTGTTTCACTGCAAATTACTACCAAATGGCAAAATGCGCATTGAGGAAATTGATGATTTCGAACAAAATGATTTGGATGAGGATGATGTTATGCTCTTGGACGGTGGTGATGAAATATATCTCTGGGAGGGAAAACAGTCATCTAAAGAAGAACGGAACAAATCCTTGGAAGTGGCTCGTGTAAGATATGTTGATGATACTTAAACCTAATTCCATCGATCAGTAAATGTTCACATACATCAATTCATAATCATATGATCATCCAAAGTCATCGATCATACAGCCAGTTCATTGCAGTCAAATTCATTCTTGCATCTTTGTTAATTTTTTATCTCCGTATTTTAATATTTTGCCGCTTGCAGCAATACATACGGAACGATCCATCAGATCGGATGGAAGAAACAGTGATTATTGTGACAATTCGCCAAGGTAATGAGCCAAGAAGCTTCAAACGATTCTTCCCATCATGGAACAAAAAGTTGTGGGAGGTTAGTAGAAAGAAAATTCAGGGAAAAATGGAAAACCAATGATACAATAATAAAAGCATTGAAAAGACATTGCAGCATAACTAATACCATAGAATATACATTAATAATGCAATTTCTAATATGAATACATAATACATTGTGATACCTTCAGCAAATTTAACACTGACGGCTTATCCCCATTACATTTATTGTCTATCCGGTGTGAATATTTTCCGATAAAGTAAAGTAATTCAGCTATTTTGAGACAATAAAATTTGATTCAATCAATTCCAATTCCTTTTAAATAACTTTAATTACCTAAATATTTAACTATACGCAACTTCAGGAGAAATTCACTTGACTATTTTTTTCAATTCCAGTAGTCAAATCGATTAATTTAAGACGAATAGGCTCGTCTTAAATTAATCGATTTGACTACTGGAGAGTTATTGAATTTATGTATAATCCAAATTAAGCTAATGGAACAATGAATCCAATTTCCACAAACACATAAATCAGAGTCCACTCCGAACAAACTCATACAAAAATCTTGTCAGAATCGACGAACTAACTCCTGCATGAGTAAATTCGGAACATGCTCAAATGTACGTAGGAGTAAGTTCCGTAGGACTAAGTTCGGTTTGCCAGTCCACTCTAAGAAAAATACGCGTCTGGCGCGCCCATGATTATAGGGGATGAATTTATTCATTAGTGTTGCCACAATGATACTTTTGAACTTTCGAACTGTTTTTTTACAACCGCCATCTTGACACGTAACATAACCTCAAATCGTTGTTATTCAAGCCCTTCGTTGAAGGACTAAAGTGAATATGAAAGTGAACATTGGTTTCCCATGACAAATTTCGAAATAAAAACATTCATTCCAAGTCCGAAAGAATATTCCGAGATGGCTCAGATATAACGAATAACCGAAAAAGATCCGGATTGCCAGAAAATCGGTTGAGCAAAGGTAAATGAAAATATGTGCATCAGTATTATTGCTCAATAGAACTGGTTTTTTTTTCAAAATGATACGGCTTGAATTCTATTGTAAGTCATTGAAGAATCTTATGCAAAATACATTTTTTGGATTGGAATATGGCATCCAATTACCAATAAACAGGTTACGTCTTCACGACATATTTGGTCTGTGTTGCAAACGACACTTTTGTTTTGTGTTGTACTTAGAAACAATTTATAAACAACACATTTGGGCAATCTCTTGAAATGTGCTGAAATCAACCCATATTTACATTTATGCACTCTATCACATTTACCCAATTATTTGTTATTTGTGTTCGAAATTATTTTGTCAAAATAAGCAATTTTGAATGGTACATTATTCTTGAAACTAATCAGTTCGATTCTGACAAATTCGCAATTAATTTGTTGTATTCTATTTGCAACACCAATCATATTAGATACAATTTTCACCACTATTTTGGTGCAGGGTCCGTCGGGAGTGTATTTCTGTTTAATATAAACATGAGTGGACTCTGACATAAACAGCTTTACTTCCAATTGTACACAACAAAAGAAAGTTTATCAAAATATCCATCGCAATAATTTAACTCTAAATAATTTTTTTGCTTATTCTTCTAATATTATTTGAAATTTGCTGCACTGAAAGTATCAATTATACGTCAATTCATTATTTTCATCTGTATTCATTAATATCCACTGGATACAGTGAATATTGTTTATAAATAAAAGAAATCAGTAAATACGTATTACGCGTATAGATAAAAAAAAAAAAAATTAAAAAAATAAAGAAATGAGGAATCCCCCTAGATTAAATCAATGTTGAGCTGTCAAAATCGAAGCTTTTAAAGCCATTGCGAATTTTTATCAAAGTTTTATCAATTAAGAGTTTTTGTTCATTTGATCAGATAATTGAATTCATAATAAAAGCAATAATTTCAAGTCGTTCGAACCAAATAAATAATAATTGCGAACCAAATTATAGAAAAATACAAAAAATTATTTTGCTCAAATTCGATTGAACCAATATATTTGATTGAAAGTGATTACATATAAAATTTCAAAGTCAGGCAGATATTCATTCCATTTACACACGGATATTAATACATTAAACATTATTAAAAAAAATATAGTATATCTCTTTAAAACAATCGTTAAATTGCTGCGATTGCCTCCCACTAATCAGCTCATCCACTAATCATTTCAACGTTTGACTACTATATAGCCCTACTGATTGTTTGCTAGAGAAAAGAATGTAGAATTATTGCACGATATGACGCTATTAATTGATATTAAGAAAACTAGTTACATCCCCTTTTAATAAGGTTTTTCGACACATGATAATTGCAGTCTCGTCCATCATATGAGCAACTGAGACAGGATGCATTAAGAAAAAATCAACTTGAATAAATGGATGGAATACGAATAGCCAAGCGATCAACTGTTTCACTGTTAAAAAAAAAACAATGTTACCAAATGTGTGCACAAAAATGTATAATTATAATAAATTTTTAGTTTGAATGCATTAAATCTATTGCTTTTTATTCATATACACACGGTGAGCGCGTCAATGCATGCTAACAACGAACGCGAGCGCTGTGGTAGCGGTATTGTGAAGTGTCATAGACAACGAGTAGCATAGACACTAGTGTGCTTATTTTAGTTCCCATTCACGCTACCATGTTTCTTTAGCCAAATGTAAAAATAAAAATTGAATATGCAAGCACGCATTGGAGCGCGCGGCAATTTTATCCATGTTTTTTATTTTGTTGTTCGAATTTGTAAATTTTTTGAATATTTTTCAATGGATATCATCTTAAAAGATCAAAAGCCAATTTCGACTCAAAGACGAATGTTACCATCGGAACGAGAATAAGTGGGAAAACAGGTGATGAAAATCTGACGTAATCCAACCCAGTTATTCCAAATTCACTTCTAGAGTGGGGCTTACAATGAAAAAAGATCAGACGAAACAGCTGTATATCGATTATCGTCCAATCAACAAAATTATTGTAGATTTCCAATTCCAAACATCGAAGACCAATTAGATGAATTTCAAAACGGTAAATTCAATTTAGTAGATGGTTTCTTCCATGTCTCATACCTTGACCAGAATACCTTATTCCTCTGTTGTCCAGCAACTTCTAGATCCTGACCAAACCTCACCCATTCTCTCTCTTTTGCTCCTTTCACCATCATTTTAACCACACGCTTTTGTTCCCTATACGATGCCAGATTTTCATCAAATAAATAAATGATCGAAAATCCCTTTATATAAGAATTATAACGTCTATGAGGGTTTTCAGGGGTTTTCCGCGCCAAATCGATCCTCTGTATGTACCAAATTTAATACAAAAGGCAATAAAGAATAAATAAGCAAATCAAGATTTTGACGTTTTCGCTTCTGGGACTGCATTGCAGGAAAATCTTCGCTAGTAAAACGTGATTGAATTGTCGCATTAATTGTTGAGTTATTAGCGCTCATTTTTTGAGCGACAGTTTCGGAAGTTTGACGAACCGTATTCTGATTTTTTTTCGTGCAACTATTTCACGATGGAATTCGTTTCAATACTTTATTCATTCACAGTGTTGGTGTCAGCAGTGGAATTGTCCAAAATTTTGATAATGGTTTTGATGAAATCCACTTTTCAAATCAAGTACAGTGAAGTATTTTTTCCCACCCAAATGCTCAAGGCAGTCTTCAATAAGGGGTAAAGGGTGATTATCACGTACAGTGATTTGGTTTAAAGGATGGTAGTCAACACATTTGCGTATTTCTCCATTCTTCTTTTTAACTAACACTTAGGCAGAAGCGTTTGGGGAAGTACTAGGGCGTATGATGCCCTCAGCCAGCAATTTAGAAACAATTTTTTGAACGGCAGTTCTCTCAAAATAAGATAATCGGTGGGGAGGCAGAAAATCGGTGTATTATGAGTTAAATCAAGGTGCATATGGTTATCAGGTACAACAACACGGTCGGCAGGGAAATTCAGATCATTTTGTTCGATTCGTTTAGTAAGGCGATTACGCTGAGAAACAGATAAAGCAGGGTTAACATCATACTCAGAATCAGTGGTCAGTATTTCGATTTGGCAAAACTGTTCAAAAACGTCATAAGGAGGAGCAACATTCACTCCATGAGCAACAGCTCCAGAGGGCGCAGAAGGGTTTGAAAAAGTAGTACAAATCGTCGGCCTCTCGCAAGGCGCAAGGTCATTTCGATCAACAATATTACAACTGATATTTTCTTTCAATATCCCTAAAGAGCGAAGAACAGCAGTGAATGCAGGCTTAACAGTTTGGTAGATAAGTCTCTGTCCTAACTAGGAAAAAAACATGTTTTTGGCAAAATTCATTTTTATTATTCAACAAAGTTGCCTTCAAGGGCGATACAGCGATTATAGCGATCTTCCAACTTTTCGATACCCGTTTTGTAGTACTCCTTCGGTTTTGCCTCAAAATAGGCTTTAGTTTCGGCGATTAGTGTTGAATTTCTTTTTGGAGAGCATTCTCTTGAGGTCTGCGAACAGAAAATAGTCGCAGGGGGCCAAATCTGGAGAATACGGTGGGTGGGAAAGCAATTCGAAGCCCAATTCATGTTTTTTTGCCATCGTTTTCAGTGATCAACACGTTGTTGTTTTTGGTCGATTGTGAGCTCGCGCGGCACCCACTTTGCACAGAGCTTCCGCATGTCCAAATATTCGTGAATAATATGATGTACACGTTCCTTTGATATCTTCAGAGTGTAAGCTATCTCGCTCAACTTCACTTTACAGTCATTCAAAATTATTTTGTGGATTTTTTTGACGTTGTCTGGTGTAACCACCTCTTTTGGGCGTCCACTGCGTTGTGCATCGTCTGTGTCTGCACGACCACGTTTAAATTCACGAAACCAATATTTTATAGTTGATTCTGCTGGTGCAGAGTCCGGGTAACATTTATCAAGCCATTGTTTGGTTTGCACAGTATTTTTTCCCATCAAAAAGCAGTGATGAATCAACACACGAAATCCGTTTTTATCCATGTTTTTTTCAATAACAAAAGTGGCTTCACTCAAAACGCAATAACTCACGAACTAATCGTCCGATTGCTGTCAAATTTTGACACGAATCGTTTGAAGGTTGGTACTAGCTGAAAACCATATGGATTTAATACTACTAACGCCATCTATATGTCAGGACATAGACCTATCTACCGATCTGTTACAATTAGCATATTTATTTAATTTATTAAAAGATAACAGTTTTTCTTTCGAATATACTGGCCGCCAGTGACATAGTTTAACATAAGCTTTTTGAAAAAAGTCACGGCCAAGTATTTATAAGTGACACCATTATCAATTTCAACACTATCTGATTCAGTATTACCGACTCTAACTGTTTGAGAAATATTACTATTTATTGATTTGATCAAACTTAGAGAATTATTGTCGAACCCGTAAGATTCACACACTTTAAGCAAACCGGAATGTGGAACCGAAGGAAAAGCACTTTTGATGTCCAAAGAGACATAAATGACAACCTTTTTTCGGTTGATAGACGATCTGATACTCTCTGATATATTCAATAGCGCAGTTAAGCAGCTGTGATTCTTGCGAAATCCAGACTGACGAACATGAATTAAATGATTAGATTCCAAGTGGATGACTTGTTCGTTGAGCAAAATCGCGAATATTTTCGGTAAGACGGAAATTATACTGATTGGTCGGAATTCAGAAACGATTTGGGGGTTTGTGACTTAATTAAGAGGCCGAATAATAATTTTATTCCAATCAGCAGGATACACACCGTTGCGAATACAATAGTTAAAAGTGAATTTAATTGAGGATACAATTGACGGCATGACAATTTTCAAAAATTCTATTGGCATCTCGTCTTTACCAATTGCTATACTTTTGACTTTAGAAAACGCGTTAAGAATTAGATCCTCATCAACTTCACAAGAAAAATTAGAATTAATATTAGTCGGCAATGATAAATTGTTTAAATCAACCCCGAATATGCTAAGACCGAACCAAATCCTACGCTTTGGCTGTTAATCATCACATATGCATCAAATACACCTTATATCTAGTACATCTGTACTAATTCATATGATTTTTTATGAGGTTCTTTATGATATGAAATTTTGTTTTACGAATAATAGAGAGAGTAATTAATTTAGTAACAAAATCGTGGAATATGATTTGAAACGAAGAGTTAAAAAAATATCAAATTGCATTATTTTGAAAAGGATATATAGGTAATAACAAATAACCTTAATAACGATAAAAAATAATCGGATCTTATTAACGCCAGTGTATGTCAAAGCTCAATGGAGTAACAAAAAATTTATTAAGAAATCACATGTGATGGCTAAAAAAGCGAGGCAATCAAAAACGTTTTGCTCATCTGATTTTAGCGTTAAACTACCGAGCCAAACAAAGGTCAATTTAGTCATCAGTTTGTGGTAGCCTCAAATCACGTTTCATAACCATTTAAAGTGATTTCTATCAGTGTTAATAATGTTTTATGTTATTGTTTATCTAATTAATTAATAAGCTTTAATTTGCCCCTATATTTCCATTTAGAATTCTGGACACCCTTTAACAATAGTGCTAAAAACTTTGTGCGTCCTCAAATTCAATAGAATCACTTTTCTTGTTGCTACTTTTCTGTTCATTACAAGGAGGTTATTTTATGATTTAATATTTATGTAAAAAAAAATCATCATTCAATCACAAAGAAGCAATAAAAACAGTTTTTTCGAATATATATGTGTATATACAATATGTGTAATAATTTATTTTTCTGAAAAATTTAAAGATAAATCTATGCGCAAGTGCACAAGCCTTGGCTTATACTTTCCAAGGTAAATAGTTGACAGCCGGCAATGAACCACATGGTATTGGGCTATTTCTGCAAATAATATTAGAAAATATATTTAGATAATGAACATGTTGTTACAATTACTTTGAAATTCCCTTGCAATTACTTTTTCATGAAGAATTACTTTCGAATAATTTTCCCCTTGTATATTCTGAAAACATTTGCACGGGGAACTAACCACATACTGAGCTGTCATTGAATATCACCACTAATGTGGTGCGTTCATAATGCGAATTAAATATTCACGATATCAAATCACGCCACATTTATTGGTGAACGCACCGCGAAAATGGTGAAAGAACATTTATTTCGCATTGTGAATGCACCACTTCAGTGGTGATGTTCAACGACAGATCAGTTTACGGTTAGTTCCCCGCGCATAGGCTATCAGAGTAGTGACAATTGCAAAGAAACTAATTTGATAGGAATCAGATATGATATTGAGAGTTCTTACCCAGGTATTTCAGGCCGAATAAATGCCTTTGGTGACTGAGCTTGAATAGCATCCGAATTATCACAAATAAGCCGTGCGACTGAAGTTTTCTTTATTTCGTTCAATTGATCGGGTGTAAATGCACCGGGATTCGCGGCTGGAGAGTGTTCATAGAAGTAACGATCGCCTATATTTTTGGAGAATCGACTTAATTAATGACAATGCCGTGTTCGTTCGTTCAATATTACATTTTTGTTAGATCGATTGTTCGTTCCAGTGAATGTATTTGTTCGGATCTGTATCTGTCGATCTAATATACAGATATGAATGCGCATGTTTTGTCATCGCAAGACACACCTAACACCCACGTGCATCACAGACGGAATGATGACCAATAAGAGAGCGTTTTAGGATTGGTACGCGCGTACATATTGCAAGTAACAAATGGTTATTAGTAAATATATTCGAGAAATTTGATCAGATCCAAGCGGACCGTGCTATTTGAGATCTAAATTGAGTTCACCCATGTAAAATAAGATGGAGCGGTCAATTGGCATACTCTCGAATAGCTCTTCAATCCCATACAAGCACCCCGGACACGTGTGTTGAGAAACATCTAGTTGCCAATTGCCACCTGAGATATTGAACAAAATCATAGAAATCTATATATCATCATATAATGTCCAACGTAGAAAAGTATAGGTTTGTCTCAAGAGATAAAAATAAATCAGTCTATTTCGAACCTTGATAAACTGCATACCTTTTACCTTCCCGCACATACGTAGTGTGAAGGCAAAAGTATTGGTATCGGTAGAAAAATTAAGACCCCTATTAAAATTTTATTGATTTTGAGTACACAAAAGCTCGATGGACCAGTTTTTTCGGTGTCAGAATGTTGGTGTATACTACACTATATCCTGTACCCTGTACGCCAAAAACTATACGGATTGATTGAAATCTGAATTCGCAAATCGAAAAACTTTGAGACAAGATTTGGGTAAATGTATCGTTCCAAGTTAAGTAAATCTAGATATGAAAGTCTGAAAAACTGATTCAGGCAAAGTCAACTCTGATTTTGAGCATTGATCCTTCACTCTACGTTCATGTGAGAAAAGCAATAATGCTTTACAAATAGTGAATATTTTTCATAACATTTCGTAAATTTTTATGAGCACAGAGAGTCTTTTACTGAATGCTGTATCGACTCGTCTGAATCCATACGAAAACATTCAAAACTACTTTGATACGCTTAACATCGCTTAATGGGTCGTATTGGAATCAACGATTCTGACGAATTATTGGCAACTTTGGATTATCTGCTGATTACAGACCATCCGTTTTGAGTTTCCAGGGAACTACTTTTCTAATACTTTTATGACTTTCTGTCAATCCAACATCAATCGACAAATTTCTATTCTCCACAAAAAAATGGGACAGCGGAACGAATGGACCAAGCGGACGATGCAAAATTGAATTTTGACACTTAGCTTGACAGCAGCGCCCTCTGTACCATTCTTCTATGGATACCTTCTTCAAGCAATGACAGCAAAGATGCGGAGCCTGTCAAACTCGCTGAAGAAGGGGAAGGCGGGGAAGGTGTGAAATGTTGAAGCGTTTAGTACAATCGTTTAGGTAAAGATGGCGCGGTCCAACGACATTCACTACCCCTTTACATAGGAGAAGATACAAAGCATCGTCCACTTGGAAGGGACCGAACATTTATAGAAAGATCGAGATGTATGCTTTTTGATGCAAATTTGAATGACACTTTTTGGGACTTGTAACATTTCCGCATATATCATTGATCTCTCAGTGTGTACAACATGGCCTGATGAAGAAGTTTAAGGGATTTGGACTGAAAGAATAGTTGATGTTTCTAAATTGCGTATTTTTGGTAATCCAGTGATGGTTCAAATTCCAAGAAGAGAAAGGAAGAAATTGGTTCGTAATTCGTCTGAAATTATATATGTTAGATATGATGCTGACGCTAAGGGCTTTCGATGTTTGATCAAAAAACTAATAATTTGACGAAAAGTAGTGACGTAAATTTTTATGAGCAAATTGTGGAAACTCTCACTGAATTTGAGTCCTATTGAAGAGTGAATGGGATTTCAGACATAAATAAAATACAACATGGTATTTCATATGAGGAGACCGAGAATGTTCGGTACAACAATGTTGCTGTTACAGCTTATTTACATGGTGATCTAGAGGAGGAAATTTACAAATCGAGTACGTCGACTCAAAAAATGTCTTTATGGACTTTACGGGTCAATGGAATTTGAAACTTGATACAACACTCAAGAGTTACGGTCTAATCAGATGTAAGATGGATACATGCATCTACTATATTATAACGTAAAATTAGACTTCATCATTGCTATATACGTGGATGACATGCTTATAAATGGGAGAATAGTTCGATACAAGATAACGTTAAAAAAGCTCTGAATGCGTTCAAGATGAAAAATTTGCGTGCAGCAAAAGTTTGTTTGGGAATCAATATCAATCAAAATGGAAAAATTGAATTGAATCAAACAGTTTACAGCAAATAAATCTTGAAACGATTTTCTATGTAAGACTGTAATCTCAATTCCCAGTGACCCAAATGTGAAATTATCAATTAACATGGGCGCTGATTATGATTAAATAGAGGAGAAAATCAAAAAGATTCCATATCTAGTGGCAGTTTGAGGATCAAGGTACTTTATAGACCAGATATTTCTCATGCTGTTAATGGTGTGAATAGATTCAATTCAAATTTTAAATTGGCATATTTGAAAGAAGTGAAAAGGATCATGCTATATCCCAAGAGAACAATTGACTTTAAATTAACATATGAGAGAAATAAAATTGAGTATTTGAAAGAATTGCATGGTTATTGTGATGCAGATTGGGATTTATTTGAGCGACGTTCATGTACTGCTTACCGATTCAAGATGTCTGGAGAATAGCCCGGACGAATAAAGTAATAAGAAATCTGATTCCTCATTCATTTTTATAATTATTCCTTATTCAATCTTACTCAATGAATAAGATTGGAATAAGTAATAATTATTCCAATATTATTCACTGACAAATGTAAAAATCTTATTCCAAATTATGCGTCAAGTTCTACCTTCATCTTATTTCTTTAAACTCATCTTTTTTTTCAAAAAACAATTTCGCATTTTAAACTGTCAATGGAAAAGAATGAAATATTTTTTTTTATTAAAATATTTCAAAAATCATCGATCCAAAAAATGACTGCATACTTGTCGAATTTGTTAGCGTCGCATATCAATATCCTTCTGTTTTCAATAAACAATTTCCTGTAAATATCAAATCTCATTTTTTGCCGTTTTTAATGTGAAATTGTTTATTTTGTTGGTTTTTTTTGGATGTTTTAGAAAAAAAAGTAAAGAAAAAAATACGATATGAGACATAATGTGAACCAGATTTCGGTTTTCATCTGTGTATAAGAATGGAATAATTATAACTTATTCCTATCTTATTCATTGGGTGAGATTGAATAAGGAATAAAATAGCATTTTATTCAAAGCTCTGAAGTATTAATATTTCGAATATATGTTTCAAAATGACCCGGCTATAGTCTGGAGCAACGATCACATGGTCTAGCAAACGTCAACCAACACTTTCTACTACCAAGGCTGAGTACAAAGCTATGGCTTTAAGAGCATAGTGGGAGTACAACAGGCTATTTATATAAGACAACTGACAAATGAACACTAGCATAAAATCGAAACAAGTAAAACTTTGTTTTGCGACAATCATGGAGCGAATAATTTGGGAGAGCTTACAGCTTTCCGTTCAAGAACAAAACACATTGACATCAAGTATCATTTTGTGCATAAATATATTGAGAAATTCCATCCTCACATCAACTTGAAATATCTGACAGCAAACGAGATGGTTTCTGATAATCTACGATGATAGTTACGAAGGACAAACATAATTGATGGGTTTATGTTAAAAAATTATTTCGATTAATGTACTTTCAAGGGATGATAGTGATTTAACAAGTGAGGGTGTTGAGAAATATCTAGTAGCTAAAATTCACGTAGGATATTGAACAAATTCATTGAAATCTATGATATAAATGTCAACATAGAAAGTATGAGTTTGTCTTAAGAGAATAAAATAAATCAGTCCATTTCTAATCTTTACACACTGCATATCTTTTCTCTATGAACGAGCTTCCAGAGATTGTATGAAACGATGTAAAGGTATAGCAATAAGGTTTTTGTCTCTTTCTCACCTTCACAAAAAATGCAATTTTTGGAAGCCAATTTTTGAGACTCGATTTCCGGGCTCCATGGTGCAAGTAAGTTCATTGCCGCAGGCACAATTAAAATTCATTCTTGAGCAGATTCCTAACTTTCCCAAACATACCAATTACCTTTTTCTCGCAACAGGTGCGCAAGCAGACTAACTATTCTATATGGTAGCGAGAACTGGGTTGATTCTGAGAATTTTATTCATGATTTGGAAGTGTCTGATATGGAAGTGTTAAGAATGGTTTCGGGAGTCTCGCGCCGCAATCAGTGGGAAAACAGAATCAGAAATGAGATGATTTCGGGGGGAATTGAGCGTCGATTCGGTAGGAGAGGAAGCAAGAAAATCCAGACTGAGATGGTTTGGTCATGTAAAACGCATGGGAGAGGAGCGATTACCGAAACGGATTCTGTTCGCCGAAGCTGATGGGCCGAGAGGTAGGGGTAGACAACGTAGACGGTATTTAGATTCAGTTAAATATGATTTGAATGCGAGGGGATATGAATGGTGTGATGAAACTCAAAACTTGGCTCTCGATCGGGGTTTGTGGAGAAGTATTGTTAGTGGTATATGCGGCTTTTTGTTTCGTAAAACAGACCAGACGCTGAAAGTCATTAATGGTCTATAAATGTTTGTTGTTGTTGGTGCGCGTACACACAAATTCACGAATGTTTTGAATTTGAAGAGCTGCTGATTGAAGATTTTAGAAGAAAACCATGTGATATGCAAAGTCGATGTCCAGCGATTTTAGCATTGCACATCACACCGATTTTTTCCGTAATCTTCAATTCTATGAGTAAGATGTAGAGTGGTGCATGTACATTGTACATTATATTACATACACCACTTTAAGTCTCACCCATAGAATTATGTATCGCAAAACATCTTAGAAATGATCCAAGAAAAAACGAACGACACCGCTACAGTTTATTCAGTGGTTTAAAAGATGTTCATAGTAGAAATTAGGCTCAACAGGTTACAACATTTCACATCTATAAAATCACCTTGACGGAATTTCGAGAATTGATCAGCAATTATGTCGCCAAAGGTTGGTCCAACAAGACCATCGCCACGAGCTGTTTCAATTAATCCGCCAATCCATAGGTCAATGTCATCGGGACTTGCGTAAACAGACGCCAGCTTTTCACCAATCCCTGAACCAAATTCATCGAAACTTAATATTCTGCGGTGGCCTGTAACTTCTACATAATCATTGTATGGACGAATGCCATGATCTCGCCCACGAAGAATGTTTATTGCCGCCAAATCTAGTCCAAATGGATTTGGTCCTCGAAATAGGAACTTACTTAACTACAAAAATACATAAAAGTTTGTCTTAGTCAACCGAATCGAATTAAGTGTATATTTATTTGGAGTTTTGTTCATTGAAACAGTAACACTCACACCCTGCGAAACAGCCGAGTCTACCTGTTGCAATGGCTGACGTGTAAGCGTTAACAGCATTTCATCATAGAAGTTGCGTTGGCGCAAACGTCCGGTATTGAACATCACATCTGGAATTTCAATTGCTTCGTCCTCGCCGCTACCTTTATTCACACTGTATAAAAAAGTTGAAATAATAATTAGAAATAGCAGTAAAGGCAATAATATTGATTCATGAATAACAAAGTGTAGCATACAAAAATTTTCCATCTACAGTCGAATGTCCAAAGCGTTGCGCAGCCGTCGAGAATTCTGATGTGATACATGCGTTTACATCCGGATTATAATCATCCGAATAACCGCTTTCTCGTATGCTTAAACTGAATCGTTGCATTGTTTCCGTGCCAACTAGCTGGGGTAACCATTCATTGTAGACTATGTGTTGAAGCTCAGCAATGACAATTCGTTGTGTTTCAAGGAAAGTTACTTCATCAGACCACCGTGGATTCAAACTGCTCAAAATATCTGCGATTCGGTTGTGCTCTCGCGCAAATAAAATATGTAATGACGTAAGTGATATAATTTGACTTGCTCTGCCATCACCTATTAGTGTGATACAGAACTTGATTATGATTCATATTTTTTCATTTTAATCGAATCATAATACCAGCAAAAAAGCAAGGCCCTTTATCCAAATTTACGCAAGTTTTTGTGTCTACCGTGAGCGGCAAAAGTTGTCGTCCAAAATCATCTAACATTCGAAGACGACCACCCTGAAAACTACGCACATCGGATACAGTTTTCGCATCAGTCCCATAGATTGGAGATGCGTCTATGAAATGTGTAACTTTACTAATCTGCATTGTGGAAACAGAATAGTTTTAAACAAAGGAAAATACAAGTTAATACCCATTTATATTAAGATATGCACCTGTTTCCCATAAGTCAGTTGACATTGCCCGTCTGGTGCAAGAGATGACCGCACAAAATTCATACATCCCTGATCAAATTGACTATAAAATTCGTCATCAGGTTCAATAGCAATAGGCAAACAAGCAAAATGTAGTGCTTCACGGGGTAAAATGCGTCTCCCGTCCTTAGAACAACATCTAATAGATTTTCCATCGCCTAAAATGCAAAATCAACAAAGCCGTTTGAACCCATTGCTCGAAATCAGTTGTTTTTGATTTGAAAACCATACGGGTGGTGATTGAAGCTGATTGACTGACGTCGTGTGTAAGTAGCTGCCCAAATTGCATGAATAGAAGGTTGAGCATTGAGTGTGGACGGTCGGCATCTGGGATGAGGAGACGGGATATTTCTCGCGGATTCGTTAATGGTTGTCCAGTTACTGAGGTCAACCTAAGAATAATCAATAGAATATGCAAGAGATATCTATTCATAGTTGATCCATTTTGAGAGATTATATTTCGTTGTCGTTTCACCTGGGGCGCCAGATTCCATCTTCGTAACTTGGTGGCAATAACCGTTCCCTGAAAGAACAACTTGAATCAAACCAAATCGAATTTAAAACAAAAAAATGATATACATTGGTGATCCAGCTGCTCCCCAAGCTCCACGAGTTGCGTCTGGGTTATTGCATTTGCCATCTGGGTTACGATAGCGCGATGCTTCAAGTGGACAAAACGGAAATTGATCACAGAAGTGCTCCAATGGTGTTCCTGCAACAGGTGCTTGAACTTCGCTCAGTTGAAAATCTTCTTCTCCCACATTTTGCCTGCAAACGATATTTATGTATCTTTGAACGTAATCGAATTTTTGAAAATATTACCTTTCTTTAAAAATACGGCTGGTGAGCACCTGGTGCATTGCCCTCTGATTTGCAAGCTGTGTTTTCATTTCGGATTCCGTCGATGATCTAAACAAAGTGCGCACGCATGTTTATAATTTAGGAGAAGAAAAAATGCATATTATGTTGTTAATCAAAGAAGCGAGACATCTCATTTTCATTGAGCGAAAATTAAAATATATCGGAAGAAGAATAGGCATTATTTCCAAGAAATTCTTGATAAGAGTGAAGCATTCGTTTCGTTCAATTAGCGTGACTATGATACCAATTCAGGCCAAACCGAATCTTGTTCCGAATTATTGATCAGGGAAACGAGACGCTCTCATTATTGATGAGATGGAGCAGCGAGTATCTGTGTTATTACAAATGTACTCTCGCTCCGCCAGCGAATACACTGCAAAATATCTAAATGGTTTTCCATTAGGGACATAACGATTTGGTATCTTTATATGAACGTACTCTCAAAATTTTTTAATAGACCGTCAATGTCAAAACGTTAGTTAAAGTCAATCTTTTCATTTTGGTACAGTTCACGAAGTACCAGCAACGTTTGGAAATTATTAAAAATTACTACCCAAATTCTGAGTCGGTGGTCGCAACTTAAAGAGCGCTTACTCCAATTTTTTTACTGTGGCGTATTTTGCGAAAAGATCCAGGCCTAGATGATTACAAGATCAAATTGACTCGAGAACAAAAGCCACTTGATCATTTGAAACGCCGAACTCCAATTGGACTCTGGCAAAACTTGAAGAAAATGAAGAATTTCATCGAAAATACATCTGCAGCGATGAAGCTCATTTCTGGCTCAATAGCTTTGTTAATAATCGGGCTCGTGGTGGTCATATGACCGAAATCGAATTTCATTCATGAAGTTTTGCAATACACCTACAATAAATTTGAACTCAATATCTCAAATACTTCTGTGTTTTATAAAAAGATAAAATTGTTATGTCTCTAATGGAAAACCCTTTAGTACCGTACACTATTCACATATGTCAAAAGAACATAATGGAATATTTAAAATTCGTTGATAAACAAATATAAACGTCTGGGGAAAAAACCAAATTTTTTTAAATCCCAAAGTTTTATTAGGAATTTTGAGATCAACTAGAATTTGAAATGGCACAAAAAGTAACACCATGCATAGAACAAATTCTGACCAAAGGCGAAAGTAAATCCATGCAAAACATACAAATCCAGTGTAAATCACACAGATTTTTGAAGAATCTTTCATACATTTTTATTTTATGCAAAACAATCGAATTGAATGAAAAAAAAACGTAAAAACAAATTTGAGAGCAAAAATGATCCCGAAAAATTTGGAGATAAAAATGAGACAACCTGTAGAAAAAAATTCTGGGTATCATTTTTATGCTCACTTGTTTTCTAGCCTCAATTTAATTCTCACAATAGTTAGAGTTCTGTTTCATTCTCACCCCTTCAATTATTCAAATCGTTATTTCCCTCTAGAAAAATACTATATTATCAATCGCAGTGACTTTTGTTTCTCAATGTTGAAGTAAGAAGATTAAAAAATCAAATGATATTGAGATTATTGTAAGAAGGATGCATTTATTAACTACAGTGTCGTCTAAATCTATAACAAATGTATACAGAAAAAGTAAGATACATAATAATCTGAAAAAAAATTCACTTTTCCGCATACACATAATGTGAGATTTTTAGTTTCTGGATCGGAATCGTATACCGTTTTACATAACGAACATGCAAAATCTAAAGAAGATTCAGATGATGAAGTAAACTCAGTCCACGGAGCTGGCCAGTCCTGAATTTTTGTCGAATCAACGGATACATAAGACTGTTTTGAATAAATTGACCCAATATAAATTAAATTTTGCTTGAATTACCACCCAGAGTTTAACTTAAATGTTGGTTGTAACATAAATTCACCAGCACTGAATCCTAGGAGGAGGTAGTACTTAGTGGTATACGAATGACTTGAATTTGTCAACTTTATTTTTTGAATCTGTGTAATATTTTATATCCAATTGAAATGTCCGTTGAGTATTTTGTGTATTTGCCTTTGGTATTATTACCTATCGACGTAATTATTACCTATACACACAGAGCTAATAATGTATCTTTGATCGTATGAACCTAGGTATTAAAGCTGATAAAATGTTGCTGAGATTATGTTTATTTTATAAATGATCGATGTGAACTTTAACATCTTTGCAAGTACAAATAAATGGTCTTACATACGTAAAACTGACTTTTCCGCGCATTTCCAGACAGTCTACGGGTTCACAGGTTATGTTTATTTCTTATCGTATCATCATTTCACTCTAAAAATCTCATTTTTTCATAAAATAAATAAGTCACATAACGTAGAGATTTAGGATTTATTAATTCTACGAATCAGCCGTGCCATTTTTGCGATTGTATTGATATGTATGTATAAGACAGCACAACTTTTTTCTCTCAAATCCCAACAAACGTATTCTCGGAGTATCGAGAGAGAGAGAGAGAGAGAGAGAGAGAGAGAGAGACAATATGAAGATTCTTTGTGAGAATGATATTATTTGTTTCGAATATGAACTGAAATAAGGTCGAGCAATAAAATTAAAATTCTTTTGAAGTTTATGTTGAACCTTGAACACTGTTTCGATCGAAGAACATAGGTGCCATATAAATATTTCCCAAATCTCATCTACTTGAAATATATAATTTATTTTTTTACATGAGAAAATAATATTCTGAAAATCGCATTATGATGAAACTAGACATTGCTCTATGTTTTTTAATTATATTGAAAAACAACTCATTTATTGATTAGATCCCACTTGAGCTACCCGAGGACATGATCCGAATGAGCTGAAAATTAAGAGATTTCTTTTCCTAATGAAGGCCACTTTGTGCATACATGTAAGTTAAATTCTAATCTCAATTTTTTGAGCTATCGTGCTTACAAATTTTTGCGTACAACATGCAACGGACAAGGGACAACGGACAACAGATAACGGACAATAGACAAGGGACAACGTATTTCTCAACGCATGGACAACAAATTTCTCCGGGGATGGTTGCATCCATTTTTTTTGTTAAAAACGCATAGAAATTCCTTTCCAGGCGTTTCAAATTTTTTGGACCGATCACAATACTTTTACTACACAGTGATGTGTGCAGAATTTCATATTTAAAATATATGTATACATATGAGTACCTACGGTAATACGGAACTGTTCTCCTAAGAGTGAATCATAAAACGAATTCGCGTAGAAAGCATCATGAAAAATTGTTGTTTTTTTCATATTGCGTTTTTAAAAAACACGTAAGTGCAAATAAAAACACTTCAAATGTGAAATTTAAGATATTAAAACACCTGTTGGTCGCTGATAATTCAAATTAAACAAAGTTGATAGTGATGCCACCACTGATGATGATGTCTTGTGAAATCGAAACAATTGTTTTGCAATAAAAAATTAGTATTTAAAGTATCAAGCGACCAATATGTGTTCTATTTTCTCATAATATTACTGTCGCTTTTGAATTTCATTTTGCATAATTGCGAATTTTTTTCGTGCTGCATTCGTTTCTCTCAATACTATAAATACAATACTCATATGAATGCCTTTGTCCTGGAATGGAAATTGGACTCTACAAAAACACATTGAAGAGGTTTAAAACAAAGGAATGTTTTTCTTAAATTGAGGGAAAAATAAAATTGTAACAAAGTGGAGCAACAATTAAAATTTCATATAATTAATAGCATCTATAGAATGTATGTGGATTATCACAAATGAAGCAAAATAAAGAATTTTCTCCTCTTATATTGCATGATAATTTTATATTTGTTTAACTTCTGTTTTAGTCTAAGTGAGTCCTATTTTCATTGTCCTTCAATAATATATGTATGCCGCTAATGAACTAATTATATGACTGAAATTTATACATATGCTCATTTGTCTGATTGAATGATCTAGAATAAAAGGACATCTTCATCTTGCTGCACGTAAGCAGAACTCAAAAAGAAATCTCATCGAAGCGACAACAAAATTAGGATTTATATCTTTTGTTGAAGTAAAACATATAAATATTGCACACCGATTTTTAAGCCGGGATTTGAACTGCTTTCATCCAGTAACAAAATTTGGTTTTGATTCTTAAAGCAAAGCTTCTGAGTGTAGCAAAACAAAGATGTACATTATTCTAAGGCATTCAATTTTGAAGATATTGAAATACATAACCTTTTTGAGAAATTTCTTAATAATTAATTAAGGTAAGAGACTATTCTGCATACATAGTAAAGGAAATGTCTGCATTTCTAGAGGTGAAAACAAGTAAAAAATCTTACCGAAAGAGAAGATTGTGCATGAACTCCGGTTGATCATGTGAATTGATTTCGGCTACTTCTAGCTCGTGTTGATCCAAGTCAGTGAGATGAGAGCGTGCCTCGTTCACAACAACATTCATGAGTTTCAAAACGTTTGTTGTAATATCGGTTGCTGCACTTCTGCCTTGCAAAAAAAATTTCTTTTGCTTTTCATCTTTTCAAAATAAAGTAAAAAAAGATATTTTTATTATTAAATCTTTAATGAGAAAAAACCATGTTTAAATTATATAAAATCTGGTTATGGCTTACGATTCGTAAAATTTCTTCCTGTTGTGCAGCAATAACCGTGGCCGCCATGTGGTAGATCGCAAATTTTCGGTTTTTCATGACTTCTCATACGAACATGAGCTGGACATTGTATGCTGGGCACACATTGAACGCCGGCCTTACATGGTTCGCACTTTTTGAAAAAATTCGCATTTACTTTGTAATAGATGAAATAATCTGTTATCTATATTATCATCGTTATGAATATGTTCACCGCTTTTACCTAAATTTGGCACTGGCTGAAACTTTACGTTTTCATGTACAACGGAATTTTTTCTACCGCTTAACGAAAAACCACATGTGTTTCCAAATGTGTTGAAAAACAGAAATAAAATTCCAAGCCATTGAAACGGTTTGAGACCGAACATACTGATTGATGAGACCAAATTTACCAATGAATTGGTATCAAAATTGCTTTTTCTCTGTTAAATTTATTTTAAAACTAAATATTTAAAGTAAAGAATCGAACAGGACAAGTGGTACTCAGAGACGATTTTGATTTCACCAGGAGAAGTTTTAAGAGCAAAGTGATTTCAATCACATTGAATTGGACATTAACAAACATTTTTGTCTATTACGATCTCGCACCGTGTTGGAGAGAACCGTTAGTCCCACCATTGTTACTCTTATCCATACAAAACTTCTACTAAATAGATGTGTACTCAATACACTTGTTCAAATGCATAAGTACTTTTGAAAACTCAAAGTCTGCCGATTGGAACGAATAATGGTAATCTGCCATTCTCTACCGCCTCCATTTATCATATTCATCTAAATAATTAATCGAGAAACTTTGGACATTATTTTAATTATTTTATTCATTTCGAATATAAACTCCAAAATACTTTCAGGCCGGCATTTTTTTTTTCATATTCCATTATTCAGTAAACTAAATTTCATTCAATAGGAACGTTTATTTCATCAGCAATCAAATTTAATGAACTAAAGTTGTCGACTGAAATTGTGTGATATTTCATGTGCTGAACGAGGCAGCAAATTAAAGTATTACATTCAGTTCCATTATGAAAGCGTAGAGTGTGGTTGTGTGTGTTTGGTTTCTCAGAATCTGCTGGATATTATTTTAAGAGATGTGAGCGCCGCAAACGGTGAGCATCTGAATTAAGTAGTTTGGTTTGCTGCGCTAACGTTACCACCATTTCATCGCTACATACTCACGCTTGCGCATCGAGAGTGAACCGAATTCAGTTGTTTGATGAAATTCAAAGCGTGAATAACGAATTTCTTAATGCCGTTGCAGTAGAGTCGAATTTTTTTTTGTTACATTAGAACCAAACACAACAACAAATATATAATTTTTTCTAAGTATTTTGTACGATTTTCAAGTTTATTAATTAAGAAAACTGAAGCCGATAAAACAAAGTGAAGGAAGTATTTCGTGTTTGTAAGTTGGAATAAAATAGTAAGGTGCATTTTGTGCAGTTTTATTCATGATTAAAGTTGAAATATTATGATAAAAAAAAATCATTCGAAAAAGTATAAAAAGTTTGTGGCTGTAGACTACTTTGAGCCAGAAAAATAGTTCCAAAATCACATTGAAAATTCTACATACATACATTTATGCACACACACACAGACACACTCACACACTCCAATACTTACATACCAACAGTTGAACAAACACACTTGTACGGCAAGATTCAGTGAGAGAACCGCATTTCAACTTAAGTCAGACAGAACGCATCCGTAGTCGGATTCATCAACAATAAAAATAACAATAACAACAACAAAAAGAACGCAACGGTGACCGATCAACACAATAAACCGCGCACAAGCAAACGCGTGATTTTCTCGTTATGTATAACATCGGAATGAATCGTCGGTGCATGTGTTTGTGCTGAATTGAATTGAAATGGAGCTATTTCAACATAGTATGTACTTGCAAATCGAATACAACAACGACAACGACAACTACAGCTACAACGACAACGACAACTACAGCTACAACGACAACGACAACGACAACGACGATTGCGACGTTGAAAAAGAAGATATATCTCAAAAGATCTGAGCAAGAAAGTCTGAGCAAGAAGTGGAAACAAAGAGAAAAAGACAAAAATTAAAGTGGAACGAGTATGAGTGTGTCCGTATATATCAGTGCGATCACAAGCAAGCATTTAGAGTGAGACGCAACTTAAGAGAAAAAGACAAAGAACAGTGAGTGTTATATCGTGTTTTTATAGAATTGAGTTTAGTCAGAGCGAGTGAGTAATGGAACGAGTGAGTGAGTGTTCATGTGTGAATATCTGAATCCAAACATCTCCTGTGTTTTGGGCTTTTCGTGTAAAATATATTTTCGAACGAACAATGAACAAATATATTCTATGTTGAAGTTCCTCGCGACAGAGATGTCTATAGCTACATATGTCTGCAATGCGTGCACGTATTATTATTACAACTAAACTGGATTTTATCAATTTGTTTTTTGTTTTCGAAACGTCGTTAATTCTTTTCTTTCCAGATGAATAACTCAAACGACCAATTTTACCATTGAACATTTTATGTTGACATAATTCTTTTTTTGATGAAATGAACCTGGGGTAATCAAAATTGAATAGATGGATAAAAATATTTTGCATTACCTGAAACAATGAAACAGTATCAGTACAGACTCTCATATATTATAGCACAATTCTGTCCGCACCAAGAACCATATATAAGGTCTGAAGATCGTTTTATTTTTGCAGGCAGTACCGTTTTGCCAGGCTAGTGCAAGTGCCTATTCAATTAATAATAAATATTGCAACACACAGTCAAACAGGCAAGCGGACAAAATGTGTGCTATAGTAACTGAATTATTGACTGTCATGATTTGGTATTTGTATGTATAGGCGATAGGTGAGGCATTTGAAAACCATATTTGTGTCAGAATATTAAAACGCATTGAATCTTAATTAAAATTGACTTATATTTAATATAACCGGTGCGATGCATATTTTCTATTTTGTGCCATTATTTTAACACTCTTAGAAGAAATACGAAAACTGGCGCTTAAAATCATTCTTTGATAATATCGCAAATTGTATGATCAACAGCTACTCGTTAATTCTCAACCTGTTTTTTGACAAGTGTCATAAAAAAAAACAAAATATTCATGCAATTTCATTTGAGGTGCAACACAAATTGATCGCGGTGAGTCATGCGACAACATTGTGAAATAACGATGATGGAATTTTTTGTAACGCTGATTAAGTATCATGTGAAGATTGATGAAACTTTTTAAAGATATAATGTTTTGATTTATTTTCAATAAGATCTGTGAAAATACAGGTCTGTGTTTAAAGATGAATTCGAACTTAATTATTCACAATAATTTCGCCAAAAATGAATTATATCTATTCTTTCGATTGAAATGAGAATGATCAGCCGGGGAGAGAAATTATCGCTCCGTTCAGTAATGTTTCATGGTATCCAACTAACTGAGACGCTCTTAAACAGTTTTACATATTTCCAAAATGATAATTTTTATTTTCCAACTCACCGATTGTTTCGTTGTATCAAAACTTGATATTCCAATTAATTTGTACGTTTGAGATTTTATTGAGCATTGAGTGCTACGGTAACGAAGCCAAATATTATGTGCATGTGGATTGCAACAAACGTTTACATACAGAATTATTTTAAATGTTTTATGATCTATCAGCTTAAAGACTGAAAAATAAATGAAATATTGTCATGAAAATGACTCTCTACATCGAATCTTTGTAAAATGAAATACGATCCTTAATTCAAACTGTTACATACTTTACTGTGAAATAAACATGAGAGGGTGCAAATTTCGTTGTTTTTAATTGAGCACCGCTGTAAATATTATTTTTATTAGCCAAGTTGATGTTTTTCGTGATCGTGAAAATGCTACGCTGTGAATTTTCGGTTGAATAAAATTCAGGTAAAAAAATAAAAACCTTTAATTAATATTTGTTGTTACAACCAATTGAGAGCGATAAAATACGCAACTTACCATGTTTATTGTACAGATTCCGTGGAAATAATCATCACTCAGAGAGTGTTTTATTGAGTAAGAAACCCATTAATGAGTGTTTGTGCTAATACAGGACCGAGCAAAAAATATTGAAATTGATCATAATCTTAATGATAAATGCATTAACGATTTTGCAATAGAAGTTATTTCGGGCGGTTGACGGCAATCTGTGGAAATCGTGAGTGTGTTGATAATGAATTTAAAAGTGTCAATCAAAGAACAAAACAAAAGTTATTACAATCTCGTTAAATAAGAAGATCTAAAATCAAATTAGATATTCCGTATTAAATCATTACTGCATCTTATTATTTTTGAATAAGTTTTAAAATTTTACTACCAATAAGGTTTCTAGACTTTAATTGGAATTTGAATGTTGACATTACTTTACAATTTTCAATTTTATGACGAAATTTGAAAAAATATAGTTGTCGAAATTGTGAAGTTTGATGGAAAACAAACGTTAAAGTATAGTCTATTTTATTGCGCACACGCATTGAAAATCTATTTACAGCAATTTTTTTGAAATATATCAGATTATTGAGAATAAGCAATAATTTTTTACGAAAAATCAATATTTTAGATCATATTATTCAATAAGATTGTAAACTAAGGATTACTTATTGCAATCTTATTATATTAACAGAAGGTCATAGCTAATGGATTCGTATTTCATTGCAATTAAAAAATAAAAATTGTCATAAATATAAAATAAAAAACCTCTTTCCGCTGTAAATTCTCGTTCTGCAAGCGAATACGAAATACAAAATCAACTACAACAATACATGGACGATAATGCGGTTTGTGAAAAAAACGAAAAATGAACGAAAATAACTTATGAATTACAAAAACTTCATGAAATCGCATTTTTTTTAAACGAAAATTTACTTCGGAAAGAGGTTTTTCATTTTACATCAATTGTGTTTTTTGGCAGTTACCCTTCCACCGATAGTACATCTTCACGCGATGGGAGGGATGATAATATCTATATTAATCCTTTTTCAAACTTTTCATTGTATCACATTCAATTCATGTATCGCTTTTATGCCAAGAGACTATCACCCAATTGCATGTTGAATTGCTTGTATCATTACCGAATTTCATTTATATCCAAAATTAATATTTGTATTGCATTTTGGATACTTAATCCCTTATACGTGTGTTGAATATGTGAAAAATGTGAATTTCGACTATTTTTATGCGAACATTTTCATTTAAATCGCCATCAATCTCTTTAACCATCATTTTTCCAACTATGACACCGCAAATATTTTGTCTTTTTTGGGACTAAACTATCAGTATAAAACGTTGAGTTAGGTTTTCGAGATATTTGGCCAAATGTACGTGGCCAACGTAAATCTTTTTTGTTTTCTTCCCAAATTTGAATATTTAAGACTTAATTAAAGCTTTCCAACTATGTCATCAACTTGTTTTTAATAGCTTGCCCTAAATGTATCAGCTAATTAGTTAGAAGGTACCCCCATACAAACAAACAAACAATCCAAAAAAAATACCAATCATGGGAGTTTATAATGGAAAATTTTAAACTGTCATCACTTTTGAACGGCTTTTACGATTTTGATTATTGATGCACCGTTGAAAGCATCTTGACGACAAGATTCAAGTTTTTGAGGGTAGTTTTGTCCCAAAAAGGGGGTCAGGTTCGAAACACTGATTTTTGGGTCATATTTCCACAGCTCTATAGCTAGGATCTAGGTCGGTTTCCAAGCTTCCATAATTTTTTTGGGCCAATGACCCAAGGTCTTCCCAAAGATATTCCACTTCTATGGATCGAAACTCTGTATCGAAATTTTGAAATCTCGTGTATATGTTTTCATTATAATCTAAATAGTTCACTTTTTCACTCGGGGTGCTTGCGTTACTCGCGTGGACTACCGTCCACTGTGATTGTAAAATTACCCGACTTTACTTTTGTGCTGCATTGCATTGCTTGGTAATTTATATGTACCAGTACTCCATATGAAAATTTGTTAATATTTTTCTGTATAAATATATTTTGAGATAAAATTTCTTTATTAAAAATAAACTCAGACGAATTGTTCTATTTCTTCACGTCCGAAAAGATAGAACTATTTCCTGATTTTTTGAAGAATCACAAAAAAATATCGAAATATTAAATAACATTTGAATGTATTTTTTCGTTTTGCAATCCATAGTCCTAAACTCAAAATTGAAGAATATTTTAACGTTTACATACATTTCTTTTTAAAGAAATACAAATAAATACAAACATACGCTCAGATTTTCCTAATTTTTTTAGCTATATGTCAGCCAGTCTAACGACATTCAGTCTAATGACATTCAGTCTAACCGAAAGCGACGGCCAGTCTAAAATAAAACGACATTCGGTCTAACTGGAAATGACACTTGGTCTAAGACAGAGTGACGCATTAAAAACGACAATTAGTCTATTTAAAATACGCCACTCGGTTCTAGACCGAATGTCGTTTCTTAAACCGTCATTCAGTTTGAATTGAATTTTGCCAGGATGGTATCAATTAATGAATTTATGATATTTTAGCTACATTACTTAACATTTTCTGGGCAAAAATCAGTTTTTCTTTGACCAGTAAATTGACAACATTCAGAGAAAATGTACGGAAGAAGATTGTTTATCGGCACGGTTCATGAATTATTTACTGACGACGATAGTGATGGATTCCCACGATAAAGGGAAAGTTTCAATCGGAAATAAAAGGCTAATTCCGGAAAATATGCGTCATCTCGTAATAAATTCACCAAAAGAAATAAAACGGAACCGAACAATCGCGAAAATCCGCTTGATTGAAACCAGAATTAAATGGAGTCCGAAATTCAAAAGTGAGATGTGTGAATGCATTGGAATCTTGACCAACATATGCCATGGAAAAATTCCAAGCTCTATGTGAATATTTGGAACAAGTGAATAAAGTCACCGAAACTGGCGAACGAATTAAAAATGAATATTGGTACTATGATATGAATCTAAACCTAACTTGTTTTTACGACGGATTCATCAGGACAAAAAATGGAGAAAAACGGCGATATTTTAGCTTGATCAATGGGAATTGATTGCTCTATGAAGGATAATGCTTAAGGTTATCACATACTGAAATGTTGACCACTGCAAAACAGATGCACACTAAATTGAAAGCTGTCAATACGGATCAGCTGACGTCGATATGACTGTCTATTATAAAAACGCCACTCAGTCTTAGACTGAATGTCGTTTTTAATGCGTCTTTCCGTCTATATTAAAAAATACATTCAGTCTTAGAACGAATGTTGTTTTAATGCGTCATTCCGTCTATATTAAAAACGAAATTCGGTCTTAGACTGAATGTCGCAAAAAAAAGGCACATCCCGTCTAAATATATATGGGATGGCGTTAGACCGAATGGATTTACACATGGGCACGTTCCTCAGAACATTTCGTATGCAAGTGTTTGGAATCGTCAAATATGAATATTGCATGTGATAAGTTTCGAAGTACACGCCCGGTTTTGAGTACATGCGAAAAAAACTTTTGTTTTATGTAAATGAACTTAAGTTCGGCTTTTCCATTTCTATCCTACATACATAGAAAATTTGAATATCTTCCTGCGTATGTAACTGCTTACAGTGTGAGCCTTACACAAACACCACATGTGTATTGAATTTTGGTGCACAAATTAATTGTGCATTAACAATTAACTGAAAAATAAAATATACAAATGAATTGTTGAATTCCAAAATGTGTGTGTGTGTGTGTGTGTGTGTGTGTGTGTGTGTGTGTGTGTGTGTGTGTGTTTGTGTGTAATGGTGTGGTATAGTATGGGCGCCTATATACACATTTCTCTTGATATCTTGATAAATGATCAAGACTTCAGTTGAAAGAATTCAAAATGGACACAGTAATAATATTCATATTTTACTCGAACTCACTGTATACAACATTAGTTTCAAAACAAGCAAATTTAGAACTCAGATATATCGAACAGACATTTTATGTGATGCGCAGACACATAATTTGTTTTTATTTACTTATTTGCAAATTTTCAGAGAAGCCTGCGCGGCTTTCTGTTATGTTTCATTGTCTTTTATGCAATATTTGACAGTTTTCAACAAACTTTAATTTCACAACAGTGAGTTTGCCCGTGAACGACATTTCAAAAATCATCCGGTAGCGCTGAGGGACTATTCAATCAAGCGAGTTTCTGCGGTAATCTTCCGTGCGTACTTTGCTGAGAGCCGTCAGCTGGTCAGTTATGGCTGGCAATGTATTGCTTATAAATTCAATAGAAAATAATACCGTCATGTCTTTCATAGCAGAACAGCCGCCACCAGCTGACATCTTTCTGACTTAACGTGCAAATTTTATTTATTTTTTTTTAACGAAAAAAAAAAAAATAAATTTAATAGGATGTCCATAAGAATGCATATTTGAATTCGTATGTCATCTATTTAACAACAACAAAAACAACAAACATTTTTAGACCATTATTGCCTTTCAGCGTCTGGTCTGTTTTACGAAACAAAATGCCTCATTTACCCTTAACAATACCTCTCCACAAACTCCGATCGAGAGCCAAGTTTTGAGTTTCATCACACCATTCATATCCTCTCGTATTCAAATCATATTTAACCGAATCTAAATAACGTCGTCGTGGTCTACCCCTACCTCTCGGCCTATCAGCTTCGGCGAACAGAATCCGTTTCGGTAGTCTTTCTTCTCCAATGCGTTTAACATGACCAAACTATCTCAGTCTGGATTTTCTTGCTTCCTCTCCTACCGAATCGACGTTTAATTCCCCCCGAATCGTCTCATTTCGAATTCTGTTTTCCCACTGATCGCGGCGCGAGACTCCCGAAACCATTCTCAACACTTTCATGTCAGACACTTCCAAATCATGAATCAAATTCTCAGAATCAACCCAGCTCTGGCTACCATATAGAATAGTTGGTCTGAAAATTGACCCGTGAATCAACACCTTTCTGTACTCAATCCACGTTTATTGAAAACGTGTGATCTTAGTTGCGCTTCTACTTTATTTCCATTAACCCTACGCTGTTCAAACTCTTCATTAAACTTGCCATCTTCCGAAAAGATGCAACCCAAATATTTTAATTGGGAAACTTTTTCCAACAAATCGCCATTAAGTGTGCAATGAATTGGCTTTCGAGTTTTGCCCACATGCATTACTTGAGTTTTTGTGCCGCTAATGGTCATTCCGAAGTATCTGTGTAAGCGAGTGCAGAGATAATATTTCCCCCCAAAGATACTCTTCCCCTTCAATTGGCTGATTTGATCAACTTCTCCATATAAATAATGAATAGAAGAGGTGAAATGGTACAGCCCTGTAGCAGACCATTACGTACTTCAAACCATTCACTCAAATCTCCATCCACTCTTACTGCTGCTTTACTGTTTGCGTACAAACTTTGAATCGCGTCGAGAAGATGACCATGGTGCGAATGGCCAAGACGAACCAAGTATTCCAATTCGAATTCTGTAAGTCAATCAAAAACCTTGGTGTTATTTTTGACGAAAATTTTACTTTTCAAGAACATGACAAGTGTAAATTGCAAAAAGTGTATGGTGTTCTGAATCGTATACCCCACACAAAGCATTTTATACCCAACTATATCAAACGGCATATGGCTGCAGCGCTAATTGATCCCATAATGGACTATGATGATGTAGTTACATATGGTTGGGGTGCACACAGCACTCAAAATCAAACACATCGTGATCTCGTCGCCGATCAGATACATTTACGGATTAAAACGTAATGTTCATGTAACTGAATATCGTGAGCGTCTGAATGGATTGACCCCTGAGAGCAGAGCTAAACTGCATTCGGCGATCTTGATGTTCAAGCAGTTGTCAAATTGTTCACCCGGGTATTTGAAACACATGTTCGTAAAAACCGGTGAATCGTCACGGTATCTCGATGACCTTCGTGTAAATTTCAATCCGCGTATAAATGCATTTTATTTTTCGTGCATTCAGTTTTTCGGCAATTAATTTTTGGAATAGTATACCGGTAGATATTGGAAATTCGAAATCTTTGCTATCGTTTAAAAAAAGCTTAAAGCATCTGTTGCGTGCCGGTCAATAAGTCGTATTTATCATCTTAAATTTACTCATGTCGCGAATTATGTGAATGTTTCATAATGACACAATGTGAACTATATGTAGTCCATATCAGAGGTCTCATTGAGTATACAGCTATAGCTATTCGAACCAAATAGCGACTAAACTAGCGTTTATTTAAGGTATATTTTCCAGTAGTCGCTATAGCCTATACACCATAAATTCATTGCAACGTGCATACGATTCGACGACGACAAAATACAACATAATCGTACTTTGTGTGCAGTCGTCTCATCGTGTGCGCGTGTTTAAAAACCACTTTAATTTAGTTTGATACGATTTATCTTATTATTTTATTTTTCCATGGTGTTATTTAAAAATATTCCTTGTTTTAATTATAAAATTTATGATTTGAAATAACACCATGAAAAAATAAAAAAGTAAGATATATCATATCAAACTAAATTTAAATCCATATATAGCGTTAAAGTGATTTTTTCAATACCATTTTATTTTCTGTGTATAAATACAACAAATAATCAAAAATATTTCATAGTGTTACACCAAAATGGTTGGTTTCAAGACATTTTGAAATGCAACATCGAGATCAACAAATTTTAAAGTGTAACATCGAAGCATCTTCCACCTAATAATCAAAAGAGTAACATGGAATCGACATATTTTAGAGTGCAACGTTGAAATTGGGACATTTTGAAATACAGCATAGTGATCAAAATAGTTTGAATAGATGTCTCATTCGGTGTTACACTTTTAAATATTTTGATCTCGATGTTACACTTTGAAATATTAAATATTTTATGTTGCATTTCTATATGTTGCGAATATAGTCAATCTGAAAGTTTCATATAGATACAATGTGAACTACTAAACACAGTCCGTATCTGAGGGGGAGACACGAAACTCAAGACTCGTTGGTTTCTCAAAAGACGCAAATGACTGTTCATATTAATACCCAAGATCTATTCAGATTCATGCGATTTCAAATAATTTCAAAAGATTTGATTGGTTCAAATGATTTTTTGACCGATCCGCCATCTTGATTTGAGCAGATTCAAAGAGATTCTAAAAGATTCGACTTGAATCGACTTGAATCGACTTGATTTGTCTTTCGGATTTGAGAATCGTAGGGATTTCAAATGATTTGAAATGATTCGAAAGATTAAAGTCGTGTCTCCCCCCTAGGTCCCCAACCAAATTTTTCGTGTTGACTCCCAATTTCTCGAGGTGAACACGAAAAACTTGTATGGGGTCTACATTAATTTCACATCATATCATTTTGAAACTTCCAGGATTTTGTTTTTATTTATCACAAAATATGGCTCACAAAATTTCAAGACATTCGGATAAAAATAAGGACTACCTCCAGCTATATCCATTTTATCCCCCAAAAATTGTATAGTTTGTAAAAAAACACTTCTTTAGGGGTCTTAATTTTTGGGCCGATTCCAATACTTATGCCTTCACATGTGTGTGCGTAAGAGAAATATGGATTTCTGCACACTAGCAAAACATTTTTAGAATCTGAATTCGAGTGATTTTTTCCCGCTTATTTAGTTCCATGAAAAACAATATTCTTTTGTTGAGATATCTCAATCTTGGTTGAGTTTGAGCGAAAAAAAAACACTCCCACTCAAAATCCATACATATTTTCCATGTGGGTGTTGTACGGCGCTCATTATGGTTGAAATGAATGACAGTGCCATCTTTTTACCCAATGGTAAACGATCACACACACCATCACAGAAAAACTGCCAGATTGGCGCTTACTAAACATCTTTTCTTCGGTGCGCATATCGAATTGAAAGCCATTTTTGCGCTGTTGATACGGTTGATGAATGGTCGATTTGCTTGTTCTTGCCGCAATTTTCACAATTTGTGAGGAAATTTCGCACAGCTTTTTCATTTCGGTTTACTTCTTTGGCAAACATTAAATCACGTCAACACACATCGTGAAAATGTAAGCAATACTGATCAGTGTGCATAAATCAGTGAAAGCGACTAAAACAGAGGGGAGCAATGACCATTCAAACGCGGTAGGGCGCGTAGTAGACGACGACATGTATTTTGCATATTGCAGTTAGGACGCGTAGTCTCGTCCGTAGCTTCGCTCCCCTGGTCTCAAGAATCCGCAAAATTGCGAGGGGGCGCTCCTTTGTTTACAACATATATTTAACATTCTATTCATCTAATTTATATTTTTTTGTATTGTTTTGTTTCGTGAGGGTACGAAGCAAATGATTTTCAAGCAATTATTTATTAACATTCAGCCGACAAAAAAGTCCAATGAATTGTCAAAATAGGTTAAATTTCCACTGTAAATTTCTACAAGGTACTGCCCATTCATCTGTGTGATTTGCACATGCTTGTATTCAATAGACTTGAATAGATTAGATTGATACGAATTTCTAACAGTAAGTTGAGTAAACTAGGAATATAATAATAATAGCAACAAGAATGAAGCAACGGTGCATTTGCTCAGAGGAATGACATCGATCAAACAAATCAAAAATAACATTGGATTCAACTTGCACTCACGTTTATATTATTTTCCTCAGTTTTTTGTGATTTCTTAACAGATCCTCGAACACTTTCTTTACTGCTATTGAATTAGATATTGTTCAATTTTTTCTTCAAAATCAAGTCTTTCGCATTTATTTCTAGAACAGGGGATAGTTTAAACTTCTTGAATAACGTAAAAATGTGATTTGGAAGCTTCAGTTTGTTTTGACGTATCAATTTGATTTATTTTTCAAATCATAATGTGTTCAATCACTTCGGATAATTCATTCACAAAAAAAACGAACCCTCTTGAGGTAAAGTCTACACGAATTTCTTATATCTAAGGTTCATTACTTATCTGCAGAAAAATTAGTGACGAGTTTCATGTCAACTATTTTGTCACTGATGTCACAAATACAGCGTGTAGAACAGTGTAAAATTCTCAGTGAATGTCAAATACACTTAAAAACCGTGTAACAAGATCTGTTGAAAGTTTTCTTAAAAATCTACAAACGAATTCATGTAGAGAATGTCGACATCGTAAATAAAATACAAGTATATAAAGAATCAATATTTTTCAAAATTCGTATAGAATGCAATAATATATTTTTAAGAGGTGTACTGATTAGAAAAATATTAATGTTCAGCTCATTCGGATAATATCACATTGTATCGTTATGAAACTTTCTAAATCTAATTTTCATATGAAAAAATAAGTCATACAAAATTCCAAGCTATTCCGATGAGGTTATAGAATACTACAGTTCTTATGGGAGCTATACACTTTTCGATTTCCGGTGTCAAAATAAATATTCTGCACTGGAGGTAGTACTAATTTATATCCGAATGACTTGAACATTTGGGCTGGATTATTTTTTTATATTCTCTTTTTATGTTCTCGGGGTCAATGAACAAAACGAAAAATGTGTATGGGGATTATGTATACTACTCACGTCGTATTATTATGGAACTTTCAGATTCTTATTTTCCTTTTAAAAATGGGTTAATCAAAATTTCAAGTCGTTAATATAAGATTTTTGACTACCTTACATTCAAACATTGTATACAAAATTCCATATATGGACACTGTATTTATTTTACGTCGTATCATTATGAAAATTCCATATTCTCTTCCTCTGGATGAGGTGAATTCTCATTCTGCAAGCGAAAACATAACACAAAATTATCAAAATATAAAAAATCTTAAGTAATGTTGAGACGTTATGAAATCGTTCTTGAGTTGTGTTTTCTTTGTGCATAATGCAGGCGCGATTTCGTGACGTCTCAGTTGCTCAAGACTTTTGGTATTTATATTTCGCATTTTTTCACAAAAACAGAAAAAGCTCTTTGATATAAAATTTTATTTTAATAATTTTATGTTTTGAATTCCTTCGTGCAACGGGAATTCACCTCAGCAAGAAGCTCTCTATTTGATTTCAATATTTTTTGGTTTTGCGGACGCCTAATACATATTCGTTTATTGTAAACTGCTTCCGGAAACATTCAATACACATATCGATTTTATACTAGGCGAATATCACCCGTATGCTTTTGTGTATTGATTGTTCATAGTGGCTTTGTTATAGTTATAGGGCACAGTCGTCTATTTTGAAATTAAAAATGTTTTATATGAATTTGAGATGGTTGGTTGCTTTAGCATTTGAAGTTATCCTAAAGTTGAGGGAATTTTTTCATTCGAACCGCCACATCTCGTGGATTAGCTGTTTGCCCACAAAACCATCCAAGTTATCCAAATCGAATATTTCATCTGGCATGAACACGTTTCTAACGGTATATCTATGATTCCTGTATATTTCGTGCTTGAGCCAAAATTGCAGTTCGAAAAATGGCAATTTTTCGGCCTTCGCACGAAATCGATTTTCTGGGCATTTGACTTAATGGCTTCTTAACGTTATGTTCAACTTAAATGTCAAACGAATTTTGATCTTATTGCTTCAAGTAATTAGGTTCATTTTAGAAACAAATACACAATTTTCATTCAGACAATTTTCATTCAAACAGTCTTCAAATTCCCTCTTTTATAATGCTCTTAGAGAACGTTTGCAGAGATTTGAGAATAAAAATTATTCTGTTTTTTTTTATTTTTCTACAAAAATTTATATTTTCACGAGTTTTGTGGTGTTTTTCTACGTCTCACGTTAGGTGAGTTAGAACCAAATACCAACACATTCGCAAACATGGCACGGCTGAGTCATAGCTTTAATAAATACTAAATCCCATCTTTTTTTGATGATACAATTAGAAATAAATATAAGTTCAATACAAATTTGCAGCAATCAATGACATTTTCTTAAAACGTAGACTTTCGGGTATACCCGCACATGATCATGTGCGGAAAAGTTAGAGACACACATGTGAGACCATTTATTTTCAAAAGCAATATTTTCTATAATTTCTGGATGAATTCGTTCTTTTTTTTATTAAACGTGAAATTAATAGATTAAATAAATGCGTGCCTGAAACACAGACTATAAGACTAGGTATAGGACCATCCAAAACAAATTTGACACATCGCCAATAAAATATAGCGCACAAGATGATAATTAAACAAACAAGGATATTTAGTCAATGTGGACTAATATGGCAGCCAGTTCGCACCCTGAAAGGAGAAGTGGAACTAAAATCAAAACTTTAGTACCTAGTGTTTTTCATATTCAGTGACATTTCAATTTTTCACTGCTTCGTACGAAGTGAAGTGTTGTTCGGAAAGTCCGTGCTGCATCGATCGGAATAAGTAGTAGTACGATGGATCAAGGTCTGGTGAATTCGGCGCGTGGGGTAGTTCGTCCCATTTGATGTTTTCCAAATAGTTTTTCACCGGTTGTGCAATATGAGGCCGAGCATTGTCATGAAGCGAAATCACTTTGTGTGTTCGATCACCCCATTCTGGTCGTTTTCGCTTCAATGCTTGGTTCAATTTGATTAATTGTTGTCGGTAGCGATCAGCAGTAATCGTTTCACCAGGTTTTAGCAACTCATAATACACAGGTCCTCTCTGATCCCACCAAATGCACAGCAAAGTCTTCTTCCCATGAATATTGCGTACTGGTTGTGATGTTGATGGTTGGCCTGACCCATGAGTTTTTGCGCTTGAAATTGTCGAAATAGATCCACTTTTCATCGCCAGTAACAATTCGATGCAAAAAAGACTTTAATTTGAAATGATCAAGCAAAATTTCGCAGATGGTTTTTCGTCTTTCGATGTCTCTTTCTTTCAATTGATAAGGCACCCATTTTCCTTCTTTTTGGATCTTTCCCAATGCATGTAAACGTTCAAAAACGGTGGATTGGGAAACTTCCAATGTTTCTGCCAATTGTTTCAATGTTTGAGTTGAGTCTTCATCCAATAATGCTTGCAATTCTGCATCTTCAAACTTTTTTGGCCGTCCCGATCGTTCTCTGTCTTCAACATCAGAATCACCTTGTTTGAAGCGCCGATACCATTCTCTGCATGACTTATCGGTTAGAGCTATTTCACCATAAACTTCCACAATATTTCTATGTGCTTCCGCTGCACTTTTACCACCATTAAAATAAAATAATAAAACTTCGAGCAAATGCTGTTTATTTGGTTTGTTACTGTACGAAATGTAAACTTCTCTTGACTGATTATTGTTGACAGATGTCTAACCTTCTTAATACAACAACATTCCGCCATCATTTTAATAACTATATAGCTACTGGATCCATCTATTGAAAACGAACCGAACTTTCCGAAACACCTAATAATATATAAACGAACAATATTCGGCAAACGGACAAAAGCTATGGCGTGCATGTATATTAAAAAAATATCGCACGAATTTTAGAAATCTTACAGATACCGAAATCTCAAACAAACTCAGGGATTCATAAAAAAATTTAGTAGATCAAAGCTTAGTTTGAAATTCAAGAATACCTGCAGGTTGTGGTGAATTTTAAGAGCCCTTGGTGGACACTTGAATAAGTGTAGTAACTATTAAACAATACCATTTTATGCACAATCAAAACGAATTCGGAACGTTCTAGTCAATATAATCTTTAAGATATTCAAAAAGTACATTCCATGCTAGCCTACACATACTCACATAATTATGCACAAGTGTTTTCAATGCAAACATTGTGAATCTACCATAGTGAATCATCAGTAAGTTGTTTGTATGCATATGCTAGCAGCTTAGCATGGAATATTATTATTGTAATCTGGACGGTTCTATTTACTATCGAGCTCGAAATATTCAAACAATAACGTTCATTCTTTGTTCTTCATTTTATTGAACGACTGCATCGACAGATCAGAATTTAAATAAGTTGAACTTGATGAAGATATTTTTGATGTAAAATTTATGTTATTAACGACGACTATATTACATTACATAGTTTCAAAACGACAAAACTTATTGAAAATGTGTAACATGGCATTTTTATTTCTCTTTCGTTCACTCTTCGTGTAGCTTATAACTGCTGTTTGCTGTCGCAAGACTTTCTCTGCAGAACATTTTGTGGCAAGAAGCGTTAAATTGGCTTTTGTACGGCTTTATAAACGTTACCATGAACAAAAGTCAATATAAGAGCGCTAGCCGGACGAAGGCAAAAAGTAAACCAATTTAAAATTTACGAACTTGACGATGAACTTTTAGAATTTCATCATTACCCTGCATTGGGCTACGATATACCTTGAATCACATATGGTTGTTTACTGTTTTGTTTTTTTCGTGCACATGACGAAATAAAATAAAATGTAATTAAATTGTTGTTTCAGCACGGTGAAGATACATTTAACAACATCAAAGCCAAGTTTGAATTCAAAAGTTGCACTGTTTTTTATGTGAATGTTATCAATATATACTTTTATTTGTGTGTGAAGTACTTCATCATGTGTACACATTTTTGTTTCCCAAGTTTTAACAATTTAAATTCAAATTTAAATTTGTTGAATTCTTTCTCAAGATTTTGACTGAAATAGGATATTGCTGGAGCAGATATTTGCGAAAAACTCATTCAAAATTTCCTATTACTCACAACTCTTTTCATGTGAAAAATCCATATCCATGTGACTTGAAGCGATTTTGTGTGAGATGTGATAAGTCTATGACTATTTCGCATAATGTAATAGCTTTCCACCAGCGAGGGTAGTGATATGGAATGAAAATTTAATGCTCCTATGCATTATTTAGCACATATTCGAATGCAGTTTCAAAAGCTTTACATGATCAGCTAAGAAGTCATGATTTATAATGTTTCAAATATGACTTTTGCTTCCAAAATTGAATTATTTCAATTAATTTACTAGCACGCACATTTATTTTTTATGTGGTAAACTATCATTTTTCATCAGAAAATCGATCCTTCAGAATCTGGCGTTTACTTTCCCCTTTCATGATTTTGAACCACTCAAATGAGAGACTATTTTTTTGTGCGACGATTCAAAATGCAATGTTACTTGAATATTTTGTAAATTTGTAAGTAGGAAGAAGCGCTTATAATTAGCATAAGTAAAAGTAACAGTGATGAATTTCCTTCACGCGTGAATTTTTTTTTTAAAGGCCTCCAGAATCAACCAAAAGTGTTCAATTTATTGGAATATTTCAATGATGGTGCAGTTCTATACCAGATATTGGCGAATATTGTTCAAATTTCTCGTTGAAATTTCGTCACATGTCAGATTCATTCCAAAAAATTGTGTGAACTTACGAAGAATTAATATGCTTATAAAGCCAACTGGATTGGTTTGAATTTTTAAACAGCAGTGGTATGAAGGAGTAGTCATTTGAATAGATTTTAATCACTGTGCAGCAATCACACAATATTGCTCCATGCATTTCTCACACCATTAGATCGCAGAATATCATTCCTGGATGGCTACGATTTAAGAGATTAGATTTTTGTATATCTAATCAAATCGATGTTTCTTTTTGTTTTTTTTAGGGATTGAAGCGTTCGCAGAATGACGACAAACGAGAAACGAACTGCTGAGCGTGAAGCTCTACGTTCCGTTATACAACAATGGAATGCAAATCGGCTGGATTTATTCGAATTATCTGAACCAGATGAGGTAAATAGCATTCATCCAATCAAATGTTAGAATTCACTTAATTTGAATTATTTATTTCATACAAAAATATTTCCAGAATCTGCAATTCCATGGTGTTATGCGATTCTACTTCCAAGATCGCGGTCAAAAAGTAGCAACAAAATGTATTAGAGTTGCATCAGATGCAACTGTAACAGATGTTATCGGTATGTGCAATCAAAGCATAGAGTGAAATGCATATTAATCAGTTAGGTTAATTGATTCTACCAAGTTGTTATTTGATAATATGATTTTATAGAAACCCTTATCGAAAAATTTCGACCAGACATGCGGATGTTGTCGGTGCCAAGCTATGCGTTGTATGAAGTGCATTCGAACGGAGAAGAAAGAAAATTGAATGCTGATGAAAAACCTTTATTAGTTCAATTGAATTGGCACATTGATGATCGTGAAGGTCGTTTTTTGCTTCGAAGCACCGATCAAAAAGGAGCATCAATTGTTGAAAATACCGATATGAACTTTAAACGAAAATTATCAAAGCGAGAAAAGAAGGAACAGAAGAAAAAAGGAAAAATAGCAAAAATGAATTCGAATCCATCATCAGGTAACGCTGAAAACAATCATGTGGCTGAGAAATTGTATACAGAGCTGCCAGAAACGTCATTTACCCGATCGATATCAAACCCCGAAGCGGTGATGCGAAGACGACGACAGCAAATACTTGAGAAAAAATTGCAACAATTCAGATCGAAAGACGGTGGTCCCGATACCGGTTTGATATTTTTCCTTTAATGCAGTTGCAATAAAATACAGTTTGATTTGATTCAATTAATCATGAGAATAATATGCTGTGTTGTTGTTTTAATTTTGCCCAGGTGGAACATTGAAGATATATGGTGAAAGTTTGTGCCGTGATGTACCCTACAAGACGTTGTTGCTGTCAATACGGGACTGTGCTCAAGCCGTTGTCAGAGAAATGCTGTCAAAATACGGCCTAGAGAAAGCCGATCCGCTGCACTACTGCCTTGTCCAAGTTAATAGCGATGGCACCGAATATATTTTAGACGATGATGAATGCCCACTGTCCATTTTAATGAATCATCCCACATCCAGAGGTATGATTTTCGAATGAGTCAAAATTGCGAATTTTTTATACTTCACAGACTGAATGAATTTGCTATTGCTTTTTTATACACTTCAAAAAACACATATAATAGCCAATGTATGTTATGAAGTGAAGAGTGGATCAAAGATTTAAATGATTTGGGGATCAGATCCACAGGATTTGGACAAGGTCGCTTCTGTGGAATGCATTCCAGTACCCATGGGTACTTCTAAAATGGTGGGGTTTTTTTGGTCCTATGTGTTCTCGAACAATGATTATAATGGGAAAGTTTTGTTGTCTTTTCGATCGGACCATCAGAAATGCTCGAAAGCTCCTTGCGAAATTTTACCATGTTATTTCCTATAAGCGTGTTCGCTGCTCAATTGTCCATTATGACGTACAGCTAGGGTGTTTCTGGTGAGAAAAAAGACAAAATGTGGGTAGCATCAAATAAAGGAGCGAAAAATTCTTTATCAATTGATGGTATTCACACAACGAAGCGATAACTATTCAGACTTCCCGAAGCAAAAAACACTCAAAGACAAACTTGATTGTAACCTAATTCATTTCTATAGAAAGTTTTCAATAAACTAGTTTTTTTTGCATTCCTGATTCGAGAAGTTGTCATAAACTCTGAATATCAATCGCGTAGAATACGGAGTGTATATCAAACAGTACCTCATTTGGATACTTACAAAAAAACACGCCAATTTCGTATAAAGCCTCTCCTGATACAAAGCCTCTACAATACAAATTAAGAAGTAGCGGAAGTAACAAACTGTTACAATATTAATTTTCGAATTAATTACCATTCTCGAAGCTCAGTGCTGATTTACGACTGGTCTCGGTGGTCGCTGTAATATCTCCGGAATCGGAATCCCAAATAGCTCACAGTGTCCTTGAAAACAAAAATTTAGTTAATAAAATAAGCGTTGCCGCACTTGTCATTTAATTAATATATACCTTTTATGAGAATGCACCGTCAACACAAATTCATCAATTTAAATGGAAGCACATCTCACTTGTTTCTAATATCTCCATCGTTTGAATTTGTCTCCAAAATCTCCGATTCTAAGCCAAAAATATGTAATTCCGTTCACGAAATGATGCGAATGATCCTGACACAAAATGTTAAAAATTCACCGTTAACACAGAATTATCAATATAATTCGATCACATCTTGTTCAAAGTTCACATCCTTTCTGGATTCTCACTCGTTTGAATTCGGCAATGCAATAGAAAATCTCCGGGTGATGAAATTCACTTGATCTCAAGTCAGAAATATGTAATCCCGTTCATCAAATGATGCGAATAATCCTAACACACAAAACACAAATTGAATAAATGAATCCGTTCAAAGCACACTTACTTTTTCAAACAACACATTCTTCGTGAATTCTCGCTTGTTTGAATTCGGCAATACAATGACAGCTAATTCAATTTAGCATTTGATGCATGATAATTAGCTGAGCAACAATCAAGTTTGTATTTGAGTGTTTTTTGCTTCGGGAAGTCTGAATACTTATCGCTACGTTGTGTGGAAGCCATCAAATGATACAGGAATTGTTGCTCTTTATTTTGAAAGCATTTTTCCAATTTAAAATACATACATTTTCAAAGAGAGCAATGAGCAAAGGTAGCTATGGGCAAATAACATCGTATAAAAAAAAGTATTCTACATTGAAAAAAATAAAATGGAACACACTACTTTGTTCTTATTTTGTTGGTTCGCTTATATCGAAGCATTATAATAGGTTTCGATTTTATTATCAATATTTTGAGAGAAGTCATTTCTATTCACAGTTGTGCATATCTATTAGAATCATAATATATATTTACATTCAGTCTGAAATGAGTAAGATGCTGCCATCTTTTGGAGGAATATGAATGTAGGGGAAATCTCTGGATGTGAGCACAAACGCCAACAAAGTTGATATGATGGGTTCGAATCAAGTATGATTCCGGTGCTCTGACGTTTGTGGAAAATTGTCTATGGTCTTGCGTTGATTGTGTAACTAGTGTTGATATGCAAGTATGCGTGAAGAAGGAGAACCCGTTTATACATGTGGTGTGATACTTCACTGAAATATTTTGGGGCTATTTATTGTTGTCAATCAAACGCTCGCCTGTATTGATTGCTCTATACACATTACATAAAAATACGCAATCCATGCTTATTGTATGAGTCGTTGAGGAAATGTCTATGTATGAAATTCCAAGAATCATGCGGTAATGATGAGCGATAGCAATTAATTAGTACAGTGTGTAATTTCTCATATCGATTCGAGAGATATCAAGCTGCATTTCAATATCGTCATTCTGTTGAATTTCTATTTGACTTTTATTTTTCCTAACGCGTAATAAAACACACATAAAAACAATTTGACGTGTCTTTCAATGTGCGCTTTCAATACACGTACAAGGACACCACGCCGAAAGTGTGCCCGACTTTTTCTTATGGACCTTCAGTTGATTGTGAAAGATGATTGAAATAAGTTCGAAACTATGGTAGAATCCGCAGAGAAGCCAATCAATTGCTACTAATATTTTGCATTTGTGTATATATATAAATATATAATTTTTTATTAGGATTTGGACATCAATATTTATTTATTGTATTGTTATTTTATGTTACTTAGATTTCGCCCCTAAAGCTCATTAATTTAACAAGAATTTAGTTTATATTTTCGTTCCATTGCGCTTGTTTGCTGGGTTCATTATATTTGAATAAGAATACGTGGTTCCTTCTTTGTGCATCATCTCAGTTCTTCATGTAGTTTTTCATCCACTCTTCTTACGTGTCGTCATCATTTGATTCAATCACGGGTTTTCAAACGAAAAATCGAGACTTAAATTTTAATCAATTCGACAAAGATCTAAAGAGAAATAAGGAAGAGTGTTAATTTCAAATGAAAAAAGAGCAATCAAAGAAAGAAAAAAAAGCCAAAATAAGAAATAAACATTCATTACGATTCAAAATGCATTGCTCATTTTTATGAAATGGGCGCAGAATGCATGAAACCGCACGTACATTTGATTGCAGTTAAAATGCAAGCGAATATTAGCCAATTAAGCGATATAAAGGTGCATTATGAATTGTGAAGATTTACTGCTTGCATAAGTTTCTCAGCTGACTTGCTGTGCGTATGTTTCAAGTGCAAACAGTTCGTTTTTGTGTTCTTTTGTTTGGTGCTGCGTTCACTAGCGATTTCCACAGCAAATGCGTTGTGCCGCATACTAAATACACAAATGAAAGCATTTTTTGACCGATCTTCGACCATTGCGTTGCGGATGAAAGCTACCAAATAGAAAATTTGCAATTATGATGGACTGGGGAATTCGTCGTAAGTAACTCAATCATCACTTTTCCCCAATTTATAATTTAAATTATTTTACTAATTTTTGAAATCTCAAAAATGAAGTATATGCCGTAAAACATCAATCTACCGTTAGTTAAACGATATAAAAAAAACACGATATTATATCTTGATCAAATGACATTTTCATAAAATGGAATCAGTTTTCAGTATGAAACTCAAGCAACGTTTTCGTGGTCTATTTCATATGAATTGTAAACAATCATGGCTTTGTCATGTATTCGGCAAAGTAGTTTTTAGATTGAAACGCCAGGAAATGTGAATAATATAACATGTTGTATCTCCAGTTATCACGAAACCTTTCAATTTTCGTAAATCTCTTTTTTGATACGCATGAGGAACAATATTTTTTTTCGTTATTTATGGAAAACCGATTTATGAATTCGATATACCTACTAAGAACGAAAAGAGTGAACTCGTGAGTGAATTCAACACTCGAATATTTGAATCTCACTATGGCTAATATAATTTTCGAGACAATCCGTTTCAGAAATAGTTAAAAAAGGGCAAGAAAAAATGTAATACGAACAAACGCACACACGAACATGAACAAAAACGAACACAAAAATAAACTCCTTTTGGTTCGTGAACGTTCACGAAAATTCATCAAAAATTGATATGCGTCGGAAGTATTTTACCTGGATGTTATTTTAACTATAGGTTGATCAAGGAATAAATAGAATAATATCAAAGCAATCAATTTTGTCTACAACCATGTGTTCTTCTCACTACACAATTTATCATAGCAGAGATACTGACCCGCTTGAGATTTTCATGACCTTTTCTAAAAAGCTCTATTTTTTATTAACGGTTTTGGTATTAGTGCAAAAGCAATTGTTTAAAATACCCACTTTGGAATTCTTAAAAAATAAAAGCTAAGTAAATGTAGACTTTAACAATTGAAAATGTATAGAAAATATTTTCATAACGCTATTATGCTCAATATTTCAGTGTGTTTATAAAGGCGTTCGGATGCCCAGAGTATGTCAGTTTTAATGATGATTAAAAACATAAGTATTCTCGTCCGAAAATTTTTTGTAGATAAATCATCGCCAATTGGCTGAATATAGTTGATTACAGGAAAGATGGCGCCGAAGCCCCAGTAAAGATCTAATTTTTTCCTTTGAAATTGTGTCAATCACGAATATGATTTCACATTGCATGCGGAAATCACCTACCCCTCGCAGTCAAATGGTTGTTCAGGTGCTTTATTTTCACATTTGCACATCAACGGCAGTGGTGCGGAAAGTTCAAGGATAATCTTCAAATCGTAGATTTTGTAGGTTCCAATTCTACTCAAACTACGATTGTTTTGGTTGACTGCAATCATGCCTCAAAAATTCAGACAGTTTGTATTGCCGTTCAATATGTCATAAAGGAATATGAAAGAAGCGTTGATTCTTCGACGATGCAGTCTTGTCATGTTCAAAGCAGTGAGACGGTGTGATTCTGTAGTTGTTTGTGTCCGACGGTTATTGCAACATTTATGCAAAATACAATTGAATTGAGTATAAACCGTCGTTTATGTCAATATTCCAAAAATTGAGGTTAGGAGGTTTTTGTGTGTAGTAAAGTTACTCCAGAGTAGCAATGTCAGAGATATCCGTACAGAATCTCTTCACGCAATCCAATGCTGTCAATGCCTTTGAATCAATGTGATTATTAAATTTTAAATTACTTTCAATCAATACACTCAGATCTCTGTGTTCAGTGGCTTTCTTAAAGGTGTGATTTCCATATGAGTATTCTCAATACTACAATATATTGTGATGACACTTCTCCCTCTATTAATTGATAGAGCTGTGCACTTGTTGAGATTGATTGCAGATTGTTTTCTTCGCTCCATGATTTTAATTTATTTATCGCACGCTGAACAGTGGCGCTGAGTTCAGGAGTCTTAACTATTTTTGCGAATTTAATGTCATCATCATCAACAAAGAGAGCTATGAAAACATCAGGCATAGCTTCCACGAATTCGATGATGAAGAGCAGGAATAGTTTTGGACCCAAGTGACTCCCTTATAGATGTTGTGATCCACCCTATCAAATGCTTGCGCGAAGTCGGTTTACAGAACATTAATTTGAGCACCTATGTTTAGACCACCGTACGCATAGTTGACAAATCTCATCCATTTCGACAGAGTTGACTTTGATTTCATGGAACCATGTTGTCGAAATGTTGTTTTATGTCGCACTAATTCGACGAGTTTAATATTGGTGAGGCATTCAAAGAATTTTGCAATTGTTAGCAATTTTGCGATCCAGCAATAATTTTCGATGTTCGATCTTGGTCGTTTCTAGAAAATCGGCGTTACGTTCGATTTCTTCCATTCGGTTCCAAGAGATTCATTGAAAAGTCAATGGTTCCACAATGAAAAGGCACATCACTTCAGTAAGAGTGGATGGATTCCATCGGAGCCGACACTTCCTTCGGTTTTGAGAAATGCAAGTTTATCAATGATTAATATGTAGTCAAACTTAAACTCGATTCCCCCGAGGGGGTCAGCTGGCAGAGTCGAAGGTGTGTCATTGAACGAAACCGCCGGATATTTGCAAAAAAATTTGCCTGTTCCGCTTCGTTCGATGAGCTGGAGTTGCTAAAACGCATCGTTTTGTGTTTTTTGACGTTGTTTTTCTTCGATCTTACATAATGCCAGAAGCTTGATAGGTCGCTTTCCATATTCGATTTCATTTTTCCGACATAGCCATTGTACAGCTCGGTGTTAAGGTTCTCAAAGTTCTGAAAAGATACATCGAAGATATTTCGACAGTTTTCTTGGTCTTCAAATTAATATAAACTGCGCAGCGAATAACTATTCTTGTCTTTTAATTGAACAAATCAGAATGTTTATATAAAGGGTTGGCCATCTAACGTTTGCATTTGACAAAATTGTTTATTTAGAGAATGACAGCTCAAAATGTCTCAAATGTCAAAATTTAAATTTCAAAATGCAAATTTTATATGACCCACCCGATATAACCCCCGTAACTCAATTTGTCATAAAAACAAGAAAAGAATTCGACCAATTGGGCAATTTCTACATATTCGATATTTTCAACATACAGATATTTGAAGATTTCCAACCATCGATTAGGAATTGAGACATTCGCATTTCTCCACGTTCCATGTTGGTGTCTTTGTCACCATCGCCCATTCAAATACCTTCAATTCCTTCAATGGTTCGGTCCATGAATTCATATAAGAGAGAGCATCAACTGAAAACGAATCATATTTTGAATAATCTCAAATACATGTTTATGAACAAATCGTATTAATTTCCGAAAAAACTCTTTACACGTGATAGTTTGACTTGTAGAAGCGGCAGTCAAAGCGGTGATATGTTTTGTGGTTTTCCAGTGACGAAGAAAATCTGAATTTCCACCTGATGCGATTGAAAATCGACCGTCACATTTTTTGCACTTGACATCATTATCTCTTTAGGTTTTTTTCAAAGATGGATACTTTTCACGAAGTTTATCGTTAAATACGCACTTTCCCTTTGTTTTCGACATTTTAAAACATAAATTATTTCATAGCTGTGGTCAGTTTAAAGATTAGTGAGTGTTTATTCGCCATGTGGGGTTGATTCGGACCATCTGAACGATTTCTACATTGATCTGAATGATGCAGTCGATAGAAAGGGCAGTGAAAGTGTGATTCTGGCGATGTTTCCGCGAGAGTGGGAAGAAATGATCCAAATTTTTCCGCTGTACTGGGAAAATTTGGTGAAGAATCTGCTGGGAATGGTAATGAGACGAGATAAATTGATTTTTGCCAGAGATCGGATTTAGTTAGAACCAATTCATGCTTCAAGCACAAGGAAATTCACGTGTGTTCGTGGGAAAATCCTGGCCAGGATCGAAAATCTCTTCTCGATTACATTATCGTTGAAGCAAGCTTGCGCAAAATAGTTTGAAATACACGTACGAGAGTGTATAGAAGTTTGACTCTGATCACTACTTGGTATCCAACAAACTATGCATTAGCAAGAGCACCTTAAGAAGCTATTAGAGGCCAACAAAAAGAGTGAAACTGCGAGTTGTGAATGTAGCGAGAGAGATTTTAGCAAAATTAGGGAAAACATTTGCGAAGGTCGAAGTGAATGCGTCTGATATTGAGCATGAATGGAATTGGTTTGAGGAAGTGTTTGTAGAGGTAGCAAAAGAGTGTTATGGCATGTTTGTAATCTAGAATGGGAGAAAAAAGACTGAATGGTGGAATGAAGATATTTGAAATGCTGTGAGAGATAGGAGAATAAGATGGATTTACTGGTTGCAGAACCGAACAGATGAAATCTGGTGTCATATGGGGAACAAAAGCATGTGGTTTTAGAAGAGATAAATGATGATGAAGAGAGAGAATGGGTGAAGTTTGGTTAGGATCTAGAAGTTGCTGGACAACAGAGGAATAAATTTATTTTGACAAGCGTTGGGAATCCATGTTTCGTGGATTTGCAGAAAGCCCATGACTGCACACATCTAAGTTGTGGTCCGTCTTGGCCCAATATGGTCTCAATGCAATGAATAGTTTGTACGCAAACAGTAAAGAAGCAGCAAGAGTGGATGGAGATTTGAGTGAATGGTTTGAAGTACGTAATGTTCTGTGTCTCGCCACTGTACAGTCTCGCCACATCTATTCATTATTTATATGGAAAAGCTGATCAAATCAGCCAATTTAAGGGTAAAGAAGCTTTGGGGACAATATTATCTCTGCACTTGCTTACGCAGATGATCTGGTACTGTGTAGCAATTCTGAATGGGAGCTGCAAAATAATATCAAAGATTTGGATGGGACGAACTTCGGAATGATCATTAGTGGCAATAAAATTAAGCTAAACATGTGAGCAAAACTCTAAAGCCAATTCATTGCACATTGAATGACAACTTGTTGGAACGAATTTTCCAATTCAAATATTTGGGTTGCATCTTTTCGGATGATGTTAAGTTCAATAGAGACTTTGAACAGCGTAGAGTTAATGAAAATGAAGTAGTCGCGCAACTTAGATCACATGATTTTAATAAAAGTGAATTGAGTACAGAAACAAAGATTGATTCACGGGTCAATCGCGCCGCGACCAGTGGGAAAACATAATCCGAAATGAGATGATTCGGGGGGAATTAAACGTGCATAACGGTAGGGGAAGAGGTAAGAAAATCCAGATTGAGATGATTTGGTAATGTTAAACGTATGTGAGAAGAGTGACTACCGAAATGGATTCTGTTCGCCGAAGTTGATGGGCCGAGAGGTAGATGTAGACCACTTAGACGTTATTTAGATTCGGTTAAATATGATTTTAATGCGTGAGGATATGAATGGTGTCGATCGGAGTTCGGGATCGAATTGGCTCTCGGTCGGAGTTCGTGGAGACGTATTGTTGAGGTTATATGAGGCTTTTTGTTTCGTAAAACAGATCAGACGCTGAAAGGCAATAATTGTCTATAAATGTTTGTTTTTGTTGTTTGAGAGTGGTGACATGCAGTACGCACTCTTTTATATAAGACCATAGAATCGAAGAAAATTCGTACAGAAAAGAATGCAAAACACATGTCCGCCTTATTGGTAAACCAACAACTTTAATATCAGATCAACACACTAATGTATTTTCTGAGATTGTAATAGGTCTACCGGTTGAAAATTTCGTTTTCTTTAAAAATCAATGCTTTATTGAGGAAAATTGGATATAAATTTAACATTCATCGTTGGCCACAACTTTTTCTCATCTTTGTGGCAAGAGGCGGATGCCACGTCTAAAAAAATCCATCGGTTTAGCGGCTATCCACAATTCGATCTCTTTTGACTTCATCATGATTGAAGAAGTGCTGGTCAGTCAGGCCATGCATCAATCGGAAGAGATGATAATTGGAAGAAGCAACGTCTGGGCTATACTAATATATATTTACTTACATAACCGATTTTGCCACTATTATTTAAGTAAATTTTTTTTTACTAACGTGATCAAATATTGTAATAGTTATAGTTATAGTACATTTTTTTCACTTACGACTTGCTTTATTAAAATATTAAACGTCACTTAAATAGTGAACCACCATTATATTGATAGAAATATAGGCCTGTACTCGTTTGTATAGTGACCAAAGGAGAATTACTCCTCTCTAAATCTTGAAATTTATAAACGGGATTTTAATTTAGCTTCAAGATGTGATTCAAGTTTTCAATAGCATCGTAATTTGGTTGCTTATTTTCAGGGTCCATCATGTTTCATGTGCGACGTCGACCAGCTGATTCACAGCCACGCAGGCGGAAGAAAAAACCACTTGGCGTATCGAACGGGGGTAACGATGTGTCGAGTGACCGTGAGGGACCTGTCTTAGTGGAAATAACTCACAGCGGAGAAGGTGGACGCCATATTAAACTCACCACTGAACCGATTGAAGTAAATAATATGATAATTTCATTTAAGTCATATCATATTCGAAAAATACGTTCCGAATTGGAACTTCCAATATTGATGTTCTTACCTTCGTTTTCTTTGAACAGGTTGGTTCGGCAAACACAAATCAGCTTCAATTGTTCGGTCCATCTATTCAGCCAAGACATTGTTTAATTTCATTGCTGGAAGGCGTTTGCACAGTGACTCCACTGCACGCGGATGCACTTACATTTGTAAATGGTCATCATATCCAGCAACCAACTATCTTGCACGTAAGCTTATGAAAATTTAAAAATATTCTCATCGGTTAACTTCCGTATTTGTTTGCTCTGCAACTCGCTTTCTCATATTTTTCAAAAAAAATTGAAAAACGAATGAGATTTGAGCGCGTTTCATACGCCGTTTTCATTGACATACATTCTGTGTGTTGACTCTGCCCAGAGCGTACATATGAATTTACTCATTCCTCCAATATGTGTTTACTGCAGACATTTCAACGCACGTTCATGAGTAATTTCAGCATGACACTATAAATGTATATAGAATCTGTATAGCATATGTCGATGGGTTTTTTGGAACCAGCATTTTCAGAAATTCGGAAGTAACAAAACTATGAATATTTCATATGCCAATATTTGTTCAAAGTAAACCGTGAACAAGACCGACTGCTGGTCTTAGACCCAACACGGGAAAAATTCCGCCCATGATGCGACTTTTACAAGAATATAATAACACTTTTGTTGGGTGGGAGGGGGTGGTGGTGCGTGGTATTCACGAGAGACTACGAATACCAGAATTGTATACTTTATACAATGCAATATCTCGTCTTATGCCTACAGTAATTTAGCATAGCATAATGCCAGTCCGAGTGTAAAGGAAAAATCGCGATCATCGTTATATTAAACACAATACTGATTGGAGCGGAGTACCTGTTTGAGTTCACATTTAAATGATTTTATTGTTTCGATGTTTCTAATTTCGACCCGGATCTGATTCCAACGGGACCGTACTATTTAAGACATTTTAATGATATCTATTCTTCAGCGCCATCTATTGGGCAGTAGTATTGATGTGATATTTCAATCGTTTCAATGACTCAATTGTTTTTATTATTTGTGTCAATAAAAATTTTGTTCGTATTACAATGGATCTAAATTGAGTTCACCTATGTAAAATAAGATGGCGCGGTCAATTGGCATACTCTCGAATAGCTCTCAATTTCCATAAAGGCACGGTCCGCTTGTCTGATTCCAAAAATTAATTGCTCCTAAACTAAACGCGCGTGTATTGAAGACTGTATGCGGTCTGGTCTGTATGCGTAAGTTTTCTTGACTACGAGTCGCGTTTTCATCACTAACGAACATTTGATTTAGATAGGCTGGTGTATTATTTGATAATTGCTTGTAAATTAATACCGCTGAATGCAATTTCGCCCTGGACTCAGGAGTAAGCCCTTTGAGACGCACACGATACTCAGTGATATGATCGTTACGCCTGAAACCGTAAATGTAACGAATGTTATCATTATCGGCCACAAGCGCCCGATTCACTTGACCTTGAGTACCATGCGCTCCCCAATCATAGGTAATCACGTCACTATAGTCCAACAATGGATCGATCAGCGCCGTAGCAATTTCACGTTTAATGTAGTTGGGGACAACATGCCTGGCATGACGTATTCTATTTAGGACACCATAAAGGTAACATTCGAAATAATTGTGAAACAAGAATTTTTTCGAAATAAAATTGCATTATTCCGAATGAATTCTTGTTTCACAATTGAATCGGTAGGAATAAATCTGATCTTCCTTTCAACTTTATAAAAAATAAATTTGAAACATGAAATATTTTAAAAAGGTTAACATTCATATGCAATATCAATATAAAGAGTCAGAATAAAAGTGCAAAATGAATTTTAGTTTACGTTTGGAATTTAGTATGACAAAAATGCATCAAAATAAATATGAAAATTGAAGTGAACAATTTTTTTTCTTCACATTTACTTTCAATCTATTCATGTTTCATCGTAATTTTAAACGCGTTCTATGTTTCACTATAGTGTATGTATATACTATGTATTTTGATCCAACTTTATGTTTCAGTTTTATTTTGTATGAAGTTGGGAGGTCAGATTTAGTCTTAAAAATTCAATTATTTCCAACTTTTTTTGGATGCATTCACACAGAAAACTGAATCAGTGATTTGTTTTTAATATATCAGTTAAATGGTAAATTACTTGATTGATGATTTTATCAGTGATTTAATGTATTTTACTGAATAACATTTTTCGTTGGCCAATCATTAAACAAAAGACAAAGTGCTTTCCATTTTTACTTTCCATGTCTCATTTTCCTCCGATTTTCCGATTTTTCACAATACCGCTTTCCGGCTATTTTCCAACCAAATAATGTAATTCAGTAATATAGACTAAATTACTAATAAAAAGTGGTAAAGTTATCCGTTTTTTACTGTTAGTTCAAAAACAAATTACTCATTTGGTTTTCTGTGTGTTATTTTGCCCAAATAGGTCCAAACTTCAGTATTTTCCCTATCTAATCTGAGGGTAAATTTTCTTCCCACCGATTCATATAATATCTATGTTTGGGGGAAATTACTACCGGAAGCCTGCAACAGGCTACAAAACTATAAAAAAATACAGACTATGTAATGATATGTTATCCTACCGAAAGATTTAAAAGTACTGAATAGAATGACAATTGAACAGCTGATAATGAACCTTACCATAGCTAGCAAAAGTGGGACTTAAATCAATTATACGCAAAAAGGGACCTTGAAGAATTGGTAGACAATAATGATGAATCGCATTATTGTTGTTTTTTCATTATAAGGATTGAATTCGCATCTACTATCTACATGCTGTATTCTTCGCACCTTGCTACTCTTTCATAGTTTTCTCGCGTCATCCTGAAGACTACCAATACACCCATGACACCGGAACTTCCAAACTTGCATATAGTTTGATTAATTTTACAAAAGATACAAAATTTGGTTGTTCATTGAAGCAATCGCAAACATATTGAAAAAATTCAGAAATATTCGATATCGTAGAGAAACTAGGCAAATATACGTGACATAGTGGAAAAACGACCCAAAAATGGCAATAATAGACTAGTTAGATATCATAATGATTTGCAAAGAAACGACGGCAGTTGGTGTGCCTATCTATATCTTTCTCCCATGTGAAGTTCCATCTTCAATTTCGTGACTAGATTTTATGTAACTCGGTTCTCTATGTATGTTCAGGGTCGAAAAAAAATATTTATTTATTCAATAATATTTCGGGAATATTTCCTGATAAAGAATATTAAGCTATTTCCGGATTTACAATATATATTTCGCGGATTTTCGCATTTTAAGTTGAATATTTTCCGTTTTTTTTAAAGAATAATCACTATACAAGTTATCCTTCAGCTAAAAGTTTTGTTCTCATTTGCTTATGCTTTTTCATAATATCTACTTTTATCATTCAGTGCGAATGAACCCTCTCTTACACTTTTTTTTATATTCATTTGAAAAAGAAAACAATTTTTCTTTACTACTCAGAATGGATCAGTTGTGATGTTTGGTCGGGTAGCTTCGTACAAATTTGTTGACTCACCATCAGATGGGCGGTACAATTTGGTATTATCACAATCTCAGTTGGATTCGGCATGTTTATACGAAAGGTAAGATTTTAAAATTTAACTAATCGATATTAATCGATTGTCTTAAGTTTACGGAAGCTTCAAATAATGAATTGAATTGGCTAAACGAAACATAATTTAATAAAATGAATTCCATTCTATCAGTTCGAAAGAAAATTTATGAATGCTGAAGAAAACTGAATTTTCGAAATTTATTGCAAAATATAACAGTTTTACTTTATTCGATCTAGCATAAGAATACGGTTTTTTAAGGTATAGGCTTCAAACTTGTTTTTTCAACGCAGGATTCAATATTTCAAGTAGTCAGATTTTCTTTTTAATTTGTGAATAAAGACTGAACTGAACTGAAACACAAAAATTTACCCGCAATAATTGTGGTTTTTTGATACTCTCTATAGCCTTTTCTATTGGTTTTCCTTCAGAAAAAATCTATTTGATAATATTGTGTTGAATTATAACAATTTTCTTGCAAATGTATTTTCTTTTTATGCATTCAAAAATTTTCACAACATAACAAAAATTGTTTAAGGAATAAATTCTTCGGAAGACACATTTTTCATTAAAAATAAGATAAAAATTTGAACGCAACTATTTCAGGTCTACTATTTTTTGTTTCGATTTTTATTTTAATCATCGATTGCCCAAAGCTTTATTATCGATTAGGGTTTTCCTTAAATATGACGGGTTTTGTGGCCATCTAATGCCCATACTATCAAATACACGCATTATCTGTTATAATCAATTCAAGTTAATCGCTTGAATTATTTTAGTTTTAAACAAATTCTACTTGCAAAGTTCATGTTGGATATTTTCTACATTGATAATCGAATTTGTTACGAGGAGCGGCTTTGGCGATTATATTTAGTGGGCAAATGAATAAAGGCATATAGAATAAACGTATGGTAGATAGGGTTCAAGCTGTTGAAAATGACATTCCTATTCCTAAGAATTTTGGGCACACACTGTTTGTCACATAGACGGAAAAATTCTAAGGGTATGTCTAATTATGGCCCACGAGCGAAAAAAAATAAGGCATTGCGTTATAATTAGACACATAAAAATTTGCAGGTCATATTAATTTCAAAGTTTTCACTTTAGCAAACTAAAAGGAATAGGATATATCAAAATCGATCTACACACATATCGTTTCGAAATATTTTTTCAACATGATTTTAGTTGTATATTGCACAATGCGTGTTTGATTTGAATGATCTACTGAATTTTTAGGTAATTCAGAAAAAAAATGTTTTTTGTTAAAAAAACATTTTTTATTGAATATTATATATTGTACAAGCACGATATTGTCGCATATGCGTGCGATGTTATAAATAAGACGACAAGTAAGCACATATTTATTTGCGTATGTTAGCTATATACTAGTGCAAACATCCATTTAATCCTAGGAATTCCTTCTTTTATTCATTCATCACATTCTTTATTTCATTTCTTTATCTTTTTTGTTTGTTTGTTTATTTTCATGTTATTTTGCGCTTGTTGTATTAAATGTTGTCTGCTGCGTTTTTGTGTGGTAATATATTAATCAACATAAAAAAAACACATTACATCGACCTCGACCACGACCACAACTACAACAATAATGACAACCACCCGCACTGGGCGCTGTTTAATCACTAATTTAACAAATGAAAAAAGTCGCTCACCAACATCCCCATCATGGCATGACGATGAACAAACGTCGGCAATTGGAAAAGGTAAAATAAGTTCTCTCAAACTCACTTCTGAACAAAAGCGACAAGATTGATTCAGTCAATGATCGGTTCAAAATTACTACCGATTTACAGAGGTTTCAATGCTTGTATTACCGAAGAAAATCTCACAAAGCAGATATTGTCTATACCTCGTTTATAGCCTATAATAATGAATAGTATAAAATGGATAGATTTTTTTCTAATTTTGAATCGACCATTGATCATGAATCAATAGAATCATCCAACGATCCGAACAAATCGGCACCAACGGCAAGAGCGTTAGCTGCAATGGCTTCAGATGATTTTCAAAAACTCCAAGACTTTGGAAAGGAACAATCGCAGCAACAATCAACCCAAATGAACGACTACGACCCAGATAATAGATCTGAAACTGAAACCAAATCACTTTCTAGTATTAAATCGAATGGTTCGAATCCAGACTTGAGGTACATAAACACACTTTTTTGTTGGAGCCATTTATTGCAACTCTCACTTAGAATTAGTTACTTTTGGGTGATTTTTTATCAAAGAATAGGTTCAGTGATTTCGCAGCTAAAATAAATATGATTTTGTATATTCAGTTTGCATGCACAACAAAAGCAATTGATTCTTGTTCTGTATGGAAATAAAAAAAAAGTCTTTCGAGAAGAGATGATTTGGTCAGCTGAATACACAAGAATCTAGGGATCTGCAATTCATGGCCATTTTATTTTGTCGCTTTGATTTTTGTTCTACAGAGCATGTCGTAGTATTTGTATTATTAAGTACCAGGTATTCCGAAATGCATACTTTTAATGAAAATGTATAAGAGTTTCTGGTTAAATTGGTTTACTAATCACGTTACTTCGAGTGACCAAAAAACAATTTAAAATTTGCGATTATACTAAAGTGAGAAAATTTTGAGCAACAATCATTGTTAAATCAATCACTTTGACTAAACTTCAATGAGTGAGTGAATAACCCAAGGGGGAAATCGCTTAAAAATAGTTCAAATTTTGCCGGGAAATCCTAAAAAACTGGAGTAATTCCGATTCCAGACATATGTCCAAGGTTGGATTTGGGAATGAAGTTGACGGTAGATGTAACCGATTTTACCGTCACAAAAGTGTAAAATACAGTGTAGACCGATTGTATGAAATGAATGAAAGACATTGAAAGAGCACTTATCACAATATTTAAAATTCAAAAAAAATATACTTATCTACAGAGTGATTTTCACTGTGCAATCTGTACTCCTATTTGTAACTATAGCTACAAAAGCAACCAAATCAAACAATCATGGATTAAACATAGCACAACTTGCAAGGCCGCAATCAGCATACAATTAAGTACACTAAATCAAGCCCAGCTTAGTAACAAGTAGCTACAATATTATTTTTAAATGATTTTAATGGTGACGGTGTTACTGCTGCAATCTAAAGGTCCCACTCATCCGTCATAATCCAGTCAACCTCATCGTCGTCAGATATGTCAGCGTACGCTTGCTGTGCGTGCTGTGTTGGTGGGGGTGATCTCTTGAGCTGACCTGAAACATACAAACTTCAATCAAATATGTTGCCAATCGTTGTACTCAAATCAATTCCTTACATTTGTATAGAATGCATCTTGCAGCCACTATGTCGCGATGCCAAACAGTCTTTGTTTGATAATGAGCAACATTATTCCATTCACCAGCAACATTTCGCATCATTTTTTAGATTACTTGAATTTGTGATACTAAACGTTGTATGACCGGTTGATTCGGATAAGAGCTTTACGAACTTGCTGATTGACATTTACACATCCTGCTGCTTTACCTTGCTGGCGTTGTTCCAATCATTTCTCTTTTCGAAATCTTTGCATCTGTCGTTTTTTTGATTTGCTCACGACTACTTTTGGCAAGTTTATTATTCCATTTTCAATCGTATGGCACTGTTGGAACACTTTAAACCGATGCGATTTCATTCGTGGGTCGAATTTCCCAAAGCATTTGGCACATGTTCGTGATATCATCCATTTATCGACAAACCGAACGACGCAATAGCCTAGTTTCTTAAAGCTTTTCACCAATTTACGATTCCCTGGGCTTCGCGTGTGTTTCTTAATACCAATTGGTGAATTCTGTGCAATTTGCGCTGCTCCAATCCAGATCATTGATGGCTTCTTGCTCGTTAATGAGGCAGCCGTTTCAATACTCGCTCGATTTGATTCTATATATTTGTCAAATTTGAGCCGAACATGTTACATTCATTCCCACACGATTTTCGATGTAGCATTTCCATTTTTCTTTTCCTTTTAGCGATAAAATCCATACTAAAGACTTGAGATGGCGTTGCTCTTCTTTGGTGAAAGTTTTGGACCATCGCTTAGATTTTTCATCTTGAATGCCAAATTCGGCATTCTAGTGGTATAGTTGGCGATCGTGATATTTTCATGATACAAAAAAAAATTAAAAAGAGGAACGATAAGTATTGCAAAAAATATATGTTTTAGATCATTGACACTTACCTCAGTGTCCGTGTCGATTTGCAGACGAACTGTTGCATTCCAGGATTTAATTCCTGGATCTATGCCCAGCGTATGTACAAATCCGTCCCACATATCAAATTGCCTCTATTGTGGTCACTTGCCCCTCCCGTTCCGGCTCAGTGTATAGCAACGAAACTTAAACGCTGTTCGTCAAAATATGCAAATCGTAAGTCTTTCGTTTGCCGAGTCTGTTGAATCGAGTCTGAATTTTACAATATCAAAAACGTATTTCCACCAAATGACCGGATTGCGCTGATAATCTTCGCGTTTGAAGTTTATTGGCCGGCCATTTTTGCTGTCGCTCGCTTCATTGCTCCTATTTTGCATGCCATTTGATAGAACTGTGTAGCATCGATCTTGATGTGCTTCAGGTGGAAATTATGGAGTGGGATTGCGTGAAAATTTGAAATTATCGGTGGTTTCGGAACTGTTGGCTTTTGATGGTTGGATGTATCTTTTCGGTATTTTCGCCACAAACTGTTCAGGAAATCGTGTTTCACTTGGAATTCATCGATCTGAGAATTCTCAACCGAAACCAAAGTGATGCGAACCAATGATTTTTTACATAGTCCCGTAATTTTTCGTCCACGGGCATGTCGATTTTTCTCGCCTCTTCGATAAGCAGATCCATATTTTTCGCTCTGATTGAGTGTTTTCACCCCAATAATACTGATATATCACCGTAGTGACAGCACGCTTCACATCGGTTTCGATTATCAGTTCGTTATCTTCCATACCCTGAATTCGCAGAGTACGATTCAGTTCATATTGCTTCATGCGGAAAAACTTTTTTATGTGTGACTTGGACCAAACGTTGAGGTTCGATTTTGCATTATCTACGTACTGTTCAATTAGCGCATTGAACGCATTACCCATTTCCATACAATCATTTGAAATAACAATGACAAACAAAATTTGCGCACGCACGCCTGACAATGGATCGAAACTCAAATGGCAATATGTTGATATTTTTCAAAAGGATATTCTGGAAACAATCGCTGATTTTCTTCCCATCACTGGCGAGGAATGCATCGGTTTTGGCATTGTCCTTATTGATGTGATAAAGCAGCAGCATTGATACATAAACCGAAATAGCCAGTTTGATGAACGATCGGCGATATATCCCTAAGTGATACCTTATCGATGGTCATTTTTTTAGCAGTGATGCGATTACCCGAATTGTCTCCATTATTCTTGTTCTTCTTCATCTTGCTACCTGATCACAGAATGACATTTATTTATTTAGATGAGAATGTATTTATCAAGCGAAAAGAACTATTTTTAAAACGCATTTCTTGTTTGAATGGAAAAATTGATTGAAAAAAATACACTTTTCACTAAACTCTTTCACTTGAAACCAATGAAATGGAAAATTTACCGTTTAAAGAACAATAAATCCAATTGATATGTGCCTCTCCTTCGATTTTTATCGGTCCAAATTCTGCTAATTACTTTTCGAAAGCCTGTTCACAAATTGCCTGTTCACAAATTACTTGATTTGAAATAACAATCGCTAAAAACAGTGTCAAAATTCTTATTTGACTTACTTTTCCAAATGCTCCGGTGATAATGAATGTAAACGGCACAAATTTTCACATCCTCAGTTTGTTTTGATCGCTTGTCGCGCACCATGATATTCTTTTTCGAAGATTCTGAAATATAAATTCAAAGAGAGTTTGAAATAACGCTGCCGAATAGTGCTGAGTCGAGCAACAATCAGGTGGATTGTTTATCCCGAAAATCGGACGCGAAAAATGATACGGTTTGTTGTGATCGCTCGTTTGACGCCACATTGATGACAATTCAATAGATTCTTCCATTTTATTCGATTTTTGTCACTAAACAAGTTTTAATTTGGCCAAACGAACTGGAATCAAAATTTAATATATCATTTTATTGTGAAATTGAGAACCATTTATTGTTTACTTTTTTAATGTCAACTATCCAAATGAAGTGAGACAGACTGTGTGCGTGTCAAATGTATGCATGACTTAGTTGTTGTCAGTCATCTTCGTATTTTAAAATTGGGCGTTAAAAGTGAAACTTTACAAATAAAGATTACTGAATGTTGATAAATTCAAACTGATTCCCACAGTTGGACTACACCTGCATTTGACTCTATTTCGGCAGTAAAATGTATGAGAGCATCACATATTTTGACGTCAAAAATGTGCAAATAGCATTAAATAAATGTCGCTTTATATTATATACATATATAACTAATATTGGTAATGTCAACGTTATTTGGTAGTATAATGCTGCCATTTTCTATTGAGGCTATGTATAGGTCAATGTTGAATATCGTTCGAAAGTGTATTCGAACTTATATGATTTGTACAATTTTCGAATATCAGAAGCATAATTTTGGAGTAAAATATTTGGATTCGGAGAATATTAGCGAGCAATTCACAAGATTGATTTATTATTTCAGATCGAAAAAGCCACCATCCAGCTTAGAGACAAGTGGCGCAGGTCAAGAGCCCATTCTACCAGCCGTATTAGAGTTTCCTGAGGTACATCAGGAATCGTTTCTACATCAAGTAATTGTTGACCTGGATGTTAACATGCCAAATTTCAAATTGGCGCCAGTTTATACGCTGTATTTGTGCGCAAGGTAACCAATTTCGGTGAAGTCACCAATTCCAGTAGAAAATATCATTCTGCTCTTTATCATCATCCAAATAGATATCGTGCTTCGACGCATTATCGTCCAGATCTCCAACCAACAGAACGAGCTCATAAGCTTACCATATTTTTGCACCATGTAGCAAATCTCATTATAAATGTAGTGCAAGAACGAAATCAAGATCCCCGCGTTCTATCTTTCTGGATGGCCAACAGTTCCGAATTTTATAATTTTCTTAAATCAGACCGACACATTTCGGCATTCAGCGTGCAAGCCCAAGAAGTTTTGACCGAAAGCATTCAAATTGCATTCAATAATTTAGTGAATTGCTTTCGAATTGAGTTGTCGCAAACATTAAGTCAATTTCTTTCGGAAAACATTGACCATGAATCCGCTGCTGGTCTTGTATTGACAGTTTTAAGTTCAGCAATGGCACTATTACGACGAAGTCGTGTAAATGCCGCTTTAACCATTCAACTATTTTCACAGCTATTCCATTACATTAACGCAATTTGCTTCAATGCAGTAAGTCACAATAATTAATGTCCGAACAATTGAAGGAAAAATAAAACTCTTGTTTACATAATGTGTTCGAAGGTCGTAACAAATCCGTGTATGTGCGTTGAATCCTGGGGAAAGGTGATCAGAGAGCGGCTAGATATTCTTGAGTCATGGGCTCACAAACAAGGATTGGAGTTGGCAGCTGAGTGTCATTTAGCCAAAATAAATCAATGTGCTGATTTTTTGCAGGTATACAATAGGGTGTTTCTGGTGAGAAAAAAAGAAAAAAATGGTAGCTTTCAAAATAAAGAGGAAAAAATTCTGTATCAATTGATGGTATTCACACAACGTAGCGATTAGTATTCAGACTTCCCGAAGCAAAAAACACTCAAAGACAAACTTGATTGTTACCTAATTCATTTCTATAGCAAGTTTTCAATAAACTAGTTTTTTTTGCATTCCTGATTCGAGAAGTTGTCATAAACTCTGAATATCAATCGCGTAGAATACGGAGTGTATATCAAACAGTACCTCATTTGGATACTTACAAAAAAAACACTCCAAATTAGTACTCCTGGCATAAAGCCTCTACCACACAAATTCAGAAGTAGCGGAAGTAACAAACTGTTACAATATTATGCTTCATGCTTAGTGCTGATTTACGACTGGTCTCGGTGGTCGCTGTAATGTCTCCGGAATCGGAATTCCAAATAGCTCACAGTGTCCTTGAAAACACAAATTTAGTATTTAAAAAAAGCATTGCCGCAATAGTCATTTTATTAATACATACCTTTTATGAGAATGAACTTTGCAGCGACTATGTCGCGTTCCCAAACAGTTTAATGTACACTTGGATGTTCAGCGGCAACATCGTCTCTTTCCATCTCCTCTTGGAATTCGTTCGGTTGCTCAGCGGCATCATCGCCTACTACCATCTCATCCGGAAATACAATTGGTGATCCATCGAACACATGTTCCATTTCACCAATCACAGGGTTTACTAGCCAGTTTTTGTGATATATTATCACCTTTGGCAGTAAAGGTCCTGCGTTGCGTTGATTTGGTTTGCGTTATCCGGGGTTTCCTCTCAAGAACTTCATCAATCGTTTGCCTTTCTGAGTTACGATAATCGATGGCAACAACGCCAGATGGTTTGGATGGCAATCTGGACACAGTTTGAAGGGATGGCTCCTTGTTCTTCGGTCAAAACGTCGAGAACATTTCGCACAGGTTTGGGAGGTGTAAAATTCATCGGTTGGTATAACGATACAATTGCCACGCTTTTTCAATGCATTGATGGTTTTTCTGGATCCAGGGCATCTCACGTGCTTCTTGATGCGAATTTGTGAATTTGATGGTGTCTCAGAAGCTCCAAAATAAACAATTGGTGGCTCATAATTTACCATCTTGCCTACTGCCTTATCAACGGTTCTAATTGTTTCGATGTACTTGTCGAGTTGGAGTCGTGTATACTTTGCTGTTGCATACACCTCCATTCCTCGTTTCAGCATTTTCAACCTATGCTGAATGTAACACCACCAATGTCTCCCGGGCGGCGATGGTATCACTGGATACAAGTGGCGGTCGTTGCGATCATTGTTTTCTTCGATAGTGAAATATTCCAACTTTTTCACGTCGAACAATATCGACACCGCCACGCCAGTAGATAGAATGAGAAAGTGGAACTGCTTCTTTCGTTTGCCAAATTCGCAGTTGATTTTACGCAAATATTTGATTCCAATACCATGCTTTATCAGTGATAAACTGGTTGAATGTAATTTGATTTCCGTTTGCATTTCTTGTGATGATCTTCATTCCACAAAGTAGTTTATAGAGAGTGTAGTTGTCAATTGGATAGTGCGTTCGCCTTAGATTGCAAATTGGTATAACGGCCAAATTTTTTACTTTCGGTGAACTGTTTGCGCTATCATTTTGTTCTGACTGTTCATGTTCTTCTCGTTGTCGCTGATTTATATTGAATTCGCCGATATAACGTTGCATTGCAATCCACATTGGCAGCGATTTGAACCAATGCATCTTCGTGAATGTCGAAATGTTGTCCATTTCCCACCAACTAATATCACGTAACATTTCAAGAAGGATATCACGACTTGCTCTTCTCAATGCACCGTTAATAGTTCGAGGAATGTCGTCTCGTCCATTTACTGCTAAATTGACAGCATTTTTGAAATCGACCTTATCCAATTGTTGGACCTCATTCTAGTTATGTTCGTACACTTTCAATTCCAGATATTTGTAGACGCGTTTCTTCCGATGCGTATTCAAGTTCGTCGTGACATTCGTTTTGTAGGTGTCAATCAAATCGTTGAAAGCATTCCCAAAATAATTGTTATTTGGCCATTCAAAACCATGTTCGTCATCGAGATTTGTCACAAAATCACGGAATTCGAGAATCATAGAGTTTTTGGTGATGTTTTTCTCAATAACAGCAAAAAAAACAATCTCGTATGACTTTTTCACCATCTTGATTGAAGAATTCCGTGTTATTTTCGTCAAATGCGCGCTCAACTTTATGCAAGAGCAGAAGCGATGCTAATGAACATATCTTCGTTGCTTGCAGACTTTTGGCGGTCATATCATCGATGACTATTCTTCGATATTTAGGTCTAAGAATCGAAGGAAGTGCACATTTGATTGTAACGATTCCATTGTCCTCATCATCATTCCACTCTTTCGAATACACCTGTTAAAAACACAAACGAAATGAATAAATTTGTGAAAAATGCACCGTTAACACAATATTATCAATATGAATCGACGCACATCTTACTTGTTCAAAATTCACATCCTTTCTGAATTCTCACTCGTTTGAATTCGGCAATGCAATCGAAAATCTCCGGGTGATGAAATTCACTTGATCTTGGGTCAGCAATATGTAATCCCGTTCATCGAATGATGCGAATAACCCTAACACTCAAAACACAAATTGAATAAATGACTCTGTTAAAATGCACCATTATCGGTGAAGCACACTTACTTGTTCAAACAACAGAATCTTTGTGGATTCTCGCTTGTTTGAATTCGGCAATACCATTCAAAACTGCCGATTGATGAAATTCACCGCATCATTTGACGTTCTGTATCGATATCTAAACGAAAATCAAAACAAAATCCATCTCTTTTGTTGATTTGTGTCATTTTGTCGGTTAAATCGCTGATGTCATAGCAACAATTGAATCCTTTGACAAAATACAAACAGAATAAAATGTTCTTTTCCCTTGGCATTTCAATAAAATTTGCTTACGAATGACACAACAAATCTCGATTGCTCAAAATCAAGCTGAAACAATAATCGTGTTTTTTGCGTCGGGAAGTCTGAATACTAATCTTTACGTTATCAATTGATACAGAATTTTTCGCTCATTATTTTGAAAGCTAACATTTTTTCAATTTAAAATATGAAAAATACCTTAGTATACATGAAATAAAATAAATTGAATTTTTTCCCTCTTTCCGAAGCCTATTTCAATTCAAATTATTTATGTTTTTACAAAGGCAACCAAGAATAGTGAAGAAGATGTTCAAAAGTTGGCATGTTCATGTTTCCGTTTGAATTCATTACAAATGTCTGCATTGCTCTCGCAAGAAAAAATTCCAAGAAATCTCATCGACACAGCTATCCGAATGGCGGAGTCCGTTGCAGACGAACTTACTAGAGGCGATGATAGAGAAGTATGTTCTATAAAATAATTTATTTCGATATGAAAATAAAATGATTTTTAAATGATTATTGTAGGTTTGCCTCGAAGAATCATTAGAATTACCACTGGCACTTTTGATTCCTGACGATGGCTTCAGCTCAGATGTTGTTCGTGGTATTCCAGCTGGTTTGGTTGATTTCTTAAGCCCATTACAGGCCGCTGGAATGTGCCGACTTGCTGCTCAGCCAACCAGCATTGGTCATTGGACAGTTTACATGCATCAATATCACGTAAATATCCAATGTCAAGTAGGGCATCTCGTGGCAAGTTTGATTGTACAATACGTTACAATTGCAATATTCCAAATGGCGCTGCGTTGTAAAGTTAATGTTAGATATTTTTCAACTGCTAAACGAATTTGTTGCGAGGACACAATCGATTTTATTTAGAGGGCTAAATATTCGTGTATCCCTTTTTTGCTCTCAACTGTATGTATTCCCGGTTTTGCTATTAAAAGAAAAAAGATACATCACAAAAAGTAATTACACTATTGCCCAGAAAATTGTCTTCGACGAAAATTGGACTCTTGCAATGACTAAAAAAGTTCGCAGGCGAAAGCATGATATTTTTTTTTATTTGACTGGTAAACGAGTGTTACGTACTATTTTGCCACTGAATGCTATTCACTCAATGAAAATCTCGTTAAGAAACGCACAAGTCTATCAAATAAAACCAATATGAAGTTCGGTTATATTAACAAAATCAATTTAAATATCATTATAGCAAATACGGTCGTCTAGTGTTATGTCGACAAAATTATCGCAACCAGAAGTGCAGGTTATAAAATTGCATAAAAACGCAAATGGAATGGGTTTATCAATTGTGGCAGCTAAAGGAGCAGGCCAAGTATGTTTGAAGATTCTATTCTATCAAAGGTTTATAATTGATAAACCAAAATTTGTTTTGCCACTGGCAAATTATCATGACAAAAACTTAAAGGTAAATTTGAAATGAATGCATTCAATTATCTAGGAACGTTTGGGGATTTATATCAAATCGGTTGTACCTGGAGGTGCAGCTGATGCTGATGGTCGCTTACAAGCAGGTGATCAACTTTTGAAAGTTGATGGACAAAGTTTGATTGGGATAACTCAAGAGCGGGCGGCTGACTATCTTGTACGTACAGGTCCAGTTGTGATTCTCGAAGTTGCAAAACAGGGAGCTATATATCATGGCTTGGCAATGCTATTGCAACAGCCGAGTCCAATCATACAAAGAGGTAAACATGTTTTTACCATATATTCTAACTCACGGCTATTTGAAAGACTTACTTAGACATATGTGCAGAATGTGGGGATTTGTGAGTGAACTTAAATTTGATAAGCAGGAATCGATGCTAAGCGCTAAAACTTTCATGTAGACATAGTAAATAGATTTGAACTAACACGCATTAATTGATTTGCAACCAATACTAATAATATAATTAATTACCTTCCTTCAATGCTGCTTCTGTAATATTATAAATGATAAATCGGAAGATGAGTATAAACCAACTTACAGCAATAGACTCTACGATTTCGACTCAGATGAAAACCTCAATATATTAGAACAAGAGTCTATTTCGATACCAACATTTCAACCAAACTTAAATGTTGGCCGTTACAATGCAAACGAGTTTTTACATAGCTCACCACATTTGAACTATCGCCGCCATTCATCATATTCGCATGAGGACATTCTCAACATGAAATATCAACATGTGCCGATAGATCCAAGGTACCGTGACTCGAGGCCATTTGTTAAAAGTAGCTCGAACATCTATGATAATGTTCGTCGTGATTTTCTGAGCAGACGGCGTAGTTCATCATCACTTCAGAATGATGTTCTTCGACCATTCCAATTATTGCAAATCAACGAATTTTTACGAAAAAGCAGCCCGACCATGAATCGAACACGTTCAACCAGCCCAAATGTTTCAGATAAAAGCAATTCGAACTGGAATTTAAACCCATCCATCTTTATCGAAGAGTATGACGACACCCAAGTAGAAGTAAGGTCAAATATTAGTTCAAAATCAAACATTTCACACGCCGAATTTCAACAGCCACTAAATGAAGAAAGCGTCGCTCCGTTTGCCGGTTGCGATGAGATTCCATTCATTGATGATGAAAATGTCTTTTTAACCGCTCACCAAAATTGTGATGATAATATACCTGAAGACATTTTTCTAGATTATAATGAACCTACAGTAGAAATTCCCAAACCATCCACCATAGCCCAATACATGAAACATAGAAAAACCGTGAGTTTCGACTTGATGGATTGTAACGAGGCAGATGTCATTACTATCGCACCACCAATGCAAACACAATCGGCCATATACACGAATTCACACAAATCAAACACATGTGATCATATAGCAGATACCATGCTCAGCGAATGTATCAAAGATGCTGGGACCAATTCAAAATGTGCATCATTTGCTACCAGAGATACAAACGAAGGATTGATAAATGATATAAATAAAAAAAATGAACCAATTTTTAAATTATGTACCTTTAAACGTTCTAAATCGAATAACAAAACTGAAGGTAATAACCGAACTGGAAGCTTTAAGAACATTCCTTCTTCAAATAATGATAATTTTAGCGCTTATTTTTATGATGAGGTGACGAATGATGGCCAAATAATAACAAATAATAAGACTTTTAACCAAACTTCAACAGTATATGATACGAAAGCAATAACTCTAGATTTGTCTGAATTGAATTCGAATTCAAATTCAACAAATTCGTCAAGGAAACAACATGATTCTAAAATAGGCACTGCAAAGGGGCTTGAACGTTTATATCAACAATATATGCCGATACAAATGCGCCTGGATTCAAAGTTTCACGTTCCTATCCAGCGCAAGGAATCCTCAAATATTAAAGATCTCAAAAACTACTTTGAGCAATTGAAAATGCCATGCGGTCGACTATCAAATTCATCACCAAATTTATCGGAGGATCGCAATCGCAAGTTATCTTATACGGAACGTCAAAAAGTACTCAATCAACTCAAAATATGGAGTGATTTTGAATCAAATGAAGTACATTCTGAATCAATTGAAAAGTCACATGATTCAATGGTGAAGCAAAATATAATTGCCGACCCAGTAACGCGTTCAGTGCTCAATCTGACTTTCACAGCAACAATCAATGAGCTTGAACATACGTCAGAAATTAAAATGACTAAATCGGAAAGATCAATGAGTGAACCAAACATCGAACTTTGTAATGGCTTAACCCCAAACACAGCTCAACGGAAAATCATTAAGAATGTAAAAACAACAGATTGTGTACAGAGCTGTCCAAATTTTCAGTGCTTCAAAACATCGCCACATGTGTATAGTTCCACATTCAACAATAAGTTGAAAGCAAGTATTTACAACAGTCCAAGTCATCGATCCACTAATTTAACGCTACGCAAAATTAAACAAAACAAAAAAATCAATAAACTGACCAAAAAATTGAGAAGCGGTTCAGCAGCGTCTGGATCATATTTGTGTGAAATGTTCAACGATTCAGACGGTGAAGACGAAGCAAGATGACAAAGTAGCTAATTATTAAACCTTTGAATGTTGTTTATTCGATAACTTTGTTTGTTATTGTCTCCTTTTTAGTTTGGTCGGGGGGGAAATGAGAACCGGAAGATCAAACAAAGCGTCAAAATGACCGAAGACGCCAGCATAGAATCGAAACATATTTAAATATATTGAAAAAGACCTATAATAGTGAACAGAACTTATTATTCTAATATTATCTCTTTTGTTTTGATGAAAAACGCTTATGATATCTCTCTTTCTCGCACTCAATCAATCATTTTTTACTCTCTCTATATACTCTCATTAAACTCAATGTAAAATGAGTATGGCGCGCACAACATTTGACAGAGAGACGAAAAGAGAGAGACAAACATGAAGAGCGTTCTATACACTATTATGTGTCTTCTTTGGTGTATTCAAATATTTTTCGATTCTTTGCTGTGTCTCTCGGTCATTTTGGCGTTTCGTTTGATTTTTCGGTATTTATTTCCCCCTCGAGTTTGGTAAAATGTAGATTGCATTATTCAGTCAGAAGTTTTTGTATCCTTGTCCGTTTTTGAAAACCGCAACTTGTTTCACTCTGCAATATTTGAAACCGATTTTAGTTTTGATTTTAAATATTAAATAAATGCTTCGTTTATTCATATGACGATATATTTATAATGAGCATGTATGGAAAATGTTTTCCTTCGTTTGCTGTATAATATTTCCGTCAATGCGTGTCCACCATGACACGAATATTATACAGCTAACATTGAAGAACCTCTGATAATATACAATCTCCTTTAAACATTCTACAGAAAACTTAATGCAATTGATATGTTCTATTCCTGTGTGAGTTCTACAGATTGCTTATAATGATTATTTGGCATCTATAATTTGTCCCTCCAATAATTTTCAAAATATTTGGATTCTGATAAAGACTAATAGAACTTGCGGAGTTTTTAAAAATCTTTTCGGGTAAATTCTTATTATTTATGCGATGAACTTGAAATGGAAAGAAAAGTCAATTGCTATCTTTGCTACATTTATTTGCATTAAAGTTTACACTGCATGTCATATATTCGCTGTCAACAATTTTATTTTAAAGGTGCGTTGAAATTGCAAACTCATTCAAAAATGCAATTATGTAATTCATAGATAACCGACGAATATCAGAACGCGATCCAAAAGCAATGATGGCACATGCACAGCAATTACCGAATAGTAAGTCAGTTCCAGCTCTACATAATGTTGGTAATAGTGGTAAGTATACAATTACTTTGTTACACGTTGACGTTTAAGGGTTGAAATACAAAAATTAGACAGAAAATATTTATATGAGTACATGTATCCTTCAGGAATTGTCAATAATAAATCTAGAAGTATACACAACTTAACTGGAAGTGCTGAACAAAGTTTTTATCAAAATCTAAGTGTGTATAGAGCACAAAATCAAAGTCAACCAAGCTTGGGAGATCGGTTCGTGTTTTACATTATTTAAAATGAGCTTGTTTTTTTCACGTTCCCAATTTGATAAATTTCGCTTTTGCTTTTCAGCTCCCAAATACCTTCTCAATCGACAATAATTTCACCTACAAACTCTACAACAACACCAGCTCATCAACAAATTTTAAGCCGTCCAGCCTCAGCCTACTTCAACACCAATAACAAAAGTAATAACACAATGCCTTCACAGATGTCTGGTCACTATATGTTACCGTCAAGCAATAATATTGCCGGAAATAGCCCGCTCTCGAATCAATCACATACGATGAACAATCGTCCAATGAATGCATTTGTGCGTGATACGCAAATGCAGCAGAGTGTGCGAATGAATCCCATGATGGCACCATCAATGCCAAATATTGCACATTCCAGTGGTTATTCGACAAACATAACAGCCAGCCAAAGTATGCAGAATGTAAACATGATTCATCCAAACTACTACGGTCAGCCAATTCTGCAGTCAAATCCAAATCAAATGAATACAGCTTTTCTAAATGGCTACAACGCAGACATGACAAAAATCCAAGAAAACACACAAACATTAGATATGGCAGAATTACCGCGGCGGCGTCAACAGGATATGGTATCAATGTACGGACTGGATGTGAATGTTAATAACTCGCAAAATTCGATGCCAAATTTGTCTAGTGGGTCGATGTTGCTATCGCCGAACTCGAATCAAATTGAAATGATGGGTAATTTCCGAGCGAATGCTACCCTAACAAAAGGCCATTCGTCACAATCTGGAATCAATTATATGCTCAAGCAACTTCCCCCAACTGCACCAAAACCACAAGTAATAGTAAATCTCTTGTGAACAATATTTAAAATTAAAGTCTAATGTGTGTGTTGTTTTAATAAACAGATCATTCGGCAGCAGCACAACAAAGATGATTTATCTCCTCCTCTACCACCATCGACTACACATCCTTTATTCAAAAATACAAATGATCAGTCAAGAGTTTCCAGGTAATAGGAATAATTGAAAACTACCGTCAGTATAGTTTTAATATATTCCCATTAGTTTCTGCAATTTTTGATCATTTTTTCACGATCATGTACATTGTGAAAGGAAGTAAGAAGAAGAAATACGATGAGTTAAAAACTGTGGCTTAAATCTAAACTTAAATCTAAACTTATACATATTTTTATTTATTTATTCTGCGCCTAAGACAAGCCGAAAAATGTTGTACAATTTGTTATCAAATGATACACTTAACATAGCCACTTATCATTAGTTAACAAACATTGCGAGTAACGCAAGCATCATAATTTGGTACATTACAATTTTTTTACTTATTAATAACACCTAATGCGGTTAAATTTGAAAATTTACAAGTAGATAATTTTTTTTTAACATTTAATGCAATCACATTTATGTCTAGAGTCACCTGAAGCAATCTTATCTTAGATCTAAATTCATTAAGCTCATTGCTAAATCCAATACGATTGAATTAAATATTCTACCAATACGATTCAACGGTCTATTTTGCGCATAATTTGTACGATGGTTCATTTCATTATCGTACCATTACATCTCAATAGACGTGCTGGCTCATTCATATCAATACGATCTAACAAAAGATGGGCGTCATTAACTCCATTTAACAAATAATCTATTTATTTGCATAATCCCAATTGAGATAGCGTATATATTAAACGAATATTGGTCCAAAAACTATCATTATAATTTTGCTAATGTGGTATTAGTATTGTTATCGCAAAGTATAAAAAAAACATTTTACGCTTATAGACCGAATTTACCATTACGAGTGTATCATTCTTTAAACCAAGCACGATTTCGCTTGAATTTACGAGCTGTACGGGATGTTTGTATTCGCATGTTGTACGGGATGTTTGTATTCGCAAAGTATTAAGTTTTAATAATACTTATATAAATACTTGGTATTATAATCCTTACATATTATATATATTGACAAAAATATGACAATGTCAAATATTATCAATACAATTTAAATTCTCCAATTTTTTCAATAGTTCTCCAAACATCACATACACGTCAGCTTACTATCCATCATCACAAATGTTGCCGAAAAATTTCATAGGTTCGTCAACACTGAACCCATGGGAGAGAGAAGAACGTGAAAAGGAAAATGAATTACGCCGTGAACAATCTCGACAATGGCGTGAACATCACATTATCGAGCTATCAAATTTGCCGCATCGCAATCCTCAACAAGAAGAACAATTAAAAACCCTTATTTTAGAACGTGATTTTGAGCGTTTGGCTCAAGAGCAAGGTGACTTAGAAGAGGATAATGAGACAAGTTTTGCTAAAGATAATATGCAGGAAGTTATTCGACTTGCGCAAAGTTCAAGTCAATTATCAACACCTATCACAAATATGAAACAAATTGATGTAAAAACCAACATTGTATCACAAGCGTCGTATGGCAGTGTGAATGCGAATAATGATAGCATGCACGGAATAACGGAGAGCTTAGCAAATCAAACAGGTGTCATTGGACAAGCATCCTCCAATCAAGTTCAACCAAAGAGTATTTTGAAACACAATAATGCTAGAGTCGAGCGAACTAGCAATAGCAATCCATCTTCACCATCAAAACAATCAAAATCGACCACTTTTGCCGATCATCATCAATCCGGTGAAGCGCTCGTGTCAAGTGTGGTTCGAGATTTAAACAAAATGGGTCTAAACGAATCCACAACTTCTACATCTACATCAAGCTACCAAATAAAAGATATGGGTGATTTGAGCATTGATTCTTTAAATAATAGTCTGCATGGTCCACCGCCACCACCTGAGCGTAATTCATCGTATGTGGTGATGTCACAAAAACAGCAGAGTTTTCGAAATAACAACCAAACTACCAATATCACGAATCAAAGCGTGAAGAAAACACAAACCTCCACACTTACAACAAGTGTAAGCAATGAACAACTGTCAGCTTTCGGCCAAGTGGTGATATCAAATAAAAAACCCAGCATACATTCGAACACTATTGCAAACACTAATTCAAACATGAATACAATTGCAAATACAAATACAAATTCTAATTCAAATAACACAAACGTAAACAATGACATTTTGAATAATAATAACGATAATAACAACAACAGTACGAACAATGGCAATATAAGCGTTTCGGGCATCAATAACAACAACAGCAATACAAATGCGAATCATCATGTATTAAACAGCAATAGTATGACGACACCGATGCAAACGATATCAAATGCATCTCTTGCCACATTGATGGGGGTACGCGATAACAAACGTGTTTCCTTCCATGATGAAGAGAACCCTTTATCCAATTTGTTAGTTGGACAAGCGAGTAACGACCAGACCGAATTGAGCATCCTTCGCGAGGATTCACATGTAAATATCTGCAGTTCTACGTATTGTTTCCCCTAATAATTTTTTATATTTACAGCAAATCATTATTGATACTTCAAGCATGCAGCAAACTCCAACAACACTTGAAGGTGAATTATGGAATACAACCGTACAGCAAACACCTGGCGTCATCGGCGCACAAGAAGTTTACAGGTATAGCTGATAGACGATTACGTTTGTACATAAAAATATCGTGAAATATTTTATATCAACATGTTTTTTATTTATCCATTTGATCTGGGTGTCATTCTCAGAGATCCACGGACTCGCCGCTTGCAAGAAAAACAACAGCAACAACAGCAAAAAAGCGGTGATGGAGTTCCAGAGAAATTGTCATTTAAAGAGAAAATGAAAATGTTCGCATTGGAATCGGGTGAAAACCAAACGCCAAAAGACAAATTGAAAATATCTCGTGCTCAAAGAGATATCGATGCCGTACACTAAAAGCGTGAGTCCCGGTTCGCTTACTGAAGCACCTAGATGAGTTAATTTTCGCGCATACAAAAATTGTAATATTTGAAGGACGGATTTACTATGTCTTGACGTTTTCATCAGACATTATTTCATTGAAGGACAACTTCTCATATATTCCGTATTTTTTAGTCTTACAAATTCAATGAATAAGATTTATATTATTAGGACAAATCGGAAAACAAATGACCTTTACGCAGTAAACAAGATCTCCGCCCCTTCCTGAAAATTTCATCTATTACGCTCTAATAAGCTGCTAAAAAAGAGTATTCTTGAAGTAAATCTGCGAACAGAAGATGGAAATTTAAATACATTTCGTAAGCAACTTTTATATTTTAGAATGTTTTCTGATGAGTCTCCTAACTTGGAATGTGCTTTCGAATCAGGCATAATAACTCGCTTATTTTATGAACACTTTCTTTCGAAAAATAATTTGATCATTCGTCATATATATGTTTGTTGGTTTTAACCTATTATGACCGGCACGTTTGCCTGGTTGTTTTGAGGAGCCGAAATTTTTCACACTGCTTTCTATTAAACTATCTACAAAATTTAAACAATATCAAATTCTTTCTTCCACCCAAGGATTTCTTGCGATTTCGCGCATAATCGGTCAAAGGAGTTCTTCATAAATATGTATTTTTTGACGAAACGTCGAGCAAACTATATATAAATTCATTAATTAAATTGGTTCGCGATAAATTATTTCGTGGAGCCGAAATAAATATTAAATCATATATTTTTTAAAAGATATGCTCCAGAGAGACTTTGCAGCTCTTTAGAGCGTAATAGGAAAATTTTCAGCGAGGAGTGGGGATCTTGTTCTCTGCTTTTAGGAAAAGTGAATTGAATAAAATGAATGATAATTTGAAATTGTTTTTAAAAATTATATGTGTTTTTAAAGTAGCATTTATGCACAAGAGTAATAGCAAAATGACCACAAATATCATACAATTATTGAATATATCAAAGAAAATTATATGCAAATGGAATATATTATTTTTGTTCAAAAATACAAAAAAAACATATCGATATTAATCAACACAAATTATTTTTGAATAGAATTAGGTTCATGCTTGTAGTTTAGTGTTTGGTATTTTCAAAATTCATACAAAGATTATAAAACATTAACAAAATTATAATTAAATTTTAGGCAAATGGTCTCCGATCGAAATGTTTGAAGTCAACACAATCAAAACTTTCTTAACACTATTCCTCGATCAGTTCATAGTAATCACATATGTTTACATTTTTGTGATAATAAAACGTGTACAATTCCAGGCATAAATCAATGTTAGTGATTATTTTTTCTTAAAATTCATAACACTACAGTAACCTCTGTGGAAACATTTCGGATGATCAGCCAGTCGAATAATTTGGCTGACTTTTCAATGGCAAATTTTGGCTGACTATTTATGATCGACTTCGAACGAAATAGGCAGCCTTAGTATAGTTGTGCACGTAACAAAGATTTTCATGATAAATTGAAAAAATTAAGCATTTTGATCAGTATCGTTATAAAGGTTGGATCCTAAAAACGTTATTATGATAATACATATTAACTTGACATAATAAAATCATAATATTCTTCACATGGATTTTTTCGGGAATTTCTGATGTTCTGGTCCAGAAAAAAATTTCTATCATATACTTTGCTTCAGAACACATTGGACCAAAAATCGATCAGCTCGGAAGAACCCATTTCACAAGATTCAGACCAGTCGTTACAAAGAATACTTTTGGGGTTTTGAGGATATTTATTTGATTTTTTCGATCAGACCATAGGAAATGCTCGACAAGTCCATGCTTAGATTTGCCATGCTATTTCCCATAAGCACATTTATAAATTATATGACCTGATAGCAGCATTAAGATCATGTATTGATAAGTTAATAAAATTATAATACCGTTATACGGTTCGCATCCTAATAACGATATTAATTAAAATAATTATCATCGTAATAAAAATTTTTACGATAGCTCAAAGCGCAAAACTTTAAACCCCAGTCAGCTACAGCCACATTCAGTTTACTGTCAAAATGTTTTTTAATCATTATTGGACTAAAAATGTAACAGAAACTGACAACACAATAAGAAATTAGCGAGTTATAATCGTTTGCTTTCAATTGCAGTGGCTGACTGTTGGTCGATGTTTACACGGGAAACCATGACTATGTGCATTGAGATAAAAGTATCACGTTCAATAGAGTTCAAATTTCATACTCTACGTATATTTGTTTGTATGCTAGTGGAATTACGCAAGGGTTTCTTCAGATCAAGAATGTCCGAGAAAAAATTATTTCGTTTGACTGAGTTTTGAAGTGCACAATTTATGCGATTCTGAAAAATAATATTTGACAAAATTTTGACCAGAATCGTGTAGTTTTACAAACTGATTTTTGCATCCAACAAAAGTAAACAAATGTATACTTGTTTTAAATTTTTCACGAAAAGCTACATCACAACATTGACAATTAAAGTATATATAATTATTGATTATATTTGAGCAGTAGATAATATCACAGATGATTAATAACTAAAATGCTGAAGAAGGAGAAGAAGAAGAAGAACGAGAAGAAGAGTGGTGCAGAATTTACTTACTGAGGCTCAGCACAGGATACACAAAATATTCACATTGACCGCAAAAATACATTTTACATTCTTATTGTGGTTGATTTTTACCATGACATAAGCATTGGTATATTATGTTTTTTCGTCTATATGGAATATAGAACACACAATACTTTTCCAAAAAGTAGGCACTCAATAGGCATTGTATTATATTCGAGCAATGTTACTCAAATGAAAACTTTCAAATTACAGGAAAGTCTTAAAACTTGATTATCTATACATATATTTAAAAATTGCGCACACGTTGATTTGAAATACATTACCACTCAAACTGAAATGTGGGTTCAATGATCTTTCGTCGCCCAGTTCTATTTCATTCGAATTGAGCATGTATACTTAGTTGAATTTAGAGAATACATTATCATTTTTAAATTCTTTTATTTCGTTAAGATGCAGAAGATAAACTATTGATATCTCCGCTGTCTAAGCACAGTTACAAATAGTCATGGAGTAAAGAAATGAAAAAATGCAGAGTTGGAGAAAACTACATGATATTGTTTGTATTCGATAATAAACAATAAATTAAATGTGAAAGAATTATTCGATTTCGTTGAAAATCTGTACAAAGAGTTACGTCCTTGAATATGCCCCAAATTGAATATAATCTGACTCTCCAGATTGGAAATGAGAATTGTTATTGAAAAATGTAATAAAACACAACTTTCATTACATTTTTTTTACAATTTTCTCAGTCCAGGAAAGTTGGCTTGATGCTTAACACATTTCAAAAGAAACATTACACTCTGTACACATTTATAACAAAAGTGCACAATTTTCTGCAAATTTAATGTATCGTTGTTTTAATGAACTCGAAAAATGTCATGTATAATTCTCTCCTCAATTCTGAAAAAATGGTAACCACACGACGAATTTTTAATGAAATCGCTTTCCAATATTCAAGCCATAGCAGTTTGCCACATTGACTCTTACACATGTCTTATAATTATTTAAGGATCATGTACCACATCTGAAATTCAATTTTGTGAATCCTATTCCAACATTAAGCATTTAATAACTTAATTCGTTTCACTTTTCGTTCTTATCATCTTTTTATTCTTGTTTATGTATCATTTTTTTAATTATTGTTACACTCAATAAGGAATGAATTCGAATAAATATTTTAAAAATTAATAACCGCAATTTGATTTATTACTTTTCCACACCACTGTGTGCGTAAGAGTATTGTGATCGTCCAAAAAGAACAAACACCTCTGAATGAGTTTTCTATGAGTTTTGGACCTATCAAAACGATTGAAACTATTCTTAGAGCGATTTTTTTGTGTTTGGTACATGAACGCGCAAATATGTGGGAAAGGAAACCTATAAATTTTGAGCTCATTCAAATTATGTCTTCGGATAGTTAAATTTGGGGTCTAGTCACTGAATGAAGGTTTATTCAATAAAATTATGAAACATTTCTTTGGGGACCATGTTTAGTTCACATCGTTTTGAAACTTTAAGATTCTTTTTTTTGTTATGAAAAGATAGGTCATACACAATTTAAAGTTATTCCGATGAGATTAAGGACTACTTCTCTGACAAACTTTTCGATTTCCGGGGTCAAAATAAATACGTTGTGCTCAGAGACTGAAAATTGACCGATTTCGTTGACATTTACTCAAGTATATACATCTAGCGGTATGTACCTCGATGAACCTTTGACATATTGGTTTAGAATGGGTGCATCTAAAAACGTCCGTTAATTCAGTTGAATTTCAAATGATATTAGAAATGTAATATTCTAATAATGTTATGATGATAATATCATTTAATTTAAATATATGAGTGAAGCAACCTTAATTAAAACAAACACAAGAAATCACAATTTGTTTTCAATTTATTTATTTGACACTGACATTTACATTGTCATTCATTTACTTTAATGTTAGACGCACCCATTCTTTGGACTATAGAGGTTAATCGAAAGTACATACTAGTTAACGCAAAGTATATACAATACCTACCGAGTGCAGCCTTATTTTTTGTTTAAAAAAAAAAAGCAGATCTCGACAGCTTTATAATGATATGATGTGAAATAAATATGACAGCTTCAGAATGAAATGATATTTTTTTCATAACTCGACTGTAAAAATATATTGCGAATAGAAGAAACGAGAGATTCGTGAGCGTAAAATAGCAATGTACGAACACACAGAACAGAAATTCACCAATCCTACTTGATTTTATTTTATTCTCGCAAATCGTCCATTCCACTTTTCAGTTAAATTTTTGTTTGTTTTCCTTACAAGCGCGTCAATGGCGCACTTCGTTTTCGTTTTGAGTTTTGATCCATTAGATTCATGTGCAAGCGTTCGATACAACCTCTTTTCATCAAATAGCCATTGCGTTCATTCATTCTGTTGACTGCATCTATCATTCAGCTCAAAAATTCAAATCGGCTGCTGACAGTAAGCGTTTCGACTTAGAAAAAAATATATTTTAATTTTGATTCGAGTGAGATTTAGAATTTCACAAGCGAACGATGCTTTGTATTGATCGCAAACGATTTTACTCAACATTTCACTAATTATCTGTATATTAATGTTTATGCTGATTTATATTCATTTTGAAAGGTATTGAATAATTCAGATATACAAACGTTTACAGCAATCGGACGATGTATCTTCTCCTATGTTAAGGAGTAGTGAATGTCGTTGGACCGCGCCATCTCTACCTAAACGATTGTACTAAACGCTTCAACATTTCACACCTTCCCCGCCTTCCCCTTCTTCAAACAATTACAGTAAAGATGCGGAGCATGTCGAACTCGCTGTTTGACATTTCATGCAATTCAAATTTAACGAATTTAAAACGAATTCTACGCCAATGAAAAATTGTAAATTTCATGAAATCATATTGTGTGATGAAGAAATTAAATGTGTGATGTAAGATGATCTACACAAAATCATTGGTGTTTGTGACGTCTGCTGCGTCTGCTTCAAAGACGGTGAAGATGCAATGAAATGCATCGTAACTGTACTGGCCGATCGGGCCAATCCAAATACATTCTTGTTGGATCTATCGTTGTCGCTGAAACCGGTGCGCATCCTGGAAGGTGAACTCATCCATGATCTGTTGTCGGTATTCGTTTTGAATAATCTAATCTCAAAAGGAATTGTAAATTGGCGAAGATAACGTCGAATCACAAGTACGACCTGTTGCGCACATGGAAAACTAATTTGCAGCATGTTCAAAAGGGCATGAAACAAGTGGCAGATATACAAGCTGATTAGGTGCATCTAGTTTATCGCATAAGAAAAGTAACATCTAGACCAACATAAGCCGACTACATTTAACTATTGGGAGTACATATTGAAAACCGCGCGTTTTTTTCAAAATTTCGATCTTTATTATGGAAAAATGGTTACAAATTGATTATTCAAAGTATTGTCCATCGCTAGCCACAACTTTTTCCCATCTTTCTGGCAAATTACGGATTCCGCGTCGAAAGAAATCTGTGCTTTTTTCGGGTATCCATGAATCGACCCATTTTTTGCATTCCTCGTAAGAATGGAAATGCTGTTCAGCCAGGCCATGTGTCATTGATCGGAAGAGGTGGTAATCGGAAGGGGCAATGTCTGGGCTATACGGCGGGTGGGGTAGGACTTCCCATCGAAGCGTTTCCAAGTAGGTTTTAACGACCTGAGCAACATGTGCCCGAGCGCTGTCATGTTGCAAAATAACTTTATCGTGTCTTGCGACCGTTTCCGACCGTTTTTCCTTCAGTGCTCGGCTCAAACGCATCAATTGAGTTCGGTACAATGCTCCTGTGATGGTTTCGTTTGGTTTCAACAACTCATAATAGATCACGCCGAGCTGATCCCACCAAATACACAGCATTAGCTTCGAGCCATGAATGTTCGGCTTTGGCGTCGATGTTGATGCGTGGCCGGGGTAACCATACGATTTTTTTCGCTTCGGATTATCGTAATGAATCCACTTTTCATCACCAGTCACAATACGATGCAAAAAACCCTTCCGTTTTTGCCTTTGAAGCAGCTGTTCACAAGTGAAAAAACGGCGTTCGATGTCTCTCGGCTTCAATTCGTATGGCACCCAATTTCCTTGCTTTTGAACCATTCCCATGGCTTTTAAACGATAGGAGATGGATTGTTGTGTCACTCCCAATGATTTTGCAAGTTTTTCTTGCGTTTGACACGAGTCTTCATCGAGTAATGCTTCCAACTCCTCGTCTTCAAACTTTTTCACTTGGCCTGGACGCTCTTTGTCTTCCACATCAAAATCACCACTTTTGAACCGCGCAAACCACTCCTGGCACGTTCTAATCGACGGAGCATATTCTGGATATGCTTCGCATAACAAACGATGACTCTCGGAAGCATTTTTCTTCAGATTAAACCAATAAAGTAAAACTTCCCGCAAATGCTGTTTTGTAGGCACGTAGCTCGACATTTTCAACGCAATAATAAACTTGTGTATTCAACTGGATGATAAGTTTGACAGATCGTTTTCAATGTATTTTTTTATCCCCTTTAAGATACAATAGCTGTCAAAGTCAAAATAATGACATCCATGATAGATATGAAGTTAGTAACGAATGCGCGGTTTTCAATTTGTACTCCCAATACCATAAATTTGCAATTCAGTATTAATTATACAAAATGGATAGTTGAAAATTTGATATGCCAATGAACAGAAAAGAATACACAACATCTGCTGCTTGCATGTTCGATTTATTGTTTTTAAGATAAACTTATAATAATTTTACATTTGCTCTTTTTGATGCGTGAAAAAGTCGGAGTTTAGTGCAACAGGTAAAGCAAATGTGAATTTTAGTCTTTTCTTTTGCCTATTGACTACCTCGGTATTTCAAAATAGATAAATTCAAGAAGTGAAGTTGCAATGGGAGTCTATCGAATGCAACGTCTTCAAATCCACTATACTCATCATGCGAACAGTTTATTTATTTTGGCCAGAATGACGTGCATTTGTTCACCTAGTCGAAAACAAATAATTTCCAGCGAATCAGGACGATGGTTTTCAGATGCAACAACGGTGCAACCCACTTCATTATTTAGCATATTTTTTGGATATTTGAAAACAGAGAGGTCGGTAAGTAGCACTATTCATCTATTTCACTTCCAAGATGCACTTTGCCAAATCCTATTAAAATGCAAAATTCTGCTTCAATTTACAAGTAGTTAAAGGCAAATCCTTGTTACCGTACGCCAAAACAGTTAATACATTCAATCAAAGTGAATTTGTATCGAAATTTCAAAAGCAAACACATTTAATTCTTGGTTCCTGATCACCGAAGTCCACGGTTGGATATTGATGGTGCGTGCTATGGCCGAAATGGAACTAGGCCAAGAGATTCGAAATAGCATCGTTGCTGCAATGTGGACAGATGTACTTTTGCGTACAAAAGAAATGGGACCTGAAAATAATCGAGTTGTTCGAAAGCAAATTAAAGAATTATCTGAATCGGTGCTTATTTGTGTGCTTGCGTTGTGCAGAACCCGAGGAACATTTGCTCAGCTAAATAGGTTTTGCATTCCTAAATGAAGCCTATAAGAGCCTATCTAAGAAATTAAAAAGGTTCATTCCTTTTTGTGTCTATATAATTCCTATTTAATGATTTATCAAGGAACGACGAAAAAAAGGGCGGAGCATCGGCACTTACCTATATAATTTAAATAAAGGATTTAGAAAGGAGTTAAATAGGGAATTAACTATATAATTCGTTGTATAGGCCTTATGAAGGGTTTATAAAGGCAAGTGTAAAATACATTGATATAAATTAAATATAGGCTTATGAAAGGAGTTAAATAGGGCATCAACTATTGTAAAGGACAGGCATTTGACAGCTGTTTTCAGAATTTCAATTTTTTTTTGAACTAAACGACATCTTTCGGTAAAAATCAAAACTTTATGGGTCCAAAGTTAATAAGGCTTGAAATAGGAGTTGATTAGGAATTACCCTGAATAATTCGTATAATAGGCATTACATAGAGTTTATATAGCTGTGTGTTTTAAATGCCTATATAACTCATTATTTAGGTTTTATAGAGGCTCTTGTAGGCATGATCCTATTTAGTTTCTTATATGAACATAAGATAGGCATTCATTTACATAGACTTAAGAAGGTATTGTATAGACTATAAATAGAATGCGGCCATATTTTCCTATCAATTTCGTTGCAAGAACTTGGAAGATTCAAAACAATTTCACGTTAAAATTATAAGATGCTTAAATAAAAACAAATTAATTAAAAATTAATTGAAATATGATAAATCGTCGAAGAAAATTAATTTTGGCAACAAAAATTATTTGTTCAAAACAAAAGTTAACACCTAAATTCGTGTTATGAAAACCATGAAAATTTCTGAAAAAATGTCAATAATGAATTTTATGAAGGCGCTTAAAAAATAAGAGGGGTAGGATGTGTGATTTCATCATAAAAATGCATTTGCCCGTGGAATTTTGAGATGGAGACAGTTCAAATCGCATTTTCAAGTTGCATATGAATATTAAATACGTCAGACATGTTGAAATATTTTCAAGAACATATCCACAATCAACGTTGATGTTGGCTTATAATATAACATCGTGTCGCATGCCTCGATTCAATATTGCGTTCCTTCCTATGCATATGCGAAAAGATGTGCAAAGGAAATGAAAGAGAGAACAAAACACACAGACTGTTGGGTGATATTTTACAGACAAAATATAGGCATTTTAAAGACATTACAAAGGTATTAAAAAGGCTTTATATAGTTATATTACAGGTTCTTTTCTAGGTATGAGCCTATATAGTAAGCATTAATAAGGTATTTTATAGGGTTCGTTGTTACCTACATTACTTATTATATAGGCGATCTTTCACTTATATAGGTCTTATAAAGGGTCCTTTATAAAACCTATATAAGGACAATACCCTATATAATACAGTTAAAAAGGAATCCCTTAACCTTTAAGAGTCTATATAAGTATAGGAGCTCCCATGTTAATAGGCTCCACTACTGTACTCTATGTAGGCTATATATAGTTACTATATAAATGCCTATAAAACCATATAAAGGATAGAAAATGTTCCTCGGGAACGTGGCGTGAGAATCATTTCCCCAATGTCATTATTATTTTGGGTTTGCCGTCAACATTAAGTCTCTGTATTTTTCATTTGATTTGGTTTTTCTTTTGTTTAATTGCAGGTGGTTGAAAGATTCGTTTCTTTGGGGCCTTGAAAAAAGCCCCTTGATGCACAAGATCTGTATAAAATTCTTAAGCAACATGATTCTTCCCGCATAACGGACACATTCAATCAGATGTGGGAGCAAGAGAAAGGACGCAAGCGTCCACGCATTCTGAATGTTATTTACAAGATTCATATCCGACCAATTCATTCGCAGACACATTGCGCAGCAGCTCACAGCCTCAATCGGCCAAGCGTCAACGTTCCGACTCACCGAAATTCCTTGCTCCGAAAATTAATGTTTCGAAATTTGAAGCTCCAAAGCCAAAAATGGGCACAAAATCGTCTGTCACTGGCCTAAAAATCGTAACAAAACCGAAACGCGTCGAGAAACCGGTGTTCCACAAAGCAATTTGGGTTTCCGGTTTTGATCCAATGACCACCACAGAAGAAATCGTAAATTACATTGTGCGGGATAGATTGGTAAGTGACAAGTCGATGTGCAATGTACACAAATTGGTGAAAAAGGACAAGGATGTCAATACGTTGAAATTCGTTTCGTTTAAAATCGAAGTCAACGAAGCCCATTTTAATGTTTTGTCTGCTCCGGATGCCTGGCCAGAGAATGTTTTCGTCCGAGAGTTTCTGCAAAACAAAAATTTAGGTGATTTTTTTCCGAACTTGAATTCGAACAACAGACGCAACTCGACCTCAACGGATTTAATGGAAACAAACGAATCACAATTACCGGCCAGCACCGCAATGACCTCGTCGAAATCACAATCGAACAAAACACCGAACAAAACGCCCAACAAAACACCGATAGAAACACCGACAACTTCACCGATAAATCGCATCATTATCTAAGTGATCATTCGTCTGCAGTCAATTCGAATGAAACAAATCTGAATGCGCATATACAAAATACTTCGCCTACCAATTTTCCAGGCCACATTAATATTCATCATCTGGACTTATTGGAAATCAATATCTACTCCTCGAATATGCGTGGTATGAGAACGAAATCAAAGGAAGTGTATCGCAACTCATCTTTGTTAGAATATGATATCTTCACATTGACTGAAACCTGGTTAACTGATGGAATCGCTTCATCAGAATATTTTGATACATCATTTAACGTTTTTCGTAAAGATAGGGATCAAACTGATTCAATTTTTGAACGTGGAGGAGGAGTTCTGGTAGCTGTCCGATCTCATTTCATCTGTTCAGAAGTATCTATTTTCAACGCATCATCAATTGGATGCGTTTGTGTTAAATTAACGTTGAATAAGCATACAAATGTATTTATTTTTAATTCGTATATTCCACCAATGTCGTCAAACGAAACTTATCAATCTCATCTTAATGCCATAAAATCAATACATTCATCATGCCGTCCATCGGATATTTTTATATTGACTGGTGATTTCAATATGCCAAATGTGTCGTGGATCGCGGATGATGATTCTAATATTCTCCTGCCAGAGCAAATAGAACCTTCACATGCAGCTGAATTTATTGGTACAATAAGTGAGCTTGGATTGTTTCAAGTCAATAATATTCGTAATTCAATGGGTAGACTATTAGATTTTGTATTTACGAACGACCACGAAAATCTAACAATTTTTAGACCGCCTCCGTTAGTCAAATTAGAGGATCTTCATCCACCGATTTTGCTTACATTTGAATGGCATTTCAATGTTGCTTCATCTGAGCCAAATACCGACACATTTAACTATAAAAGAGGAGACTATTTTGGCTTGAATCAGTATTTGTCATCTTTATGCTTGGAAAATCAACTTATTAATCGTCATCTATCTCTGGACGATAAGGTGAATGTGCTTGTTAATTCATTAACGACAGCAATAGAGCGGTTTAAACCTAAAGTGTCCATGGAGCAATGCTCAACTACGCAACCTAAAAAACAAGAGAAATAAGGAATGGAAGAATTTCAAAATCTCGGGTTACAGACGTTCGTTTGATGCAGCATTCGCTGCGTTTGATTCATTGAATACAAAACTCTACGATGACTACATCAATAATATGGCTTCTACTGTTCGATCAGACTCAAAATCATTCTGGCGTATTATTAATTCCAGGAGGAAAACTGATGATATACCGAAAATTCTTCATTATGGTGATACATCAACGACTAATATTCAAGTTCAAGCTGATCTTTTTGCAAAATTTTTCAACAAAAATTTTGAATTTAATAGGAATGGCTTACAACCCAATCGAGTTACCACCATTGGAGGAACTAATGATTTATTCCTGTTGGAAGAAGCATTTGTATTCGACGAGCTTATGAAAATTGATATATCGAAAGGAACGGGACCTGATGGTTTTCATCCATTATTGCTGAAAAACTGTGCAGCCTTTCTGTGCACTCCACTTCACATCATATTCAACGAATCACTAACTCTCGGATTGTTTCCTTCTCAGTGGAAGAGTTATAGCGTGAATCCAATCTTTAAAAAGGGATCTAGATCGAATGTTGAAAACTATCGCTGTATAGCTAAACTACCAACTATAGCTAAATTCTTTGAGAAACTCGTGAATATTAAACTGACTGATATGGTTGCAAATAGAATATCACCGAAACAACATGGATTCTATAAAAGGCGTTCAACAGTGACCAATCTTATGGATTTTACTCACTTTGTGTTTAAAAATCGACGACAAGTAGATGTGCTGTACACAGATTTTGCAAAGGCCTTTGATAAAGTCAATCATGATATATTGATTTCAAAGTTAAACAGATATAATATACCTAGTAACCTCATCTATTGGATCAAATCATATCTTCGCGACCGTCGTCAATTTGTATACTACAATGGTAGAAGTTCCGGGGAATTCATAGTAAACTCGGGTGTGCCTCAGGGAAGTCACTTGGGACCTACACTTTTTTTACTATTTATCAACGACATAGTTGAGGAATTGGGTATTGATGTGTTTATATCTTTGTTTGCTGATGATCTTAAAATTGCAGCTGCAATCAATTCCGCTATGGACACATTGAAGCTTCAACGTGCTATCGATAAATTGAGGCAATGGTGTATCGCAAACGATTTACACCTAAACTTAAACAAGTGTTCAGTGATGTCAATTACCAACAAACAACAATCGAACATCTTTATTGGAAATTACCATTATGGGGATCACGTGTTTGAGAGAGTTAAAGAGCAAAAGGACCTTGGTATGATTGTGGATTCGAAACTGAATTTTAATAACCTCATAAATATGATCGTGTCTAAAGCAAAATCTACACTTGGATTTATCAAACGCTTTTGCTTTGACATAAGAAATCTCAATACTCTCAAGACTTTATATAACACTCTAATTCAATCATTGCTTGAATACTGTTGTGTCGTATGGTTACCATATCATTCGATATCGATAGATTTAATTGAATCGGTGCAAAAGCAATTTACAATATTTGCATTGAGAGAATATCCATCTGCCGAAAACAACTATCATATTTCTTCATATGAATGTAGACTGGAAAATTTGAAAATGATGAAACTTGAAAGGAGGCATATCAATGCAGCTTTGCTGTTTTTCTACGACGTATTGAACGACATTATCCCATGCTCACAGATAAAAAACGATATTGCGCTTCATTCAAACCCATTCAATCTTCGTGAATCGTCGGTGGAAACTTTTAGAATAATAGATCTATTACTTATTAATGAACATACGGCACCAATAAATCAGATGTGTAAACTTGCAAACTTCATTGATGAACTGTTTAAAGAACCTGCTTCTCGTGCAAATTTTAAATCTCAATTAGTTGCCTGTGATAAATTGAATCTTAGGTTGAAACAACAACAAATCCAATGATTGTAATTAAACCATTTCTTTTTAAATTTCATTAGCATTGTTAATATTGTGATATTGTGATTATGTGATATTTTTAGCATAGTTATCGAATGTAATATTTATACAAATTGTATTTATAATCATCCAACCTTGCAATGTTTGAATGGATTTTTCTAAAAGAAAAGACTCCCATTAAGGTGAGATCCGATATAATCGATTAATGACCCTTACCTTTTCCCTGTCAGATATGTAATTAATCAATAATGAATAAAAACAGCCAGTCTTTGGCGGTGTATTGTTAAATATAAATTTTTTGATGAAAAATGAAATTAAACAAAATATGAATATATATAGGCATTCTACAAAAAAAATGTGCTGGCTGCCAAAATCGCTTAAAAATTCCTCGTTATAAGTTTCGATTCGCCTTGCATCCATAACCTTCGTCTCGTGAAGATCTGTTATTTCCAAATATCCGTTGTTGCGCTTTATTTTATTTTTTGTTCTCGCTATCAATTGTTTGCTTTGAGACTGGTCGCTTTATTGCTTCTGGATTGTTCAACAATTATTATTGTATTTTTTCGTATTTCAAAATTCGACTAATTTAATTTCTACTCATTATTTTGCTCTAGATGTGCGAACAATGAACGTGGGACGTGCGTGTCTTTTGCAGAAAACCGAGAATAAATAGCCTCAAGATGGAATGAATGAAAAAAAAAAAATAGCACGAAATGAATAGGATGACATTCGATTTATACGTTGCGATTCCACATTTCCGTATCATGCTCAAGCATGAACAAGCAAACATGCGAAACATATTTAGAATAATCATTATTTCAATCTATTGAATATTTCTGAACTTCATCATTTTTAATTTTAAGTCACGCAAAAGGAAATTTTGTTCCGAATTTATTGTTGTTGTATCAAAATACACAAAAGGCAACAATCCGGATTAGCCATTAATTTGTGGGAGTTTGTGGATTTATTACAAGATAAGATAAGATAAGATATTATCTTTTATCTCATCTAGATTGTTTCAATTTTTTAACAATTATCTTACTATCTTATCTAGATTTGATTTTATTTTCATTATCTATCTTAATTTTCGCAGACATTTTGCTAGATAGTGTAATTTTGACATGAATATATGAAAAAAAATACGCACTATTTATTTTTGGCCCATTGATAAGCAATGACATTGATAATGTTTTTTTTTGCCTTATCAAATATCTTTTTTTTATCTAAAAATCGTTATTTGAAATTAAAAAGATTTTATTTGATTTTGAGACGGTTGGTTGTTTTTATTTATGTTGCAATCTCAAAAAATTTTAAATTTTTCCTAAAGGTAAAAGAAATTTTTGATTTGGACCGCCACATCTCGTGGACCAGATATTTCCAAAACAATTGAGTGTTTGTCTATTTTTTTTTCCATAAGAAGCGAGCCAGTTTTTGAGATAATTGGCTAAACATGGTTTGCCGTCTCTTTTAGTTGTATGCCCATAACATCCATCCAAGTTATCTAAATCGAATATTTCAGCTGGCATAAATACCTTTCTAACGGTATATTTATAATTCCTGTATATTTTGTGGTTGAGCCGTGATGGTCGTTCAAAAAATGGCAATTTTTCGGCCTTCGTAGGCCGACCAAGGCCGTACAGGCCATCAGATCACAAAGATGTAGAGCTAAAAGTTCTTATTAATAAAGTAGCATTCAGCCCTGTAAGCCGAATCGCAGAAGAGTACAAACAAACAAAGACACAAAAACACATTCGAATTGATACTTATGAGGGGCTAGTTTGGATAAATTTGAACTGCTATAACATTTGAACGAATAGTCCGATTTCGAAGAGCATGCTCTTCTTGCAAGAAAGCATTGAGAGTGTCTTGACAAGGAGATTTAAAATGACTGAACTTTAGGCGGAAGTTTTCCCCAATTTCTGCCAAAATGCTCAAATCTTCATAGCTAGGGTATTGGGAGGTCGATTTCCACACTTCCATCGATTTTCTGGCCCAAGGACTTCTCAACGACAATCCAATTTTATCAATCAGACTCCTGCTCCTCATACCTGAAAATTTTCATTATTATATGGGCTTGTGACTACCGTTCACTGTGATAACGAATTATGTTTCGTAACACTGCAATGTTCTATTCTACGTAAATGTCAAGTTTCAATATTATTCATATAATCAGGTTCATTTTATGAATAAATACACAATTTTCATGCAAAATCTTCAAATTGCCTCTCTTTTAATACTCTGAGAAAACGATAGAAGTCATGAACACAAAATGGATTTATTTCTGACTGTAATAAAATTATGGGGTTTTGAAGGCAGAATTACGCATTTTCCTTGGGGTGATTTTCAATGATAAAGGAATTCTCCGGTGAAACGTGGGCTGCTACCCCTCTTAATTTTCACGCACTTCAGAAAATAATAATTTCTTAGAGAAATTTTGATTGTTTTATTCGGAAATTTGCCTTATAAAAAGTGTATAAAAAATATAAATTTCATAATCTCGAAGATCATGCCTATAATACGGCGGATATTACAATTTTATTGTATATCATTTCTCAAGTTTTAAAATCTTTTTATGAGCATGTCAAAAAACACACTTTCATGATAATTTTATTTCAGTTTTATAATTATTCTTATAAATTATAGTTTTTATTGCACTTTTATATTATATTTATAATAATTGCCTCTTAAAACAACTTTTATTTGATTTTCATAATTACTTTTATATTGACTCCTTAAAAAAATCTTTTATGATACATTTAACGGAGATTTTCTCATAACATTTTTCTAATAAAAGTGTTATGGAAGTGTTATGAAAATATGTTGTACGTTCATTTTAACTGTACTTACAAGTATGATCATGTTTTGAAAGGATCTTATTATGACGAAAATTATACAATTAATAAATTTCAAATCATTAATAAAAAGGACTTTTATAGCGAAAATTGTAAACATCTTTTGGAAACGTTATGAAAAGACCTTTTATTACATTTCTTATATATATATTATAAATAGTTGATAAAAGCATTGCAATTTTATGAGCGAGCTGTGTGCCGTTCGGGCGATGCTCTTAGAAAACGTTTGTTGAGATTTGACAAAGACAATTGTGCTGCCTATTATTTCTCTACAATAATATACATTTCCACGAGTTTTTGTAGTGTTTTTCAATAATAAAATAATAATTCAAAAAGAATATCAACAATAGCTAATAGTTCCCGTCTCGCTCTCGGTGAGTTTGAACCGAATACATATACATTCGCAAACATGACACGGCTGATTCGTAGTATTAATTAATCCTAAATCTCATCGTAATGACTTGAAATTTTGTGTGACTTATTCTTTTTATGAAAAAAAAAGATTCTCAGAGTAACATGATGATGCGAAAAGAAATAAACATGTGAACCCGTAGACTGTCGGGAAATGTACGGAAAGATTAATAGTACGTATGTAAGACCATTTATTTTTTATCTTGAATATATCGAGTTTACTCGACTAAACCCTGTTATAGGAGGATTGCACAAATATTCGGAGTGTTGGATTCGGTAGCTGTTTTGAAAAATTGATAGATGTTAGTAAATGATTGGTGGAAATTGAAGAAGGGGTTTTCTTGTATAGAATCAAAAAAGGAAGAAAAAATAAAACTAACCAAATTAACCAAATTAGAAGAAGGCACAAGTAGATACGCGCTATTCGACTTCACGAGTGAAGAAATTCCACGAATGTTTTACGAATTATCGACTGTACGGATTTTAATTTCTACAAAGAATTTTCATTATGAACGTATTGAATTGCTTTATTCAATTAATTTAGCTCTGTGTTTTTGAAACATCCTCTGGTTCAAATTCAACGTATATTTTCTGTACGATCATTTTTAACAAATGAGGATAAAACTAGAATTCATTTGAAGAAAAAATACATCACTTATGCATACAGATTAAAATTTTAGTTCTACTGAAGGCTATCAATTTTTAGCGTGAGCTCCAATCAACGCATTTGTAAAAGTGAATTTTGGGAAAACGTTAATTTTCAAAACTATATGCAACTCGAAATTATCCAGGTAAACAGCCATAGAATTTATTATATAAAAATAAATTTATATTGGGTCTGCAACTTAATTTTAAAGGATTTTTCCTCTTTTTTTGGCTGCACTGGACGCTTCTTGTCTTCCACGTCAAAATCACCACTTTTAAACCGACGAAACTAAAACTCACAAGTGGAAATCGATGGAGCATATCTTTCATAAGCTTCCTGCAGCACACGATAACTTTCAGCTGCAGATTTCTTTAGAAAGAAATAATGCAATAAAACTTCCCGCAAATGACGCTTTTCAGGGATAAAATCGGACATTTTCGATATGAAAAATATAATGTTTGTTTACAATGAATTGAATGTTTTCTACTGCGTATGAAAGGTGACATAAAGAGCTGTAAACCACATATATTACCTGACTCGATATAATATACAATGTATGGGTAAGGCCATCTCTTAGGAATCCTTTAAAATTAGGTTGCACATACAATATATCTTCCATTTGAAATAGCCACAGAAATCAAAGAATTTTCTATACCGGCAAGCAACACGGACTTCAGTGTAGCACTGGTATGTCAATATGTCTTTAGTTCATGCGGCAACCATATTTTAAAGCTAAATGTGAGTTTACTCTTCTTCCCTATGATAACACAATCTAATATACATTTATTTACAATGAACACTTGAACCTCTAGCAAAAAAATGCCTGCCAAGCATTTTGACACTTGAAACGCTGAGAATTAATTCACGATCTTATCACATTACCGACAAAAGGGGGAATTGAATTCGTTGTAAGCAAAAAAGGCATCCTAAATTGTTAGTTGGAACGCTAATTCGACTCTTTATTTTACGGTACTTCGTTTTTTTTTTGGCCATGATTACAGCAACGAATCGATTGTATTTCTTGGCAACTTTTCAGAGTGACTTTTTTGTGTACAATGGTTTCAAGTACCTTTTTGCTGGTGAGGTTGTGAATTTATTCTCAGCGATGCAATTCACTTTATCGCTCCATTATCTTGTTACTAGAACAACATAGCACAGAATAATACACAAAACAAAAATATAGTTTTTTCACCCTGTGTGGGGTAAATCGACTTTGAAAATCCAGTCGCGTTGACATTTACATACGCAAATTTCGCAGTAGTTTTATGCAGAATACATATATTCGTCATCTGGCCTGATATTGTTGGTCACTACACTCATTATAATGTATTCCTGAAATGAGAAGTGATTAGTATTTGCATACAAATAAAATAAATATATTAATAAATTATGGAAAATATTCAACTAACCATATATCCGTTGCGTTCCAAGTTCAAACGCCATGGCCAATGCCAAGCTTGTAAACAAATGTTTTATTGTTGTACATCGCTTTAATTTTCTTCAGATCGATGTCTTTCAGCAAACGAAGTGATTTTACGCACAATAGTGAAACTGCAACACTTTTGATCATAATCGTGCAATCGAACGCATGATTCTTGATCGAACGTCGTATGCTTGGCAATTTTTTCGATCTTCTTCATGTAATAAATTCTTTCAAGTTGAAATTATTTGGGCCTCTGAATCTTTATACGTTCTTGTCGATTTTAATTTCTAAAGTAGCATTGGAAATATTTCGCAAGATTGTGAAATTTACAATATAAAAATTCTTGCCGTGTCATGAAATTTACAACGCTGTTTTGCAAATGTTTTGTCATTCGAGTAAAAGCCAAAAACAGATACAAAATCCACGGAAAAAATCATTTTGTTTGTGAGATATTTGTTCAATAAAATCGTTTTTGAAACGGTGAATGAAATCTATTCATCTGAACTGATTCTATAGATTTAACTTTATCTTTCAATATCACTGTTCTTTGAATCAATCAACAAAAAATATCGGTCAAATTCGATGTTGAAAACTGTGTACAATACTTTTGATCGATTGTGTATGTCAGAAGATCTTTTTGAAATAGCGTGTTTTTTTTGCTGTACTGGCTAGTAGGAGAATGAAATGAATTGAAGTGAGTCTGTGTGCGTAGCGAAAGCATGCATGGTACATGTTGTTGTCTGCCATCTTTGTAATATTTGAAGGATTGAACCTTAGAACTGGAATACAGAAATGCTACTAAAAACAATAAACTAACACACACGCTCGCATTGGCAGCAGTTCTTTTCAGAACTAACACTACAATCGAATACTATCTGTTGTATTCATAAGCACTGACATCAAGTGGTCAGTGTTTGTTTGTATTGTCAATTCTGAACAGCATTTCTGCCAGTTTGAGCGGGTGTGTGAGTATATCTTTTCTGGAAGTCGTTTGAAATTCCCGCTAGAAACTTATTGTATTGTTTGAATTTATGTGGATTGTCGCCTGAATTGTGTGGGATGAAACTATTAATCCTTTTGGATTTTTTTTTACTGAAATATCATCATAGGTTGGATTGAAATCCCTTTGAAATCACAGTATGTGGTTCATTGCACAATACCGCCCGATATTTCATTTTGTAGATTTTATAAGTGACTTAGATTTCGCTTATTTGAATTGTCAGAATCATTCATTTATTGAAATGATTACAGTTCAAAAAAAATCGGTTGTCATATTAGGTACCAATAATGGCAGGTTACCAATGATATTTGACAGTTTTGTGTCAAAAAATTCGTGACATTAAGTAGTGATGAATAATTATATTTTTGAACGATGTGGATATCTTATCTTTTGATATAATGTCTGAATTGTACTCAGGTTTTTGTTCTTGTTGCGCTCTTTTAAGGATCTTCTCTGGAGATTGTTTTCCTCTTGAAAAAATCAAACGCATTATTTGATATGGCTGGGGCGACATCGATTTTTATTTCTTTCTATCGCAATGCAATGATTATAAGGCAAAAAGGTCCAATTAAACGTCTAAAATTATCAACAACGAAAATGGAACGCAAGGGTGTTTTCAATTACATAAACGCATTCTTTTCCTTTATTGATACATTTTTCGTCTTTCTTTCACTTTTTCTCAATTACATTTTCTTGTCAAATTTTACAGTACGTTCAAAACTGTCTCGTATATATGTATGATTGTATGTATATGATTGTATACAATCAAAATCAGAAATATCTATAATGATACATATATCTATCTCTTTCTGGCTCAGTTTTTCTTGTCGCTCACATTTGTTAGCTATGGACGAATAGTTTTTCTCTCTGTGTTTCTGGTTAAATATGAAAAATGCTCTCACTTTGTACGAATTTTGAGAGAGAGAGAGAGAGAGAAGGAGATACAGCACTAAGTTACTACTCCGAATGAATCAACTGCATCTGAGTAGAGCAACTGGATAAAAATCTCTATGCCTTAATGGCTGTATATTCGAATTTCATTGGAGCAACTGAAAGAGAAGAGGAGAAAACAATTAGGTTCAATCGTTTTCATAGCTGCAGTCGAGGCACAGAGCCCGAGAAGTATACAACACACAATTGAGCTCGTTGGCTCAGCTGTTTTTTCTGCTTTGATTTGTGATAGTTAGAATTATAAAATAATTGAGAAAGAGAGAGAAAAAAAGTTCAGATATTTTCTTTCTGTTTCGGGAAGAAATAATTTAGTTCCACTTCATTTTTAAATTCATAATGTAATAAAAACTTTAAAATCGACAACAATATTGAATTATTCAAAATCGGGTAATAAAACAAGTCAAGTTTTAGGAAAAAGAGACCAGTAGACTATAACTACCACACTTCATATGAAACAGACACCAAATATCACAAAAAAAAAAAAATGAGAAGATACAAATGTATAAAATTAGTGCGAAAGGAATTGAGCGATATCAACTCGAAAACCAATTAAAATATGTTGAGTTTGTTCTAAAGAAAATTTAAACAAGCTATGTTTTATATCGTGGACCTTGGAACGCATGAATAATTTTTTCCTTTGCTAATTTGGATGAATAAAAGACTGAGTTCTTGCAGCCACTACCCTTTTTTTATATGTCATACGTATTAATATGTAATAGACGAAAACTTAGGTTATAAGTGAGTTACATTTTGCAGTTCTGATTTCATCGATTTTGCATAAATGTTCCTGAAAAAAAAACAACATACCACAAAACCACGAATACCATTTAGTGCGAGTGCATTGAATGCATTTTTTCAATAGTTTTAAATATCATCAATAATAACAGCTTTAAACGAATTATGACCAAAAACATTGTAGATCGGCGTAAAATTAGTGTATGTGCATGATAAAATTGGAATAAAAAAAATTATAGGAAAATGAAAAACCAGCGAATAATTTAGCTTTTCAAATCGATAGATAAATAACAGTACGACCAACACTAAACAAGCGAAAAGCAAAAGTAATACTAAAAAGGAAAACTAGAAAAAAAAACAAGCAATGATTTTCGAATTTTACATATTGCAACGTAAATTGTGCCAACTTATTAATAATTTTACATATAATTAAATGAAATTGTATTGATTTTAGTGAACAATTAAACGTCGAGTTTGGAAACGGAAGCAGTCGAATCGATATATGTCGACTGAATTATACTGAAACGGGCAAAACAATTCATGAGCAAAATAGCAATACGGTGTGAAATCTTCGTAACAACAAAAAATTGAATTACTGAAGGAAACATATTTAATTGAAAATTGTGAATATTTTGGATATCGCTGCTAAAAAAATAAAGCGATCCTAAATATAGGACTTATATAGTCGTGGGATAGTTCTTTTAAATTCATTTTGAAGTAATCGTAAAATGGCAATGACTGCATGCTTCTCAAATTTTGGCCTTCTGGGTGCGGTGTCGCAACGGCAAAGGCATCATCATCAACCGCATCAACAAGTACAGCATCCAACGCAGTCACAATCGATACCATTATCGGTCCCTCAAACTCCACGAATGCAATCAGCACAGATTCCACAAAAAGATTTCAGCGTTCCATTACATGTTGACTGCAGTGTAGAATATGAGTTACCAAACCAAGCCAAGCCACCGCCAGGTGCACGTATCGAACCATTATTATTGATGATACATCCTTGTTATTTCCGTAAAATAGAAAGTGAACAGCGTAGAAGCCCGTTCATAAATAATATGCCCAATTCGTCGCGAAGCTCAACACAAGGCAGCAGACGAAGTAGTCGAAGTTCACAACAAACGTCATTATATTCGTCACAACGAAATCAATCACTCCACCATAATCCCAATCAAAACCACAATCAAAGCCATTGTCATAGCCATAGCAACAGCCACAATCATCAGTCTCAGTCGATGGAACGCCAAAAATTAGATCAAGGTTCACAAATTCATCAACGTTCACTATCGCATCAAGCCACACAGCAGCAAAAAATGTCTCAAATGTCACAACAGGCCTATTACCCTGTCAATAGCAACAGTAATTTTCCATCTAGTATCAATAATGTGAATACCAATAAAACTAGTAATGATAGTTCACTAGCTGACATACGGCTGTGCTTAGATAATTGGGAACATAGTCAAATGGCGGCCGTTCCACGCGATTTTCAAGCGGGTCTGCCAGATGGTACACCAAACAATAGCTACCGCGACGACAAATTGAATGCATTAAACGGAAAATATCGACAATATTTACGCTCTCATCGATTGCACCCATATTTGATGGCCTCTGCCACTTCATTTCCTCAACTCACATCATCCGTTTTTCATTGAATATCCGATGGACAATTGCATAATTGAAGGACCGCTCAACATGAAACAGCATCTCATTGTGAAATTCATCGTGTATTCTGCTGATTCTAACTAATTTGGCATCAATATTTTATTTGGTATAAATAGCCCCGATCCCAACCCGAATTCAACGAAAAATTGGGGTAAAACAGACAGAGCAACAAACCGAAATGACAAAAAATACCGCATACTAGATTTATTTGGAACAGGATTAATGTGTGAGGCATATTTAAACTTAATAATAAAACACAAGTAAGTATTGATTGATATTGCGTGAAGAAAGGGAAAAAAGAGTTACATTAAAGTGAAATTAGAACATAAAAATCTAAACCGATGATATTTTGTAAAGCCAATTTCACATGTTGCCATTTCACTCTAATTGCTTTATTATAATGATTTTTACTCATTTCAAAATACCATTCAATATTAAATGCATTGTATTCAGAATTTCAAATGATCAAGTCCACATTCCTTCCTGATTGCAATCATAGACAAATGGAAAAGAGAAATGATATTAATGACAAAAGAATGTAAGAGAATTAGAACAAAATCTAATATGTTTCCGTTTTAAGCAGAGCTGTCAACGGATGTCCGTTCGACCGTTCGGAAAAAATGGAATATTCAATTCTGTCCGACCGTTCGTGCGAAAATGTATTTTAAATTTTTTTTGTCTGACCGTTCGTACGAAAAATAATGAATATGTGAACTGTGCGTCCGAAATGACCGAAAATGTTCGAATGACCAAAATAAACAATTACAATATATACTTGATTTGCTTCATGGTTTAGCATTGTGTGACGAAGGTTAGTTAATGAGCCCAGAATATTTGGTCTTCAGCGATTGATTGGATATTTTTATCAAACATAAATTCTCTGCATTCTTAATTTCGGACATTCCAAATTTTTCGGTCATTCGAACATTTTCGGTCATTTCGGACTCACACACTTCGCACATTCATTTTTTTCGGATGAACAGCTCTGTTTTAAGTCAGTATAATCAGCTTTCGTAGGCAGCTCACCTAAGATTGAATATTTAATTGATAAATCCTGCTACTCTAGCCTAATGATGTTTACTAACTATCAGTTCAAGAACCATAGATGCAGTAAAGCTCTTGTCATCGAAATTCAAAAATTTTATAAAATTACACCAATACGAATATAATTAAGAGAATTATTCTGAAAATATTTAAAAACTTCCAACAGTACACCAAGATGAAGGAACGAACAACAGACCAAACGTCAATCAACTACAAAGTTTTTTTCAATTGCAAGAGCTCGCATAACCTCAAATTTCTTTCAATTCTTGTATTATCTGTGTTTTATATGGCAATGTGTTTATGAAAATAAAAAAATTGAAGCCAATGCATGCAATAAAAAAAAACTCATAATACTTACAGAACTAAAATCAGGGTGAAAACCAGCGAGAAAATGAAAAAAACTTATATTCGATAGAAGTAAAACCAAGTGCGTGTACTGTGAACTGTGAATTAGCGGAAAACTTTCTGTCTGAGCTTTTGGCTATCACATATGGATGAATCTAATCGAACAATCCAATTATGCTGTGGTCCGCAAATATAGGTAATAAGCTCTCCAACCATAGAAGACTTGATGAACTTTGCTATTTAAGCAAATGAATGAAAATGTTGGAGATTTATTAGTTAGTTGAATCTAGCGAAAGGCCATGCCACATATTATTTTTATCGAAAAATATGTTAGTGTGGTCACAAAACAGCGGTCCCGGCTCCAAAGCCAGAGAGCCAAGGTTGGTCTGCTGGTTGGGGGTTTACTGTAATAACAAAGATACTTAGGTTATGGTAACAAAATCATCAACAACAAAATGGGAAGGATTTAAACAAATATGCATACACAAACTATAAGCAACACCACACCGCGTTGCATTTTAAATGTGATATTAGATTTATTTCAACTAATAACAAATGAAAAGAAACAAAGCAAGAATTATTAAAAATTATTATAGCTATTATTAAATACGTAACAGATCTAGGCAAAACATATACACACACCAACTATCAAGGCAATGAGAATGACAACCATTTAAAGCCACAATTCAAACGAAAAATTTGGAACAATTCAATTTGAACGAAAACATGAAGGTATTAAAATTAACACAACACACTCACGAACGATTTGTAGAAATTTATATAAATATATCGTTTAATTTAAAAAATAAAGAAAATCATTATACAAATAGTGACATCAGTGAGTTTTCTTATAGTTTGTCTCCTTGTTGCCCATGCTTAGATTAGAAGATGATGAAAATTACATGAAATGAAAATAACATTGTGGTATGTCAAACACACGAAACGGAGCACCATTGACTTTATAAATACTTCCTTTTATGAAAAAATTGCCGTCGTCTAAGCTACTTCGTCGACAATGTTTGCTACAATGTGATAAATCGAAGAGATGTGAAAAGTTTCTCGATCTTAGTGGAACGTATCGCTTTTTTCCATACATTGTGGTATTACTACGTATCCGTTTAAGATCTGTTTTGGATATCTGTGCGGCCTGCTTATTACGACTATACATACGAGCACTCCGCGTCGGGCCGAACAGATATCCAAAACGGATCTCAAACGGATACGTAGCGATACCACAATGTATGCTTTTTTTACCTCCGAAACTAAACATTTTATTCGTAGTAAGGTCATGGCTTAAAAAATCTGAAAATAAACAAATGCGTTCGTGAAGAGGAAAAGTACAACTTCAAGAAAACACCAAATATGTAGAAGAAAATTTCAAAAAAAACTTCAAAAATCTGAGCCGAGAAGCGAATATAGAACGTAATGAAATGTGAAGAAATGAAAGGCCAAATTCAAATGTAGCACCTAATATCCAAACTGCAATTACACGTAAACATTTAATAATTCTTTTTCGGAATGAATATTACATAGTGTCAATCCATTGTAGGACTTACAATCGCCAACAGAGAATCAACAAAAATCCAAACCATTTTCATTAAAGTCAGTAATGATAAAAACTGTTGTAATTTAAATGTTTTATGAAACATTTACACATACACAAGGACACATGCCCGTTCAAATTCAGACTTAGAGTGAGCAAGTGAGTGAGTGAGTTGCGGTAGACAGAGATAATTGAATAATTGAGAGACCGATATAGAGGTGGCGATAAAGAGAAAGACAGAGTGCATAAGAAGAGCACTATCATCTAGTGATGCAAAGAAAAAGTGACAATATTACCCTCAAATGTACAATGTACATCACCTTTGAACAATAATTTCGTTAAGAGTTGCGTGCACATATACACTATTAACAAAAAGTTTGAACCCATTTGCAAAATAATGTCTACTTGCAGGTGGGTCCAAAATTTTTGTCGGTAGTGTATGAAAACGGAAAGAACAAAAGCGAAACATATGTAGAATGAAAATAAAAAGCTACGACCGCATGAAAACGAAAAAGGTTCCTTTTGTCATTTGATACATAGCTTCTTCAGGCAGACAAACGATTGTCATCAGAATTTTAGAATTCAATGCAAAAAGTAGTGATATTTCAGTGTGTATGAGATTCGGCGCATAGAGCACAGAGCCGGGCGTGGTAAAGCTGTTTTCATTCAATAGTACAGACTGACTATCAACATCGTCATATACTTTTTCAACATGTATATAAATTTCAACGAATGGTCGTTAAGTATTACGTTGCTTAACTTCCAACAGGACTGAACCGAAAAGGGGAGAGTGATGAATAGATTATTTGTTGGAATTAACAATGAAAAACGACATATTTTCAATGCAACATATGTAAACCACCTATTCCCAATTATTAATTCAAATATCAAGTCAAAAACTGGTAACTATCATCGTATTTCTGCATTAAACCAAAAATAAAGTTCGTCCGATTTCAAATCGATGCTCTGAGTTTCACAAAAAATTCTATATATTTAAATTATACTTTTGTTATACAAAATCAAAAACGATTTAATATTCATTCACTCCCAAAATGTAAATTATAAAATGTATCTATTGCAAATGTGTGATTTGATAAACAATCAATGTGAATTTCGTATTCCATGCAGTGTTTTAAACACGATTAAAATTTAGATACTTATCTGGGTTTGAGTGTTTAGTATTTCATCAACTGAATTTATAAGGAATGTAACTTCTGACAAATTGTTCGCTTGTCGCAATAAAATAACATATAAATACATATCCGTTCATATCATAGTTTGAAATACTTTTTGCATATACTGGTAAGCATTTGAAAAATATTAAAGAAGAAAGCATACATAAAACGCATGTTGATTGATTCAATCAAAAAATGTTGTATTATAATTGATTCAATTAAAATGAAAACAACATTCGTTTCATTCGGTGAAGTGACATATATAAAATCTCCACTAATCATTATAAGTTTGAGCATGATGTTGTTAGAATTGGGTTCATTTTGGAGATGAAATCTCAATATGCGATGTGTGTAGTGAATGGATTGTTTTATGCCGTTACTGATGTAATGTGTATCGTTCATTTTCTTTTATTTTATGGCATTGCTAATGAAATAGTCATGCTTTACTATCAGCGAACATTGCTGAACCATTCTTGTTTGTGCATGTAAATTTAAAATGCCGCATCAAATGCTCTTGCTTTAGGGTTTTTTTTTTATAAAAAATAAAATGAAATAAAATATTTAGTTTTCAGTATAATATATATACCATTTTCTACCCGAATACTTTTTACCTTGACCAAACCCGCTCTAAAAATTTTGGATCAGGTCGGGCTTCGAGCGAGCTTTTGGTCGGGGAACCCTTCACTGAAAAAAGTACTTACTTTTGTTTCATCCTTAATACAGAAAACTAGATATTTGATCTGAAAAATAATTCAAAGTGAAGATATTAAACACATTTTTCTCCCCGAATATACAATATATTTGTGTTCAACACAGTTTGCTTCGTTTTTTGGTTACACATACGTATCTATTAGTGAGATGGATAGGCGAGTATGTACATTTAAAATCAGACATTTGTCATAATATTTATGATATTTGCGAATATATGTTGAATAATTGCGAAAAACCTGTAAATTATTACATTATCTAGAATATCAATACACATCTATTGAGGAGGAAATTGGGAAAAACTTTGATTAAGTCTTGAATGATTTTCTCCAGAGACTGTGTGAGCCGCAGTTCTTGAACGTTCACGAACGAAAAAAACGGTGAATGTTGTGTTCGCGTTCGTCCGTGTTTGTCTGAGCGTTTGTTCGTAATGAAACAAAAGAACACGAACGAACAAGAACGAACACCCAACGAAGTTCGGAGGACATTTTCCAGTCCAATGGAATAGTCGGCGAAACAATTACATCGACAAAAAATGCCGAAAAGTATATGAAATATGCCTGAAGCTCTCTAAATATTCTATGCCAGCATAGATGGACAACGATGTAGTGCACAATTCTCATGCATACGGGAGACGCACGTGTATCGTTGTCCATCTATGCTGGCATAGAATATCTTATATGCTAGTATAGAAATTTCCGCGAACCAGCGCTTGACATTATGCATTAAAAATCTTTTGACACAGAATTAAAGATCTTTTTTTCGTTCCAATCTTGAAGTTTTCAATCGAAATATAGATAAAAAAAAAGGCCGAACAAAAAGGTTGGGATGGGGATTAATGTTGTCGAGGTTGACAATTCGACCAGCAAAATTTTATCAACCATTCCAATTGATTCATATAAGTGAGGTCGATCTCCGTGCGAGAAAAAGAGCAACAAACGTTCACGAACACCAGTTCCACCAACAGAGTTGTTCTCGCCTGAAAAAATTGTGTTCGTGTGCGTTCTTGTTCGTCTTTTGGCGAACGAACACGAACAGTTCGTGTTCGTGAACAGCCTCACATCGTACCCTGAATCCTGTACTTTGTACGCAAAAAAATTGTTGGCACGTTGAATCAAAAAGTTGACATTAGAAGTGATCGTACATGAACGCACAGATAGGTCTTCGTTGGCAATAGAAACGTATTAATTTTCAGCTCATTCGGATAATGTCTTCGGGTAGCTCATTGGACTCTAATCATCAAATGGGCGACTTTTCAATATAATTACGAAAAATTGGTAAGCAAACTTTTTTCACATTGGATCATAATGTGACATTGCGATAAAGTTCATCGCATCGGTGTAAGACTTTTTATTTTGCTTGTGCTCATGTCACACTCATAATTGTGAACATTTATTGAATGGAACTTCGCGTGTATGACCTTCAATAAATGTGTGATAAAATGTGTGACTATGAATGATGCTTGAATATTGCTTCGATATACACTGCGAACATAAAAATTTGGACCGTTTTCGCAGCATATTCAGTCATAATTTCGTCTAATATAATTATAAATCGTATTGTTTTATTCTTTTATCATTGGTTCCCCATGACATTTGGCTTTTTTTGTGTTCATTATCCTTCAAAAATGTAAATTGAAATATTTTTTGAAGCACAATGAAAACTCGAGGAAACAACCAATGAATTGCCATTTGTTTAGTACACAAAAATTGGATTTCATTAAACTTTTCATCTTGGGACATGCATTGCATATCTCAAAAAGATAAATAGCTGCATTCATAATAATCTACGTGGTACTATTTATTAGCATACATCAAAAATTTGCAGTGCCATGCACAAAATATAAATTAACCGAACACCAAATTAGGATTTTTTCACAAAGAGTACAGAGAACATAATCGCAATAGTATTATTTAGTAGCAGTAGCACGAGAACACATTTTGGAGACATTATTAAACATAGATTGACATGTATTGCGACATTTAAAACATTGCTTCATTTTTTACTTCTTTATCTTTCTCTGTTGCTTCTATATTTTTGTATGTATGTATGTTATATGTGTATGAACGATTCCCAAATGTGATCAAAAACAGCATAAAAAAGTGAAAAGAAAAAACACTAAAAATTTTATGGACACATTTCATGAAAATGCAAAATACAATGTTGACTCTTGCATTAGTGTCATATAACCAAAATAAGTAAAGAATAAATGGTATTTGAATATCTGTCAATGAGATCCAGAGGAACCTATGTTGAAACTGCAATCTACATTATGTTTAAGAAGAGTCTGTGTTTTTAGTTATTTTATGTTTATAAATTGGAATCCAGGCTTCTCAAATGTCAAGAATCATCAAAATAGTAGATGTATTCCTAATAAAATTGCCCGAAGTAGAAGAGCACATGTTTCCATGAACTTTCATCGTGTTATTAAGAACTAGTCTCAGAGGTTTTAAAATGAAATAGTATGGAAATACAAGTGAAGCCATAAAGAAGAATAGATCGTTGTAAACATGTCGATAGTCGGGGCCAACTCAGAAGCTATCAAGTATCTGATAAAAGTAATTCAAAAATGTGTGCTGGCTTGTGGGCAGGCACTCAGTTCAGGCAATGAATTTTGATCATTTTTAAAAATCTTTCAATTTTCAATTCCAAATATTCAGTAATCTTATTATTATAAAATTGTGACTTCATTGTTGACTTCCATTTATACTAAAACAAACATGATATAAATACAAATGGACTTATCACAATATTATATTTTGTCCAATGTATTATGTATGTGTTAGTGACACCAAAAGTGAATCTAAGAGCAGCATACATTCACAATTCATGAAAACGTCAAGACGTAAGAGTTCATAATTTTTCACGAACACATTGAAAAGTAGAATACACTAGCCTACTGACACACTTATGTTCATATTAAACGTATCAACTGAGTTTAATGACAATTACTCTGACGAAATTATATATGGCATTGCACAGGGAATAAAATGGGTGGATTTTTTTCAATATCGGTGAATTCAGTTGAATCTAAGCGACAAGCATGTATAGGTTTTGACTTCATTCAATGACTTGTTTCCACGTGCGTACATCGATGCTGTATCATATTTACCGTAGATAAAATCAACGTTGCAACCATAATAATAATCATTTAAAATGGTTTTTGCTTCCCGAAATTGAAATGCCGGCCGTCGAGACTTCAGATTGATAAGTTTTTCCTCAACGGAAATTTGGGGAATTTATTTTCATTTTTGTGACATTTTGTATATTTATACGCGTTTTAGAACATAATTTCACCATATTTTCAATATTATAGAAATATTCACAGAATATTCGTCAGCTGTGCATTATTATATAATTATATCTGCAATTGAAAAGTCATACGGATTACATAAATGTGCATTGTATCAAAATAAGATGAATTTTTGTAAGTTTCCGTGGACCATTTCCCCGGAAAATGCATTTTTGTTCATGGGCCTTTTTTTATTTTAACTTTTTTCATGAGGCAGAATTAAAATCTTTATTTTGCGGGTCATGAATATTCTTACCGATTCATATGTTATGTAGTACGACAACATTGTAAAAAATCTTTTTACCGCAATCAATTTTGCTTCCCAATGTTGATGTTAGAATACTCATCAAGAAGTTTATTGATTTATCTAACCAAATTGTATGAAACATTCACAGCATAGCATTCGTATAAGTTGAATCTCCAAGTTTTTTGCAAAACAAAATTTCAACTCAAATTTTAATGCAAAACAAAATTTCTATAAACTACACGTGACCCAAAAAAAAAATAATAAAGATTTGGTTAAAATTTTCTAATAAAATTTATAATTTCTGTTTTTAGTATGTTTAATGAAATTTAAATTTTTACACTTTCAACAAAACTGAGCTAGCCTTAAAACGCTTTCATTTGTTTAAAGGGAGATTTTTTTCGGGCGCCTGTTGGCAATTATGGAAATGTTCCAAAATTTTGAAAATATGTAAATTCAACGCATTTAAAAAAAAACTAAACAAAAGTACAATATATTTGCACCATAGTGACATAGAAGTGGCTATGGTCTGTTGCATTGTGCCCATGGTACGTATTGTAAACTGCCACAATGTATATTATATGAACCGGTGGGAAGAAAACATAACTTCAGTTAAGATTGGAAAATATTAACTATTTAGGAGAAATAACGTATCAAGGTATTATTGAAAATAAAAGTGATACAAGAATTCATGCGAAATAAGTGAAACATGATTTGCATTGTTTTTTACAAATAGCTTATGTTTCACAATTATTTCGAATAAATTCTCGTTTCACAATTGACTGGGATAGAACAAAAACTTCTTCTCGCAAAATAGAAAATAAAAGTGAACTACACAAAATTGGTCGAAAAGTGATCTATAGTTAAATTTATATATAAATTAAATTTTCAATATTTTATTCGTGAGCGTTTTTTGCTCAAGTGGTGAGAGATAAGCATGAACAATCTTCTAGAAAGATGAGGTAAAGAATATCCTTTATAGCTTTCTACAACATTGCTCAAGCCTATCTCTTACCACTTTAGCAGAAAACGCACACGAAACAAACATGGAAAATTTAATTTATAGTTCACTTTAAATTAAACTTTTTTTTGTCCACTTTTGCTGGCAATTTTTCTATAGCTCAATTATGTTGGCAATTTTTATGTAGTTCACTTTTATTTTCTATTTTGCGAGAAGAAGTTTTTATTCTTTCCCAGTCAATTATTTCCAACTTTCTTGGGGTGCATTGTTGCCCAAACAGTTTTAAGTTTTAGTATTTTTCCTATCTAATCTTAAGGTAAGTTTCCTTCCCACCGATTCATATATTTTAAACATATTTGCGCTTTTCGAAAGAGCCGGGAGTTAGCAGGTCGCAAATGCATTGATCTTTAACATAATCATCATTATTAAAGTTTCTTTTTGATAATGTTCCAGCAGAAACACTAATGTTTTGTCAATCACAAACGTGAAATATCAACCACACCTGTAGAAGAAATCTATAACCATTCCACAAATTTTATGATATATCGATTTTTTGAACAATCGTAGAAATCATACGGAACAAACGCTACGAAAATCAACTTTCAAAAAAGTCAAACGAAGCATTCCTTATTAGAAATGAAATCAATATATTGTTGTTCTTAAGTCACATTTCGAAAAATATAGGCAGAAATGATTACAGAATTCCACCTGGTAAAAAACGTATTTTATGAAAAAACAGAGGGGCGCAATGAGCATAGAAACGCGGTAGGACGCGTAGTGTACTATGCCATGTATTGTGTAGTTAGGGCGCGCAGTCTCGTCGTTGCGCTCCCCTTTGAAAAAATTAAAATTTCAAAACATTTTCCGTGATCTTTTTTCTTTCCATGTAATTTGTCTTCCATAAGAGACGTTTAAAAGTTTCACAAGACAAATGCAAAAACATTCTTATATGGCTTCCATTAGACATCCATTACTCCTTCATAAGACAGAATACTCTATTAATTTATATGCTTTCAATTGAAAGACTCACAGTTAAACATTGACTACGTAGAATTCAAATAGACTTTTGATGTCAACATGTTCCCATTCTTCATTATCATAAAGATTTTTCACCACTTTCGTTCATTGTTTGATCATTTTTTTCGACAAAAAAACTTCTCATTGCATAAAATTTTATTTGATGAAAATCTGCTGAGCGACGAAATTCGTATCCTATATTGGCCAGAAAGAGAAGCTCCGAACTATTCAAAGTTTAATTGGCCAAAAAATAAGAAATAGAATTTTGTGAAATAAAATTGAAGTTCATCATAACGATAATGTAAATCATTAACACATACACAGAACACAAATCAATAAATTTTCATTTACAGACATATTGTATTTCATTTCTTGTCTACTTTGCTCCGATCAAGCATCGAATGCAAAGTCTATGTACGGTCTGAAAATTTTGAAATTCTCTATATCCTCCTTTATCTATCATATTATTTCTTTGTTATTAATGCCTTGCGCCTACTCCTACACAGCTGAGTGGATGAGCTATTAACGAAAAACATGTCCATGAAATCAAATTGGTTGAAAATGCTTCGTCATAAAAATACGAGCGCATTCTTTTTTTTTATTTTGCTTTTGCTTTTGCGTTTAATTTTGCTTTTTCATTTGCTTTTGCTTTATTTCTTTCTTTATTTCATTCTCATTTCATCCGTTTTCTTTTCTTGTATGCTTTCGAGCTGTGTTCGATGTAGTCAGCCTTTGTAACAGCAAAAAATTTAGGAGGAAATGAAATAAAAAGCACGGGGAATATTTGAAAAAGTGTTAGTTCATGAAATTTCTAGTAAAATAATTGGTGACTGGGTTATGTACTCGCATTTCTATTAAGAAAAATGTTAAATTTTAACCGCACTTGCCGTTCTCTTCAGTCAGCTTCTTTTTTTTCATCGAAAAACGCATTGAATGATGTGCCAATAAATGTATATAAATATTTTAACGTTTCTTTTATTGTACTTAACTAACCATGATCTAAATAGAATTTAAAATAAAATCAATTGACAGAATTAACGTAATTATTTTGGGATCATAGATTAATATTTCCAAGAATAAACGGCAATGAGACCATTGTAGAAAAATTTCTTTTAATGCTCGCTTCGAAATTCTAAATTTGTCAGTTTGGTGAATTATTATGTAGTCGTCACGTTGCACAGCCTAGGAATTAATGGAAGATAAGTTTCTTTGCTGATAAATTGATAGTTTTTTCAACCGGGCTTGAGCGTTGTTATAAAGGGGACTAATCACAGTGTGTCTTATTGACACTTATTCAAACGACATGTTAAGATAAATAATGTGGGCATCAGACATTATTTGGCATTTCATATCAAATTAATATAAACTACCACAAACATCTTTATTTAGCGTTCTGATCGAAGCGAATGTTTTTGCTACTATCTTTTGGGCACCGCATTGTCATAATTTTTAATAAGAATGAAATTTCAAAAAGTCGAACATAAAAAATTCAGCATTGCAATTTAGCACAAGTTTTAACACTGTCATTTCAAAGCGTTTGCAACAAAAATGAGGTCATATTTTCTAGTTTTTATACATAAAAATAAAAAAAAGTGAAACAGTTTTCTTCGGGGAAATCCTAAGAGATATGAAATCATTATATCTACAAAGTCGTACGAGCTGACGATGTCGTTTATTTGGTAGGAGTGATGTGTTGATCAGGATCAATTTTTGTCTATTTGACATCCTTTTGCCGATATCAAATAGCATTTTTGACAGATATGGTATGTATATATCGTAATTGAGAAGCATATTGCACATTTAAAAACTCTTTGGAATACCATTTTAAATTTTGAACGTTGGTGATTTGTATGCAAGTTTGTATGTTTGAATCGAAAAAAAAGATGTTTTTTCAATCAATTTTGGTTACAAAATCTTTACATGCCATCTCCTTCTATTTCAACTTTATGTCTACTAACGCAAGACGATGGATTCTTTTGATTTTTGTGTGGAGTAGATGCCTCAATTGAGCGATCAGAAGTTCAGCATCATCTGTACGACCGCGTATAAATTCAGCAAGCCAATATTTTAGTGTAAAAGTCGGTGCAGCAGAGTAATATTCCTTTGCAAAGGCATTTCTTTGCTTGGACGGTATTTTTCACATTGAAAAACAGTGAATAACCCAGGCACAAAATTCAATTTTTAATATTGTTTTACAAATACCAAAAATAGCGTCACATTATAAACTTACTAAATAGCAAAACGAATTTTAGAAAATTTTGAAAGAAGTCTTGATACGGGTGCTGCTACTTGACAATGGGAATATGGATTATTTCTTTGAAAGCCAAAAAGAATCCAGTTCTTAACAAAAAGAGAGCTGTGTACAGATAAAAGACAATTTCAACTGTGTGACTAGACTGTATACGAAAGAAGAAGTATTATAGCATTTGAAAGAGTCTGAACACATAAACTAGAATATGTTTTTGTGACACTGTCTTTCCTGCTGAACAAGAGCCGAAAAAGGGATTCTTTTCCTAGAAATTGGAAATGAATGTCAGAGACAAGAAACGAAGTCAATGTGAAACAGAACCAAATTTCAAAAAGTAGCGAAGAACTAAAGCTATGCAAGTAACCCAAGCATGGCAAAAGAGAGAAGGTAAATAAAATGAACAGAAAATATCTAAAGAATCTGGCCTGCTTAGTTAAATACAAATATAAATATTATCTTCGGATCCTGTACTTTTACTTAGACTATTGTATAAGTATGTGTTGTAATTTTTGTCTGTGTGCATGCACATGTAAGAAAACCATAAAAAATACATTGCCTATGTATATGGACGTACACGGGCAAGCTATTGTAAGACTACTCGTTTTTCCGAATATATACCACTTCATTGTTTTTTACATTGATTTTTTTTTCTTTGTGGCTATTGTTTATTTTTTGCTTTTCATATCCATCATTTTACTATGTTCGATTGAATTCTTGCTAATTCCTCAAGTAGATAAAATGTATTCAACTGAAATGTAATATTCGCTAATGAGAAAAACATCTATCCATTGGTGAATGCTCACAGTACAATAAAACTCATTCCTTACAATCTCAATGCGATTTTCACGAAATGAAATTGGGTGATGGAATTGAAACTACAAATAATATTCTATTGTAGAGATAATTTATACAAACGATTCGAATATGTTCAAACACAATTGGAAAAACATTCCACTGTTGTGTTTTTCGACCTCGGATCGATTGAATCGGTGGTAAGAAAACTTACCTTCAAATTAGATGGGAATAATATTGAAACAAGAAGTATTTGGGACAAATAAATGCACCACGGTAATATTGGAAATAATCGTGAAACAAGATTTGTTTCGAAATAAAAGTGAATTATGACTTACATTGTAAATATTTACAAAAAGTTTATGATTGAATTCCTGTTTCACAATTATTTCCAACTTTTTTTTGTGCATTATTTTTCCGAAATAGTTTCAAACTTCAGTATTTTTTTATTTAATCTGAAGTTAAGTTTTTTTCCCACTGATTTAATTAATGGTTTAGTGCATATTTCGACGCGCTGAGTCATTTTTAAACACCTTTTAGAATTGCAAAGATTTGATACTCAGACAGAATAACTTTTATCGATATTCCCAAACAAAAAGGATAATCTTCGGATCATATATTTGAAATTAATTTTGTACACATCATTTGAATGAACTGATTAATACAAATGATATATAAACTTCTGAGAATGAAATCAAGACCTCATAACAGTACTGATAAAAGTGGGATTTGAACCCTTAACTGAAAGAGTGGGAAATATGCATGAGTGGCATTTTAAAGATAGAGTGGGAAAGAGTCATCATATGTCAATACAATATTGTAGTGGAACAGCATACTCTGAATGGTCACATACATTATTTTGTTATTGTTGGCAAGGTCACATAATATAGGATATTATTGAATTTGGACTTCATTTGGTTTGTGTGTATTTTTCAATTTCGATAATGAATCATCACATCTTGCTATCAGAATCATGAACAAAATCGTGGCGCCACCTATTGAATTTTGTTCCAAAATAAATTTCACATGCGGTTTCTATGTGAGTGCATGAAAACATACGCCATCTGTTGTCAGAATTCTGTATTCAACTGTGAAAACAAATAAACGTAAGACAAACCATGATGTCGAGACGTGTGATGCATATTCGCATTTTATATCATTATGTCTTTACAACGTCACGCTTGAATGCGCCTTTAATGTGTTAGCTTAGCAATGGCATTAGAATGAACGTAGGACCATGAACATTTCAACAAAATCACAAAATGGCCAAAGCCGATATCACGTTATATATAATGACTCATTAGTAGGTCGTTATTACATAAAATAACTTCGTATACGAAAGTGAAACAATGAGCCAGACAGTCGAATCGATGAAATCTTCTTCCATCGGCAAATACTGACGTCACTAATTTAGTTTTAGGAATTGTTGAATAACATTAATCAGTAGAGAAAATGCACTAACTTAAATCAGAGACCTTCATAAATCAAATGAAAATAGGGAAATACTTTTTATTTGTAAAATCAACATTACAATTTGTTTTAAATGTAGGTCATTTCACATTCACTGCCAGTTTAGTCTGGAAGTTGTTTAGAGTATTGTGAAATCGCAGACCATTTAATGTTCACCCATCATTCAATTCACAAAGTTCAGCTGCTGAGACTTAGCTAGCAATTGAATATGAAAAGAAAACCTTTTAAACTGAAATTCAATGAAAGAAAGATAACTAGTGCAGTAATTATATTTTTCTTCTTCAATCTCATGCAATGTGGAGGTCCAGAGCCCCCGCCCCAAGCTAAGCTAGAGAGTCTAACAAAAATTATACACAAGAAAATTAGGAAGATGTATCGTCTCAAAATGAATAATATTGTTACAACAACTGAGAATAATACAGTATTAAGTGGGAGGAATCCAAAAAATGCAATGCTCACGCAAGGTTTTATTTGTTGAAACTTTATGCAAATAGAGATAGATGAATACATTGTATATGTTCATCTCTCTTTGTAGCAAATGAAACCATACAACGTGAGCATTGCATTTCCCGGTTGTTACCACTACTCTACAGCTGGGTTCAAATCTAAACATTCAAAACAATATCTGTTTGTATGGTCACTATGTCAGAGCTTCTCTCTATCTTCTCCGGTTCCACAATTTATCAGTTTTTGATTGAAAATGAATGCGGAATAATGTCATCGGGTAAATTCAATTGAGAAATAATCAAAGAGTAATTTTCAATCGATATACTACATGAAGAAAAATAAAGGAGAAGAAAGAGAAAACCTATTGGATACATTGAAATGTAATCATTTTGTTCGAGACACTCGTATTCTCCTTCTTATGCTTTTGTTACCTTCACCTGAGTTCAGTTCAAACCAAGCGGACACTTGACAGCAGCGCCCTCTGTACCATTCGTCTATGGATGGTAAACACTTTCTCCCCTTCTTCAAACAATGACAGCAAAGATGCGGAGCCTGTCAAACTCGCTGTTTGAAGAAGGGGAAGGCGGGGAAGGTGTGAAATGTTGAAGCGTTTAGTACAATCATTTGGGTAGAGATGGCGCGGTCCAACGACATTCACTACCCCCTTACATAGGAGAAGATACAAAACATCGTCCGCTAGGTTCAAACAAAGCGTAATAAATGAAAATGTTCAACCGTAATTTTATGACATTGCTCATTGACGTAAAAAAATCTTATATTTCGGTGTGGAAATGAATAATGTCGATTTTTTGTCTTTGAAAGAGCATTTATTTCAATAACAAGATTAATGAACAGATTATCCAATATATTCGCCATCGTTAGCTATGACCTCCTCCCATCTTCTGGGAAGTTTGTTGATTCCTCGTTTGAAGAAGTCCTCATCTTTTGAGGCAATCCATTCATCGACCCATTTTCGCACTTCTTCAGCATTTCGAAAGCGTACATCTGCCAAGCTGGTCTGCATCGATCGGAACAAATGGTAATCGGAAGGAGCAAGGTCTGGAGAGTACGGGGGGTGATCAAGATGATCCCAACCGAGCCTCCCTATTTTTTCTTTAATGATGTTTGCGCGATGTGGTCTGGCATTGTCATCGTGAAATAACACTTTGTGGTGTTTTCGAGCTATCAATGGTCGTTTTTCGTTCAGTTTCTTTGCCAATTCGCCCAGTTGTCGTCGGTAGCGATCAGCTGTAACCGTTTCATTCGATTTTAACAGCTCATGATACACCACACCTTTCTGGTCCCACCAAATGCACAGCATAAGCTTATGGCAATGAATATCGCGTTTTGGTTGTGAAGTTGATGGTTGTCCGGGATCAACATACGATGCTTTACGTTTCGGATTGTCGTAATAAATCCATTTCTCATCGCCAGTCACAATTCGACTCAAAAAACTATGTTTTTTCTGCTCTGCAAGATGTTTTTTGCATGCATCGATTCGTGCTTTGAGTTGTTTTTCATTCAGCTGATGTGGGACCCATTTTCCAAGTTTTCTAATCTTCCCCATTGCATGTAAGCGATAACCAATGGTTCTTCGGTCAACTCCCAATTCCAAAGCAAGTTCTTGTTGCGTTTGACATGAATTTTCACCCAATAATGCTTGCAATTCTGCATCTTCAAATTTTTTTGGCCCACCTGATCGTTCTTTGTCTTCCAAGTCAAAATCACCATTTCGGAAGCGTGCAAACCATCGTTCACAAGTTTTTTGAGTTGGAGAATGTTCGCCGTAAGCTTCTAACAACAATCGATAACTTTCAGCCGCCGTTTTCTTTAAATGAAAGAAGGTTACTAAAAATCCCCGCAAAATAGATTTATCAGGCACAAAATTCGACATGTTTGATGCAATAAAAAACTTTGTTGTTTACACTTCAACGAAATGACACATACTGACATTTTTAGCCTAATGACAGACAAAAAAAAAGAAAATGGCCGCGGTGTGTTCCGGTGCACATAACACTAGTTACGCCATCTTTTATCTAAATCGACATTATTCATTTCCACACCCATTATATCAGAACCTCAGCACGCAAAAACGGAATAAAAGAAGCGCAAATGAAAAATAAGCCAGCAGATGTGTGCTTTTCGCACTATTATCAAAAAGTTCTGATCAATTCTCTGGCGGTACCGCGAGCAATGTATGTCACGTTTTTGCTTGAAGAAAAATATATATCACTTTTGATCACGGTAACATAGCTTATAACAATTTCAACTAAAGTCTATTGTAATTCTAATCTATACGCGAGAATAGCGCAACTATAAAATATTACCGGAATGACTTGAGAATAATTACGTGTCTATTCCCTGCTGGGCATGGTAACGATTGATCATTAGCTCAATTACTAAATTAGGTAGAACCAATGCAAATTCAATTTTTATTTGAACATATGACTAAAGCGCCGTGGCAGCGTGTATTGGATCTAAAGTTAGCACACAGCTGCCTATGGTACTCATCGTCTATGACACTTCACAATACCGCTACCACAGCGCTCGCGTTCGTTGTTAGCACGAATTGGGTAGAACATCCGTATACTGGATAGTTTTATATCTCATAATAATATATCCCATACGACTTATAATATTATATAATAAAATCATTCAAAACAAATTTTAGTTACAAAGTGCATCAAGAATCGAGTATTTTTGATTCGCTTTGTTACGAAAATCGGGTTTTCATCTCTTTGGTACAAACGTGTGAATAGTTTCGTTTCTGTACTTAGCTTTTCGGAGGATATCTTTCCGCCTAACTGATTCATATATGTTATGAATTGTATGATATATATATATATATATATATATAAAATATATATTGTTGAACAAACGAAATTTTAATTGAAACAAAGGTTTCTGAGCACGATTAAATCAATTTGAATCATCATTATGTTTGCATTGGCACTATGCTTGTCAGTTCATATAGATAAATAACAAGTAGAGCACCTTGAATTACAACGTGCTGGTAGATAAATCTACCGACATGTGTGCCTGTTATTCGTCGAATACGATGTGTGATATATAAAAGCTGGCTCGTTTATTCAGGAATGAATTGTTTATATACTAATACTATGTTGTGCTTGCTTCGGTCATCATCGAAAATAATAATGTCCTTTCATCTAGTGCACTCGAACAAATGCATTTTTTCAAATACATCCAAATTTATTTTCAATTCACATATTCATATTGCTTCACAAGCAAGCTCAAAATGCATCTAGTTTATTTAGAAATCTGTACCAGTGATAATCTTAGCTTGTTTTTCTTGCGGACCCATACGACAAGTGGATAAATTTAAGTAAGTTTTCAGAAATGACATAATTGAAGTAGTTAGAGTTTAAGAGATGAAGAAAGTACTCTGACCGAATATTTTTAGATTGAATTGATTGTTCTTGAAACAGTACAACGATAAATTTGATTGTTGATAATATCGTTTTCCCAATCAAGTATAATGCTCAAGAAAATCAGAATCATTTTTACTGAATACAAAATCATACGTGGAATGCTGTCGTATGCAGTTTTATGGCCGGTTGGCAGTTTAATCGAACAGACACTAGTAGAAAAGCGAAACTGGCAAACATTTGACTGGGAAAAAAGCTTGAGGTAACGAATATTTTAATATTTTTTTAAACATTTCATTTGAGTTCTGTTCTGCCATAATTTTACTGAATAATATATAAAAAATTTCCAAATAACTGCCCCATTTCGACACAGATTTGGAATATATGGAGCGTGCATTATGGGACCAGTCATGTATGGCTGGGTGAGGTCTGCTGCTGTTATTTGGCCCAAGTCCGGTTTCCGATCATCATTGTCAAAAGCAGTAACTGAGCAATTCTCAGTTGATCCCGCATTAATATGCACTTTTTTATTTGTAATGTCGTTGTTTGAAGGGAAGACTCTAGCTGAAGCCGACGATGAAGTATGTAATCAAATCAACAGAATAGAATTTTTATTCTTATTTATTTTTGTCATTTTGTTTAATTCAACAATTATCATATCTCTTTTCCAGCTCCGGAATAAATTTGTAGACACGTATAAAGTTGGGGTGGTGTATTGGCCGATTGTCCAAACGGTATGTGAAATGTGGATTGTTCTGCTACTACATCTAGATAGGGCAAAAAATATGATCAAACATATATGTACAGTGCACTTTCTTTAATTCGAACCTCGCCTCCCGCTTCGAACTATTCCGATCGATAATTCGAACCATATTTTTTTTCATATAAAACCAATATTTTTACATTAAAAAATAATGCTACGATGATATTCCATCTGTTTTATCTCTTATTTCAATGAGACGACTGATTTTGATGACAAATCAAAATAAAACTGTGGTGGGATAATCAACAAATGCACAATGCGCGTTTGCTTGCCTATTTTTTTTAAAAAAAAAACAAAGAATTTTATTTTCAAAATAAGAAGTATCGAAAACCATTTGAATATTGGTTCCGCTTGCAGTGATGCTTCTTTTATGTACAATTTTTTAATTCGATCACTTTGATTTTATGCATACATATATGTATGTATATACGTGCAAATGGTTCTGAAAGACTTTATTCATATTGTGATTGACTTGCTTACATTCGCTTCCAAATTCAAATGAAACATTTGAAGAAATGCATCGCATTTCAATCGGAAATTTAGAATTGACATCCCAAAAAAATAATTTTTTTTTATTCAAAAAGCACTCTGTAAAGGGCATTCATTTTGCTTAGAAGTGTTTTGTATGGTAAGTACATGCACGGGATGCATAAAACTCTTGAATTTGACACGTTTTTGAAAATTTTGAAAACACTCTCGTTAATTCGAATTTTCGTTAATACGAACAGGTCGATTACCCGACGAGTTCGAATTAAAGAGTGTGCACTGTGCTTTGAAACGAATGTCTACGGACCATGGCAGGTATAACGATGACTATAAGCTGGTGTACTATTTCAAGTATTCATATCCGTGTCAAAATTAAAAATACTCATAACATTTTGGAGCAGGTTGATGAAAATTAAGATAATACGTAAAGCCTCAAATGAAGTTGCAGTGTTATTCGAATGGCATGAAATAAGAATGAGCTCAAATTTTGATGCATATTAAAGAGCAAAATAGAGTTTTTTTCATATAGATTTGTTGTTTTTACATGTACCAAATTTGAGGTTATTCTTATTCAAATCCATTCATTTGTGATTCAATTTTTAATTAATATATCCATTAGCATTAACAGGAGGTGAGATGTGTGACCATTTTTATTCTCAATTCGACAAATGTGTAAGCTCGATTAATTACATATACTAGCGTTTACATAAGAAATATTGGCTCTGTTGCATACGACAGTTCGCCAGTCAAAGCTAACTGAAAATACAATAAAAGGCATTCTCTATATAAATACACAGAAATAAAATAATATTCTGAAAAAAATTAGCAGGAAGTGTGATCACTAGTAATAAATGATGCACACAAATAAATGAGAGGTACAAATTACATGTTGCAGTGAATATTTTTTGGATTCATGCAGTGAAATCGTGTAACTTTCAAAAATCATGTAAAAATGTATGGCAATGTTCCCACGGTCAAATCACCTTAACGAAAATGGCTAACTTATAATTATTTGACCATTTTCTTACGGAATCAATACAATATATGTCACCGATTGGTTTCTGTATAATATTCATGGATTGTATATACAAATATTTTGAAAGGTGTATGACTAATACACGCATACGCATTGGGCTCAGTTGTCGAAGTGCTGTCAAATGCGTATACGTGTATTGGTCGTCTGCTTCTTACAATATTTCCATAAAAATTATAAATATCATACAAAAACCAACCGGTGACGTATATTGTATTGATTCTGTAGGATAATTGTCAAATAATTATGAGTGTGCATGAATGTCAAAAGAATCAATGTCAAACTGAACTTTTTTGACTGCACAAGTATATATTTTGTCAAACTACACGAAATTTACACGAATTTATTGCATAAATCCAAAAAATATATATTATTACAATGTGTAGTTTATATTATTTATACCTTTGTGTGTAATTGGTATTTATTTATTTATTACGAACGCTAAATGTATACCAATATATACAAGAGCTACGCAGTAACTCATGTATGCTGGCAAAGTGCCCAATACGGTATAAATTCCGCTCATAGAACGACTTAAACAAAGAAAATTACAGGGATGGGAGGTATCTACGAGTGACTATAGATACCAAATTGAATCCGGGAAATCATGGATAATGACCGAGAGACACATAATATATTCAAAAAATATTTGTATATTCCAAAGAAGACTCATAAAATAGTATATATAGAACTCTCTTTATGTTTGTCTCTCTCCTCTGCGAAAGTTATCATAAGCATGGGTGAATATGCGCGTATCAATCAAACAAAAGATTAAATTTGAGAATAATTATAAAGTTTTTTTTTGTATATTCAATTATGTTTCGATTCTATGCTGGTGTCTTTTGGTCATTTTGATGTTTCGTTTGAACTTTCGGTACTCATTTCCCCCTCGTATGCTACTAAACAGAAATTAACCAAATACAACTCATTGCACTGTCAAATCATAAACTTACGATACGGAAAATGTCTATTTAGGCTATTTCGCTCTCATACGGTCGTTAAAGGGAAGTTAAACTTCGTCTATTTACGAGAAATTGCATAAAATGTTATGGGTTGCTATTTGGTTTCATTTCATGTGGAATTCTTGACATTATATTCTGTGTAGCTTATCTATATTTATTAGAATCATCAAATTGACTGAACAATACTTCACTTAAGTAATTTAATGGAATTTATCTAGTCAATTGTTATTTTGCTAATTTCAGATAAATTTCTCATTCGTTCCGATTCGAAATCAAGTGGTTTGTACGAGTTTTTTTAGCATGCTGTGGAGTGCTTTCCTCGCATACGAAAAGAACCAAAGAAGCAGAGGAAAATCTACAGATGAATAAATTGTGCACAGTTGATAAATGATATAAATAGATATATTTGAATTAAATTTTGAGTTGTGATTTGAGATTTTAATAATAAAAACATTGTTTGTTTGTTTGAGATAATTTCAAATTTTGAAATTTGATATTGAAAACATCGATTAAATTTCAAACGTGAAATATACATTTTATTTTGTTCTTCATACAAATAAAATTTCGGGAGCCGGTAAGGTGTTGAATTTATTTCAATTGAAATTTATTCTTTTATAAATGATATCATTTGTGACGAAAAATTCCAAACCTTATGTCAAACTTTGAGATCCAAAAGTCGAAGTCCATTTATTTATTCGGTAATTTCTATTACTTAGATGAAAGAGTATACTCTCAAGATATTATGATTCAAAATTATTTGGATACATTGTTATTTCGAAATAAAATTATAATAAATGATTACTTAATCTAATGTTCGAAAAAATACCAATATTTCCTGAAGATGAATAACAACTGCTACTATTTTTTTTGTCTTACAGCGATATGAGTTGTGGAAAAATATGTGTAAGGAGGCAATAATTGGATTTATGTGCGCGTGTGTTTAATCTATATGAACCGATGGGAAGAAAACATACCTTCAGTAGAGATTAAAAAAATATTGAAATTCTAACTATTTGGGAGAAATAATGCATCAAGGTAATATTGGAAATACAATTGAAACAAGAATCAATTCGAAACTGAAGGTTAGTTTTCTTCCCACCGATTCATATATATATATATATATATATGTATATATATATATTTACATTAATTATGTTGGTTTTATTTTCTCAACATTTTAATCAATTCAACACAGAATAAATTCCATCTGAGGTATATTATAGCATTTCATTGGCATATAATTCTTCGAACACTAACTTCTGCATTTTCATTCTTAAGCGCAATTTTTGGATTGGACTCAGTTCGGACATAAATGGCTGTAGACTTAATAAAAAGTGATAATCATCGTTCATAATTCGGTCACCGATTTCGGATGAGTCAGCCACAGTCAACAAATCCATTGATGTTGAATTGAGAATTCGTTTTTTCGAATTGTGATGCGTTTCTGAGGATTGAAATAGATTGGCCATGCTGTTCGCTGTCGGTGATTCAGGGTTTTTTCGCTTTTGCATCGAGTTTTTGGCAATATCAAGTGTTTCCTGTTTGATGGATTTTACCTCCCTCACGTCCGTCCCACGCTCGATTACATTGTACTCATTTTGTGTGTATGATTCGAATACTCCGAGTTTTTGTGCAGCATCCATCGATTTGGAATTTCGAGAACGCATATGATCAGCTGCATATTTGAAATGAATAAATGAGTAGATTGTATAAATTTATATTTCACTTCGTTCATCTAATAAAGTCAGTAAATCATTTTCAATTGTGATGAGGGGTGGAAATTAATGCAACCGCATCATGCTGAACTCAAATGATTGCGCTTGCTATTTCCTGTGATTATTCTACCGATGTAAACATAAACACTCGAATACACACAAACAATCGCGAACGCACGCATAGAGAATGAGAGAGAAAGAGAGAGAGAGTGAAAATAACAATGTATTCACTCTTTGTATTGCCCATGATCCTCTTCACTTTCTGTTTGTCTGTCTGTTTGTTTGTCTGTCGGTCTGTCTGCACATGTTCGTAAACAGTGTTTTTTATACATAGCACTCCATACATTATACACAGTTTTAAGATGTGATTCTCCTCTCCTCTTCATGCAAAGTAATAAAATGCGTGCTAAAGCTAATTTCATAAGCATATTTAATGTTGAAATACAAAATATTTGAACTTAAAAATTCAAAATTCAAAATAAAATGAAATGGAACTTTTATCTAATGCTCGAAAATGAAAATGAGAGACAAAAGTGATTTGAGTCAAATTCAAAGTTTGTTTGTATACATACCTAAGAATAAGAGAGATCGATAGTGTGTCCATTTCGAATCGAATTCATGTGGCTGAATTATCAGGTCACCGGCGTCATTACGTGGAATGCGCTTAATTTCAACACGAAACATATCACGCAGGCCTTTCCATTTTGCTTTTAGAACGGGAACTAATCAAAACATAGAAAAAAAACGTCAAACTGTCAGATTTGCACTTAAAAAATTGTACTTATTTATCTTACTCGAAGTTCCAAACTTCTTCGACAAGCTGCTCCAAGTGGACTCTGTGAGTGATTTGTTGCTTCCGCAGTTGCGATTCCAAATAATTGAATTCCTATAAATGTCTTCAATGAATTGCTCGGTGTCGATGCCAGCTGACATCCTAAATGTATGTTCCAATCACTGTATGTATATGCGAGAATTGTAAAAATGTAAGTTTACGCGCTAGTTGACAAAATTTCGATTCGAATATCAACGATGGTCGGAAATTTTTTCGAAAAATGTCGAGAAGAACAATGAAAACCACGGTGGAATTGAAGAATTGCTGTTCGATATTTTGCAGAAAGCGTTTGCATGTGCAAGCGATTCTCGCTGTACTAAACTGAGACTCATTTTAGTGTATTCTAAATGCTTCTCTCCGTGATCAACAGTCGTAGCGAATGTAGCTTGATTGCGGTACAGGCACACAAAATTGTAGCTGGTATTTTGTATGTTATTTTTTCGTCATTTCTTATTTTTGCTACTCCTTTTTAGCTTTAAACGTTGTTAAATCGCACGCTTCTCTTACAAATACACACGTGTCGTTTGCATTGGCATCGTGAGCGTCAACATCAGTCGCCTAGCTAGCAGCTCCATTCTGGCAGAGCGGCACACTAGCAGCTTAAAAATGTCTGCTTTACTGATGTCACAGCATTGTGTATGTGCATTGGCATTTTCTTTTTTTTCTATACCACGAAAAAAGGAATGGAAGAAAAGAGAAGAATGGTAAACGATAACATGAATAACATCGAGAGTCTAGTGTGAAACTAACTCGAAACATTAATGAAATGAACAGAAAAAAGTGATTAAGAGTATTATTGTTGTTGCAACGTACACACACATTTACACGCAAATAACATATAGAACACATGTTGAGCCATCGTTTTGCATTCGCACCAGCCTCCTTTGTTCAAACTGTATGTCATAAGTAATGTTTTTTAGCGAACAGACGAGCAAGTGTGCGCTACACATTATATTCAATAATATTGATGCGCTATGTGCGTGAACATAATAAGAAATACTGACTTTTCGAATTTTATTAAGTTTAGGTAAAAAAAAACAAAAATTCGGCTTGAATATTCCAAATTTGATAGTTGTGTTTTTTTAGTCAGAAAATTCATTTTAATTATTTATTTCTAATAGTAAAATCTACGTCAATTCGAATCTAAACCCAAATATTTCACAAAATCTCTATTATTCAGTCATTATCACCACGGATATATAGGATTTTGCTGAATATTTGAAATTTTCACTAGCATTTACAGAATATAACAAATAATGGTGAATTTGTGCATATATGGGTATTTTTTCACAAAATTCTGTACTCGGCTATGGAAGCGGATCTGTTCTCGGCTCTGGATAGGATGGACCAGGCCTGTTCTTGGAAGTAGTCAGATCAATCCTGAGAAGCCACTAAAATTCGCTTCTAGAACCGGGAGCAATTGCGAAATACACTGAGGATCCACTTCCATAATTTTTTCTGGAATTTAATCAAATATTAACAAAAGCAGTTCTGCATATCTGTAATATCTACCAGAAGTGTTCATATTGGTCCATATCTGTTAAATTGTAAATATTTGTTGGAATTCATTCTTATTTTTTAGTTTTTAAAGCGTTCAATTCCCCTTGGCCGATTAGTTCAATTTTCATCGATTGTATGTATTTGGACGTACATATACAAAGCGCGAACTGAAGATTTTTTATCATTCTTCACGAACGGCAGTGATTGCACACATAAGATCCCTTCGAAGCATTTTGGGCAACCCTTTCATGGGCCCCTTCTGAGGTCAATTTTATTACTACGAGGATAGTTGAACCGCTAATAAAAATTAGTCAAAAAGGAATATCTGATGGACGATTATTGAAAGAGCTTCACTGATCTTTAAATCATTTTATGTTGGTGTTCTATTTTACAAAAATACAGAAAGGTGCTTTTGAGCAGTGAGAAAAATCGTGAAAATGTACCTGTATATCGTAAATTTGCTGTACCGTCCAGCAAAACCTATTTTGACTGCACGTGGTCCCTGATTTTCTGTTTTATTCTTTATAGAGTAGTACAATATGCAAGTAATCTTGAAACAGAGAAATAATATGCCTTGAATGACAATATAGTAATATTTAGCTTCAATTTTCTAATTTGCCATCAATACGGTAATATTTTGACATGTATTTTTTTTTATTACTTAAATGTACACAAAAAAGACATCTATTAAATTCCAATCGTTTTAAAATTGATGAATTATACAAACCGGATTTCAAATATCTAGCAGACAAACAGTTCCAGTGTATGAAATTCTGATCGCATGAAAAAAAAATATAATAACATAATATATGAAATTCAAATTTGAGTATTTTGGTTTTGAATTATGGCTTAATGAGTTACGGAAAATTATAAAATTGGGCGCATTGAATTTATCCGTTACGTGGGTCACATACACACAAACTGATTTATCTGATAACATACGGTAGCGGGAGAATGCATAAAAGTACGGTTCGCGAAGCAAACGCAACAATTTTCCGAAATGTACATATTCTACTGGTTCTGTGTCGCATATCTGGCTGTCATTCCATGTGTAATACACGGGGTGAGAAAATGTAATTTTTCCAATTTAACCGATCTATTTCATTTTCACTAATTTAAGGATGAGATTCAAGCCGATTTCAATAACATTGCCGACGCTAAACAGAGTTTAGACGAAAAAAGCAAAGATATAAATGATATGAATGCAGATGTAAGCAGAAATGAATCGAAAGATTTAGTAAGTGAAGGTGGTTTAAACAATAGCCAGCGTGCCGCCCTTGGTGAAATTGAAAAAATAAAAAAAATTGCAGAAATTCTGGAAAACTTTGTTCTTCCAACCATTGTTGACAGTCAAAGTGCTCCTAAACCAAATCAGACCAATGCTACTAGATCATCCGTAGTAATACCCAGTGTTTCATCCGATCCGATTAAAATCATACCGAAAGGCTTAAAGCTGCTGCAGCATCACGGCACGATCACATCAAATGGGGACGATGGTAGTAAATCAAATCCATAATATGATGACAACTGATATCAATCACATGCACCGATTTGAAACGATGACTTCTAACAGGCTTCAATGTTTTTAAATAAATCAAAACAAATATCATGTATTCAATAGTTCACGAAGAACAGATTATCGTTCGCTGATATTATCTAGTATTCTAGTTGTTAGCAATGGAATGCAGGAAATATATTCGCGACATCTGCCGTTTCAACACAGATTCAATGTGTTTGGTTTCATTGTGCTTCAATAGCATGTTGCTTTTGCTCTTGAATGCTGACTACTGCATTTATTGTTTATTTTTTCGTTTATCATTTTTCGATTTTCTAAATAATTGCACAGATTACTTAGATTGAACATTAGTTGAAATAAAACGAAATTTGATGAGCTTATGCGATTTGTCTAAAAATTGAACAATATTAAACGATTAAGTTTGAATTTGGTTGAAATTTAAACATATACATAACCTCACTAGGATTGGATGACATAAAGCTGACATGTGAGTGTGCCTCTAAGAAAACGAATTGTCAGACTAACATTCAAAGTGATTTAGAAATCTCTTATATCGTCGGTTTATTCGTTTATTATTAGTAAATCTGATCGGAGTCAGCTATTTTAATGAGTTTCAACGACAACATCGTTTGTAAATCAAAGCATTGGTAACAGTTTTTAATGATTTCATTTGATCAACTGATGTAAAATATCTATTTAGGTAAACACACAATTTTAGATAATTTAACTTGAGCTATCTATTATTTCTTTAATACATATATTTTCAGTCGCTCCTTTGTAATATTCCCGTATTGAGCATCTAGACGATTTTCGGATGAACGAAACTTACCTAACTGATCATTTACCAGTGTACGCATCCAAAGTAAATTTACATTCATGTATTTAAGTCCACGAGAGTTGAAATTGTCACACAAAAATCACCTCATGGCAAGATATATTTTCATAGCAAAGCAAGAGATGAAATGCGTATGACCATTTTTATTTTCAGGCACTCATTTACAATTTATTTATGTAAGATATATCAAATATTTTCAGAATTTGCATTGAAATCAATTTCATGATGTCTATCAATGGATCTGGAGACATTGCCCAAAAATATTCAATGAGATCGCGCGAGCAAATCGAAAGTTTCATTGAAAACGTTCTTCGTAAAGATCTAAAAGAATACGAAATATATATAAATAAGATGAATTCCGAAATCATGGAATTTGTTCAGCTTAAAAATCTTTGCGAAAACATTACGCAGCATCTATCGAATGGATTTAAAACACAAATGAACATCGGTGGAAATTTTTTCATGTCAGCTAAAGTACCTGATTCCAGCAAGATTATGGTGAATGTTGGCCTAAATTACTATATCGAATTCACGACGGATGAAGCCATACAATTCTGTGATTTCAAAGTCAAGTCATTACAAAATGAGGCGAACGTGATACGAGAAAAAAGCATCGATATCCGAGCACAAATCAAATTAGCACTACTTTGTATTGCTGAAAGGGAAAATCTGCTGAAAACTTCGTGAGAATTCAGAGTCAAAAAAACTACTAAACCATAGAATTACCAAATTTAATTATTACCGAATAAATGGAGAATTGAGGACATACTAAATAAAGGTGATTCCAAAACTATTTTCTAAGTTAGTGCAAAGAGTGTTTCAATAGAAAAAAAAAAATACAGCGATAGCTGGATTATAAACGTTTTTGGAATTTTTGAATTTATACCAATATGTCAATAGAATTCGTACAATTAAAGTCACGTCAGTTATACGTTTGTGTGTATGCGTGAGTTGCATTGAACTGAAATGTGTAGACTATGATTACTATGATTACAAATGTGCGCACTATCTAGTGAGTATCTATCTAAAATCGAGTAAACAAGTCATCACGGAAAATTTCGAATCGATTAATTTTCGGATCGTTTTTTTCGGTTTTATCCAAAATATTAAGTAAATTTCATGTATTATTACAGCAATTGTAATTTTTAATTTTACATTGTGAACAATGTGAGGCCACCATTACAAAATGAACCAGACGCCGCAAAGCATTGATGGTCTTTAATCGCTTGTTGTTGTTGTTGTTGTAACAATGTTTACGAAATCATTGGAAAATCCTATTTAATGTGTAATGTAAATACAATTCGAATTTTTATATCAACGTGTATTATGAACAAATCCTTAAATTGAAAGAATGGATTCGAAACAGAGTATATCGAATTTTCAAAGTCGTTTTATTATCTGTCCAACTAATTCTGTGGAAACGGAATTTTCTAAACGCTATTTCACAATATTGTCGAAAATGTCATGCATACTTCTAAGCAAACCAAATTCGAAAAATGTACTTATTATTTTATTCGAATACGGTTAGGATACTAATGGATTGGTTAATTTTGTGTTTCCCAAAGTTGGGATACGGTTGGGACACGCTTTCCCATTTTGTTCATCCGTGAAGACCACTTGTTAACAGTCGTATAATTTTGTGTTCAGACGGCAAATTCAGATGCTCAAACGGTTACTTTGAATTAATACTAAAATACACGCACCAAGTTGTTCAATGCTGAAATAAGGGCGGCGACTAGTTCGATCGTTTGTATTGAGTTATTGATTCATAGTAGCCGTTTGATTTTCAGCTTCATATATGCATATATCTGCCTTTTAGGCTCTTTTTACCTGGACTGTAAGAATCCCGACTTGTAAAAGTCCTGGAAAAAAAGAATAAAAAATGAAATCATATGCACATTTCACAAAAAGCAAAAAATTGCAATTATATATATTTGAATTTTAAGGTACTTAAGAGATTAAAGACCTATTTTTCACAATAATTGTTAGATACAATGACATCAAATTTGCATGAAGATGAGTGAATATCATATTTGTTAGAGATTTAAGATGCTATTGATTTAGCCCTGCTTAGATTGTTGATTTTTACATACAATTCTAATAAATTCGTTGATTTCTTGTAGTGAACCCTTCAAGCGGTTCAATCAATATATTTTTAGGTTGTTGTATTTTAAATCCTTCTCGGTCGAATGCAATTTTTCGATTGTTTGAAACTGCTGCCGAGTGGTGCTGTGTTGACTCAGCTAGCTGAGCATTGTTGTCAGCGATGGTTTGTTACGAATTAACCATTGAAACTAATAGCATTATCTCAAACAATGTTTGATTCTTGATAATAATTAACGGAAAGGAGAAAAAATCCACCAAAATGAAGAATAAATAACTTTTTTCTCGCAGCGATTTGAACTGAATTCAATTTCGAAATTACATCTTAGTATCTGTAACACATGATTTGTAAAAATATTTGGAACCTCTGGTTAGTCATTTTTACGCTTCAATGAAGGTTCGAATCGATGAGCTCTTATATTAAATAATTAAAAAGAAATTAATCAAATTACTACCCGAAACATTTTGCAAATTTCGTAAAAGATATTTACATTTTTAGATTACATTTGTAATGAAGAGTAATCTGAAGAAGAACTTCGAACGGAAAAAAGAATGTGTTTAATTCATTTGTGTGTGTGCCACAATTGCCTGAAGCACCAATAACATTTGAAGTTGATCATTATATATTCGTAAAAAGGTTATTTTGTTTTTTGTTCCGTATGTTCACATTTCTCTCTCTCTCTATTTCTCTCTAGTATATATAATTCTTGATTAAAATGTCTAATTAACTACAATTTATATTCCACATTATAGCTAGTAAATTCGTTGAATTAATTTTTTGGTAGTACCTTCTTTTCTTAAGCGTTGAATTAATTGTGTCTCTTTATATTGACTTTTATTCAAAGGTATGCTGAAGTACATTTATAATATGTGGCTTATTTGTTGCATTTGCTTATTTTTTGATGACATTCAAAATGTTCCGAAAAATTCGCATATTTCAACAATTCTTGGAATATGTTCATAAAATACATGTATTTCTTGTTAGATTGTTGAAAATTCAACAATAATATTTATTGATCAGCCAATGAAGAGTAATCTGATTAGTTATTTGTTATTTATGGAAACAGTAAATAATTTTTCAAGTAGAATAGAGTAGAAGCTGTTCATCCTTTCTTATTTGAACGTTTTTCATGTTTAAAATTGTTTTATTGAGAACAATTGAATTCATATATTCTCAAATTCGCATTGACATTGTCTATGAGGCAAGCCCACGCCCCACAAATAAGTTGGACATATCTTTAGTACAATGAAATTACGTGGTTCTGTTACTCGTTCCACTTTCATTGCAGTCTATTTCCTATTTTTAACTTCGACTCCAATTTTATTTTTAAATTCAACCATTAAATTATTTATAATATTTCTTTTTCACTTGATTCATATCTTTTTCAGAATATTCGGGTCAATGAGTATATGAAACTACGTACTCAAATCGTTTGTGCCATACATAAAAGTTAATGATATTATCCGTTTGATATTTCTCCCAGCGTTCGAAACCGTGAGATGGCGTTAAATATTCGTTTGCAACACAAAAACCCCTACAACCATATACCGATTTATTCACCAAGTCAGAAATCAGAGACCTCAATTTCGCCCATTCATAAATTATCGTATATATAAATAATCGCATGCTACACACAAGCAAATCTCTATTGAAACGTCAAAGCTTTTAAGCGTCCAAGAGATTGTTTAGTTTCTTTTAATAATTCTTTAAATTTTGTGAATCAATCATTTCGATTTTAAAAATTGAACTCTAAAAATATATTTTTTAATGAAAACAATAATTTAATTCCACTGGAAAAGGGGCCGAAAAAACCTCTTCTCTTTATAAATTAGGCCACAACCATTTATCTTAACATAAAGTCTTCTATTATATCTGTCATATTTGTCTTAAAGCCAATAGGTTTTAGAGAAACCAAGCCATGTGTTTGGCTGTACAGCTCGGGATGTTTTAATATATCCCCCAGATATCAATCGCGTTTTGTACTTGTGTGCATCCATGTGTCATCTATTGGAATCCACTGAAGAGAGGTACACTCTCATGCACTTCAATGCGAAACACGTCATGCTGCATGAAATTTATGGGTTGTATAGCTGGCTATTGAGTACAGCCTGAGTTGTACAGCTAGTCAAATACATTATTTGGAGAAAACAAGTGACAAATATTTCATCATGAATTTTGGATTTACGTTGAGCGAGCAAATGTGGTGTCTCTATTTGTCTCATGCGAATGTTGTGTTAACTATGGAGTGGTTTCACACAATGCTACAGACTAAACGAAAATGTACAGAAGATTTTCCTTGAATATTAGGACATTTGCATTCATCAAAGCTGAAATCTGTCTAAATGAAAATAACAGAAGCCACACCTGGTGAATGTACTTCACTTGAATGTGTATGTGCAATTGAATCAGATTAATTCATATTATGTTGTTGCATAACGACAAATTTTTTTGATGGCATTGTTGTACATGCATTTAAACGTTCTTATGTTGGATTCTCGCCACGATTTGAATTTGAATGCTCTTCCAATACATGTAGAAATTTCAAGAGTTAAGAATTAAATGAATCGCTTAGAATAATGAGCTCTTAATATATTTTTAAAATCGCTCTCATGTGAAAATAAAAATGCAATATATATCTTATTTGTTGGAAAATTTTGGGAGAACCTTACAATATTCTACAGATATTAGCTTGTTAAACTTGCTACAAAAATGAAATTTCATATCACTTATGGTGGTCACAAAAATTCGGTAATACTTTGTTGAACTTTTATTTTCCCATTGTTTCATGTTGCTCTTTCAAAATTCAAATAAATTAGTCCAAGAGCCAGTGAATATTATTGTAATGCCGAGCCTGTCGAAAGCAACAGGGTAACATTTTAACACATATACGAGGCATGGCAGCCATGATTGTTCATTCTGCTGTTAACTTCCAAGAAAATAAGTTAGTGATATTAACATTGAAAAGTACATAGAATACAGATGGAAATTCCAGTGAAAATCGTGAAATTAAGTCATTATTTCCATATCAGTTCTCATCGAAGCATCGCTCGCAGCGAATATGGATTTTGACAGTGAAGCTACTGTAATAGAATCACGCCCAATTTTCGATAACGTGGTGCGCAAAAATGACGACAATCAGCCGCCACCGCCGAATAATTACAATTTGGCGCCCGATGAACCGCAGCAGCTACCAATTGGTAATGAAAATCCACCGCCTGATACACCGCAACAATCACAGAATGAAAATCTTCCACCCGATGCCTCGAAGCGACCTCTGCAACCGCCACCACCGAATCAAGTCGACATCAAACTTCAGCAAGTGAACCGAGAGCTCGAATTGTTGCGATGAAAACATGAATTGCAGCAGATTAAAAAGAATTACCGGAAATCGAAGGAAAGAAATTCGATTTCGATGCATTTCATGCCACTGGTGCTGGGCCAAGACTTCCGAATTTCGCTGCCCCTTCGATCACTGCCGCCCCACCTGGTTCACCGCTGCCCGTGCGCCCGCTGTCCCGATGGGACAAATTTGGAGCTTTAATTACTGGGCATTTAGATATTTTCAGTCCCAGTGCCAAGCGCCAGGACGTCCTCAGAATAGTTGCTTCAAGTGCCATTCAATGGATCACCGGCATCAAAATTGCCCGCACCGTTGCGTTGCTGTACCCGCCGCTGTTTGTGCTAAGATGCCACCAGCCAAAAGAGAAGGCGCTGCTGGTTACGATGCGTTGGTTGAACAGCTGAATTTATTGTCACTTATGTTTATAAATTCACTACGAGATCCGAAAGTTAGTATCGCAATTGAAGAAAGTCTAAACATTAGAGTTAAGTCAGTTGAAAATTTAGAAACTGCTATCAATGTAATTGAAAAATTTAGCGAAATTATTGAAATCGAAGTCGACAGATCTGAAGAAAGCAAACTTGAAGTAGAATGTAACGTAATATCCGATGCGAAATTGTTTGAAGTATCACAATTAGATTTAAATGTTTGAGAATTGTTCGCAAACTAGTAATAAGTTTGTATCAGACACAGTCAGGACGGTCGATGTAATGCGACATTTATGCATGGTTAGGGTAATATATTGAAACCGACCTCAAGCATGTCAAAAGAAACAGTGTGACATTTCAACACACATACGAGGCATGACATCCATGATTGTTCATTCTGCTGTTAACTTCCGTGAAAATAAGACATGTAATGGACATTGAAAAAGACATAGAATACAGATGGATAAAATAAAGATTTCCGTAGGTCATTACACGTTAAGAAAAAGGGGAGCCTCGGCGTGCTTATTAAATGATTTCAATTTACTGGAGCCTCCTCCACAGTTTCGATAGCCCCATAACATATATCGTTGGAAAGCACTTGTCACGAGGCAACTCTGGGCCAAATTTCAAGTGCGTCTAGCGTGTGGTTTGCCGGCAATACCCTTACTTGATTTAAAATTTCGTAATTTTTCTTGAAGTGACAAAACAATTCCTTCGGATATGAACGGAGAATATACCGTAGGAAATCTTAGACCAAGCGATAAAAATGTAACAGTTGGGTTTTTCGGAATTCGAAAATTTAAGTGTGGAATTTTAGCTAAGTATGATCGAAAATTCGAAAAACCATAAGCTATTGTATGGGAGCCATCTCTCCCCAAAGGTTGACCGGGGGATACCACAATATGAATTTTACGCGGTACTCAAAACTCTACAACATAATACATTTTCAGACACTTTCAACTCATCGTTTTCGAGAAACATCAAATCAAATAAACTGAACATTTTGTATGGGGTCCACCAGAAGGGGGGCAACTGGAGGGAGGGGGGTCTAATCAAAAATATATCCCGAGGCACAGTCGAAAAAATCTTAACCTGAAAATGTTAGACCGATCGGACTAACCGTTTGGGCTGTATTCCGTGAAGATGCAAATGAACAAATAAATACAGTCAGTGACGATCCAAATACTTAATATGAAAACACCGTTTTCATCCGAAATCTTCAAATGTTTCATATTAGGTAATTCACATTAAGTAAAAGTATTTCAGATCGCAACAATAAAATGTATCCTTCAGCAAAATACGCGCCCGCACTCCTAGATATGTCGCAAAATACTATGATATTTTTATTACAATTATATTGAGGTCAAAAAAATCAAATTCAAAATAAACGCAATTAAATTTTTGTTTATGCATGTTAATCTCTTCCGTTTTATTTAGCTGGGCTAAAATGAATTCGCTTGGTTTTGAAAATTGCATTGAACGTATCAATCGCATCAACTAACAAAACATAAAATGTAGATGTTTTGAATTTGAGTCTTATTGACCTTCACAAACTTGTGACAAAAAAATATAATACGGGAATATTTTTTTATTTTTCAATCGTTCGGGCGCGAATTTTGTTGAGCAACAAACAATAACAAGCATTTATAGACTATTTGTGCCTTTCTGCATCTGGTCTGTTTTACGAAAACGTATACATCTCTAACAATCCCTCTCCACAAACCCTGATGTGGCGCTCTAAAAAACTTTTTTGTTTGTAATTTTAACTAAATCATTAAATTAGCACTATGAAAGTGACAGAAATTTGATGACGTGATTATAATATTCACTGGCTCTTAGTCTACATATATGAATAATAAGCTCTGTTCTTATTATTCTAGCTGATTCAAATGTTGTCCAGATTGTCAGAAACATTTTGAGTTTGTTAAAAAATATCACTTTTTCGTTTTAATAACACAAAATACTCGAATTTTTGAGCCAATTTGGTAGCATATTTAAGGAAACCAGCTCACAAAATCAGAAAATTTACTCAATCAATTAGTTTCTCAACCAATTTTTTCACAAATTACTATTTGATTTTAGCAGATCATTCTTTGTTAGATTTATATTGTTTCCATTTTTTAATTATTTAATTATTTCATTGAATAAGACACACAAAAAGGAAGAAATAAATTCTGAGATGAAAAATTTTCTTTTTTGTTTATCCGATTCATTATCAAAAATATATGTTATAAAAAATTTTGTTCCGCCAATTTTCTATCCCTACTTAGTTGAAACAATACAGCTTAGCAAAATTTGGGACATTCTTATTTCATATCTAACAGCACTTAGATATAAGATCTTAAAATAGGCGAGAAATTTCGTGAATTCTTCCTGTGTGGGCTAGCGAGGCTAAACACGGTTTCTGCTTTGAAATAAGTAAATGACAATATTGCAATTTTTCAACATGCATCAACGGGTATCACAAACTTTCTTTCAATTTAGTAATTCTTCAAAATGAGACAGTCCTGGATGAATGTTTTTATTGGGATTGGTTATTGGAAGAGTACTAAAAGCAATACATCATTGAAACAGGATCGCTTCAGTTTTGATGCGTCACCACAATGAAATCTGAATGCGTAATTTTGAATCATTTTTCTTTTCAACTGAACAAAATTCAACGAAAGCTCATCGAAACCGAAAAATGAACAAACACGATATGGAAATAATATAAGAAATGCTCTTTTTGACAATTGGATTTATAAAGTCTCAAATTAATTTTTGAGTCTCAAATAATGTAATATTTTGGGCTCGTCATAATCAAGGTGACATTGCAAAACAAATTTCAATTTTGGTGCTGGTGGCGCCACGAACATTGTTGAACCTTTGGAAATACGGTGAACTACTGAACCGTAGTATTCCATGTCGTCATCTTGGTCATAATCAATACTTCTCGTGGCAATAAAGAATGTTTAATGTGTATGTGGCGTTTTTGTCAGTTTTCTATATTGGTGTACCAATTTGATATTTTAGATCTCCCGTAAGTAATTATCGATATTATTAATTTCAAGGCACTACGGCATTGGTGTATTTAAATACTTGCTTGACAGCGCCCCAAGCGGATCCCAGTATAAACATGCTGAGATTTGCAGACACAAGCGCTGAAATGAAAGTCATGCATGCTTATACTGGGATCCGCTTGGGGCGCTGTGGTACTATTGCATTGCCGTAGTGCCTTGATTGATTCGATATTCGAGCTCGCACACTTTTATAGCACAAAGTCGCATCAAAATACTACCAAAACCAAAGAAATGAACATTATTTTCTTCATACAAATACTAGATTCTGCCCGACTAATTGATACAATGCAAAAAATTAAAATGAAAAAGTAATCCAATCATCAAAGTAGAGTAATGGCCGATTGTGGAGAAATTCGCTTAAAATGGGTTGATATGTATTAATGAAGTAAATATTATGAGTATTCAAACTGCCCGTGTGAAAAATTAATGATTGACTGACTGACTGGCTATTAAAATTTCTATGAAAATCAATCAACTTTTATCGCCTCACAACCATCCGGCTAATTTTACACAATTTTGAATTATTTCCGTTTTGAAATGCATTCAGCCGGCTTAGTCACTTAAAATCAGCTAAAGTCGGCTAAAATCGAATATCTCATTCGACTTTAGCCAATTAACTCAATTTCAGCTATTTTCTTTTGTCTTGACATTTTTTTTTCAATTAGTCTGCTGACGTTGCATCTGCTGTGTGCGTTGATAAAAAGCATCCACAATTTTTGAGTTCTCGCAATTTTTTATATAATACATTTCAATCGACTTTAGATGAATCTCCTCACGAATCGGCCAACACTCTGCTATTGGATTTCTTTTCACCTGTATTTTTTGTTGTCGAAAACACAGTCCAATATTTCATCATAAAACGCATCTCATGTATACAGGTTATTTGGTTTTAATGTCCATTTTGTGCTGTAAAAAATTGACATAAAGAACGATGAAAGATTTGAAAAGAATTCTGCACTGTCTTTTTGCTATCATGTCAAATACTTACAACCAAACATAGAATTTTTACACTTAGTGTGCACATTTCGACAGACTTGAATGTTTGCCGCAACAACTCTTGAATGAGTGAAAATAAGTGAAAAAGAATTTCCGATTTTACATCAATCGGCGCTGATGTCCGCTGATGCGACGCTCATTTAAATGTGTATATTGTAAGATGTATATGGCTATCACTAGCTCATCCATGTCTCCGCTGCAATTAGTGCGAGTAAGACATTTTGACAACTAGGCTCTTGATTTTTTTGTTACATTACTTGAAGCATCGACAGCTGTTCAATTATTGGAGCACTTTTATGCGATATCTTATCTATAATTAGTTAATTTTTGGTATTCGTATTCTTAATAATAAAATTTAGATTATATTTTGGAATTTTAAAAATATCACTTTTTTTCAATCCGTCAAAAAAACTCCCTATCTTTCAATTTTAATTTTATCAAAACTTTGAAACTAAATACTTAATTGCCAAATTATGTTGATTTCTTGAAATACTGCAAATACTTTCCATTTTTCATTATTCTTACGAGTATTTTTCATTTATTTTTTCAAATCAACCAAGAAAGAGTTGAATTAATTTCAACAGTAGAATAAAATTCCATATCTTTGAGAAAATGTAGCCTTTATCTAATCAAGTTATATGCATTTTGTTTACATTATGCGTTTCATAAGTGTCCTGACTTTATGGCTTACTGGTTACCCATTCACAAATTGAGGAATCATTTTATCTGACCTTGTAATCAAGATCATTATTTATATCGTAATTGGGTTTTTGTGATATTATTTGAATATGATGAATTGCTTTCCTCATTCATTTTATATTGAAAACTCTATTAGGGATATAACATTTATTTGGATTGAATCGTTTTCTTCATTAGTTAGTTATCTTCATTATGAGATATCGCTTTTTTAATTGTTTTTTCTCCTATTTACTTTTGAAACGTTCTAAATTCCATTATTTTAGGAAAATGCATCATTAATATAGCCACATAGATAAATTATCATATATTAAAAAACTTCACCACAAAGATCATATGTTTAAATTTTCCTTATTTCTTTGGATGCATTAAATTCGTGTGATGAATCAATAGTCAATAGCAATTGATTTTTTTGTTTGGTTTCGTTGTCTGTTTGCGTTTGTGCCTGCCTTCATATGTATTTATGTATTGTTTATGACGGCTGTACGCAAAACATTTCTTTTCAGTTCATTGAAAGACTGATACAGTTTAATTTTAGGATAGCTCAATAATATCTGTTGAAGCGTTGGAATATTAATCAAAATAATGCAGACAGATGAAAAATTTGAATACGATTTTCTCTTATTTCAATTTCTGAACACAGAAAAAATTAAATTGGGAAAAAACTTGAAATGGCGGCCAATTATGTCAATTGTATATACATTTTTTACATCTTTTCCTGGAACTACTCAAAATTTACCAACTTTGACCATATTCCATGATATATGTTTTTAACAAAATTCAAAAGGTTCATTCAGTTTGAATTCTGCTAATTGACATTTTATTTTCATATTTCAATTTCATTAATACCAAAATTAGAAGATTGCTAAACACAAAATTTTTCTGACGATTACAAAATATAAATTGATGTTAGAAATATTCATATGAAGCATGACCATTGCTGGTTATATATTTACTTCACCACTTGCGTGTATTACATTCATTTAAAAGATGCCTTGAAGTGGTAAAATAAAGATGTTTGCTGGGCAAAATATGTTTCTAGAATCAATAGTATGGAATGATGTCAAAGTTGGTAAATTGTAAGTAGTTCCGGGAAAATGTACAATATATAGAATTTTCATAAAATTGACATATTTTCCCGCCATTCAAAGTTATTCTCAATTTTATATTTTTCTGTGAAACGACAAAAAAAAACCGAAATCGTCTATTATCGATATATTATTTGGATACAATAAAGTAGTATGTCAATTAACTTATTTGTTGGAAGATGTTATCACCTACTCTATATTACGACAAAATTAAGTGCTTTTATTAAGTGTTACTTTGGATTAAATTTTTTCTGATATTGTTGGGGCGTAAGTATAAGAGCCGAAAATTTTAATACAATATCATGGAAAATAGCTCAGAAATGATTTTCAATCATTGAAACCATACGTCAAGGCCAATATCAAATTTTAACTCTCTAATGCATTGAATTCAGTTTTTAACAAAATTATTCATTATAGATCAAACTTGGTTAAACACTATACCTCCGACCGCGATTCATTATCGATTGGTTTTATGAAATATTATTTTTTTTATTTTAACAGCAAGCTCAGTTTAACACAATTCTTGAGGGAAATATAGCAGAAAATGAGTAACTCTCATCAACCATTGGTGCAAATATCATACAGAATTTGACATAAACAATTGATTCTTATTCGAATTTACCGCAGACTGACTTAAATTTACCACTATTGAACTATAGCAGTTCAATACTATGACTGTTAAATACTGGTGAAATCAAGTCAAACTGCGGAAAATTCAAGTAAAAATTTTTTTGGTAATTCAGGCAGAATTCAAGCACAATTCGACAATCTTTTTTCTCCCTATGCGCGTCAAGTATTTCATACACAACCTGGCATCATGTTTTTTTTACATTTCTGCCACACGTTTCGAACTAGTCATATATTGCTAGTTGAGAGAAACGCTTCAAACGTAAAAGGCGCTCTCATAGCGTGTAAACGTCAAACAATTATGATTCCTACCTTTGATTTCATATATTTATTCTATACACTATGCGTTTACCACAGGCACACGAACACTCGCGCCTTGCCTATTATACATTTCGCACTTTAATATCAGCGAGTCGAATAGAACAACACTCTCTGAATTCGAATCAAACGATCGGAGTCTACGCTGCTTCCTTGGCATAATGTACCAAGTACCTTGAACATAATAGCACTTCGGCCGTATCGATTTCTTGAGATATTTGGCCTGACCACTATTTCGCGTTCAAAACTTGCGTGATTAAAAAGTATCAACCCAAAGAACATCACAAAATTGATCCTAAGAAATGAAGATGGTTTGCATTTGTATATAAAAATATAATTAATAAAAACCAACTTCACCTCCAACCTATTATTTGAAGGGGATTCCTCCATACTATTAAATCTGTGATGTTGTTCTTTGCGATCAAAAATATTCCAAACACAAATTTTCGTTTAAAAGCTGCGGTTTGGTGAAAGGGACGACTACTTGAAATGTGAAAGACATTGATCTAGGAAATTTAATGAACGGAATTTTGTTTTTTTAAAAAGGGAAAAACAGACTATTGTGTCATGGTTTTGTATTGCCGGAAAGAGAATTATCTATGCGAAATATATAGATCAATGTAAAACAATTAATAATCAGCATTTTAATTTCGGATCTCTGGAGGGAACACAAGAAGTGTTCAATGGAAAAACAGACATTACCTGGGAAAATATGAATTGAAAATAAGTGAGACTTAAATATATATTTGTTCAAATCCGGACAAAGTACACTTCCCGCCAACAGTTTAACCCGCCCAAAATTGACATATTTGTAGCTATGGGAATATATATTTCTAGATATCCGAGTTCAATAGATTCTTAGCAATTTGTGAAATCTCACTAAAATGATGTACTAACTACAGGGTGGGCCATCTAACGTTTGCATTTTGACAAAATTGTTTATTTAGAGAATGACAGCTCAAATGTCAGAATGTCTCAATGTCAAAATTTAATTGTCAAAATGCAAATTTTATATGGCCCACCCTATATTTATCAATTTCAATTATATGTGCGTAATACGTATAATGTATGTATTTCCCAAAATAAGTATTTTTGTACGTATTTCCCAAAATACGTATTTTTGTACGTATTACATACGTACGAATATTATTCCATTGACATTGGAAAACTAGAATTATACGCCACAGGAATAATATTCGTGTATATTGTGCGTATTTCCCAAAATATGTATTTTTGTACGTATTATGCACACATATTTGAAATTCTTTTTCGTACGTGTGTATAAAAGCATAGCATGCACAGAAATTTCAAGCATGCTATTTAAAAGCAGCAACAATGCTATTTTTGAAACTTCTCTCTAATGTAAAATGTATCTATTCCAATGTACCGAAAAATTCCTGAACTCACATGTCATGTATATATTATACAGGTAGCCCAAAATATGTCAATTAACTCTGAAAACACTTGATGGTTATTAACTTTTCAAGAGGGTTTGCATACAAATATATACATTAAATTTTAGTGTATAGATAAATATATAAATTTACACAACATTTGGGGCTACTTGGTTTTTATTTTCAATATTGCATCATATATTCGTATATTTCTTTCAAAACCGATAAACGGTTGTTGTTCGTTATAGAGTCACTCCATGTAGAAATTATGATTGAAAAAAAAATTAAAGAATATCATTATTTTTTTTTTTGCTATAGTAATATATTTTATGACAATTAATCATAAAGAGATTTTTCATAGAGCAATTTATATTTTTGGAATTGCCTTTCGATCTAATGAATGCTAGATGTGGGAGATAATTTTACAGACAAATGCAATTTTTAGCTCAAAATTAATACATTTATCTTAAGAACTATATACGCATATGTTGAACATTTTGTGTATTTTCCTTTAACATAACGTAGCGCGATAATTTGATGAGGGAGACTGTCATATGTGACAATTTACATAATTTCATATATATCGTTCGGATTTGAGGCATATTTGAGCAAGCCGCCTCGTTCATATTTGGTGATTTCACCGGCAAATGTTTGAAGACCAGAATATCAAATTCCTAAAAATTGGTCTGGCTTTTTGAATCGGAGTATTGTCTTGATGAAATTCGCATTCTGAATCCAGCATATTCATAAATGCATGATGGTCAAAATGTGTGACAATGACATCGTTTCATTGTTCCCTATAGAATTACTGAACCACCACCGGATTGACGTTTGCCGAAATTTTTTTGTTGTACAGCAGTACATAAATCATACCATTAATAGGTGAAACCCTTTGAGCCGTCCGGATTTAAGTTTTTACGGCATTCATTTGTCCAACGAATATAGTCTAGAGCAAAACTTTCGGCAGCATTGGCTTGCGTTTTATTTTCTTCCCTTTCCAAAAAAAAGAGAAGAGAGACGTTTTCAAACCTTGATGTGGAAATTTTGGTTTTATCCGATTTCGTCAATCGTTTGCTATGCACCATTGTCAATCAAATGAATATCCGATGACAACTGCGTCACAGTCAATTGCACAAACAATTTTAAAGAGGTAGATAAAACATAATGGTTAACCACATCACACAGATCATCAACATGTCGGTAACACAGTTCGCTTCGCTCAAAATATCAAGTCATTGTAAAATTATTTCCCAAATTGAAATGCATTAAATCGAAAAAACTTAATAAATCCACAAATATAAATTATTTCACAATAAATCTTTTTGTGATATTTGCATTAATTAAATATATCGATTGTGAAGTAAGCATCCGCCAATTTTTATATAATCATGAATTTTGGTATGTTCAGGTTCCCAGCCGTAACCATTTGTAAGGGGTTGGCTGGTGTTCATCCACCTCCAGCCAGAACTAAAAACGAAAATTTGATTCCGGCTTTAGCCACATTTCTATAGCCGATATCATCTGATTTCAAAGATAAAAATATTATTAAAAACGTGAAAAATTTCTTTTTTCAAATGAACATGCATGATTTAGTCAACTTGAGTTTTGTTGAAACTAGCATCTAAAAATGAAATGTGAAGGAATAACTTCTGAAATTTGAAAATTTAAATCAAAACGCCATCACTGCGTAATGTATCTTCGGTAACTGTTCACTGTACATACATGTGTATTTTGCAGGTTCCAAATATACACAATATACTATATAAATGATGGTTATTTTGTGGACTTTCTAGCTATAGCTGATTGAAATTCATGAAAAATCATATTCAAACAGTCACTTTTTTGCACACGGAAAGCATTTTCACAGTTTTACAAAAAAAAAAACAGGTATGGTTCCGGCTGGAAGACTGAATAAATCAAAAGTAATGAAATAAAAATACTGTTCAGCGGTGGGTACCGGTTGGTTGCAGCTCGTCACGCTAGCAAAATTATTTTTGCGACTTCATTGAATATATCAGACCTTCAGAGCAAAACCGCGAAAAATGCAAAAAAAAAATATACCTATATTATTGCAATATATTAAATTTTGAATTTGAATTATCAAAAGGCGGACCTATGTATAAGAGGGATTATCATCAATGTTCAACGTGATTCAAAGTATCACTCTACATATTGGTTTTAAAAATGTATATAAATTGTGAAATACTGATGCGATTTGAATCAAACTTCGACAGAATATGTGAAATATATTAAATTGTTACTGTGCTCATTGTTCAGAATAATAAAAGTTTTGTTCTATTCTTGTTTTCATGCTGATATTCTCTATGTTCCAATATCTCACATCAAATTTTTAAGATGTCTTAGAAATTCTGGCAAAGTTTCCGGCATAAATTTTTCATAGTTTTTGCGTTTTGTAGGGACAATTAGTGGAGCAGTAATCAAGGCGGTGCAGCAATTTGACTACGTGTACTGACTACGCTATGCAAACTACATAGCGTAGTCTATTACGTGTACCATTGATTTTGTATGGCGTTTCACTGGCCTGACAGTAATTTAAACAATGGATTTTCAACAATTCTCATTTTCTGGCCTCTCTGTATGCAACCATTGAGCCTCATCCCCACCATATACTTATGTCATATCAAATGTGTTATCGCATTAAATTTATTTAAAATTACAATATTATCGAACATGCTATGTGATACACACAGTATTTTGCTATAGTCAAAATTCAAAGGAAACCAAATAACAGACGATTAACTTGATTTTCTCATTATACGTTAAAATCTAAAGCCATTTTTTATTCTCATCAATCGTATTATAAGAGAAAGACCAAAATTTAATTGCAATTGAATGTTTGAGCTACATTAGATCGAACAACACTATAACATATCCTAATGAGTTCATATTTTGAAATTGTTGTGACACCGAAAATCAGATGAACCATAATAGTGATTGTGTACGATTCTGTTGTTGTAAATTGTTTTCAATTGTTTGGCTGCTATTTCCTCATTTCTACTGGCTTGTTCTTTTTATTTATTCAAATAATTATGTTGTTCTTGCTTTGTACATTGAATATGCAACATATGTCTTCTATTTTCATTTTTATTTAAACGATGAAACCATGAAAGTTGGCTGAAGCTTCATCAAAATACACGTTCACATTCGAGAATCTGTAACAAGTGAAAATTAAAAAAACAGATTAGTTTTACTTAAAACATTATTGTATTAGCAAGATTTCAGTTGAAATCTTTATCTCATACATTCCTAGTTTGGGTTTAATAGGATAAATTGATTTAAAATTCCGTGATGTTCACAACTTTGTTTGTATTGGAGTCCTGATATTCGCGAAGTCAATGCACCAGTTTTTGTTACACAAGCAAATATTTCAACTTTGCAGTCTTTTTCGTCCCTTTTTTCAATGCTATCAGGTAAATTATTCAGCAATCTTTATAGAGCATACAAGCATCCCATTTGAAGTTTATTCGGTACGCCGAGATAGCAAATTATCAACATTCGTCTAGTATGTGTGTCGTTGGGGAAAAACAACCAATTTTACGATGGTCATAAAAATATTCACTTTTACAGTGTTGATCGTCATTGGCTCTTGAATATGGCCCCATGAGCTTAATAGTGTGCTTTTTTTATTTCAAATTAAGTTAATCTCTCGAATCACAATCTCTTTTAATAGTTACTATTTAGTTTGGAATCTTGACCATGGTTTCAGCCTCCTGTCTCCATAAAGTTTCAGGAGACTTTGAAATTAATCCGTTCAAAAACTATTTATTGGAAGATTTAGGAAGTGATTTCAATGTTGCCCCCTTCAGAAAAACAATGTTGCCCCCTTGAAACTTCTGACCGTGTGTACGTTTTTATGTACATAAATTTGAATAGAATGAAATAAAACCCTGAATCCGAATACATAAAATACTGGCGTACATAAGTAAAAGTTCGTCTGAGTCAATCACTATCTGTAAACATTACAATTGAAAGCTGATTATTTCACGTGTTTTTAATTTGTCTTGCAATCATTTCTCAAGTGTTTTTGTTGGCATAAAATTGATTCATTGCTAGTGTCTATTTACCAATTTCATCAATAGTAGTTCTGCTTTTATTGAATAAATTCCACAGATAACATCTTCTTTTAAAGAGTCGCATGTGACTGTTAAATGCATTACGATTGTTCAAGTTTATTGAATATACTAATATAAAAACCGCTATAATAACACGACACAACAGGGCTTCATTTGACCAAATATACTGACGTGAAAAAATGCATATATTTTTTGAGAATATTTCCAAACATTTCGCATTTCAAATACATTTGAACAGTGAGAAAATTGAGTAAAATAAGGCTCAGGAGTTAAAACAGAACAGAATATCCTTAATAAAAATTCTTGACGTAGTCCATGTTTTCAAATGTAAACGATTTGCATTTCCTTTATGCTATACGTTATTGATAGTTCACATCGACAAAAATGTTTAATTTGAATCGCATGTGATAGCGAAAATGCCAGCCGTGTATTACTGTCAAGGATTTTATTATTTTTATTTTTATTTTATGCAAATGCAACAAAATGTCCTTTTTATGTCCTTCTTAAGAAGTAAAAAATGTGCTGCACGACAATACGCACACACAGATACAATAGAGGCAAATAGTCTCATATACGCACATTTTTAATATATTATGAAGTTTTCCGACGGACGACTGTTCTCGAACACGAACTGTTCGTGCTCGTTTGTGCTCGTTCGCCAAAAGATGAACAAGAACACACTCGAACACATTTTCTTCAAGTGTGGACAACTCTGTTCGAGGTACTGATGTTGTGTTTGAGCGTAATTGACACGTAGTTGACTACGAATACTATTTTTCTGTTTTTCCTATAGTTTAAATCCATGGCTTCGTAATGAAAAAAAAATAAAATATTGCTGCAATACGAACAAACGCTCGTGTGTGCGAAGACGAACGAACGCGAACACAACATTCACCGTTTTTATTTTGTCCGCGAACGTTTATGGAAATTCCGGAATAAGGTCAAATTTTTTCTAGATAACTTCGTTTTCGTTCATATGGAAATTGTCGTATTCAAGTTTAAAGTCGTATTTTGACTCATAATGTTTATTAAATTATAAAAAAATATTTAATTTTTTTGTGGCTGTGCACCATATCTTATTACACATTTTCATTGCATTTTTTGATATATGTAATAATGAATTATTGAAGTTGTATAGCAATCAAATCCAATTAACGTTGATAGTAATGATATATCAATTAGATTCTGCTTGCGTCACTTGCGAGCAGTGTTGAGTATAGATTAAAAAGATCTCAGATATTAAGATCAGATTAGAATTAAATCTGATCTACGATCTGATCTATTTAAATTAAATTTTGGTCGATCTGATCTAGGATCTGATCTCAAAACATGTAAAAATCTTCAAAAATCTGAGATCAATTTCAGAACAAAAAAAAATTAAATTTGAATAAATAGTGCTCTTCTAATATTTGTGGTCAGTCTTGGCCGAATATGGGGTAAATGGTTATCTTCTCAACGCAATTAAAAGTTTGTACGCAAGCAGTAAAATAGCAGTGAGAGTGGATGGAGATGAAAGTGTTGAGTGAATGGTTTGAAGAACGTAATGGTCTGCGACAGGGATGAACGATTTCGCATTTTCGATTCATTATTTATATGGACAAGCTGATCAAATTTGGGGGGCAATATTATCTCTGCATTGGCTTACGCAGATGACCTGGTACTGTTTGGCAATTCTGAAAGGGAGAACTTCGGAATGACCATTAGCGGCCCAAAAACTCAAGTTATGCATATGGACAGAAACTCGAAAGCCAATTCATTGCACATTGAATGGCAACTTTTTGGAACGAGTTTCCCAATTAAAATATTTGAGTTGCATCTTTTCAAAAAACGTGAATTGAGTACAGAAACAAAGATGTTGATTCACGGGTCAATCTTCAGACCAACTATTCTATATGGTAGCGAGAGCTGGGTTGATTCTGAGAATTTGATTCATGATTTGGAAGTGTCTGATATGAAAGTGTTGAAAATGATATCAGGAGTCTCGCGCCGCGATCAGTGGGAAAACAGAATCCGAAATGAGACGATTCGGGGGGATTTAAACGTCGATTCGGTAAGAGAGGAAGCAAAAAAATCCAGACTGAGATGGTTTTGTCATGTAAAACGCATGGGAGAAGAAAGACTACCGAAACGGATTCTGTTCGCCGAAGCTGATGGGCCGAAAGATAGGGGTAGACCACGAAGACGTTATTTAGATTCGGTTAAATATGATTTGAATGCGAGGGGATATGAATGGTGTGATGAAACTCAAAACTTGGCTCTCGATCGGAGTTTGTGGATAGGTATTGTTAGGGGTATATGAGGCATTTTGTTTCGTTAAACAGACCAGACGATGAGTGGCGATAATGGTCTAAAAATGTTTGTTTCTGTTGTTGTTGTTGCTGTTGTTACGTAGGAATCCTTTCTCATCTCAAAATTTTCAAAGAGCACTTTTTGTTAAAATAGATCGATCTTTGAAACAAAAATTATGAAAAACAAAGTGTAAATTGGGGACAAACAGCAATTTTTGTTGTATTGATAAAACTAAAAATAATTTTAACTATACAATTAATTTGTGTATAATTATTTTGCGTAATTTTTGGAATTTATCTGAGAAATTCTAAGATCAGATCAGATATTTAATTTAATCTAGATCTGAATATTTCGATCTGATCTGACTTTCAAAATCGATGATCTGATCATCATTGCTCGCGAGACATTTATCTTCTTCTAGCAAATTCAGGATGCATACACATACAGTCAGGTGCAAAAGAGAGATACAATTTTGCGGCATAAACTTAATGTTTGAACCGAAAAGTTGTCTCATGGTGAGATTTTCACTTTTGCTTTCTAAAAAAGTTATAGAACTTATATGTTTTTTGCATTATATGTTTTTTGTTTCGTTGTGGTGAAAAATTTATTCAATTCGTAGATTTAATGATTACGGTACATCTCCTTCAAAAACCTTGCAAATTCTAAACGAGAAATCTGAATTTGCTAATTCATAAATAGAAATATTTTTTTTCGTGATTTTTTCTATCTCAAACTAGTGTTTGCTTGAAATGTTCGGACATTCATTTCTTAATTGTGATCACATGGAAAGAGAGAGATCAACAGCAAATTAACTTTTGATTCAACTTCTTATAATGCAAAGTTCATTGAAGTTTCTAAAATAAAATTTATCAGTACACATACAGAATAGTCTCTCAATTGTATTGGGTCTTCAAGAAATCGTTATACTAGCAGGTATTTTTTTTGCGCATTGTAACCCAAATGAAACATAGTAATGCAATATCTACCTACAATATCTTGTTTCTGAATCGAAATATTTTCAGTAAAAGTCAATGTTACCGCAAAGATGGGGCCATCATCGGCCCAGTTTTATTATTCAATATTATATGTATTAGCGCGAGGTATGAGAGTTCAGCTGTAGAAGACAATGACTGATATAACTTTTAAGATCAATTCAATTTGTGCTATTTTTTCTATCTATCTATAAGATATTTTATCAATTTAACGAGCGAATGACATTTTTTTGTTTTATAATAGTTATTGAACTCATTATATGTATATATAAAAGAGCACTAGAATAATCAATTGCGATTCATTGCAAATTATTTGAACATGTTTATATGATGAGTTTTGCTTATCATTGTGAAGTCATTAAGAAAAATGTCATTATTTCTCGTATGAATGCAATCATTTAGAAATGATACATGAAATTCTATTTATCTCTGCACATTGTACCTTTTCAATGCACTCGACGTGTTCAGACCATCTTTTCATGCCGGTCAATTGGAAAACAATAGAAATTGAATTTTTATATATATATATATATATATATTTACAAAGGCACCATTTCGTTGCTCGGAAACGTGTATCCTTATCAAAGTAATAGCAGCAGGGAATTAGAAAAGCAGAGATGCATATAAAACCAATTTATGCCAGTCCAGTTAGTCTTTGAATTTCACGTCACTCCAATAAATGTTCTGATATTTACCAAGTTCATTAATTCTATTACATCAACAAGTTCTCATTTCAAAATCACATTCAATAACAAACAATCCTCATATTTACATTGTGACAGAAAAGCAAAAATTTATCGCATGAAATAACATGCACAGATCGCATCACTATTTTCTGAACTTTTCAGACGTTACTCTGTGATGGAAAATCATTCGAGCTATTTTAGGCATCCGTTTAATGAAATTTTAATTAATCTTTTATCAACAAACGATATTCAGCACTTTACTTCGTCACATAAGTCTTTGAATGACCATAAAATTGTACTTTTAATCGTTGACCAACCATGAAGAAATTGACTTTTTGGCAAAAAATAATTCAAATATCACACGTTGCGGATTCAAACTATCAAAAAAGTCATAAGTAGCATTCCACATCAAATATGTAAAATGAGAGTAGCTGTGAATGAAAATAGGCTAAACAAAATCGGTGAAAAAATCGTGTATCACGTATTTGTGTGTTATTTAAGTTTTATTTTTCCAATTGTGACTTCAATACACGCTGTTGATGATAATTTGTGTTGCATTCTTATTATTGAAAAGCTTGAGATTATCGTATAGCCAACCTTTGAATCCCAGAATTTTGCTCTGATGACATCGACCCGTTATTTCTCGTTAACGCTGATTTCAAGTGATAAGTTTTGACCGCATATGAAGGGGCTTGGTAGCATGCCATTGAAAAATGTTGCCCGTTGACGTCTGTACTTAAGTTTGTATCCTTAGGTACTTAATGTTCTAAACAATCTTAATTACTAAGTTTTCGGAACATTATAAACACAGTGCAAGGGCACCGCAGAGAGCGCGTCATTCAGAGTTTGTTATTGAAGCATCAAATAAAATTAGAAAGAAGACGAACCGTCCGTGAAGAACGTGCTTAAATCAATATTTTCGAACAAAAATAATGAAAAACGGTCCTTCTCAGGGCCACCAAAAAACCGCTCATATATTTTGAATCAAAAACGAAAATATTTTCGTGAAATGCATCATGATTTAAAAAAAAAATCACAACATGACATAAATGTGTATATTCATAATAAAAAAGAATTTTTCATATTATGCATTTTATGAAAACGCTTTTCATGTTTCACTCTAACAGGTCTGTTTTCTCTGAAATATCTCATATACACGAAGGAAAAGTATGATAAGCTTAATAAATTCCATGTTTCGTGCATGCATTATTCAAAGGTGTATTTGTAGTGAGGCAATGCAATGAAAAATGTTTGATTTAATAAATTTTTTGATTTAATGATTTTGGTAGCCCTGAAAAGGGTCGATTCTTGACATTTTTGAATTGAATGCTTGCAGCTTTACCACCGAAACTGTACAAAGTGCAGCCTTGGCCTTCAATGCGGTGAAAAAATCCCCCATATGTGGTCACAAAGCCGATTTTCAGTTGATTCTATCTGGCCAAGTTGTCGATTGCTGCAAACGTTCTTCACTCGACGAGAGGCAAATACAGGCCATCCAATGTTGCATTTGAGCTACTGTTTATTTAGCGAATGGCAGCTCAAATGTAATTCAATTTGTGTTCATAATTTAGTTCAAGGTTTGACATTTACGAAATGGGACGCTATACGCTTGAACAAAATTGGGAAATATTGAAAACTTACTTCAAAAAAAAAAAAAAGAATATGAAAAATCGTCTTTTCGGATGAAGCCCATTTTCTCCTCCGAGGCTATGTCAATAAGCAAAATTGTCGCATCTGGGGGTCGGAAAATCCACACGTCACCATTGAGAGGCCAATGCACCCACAAACGGTTACGGTTTGGTGTGGGATTTGGTCCGGCGGCATCATTGGGCAATTTTTCTTCGAAAATGAGCAAGGAGCCGCCGTTACGGTCAATGGCGAGCGTTACCGTGCCATGCTCAACGAATTTTTGTTTCCAAAAGTTGAAGAGTATGATGTAGACGACATTTGGTTTCAACAGGATGGCGCAACAAGCCATACAGCCAACATAACAGTCGAACTTTTGGGCAGCGTTTTCGAAAATCGAATAATCAGCCGAAATTCTGAAGTCACCTCGGAGCTGCGATTTGAGCCCGTTGGACTATTTTTTGTGGGGAGCTGTCAAGGACAAGTGTTACGCTAATCATCCAGAGACGATTGATGCCTTGAAACACGAAATCGAAGTTGCCATTAATGAAATTCGAGCCGAAACAATCGAAAAAGTGCTTGAAAATTGGGTTGACCAAAGCCAGTCGTGGCAGTTATATGAACGATATTTCATTCATAAATAAAAAAGTTCAAGCTTTCCAATAAAAAAAAGGTTGGAAGAATAACCATTAGTTTTTTTTTATAGCCTATTCAAAATGCAAATTTTATATGGCCCACCCTGTATTAACTGATGCTTTGCATCGACATCCATATCGTATTTTTACATTTCATTCATCATCCACACTACTAGATATACCGATAATTGCGCATTAAATTATTCACCTTCTATCTCGACAAAAATATTATTTCTTTAATGTTTCGGCATTTTTAATTTTCTTTGAATGGTTTTAGAATTGATTCGTTGAGATTAATCATGTCCCAAATGTTTTTGAATATACAAGCCTGAAACATAAAATAAATGCATGAAGACTGAAACTAGAAAAAATGGTTTCACAAGATTGAAAAATAACGAAGAGCGATATGATATTTTCACTGGTTTTAGTTTGTTAGTATTTTTTAATATTGATTCCATTCCATTTCGATAATTTTCAAGACTCTTTTCAACAGTGTTTTTCTTTTCGATTGCCAAAATTTATCTAGATGTTAGATAGAAAACATTCGATTTTGAAAATATATCTTAATATATATATAGATAGATGGTTTATCTAACATTTTTATCTAGATACATACATTCAATTCCAAGCACTGGTTCGTGCATAAAAATATCTTTGCCTAAACGTTTTATGCTGCATAAATAGGCAAAGCATAAACGCCGACGGACGACCGTGCGACAAGGGCGACCGTACATTGCGAGGCGCGTGCGTTAGTGTGTGTTTTCATACAACACACAGCTAACTACGATACGTTCGTCGCACGGTCGTCCGTCAGCGTTTATGCTTTGCATAAATATCTTGCCTAATTTTATGCACGAACCAGTGCTTGTTCAATTCCATCTTTTTATAAAGATATTTTTTTTTTCGAAAAATTGATGCTGTAATATTGGAACAACCACAAATTGATGACTTTTTCATATCATTTGCATCATGACTAGTGCGGCTAAATTCAGTTGATCGTGATATCTTATGGAGGCTGGAAAATATTTGAGCGATGTGTGAACCGATATCAATATACAAATTTTTTCATTTTTTCATTTCAATTTTGTTATTCTCAAATTTTACTATGATGTTGTAGCATTGAGAGACTCTTTGTAAATAGTCGTAAATTTTCAATCCGAGAAGAAAAGAATTTGATCTTCGAACTTTAAATATGGTTTGCTCTTGCTCCACAATTGAAAGCTCCTATCCGACGAAAAAAAATCAGCTGTATTCTTGCATTGGTTTCATATTTTACTTTTGGGCTACTTGGACAACTTAAGTCTGAAAAAATCATCTGGTATAGAAGTGTTCATCATCTTTATCTATCTACCTAAAAAATAAAAATTGGATAACCATCTTAATAAACACTAATGACGAATGTGTTTATGAAATAACAAATCTATTATATTGGGTCAACAAATTGAAAACTTCCGTTGTACATGTGAATTCAAATTAGTACCATGTACGCTTGTTTCATATTTTTTACATATGTCATTTTAAAATACTGTCAATAAGCGTCACTTTTTCGTTTATAATATTTGGTTGATGTGTAAAAATAAATTTTTTTACAGCGCTTGAATGTGTCGAATTTCATAACAACAAAGCAGCATTTGCGAGAGGTTAATTTACGCGTTTGTTTTGAAGAAATTTGCGGTTGAAGGTCATCCATCGTATGCTTGAAGAGGCTCCAACTGATAGAACGTGCCGCACGTGGTTTGAGAAATTTAAAAGTAGTGATTTTAACGTGGAAGACAAGGAGCGCCGAGGACAAGTTAAAAAGTTTGAAGACGAGGAATTGGAAGCGTTGTTGCATCAAGACTCGTGTCAAACGCAAGGAGAGCTCGCGCTATCATTGGAAATGACTCAACAAGCTATTTCCCATCGCTTGAAAGCATTGGGATTTATTCAAAAGGTAGGAAATTGGGTGCCATACGAGTTGAGGCCGAGAGACGTCGAAAGGGGATTTTGCATGTCGAAAATGCTGCTTCAGCGCTACAAAAAGAATAAATTTTGCATCGGACTGTGGCTGATGATGAAAAGTGGACTCATTACGAAAACCCAAAGCGACAAAAAAACATACGTTCGACGCAGCATACCAGGACCATCGGCGCCAAGTTAATGTTCTGTATTTGGTGGGATCAGAAGGGTGTATTGTATTATGAGCTGTTGAAATCGGGCCAGACGATCACAAGGGACTTGTATTGAACACAATGGATTCGTTTGAAGCGAGCAATCACCTTGCCCCGTCTGACTACCATTTGTTTCGATCGATGCAGAATGCCCTTACTGGAATACGCTTCATTTCGGAACAAAGTATCAAAATTTGCTCGATTCATTCTTGGCCTCAAAACCGGACCAGTTTTTTTTTGGCGCGGAATCCATATGTTGCCAAAAAGATGGGGCAATGTTATAGCTTCAGATGGACACTACTTTGAACATTGAATGTATAACCATTTTTTCACAATAAAGATTTAATTTGTAAAAATAAACGGAAGTTTTTAATTTGTTGACCCAATAGTTTTTTCGAGTTCTTATGATGGTCCGATAAAAAATACAACATTCTTTTAGAAATTAAAAAGTAAAGGAAACAACACATAGAGCCAAAAACCGACCAGCTCGGAAGTAATACCTATTCCACAGGATTCAGTTCAGGTCAATTCTATGGAATAGGTAATTCCGAATTCATAGATTGTTGATCCAATGTGTTCTAGAACAACTACTCTATTACAACCTCTAACATTCATTTACATGATAAACTTTTCAGCTGCAACTACGTAACAGTTTGGTAGATAAGTCTTTGTCCTAACTAAGAAAATAAACATGTTTTTGGCAAAATTCATTTTATTATTCAACATAGTTTCCTTCGAGGGCGATACAGCGATTATAGCGATCTTCCAACTTTTTGATACCATTTTTATAGTACTCTTTCGGTTTAGCCTCAAAATAGGCCTCCGTTTCGGCAATCACTTCATCATCGGTCTTAAATTTCTTGCCAGCGAGCATTCTCTTGAGGTCTGCGAACAGAAAATAGTCGCTGGGGGCCAAATCTGGAGAATACGGTGGGTGGGGAAGCAATTCGAAGCCCAATTCATGCAATTTTGCCATCGTTTTCATTGATTTGAGACGCGGTGTTTTTGATCGATTGTGAGCTCACGCGGCACCCACTTTGCACAGAGCTTCCGCATGTCCAAATACTCGTGAATAATATTATGTACACGTTCCTTTGATATTTTCAGAGTGTCAGCTATCTCGCTCAACTTCACTTTACGGTCATTCAAAATTATTTTGTGGATTTTTTTGACGTTTTCTGGTGTAACCACCTCTTTTGGGCGTCCACTGCGTTGTGCATCGTCTGTGTCTGCACGACCACGTTTAAATTCACGAAACCAATATTTTATAGTTGATTCTGCTGGTGCAGAGTCCGGGTAACATTTATCAAGCCATTGTTTGGTTTGCACAGTATTTTTTCCCATCAAAAAGCAGTGATGAATCAACACACGAAATCCGTTTTTATCCATGTTTTTTTCAATAACAAAAGTGGTTTCACTCAAAACGCAATAACTCACGAACTAATCGTCCGATTGCTGTCAAATTTTGACACGAATCGTTTGAAGGTTGGTTCTAACTGAAAACCATATCCATTTAATACTACATATGTCAGGACAAAGACTTATCTACCGATCTGTTAACATCACCGGATTGTCGTTCATTATATTCAAATAGCTGTGGTTTCAGCCTTTGTCAGCTGTGGTGGAATTCTGTAATGATGTTGTTAGATTACAGATTTGAAATTTTTTCAATAGAAACTATGAATGTTATGATTAAGATTTGACTTTTGCATCTCAAAGTCTAAAATATGGTATGGAATTTTTTGTCACAAATGATTTCATTTATAATAGTATACATTTCAAATGAAATAATTCAAACACCTTATCGGCTCACGAAATTTTTATTTGTATGTAGAACAAAATAAAATTTATATTTAACGTTTGAAATTTAATCGTTGGTTTCAATATCAAATCTCAAACTTTCAAACTATTACAAACGAACAAGCAATGTTTTTTTTTTTTTTTTTTTAAATATCTCACTTGAAATTCATGATTTAAGGAATAGTAAATCATGTAAATATCTGTACAAATGTAAGAAACCAATATATACCAACAAAAAATTATTTCGATCTCGTTGACAACACTTGTTGACGTATTGCCTTGTCCCATATTCTTCGTTTTGAACCAGGGTATGACATTTTTAATTTGTATGTTCTTTCTAAAATAATGAATTGTGTGTAATTTCGGAACAAGCCAATGGTTAAAAGTAGTTGATTGGATATGTTTTAAAGTAGAACTTTATTGAGTGAATGATGCAATGTTACTGACTGAAAATACTATTTGATTAAATAACTTCAGTGACAATAGTAACACGATATAACAATTTTTACTTTCAAAAATCAACTATGAACACCAATTAAAAATATTACATAATGAATTTTTCCTTGAACAAAACTTTACACGAATGATAAAAATTTTCCGTCGTAGTTTTGAGAACAGTCTTTTTTGGGATGGTTTTGAGTATAAATCCTTTAATTCAAACTTAAACCCTAACTGAGACGTGAGAAATGGTAGTCCAGACGATATTTTTTCTACGATTTTTCCAAAAGTGATACATTTTGCGAAAAATGTGTGATTGATAGTCATTCCATTTTTTGTAGTGCATGCACAGCAAAAAAACCGGTAAATTTGATTTATGCTGTGCAATTTTACTAAAACGAGCGCCATGAATATCTACGTCATTTGATATTTAAACTTTTACCAGCAATTTATTGTTTACCACCGATTAACTCAAATTTAACAATTTTCTTTCTCTGTGTGTAAAAAGTAACAACCGAAAATTGACAAGAGTCAAGAGCGTATCAATTTAAAGTTTAATATTCTACCAGTCGATACTATTACTCCCGGGAGTAATTGAATTCCAGGAAATATAGTTTGGCTTGGTTTGAGCATAAAATTCACAAAGTAATACGCAGAAAAGCAACGGCAAAAGCATCTACAGGGAGTTGAAATATACAAAAACATAAAATTATTGAGAGTATGAAATATCAACAAATAATTAACTCGTTAGATAAGCACGTGGTTGAATTCACAAACAAATTACCATCTGAATGGTAGCAGTTTTTCTTCCGAATTATCAAATTAAATTTATTTGTTAAATGTAAATGAAATTATTTTCGAATTTACTATGAATGTTTTCTGGAGAGAAGGAAATTATGGGTGCGGTATTCCCCTGGCAAATATTTCACAGCACAAATTGTTTCCAAGCCGGGTGCATTGGGAAAAACCAAAGTAGTTCTCCTTCGTATTCTATTGTATTTTGTTGTCCAGATTCCTAGTTAATCCTTATATTTATATAGTTTCTGTATCTAATATGTATCATAGATGGATTTTTGATTATGCTCTTCGTTAGCTGCATATTATATTTGAAAATGAAGAGTAGTCTCATTAGAAAGCTAGAAGAAAAGTCAAAAAAGCTAGAAATATATATATATATATATATATATATATATACATATATATATATATATATATATATATATATGTATATATATATATATAATTGAACCTTTCTGTTTTGTTGTCGGTGATGGAAGAAGGAAAAGTGGTTAAGATTAAGCAACAAAAATCGAATAAGGTATATTTAGTTTATCAGCGTTTTCAAATCGTTTGCTGTTTTTGTTTTCAACGTATTGCGAAACCAACATAACATGGTGAGACTTGAAAACAGAATTCAAAAGTTTATTTTGTTGATCACACTTAAGCACAAACAAAGGATAATCGTCTATTTGCATGGGAAGTCGATGGAATGTCAATGTTTCTCGTCTTGATTACTCGAACTCATTTTCCAGTATAGTTGTTGTTGCAAGAAAATGTTAGATGGAATGGTTTCCATCGAGCCAGACCAAGACAATCAGTCTCGAAACATATTTGTTGAACGAGTATTGCTGTACATGTTTCTGTGAATTCTACAACCGTTGCTATTGTTTGACTGCTGATGCTTATTTGGTATATTTACGGCGTTTCTTATCCTTATAACATACTAGTTCGATGCTGGAATATCAAGAGAAAGCGAGAGAAATCATTTTGTTGTATCATTTTACCATGGTCTGTTTATCATTCGGGAGCGTTGTAGTATGTTTTCGTACGCATTATTCTATTTTTATTTAACAACAGAATACGCTGAAGTATTTTGAGTTGCCATAATAAAACGTACGAATAAATGACGTAATAAAATTTCAAAATAAACAAACAAGATCGCAAATGGTATAAAGAAGAATTGCTGAAAAGCGATAAGAGTGTGGTAAAAGTTAAACAGCAAACACCAATGTGGGTGCGATCGCATTGCTTAGCTGAAAACCATGAAAACGCTTTTTGGATGTTGCATTGTGCATTTATTGTAGACAGGAAACGGTACGGAAAACCATCAATATTACCAGAGAATTGTTGCATTGACCTCAAATCCTCCGTGGCGTTACGTAAAAATGTGCATGGCAGTCTGTGTCCGCGATCCCTGTCGCACTACTAGTCGTTTCGTTGCTCCATTGTATAATTTCATTTTCGATTATGCTCATTTCAAGCGGAAAAGACATCAAATGAAACTTGGTTAAACGTGTGACGCTTATCGTTGCTACTGCAATTGCTTGCTATTTGTTTGCAGTTTTACTCTCCAATCCACTGAATTTTTCACTATTACATCGATGCAAGTACTGACACTCCTTGTCCAATTCCCATCAAATGCACAAAACAAACTCGCCCCCCCCCCTCTCTCTCTTTTTTTTTAAACGTTGGATTATATAACCCATAAAGGAATGGCTCGAACATAAATTCATGTACGAAAGAAAGGCATTGTTGACTTGGTAACACGACAATTTACTGGATCAACGATTGGGTCTTATTGATGACGCTTAGACGAGAATACACATAAGACCGAATAGAAATCATCAGGAAGAGAAAAAGGGTACGACAATTTCAGAAGTGAAGAGAATAAGTGAAATGGGTTTGTTGCTGGAAGTAATTGCTTTGATCCAGGAATTCGATTAATCCGTCTTTCTTCACAATTAGACTCTTATTTGATCCAAAACAATTTACTGCAATGTGTAAAACGCACAATCAATAGTTCTTTGATTTTTTGTAACTACACACAAAAAAACGACTTGTTGATATTTTCACTCTATTCAAATTTATGTTAAAACTAAAAATTAGACAGTGAGTTAAAAAACTTCTCCGCTCATATTTTTTATGCATATAAGATGCAACGATACACATTTTTTCAGGGTGCAATGGGATAAAATTTTATTTCAACTTTGCTCTCGGAAAAAAATTATCACGTTGTTTCTCCAAATAATTTTTCATTGTAATTTTTTTCGGGACAGTGTTTTTATCATTCTTTGTTCTAGTTTTAACAAACCGTTACATAATATGATGAAATATCGGAATTTTTCGTGATAAGGGGACAAATGAATCGAATAGGAATTTTCAGGAAAATTTCGCTTTAAGGAACAGAAAAACCAGGCGAAAATTCATTTCAATACAACAAACTGTAAGCGATTTTTTCAAAAAATAACGTATTTTATAGTTCCCAGCCTTAGAAATTCGGACCAGCTTTAGAAAGTCGTCTATGTCCATATAAACTTATAAACCCACCTCATCTGAGCTCATTACTGGCTTGCACCACTACAGGTGAAAAATCAGATAATCTCAAATATGAGGTGAAATGCCATCTGTCAATTTTTTGGATAATGTGTTATGATTTATCTCGGTTTGCTCAGAGGGTCTCATTTCCAAAAAAACGCTAAAGACTGTTTCTTCGTAAAGAGATCTTCGAAGATTTCAAAATGAAAAAAAGTATACAACTGGTATGGAATAAAATTCGCTCGATCTTTTCACGCAAACTGGGAGCTAAGGTTCGGAACTTGGATTTGATCAAAAGGAAATATTATGTTCGTTTGGTTGGCTCGATCACGGCTCAGTGAATCAAAAATGCAATAAAATCTCTCTTTAACCTTTACATTAATTTTTTAATGACTGAGAAAACGTATGAATATTTCACCATGAAATTGCTTCCCTTTTCGTTTCAAAATAACGTTTTTTTCGAATAAAGTAAAGGAATAACCATTTTATTTAGACATTTATTACGATCAAGCAAACGTTCTTCATATTTTGATATTGGTTGATTTTATTGGTTTTCGCCTCTTGGATAATTTTTCATGTTTTTCTTGTATGCTATAGTTCGAAAATGGCTTAAATGTATTTTGTAGCCTGAAAATTATAGTTGGCAATCATATTTGATACAAAATGTCTACAATCCAATCTTTAAATTGACTAAATTGGCTTTAAATAAATTCATCGGATAATTTAGAGCATAGCATTTATTGACTTGAGGCACTTTATTGCTGGCGAATACCTACCTAAAACAAGCGTGTAAGAAAAAGACAAACCAATGTATATTAAATTGAATATTGGTTAAATCATCACGCAGATCGCAGAACCAAATTGAGGGTCTCTTCATTTTGAGTTGATTGCCTTTTTTATTGACCATTTATTTTGACCAAAAAAAGGATTGCTTTTGATGTTATCCGCATGAGTTGAAAAATATCAAAATTTACATTTGGTTTGACTTAATTTTATTGCTTTGATCATAACCAATTTTTTAACTGTGTGCTTCATAATGAAATCTCATAAAATTTATTTCAACCGAGTTAGTTTCGTTTCACAAAATAATTAAAACCACAATCAGAATAAAAGCCATCGCAAATGATACTGGTGAAACACATTTTTGGTATGTATGCAGTACGCGCAATTGACCAAAATTACAAATTTTTCGATGACATTCACTTATCCGTTATCTCTTATTAGTCTCTTATGAGTGATGCCGAAGTCGAAAATACATGTGATTATATATATTTATATATGTGAACTCACTTGGTGAATTCATTTCAGTAAATATCTCACTTTTTCACAGTTTACTCAAAAAATAGATGTATAGCACATGCCGCGTAAATAATTTGTTAAATAAATGAGCATCACGTCCAATGTAATGAGCAGTCTATAGTGGCGGTGCAACAGCAATAAGTATTGCATCTTCAACTTTTTGGAAACATTTTGCGAATTAATATATGAATAAAAAATTCACACATACCACTGTGTGTAGTAAAAGTATTGCGATCGGTCAAAAATTTCAAAACGCCTGGAATGAGTTTTCTCTGCGTTTTGAAACTAAAAAAAACGATTTCAACCATTCCCAGAGAAATTTTTTGTCCGTTTGTGGTAAGTTGTCTGTTGTCCGTTGTACGCAAAAAATGTTTAACACGATAGCTCAAAAAATTGAGATTAGAATTGATCGAAAATATACGCACACTTTAGTCTTTATTAGGAATAGAAAACTTTTAATTTTCAGCTTAATCGGATCATATCTTCAGGTAGCTCTAGTGGATTCGAATCAATAAATGGGCTGTTTTTCATTATAATTAGAAAACGTTTGTATGAAGATTATGTCTAGTTAGTATTGTATCATAATGAAACTTTCAGAATATTATTTTTTAATGAAAAAAATAAGTCATACAAAATGTCAAGTCATTCCGATGTGATTTAGGACTACCTCCCCTGCAAAATTGTCTATTTTTTGGGTCTTTTCGTGGTGGAAACAAAAATTTGTATAGCGACAATCTTAAGTCCACATTCTATCGAATTGATACTTTCGTTGCTGTCTTTTATTTTACTACAAAAATCTATATTTTCACGAGTTTTTGTAGTGTTTTTTTTTTTCAATACTATAGTAATGATTCAAAGTGAACATCAACAATGGCTAATAGTTCCCGTCTCGCTATTGGTGAGTTTGAACCTAAATCTCATCGTAATCACCTAAAATATGGAGTGATATATTTCCATGGTTACATGATGATACGATAAGAAATAAACATAAGCTCCGAGCCCGTACACTGTCGGGAAATGTGCGGAAAAGTTAGTTTTACGTATGTAAGATCATTTATTTTTATATGTAAATATAACAAATTGTTTGTATTTGCTTAGACGAATTAGAGAACTTACTTCGCTATGCAAAATACATGGCGTAGTCAATTACGCGCTTTACCACGTTTGTATGATCGTTGTATCCCTTCGCATCTATTGGATAGTGAATATTCTGACAAACTTGTTGTACTCCATAACAATCAAGCAATATTTTTTTCTGGCACAGTCATTTTAATCGAATTTCCATTGAATAAACTTTATTACGTGCAGGTACAAGGAATAGTTAGGTGACGAACAAATGTTGGCAAAAAATCTTTACCTCATGCTTAAAATAAACTGAATAAACCAAATATCGCAATGAACATATTATCCACAAATTTGAATAATAAAGCTCTTCCAAACCAAAAATAATAGCAAATATGGAGTCTATTCTCAACTGTAACCAAACTGACATTACAATAGAGACTGGGGCTATTTACGCGTTTCGGTTCTTTGAAACCATACCTTTTTTTATTGTTCTCAACAAATCTGGTCGTGTCGTGTTTATGAAGCGATGAAATTCGTTTCAGTCATATTCCATGTGTATTTCAAGACAAAGTTATGACATATTTTAAGTCTCACATAATCTTTTTTACAAATTCTATTCACCAGTTAAGATTTTAATTATTTATAAAGACCCAAGAATCATATTGACTAAATCAGAACAGTTGGTTACCTTACGAATAGCATCCATATTTCCTTTTAATTCAAACCATTGAATGTAATTAAATTATTACATAAAATGTATTCATTCAGCTCGTTCTGATAGCGCTTTGAAGCTTTTAGGAGTAAAAAAAGCTTTATGTGTCTTCTTGGCTTGCAATTAATAGTCTCAATGAAATATCAACTATTTTTTCAAGCCATTTCGTGTTAAAATGAGTTATATGCTATTATCATGATTATAAATGCATTAACCAAATCCAATTATCAATTGCAGGGAATGAAGAAAACATATAAAAGTTGAATTGAAAACTGTTTTTGCACTTTTTAACCAAATTAAATTTTATAGTGCTATCATAATATATTCATTGTGCCATCCAATCCAACGGCCGTAAAAGTTTGTGAGACACAGCAAACAGCATACTGATGAATGTATTGGCGGTGCAAATAACGGGTGAATAGATGTCCATTTCTTGCATTTGATGTGTGTGATTACGCGTACGATGTTTCGAACGTACTCAATTCCATTGATGATGTCTGGCGTTAAACATTTTACATTACCTTAAACAAACATATTTTCATAACATCTATCCCATTGAGTTGCCCAAGTAAGAAAGAAAACTTATATAAAAAAAAAAAATAATAATGCGCTTTTTGATGAAATTGCCGTGCTTTGATTCTTTTGCGCGGATAATTGACCTGTCAAAGTCTTTGGAATTTACACGGATATATGAGGGTAAGGAAGCTTAGAAATGGCCGCTTTAAAGTTTAATTTTTACATGAAATCGCTGTAGACCCATAAAGCACTACGCAGAGTGGCTGTGTGCGTTCGCTCTACATAACATTTTTGTGACCAGTACTGCAGAAACTTTTTCTGTGTACTTCTACAAATTATGATACATCAAAATAAACTACTTGTTCATCATCGCACGTTCGCAAGATTCTTCCTGTTCTGCTATTTCTATATAGGAAAATAAACGTTAGACACGAAACCACACACAGAAGAAAAACCAATTGCTTTCAAAAGTTTTTTCGTTGAATTTATTCCGTTTTCTATTGCACAGATAATGCAAGGAGCTGGCAAAGTACGAAGCAATTGATTTGAATACTTTATATACACAATTAAATGACGTATAGTGCATAAATTTTGCAAATATATATTGAGGGTAAAATTGAAAGCAAGTTCTGAAACAATCCAGCGAAGATTCATTAATATTCAATGTCGCTGCTATGTGAATAGGCTGTCAATCTTTTCTTGTTACTTCATATTATTGTACATGACTGAAGAATGAAAATGGATCTTAATTTGGTTATTAAATTCAATGTCAAGATTGTTAAAACTATAGTTATAATATAAACCAATTTTGATACATTCTATTATAGAAACAATGTTAATACTGCATTAGAATGTGATCTTTCATAATTCTTTCAAAACAAATACTACACATTCTATCTTTGCTGCAGTTTTTGATTGAAATGCCATTCGAAAATATTCGATAAAGTCAATATAGTGGGTATTTTCAGTGCATATTCGATTATCTAAAGTTTCAATATTTTATTTAAGTAGTATTAACATTGATTCATTTAAAAAAAGAACTAATTGCAATGATCTTATTATCAATCTTAATTTAATATTCTTAAACGCGCAAGCATTGAGCTGGATTTGAATACCAGACACTAATACAGTGACAGGCAAACTCGATTAGGCAAGGTGAACCGGCCATAACTTTGACAAATTTTGACGTACCGCTCAAATGTTTGTCAATTTATTTACTACTTGTCAGTAAAATTTTCACCATGTCGCAATACACACCAATCGAACGTTCTAATATCGTAGGACTATACATTGAAAATCAGATGTCAGTTGTCTTGACTCAACGTAAATTTCGTGCAAAATTTCGTGCAAAATTTCCTCGAAAAAAAGCACCTAATGCGAACAAAATTTGAGCATTATATGCAAAGTTCAAGTCAAGTGGTGTTCTTCTGTCGACTGAACGCGGTGCTGAGGCTTTGGGCATCAGTCAAAGGTCAATGCGGCGCATTTTGCGCATCGATTTGATGTTTTTCCCCTAAGAGATCAAAATGGTGCAGCAATTGAACTCGGAAGACTACCCCAGGCGATTGGAATACGGTAAAACGATGCGAAATTTGGAGAAAAGTGAAGATGATTTTTGGAACAAAATCATCATGAGCGACGAAGCACATTTTGACTTGAATGGCAATGTAAGCAAACAAAATTGTCGTTTCTGGGGCGACAAAAATCCAGAACAATATCGCGAAAAGCCTCTCCATGACAAACGAGTGACAGTTCGGGCCGGAATATGCTCGGATTGCATCATTGGGCCGTTTTTTTTCGAAGATGATGATGGTGAAGCAATTTCGGTGAATGGTGACCGTTATCGAGCAATGGTGAACACTTTTTTGCGTGAAGGGGTCGAGAATAATGTGCTGGAAGACCACTACTTTCAACAGGATGGTGCTACGGCTCATACAGCTCGTCAAACCATCGATTTGTTGAACGAAATGTTCCCAGGTCGTTTAGTCTCATTCAAGGGTGTTTTGACTGGCCGCCGCGTTCACCTGATTTGACTGCTCCAGAATTTTTTCTGTGGGGATTTTTGAAGGGGAAGGTGTATGCTGACCGACCGAAGACTCTCCGAGCATTAAAACGTAATATTGAACGTGAAATCGCTGCCATATCGACTGAAACATTGCAAAAAGTCATGGAAAATGCCTAAAAACGAGCTCAACTTTGCATCAAGGAAAAAGGCCATAAATACAATAAAATCGGCCGAACTTAAATTGTTTGCGTATTTTTTGATTTACAAACGAAACACATTGCTTAATCGAGTTTGCCTGTCACTGTATGTGTGAATATTAATATCAAAGTTTTCCTCGATATTAATTTCAAATTTTGACTGATGAGAATTTTATAGACAATTCCAACTTTATGTGGCTGCATTTGCTACGATTTATTTGCTATCGCTGAATTTATGTATATTATTATGTGGCTTTACAATTGTAATTTCACTTTTTTATCGTTGAGATGGAGAGTCGAGTATATCTGTGTTATTTTAAATGTACACACTCGCGTCTCCATCTCACTAAAAGTGTTGATTTCCTGTAGATAAAAGTGCCCTGAATGCATTAAAAGTAAAAAGCGATAAATGTTTTCTCTCAAATAAGCAATTGAAAGACAAGAAGAGAGAACACATTATAATAATTAGTCGAAAAGCAATTTAAGTTATCATAATTGTGTTTTGTATGTGCTACATTGTGCCAGGGATAGACACGAAATTGAACAAAATCCATCATTTTGAAACTCAGTGATTTTTTTGCATCACAATCCATGAAAATCACTGATTATTCAGTCACGAGGCAAATAAATAATAGTGTGTTAGAAAGAAGTAGAAAAAATTGAAGCCTAATCATAAGTAGTAGTGAAGCACTCTCTTCATTTTTTACGTTTCTCACTATTCCTGAGAGAACTGATTGTGTTCAATTCAATTTGACACATAAATCTCACTCTGGAGCAACAAGAAATAGAGAGAATATCGAGAAGAAATAAGTATTGGAGAGATGAAATATATCGCTATAACTTTCGGCTTCATTGCTTTGGAATCAAAACAATACAATTTGACAAATTCTGTCACATATTATATTACAATAGAATAGGGCACTATAACTATTTGTGATTCGAAGTAAGCGGCAAAATGTGACAACTTGTTTTTATTTGTTCTAAAGTTGCCACATAAAAAGGTCTTATTGAAAGTTGACATCGATAAATTTATTGAGATATATCTTATCTCTATGTTGTGTCCATGATATTCTAGTAAACTGAAGTGATAAATCAAAAAATTGTTGTCTTTCATTTCTCTTTTGAAAATCAAATGAAGATATATCAGACTGCAAGGAAAGCATATATTGGTTCGAGCTCTATTTTAGAAAATCACCAACCGGAGATATGAGAAATTGTCACTATTTGCATTTAAGACTTTCACATATCCTATTTATTTGATATCGTGATTTGGTACGTGTTTCTCACACACACAAAAACCTTACAGTAAAGTTTAATTGCAAAATAATAGAATAATCTTATTATTCTCTGATTATTAAAAAAAAGATTTTTGTTTACTTGTAGCAATATTTCAGTACAAAAACTTGGACTTTGTATCTGAATGACACAAAATCAGTTTCGGCATCGTTTCTAGTCTTGTAGCGCAAAAATTTAAAGATGTTGTTTTCTTGTGCAAAATCGAAAAAAGATCGATAACCTGGAACACAAAATATGTTAGTTTAATGCGCGGTTTTTAATCGAAATATTGCGCATTTGTAAATCTCTGCGAATCTTCATGGCATCATTTTATAAACTTTTTTAATATTCATTCTCCTCTTTGAATCTCCATAAATTTTAAATTTGTTTCAACCCCTTGGTTTAAATGTGCATGAGACGCCATGTTTAATTTAGATAGAGAAAGAGAAAGAAAGACATAAAAAAGAGTGTGAGGAATTTTATGTGGAAATGGGTATACAATATAGTGTTCACCATATACCAGCGGTATCGTTGAAGTGCCATTACGCTGCACTCACAAACACATTTCACAATACAAAACGCAAATAAAAATATATCTATATATAAAATTATGTATTCATAAATGGATTTAACGATCACTTTAAAATAGTAATAAAAAGAATAAATACGAATGAGTAAAACGTTGCATACTTGAATCTTAAGTTTATTTTATGTTGTGAACAAAAGCGCTGTAAACGTATATTTTTTCGGTTATGCACATTTGAGACGAGGAATAAAATGTGTTCGAAGTGAAACTACCATCATTTCAAACGAAGGTGAAATGAAGTCTATTGCAAGAATTTCGAAAATATAATTTGAATTACTGCTATTGGCAGCAGTTTAGACCATTAAAATTGCAAGTTTGAATACCAAATCAGCCATACAATAGATCTGTTTCACTAAATGCTGGATTATATATATGAATTTCTCTGCGAAAAAAATGCCTCAATTTATCAATTTAAGTTTTGAATCTTTGCGAAATTCTTTTTAAATCGAGCTTTATCAATAATTTAACTATAAAAACTTATTTATATAGTATTTAAATCGTCACTCGTATAGTTTTTGCATTTTTATCAGGCGCTGAATAATAGATGATAATATCTACAAAATAGTTGAAGGATAAGTACAAACCAAATAAATGAACAAACACTCAACTTGTGGACCAAATAAGGCTACTTATTTTGTTTTCACTCTCGACATTTGGGCACTATTAGCCAATTAGGCTTTTAGTATTCTTCGAGGCATCAAAATATCCGACAAAATCCAATAGAATATCATCATGACCGAAAAAGATCCACTAATATTGAGACAAAGAGTGAAAGAGCCAAACATAGACAGTATTATTACACTGTATGGAAGAAGCACTGTGAAGAGACCTATACTGAGAACACCATGCATTTGTTTGTATATCAAAATTGTTCGATCTTTTTCGGTTAATGATGATATTTTGTTGGTTTTTGTCAGACAATTTGACGTTTTCTCGGCTATGTTGATACATGTTTCCCCAATCAATAATCTTTCATTTTATTTGATTAAATTAACACTCATTTGACTTTCAAATGTACAGCCGAACAGTCATTCGTGTTCGAAATAAACAAAAAAAAAAAAATTGTAATATAAAATAGGTGTGTCACGGTGCAATCATGTTTGCTTCAAACATTTGAATAAACTTTTTGCAAAACACAGATTTGCTCCGGGGCTCAAACATTTGGTGTGCAAACACTTATAAGTCGACTATTATTTCAAAACATTCTTAATCAAAAGGATATTTTTCAAATGTTAATTCAATTGAACGTTTTCCACAACAAGATATGACTTTTTCGGAAAACAGTAATGTTGAAATTCATAATCAATCTATTGTGTTTAATTCATTTGTTTCATTAAACCTATTATATTATTCTCAACAGATACCGAACAATTTCGTGATCGTTCGTTCAAATACTGCATTTTAGTTCGTTCGTTCGTTGGGTCGGGAAAAAATTTGTTCGATTGTTCGTTTGCTAATAATTTTGCTCCAGGCAAATATAGACTTATTTCCGTCGTGGATTCCCGAAACAATGATGACTAATTCTCTATGTTAACAATGTTAAAAAAATTTGACCACCGAAACTGTCTTAGTTGGTGGCGCCCTACACATGCTTTAGTAGAAACTACGAACAATGACAGCGATGAAGACTGAATGATATTTTTTTAATGCAACAGTGAAGCATGAAAACAAACAAATAAAATTGTTTGTCATTTCAAAGAAGATAGCCGACGGTTGTTGTTAATCATTTAACACATTTGTTTCTCATTTTTTCCCCTCACAATTACCTCACTTTTTTCTTACTTTTTATCAAGTTTTCTCTTCAGAATTAAACTGAACTTTTAATTTATTGTATTATTCTTTCCGTCTCCTCTACATTTGTAAGCTATATTTATATGTTTCGTGATTGTTTGTGTTTTTTTCTGTATCAACGACAAGTGAAGACTTACAATGCTGAATTTTGAAAATCTCATATTTAAAAAATATGTTGCGCAATTTACAATCAAAAAAGCTGGTGACAGTATATTTTCCCAACTTTTTGCTGGAGGGAGACACTTGTCAGTTCACGATGACAGTTCAACAATCATAAACAATCAGGTATATTTTGGAAATCGGGCTTCAAAGGTAGCTAGTAGGAACATATAAATGAGTGTAAAACTTGTGAACGTTCGCGAACAAAATAAATGGTTTTACGTACGTAAAACGAACTTTTCCGCACATTTCCCGAAATTGTTCGGGTTAACGGGTTTTTCATTGATTGCTACTCCTTTGTATTGGATTTATGTTTATTTCTTATCGAATCATCATGCAACTTTGAGAATGAATCACAGACAAATTCAAGTCATTACGATGAGATTGAATTTCAAGTCGTGACACATCATGTGATTTAAATTCAAATTTTAATAAAAAAATACGAATGAACATCTCAGTTTCTAATTTTAACTCCAACGTTCTCTAATTCTCTAATTCACTCTAATGTGAACTTTCAATTCATGCCAACGATAGATATGATTCCACATTTATGGTATGTATTACTTTCGTCAAAAAATTAATGAGCATTCAAATTGATGAAACAATCACAGATTAGAGAATCACAAATACTTCATCCAATTTAATGACAGAATTTGAGTTTTAACCAAGCGGACCGTGCTTGTATGGGATTGGAGAGCTATTCGAGAGTATGCCAATTGACCGCGCCATCTTATTTTACATAGGTGAACTCAATTTAGATCCATTGTAATACGAACAAAATTTTTATTGACACAAATAATAAAAACAAATGAGTCATTGAAACGATTGAAATATCACATCAATACTACCCAATAGATGGCGCTGGAGAATAGATATGATTGAAATGTCTGAAATAACAGGATCCCCTCGATTTTAACCACACAAATTTAAAATTTTGCCCTCCTAAATCTTGTCGGAATGACTTGAAATTTTGCATGACCTATTTTTTTTATGAAAAAATAATATTCTGAAAGTTTCAATAGGATACAATGTGAACTTAAGACATTCGCCACACAAATTTTTCGTTTCGACCACGAAAAGACCCCGAAAATCGAAAATTTTGCAGTGGAGGTAGTCCTTAATCTTAGCGGAATGACTTTCATAAAAAAACAATATTCTGAAAGTTTCATAATGATACAATGCGAAATAGTCATAGTCCCCATACAAATGTTTCTTAATTATATTGAAAAACAGTCCATTTATTGATTCGACTCCACTAGACCTACCCGAAAGAATTATCCGATTAGGCTGAAAATTAATAGGTCTCTATTCTTAATGAAGACCAATGTGTGTGTACATTTTTGATTAGTTCTAATCTTAATTTTTTGAATTATCGTGTTAACAAATTTTTGCATACAACGGAAAACGTACCACACACGGACAAAAAATTGCTCCGGGAATGGCTGCAATCGTTTTTTTTTAGATTCGAAACGCATAGAAAACTTTTTCCGGGCGTTTTGAATTTTTTACTTTACCACACTTAGTGGTGTGTGTGTGGAAAAGTAAAAAAAGGTGAATGTTAGGTTCGTGTTCGTTCATGTTCGTGTGTGTTTGTTTGTATTAAGGCTGTTCACGTGAACTTTCATGAACGAAAAAAACGGCGAATGTTGTGTTCGTGTTTGCGTTTGTTCATAATGAAACAAACGAACAAGAACGAACACGAATGAAGACGAACAGTTCGAAGGACATTTTCCAGTCCAATGTAATGGTCAGCGAAAAAATAACGTTGACAAAACATGCCGAAAAGTACATGAAATATAGCTGCAGCTCTCTATATATGCTATGCCAGCGTAGATGGACAACGATATGGTGTACAATGCTCATGCATACGGAAGACTTGATCTAGCAGTCTTCCCAGCATCATAATACGCGTGCGTATTCTGTATGCATGTGCATTGTACACCACATTGTTGTCCATTTCTGCTGGCATCGAATATCTATGCTAGCATAGAAATTTCCGCGAACCAGTACATAATATCTTCTAGTGGAGCTAATTTTATTGGTGGCATTCATGTCTCAACTGGAAAAATCTAACGTAAATACTAAATCTAACGTAAAGAAATTGTGTTCGTGTGCGTTCGTGTTCGTCTTTTCGCGAACGATCGATCGAATGTAATTTGGAATGAAACATCAAAACACTGCATTGCTAATGAATTATTGAATTGAATCAGTGCATATGTATGTGTAACCTACCAATAATATTGGGAGCGCAAATTAAAACGTGACCATTTGTGCCTAACTTCATATCTATTCACCCGTCATATATTTTGACAGTGACAGCTATTCTATGTTAAAGAGCGTCAAAAAATCTAGCGAATTCCGCCTCTCAAAGTGAACACAAGATTTTATATACAACTTTTTTATTAATGTCTTTGAAATGTCTAAATACGTGCCAACAAAACAGCATTTGCGGGATGCAATACTTTTGTACTTTAATCAAAAAAAGGGTGCTGCTGAATGTCATCCTTCGTTGTCAGAAACCTATCCCGAATATTCCATATCGAATAGTGTGTGTAAGAAGTGGTTTGCACGTTTCAAAAGTGGTGATTATGACGTGAATGACAAAGAACGACCTGGACAGCCGAAAAAGTATGAAGATGCTGAATTAGAGGCATTAAGATTAGAGGTCAAACACAAGAAGAACTTGCGAAAACATTAGGAGTTACACGCCAAGCGATTTCCCATCGTTTAAAAGCATTGGGAAAGATCCAAAAGTAAGGGAATTGGGTGCCATAAGAGTTGAAGCCGTTGAAATACGATTTTTCGCCTGTGAACAGCTGCTCCAACGCCAAAAAAAAGAGAGGGTTTTCTTCATCGTATCGTCACTGGCGATGAAAAGTGGATCCAAAGCGAAAAAAATCGTATGGTTACCCCGGCTGTGCATCAACATCGACATCAAAGCAAGATATTCACGGGTTTAAGGTAATGCTCTGTATATGGTGGGATCAGAAGGGTGTGGTGCACTATGAGCTATTCCCACCCAATCAAACCATCAATGCTGATTTCTACCAAGAACAATTGGGCCGTTTGAGCGATGCACTGAAGGCAAAACGGCCAGAATATGAGCAGAGGCACGATAAAGTGATTTTGAAACATGACAATTCTCGACCACATGTTGCAAGATCGGTCAAAGAGTACTTGCAAACATTGAATTGGGAGGTCCTACTTCCGATTACCACTTGTTCCGATCAATTACTCATGGCCTGGCTGACCAGCACTTCCGTTCTTACGAAGAAGCTAAAATATGGATCGATTCTTGGATTGCCTCTAAAGACGCATCGTTTTTCAAACGTGGCATAACAATGCTGCCAACAAGATGGGAAAATGTTCTAGATTCCGATGGAAAATACTTTGAATAACATATTTTGTACCAATTTGTTATAATAAAACGGTATTTTTGCACCAAAATGGTCACGTTTTAATTTGCACTCCCAATAATACATAATACATACGCAATTATTGCCACTTGCGCTAGCATCGTTATTCAGCAATAAATTCTCTCGCTCGAGATTTGAAATTGTTTCTATGGCTAATTTTAAATCTTGTTGCAAGAACAATATTGTGCTCTGCATGCCTTCAACAATTTCGTCAAGTTCCTGTAGAAAGTATGCATGAGCATTGTGCACCACATCGTTGTCAATCTATGCTGGCATAGCATATATAGAGAGCTGCAGCTATATTTCATGTACTTTTCGGCATTTTTTGTCAACGTTATTTTTTCGCTGACCATTCCATTGGACTGGAAAATGTCCTCCGAACTGTTCGTCTTCATTCGTGTTCGTTCTTGTTCGTTTGTTTCATTATGAACAAACGCACACACGAACACGAGCAAACGCGAACACAATATTCACCATTTTTTTCGTTCGTGAACGTTACGAGCTGTTCGTTTTCGTGAACATCCCCATTGGGCACTGCGATAGTAGCGCCCCCATTTCACCTACAGTGGTTGCCAGCAGAACCATTATTGTCATATGATTTATGTTTGCTGTGTTGCCGAACTGTCATTACTTCCATGCTCTTAGAAATTGAAATGTCCGTGAAGGACAGAAAGAGTTAAAAACGATGTAAATGTGGCGCATCAAGTGTTTTTCTTCTTCTCACCTTCAATATAATATGAAATTAATTCATAAAAATAATAAAAATAGGGTTATTGTTGCCGGTTTCAAAATTATTGGTTTCGACCAGATTTTCATTTTTTCCAAACATACCAACTGCCAACCACCTGTTTCTCGTAACAAGTGCGCGTACGTGCAAATTCAATAGTACATTGAATCTCTGGGGATAGCTAATTATGTATCGCACAATAATCTTTGAAATGAACGAACGAACGAAGGAACATACAAAAATGCGACATTTTGACCAAGTGCTTACTTTTCATGACTGGTTGTTGCAAAAAATTAATCATGGTTTTCAACATAATCCAATAATCATTCCGAATGCATAATTTGGGCTGAAGAGTTCACATTTTGAGTCTTTCATCATATACTTCATGTGTCATTAGCGAACATTGTTCCTGATTTGATTATGCTCACAAATAATACATTTAAATATGAAGTTTTTTTATTTTGTTGAGTAGAGAGAATTTATTTTCTAGGTATCGTTCGATACATAAAGGGTGATTTTTTAGCTGGTTTCTTTTTGACGTTTAATTTTTTGACAGATGTCAAATTCCAACTGACGTCTGTCACAGTCAAAAATGCTCAGTATGCTTTGCAATTTCATCATGCAAATTATTTACGCTTGATGACCATCCAAGAGGCGTGCGTTCGCAAATTGGGTTCTAGAGCAGCTCAAAAATGATCCTGATTTTCATCGAAAAATCATCTTTTTGGACGGGGCATGTAAACAAACAAAACTGTCGGATTTGGTGTGATGAGCAGCCGGGAGGGCTACGTTAAGTCTCTCGTCTATGCGGACAAGCCAGCAACGATTGCCGACTTGGAGGACAACATCGAACGCGTTATTGGCGAGATTCCGGCCGATATGTTGGAGAGAGTGTGCCAAAATTGGACTTCCCGTATGGACCATTTGCGCCGTAGCCGCGGCCAACATTTGCATGAAATTATTTTCAAAAAGTAAATGGCAAGAACCAATTTATCGATTTCAATAAAGATTTGATTCACTTTTCGAAATTTTTTGCGTTTTTTTCGATTTTCAAAAAGAAACCACTTAAAAAATCACCCTTTATTCGATAATGTCACGAGAAGAACACATATGTAATATTGAATGCTATGTTAATAATTGTGATAATTAAATTATAAATATATAACTGCGTTGCGAAAATAATGCTGAAAATTAACTTTTCATTAGCACATGGACTCAAGCTTTCTCTCTGGGCCTAATTGTTATATTGAATAGGCAAATTGTTGGAATATTAAAAAAAGCTTGCATATGATATTTTAGTTGCAAATTTCTAGCCAGAATGATACATTTTATTAAAAGTAAAACACTTTTCAATGAAAAAAATGGGGTAGCTCAGTTCATTTTCGGCCAAGAATTGTTGGCATCGTAAAATATGTGCAGCTTAGCTTCAGGCTTGAAGCTTCACAATAATGTTTATGGCATCGTTCTATAAAATCGATTGCATGAAATGTTTTCTTATTCTTGTAAATGAAGATTTCCGATCAAAACAGTGCTACGTACAATGTAAATGTCCGACTATTTGGAACATTATTGCTTTACATATCAATCGCTTTTTTTTCTTATTGTTATAAAAAATGAAATTAGAATATTCATTGTGGAATTATCTATTATTTCATATATTATAAAGTATACCAAATACGTTGTAACTTGGTGCGAAATTTTTACAATGACCTGGTTCAACATTATTTGAGCAATAAAGATATTACGTTAAATTTATATTCATTCCAAAGACGGACTGAATTATTTTGATTTGCCATACAAAATATTGGAAAGAAATTAATAAACAGAGCTATGAACAAATCACTTCCGATGATATTAAGTCTCACCGTTATATTTTGTTTCATTGAACAACAATGACAACAAATTCATGGCGAATCAAAATTCCACTAGCTTTTCAAAAGCAAAATAAAAATATCAAACAAAAGTGTAATGAAATCAACAAAATGAACAAAATATACTGAATACAGCTGATAAATTCAATACACAAGTATAAATATAAACGTGAATTGACATATAAACAAAACTTAATCACAAAACTAGAAATTCGTAGATGTGCCAATGTGTACTCCCGCTGCACACTGACACAATAGAAAATCAAAATGTAAATATGATGACCATGATTAGATTCATACTGTGTCGCACGTTCAATTTATTGTAATGTGTAACCTTATTAACATAATAATACATTTGTGCATTTTTCGAACACGACTAATGTATACACACAGAACTAATGTTCAGATTTACTGAAGCGGTGGTTTTTAATGACAAATCTAAAGTTGTGCACCGGTTTTTTTATTGACAAAAAATTTTGTTTTGTTTTGTCAAATATGAGTTCAGATTTTAAATTTGCAATCGACCATCTGTGAAATAACGCCAAGAAATCTGAACATTTTTTCTGTGTGTGTATGAATGTGTTATGCTTTTAGTTCAATCAGAAACTGCTTTGGGTCGTTTTAGTATGAGCTGAATAGCAATGACCATGACAATGCTATCCAAATACACAAAAAGACACTCCAATACATCTTTGCAACCCGGCGAACGCGAAGTTTGAAAAGAATCTATCGTTATCAGCTCAATATATATCTGGGATCGCTTGATATTGATTCATATGTTAAAATTGTGGATCAATACATTTTATTAAGTGCTGTCTATCATCGTAATCGATTGTGATTTGATTTATCAATTAATTTCATTAAGTAAATCATTCAAGTGGACAAAATAACTTTTTCAAAGTATAGGAAACTATATAAATGACTCTTTGCTTGTCATATAATTCATTTTATGCTTGTCATATAATTTGAATGACAAAAGCATAGAGGAAAAAAGTATTCAACCTATTAAGTGTCGGTCTGTTAAAAGATTTGCTCACAAACTTCTTCAATGCGTTTAGCTAGGAAAATAAAACAATAAGAAATCTTTATTACAACATGATTTATCGTTATAAATATTGTACAATATATTGGTCCGCTCGTGTTTTTTCATGAATTTTCAATAATGCTCTCAATTTTTTAAACCAAATTGTGGACATATTTAAAATATTCTTTTGCTTCCTTCGAAATACTCATACAGAATTTCATATTTCATTTTAGTCTAAAATTTACCGTCGCAATTTTTTGAAATTCAAAGGCTTGGAACGCTCCTTGTACTTTTCCTTGTATGTAGAGAACTGACGCAAATTTAATTGAATTTTATGTTACAATGTACACCCACGTGCACACATAGAAATAATAAAAAGATTCACAGTAGTAGTGATTTTTATTGTTAAATCTATACCATTGTTGTGTGCCAGTTTTTTTCATTGAAAACAAATTTGGGTGCTGTTTTCTCAAAAACACTATTGTCAACAGTTCAGTTAACAACCAAAAGTATGTCCAATTTGGCTCGATTTTTTTGGAACGCTTTTAGCGCATAGATTTAAAAATAAAAACCAATAATAAGTCAATATGAACATTATTTCTATGTGTGCATTTAAAAAGCATTGCATCACTTTTCAATCGAGTTAAAAATAAAAATCAAATATTTCATTCCAAATATAAGAGTGTATGCAATATGATATTCGTTCTAAACTAATAAGCATCAATATGAAAATCATAGTGTTTACATCAGTTTTTGTGAAAACTGAAGGAAAATTCAGTTAATCTGACACTCACACCTACTATTTTTTATTCATAGCCAATTATAGTCGGAACATTTGTCCACTTTGTGTTTCCTCACTTGAAGTGGTGAGTGTTATTTTGACTAGAACATTTTGTTGAAAGTAGAATGATTTATTCTTCGAAAAATTATCGTTTATAAAATTAAATTGTATATATAAGACATTTGGTTTTGATGTTGTTTAAACACAATCGGGTTGCATTCAAAATCCCTTTCAAAAGAAACCATATTGCAATCGAAATCAATGCTCTTCCTTTTGTTTGTAATTGAAAAATTATTTATGGAATATTTATGAAATAATAATAAACTAATACATACCTATAAATTTAAGGCGATATACGAGGGAAAATGTTTAAATAAAAATATAAGCAATCGATGGGAAATTCATGATGATAATAAATGGTAGAAAATATTTTGCAACAAAATGGATTTGTTTAAAAAATGAGGAATTTTTCTTATCAACAACTGACTTGTTCTTTATAAATTCAAGACTTAGGATCTTATATAAAACGATTCATTTTCTTCGCACTATATTCAATTCAAACCAGACATATTTCACTGAAAACGATTATTTGGATTCTCTGTTTGGTGCCATTTGTATTTATTTGTGCATACGATTCCGGTGGAACTGATGAAACATTTTCATTCTTAGAATATTTCATTCACATCCTAACATACATGCGTAATAATTGCGTACAATAGACAGTTTAATGAATAAGTATGATTTATAGCCCAAAAATTTTGTTTCGAGTCATAAAATATGTACTATTGAAAGCGGGTTTCTAGCGAAAATAGATAACGTTTATGTCTTCTTTCAAAGATCAAAAAACAACATTTTAATAAAAGTTTTTTTTTTCGCACGTATCTTCAAAATCAAAAGGCACTACCACATTAAATTTTGCCAACATTTAAGTACTCTTCATGAAATCTCTTGTATTGTGAAAAACAACAGTTTGTTTAACTTGAATTATCTTAATTTTGTTATAGGTTGTTAAGTTTACAGCATATACCATAGCAATACACGATGTGTGTGTGTGTGTGTGTGTGTGTGTGTGTGTGTGTGTGTGTGTGTGTGTGTTTAATATGTATTAAAACGTTACATTCCTTGTATATGTAATTATAGTAGACGGTTTTTCTCCATATTCATTAGAAGTATCATTGTGAGTATATTTTATATGGTTGCAATAAAAAATATATGAAATAAAATAAATAAAATCCGAAGATAATAGAAAGAATGAGAAAAGGAGGAATGGAGAGGGAAAAGCAGCGCGAATAAAACCTGTATATACGACGTCCTACCGGATAGAAGTTTGTTTATTTATGTGTTATTTTATTGTAGGGCCCAAAGAATGGATTGATCTGAAGACATAGTACATACCGGAGAGTTTTATCTGACTGGATGATTGCAGAAAAAAATCATGTGCAGACCGATAAAGAGCCAATAAATGCACGCAAATGCTACAAAAATACGCGCGTTCATTTTGACAAGCACATATGCATTTTGAATTGAACACGTTGAATTTATTCATTTTATTGTTTTGTCTCTTTTGTTATCGTCTAGTCACTGTAATTATGAGTAATCCTTTTACGATTCCAAATATTTCAGTTTTTAATTGACGTTTTTGGATTGTATCATATGTCATTCGGAAAAAAACTTGCAAAGGTGTACTCGTCAGAGGGTCAATGAAATAAAAAAGCGTCATTCGATTTCTTAATTGATGAAATTTTTCAAAAATACGTCCGCAGTTCTGATCAGGTTTTAAGAACTCGGGTAAATAATCATTATACATGTTATACACAAATTGATTAACACAAAAAGAGAATCACAAATGTTCCATCGTTTCTAGTGGGATCTGCTCTGCCAAATTTATCACATTCATTAAGCCATTCATTGATATTTTGCAGTATATTGATACAATTCCACTCTCCCAAACTGATACACAAACAAATATTTATAATACAAAAACACTGGGAATAAAATATAAAAAATCCAAACAAACGTGTATTTCTATGCACATCATATATGTTATACTTTCTTTGCCACTTTTTGGTTGGCAAGAAGAAAAAACAATTTTATGATCTTAATTATATTATAAATGGGTGCACACACATACACACTCGATATTCCATTTTATTGTCTCCTTTACACAGCTTACATACAGACCGCATTAGAGACATCAACAAAAATAATTCTCTATAAATTGCAAGGCGAAAGAAATTAATGAAAATAACACAAAACAGAATTAAGTAAGCAGAAACACTCCAAGAACAACAACAGAATATCGTATTATCGAAGTAAAAATAAGTTAGTATCGAAACAAAGTAAAAGTATAGTTGAATTTATAGCGATACGAATTAAAGGTTGAATATACTCACTGAAGTATAGAATTTTAATTTCTCAAATATGAATAAGCGTTTGTGTGTTTGACGACATGAATATTTGATTGTGGATGAATAGAAGAGTACGTGGGATGGTGTGACTGATATTTAATAGTTCGAATCGGCTGCAAATCATCTCTTAACGAGTAAACCGCAAGCATATTCATACATATAGCATGATGCCAAAAAAAAGAATACTATAAGTTTGTTTAAACCATAATTCAAAGAAAAAGAGAAAATCGATTGCCATAAAGTCTATAGTCTATAATATATAGTTGGTTTACCCGACTGATGCTGAAGACAACTTACTCAAATCCAACTTCGATAGTGATAGTAGGAGTGCAATTGCTATATAATCGTTGATTAGCTCATCAAACGATAAATAAAAGAATCAACTGATGAACAATTTAACGTGATCAATGCAGAAAGGGCGAATTCAAATCGCTCATGGTATCTTTCAATTGCAAATTTGTTGAATTGGACAACACAATACAATTCGACACAGCAAATAACACAACTTATCACCAACTGAGAATAATGCTGTCAAATTCATGCTGCTTCTTCTTCTTCACAAACAATGGATGGGTTTATTGCTATGTTTGTCACGACTTAGTGATGGAAACTTGACCACGGATCAACGCCTGACCAACACACAGTTACCTTTTATATGTTTGTGATTGTAAGAGCGAATTGTACATGCAACATTGTTGATGTTGGTATCATTAATAATATCAAAAGTAATATCAAATGTTATTATATATCTAAAACGACAAAAAATATGATTTAATTTCGTATTTCTATTGAATATATCGATAGGAGAGTATGTTATTCAGCACTTATGGCTGAGTAACGGCTGAATAAAAACATACTCTCCTATCGATATATTCAATAGATTTATCATTTGTAAATAATAGATTTACGTTATCATCCATGTACAATGTACATTTTGCAAAGAAGAATAAGAAGAAGAAAAAGAAGAAAAAAAAGACTTTGTAAAAGAATAGGTATTGCCCCTATATGATACTGCAGCAGAAGCACGCTTTCAATCCAAATTGGAAAAACAAAAGATACTGAAGAAAAATATTTCAATATTTGGAATTCCATCTGATTACAAAGAGGCAATTTTATTTAGTTTATTCTTGCAGTATTGCAGTCTTTTGACAAGAATGTCATCGAAAGAGAAGTTTAAGAGAAAATGTATATGGTATTTTCAACTATTTTCGCCAAACGTTCATTTAAAATCTTTTAAATAGAATTTAATTTCTATTTTATCTAATATTTGTTTCGCACAGAACGGTGACCAGTGTGCAAACATCTATTAATGAAAAAACTCGTTGTAACCCATTGAGAAGCCGCTAACCGATTTTAGACACATATTTAACGAAAATAGGTGAGACCGCTATAGCCAATAGAACACTCATATTGCATTCTCTGCTAATATTTGCTGTTATTGAAAACAAAAGTTAAAGCTTAGTTCAAGTCGATCTTTTGTTAATTCCGTGCGAGTAATGAATAAAATTTAATCTAAAATGTTGAAATTATACACATCCCCTTCAAATTCTCTTCATCTCTTTAACTCAAATGTTCACAGGAAGGTAATATGAAATTAAGCGCTACTTGCATGTGATATGATTGGACATGCACTGCTGTGCCATGTACTCATGCATTCATTCGAACACACATTTATATTTCAACCTCCGATCAAAACTATGACTAATTAGCAATCGACACAGCTTTTGCAAATTTACATTTTTATAGTCTCTATATATTCCTATTTTATTATTTTTCCTTTTTTCTATATTTTCCAAAGTGGAATCAATTACGAACAAAGCGAAATCGGTGACAAAAATTACCGAGTCTACAAAGTGTTCGTGTGTGTATGTATGTATATGAATCTGCAAATTTCCATTCAAGCCCTATTTGTTGGGTTCAGCACGGCTTGGCATGAACGGAAATTCCACATGGTTTTAGTTACATCAAAACAAATTTTTATGATGACATTTATTAGCGAAGATATTCTTCTTCAATTGCAACTATACAATTTAGTAGCGATTTCCTGCAATACCAGTTTTTTTACCTTCTCACTGAATAGACACACAAAAATAACAATGAGAGGACAGAAGAGAATCACAGATGAAAAGGAACAAATCAATTTATTTTATCTGATTTCTACTGCAATCTTTCGCCTTTGAAAGTATTTCATTTATTAGTTCATTTCTCATTTCACGAAAGCAGATCTTAATTAACATCAAATTTATGCAGACATTGAACAAATAAAACCTTTGTGAATCCTCGCCATCGAAGAGCGTAGACAGATGAAAAACAATATACAAAAGGCAAATATGTAACATCTGATGTTGCTGTTTGTCAAAAAAACTCAAGTGGACAATTCAATGCAGAGATTTCATTTCACGATCTCGATTTTCCAAGCTGTATCCTCTTTTTGTTGTCGAGCAACAGCATCAAATGACGTGCAACAAATAGAAATAAGTTTAAACATTCTTATTTACAATAAATGAATTTCCGTCATAAACCTTCATTTTGTGCAGTTCTGTTTTTTTTATTTTAATTAAACTTCTTAGTATTTTTAAACAATTTTACCGTTCCTCTATCCATTTTAATTAATGTGATTCAATTCAAAATAGCACTCAATATTTTTTTCCTTTTCCATCTCCTTATTTCCCCGTAGTTGCAAAAAAAAACTTCGAATTAAATCCCATGGCATTGACAATTTTCAAAAGTACACAAGTTTACTCAAGCGAACTTGAAGGAAATGACTAATAAGTGAGAATCGTTCGTATGCGCTTTGAACTATTATATATTGATATAAATGTATTTTAAAAATATTAAACAACGTTCATGTTATTACAATGCTTCACCTGAGTAGCAAAAATTGGAAGAAAAATGAGCAGCAAAGCGATGGTTTAGTCAGGGAGCAGCGTTCCGAAAACAGCATTTAATCATATACAAACTCATAACATTACACCATTTTATTGAACAATATTTCCGCTAGTCCATAATGGGTCGATGTGAATTTTTTTAAATTGATTTCAAAGGTTGTTATACTCTGTCTTATCGAACTATTGCAAAAGGAGCCTTCACCTCACCACTTCCGCGGCACCATGTGTGTTGGCGAGGACTCAAGGCGTTTTTACAAATGTACATGCTATAATTTTTTATTGTGATATTACAATACCTGATAATATTGTGATCGATTATCACAATAGGAAATAATGTTAATAATTCTCATTGTGATATTGTTATTCCTAATCAATAACGTCATCAAGACTGAATCCCAATGTTTATTTAGATCGACAAAATTTATTAAGATTGAATCAAAATATTTTCCATCTCAGGCTTTGAATTCAATGTCGTGAGATTCGATCACAATAAATAAATATTGGAATTCAATCCTAATTACCACTATCACTTCTAATGTGAATCTGGGAGATTACAGCATGCCAGAAGATATTTATTAAGATCGAATCCCATTATAAATTGTAATTGATCTTAAAACCCGAATTTGATTTCCTTCTGATGAAATCCAAATAAATATTGTAATTCGATCTTTACAAACATTGAGATTCAATCTCAACAACGTTAGAATATAGGTATGACAATATTAAAATAAGATAACAATACCTTTACTGGAATTTGATCCCAAAACACAGAACAAATCCTAATAAATATTTTGACGGTAACGTATTACTTAATCTCAGCGCGATTAAAAGTTTGAACGCAAACAGTAAAGCAGCAGTGAGAGTGGATGGAGATTTGAGTGAATGGTTTGAAGTGCGTAATGGTCTGCGTCAGGCTTGTACAATTTCACCTCCTCTATTCATTATTTATATGGACAAGCTGATCAAATCAGCCAATTTAACGGGTAGAGTAGCTTTGGGGGGCAATATTATCTCTGCATTGGCTTACGCAGATGACCTGGTACTGTTTGGCAGTTCTGAAGGGGAGCTACAAAATAGTATCAAAGATTTGGAAGAGGCTTGTACGAACTTCGGAATGACCATTAGCGGCACAAAAACTCAAGTTATGCTTGTGGACAAAACTCGAAAGCCAATTCATTGCACACTTAATGGCAATTTGTTGGAAAAAGTTTCCCAATTAAAATATTTGGGTTGCATCTTTTCGGAAGATGGCAAGTTTAATGAAGAGTTTGAACAGCGTAGGGTTAATGGAAATAAAGTAGAAGCGCAACTAAGATCACACGTTTTCAATAAACGTGGATTGAGTACAGAAAGGTGTTGATTCACGGGTCAATTTTCAGACCAACTATTCTATATGGTAGCGAGAGCTGAGTTGATTCTGAGAATTTGATTCATTATTTGCAAGTGTTTGACATGAAAGTGTTGAGAATTGTTTCGGAAGTCTCGCGCCGCGATCAGTGGGAAGACAGAATCCGTAATGAGACGATTTGGGGGGATTTGAAAGTCGATTTGGAAGGGGAGGAAGCAAACAAATCCAGACTGAGATGGTTTGGTCATGTTAAACGCATAGGAGAAGAGCGATTACCGAAACGGATTCTGTTCGCCGAAGTTGATGGGCCGAGAGTTACGGGAGGAATAGACCACGTAGACGTTATTTAGATTCGGTTAAATGTAATTTGAATGCGAGGGGATATGGATGGTGCGATGAAACTCAAAACTTGGCTCTCGATCGGAGTTTGTGGAGAGGTATTGTTGGGGGTATTTGAAGCATTTTGTTTCGTAAAACAGACCAGACAAAAATTAATAATATTTACTACAACGTTTGATTTTTTTTTTTTTTGTGTGCATAGTAAAAAGTATTGGTCTAACTAGGATAAAAAACGATTTTTTTTTTGTCCAGGGAGCTTCAAGTCCAGAACCTTGCAAAATTGCATCACCATTACATTTTGAAAATATGCATTAGTTTATATATTTCAATAATCAATGAATTTATTCGGCTAGGGCTGTAGCTCACACTTTGTGTAAATAACGTTTAAACTTGACTGTTTATTATGCAGACTGAATAAAGTTCAGAATTTTGCATTAAGTCTATTATAAAAAAGCATATTTTATTATTTACAAAATTTTAGCTGCGAGCATGGCCGCCATATATTCGTATTTCTTATTGTTAATACACCCGTAATTTCAAATTCACGCCGTTTAGTTTTATTTAGTCCCTATAGTTCAAGGCGAACCTCCAGAGGGCATTTTTGGTAAGAAAATATTGCCGATTTTGTTAAGAATATATTTAATTTCTTTGTTGGCGCAATAAATACACCATCAAATGTCGATGTATTTTGATAATATATTTATCAAAATAAATAGATATTTTTAAATAATTGTTAATGTATCATTTATTCGTTCTTGGAAAGATTAAATAGTGAAAGTGAATAACACAAATTATTTACTTACATTTATTTAACATGAAAATGACATTCGTCCAAATAGCTCGGCTACGTTGACATTTGATCACAGCGACTCCGCAATTTTTTCGCATACTGCATGTTATGGGTGGCCCCATTGTACAAATAATCTAATTTTCCGAATGCCAATGAAGATGGCAAGCGTGGTGGCGGGGACTTCGATCGACAGCGACGATCCGAAATGAAATCAAATTGATTCGACATAATTAATGGTGACGGGCTCGATCCAATGTATGTTGGTGCATCGTTTGATATCATTCGCATATAACTTTCAAAAAGAATCTTATGATATGCCGATCGATGTACTGTGTTTCGGGCTGTGTAGATCACCATTAAACGATAAATAGAAAGAGATAGAAAAAATCTTATCAGCATTGGAGTATGACAAATTTATAAGAACGCAAATTATCGTTCAATTGTTGTAGCTCATAGAACGCGTTCTGAATGTAAGCTTATAATGTGATGAATATTTTATTAATTAGACGAATAATCGTACGACTATGCCATAATGACACTTTAAATGATTAGTAAACATTAGACGGAATAGAAGCGTCAATCGGGGCAGCCTTTAAGCTGTTTACGCAAATAATAAAATATATATGCATTATCAATTTTTGAAATTATAACGCATTATTGAAGATTTACATTTTACATTTTAGTGATTCTAATCAAAAGACTTAATACAATTTCCATGATTTTGTAGTTTGATAACGAGGGAGCGATAGTTCAGCACTAATTTTCTATTATTAGAATAGGAGTTATCAGATTTGTTGTGTAGAAACGAATTGTTTAATATGACATGTTATATAATAATGATGATGAAAATTATTGTGGAGGCCTGCTTCGATTTGCTTAACTTACACAGCTGACTAATGTCAAGCAGAAAAAAATTAAATGAGAATGAATGGGCTATTTCTTTTGATTTCAAATATGGAACATTTGTACATAATTTTTCGAAAGTTCAACACATGTTTGATCGCATTTTACAGGCAATGAGCTCTATATATGGACAATGGGCAACGGCAACATCTATTCGCACCAATTTTGTCGCGTTAACTAACCTCACCAATTGAATTTTTTTGTTTTTGTGTCTGTGTGTTGTTATGCCAATTTTTTTTGCGTCTAGTATGCGTGTCGTTTGTTTCTGAATTTGCCGATATTCAACGATGTTAAAATCGTTCCTGTTCAAGTGAATATGCATAAACTAATAAGTCACGATTGGTGATTATGACGCACAAGATGCTCCGAACTAGATTCAGTTTAGATATTTTTTTTAAAAAAAAAATTGAAACCGACTCACTGTGAAATCAATTTTAAGTCAATATTTTCTACTCTAAATGATTGTCTCATATGTTTCAAATCTTTTTCATTGGATATAACAATGAACGATTGAACAAATTTATATGTTGATATACTTTTTGATCAAATAAATTTATTGAAAATATAGCCTTAAGAGAAAAAAAGAGTTAGCATTTAGCTTCTCAGCCACATCAATAATGTAATTAGCAGAAGCCCTGATAACATTCACATTTGGTTTATTTTAGAAAATGTACATTTTTGTTTGACAAGTTTCTAAGGCAGCTTTTTACCGAAGGGGCCTTCAGTTGATTACATGGTTTTTTTTTTCAAATTGAACTCATTTTGATTATACTTGCAATGCAGAAAAATAAAATTGAGAAACAACCTATCATGGTGGGAAAATATGTCAATTCTATATACATTTTCCCGCAACTACATAAAATCTACCAATATTTGACATTTTTCCATAATATTGATTCTGGAAACATATTTTTTCCCACAAACATATTTATACTACCACTTCAAGTCATCTTTTGAATAAATATAATGCACGCAAGTGGTAAAGTAACTATGTCGGCGGGAAATAAATATGGTTCTAGAATCAATATTATGGAATTATTTTTATATTCTTTATTATATGTTTTTCCCATTTTTTACTTTTCCGCTTAAACGAAGTGTAAAGAAAAGTATTGGTTTTGCTAACAAAACTGAAATCTTTGTCTGACATTTAACATCTTAACTCGACAACGCCTCGTCCGATTTGGTCCAAATTATTACATACATTCCAGATTATGTTGACGACATAGGGTAAGAACTAGTTAAATATTGAGCTCAATCGGATAACTGGTTAACTTAGTAAGCGCTGAAATGTGTACATTTTTTGGCAAAAAATCATAAGATACAAAATGTTTTTGCAATAGCTTGCGAGTGCTTTGACCGATTTGATTCAAATTTGGTTGGTCAGATGATGCGCTGTTTGTAAGAAGTGTTTAATTTTGTGCCCAATCGGACCACACGTTCGATAGTTATGGCCAAAAATAAATTATAATTTTAAATTTTAAATAAAAGACCCAGCTGTAGAGTAGTGGTTAGCGTGCCGGCTTTGCAACCATGGGGACGTGGGTTCGAATCTCACTAGTGGCCGTTTGATTTTCTATCAATTTCATCATTACTAATAACAGTGATATATTGATGGGAGACAAACTAACACATAAAACAGTGATTTTCGTCTCATGGAGTGTTTCGGAGGACACTTTAAGCCGTCGGTCCCGTGTGTGTGCACAAAGAGGATTTTTAGTTAGCACAGACACACGTAAATTGACTACCTTAACGCTAAGGTTGTGTTATTGGGTATTTCAATATTCAATACACCACCGCAAAAAAGGTAGTAGCCATTCATGGGCTCGAGCATTCGAATGCGGTGCAGTCGTGCCCTGCAAGCCTTTCACCAATGTATTCGAATAATAGTTCTCATGCTGGTGGTATTCATGGAATACGAAAAAAGACTGAACACACCTAACGGTACACAATTCGGTCTATAAATACTGAATGATGATGATGATGATGATTAATTGTTGGCGGGAAAATCTATTTGCAAACACAATTACTAATGAACGACTTGGTAAATTTAAACCAAACTTTGTCAGACAGTGTTAAGTTTTAATGTGATGAACTGATTAGATGTTGAGCCCCATCGGACCATTTGTTCGGTAGTTATAGGATAAAAACTTTTTTCGAGAAAATTGAATTAATTTCGAAAATTTTCATGCAAAGGAAATTAATGGGGAACTCAAATCTCAAATTTCGAATGCGGAAAAGTATGTCTTAGAGCTAAGATCGCTGTTTTTCTGTGTGGTTGGTAAAAAAATATGCATTTAGCATAGGGTAATTTACAACTAAATGACTTCTGATACGTATGTCAAAAGGACTGACAATTGTTTTCGGGTATATATAAATCCACGTCAAGTTCTTCAAATCTTAAGTCAGTCCTTTTGACATATCAGAAGTCATTTAGTTGTAAATAACCCCATGGGATTTAGCCTAATTTTAGGAGTAATTTTTCGTTCAAGCTGCCATATCTCGTGAACCAGACAACTCCATATGTATTACTCTGAGGTGAATTTTGGCTATGACAGCTGTCACACCAGAAACTTCATGTCATTGTCTAATTATTTCAGTCTAGGTTATTGGTCATTAGTGAAAATTAATTTTTTTTTGTGAAGCCGTAAAATGTCAACATTCGCGCCATCAAAACAACATTTGCGGGAAGTTTTAATATGCTCAAATGGGATGTCCTACCCCACCCGCCGTAAAGCCCAGACGTTGCTTCTTCCAATTATCATCTCTTCCGATTGATGCATGGCCTGGCTGACCAGCACTTCTTCAATTATGATGAAGTCAAAAATTGGATCGAATTGTGGATAGCCGCTTAACCGATCGATTTTGTTGGACGTGGCATCCGCCTCTTGCCACAAAGATGAGAAAAAGTTGTGGCCAACGATGAATATTAAATTTGTATCCATTTTTCCTAAATAAAGCATTGATTTTTTAAAAAAACGACATTTTCAACCGGTAGACCTATTATCTCTTATATGAATCATATATCACAACATTTTTGTCTTGTGGATTTATCTTTGCTTTCACATATACGTATTTATATTTAAATTGAGACGCTTGTATGTGGCTTGAATATGTCACAAAATCTGTATTTTGCCTAATTTTAGGGGAAATTTTTCATGCAAACCATATATGAATCGATGGGAACAAAACTTAGATTCAGCTCAGGAAAATACTGAACCATTTCTTAAGGTTTTCAATAAAAACAAATCTTAAATTGAACGTGGCTAAAAGATTTTTAAAATAATACAAATCTCAGGCCGTGGCTGAGCGATAAGTGCACTGAGCTTATTTGTGGCACATTCATGGGGACGTAGATTCGAATCTCAGTGAAGCGAAATGATTTAATTTCAAATTGCTATGATTCGAAACTATGGTGTGCTTCAGAGGGCACGTAAAACCGTCGGTCCCGTGCAACAATAAGACCGTTGTATGTATGAGTGTGGTGCAGTACAGTCCTGCAAGCCTCTCACCAAAAGCCACTTCTAAAATCAAGCGAAATCGTAATAGATTTAAAAAATGTTACAATCAAAAGGGTAGATTCGGTCTTTAAACGTAGAATGTTTTTTTTTTTACAGTAAAGGGTGATTTTTTAAGTGGTTTCTTTTTGAAAATCGAAAAAAACGCAAAAAATTTCGAAAAGTGAATCAAATCTTTATTGAAATCGATAAATTGGTTCTTGCCATTTACTTTTTGAAAATAATTTCATGCAAATGTTGGCCGCGGCTACGGCGCAAATGATCCATACGGGAAGTCCAATTTTGGCACACTCTCTCCAACATATCGGCCGGAATCCAACATATCGCCAATAACGCGTTCGATGTTGTCCTCCAAGTCGGCAATCGTTGCTGGCTTGTCCGCATAGACGAGAGACTTAACGTAGCCCCACAAAAAATAATCCAGGGGCGTTAAATCGCACGATCTGGCCCGGGGCCGAAACGAGAGATGAACTGTTCGCCGAACTTACGGCGCAGTTCGTCCATGGATGGACCCGATTTGCAAGCGTTGCTCGTTTGTAAGTCTTTCCATCTTGCAAATTGCAAAGCATACTGAGCATTTTTGACTGTGACAGACGTCAGTTGGAATTTGACATCTGTCAAAAAATTAAACGTCAAAAAGAAACCAGCTAAAAAATCACCCTTTACTGTTTTATAATTTTCTTGAAAATTAATTTTAAGAGTCGATAATATAATATGTGCTAAAACAATAAACTCCTTCAAAATAGAAGAGAGCCAATTTAGGCGCATATCACACACATAAATATGCGTAAATTATTGGTACTGGTGCGTTGAATCAAATATTATTATGTCTTTTTAACAATTAGGGCACCGTTTAAGAAAACTTTTTCACACATTCATATTGGATTTACCGCAAATGTTTGATCATCTCAATTGACATACTATTTAACGCATCAATATTAATATTTCCTGCAGAATTATTTGTAATCAGTGATTGAACATAATAATAAGTAAATGAAACCATTTTGACATTTCGGAACCCATTTTGAGAACGGTTTCATTGCTTTGTTTCGAATATGGCCAAGCGAAACACTTCGTTTAAATGGTTAACAAAAGCAGAAACAACATGATCACAGTATTATAAGCAAATAATGATATGCCGTCTTCGTGATTCTAACAGACCATCTCGAAATGTTCTCTCTGAGTGAACTCAAAAATTCCTCTCTGTTTGTTTTCAATCTCGAAATAATGTAAAAATAAATGTTTAGTTTTGGGATAACCATGAGCGATATGAAATCATAATGTGCTACGAAATTGTACTGATGATGTCTTCAACGGTTGAGAATAGTGCAAGTCTTTTCTTATTCCTTCCGCTAAAGTTTGCCAGAAAATGTTTTAAAATTGCAATGTTGTTTAATACATTTTTTAAAACAATCCACTTTCATCCGAATAGTATGAAACAATCGTAAAGCTTATATGTATACCATATACCTAATATAATATTAGTATCCATATGGTACCTCTGTGAACATTTTCTGACTGACTGGCCGGCTATTTTCGGCCCAATATGGATAGATAAAGTAGAAAACCAAATAGCTAAAGTTGACTTTAATTGGCTAAAGTCGACTGACTCCTTCGAATTTAGCCGATTAAAGTTGATTTAGTCAGCCGATTAAAGTTGATTGATTTGCAAAGAAATTCTAATACCCATTCACTTATTTTTCACACCAGTATCACGCCTGTTAGTATACTATTCGTTGAAAAACCGTATGGGATATGTGATTTTTGCCTGTAGTCATATGATGGAGGACTTCAACTGGTTGATTCTGTGGAGAACCTCTACTGGTTGCAATACGGCTACTCCCAAACAGGATACCTCTGGGCAAATCTATTCTACATTTGTACAATCGATCAATTTTGCCCATCAAAATGAAAATTGTTCGAATTGAAAAAAAAAACAATTAAAATACTTTTAATTTTTTTTTTGTGTTGATTCAAGTCAACCGACATAGCTTAGTAATTCAAAAAAGAACTGCAATCTAATGAGCATATATTATAATTACATTAATATTATTGAATATATTCGACATGTCACAGTAGAAAATGTATGTATGTGTATATTGACGATGGAATGGCGATCGTATTCACAAGGTTCGCTTTATGATTCATAAAAGTTATAAACGCGCGCGATACACATTTCAAGCGTTCGTATCATTCCATTTTATATGAATAGTTTTTCTTGCAGCTTAGGTTCCTGCCAGTAGTTTCCTCAATTGAATATTCTCGTCTCTTTTATGCTTTGCTTTCTCTTTCATTCTAGCGCATTTCTCCAAATTGCTGCATGAGCAAAAACTAAAGAAAAGAAGAAACACTTCGAAGAAAATTTTTGCGTTTGTTTATATTCTCTTCACTCGTTCGATGCAATTTATTTGCAGCAATTTTTATGAATATCGCATTGAAGTGAAACGCAAAGACGCTATAAAATCATGCATACAGCAGAAATTTTATAACAAGGTCGTAAAAAAACACATTTTCAGTGATGATGACCAGTTAATGCAGCAAAAAAAGAATTAAATAAAATAAGTAAAGTGTGTACGTGTTTGAACATCAGTATGAATGTATAAATATGTATGTGTTTATGCAAGTGTTGTACAAAATTTTATGTGTTGTGCAGAAGCTTGCAATAAAGTACTTGCAAAATGCATTCAGTTTTAAAGGCGCATTTTACGAAAATCAAAGAAACAAGCGGGAGAGATTTTGTTCGGCATGTTGTAGTTCTTTCGAGATCCCCCTTCTTTTTCTTCTTACTTTTATTATCATCGCAGCTACTAGCATGTGCTTTAGTTTTCTTTTCACAGCATTAAATATAATTGTGAATGTACAAATTCTGCTTTAACCCATTCGCACTCGTGACGCCGTAAGATATCACCAAAAAAACAGCATCGCTCACTTATTTTCATAAAATGTGTTATGAGTATCGCTCGATATGCTGGTGTGGTCTCACTCACATCTTACGAAACTCAGTTACAAAAGCGGACGATTTCATTGTTCCTATAAGCACCGGATTTATTTAATTCTGACTTTGGAAGCAACATGAAATTTGAAAAATTAAAATCTACTCTAAACCAATTTAAAATTAATTTTGTCAACATATAGCTGAGAAACTACACTTTTTTCTGCACTAAACCACGAATACGAAAAAGGAATACAATGTAATCGAATTCCCGTAAAGATATGCTAGTTTTAATGGAAGTTTCGAGAGCTATGGCAGCTATATGAGGTACAATCATGCATATGCATCACACAGAAATGTTTATTCACACTTTAGGAACGACTTCTTACCTTAGTGTGCTATGGAAAAATGAAAAAAAAAATACGTTTCTTGGCCGATTTTACCCTTCCGAATTTAACAGTCCTTAAATTAAGCATAATTTCGCTAGTTTTACGAGTGGCTATTGATGCAGGACTGTACTGCACCACGCTCATACGTACATCGGTCTTTTTGTTGCGTGGACTGACGGCTTTACTCCGAAGCACGCCATAGTTTTGAATCAAAGCAATTGGAATTAAAATCTTTGCGCATCACCGAGATGCAAACCTATGTTCCCATGATTGTGACACAAATAAGCGCAGTGCACTTACCACTCGGCCATTATCTGGGTTTTACCCGGGTGGGAAAATGAGACACAAATTGAAACCACAAAAATAATACAAAATCGAGATTAAATATTTTAGCTCGTTTAAATAGGCAACGTAATTCATTTTTCCTCCGCTGATGAGAGCATTTTTTGTAATGTAGCTACAGGGCTAAATGCGTGTGGAAATACTTTTAACTGAATATCCCGTGAGCCAGTCAACGAATTTGGGAGATTTTGGCTGACATTGTGGCCGTACCTATAATTGAACTCGGCCAAAATAGACAACTACAATCAAGTACTTTGTAAATTTTCATTCAAATTTTCCATAATTTATACAATTAGTTTATTAACCAAATAAGAAACATGAAATGTAAGAAACTGCTGATCAAATAAAACAAAGAAAAACTACAAAATCTATAGCCATTGAAGCCAAACACAATTTATGCGAACTTTCTTGAATTATTGAATCCAATGCATCGAAAAAATGCATATATTTTTTGATTTGCCACAAATACACCGAATACCAATAGGTCATTAAAATGGAACAGATAATAAAGTAAAGACATTCAGAATATTCGATGAATGTTTGGGCCGTGAAACAGAAAAACCAAAATGTGGTCAGGAAAAGCATCAGGAAAATTCCAAAAAACACACAATTTATTATGAATTGAATGAATCGTCCGAATTGCAAAAAATTCCATCGTAAAATGCCCATTAATCTTAAATAGCTCTTCAACAAATCGAACGACTTCATGATCGATGGCGAAACAAAACCACACAAAAAATTTGATTAACGATGGACTTATCAGAATCGTTTTATCGTCGTTCGAATTAACAGCACGCACAATCTAATCGGGAATCGTGAAATTTGTCTCGCTTCTAGAGATATTTTAAGAGATGTTGGGGAAAAAAGTTTGAATATATTTATATATTGTGTTGACAGTTCAAAGGAAACTTTAACAAGCACCAATAAATTGGTTCTTAAAATCGTTTTCCACTTTTGAACGGAATATTTAATATTAGTTGATTCAATATTAGATAGAAATTCAGGTCTATCCACATCGAACTATTCAATGTAACTGATCTACTATGTATTCTCATACGTAATGGCGTGTGCACTAAATCAATTCAATTCATTTATTGGGAGTACAAATTGAAAACCGCGCATTTTTTTTCAAAATTTCGATCTTTATTATGGAAAAATGGTTACAAATTGATTATTCAAAGTATTGTCCATCGCTAGCCACAACTTTTTCCCATCTTTCTGGCAAATTACGGATTCCGCGTCGAAAGAAATCTGTGCTTTTTTCGGCTATCCATGAATCGACCCATTTTTTGCATTCCTCGTAAGAATGGAAATGCTGTTCAGCCAGGCCATGTGTCATTGATCGGAAGAGGTGGTAACGGATGGGTGGGTGACCTGAGCAACATGTGGCCGAGCGTTGTCATGTTGCAAAATAACTTTATCATGTCTTGCGACCGTTTCCGACCGTTTTTCCTTCAGTGCTCGGCTCAAACGCATCAATTGAGTTCGGTGATGGTTTCGTTTGGTTTCAACAACTCATAATAGATCACGCCGAGCTGATCCTACCAAATACACAGCATTAGCTTCGAGCCATGAATGTTCGGCTTTGGCGTCGATGTTGATGCGTGGCCGGGGTAACCATACGATTTTTTTCGCTTCGGATTATCGTAATGAATCCACTTTTCATCACCAGTCACAATACGATGCAAAAAACCCTTCCGTTTTTGCCTTTGAAGCAGCTGTTCACAAGTGAAAAAACGGCGTTCGATGTCTCTCGGCTTCAATTCGTATGGCACCCAATTTCCTTGCTTTTGAACCATTCCCATGGCTTTTAAACAATAGGAGATGGATTGTTGTGTCACTCCCAATGATTTTGCAAGTTTTTCTTGCGTTTGAAACGAGTCTTCATCGAGTAATGCTTCCAACTCCTCGTCTTCAAACTTTTTCACTTGGCCTGGACGCTCTTTGTCTTCCACATCAAAATCACCACTTTTGAACCGCGCAAACCACTCCTGGCACGTTCTAATCGACGGAGCATATTGTGGATATGCTTCGCATAACAAACGATGACTCTCGGAAGCATTTTTCTTCAGATTAAACCAATAAAGTAAAACTTCCCGCAAATGCTGTTTTGTAGGCACGTAGCTCGACATTTTCAACGCAATAATAAACTTGTGTATTCAACTGAATGATAAGTTTGACAGATCGTTTTCAATGTATTTTTTTATCCTCTTTAAGATACAATAGCTGTCAAAGTCAAAATAATGACATCTATGATAGATATGAAGTTAGTAACGAATGCGCGGTTTTCAATTTGTACTCCCAATAATATCTTTTTTGATACGCTTCGAACTGTGTATTTGTTTCGGAGATCAAGATTTCCGCTCATTTTTGCACGATCAAAAATAATTATTTGTGCACGATCAACAATAAGTTTTTTCTGGATTATCCGTAGAAAAAGTGATCTGGTTTTCCGTTTAAGTTTTCAAATTAAACAGATAATCGTGTGAACTCTACATGACCTCAATATGAACTTGATATAACATTTGTGTCATGATGAGATTATACAGATTACTGTGCTAAATTAGAAGACTTTTGTCGCTTACACTCCCTTTTGGCTGGAATAATAGCAGGATTTGTTATTGAACAGTCGACTTTTAACATTCACGACGAACTAACAACCCTTCTTGCAAATAAAATATAAAACTAATAACCGTAAGGGGCAGAGCAGCACTAGAATAATTATTCTAGTACGCAACTACGCCAGAATAACTGCACCAACTTAAATAAATCCATCTAATGCCACATAATGCTGAATACTGCTACACTTCCCGAAATTATCTTTTACTTGCATTCTTTGTCAAAGCAACAGTGAAACAGAGATTTCGCAGTGTAGCATTTTAATACGATATAGGGCATTAGATGGAATTATATGGAATCACTGCTGCATTGTTTTGGATTATTCACGTACTAGAATAATTATTCTAGTATTGCTATGCCCCTTGAATAACCTTCTTTGTCACAACCCGAGAAACATTTTGCGGAAAATATACTTTACGACGGTAAGCCGTCGAGTACTCGCATTGTGTTATGCGAACTTGCGAGTACTCGCACGGCAAATTGTTTGCGTATACAAAAATTTTCCGTCGTATATACTGCGTATAATCGCAGTCCGAATACTATGAAGTTGGTTACTTTGACATGTTGAAATGAGGTTAAACGAGAACAGAAGTGGTTGAAGTTGGTTACACTTCTGTTGTCGCATACTCGTCGCATATTTGACGCATACATATCGCATTGCGATTAGTTTGCGTCATTTAACGCACAAATGTTTCTCGGGCAAGTAACTAAAATACCACAGTGATATATAATACAGTTAATTAAATCATAATAACTTATGTCAAGTTAAGAAAATCATATTAATGTTTTTGGCAAGAGTGTTAAAATAAATAATTTTGTTCTTGTTTATTGCTTAATCTCATTCCAAAAGCTGTTTTGTTCAATTAACATATTAAATTTATTTTGTTGCCTGAGTGAGTGCAATCGGCGTGCTATCCGACTGTGATAAACCTATCAAATGAAATCACAGCAAATTATTTATGCGAAATGTGTTGAATTTGTCTTTTCTTATAAGAAAATCACCTAATTGCATACAGTACTGCTCGAAAGTCTTTGAACAAGAAAAAGAACAAGTTTTTGAAGTCTTGTTCAAAGACTTTGGAATAGTACTTTATATCCTGACCATCCGCGCTCATTTCCTCCAATTTTCAGCAGAAGGATTTCGTTCAATTGAAGCAGTCTTTTCTGAGAATGAACATAAGTTACAGCAAAAATGCAAAAAATGTGTGTTTGTTTTATGGGCAAAGCGATTATTATAAACAAAAAAAATAACTGATCCATCCAATCCACTAAATTTTAAAGAAAATTCTCGCAATGCAACTATTCAAAAACAATGTCTCTTATTGCTTCGCTTTTTTCGCAAAGCGGGCGAACTTATACTTATATTTTTACGTTTTTGTCGTTTGCAAATAAAGTATTATGTTTATGACTGGTATATTCGATTTATATTTGACCCAAGGCGGTGAAGCGATTTGACTACGTGTACTGACTACGCTATGCAAACTACATAGCGTAGTCTACTACGTGTACCAGTGTTTTTGTATGGCGTTTCACTGGCCTGATTTGACCGATGATTTTCACCAAAATCGTTTTGAATCTTGTACATTTGTTGTTGATGCGATAAACAATTTTCGCTGCTATTGTTTCCAAAGAGAATGTAGATAATATATTTGGCGAGAAGTTGTTCGGAGAAGATTTAAAAATGAATCATTTCTAAAAATAGAAAATATTGTTCACATTTGTATATCTACTCTGAATTATGGAATAATTTTCAAAATGAAAAACAAGATAATCTTGAAAATCCAAAAAAAATCTAAGAATTATTGAAACTTTAGTTGCGTCTGGCAATATGAAATGACGCGTTCATTTTGCATTCATCACCACTTAACATTGATGGGTATTGAATGAATCCTACTCAAGGCTCGTCACTAAAGAAAATTGTACACAATTATTCGACGTATGTGCGTTACTCCATGCAATATGCGTGAATATTACGATTGGACTCGCATAATCGCAGCTTTTGAAATTTGGAAAAAAATTCTGGAAAAAAATCTTTTGAAAGAGAAATTCGATTAATTGCACGAAAATGTGCTGAAAATTATTTCCAATGCTAATATATATATATAAATGAACCGAATAGAAATCACAGACGATTTTCGACGGAAAGCACTGAAACAACGCAAGTCTAGTTTTGGTTGAATTTCGATCTTGACACTCTCAGCCGTTAGTAGAGTTAAATTAAATCAAAAAAAGGTGTCAATAGAAATCGAATTGGCCGTCGCCAAATTGTATCTAAATAGACAAAAATGATGGACAATAATTTGACAAAAAGACAATGTCTGTATCCAGTTTAGGAAGCTCTTACAGCAGTTTTTCATTTTCTGCCATCGAAACTTTTTGCTCGTGTTCTGATCTTCAATATAAAAGCATTCAAAAGGAGTTCATAAAGTGCGAAAAAAGAATATCCGCCCGAAGCAAACTAATTTCGAATTTCTTCGTACGATCAACTTTTGTCGACTCTAAATAATAGTTTGGAAGGGATATGAGTGAACTCAGCAGTCTACACACCATTAATCTTATGAATGGTTACATTAATTATCTTCTTATATTGCTCCTTCTTCATATCGTCATTACGAGTGCTCCTTATTTGGAATTCATTGATATTCTACCTAGCTGTCTATTCACTGTTACTTTCAAACAAACCTTAACTTTTGATGTATGTTCTTTTGTGGGGACGCTTGTGATTCGGCCCATAACATGATTTTTTTGCATGCAACGTGTTAGCCCGAAATAGAGATGCAACCTGTTTGATGCCACAGTTTATGTCCCCACCATCAAGCTATGATTTTAATATTATTTCTATCAACACTTCCTGGTTTTTTTATGCACTTATTGATATTCATTCACTATTTTTAAAGTTGAATTGAGACCCCTATAGCATCCCGTGCTTGATTCTATACTATAACATAGCATTCATCACGATTTTTCTCTAATGGTCTCAATTCACTATCATTCAATTGTATTTCTTTAAGTAAACAATTTTTGGGCGAGTCCTATTGACAATCTTTTTAAATAAATGGATTCATTGTGATTTTCGCGCTCCAAGCAATCAGCCTGTCGTCTGGAACTGTTTCTCATTGTACCACTCAAACGATTAACAAAAATACCAAAATTATACGCCAGCCAGTTACTTTTATGTCAAAGGCTCTAAGGCCATACAATTAAGAAAACATATTCCCAAACATTTTTTCATAAAAAATATGAGAATCATTCAGATTGCACTTACAAAATGTCTTTTAGGTATGCAGTTGTAAAATTGTCCTTCAATTACAAATATTTTCAGATCGACACAAAACATTTGCAATTGTTGTTAAAATCATATTCTTAAATATAATTTCCAAACGTAGACTATTTCTTCATATGTGTATCAATTTACCGATTTACATGTCCAACAATGACTTTCTTCCCATTATGCAGATAGCCCATAAAAGAGAAGGTAAGTTGAACTGGGTCGAGTTGAGTTGATTGAAGTAAATAGATTGATGGTGATTGTTGATCGTGGTCATATGTTAGCTGCATGTTAGGTTTATTTCGAATCGCATTACTGCGCGTTTATTCTGTTGTTGTGATGCATAGTTGATTGAAGTATTTCTTGAATGTTCATTGAATTCGTGCTCAGAATTTGTAAAATATTTGGCAAATTTAAAACAATTTCAATTCTTCGATTTTTTATATTTTCTATTTGTTTGAATAAATTTTTCACGTTTTCAAGTTGATCAATACTAATTGGAATCAAAATTTTACAAGAACAAAATCACACAGATTTAATATAATAGTATATGTAATAATTTATCATTGATAATATGCCTGAGAACAATCAAATTAGTTGCCTCAGAATGTTCTATTCGCATTCATAGCCAAACAATTCCGAAACAATAATACTATTTTCAAATGTCAAAATAAATACTCAAAGATAAAAACAATAAGTTGTTCCATTTCAACACAAATTCGAACTAGGAACTATTTATCTGTTTAGCAAAATCATTGCAAACGGAAGCGGTCTGTTTTTCAAGCACAATAAGATACTTGTATTACATATATTTTTCTGTTGTTTTTTCCGTGCATGGAATTTAACTCGAGAAAAATTTATTCGAAGCTCTTTAATTTATGTTAGAGTTTTGTAAATGTATAAAAATAATACTGTAGTGTATCGATTAAAAAACGTCAAATAAATTTCAATTGAACTTAAATTTTGGCAAGAGTTCATCTTATCACTTGCAATTGAAAATTGTGCTATGTATTCAATACGACGTTGGATTGCCTAAGGTTAAGATATTTTACTACGAAAATTATCATCCACATTGTCGGGTTGAGCCTCTTTCGGCTCCGTCGAAAAAATTTAAATTATGCATTCTTGAATATTTGCCAATAAAATCTTGTCCTAAACAAAGCGAAAAAAAAGTTGGTCAAGGAATGTACGATTTACAAACGTGCCCAACGCAATAGGATATTCCAAATTCTATTACACTGTGCATTTGATTATGTGTGATAGCGTTGATAAATAGTTGCAAATTTATAACAATCAATGATATGATCATAGAATTTTGAACTAATTTCAGTTGAAGTGTTTTGTAAATAATAGATAATTATCTGTATTGATTACCTTCGCTCAATTGATTTGTTGCCTCTTCAAGATCACCGTTCGCATATTTTAGGATAACATAGAGTAATGGCATCATTTCCCATGGATAGTTAAATCTTTCAATCATCTTTTGACTTTTTTCTAGCAGCATATCGGCATTATCTGTAAAGAAAAAGATGTACCGAATTCATAAAATATAAATTTTGATTGAATTTACGATGATCCAACCAGAAGCTGTCGATTATAGAATACCAAACATTCCCACTTGCTCTAAGTTAACAAACGCACAGTACAAAAGCAATTGATTAGTTAATATTTCTATTTCATTTTTCATTCTGTTGCATGTTGTAATTGCATAATATTCAAACATTTAAACCAAACCCTAATAGTGATATTTAAGGTTTAAAAAACGTCATTTTACACAATTCCTAACGAAATTAGGAAGAAAGAAACAAAATACCGAATAAATGGTTTTAATAACAAAATCTATTTATCAAAAACTGTTAAAACAGCTTTGTGTCTAAAAGGCGGAGCTAAAATCCATTGGTGCTACATTATCCCCACCTTTCGTTCCATTTTTCGAAGAATCATAAAATCGTAGAACACAGTTTGTGCCTGTGACAGCGGTCGTGCTGTGCAATGTTGTATGCCGCTGTTCCACTGTTTCACACACACGCTTTGCTTGCACCAGCACATATCACAACGCTTCCATGTACGAATACTACGTTCAACGGAAACTCTCTTTCGTACTCTTTCTGTCTCTGTTTTATGCAGCGCTAAAATATATGCTTTGCAATTGCAGGTATGTTATTTCGTCTTGTCATTACTTTATATAAGAGCAACATGAGAAAGAATCAAACAGAGAATGAAGTGAAATGTGCAATTTTGGTCATGTAGTAAGTAATTAATTTATGTACGACTAATTTATGTACACTTTAATAAAGAGTCAACGAACAAAAGAGAAAACAAGTGATCGAAACTATCGATCATCAGCTCAGTAAATGCTTGAATATGTAGAAGACAGAAAAATTAGTTCGTCTTATCACAACCGATTTGACAATAGATATTTTTCTTGTAATTATATACCAAATAACGATGATTAAAAGCTCAATAATAAAAAACAAAGAGTTACTGCTGTATGTTTCGACACGACTGTTCTCATTCAATTGTTGAATACATTAAATACTCTAATGGAGCAGTTCTTATCGGTTTATATAGAACCAGTTTATGCATCTGTAAGATATGTCTATTGTATGCAGCATGTAAAAAGGCATACCGAAAAATTCATTGGTGTATGTGTACATTTCTGAAATACAAGCATTTTATTATCCATAAGCGAGAGCAAGATCGATTGCGGCTGCGATGCAAGTAAAATACTTTGAATCTTTTTACTGCTGCGTTCATCTGCCAATACTTGGCTACATACTGCAAATTTTGAGGCTACGCTTTGCTTGATGGGTTTAAACTGGATTTATTTTGCCTTGGAATGTCTCCATTATATGCTCGAAAACGCCAATCCAAAGTACCAACCTTATGTGCTATGTTATTTTATGTTATGTTATCCACAATACAGAGAATGCGCTTACTTTTGTATATAAAACTGAACTGCATAACGGCAATACATAGAGGAACAATACAGACAGCGATGTTGCGCACGATATTATTTTGATTCGTCTTGCACTCATTTTTTTCTTCCTATCCTTGTTTTCTTGCGAAAGGATTGAATACAGAAGGAAACGCTTCCTTTATTAAACTAAGTTTAGTGGCAATAATGCAGAAGGTAGAAGTTTGTTTGCTCGGTAATTTCATAAGAAGAGGAGCTCATGCAATGCATGCACTAAATGAGTGGCGTGTTTAAATTGTCGGTGAAGGGTGATGAACAGTGATATTGCTTTCAACTCATGCCTACCCTTGCGAAATTAAAGAGGCTGAGTGGTCCAATCACTGGAATTCCAGTCATTTTTTCCGAAATTTTGTTTGGTTTTGCTATGGTTAACTACGACTGAGCAGTTGACTTATTTAAGACGTTTTTGATATCTTAATGACTCATATATTGTGTGAGCGTTGAAAATCAAAACTGACTAACTATATTGAATTCGCAGCCACTCTCCAATATAAAATTCAAATCAAAGCGTCCCAAAACAGCTGATTATTGCTGCTCAATTATTTTATTTTTACAAGAATTTTTCACGAGAATTCCTTTTTATAGTTTGGGGCAAAAAAATTCTTTTCATATCATATATGTACCCATTTCACAATTCTCAATCTCAGTATTATTTCAAAATAGATAAATGGACTTCCGGACGTCGGACATATTAACGGTACTCGGTAAATTCTCCATTTTATTCCAGAGATCCTAACTTTACCAGGATCGACTCTAACTATTTGGAGAATAAAAAAAGTAAAAATTCTTTGCCTCCAAGAGATACGGAATTCATCCAATCCATCTTTCGAAAGTGTGAAATATAGTTTGAACTCCTTTTGGTTTTTTCAGAAATTTCTCATTCGAATTATTTTTAAGTTAATTAGTTTTTTTCAAGGAGAATCGTAATATCAAGCTAAAGGTTTCAAACTTACTATCAGTAAGTAGTAGATAATCCAAAATATTCCGCCATATTTATTTCAAACAAAAAAGAGTAACATATAAAAAAGAATTGAAAGTCAATGTTTTCGCAGAAATCGATGAATCATGAAAACTTTTATTAGGGTGAGTGTAGGATGTGATAGAATGCAAAGTCACAATGTGTCTTTTTGCGACAATGAATGGTCAATTGATCAATCGTATACTTTTCAGCATAAAATTCTATGCATTTCAAATACGTATACCATCGAATACCATTCCACTTGAAATCCAAGCATTTTATTACCTTATCGTTGTTGTCGTTTCTATAGCATCGAAGTCATTTGATGTTGAGTGATTCGAAATTTTATGTCGAATATAAACGAGTTTATTGTTTCAAATCAGTACCAATGGAATGTAGTTGGAAATATTTCGCGAAGGAGGTAATTGCAGGACTCGAGCACACTGAGCCGAAAATGGTGTGTTGCATTTATTTGATCGGAATGCATTTGAAAATGAGAACCTACGGAGTTGAAGCATGTTTCCTTGCAACCAAGCTCATAGATGAGTGAATTCTACATTTTTGAACATGCTAACATACTTTCATGAAGTATTATCTGTTTGATATCGAATATTACAATTTAACTGCACAAAAAGAGGACAAATCATGTCGCAATATGTAAATGTAGGGATATACAGATACAACGGATGGCCGCTCGAATGTATCCAGGATTGGGCAATATGTTAGTTAGAAATTATAGTGACAAATTGATTTTTCATGTGAACATTGCTATTTTAATTGGTTCAATGTAACCGGCTAAAGTATAGCAGAATAATCAATAAATTGGTCATCAATTAATTATATCGTTATCAGAAATTTCAGTTTAATTTCACTCAATTTCCGTTAATTGTCGTTATTAATTATTGATAAATAAGCAGTATGTACTATGATGAATGAAAATATGTTTTGAGATATTGAGATACTTAAATTTCAAATGCGATGGGATCAAAAAATTATTTGCAACTCAGAGATCTCTATATTCGTAGATGTTTTTTCTACAAATATGTTTTATTTTATACAAAAAAATTATCCTTGGTACACATTTTACTACGGACGTACGAACAAAAACACTGTTTTTCCGAACAATATGCTACAAAAATATTCATTTTGGACTCGAATTATGACTTAGATTTGATTCGAAGTATAAGAGCTTTTCCGAGCGAAGTCCTTATTATCAAATGGCATCAAAAGTACAATATGTTTATGTTATATTAACATCGAAAATTATTTATTTTCTTAATTTCCCTTGATTATATTTTTTAGGGCTGTGAATGTATACGATAGTATACGACACGTCTATACAGAATTTTATTTATAAACTTGCTACAAAGGAACGACCGAGGGAACGTCAACATTCGTCGACAACTCTACATATATATTATCGTTCAAAAATGTGGATTTGTTAAGCAAAAAAAGAACGTGTTAAGCAAATTTTTCCGAAAATATAATTTATTCGAGTAGTGGAAAGCTAAAATAAGCCAGAAAAGAGTTTATTGCAGAAAAGAGAAGACAACGGATAGAAAAGAATAAAATATTGTAATAAAATCTTTTATTGCATTCATTCATTCATTGTCTACTTAACTGAACTAATTTTTAGGGTCATTTTTTCATTGGCTCGCGGCATGTTTTATATTTTCTACACACAAAATTTCGTATCTTTTCTCCTCTTAGTTACTTCATTTGAGATATTATACTTGTATATATGGGTGTGTGTGTGTGTGCGAGAATAAGTTTAATGTATGTGTTCGTAATACTGGTACGTTAATGTCATTGCATTTTTGCTGCGATCGTAAAATTCTCCCGGAATACATTTCATGTGTACAGACTTGCAAACGCTTCGTGCATAGACACAATGAGCTATTCACCTACGTCGAATATACACAGCTGTAACGCTTCACACAGAGATATGGATGCAATGCACATTACTATAACATCCCTTTTACATTGGCTACATTTCAAATTCGTTGCACATTTCTACGTTGATGCTCTACTGCCATAGAGTTGCTTTAAATCGGGCAATTCAAATTCACATCAACGTAAATACATCGTTTCGCAAGATTGGATGAATTCAATGTTTATCCGTGTGGAGGTGTGTGTGTATTTGCAGCACTATTCATTCTTCGCATTTTTACTGTTTTCCGCCTCAATTTTGGATTGCTTTACCTTGTGCCTTTGTGAAGTGCACAGTGCACAATCACGTTTTTCGAGTTAAAGAAATGATAAGTGCACCATATAATTTACTAAATATTTATACGCTCTTTCCTCTCTTGTATTACTTTCAATCGATCACAATGAAATCGCTACAATACAGCAGAGAGTTTCAATACAACACGCAGTCGTTCGTAGATCACTTGTCACATCCAATGAACTATGTTCAAATGCTCTAAAATCCATTCCCATTGTGTGCTTTATTATGTGGCATTTTTTTTTTTGTCAGTGAGAAGCTTAAACTATTAACTTTACGATTTTAGGTATACGTGGCGTTCGCATTTTAGCTTCTCAAGGTATTCTCTATTCTATTCTTTGTGTATTTTCTATATTTGTTTAGTGTTTTGTTTTTGGTTACCCATCGGAGTAACACACTGACTTGAGCTGTAACTATTATTTATACTATCTACGAGCACTAGTTTCTTTCATGATGCTTTGGTTCTCTTGAATTCAGAAATAAATACATTCAAATTGTGTAACTATCTGATCAGAATCTATCGGTGATTTTCATGAGAACGGACCCTTATAATTTATTCATTTTTATAATGTCACAAATGCTTGCAATATATATGTTTGCGCTGAAAAAGAAGACATAGAAATTTCATCCAAATCGCCGATATTTTCTTTCCAGTAAAGATAGAGTTTAAACGAATATAAAAGGACAATGATGTATTTTGCTATTTTGACATATAAATTAATATATTATAACAGTTCATCAGTGATTTAATTAAAGAGTTATCAATTTCAATGAATTTGAAAATACATTTTTGGATATGTGCCGTACTCTCATCTATTCTTCATTAATAGGTATATAATATGTATATATTCAATATATATCTTTTTTCGTACATTTTTTTTCAACCCAAGTGGTATGGTTGTAATCGTTTGATAAAATATATAAATCATGGACGCACTCTTCTTTAGATGGAACATTACTATTTTTCAGTGTCATTTCTATGTCAAACATTATTCAACGTTACATACAGAGAATCTATCGGATATTTTTTTATATAAATTCACCAACAATATTGAAAATTTACCAATTTGGTTTAGATTTGAAGTTTAAGATGTATTGACATTGGTTTTACTTAAATTTCACCGCAAACGCATAGACTTTACCAATGTCAATATGTTTCTCTTTGGCGGTAAAATATATCTAACTTCAAATCTAAACCAAATTGGTAAATTTTGAATGTCGTCGATGATTTTATATTTGAATTCATCGACAAGGCACTACGGCAATGCAATAATATCACAGCACTCCAAGCGGATCCTAGTATAAGCATGCATGACATTCATTTCAGCGCTTGTGTCAGCAAATCTCAGCATGCTTATGCTGTGACCCCCTTGCTTTCAAGCAAGTATTTAAATACACCAATGCCGTAGTGCCTTGTTCACCGACAATAAAAATAGAGATACCCGATAAATTATCTGTGTGTATGTGGAAATCAATCTTTGTTTTTCCACACTAACACTGTTCCTTATGCGAATTCAAATTTCCCATTGATTTCTTAAGATGCTGTTGGAAGATGAATAGTGTCCGTTGGAAACACAAGGTATTTTTTCGATTGAAATCGTTAAATTCTTAAATAAACTTAATTTATCTAATAGCCGCAACATAAAATGTGATTTAATGGGAAAACTCAAGTGCTCAGCGGCGAAAAATTTAGAATACGTACCGAAACTAAATAAAATTGTCAAGGAAATTCGCCATAGAATTTAAGCGCTTAGAATGCATGTAAATCCATATCAATTTCGGATAGAAATGTTCAGCGTCGTATGTAAAGCTAATATTATAAAAAAAATACTTATCTTTGTCCGTATGAGCCAATGAAAAAAATGTGGAAAGTTTTTGATGGTGTTTTCCACGTATCTTGTTATTTAAACTTCTTTGTTTATTTAAAAATCGTGATTGCACACGATTGCTTTTGTTGTTTCTTATTTTATCTCATCCATACAATTAATGTGCATAGTCCTTGCTGTTCAGATCAGATAGGTTGGTTATCTTTATAAATATTGCTTTTATGTGGATCAAAAAGCTTTGCTTTGAACAAAATCATTTTGAAAAAAAATACCAACGTTTGCAATGATTCAGCAAAAACTTGCATTTGGATATGGTTTGTTACGAGTCATGAACTTTTGCTATGGCAAACATGTGAAGAATTTATTAAGAGTTTTATTATTCCTACAGTGCCTGTCTTTTTGTAAAGTTCACAAACCATCGCGTGTCTAGCAATTTTAGAGATCATTCAATTTGTTCATTCGCAGGAAATGATTAAAAAAATATGGATTTTCAAACGCTGTGTTAATAGTGTACAAATGCAATTAATCCATTTTGACTACAGCTTCATCGGTAAGAATGAAAATTGGTCATCATCGGATTTACGTGCCTTTTATTCGCCCTATCTTTTTACGGTTTCATGCAATTCGTAACAAAATCTGTACAGGGTGGGCCCAACAATGATTGATCATCATGATTTCGACAATAGTTTTTGATTGCAATATCCCTCAGATCCAGTAATTGGTAAGGATATTTATATAAATAAGATAACGCGATTAGATAAAAAAAACATCGTTTATCTTTTCCAGACAAGAGTCTTTTAGTCTTATATTATCTATCTCATCTTTTCCCAATTTTTCTATAATCCTAATTCATTCAAATAAAATTCAGATCAAACAGATAGTTCGTGTAATGCATGTAATACAACAATCTATTCATATATTGGAATTCTTAAATTTTATTTATAATTTATTGAATCTCTGTTGTGTTTAAACAAAACTACCGTCTCAAAATCTTGTACAATTTTGTCTGTTCATACAGATTAAGCACTAATATTGCTACGAAAGTTTTGCGTATTATCTGCTTTTGACAATATTTGTAAAAAATCCATAAATAAACAGAAACTAACCGGGTATATTGTATTGATTGTGTAAAGGTATGATGGAAAATGCCCATTAGCGGGGCATACTGTTTTTTTCTAACTTTTTTTCATAAATCAAATTTAATGCGGCCCACCCTATAAAGCTAAGGGGCCGCTTGTGGACATTAAAAACAATTTAACAATCACGACTGTTTTTGTGACACATTTTTCCACAGCGTAGAGGAGCACGTGGATCACAAGTATCAACTTGTTTATCATTGATTGTTTAATTCGCTTTTTGATACATGCACATTAGGCTTTTAGAGAAAAACCTGTGTTTCAACAAATGTTAATTATTTTTAAAAATCATAAATTGTAATTTCACGCAGTACTGTATAAATTTTTCACGAAGTACTGGAGCAAACAGTACTGGATACATTTATCCAACGAAAACCCTTATTGGGCAAATGACCGAATAAAACAAACTTCTGCTGTTGGACTGCCATTGAGACACAAAAGGGACTTGGTAATTTTTGTTGCACTTTCTAAAATGCTTAACTTGACGTCTGTACTCGAAGATGTACTAAAAAATCAACCGTTAGGATATTCACAAAATAAATACAGAAACCATTTACTATTTGAAGCTCATGTGACATCTGCTGGAATTACAAATTATTTTACATTATAAACGGTTTTCCAATAAGAGGTTTCATATTTAATAGCCTGACGTTTGGGCAGCTGTCACATTTGACAAGTGAAAACTACGCCATTGCTAAAAATTGAATGGTTTTTTGCATCGTTTTGTCACTGGCGATGAAAATTGAATAAACTTCGATAATCCCAAGCGTGAAAAATCGTGGGGTAAGCCCAAACATGCACCAACCTAGACGGCAAAGCCGAATATTCGTGGCTTCACGCCACGTTCATGCTCTATGTCGTCGTTCAGACGTGGTATTCACATGCTGCCAGAAAAATGAAAGTAAATAGTAGCTATCGATGGATAATACTTTAAATAATCAATCTGTAACCACTTTTAAACATGATTCACTACGCTGTTCGTTTGAACTTTCGAAAAATCATGAACAATGCTCAGTTATTCATATCTTCACCAATCTCCATTGATATTGAGAAGAATCATTGATGATGCCATTTCCACTTTGATTGAGCTGTGCAATACCAATTCCAACCAGAAATATAAATAATTACATTTTGTATTACTCAAAAAGTGTATTGTTTTTGGCCCTACGAAATCGTTCCGCTTCCGATTATTCATTCTGTGATTGAGCCAAACAAATAATTAAAAAATCGCATTGATATAAATGAAATGTTACAAATACGGTTGCAAAATGTTCGTGCACAAAAAACGGTGCAGCGAGACAAAATTAAAACGTATAGAGTAAAATTACGCTCTCAGCTATATCATACATAACTTTTAACGTCGATAAACACTTTTTCCAATGGGCATTTGAATTAATACAGGACATGTGGCACTTAACACTTGATGACATGCATTTTATATATTAACTCATTCAGAATCCAGCAACTGTAAACCATTTTCATACATTGGTAGATGAAACCTAATCTGGGCACATATTTTGCGTGTGTGTGCGTACTTTTAGATCAATCAAACTAGGATCGTTGTTCAGTGGTCAACAATTCGGTGAAATGCATCCGAAATCAGCTTGTATAAAGTATACAATTTGGACTATTATCGTTGGATAGCTAAAATGGATTCAATATGAAACTAACTATAACGTGTGTCTTATACGTTCTAGTGCGTTTTCCAGTGCAGATATATTATTTGTGCAAAGTAGAATATGGTAAAGAAGACGAAAATAGGGGAAAAAACCATATCAATGGCACCAAGCACAAAAATCAAATAATAAATTTGTCGTAAAATCGTCATGTCTAGACATGTTCACGCAAAATCACTTGAATATTCTCAAATACAGTTTTACGACTTTCCAAATCATGACGGACGGAATAAACAAAGATTGGATGCCAAATTCTAAACAATTGATTTACTTATACGGCAAATACGAGGGCTGCCATTAAAGTTTCGTGAATCTGGTACCCCTAGTGTTTTTCGATGCAAATCTCTGTCAATTGTTCGGATCTCATTGGAAGACGAGCCTCGTGAAGGTCGTTCAAAAACAGCTGCTGTGCCGGAAAACTTCGACGCTGTGAGAAAACTGATTGAAGAAGATCGTCATATGACTTATCGTGAAATCGAGGCATGTCTAGGCATTAGTAACACCATACATACGATCTTACATGCTCGAAGCGTAGGGAAGCAAATGGTGCCGTGTTTCTTCACGAAAACTGGTTATAAGGCTACTGTGGCTCTTGAAAATAAAAATACCGTTAATTCAGCTTGGTAAACGTCCATTTGTTTGCCAGAAATTTTCGGTAAATTGAGAGAAACCAACCCAAAATGACGGATCATGTTGCACCACGATAATGCGAGTTCACACACAACACATCAAACAAGCGAGTATTTGGATTAATGGGTCATCCGCCGTACTGTCCCGACTTGGCACCCAATGATTTCTTCCTGTTTCCAAAGATTATATGCGTGGACAACCGATTTCCGTTTTTGATTACCTTTTCCCGAAACATTTACGGCAGCCCTCGTATGATGGACATTTCTACAAGATTTTAAAGTTCTTAGACGACAAGCAGTTTATGATCAAATATATAATTAAAACAAATCATGTGTTTGTATATATATTGACTTAAGTCAAGTTGGGAAATAAATCTATTGCTTTTCAGTCGAAATTGAAACATGTTCGCAAACATCTCAAATGAAGTGAGTCATTCTTCATCAAACTTTGCTATTACATGTCAATTGTAATGTATACATAAGTATTATTCATAATTGTATAGTTATTTCCGAAAAATTAATTCATATTTTTTTTGGCAAATGTTAACTACCACCAAAATGAAATATAATTTTTCTTTGAAAACTTGTTTAGTTGAGCGAATTGAAAATTATTGGCCTCAATCGAGAAAATAAATACAAATCGCTTGTATGTTTTAGAAAATGAATGGGAGTCGAGTTTCTTCAAAATTTTAGATTCTATTTTAGATATTTCTACTGGGGACACTTTGTTTATATGTTCAAATTTATTTGGTTTCCATGAATATGTGAATGAATAGTGCATGTACATATATACATGAAAATAATAAATCTTATGAAAATAGTGAAATAAAAGTATCTGCGGATTTCCATTGCAACTGAAACGTCCCCATGCGTCTGCTATAGTATTATAATTTTTTCTTATATATATTTTTTTTTAAATTCGCAAAAATAAGGAACATTTTGTTGAACTATGATATTGTTTAATATTGAAAAAAAAGATGGTTCATGTATAACATTGTCATATGTGATAAGCTGTTATGCGATTATCTGGTTCTTCAATTCTTTCATTGATATGGAGAGGCGAGAATTTTTGTGTCAATTTAAATGAACATACTCGCCCAACTCACCGATAGATTTCTGTTCCAATATTCTCCCAAAATTGTTTCCACTCGTCCCTGATTATAATTTTAAATTGTCTTTCTAGTTTTCTACGTATCTATTTTCCCCCGATAATACCTGAAAACATGATATTTAACTATGTCAAGTGCTCTAGTCATGTTGCTTAAAGACTTGTACAGTTTGTATTGTGTGTATAAAACAAAGTCAGACGCAAAGTTATACATTTTCCATTTGTGCTGCCCTTCAATTAAAACTCGGTATGCTTTGTGTTGAGAAATGTGAGTAAAATCGCTCGCATTTTTTAAAATGTGAAGCTTGTTTTCGGTTTGAAGATAACATATTTGCTCATCTTGAAATCATTGCGTATTGTGAGAACATAGAGTAATAATTGTAGTCTTGGTTTGCACAGAAAATCTTTCAAAATAAAAAATTAACATTTATCCAATTTTTACTAGAAGCTGTTTTATATATATATATATTTAAATGCTAGTTCATTTATATTTCATAGCTTAGATTGTTTGGTCGTTCAATTGTATGTTGAACAGGGCTTCAAACTCATTCTGTATTCAAATATTGTATGTGAATCGATTTCATTGATCTCGGCAAACAAATTAATCAAAACAAAGAGGGTGCAAACAAATGAACTAGCGAAAAGGATATAAAACGCCAAACAAGCAACACTTCATATGAATAATAAATTGAATAACAAACAAATTACATTGTGTATTATATTCGCCTCACCTCAGCACATGGCCACCATAAAGTCACGTATTTACATTTTCCTCAAATAAATTTTGCATATGAAAATATGCAGCATTCGTTCGATTTCCAAAACCCCATTCAGCTCTTTTCAACTCACTTGTTTTCACTCGCTCACTCTCTCTTTCACAACCATTCCAAAAACATACACACTTGTGTATGGTCAAAGTTTTTCATATATTTTAAATACACAATCTCAACAAAAGAGCAGACGAATTACAAAAACAACAACAACAACAGCAGCAGAAAAAAACAACATTGACACAAAAAATGGCTTTAACAGAACAAAAGCAAATGTTCTATCAATGTATTACATTGAATGTGGAACATAGAAATGTTAAGCTCCCATCGAACCGAGTTGATGGAGCGATAGGTTTGGTTACGAGTGTGGTAATGATCAAACACCTTTCAATTGTTGTTGCGCGAGGATAAAGCCATATAATTCGCCAATAGAAAACATAAACGAAGAAAATTATTTCATTCAATAGACACATGTTTTTCATTGTTTTGGTATCACAAAGCTTTTGATAAAAATAATATCTGTACATGATGCCTAGTCTTAAGTGAAGTGTTTAATGAATTTCGCATTGAGCTAGTACTTAAAAAGTGATAACCAAAGTGGCAATATCTCTTTGATGTCTCAATTTTTCAATCTCCGCGTCCAAAATACTCACATTTAACACACTCTATGTTTTTCTACCGCCCTCCACACAAATTGTCATACAAAGCAATCAAATTATGCTGTATGCATTTTGACACGTTATCACCACTTAATGTAAAGACCATTGAGTGTACATTGTACAATACCATATCCTCTCAATAGACATACATTGCCGGGATACATAGGGGGAAAGGATTCGATCAGATAGATAGACATTCTATCGTAAAGTGCAAATGATATATCCAGAATGAGCGAAAGCAAATTCGCAGTGAGTTTGCATACAGTTTGCAATAGCGCACGCAGACAAATGACTTTTAAACGAATTGGGTGTATAGATTCGTATTACATTGATAATATGCTTTCATGAAAAGTTCGGTAAATATATTGTTCATCTCTCCCCTCAAATAGCTCTACATTTCTTGATTGTGTGCATACAATTTCAGAATATCGTAGCAATAACACAGATAAATCATCAGTTTATTCTGAAGAGGGCAATATTTTCAAAACTTCATATATTTTGAATGCGGTGTGGAAAAGCGTTCACTTATAAGTCTTAAACAATATCAGTAATGAATGAAAGAGTTCGATTCTTGAAATAAAAAAACTCGCAATTATAAGTGGTTCATACTAATAAACTATTTTTTTTAGTACAAACTTTTCTATAATTTTGAATTGAATTTTGTTATCTACATTTTTGACTCATTTCTTTAGTGTTTTGAGTGTATTTTATATAGACTTTATAGTATAAAACTTATTCGATTATATTGCTTCCAATGTTAGATGAAGCATCGTATACTTATAGGATATTTAGACTGGCATTTGAAGCATTTAGTTATTCGAACGATTGAAAAATTTATTTTTTCACTTCACACAGTTATTATACTTTTTAAGTTGATAGGTCAGTCTTCTATAGCTTGATTAAGGTTGATCTAGATACACCGAGATTATTCGAAATAAAATTCGGTGTGGTTCTCTTTGTAGTGGTCGATTCTGTGACTAATAAATTGATAATAAAGAAAAAAGTGATGAACATGAGGGCAGTATAGTTCCCCCTACTTTTCTTTTTTTTTTTTCATCAACAAATATTGAAATACTACACACACAAAAAAAGAGGTACAAAAATTGCTTTGGTGGTAAATGGGTCTAAATTTACCCCCAACGACATTATTTTACACCCAGTGTCAATGATTGAAAGCGTATTTGTGTCATATTTACCAAAGCGAGCTGAAATTCACCTCATTTCAGCATAGTTATTTTTATTAATATTAATCTGATTAGGACGATGCGCGAATATCTGACTGAGTAAATGGTAGATTTTAGCTCGTAGAGGTAAATATGATAGGTTTCAGTCATTGAAATTTGGTGTAAAATATCGTTGTTGGGTGTAAATTTAGACAAATTTACCAATTTTTTACGCCTTTTTTTGTGTGTGTAGCTATATAAAATTATAGCTCTTCTATCGATTGATATTTTGCATTAAACACTTGTATTTACTCTTGTTAACATTTTTAATGAAAATACAAAGAAAATTAGAAGTATTAGGAAGAATACTATAATGGGAAGATAATTTGTGCCAGTTTTGCTAGATCTATCTTATCATCCCCCAATGTCTTGCACTTGTTAGATTTTGCATCTGATTCAATTCCATAATTGTCTTTCATAGTCAGTGATTCAATCTTAATTGAATGAAACACGTGATTGAATCGCGACCTTTGCAACTTCATAATTTAATACTTATTAATTCTCCCTAAGATGAAGAGAGCTATCTCTGTCTTTTGTGGGTTTAATTTTTCACTATAGAATGAGAGAAACAACGGTAAAGTTTTATTTCTTACAAAAAAATCGATGAAAAAAACTACGAATACAAAATTTTGACACCAATTTATTCACAATTCAGGAAGCATTTTCAAGCAAATCATTTTTCTAAGCTATACACGATTCTTACAAATTGATTATAGTATGTTCATAAACGCCTTTCAATCATTTTTCGGATAATATTTATAAATGAAATGAATAGAATCATGTTGGTATATTCATTCGTCTACTTATGCGACTCGAAAGTGCCAAAATATCTGTTGTGTTCAAGAAATTTACATTTAAAGTGATGTTCATCTGAGCTTCACCATCTGATGTTCAATATATAACGTTTTTCAAAAGAACACATCGACGACTATATGCTATTTTCTGTGTTAAAATGTTCAAATGGATTTATGTGCTGAATCGGGAATTTACTAGCGGAAATACCATAGCTCCCTTTCTTGCTCTTTTTCCGTCTCTGGATCTCTCCTAACTTCAGACGATTTTTATGAGAAAACCCATAAAAAAGAGCTCATAAAATTGTTAATTTATAGTTTTCTCAAAAATATTTACAACATTTTACCTCGTCGACAATATCATCGGCATCATCATTAATTTCGTCATTACCCATCGTCGCTGTTTTTGTTCGTCAATATCGTTAAAAGTTGATAATATTCAATTTACAATTCAACGTAAATTCTGAATAGTATAACAATGGCAAAATTGTGAACGAAGGCACAGAACGGAACGATCGAATAAACTACGGTTTGAAAATCGTACGAAATTAAACACACTCCGTTTTTGAAATGCACCTAGTAACGAATACATTGCTCCCCAATTTTTTATTTAATCTTATGCAAAGATGTGAAATTTCACTTATATTATTTATTCCCATTAAACTACGTTTTGGATATGAGAAGTTCGATACAAAGACGCTGAAACAATCTGGATTCCAACCTTAAATTGACGTTTCAAACAATCTTTGTGTCATGACGAGTTATGAAAATGTAAGTTCAATAGAACTCATCCCACAATCTTTCTCGATTATCGACGTGGTGCTTTCCAAATGAAGTCATCACAAGATTTTATCACAAAATGGAAAGGGTAAGTTCACAAAGAAGTCAACACGGGAATGCACGGTTTGGACGATCCCGTATTTTCATAAGATAAATTTGAAAAATAATATTATCAATAACACACGACATCTACTGGCCCAATAATCAAAGAATGACACAAATTTGACATGATTTTCTTATAAGCTTTAATTATACAAAGCTGTTAGCTATTCTTTTACTTGCAATAACAGAAATATCTGTATACGGAGGTTCTGTTCTTGATTTTCAGGATAAAGAATGTGTTAATTACACAATTTGAGTGACGAAAAAAGACAATTCTACTACTGAAATAGGGTCCAGAAATTACATTCTGCCTGCCTGCCTGCCTTTTTAATGTTTATAATTTTATGCAAATATGAACTCAGGGTATAGATGGAGATGGAACCAGTGTATCGAAAATGGTATTCTAGCTTGACCCTATGAATCGATATGGAGATTTTTACGAGTAACGAGAGCACATTGTTATTATCGGATGCCAAATTTTGAGGAAAAGTTATTAAGAAAGTATCATCTCACTTCGAAAATAAAAGGTTAAGTGAAATGAACATTTCGATTCCGAAAAAACCAGGAATAGAGATTCGGTATATGTAAATACTTGAGCTATATTGACCTCAAACGCCAGATCTGATAGCGTCAAAACACACCGAAAAAATCAGTAGCGCCATTGCGTGAACTTTGTCAGTTTGACACTGATTTTTACGATGTGTTATGACGCGTATGACGCTGTCAGTTATCATTGTTATTCAGATCTAACATAAACGTTAACTTATTGATGACCGTTCTCCATGATGCTGTCAGTTCGCCGGTAGATCTGACATGAGTCGCATGGAGGCACACCGACGAAAAATCGCCTCGATTCGAATTGTCATCAATGTTGATGTATATACTGATATACTCATCTGTCCAGCGCCATCTACATTCAGTGTCGTGTTACTGCTGAAATTTGCGTTTGTGTTAGTGCTCATCATCGAAAGCCTTCTACATTCAATGTTTGGAACTAATTTCCACTGTTTCGAAGTTTGTTGGCAATGAATAGAAAAAATAAAACACAGTGTTTTGTTTTGAATTCTATATTTTTAAAATTTAAATGTCACGATTACTCAACATATGTTTCGAAGAGAGTTGAAAATGTTTTAGCTTCGTTTCAAGAGTTAGCTTGAAAAAATTATGTCAGCACTGTCAATAATTTGGCTTCGTCTGAGTTTCATTCGATTAAAGTGGTTCGCAACGCACGCAATACAAAAACCGAATTCCACATTTAAAGTCGTTTGGTTTTGAGGTGTCAATGTACCCGTGAATGAATAAAGCGATAAAAAAAATTGAATAATCCCTCCGATTTATGGTTGTTCAAATGATTTTTTTCCTCTGGAATCCCTCACTACTAATAATGCTGATTATATATATATTATTTCTATTTTATTTTATTATTCTTGTTCATTTCATACTTCCATAAAAATAAATCTGTACTAAATAAATGGAATAAATAATTTTAATGCCAGCATGCTGCACACACTCAGAATATAATACATGTGAAAATCATCGTCAACATGAAAGTCAAGACCATGTTTGGTGGATGTTTTGAAACAGTTCAGTTCGAGCGACAAAATCGTTATGAATGTACTACACTATACTGTCATTTCGATACTTGTCGCGTTAAAGCAAACTCGAACATTGTTCGAGGGAGCACAATATACAATTGATAACCATGACTGCTTTTTATTAACGCACAGCGAAATCTTGTTACAATTTGTTCAGTTTCTAGAGCACCATTCCCTCTCTTTTCCTGATTCTCTAAAGAAAAACTGAATTTCGTTTGACCTAAACGAAACGGCAAACGGAATGCATTGAATGTGTATAGTAAAAAGCACATGAAAAGGCAAAAGGAACGAAAAATACACAAATACACCTATACACAGTACGTGCTACAACATTTATATGACGACGCAATAAAGACTTGACGAATGCACTGCATGATACAGCGTACAAATATCATATCCACATCGAATTGAAACTTATGAAAATGGTTTGAAATGTCAAACGTATGATACTCATACATTTATTACGATGCAGGCTAAATTTAATTTACAAGCATTCTATTACTTCACATATTATTATAAGCGTGAAACACTCACATTATGAGTATTACGAGTGCAAGCCTTGTACATAGAACACTCAAAAACATAGTAATAATCATACAAAATTTGTGCGAACATTCTAATGCAGTTCGCTTGAATTTTAGTTTTGATATTTGTGATGCTCTTAATTATTTGGTGTGTTACCATTTTTCGCCCTTGAAACTGAATTGAACATTCTGGTTTCGGCCTTATAATTTATTTCATTGCTTCGGCTGCATGAAGAAACAGGTTCAGTGGCTATTTTCTGCGATATCGATAGCTATTGGGTTGAGAGTGTCGCTTAAGTACATATTACATATCTTTTTATCATTAAATTTAGTTTCCGAGAAATGCACATTTAATTCAAATGGTTGGTGAATGATAATGCTGTCTCTCTTTTCTACCATTCTACGAAGAGTGCGATATTTCTAATGCATTATTTAAAAACAACATTAGCAATAATAACAGAAACTGGGATACACACAGAAATTAATAATATACATAGTATGCTATACAATATAGTGTAAAAATATTTTTCGTTGAAAATGTAATTTATTTCAGCAGCGTGGAACATACTTCTGCATGTCACCTCCATCTTTGCAGTGAAAATATCGGTATATCAATTCCCTGGAAATCTGAGCTAACACCCAAAGTTTATTTGACAAAAATGATCAACAATTTTTTTCAATAAAAACTGGGTCATATCAATGGTACAGATTTTACAATGAAATTGTCAATCTATACATTATTTTTGTGTGTACTGATGTTGTATTTCAACCAAATTACTGCTACATAAATGTCATAGATTGAAATGAGCCACAAACCAATTTTGAGTTCAAAACGTTAGTTGAATGCATTTATAAAAATCATTTAATGCTTGATAAATATTTGATCATTATTTTGTCAATCACAATTTAAACTCATATTCAGATAAATGCTAGTGTACATGCATGGGTCGACCTACTACACGCGCTCATTCATTTAACAGTTAGTCATACTGAAGGCATCAAAGCTATTTACAACGTTTGTGGAGTTTTTACTTCCTATTTTACATAAAATCCTTTCAAGCGACCCCTTTTGCGGCAATGTAACACCAATGTTAAAAGAACACCCTGCCTTCGTCAATTACGAAAATTTATCATTCAAATTATCATAGAATGTCTGCTTCATTGCATTTTCACTTGGAAATCAAAACCATTTTAGATAGATACATCGTTTGATCGCGGATTCAAAAAGCGGAAACCAAAGCAGTCAACCTAAATTCAAATCGAATTACATCAATCAAATATTTGAGAATGTTGCTTTTGCTGTCTGAAATTAACTCTCCACGTTAATTTTCGCAATGGAATTCTATAAACAGCGGCATGCCCTAAGCGTCTTGGTTGATATAGATAATTCTATTTCATTATCATTGGCATTAATTTGGCTTGGCATGAAATGCAGAGACACATGCATATTTTCTTTATTTGAGTGCACTCGCATATCTTGGAAGGAATTTTTTTAACCTATCGATAGCTCTAAAGGCATATACGCATGTTGCACATACATTTACAACAAATATACATTTTCCTCTCCCTCTTCATCTCGATCATTCTCTCTTGCTCGACTGTCCCTGCTTTTTTTACTAGTACGACGCGACAAAATGCAAGTAAAAGCGTGTTGAAATTTCTGATTTGTTGCTTCTAACAATAAATTTGCTACGGGAAAAATGAACTACATTTAAAAGTAAATGTTAAAAACCCATTCGAATATTGAATTCATACAGAATAATTAGATTCCAGCCTGGAAAAAATATTTGAAAAAATATACCTATGTATTTTGACAGACTATGTGCTGCGTTCTCTCGATATGAATTCTAAATAATCTACACAATGTATGTTCTGCTCGCGCCCTTTTCATCCACATTCATTCTATGTTATAAAAACGATTGCTCGTTTCCTCGATGAGAATACAAATTGTCACACATGTTTGTAAAATAGGCAAGGACAGTGGGCACGTGTTTTCACATTTTCCATGTATTCAGCGGTGGCGTGCAACACTTTTGTTGCTGGTTTATCGCATTGGTCAAGTATTAATACAATTTTCTAGCTGTTGCGTTGAGATTGATTTTAACACCACATTTCCAATCAATTAATGTGCAAAAAAATATTCTACTGTTCTCAAGTATAAAATTGCTTTGCGGCCAATGCGGATTACCAGTGGCAACCAAATATAAAACAATTTTACTGTTTACATTGTTCTCTGCTTCTGTTGCTGTCATTTTTTTCGAACATACATCGCTTTTGTAGTAATCGATACATGTTAAATGTGACAATTCCAGTTTCACAAGTATGCCCAAGCGTGTGAGCCAGTTTTTTGCACACCAAGAAATGGTAATTGTTAAAATCTGGACAAAATAAGTTTAACAACGAAAACCAAGCACATTTTTACTGTAAATCCAGATGGCTCTGACGTTTGGGAGTAACAAATTTTTTACACTGTTATATATTGAGAAATGACGTGGAATCCTCCACTTGTATGTAAAAGTAGTTAGTTACTTTGTTATTGGAATAAAGTGATTTTATTTCATTCTCAGCCAATGTTGGTTCGCCCATCAAACATGATGTCAGTGCCAATGATGCCGAAAATGTTGCATGTTGTAACATGCATAGCTACCTTTTATCAAATGTTAATCTGAATCAAATTTGTTCGCCCATTTCAAAACAGAAGGATGGGTTTGAATAAAATGCAATGATAATTGATGCAGTAAGGGTGACTGTATCCAAAGTGTTTCAGCCAAGGGGAAAATCACTCCCTGAATATTTATATGATGACTATGTGCCTGTTTTCTTATTGTTTTGCATGAATCTCGCATATATTTGCATTTCCTTTAACGATATGAAATCGATTCTGCTGTCTGCTGACCTCTGAAATGGAACAAAACAGACTCTTTTTTTTTATTCCTACTAAATTTCTCATTTGTGGAGAGTGATGATCGAATAACTTACTCAAGATTCATTTGTTTTGAATGATTTTAAACATGAGACATTTTTTATGTTATTCAAACAGAGTGTGACCGAATAACATTCGAATGAAAAAAATTACTCTCAGTGAGTAATCGGTGGATTTTTACGATTTTGAAATGGGAGACGTCAAAAAGACAAAAAAAAATGATAACAAAAATTTAACGTACTCAGATGAATGATGAGTTGTCGTGCATATTCGTGGTCTCCGGAAACAATTAATTAATAGCTTTTGGCATGTCTTTCTCTTCAAAATACTCTATAGAGTACTCTGTTTCAGCCATGAACATGCAAAATTAGTAGTAATTCAGTGGTTGAACGAAGGATGGATGCAATTTTGAGTTGAATTTTGAGACACTTCGCAATTATTGAATGGTAAATTCTACTCAAAATCCACAACACAGCCAAATGTTTGTATTGGACACCAAAACGTTTTAATTAGTAACAGTTTCTCTTATGCATATATATAAACTGAGCGCAGAAAGCAAGTACACGGTGAAAATATTTTAAATAATCGTTGTATTTTTTACAAAAAAAACCAAAAACCGTCTCTATAAAAACACCTTTCTACAAGCTCTCGTGCCGATAGCAATTTTATGCTGACATTCATTTTTCCCTTCCACGCTTTGTGACGCTTCGATTCGTATGCAAGTCCTTCTTCATTCCAACAATTATGTGTAGAATTGTTGAATACTTGAACAATGAGCCCCTGTGTGGTCATCAACATTGAGAGAATGATACACATGCAAATGACTTGGCGGTATTCATGGAATCAACTGTACACATTATAGGTAACAGAATGAGTATGCTACTAGTGTTCTTCTGTATGACTGAGATTCTTTGCGTTCATTTTGATGAATTTTACATAGCGATAACTAAGAAATCGGCTTTTCATATATGTCAATAAAACAAATACGAGATTTTTAACTGTGTAACCATATTTTTAATCTATTTGTTGATTTTTTAAACAAAAATCAGTTGAATATTAGATTTAGGTTAAATCCTAATGGGCATCTCTTCATTTGTCCGTTCGAAGCCGAATCAGAAGCATAAACAAAAAAAAATTAAAACAATATTTATATCAAATGATTTTTAAACGGATAAGCCTAGTAAACATGGCTTATCGGAAAGCATATTTATTATAATAGAAAACGCACTTTAATATTCTATTTGAATTGCAATTATATTTGAACATGCCTCGTTCACGATACTTATAAATTTTTAACCTAAATTTATTGAATGATAGAATCGATTCCTCTTGTGATATTTTATCTCAGAATTAATTAGGGTTGAACAAGATGCATTCAAGTAGTAGATTGAATCACGTTTGCATATGTTGCATTTTGCATTTTGCATATGTTGAAACATAAGATCTGAAGCATATACGAATCTTGTATATAAGATCAGTCTCAAAATCTGCAGCGAATTTTCCAAACACAAAGATCTATGTATATTTGGATCTATGTAATAAATTCGCGTAACGTTTTAAAATTTAGTAAATTATATGTTCAAAGCACACAATACAACCGAAAACTGAAACATACAGATGGCATAAACCATACATGCTATCACAATTTGAAAGCAACACGAATTTGGGGTATGGTTCCAAAAAATATTTACTACATCTTTAAATTCAAATATTTTATTTCAATTTGAGTTCTTCGAACTGATTTGCAATTAAATCTAAGCAGCCCTTAAGCTTTTCCTTAGAAAAATTACAAAAAAATCTTCTACATTTGTATACAATTATTATATTATTTATACCTCATATTTATGCATAAAATGAGTAGAATTTGCTATTATTTCCTTTTGTAAAATATTCTTTGCAAATGTCTGTATGTATGCGTACTGGATGATATGGTATCCAGTCAAGCGAGAGACGTGCGCCGAAGGTATGATCTGAGAAATTCTTCTGCCGGGAATTGAAATGAACAGAGGAAAACCTAACATTGCAAAAGTCAACGCAGTTATCATATACAATTGCACGTTTTTATCGTCGCGTGTTTCATTTCGTCGGCAAAATTTTTTACACTTTTTTCTTTTTGGTTTCCTTTGCTACTAATTTGCATCGTTTTGGTACCTATAATGCGTTTTCTTCCAGTTTGAATGTAAAAATAACAATTACTTGCAGTGGCAAAAAAGTTCACAGCGAAGATTTTGAATAATTTTTGAAAATTATTATTAGTGTTTATTAAAAGTTTATTTTTTTTTCCGTTTTTTTCGTTTCATTTTCATGTTCGTCCTCAATTCTATGGTGTGTACTTTTTAGTTTCGGTTTTCCTTCGATAATATGAAATGAGTTGCGAAAAGATATCCTTCGTTTTCAGTTTCGTCTTGAGTTGAACAAACTTGTATTACAAAGTGTTCGGAATGTATACATCTTCTTCGTCTTTTATTTCCATTTTTTGATCCCATTGAGGTAATTATGTTTGGTTTTGCGTGCACAAAAGCAAAATGCCGATAAACAATTCGGCTCTAAGGTTTGACACAGCTCACAAAAGCTGCAAATATTTAAATGTATGCCTTGCATTGTGATACGATACGTTTTGCCTCAAGCATATATGAAGAGGCTAAGTAAGTAGCTGGCGCACGCGAGTATCACAACCTTTGGAAACAGCTATACAATTTTGGATAACTCTTGTTTAAATACATATGTACATGTGTATCACATTCAGTGCGAATTCCATCATTTTGCAATGTACTAAATACTCTTGAATTATGACATACCTTAACTGTTACTTTAAGAAATGAGTTGCATATAGTGGTGATATTTGCACACGCCACACGTAGCATGTGCGAGGCAGAGAATAATCTGAGAAATAATTATATGTGAATCAGTTTTGAAATAAAAATATACATGCTTTCGCTCTTGTATGTTCATTTAGAACTAGAAGTAGACTCTTACACGAAACTTCTGTATTTTTCGGGAGGAAAATATACCATGCATTCTTCACTATGATATAATACAAACGACTAAAGACCATCTAAAAACTTACGTCCAATCTTAACGAGTTCCAATCCCAACATGATTCTAACTTTCATTAAACGAATGCTTCATTAGAAAAATCTTCTTTGAACAAACAACACTTATGGCATCAATGTAAAAATAAGACTGATTTGCCTTAGCTGCGCAATTGAGTTTTTTCAAAGCAACTATAATCTCGTGCAATCAAACGTCTATTTGAATTGTCAACTTATATAAAACGCCGTGGTTTAGTGTGAACAATTGATGAAATGCAAACATAACGAAATCAAATGAAAAACACATGTCAAACACTAATTACAGAATCTGATTGGCATATTCATGATTGACGTACTCTCAGTGTATGCTATATTTTCGGCTGATATTTCAATCTTCATTAAATTTTTCAAATGCAGAGCATACAAATGCTCAACGACACCTGCAGATTTATTGTACGACTCTTAGCAAAGGCCATGGGATTGTGCAAGTGTTTTAATTTAAATACAGTGTATGACCGCCGTGTTTTCATTGCAAATGTGCTAAAAGTCTGGTTTTGTTTGTAAATTGGAAGTTTTGGGGTGGACACAAAAACACTGCAAACCGAAACAAGAGGGCTTGAGATTGCAGTACCTATTGATTTTGTATTGAAAACGCGTACGAATTCATAATTACGGTTATTCGAACTCAAATTTGCGTAGTGTAGTTTTTACTAACTAAAAGTGACAGGAACTATTTCTGTGAATTTTCGGTAAAGTTGACAAGGCATGCAGTGTTGACTTCATTTATTTTAATCGGAAAATGGTTTATACGAAAAATCCAATCATTATGATCAAAATTAGCAACATTATCGTGGATCAATCAACAAAATATTGTATTGCGATGAAAAATTGAATTGCAATATAAATAACGAAATCACCATCAAACAAATTATTTTATTTATTTATTTAGATTATCCGTTTGAATTTGGTCGATTTTCTGGGAGTTATTTGACGTGAATTAAAGAGTTTGTCAATTGACGTTCAAAACTGAATCTTATCAACAAAAATAACAAGCGTTCATAGACCATTAATGTCTTTCAGTGACTGTCCGTTTAATCAAACGATTAGCCTCTCACAATACATCTCCAGCAATCCCTATCGGGAGCTAAGTTTAGAGTTTCATCACACCATTCGTGCCCCCTCTCATTCAAATCAAATTCAAATCAAGAAAACATATAAAGTGATGACACACAAACAGTGAAATTAGTGGAAGAGGTAACAATCGAAAAGAATTTGGCACCCTCTGACATGAGTCTATGTCTGCAATACCCTGTTATAAATATTATTTATTTTATATACATAAAAATTATATTATTTATATCCAGGAAATCGCCCAAAAAAAACCCAGCCAGGCCAGTGAAACGCCGTACAAAATCAATGGTACGCGTAGTAGACTACGCCATGTAGATTGCATAGCGTAGTCAGTACACGTAGTCAAATCACTTCACGGCCTTGAAGCGGCCTCTGTATCCTATGTGAATGCGAATATACGGCGTATGCGGCACTGAATGCGTTTCGTTCAAAAAAGTAAGTTGCGCACAGGGTAGGCCGCTACACTACAGCAGCGGAGTGTAGTAGCTAAAATTCATTTTGTCGTTGCGTCACAGGCATAAACATGTTGTTGGAAATTGTGTTAACAAGAAGAGAAAATTGGTTCTAAACCTTTTATACAAGATGGCGTTAGTAGTACATACTTTTCGCATCGGAACATACTGAAACTATATTCATGTCAAAGCATCATCAATAGGCTATATATTTTAGTATGTGTCATTTCGTTGAAGTGTTAACAACATATATTTTTTTGTAATCGAATATGTCGACTTTCGTTCCAAATAAACGCAATTTGCAGGGGCTGTTTTTGTTAGGAGGAAAAAAGTGGGACAATGACCATTTTTTTCATGATTCTTTTGTAGGCACTAGGGGCAACCCTTTGCCTTCGATCAACACTGACTTGGATGAAAAAAGTGTGATAGCGTTTAAGCGAGAGCTCTATGATACACCTGCTGTCAAAAATTTCGGAAATTGCCTATTTTTGGGGGTTTTTCAGAGCTGGGTAACCAAATATTGGTCGAAAAAGTAAAGAATCTCATGAAATAATGGAGTATTTATAATTCAGTTGCACTCAGGGCTTGACAATAAAGCAGATTTTAAGCGTTTTTCTGATTTTCATGAGAAAAAATTGCACCAAAATTTCCGCTCCCAAATTGTAAGCACTACTGTAAAAGTATTTGAATGACCAATGCGGGAGCTGGTTTCCTCCCTGCTCTCATCATGAGGTTTTCAGAATTATACCCATTTAGATTTATCGAATATCTCTATGGAAAAAAATGAGCTTACTATTTATAAACATTCGAAAAAACGAGCCTTCCCTTAGAAAGGAGATCCCAGTCCCCCATGGTGTGGGGGGGGATTCATCTCGGGCCTGAAAAAAAGCTAAAAATTGTAGCTTGTGATGGTCAATATTTTTTACAATAAAGACACAAATTTGCCCAAAAAAAGTTTATATTAATTGCTTTACCTAGTATGTGAATTTTGGCTCTAAATTCTCAAATATGCAAATTCTTCAAAAAGTCCACTGTAACACATGAGTCAATAAGTCCCGGGACTAGCTAAGAAAAACTATTATTTTTCATGAAATTCAACATTATTCATCAATATAGTTTCCTCTCAGAGTTATACATTCATTCCAACGCTTTTCCAACTTTTCGACCCCTGTTTTGTAGAAGGATTGGTCACAGCTTTCTCATGGATAAATATTCACGCAAAGTGGTATATACACTGCCTTTTGATATCTTTAAGTATCAGTTATCTCACTCAACTTCACTTTACGATCGAAAAATGATTTTGTGGACTTTTTTTATGTTTTCTGGAAGAGCTGCCGAATTTGGGCGACCAGAGCGTTCAGCGGCATTTGTGTCTGTACGACCGCGTTTAAAATCAGCAAACCACCGACAAATCGTTGTTTTCGATGGAGAAGAGTCCCTGTAATATTTTTCAAGCAATTGTTCTGTTTGCACGGTGTTTTTTCCCATTAGAAAATAATGCTTAATCAGCACACGAAATTCACTTTTTTCTATTTTTAAAAAACTCAGAGGTTGTTCACTTTAAAAAATTCTAACAAACAAACTATTGGATGGAATGAACTCAAAATTTGACAGCTGTCGTTTGAAAGATGGTACTTCAAGAGAAAAATATGATGATGCGATTTGTGGTGCCACCTGTGGGTTAGTCCCGGGACTTATTGACTCATGTGTTAGTATGAAGAACGACTTGAGATTAAACTGATTTTCAGAGCCAACCTCCCCTTTCATTATGTTCATATTGAGAATATCTTTAAGGTTTTTAAAATCTGAATGTTTGTGAAGGTGTATTCAAGAAAAGGACATAGCTGTTATAGATTTTATGGATCACAGCTGCATATGGAGTCTACTCTACCCAACACTCGTTTTCCCTAATTTTGAAAAACTACTTCATAGTATTTTTTAATAAATCACGCCTAATTACTCAATGAATATTATGAATATTTTTTTTCACAATTTTAAAACATAAAATGCATCAAGTATTTCTACAGGGGATTATTGCGATAATTTTGACTGACACAGTATCCTTAATATTCGAGGAAGAAAGGGATGTAAAAATTCATTCGACAAAAATTGTAGGTATACATGTGTCTATCGTACGTATATGACTATACCTCGGAGGGAATGTAGCTGAGGATTTATTGCATTTGGCAAGGACTCAAATCATCATATGAATTGGAAAATAATTGCTTTAAGAGGTTTAACAGTATTTTTCATTGCTCGCTTTTCATTGTTATCATTGAACATTTTATTATTCGTGTTTGATATCTCATTTGTAGTTATGATGTATTGTAAAATTTCTGTCTTGTAACAAATTTTCATTTAGTATTATTATTTTTAAAAAATAAACATAGTATATAATTCAAGTTCAGTCGTCCAAATAAAATTTAAAAAAAAATTAACTAGCGACAATAATTATGCGGAGAAAAATAATGCTTACCCGTTGACAGAATTAGCATTCATAATTTGTTTAAGCTGCATATGATAAAAATATCACAATATAATATTTTTGCTAATTGAATTGTTTCTTGAAATTCAAAATAAATCCAACAGACTTTGTATGACAAAAACCCAAAAATACCATGGCATCAATGTGATCCCATACAAAAAAACCCAATCGGGTTCGTAGTTGTTATAAATTTGTAACAGAAGCGAATACAATCAATTCTAAAGATCGCATGTAAAAGTAACTTTTATTTGATACTTCAACGAACAATGAGATTTCCCCGGAGATTTGCTGTGTGTACCATGAATATATTTTCATAACAACTTTATTACACAACTATGCAATTTTTGACGTTTTAAACTCTTGATCGTGTGGAGATATCGGTCCCACGAGGGGCAATCACAGGCGAAAACTGCTTATTGTGTCAAATTGTGAAACCTCCATAAGACCAAAATGTGGTCGGCCGATTTTCGAACTATTATGGTCCAATGGGTTCGATGTGCAAATTGCAATGAATATTTGAATTTTCAATGAATCCAATAAAATCTGCGAAATACATTGAATAAAATAAATGAAATATTTTGAATTTGTGTGGATATTCGATAACACAAAAATCCACAGTTCTACACAAACCCTTTTCGCATTGAGTGTATTAAATGATGCGAAGTTGTGGGGCACTAATATTTTTGGATCAGTTCGCTTAATTTCGCATTCAAATAACATTTAATAATAATAATTTAAATAACGTTTACAGTTTTCATCTCTTTTTCTATTATGCTAATTTCCATAAGAAACGAATTGGATGCATTTTATTAAATTTTTTCCCCAGTTAATGACGAAACAAATATTGGTTTTTCTAGTAAGCCCAGGGAAATGTACTCAAATTGAATCAAAAAAGATACAGGTATTTTTCACATTTACTCTCATGTATTCCATAGATGTTTGCATTTTTTAAACTCTTCCGGTATAAACCTGCCTAAAGGCGGGGTATTGAACATGGCCGGAAAATTTTAAGGTATCAACGATACAATTTGTGTTGAGCTCCACCAAATTGGCTATTCGAACACAGTTATACCTTATTTACTGCAAATCGTAATATGTATAATACGCATTTCAGGATTGATAGCAGTAGAAAAGACTAAAAGAGGATTTCAAAGTTGATATTTGTTGCAAAAATGTGTGATTCCTTTCGTAAAAATTTCTCTGCTGTTAGTGTGTTAGTATGAGCTGCTTTGATTTGCTTCTAATTTAGGTTTTGAGCTTTTAATTTAAAAATCCAATAGCAGATTAATATTAAAAGTTATTCGCTATTGAGCTTGCGTCACTCGCGTAGACTATCGTCTACTGTAGTAATAGTGTGCAATAAGATATAGTTTTTTGAATGGATTAGAACAATAATAGAACATTTTTAAACTAAGTGGGATGCTGTTTATATCTCCTACATGTTCTGGCCTTTCACAAAACTTAAAAATATCTCATTCACAATATATTATCTTCAATGCAAAGCATTCCGTGCATGAGAGAGATGAATTTATATGAAACATCTAAACCTTTATTGATGCATCGATGTAGCTGTATAGGTGGGAAGAGGGGTATATTCATTTCTCTGTCACACGGAATGCTTTGCAAAATATGGCCCGGGTTACCGGGTCTCCAAATTTTTCAATTGCACCTCCACTATACTGAGTTTAAATTTTCCCACATCTTCTTTTACCAGTGGTTACATAGATCTGAGCTCATCCCTGCCGTGGGATAGTAACTGACTACGTATCCGCGTGAAATTCCCAATGAAAGGGAAATATTTAACATTGCTTCTTCACTCTCATGCGTGTCAATGCTGTGTTCACTATTTGTCTGCTGTTTCTCAGCAGTTGAAATCAGCAGCCAGAGTCAGCTCAGTCCAGTGGATTCGCTGCTTCTTACATGTATTTATATTACATTTTCTGAATTGAGCCACGGAGACAAATGATTGAACCACGTCGATATATTTTGGGAAATTGAAAACGAACAAAAGTTTTGGTTGTCTAGAGTTGCTTATTGCTTGTTCAGAAGATGCTGTGATCAGCATATTCGACAACAGTTGTATTTCAATGGTGGCTAATTTTTGCATGAATTATTTATCCGAAAACATCGAATGAATTGGAATAAATGTAAATTATTTCGTTTTTAATAAAAATGACATGCATGATAAACTTTCAGTCAACAGTATCTGCAAGAATGCGGTTTCCTTGTTGACACCATTCTCATATTTCGTAGACATAAGTTCTGATGAGCGAACCATTTTCTTTATTCTCGTAAGACCATCTTTGACATATCAAAGCTTTTACTGTACAATCGGGTGTCTGTTGCAATCATTCAAGAGAAATAATTTGACTATCAGTGCTATGCTCAACAAAGTGCTACACAACGTGCCAAAAAACCAAATCGACATGTAACGAAAAGTTCTAGTTTGCAGAAAATACGATTTTTATATCATTTTTGCAAAGGTTTGAAGTGAAGAAAAACTTTGTTTTTCACACGAATAGATGCTCTGACGAATTTTCAAAATGCTATGTACATACATGTTTTAATTTAGTGTTGCATCTTTTTATTTCAGTTACAAGTGGCAGAAACAGTTGGAACATCAGTGCATTGGTCATATTACTTAGTACGTTTACTTTTTTCCGTTAACCAAATTAATTATGATTATTTCCTGCTCTTGTTCTGCTGCTATACGCTGCAAATTATATCAAATCAGTTGCACACGTTGCTTCGAATCTGTGAATAAAACGAGCCAGGGTAAAAGGAGCCTGTATTCAGCAGAATCTGGGAGCAAATCAACTGATTAAAAAAGTATAGCTTCAACAGCGGTGAACATTGGTTTCCATAGGTTAAAAGAAGTATGTATTTCAAGCGCCAATGCCTTGTTTTCCACTCAAACTATTTACCCGCTGGGCTCTGTTAATTATGCAGGTGAGTTCATGTAGACTTGTTTCATAGGGCTTTTACTTGACTGCCAAAGTTCTATTATCGTCTAATTCATTGACATTTCTGAAGGCCAACCGCAACAACAGCTTTCCAATGCAAACCATGATACGCAAGATTTTGACAAGCAACCATCGTTGTGTAAGAATCGGTGATAATTGATGTGTGTCAATGCGTTGAAATTCTTCTTTGTGAGTACATAAACGCAAAAGTCTGAATCTCTCTTTGAATGCAACGTACTTCAACTGGTTAATGAATGTATGAGTCATTCACTTGCGACTGCCGTTGAATGGAACCAATAAATGCTTTTTTAAGTCAATCCAATTACCGTGGTATATACACCAGCCTGTACAGTCTTCACCAGAATCAAGCATAAAATCCAATCCTCCACGAAATTGCTTACTTAACTGGGCATGCTGTGAAAACGCACTGTGTACAGTAAGGTGTTTTTCATATTTTAAATTGAAAAAATGGTAGCTTTCAAAATAAAGATCAAAAAATTCTGTATCAATTGATGGCTTCCACACAACGTAGCGATTAGAATTCAGACTTCCCGAAGCAAAAATCACGATTATTGTTTCAGGTTGATTTTGAGCGATCGAGATTTGTTGTGTCATTCGTAAGCAAATTTTATTGAAATTCCAAGGGAAAAGAACATTTTATTCTGTTTGTATTTTGTCAAAGGATTCAATTGTTGCTACACAAATGGCACAAATCAACAAGAGAGATGGATTTTGTTTTGATTTTCGTTTAGATATCGATACAGAACGTCAAATGATGCGGTGAATTTCATCAATCGGCAGTTTTGAATGGTATTGTCGAATTCAAACAAGCGAGAATGCACAAAGGTTCTGTTGTTTGAACAAGTAAGTGTGCTTCACCTGCATTTTAACGGAGTCATTTATTCAATTTTTGTTTTGTGTTTTAGGATTTTTCGCATCATTCGATGAACGGGATTACATATTGCTGAACCAAGATCAAGTGAATTTCATCACCCGCAGATTTTCGATTGCATTGCCGAATTCAAACGAGTGAGAACTCAGAAATAGTGCGAATTTTGACCAAGTAAGACGTGTTTCGATTCATATTGATAATATTGTGTTAACAGTGAATTTTTTACAAATTAATAATTTCGTTTGTGTTTTTAACAGGTGTATTCGAAAGTGTGAACTGTGCGGAAAAGAAAGAAGCCATCGAACAATAATGCCAACAATGAAAACAACGATGATGATGATGAGGAAAATAGAATCTTTACAATCAAATGTGCACTTCCTTCGATTCTTAGGCCTAAATATCGAAGAATATTCATCGATGATATTACCGCCAAAAGTCTGCAAGCAACGAAGATATGTTCATTAGCATCGCTTCTGCTCTTGCATAAAGTTGAGCGCGCATTTGACGAAAATAACACGGAACTCTTCAATCAAGTTGCGAAAAAGTCATACGAGATTATTTTTTTGCTGTTCTTAAGAAAAACACCGTCACAAACTCTATGATTTTCGAATTCCGTGATTCTGTGACAAATCTCGATGACGAACTCGTTTTGAATGGCCAAATAACGATTATTTTGGGAATGCTTTCAACAATTTGATTGACACATACAAAACGAATGTCACGACGAACTTGAATACGTATCGGAAGAAACGCGTCTACAAATATCTGGAATTTAAAGTGTACGAACACAACTTGAATGCTGTTTTTGATGAGGTTCAACAATTGGATAAGGTCGATATCAAAAATGCTGTCAATTAAGCAGTAAATGGACGAGACGACATTCCTCGAACTAATAACGGTGCATTGAGAAGAGCAAGTCGTGATATCCTTCTTCAAATGTTACATGATATTAGTTGGTGGGAAATGGACAACATTTCGACATTCACGAAGATGCATTGGTTCAAATCGCTGCCAATGTGGATTGCAATGCAACGTGAGATCGATGAATTCAACATCAATCAGCGACAACGAGAAGAACATGAACAGCCAGAACAAAATGATAGCTCAAACCGTCCACCGAAAATCAAAAATTTGGCCGTGATACCAATTTGCAATCTAAGGCGAACGCACTATCCAATTGATAACTGCACGCTTTATAAACTACTTTATGAAACGAAGATCATCGCAAGAAATGCAAACGGAAATCAAATTACATTCAACGAGTTTATCACTGATAAAGCATGGTATTAGAATCAAATATTCTATTTGCGTAAAATCAACCGCGAATTTGGCAAACGAAAGAAGCAGTTCCACTTTTGCATTCTATCTGATGGTGTGGCGGTGTCGATATTGTTCGACGTGAAAAAGTCGGAGTTCAAGCCAGTCGATATGCAGGAGATCATTCGCAAAATCAATGCTGGTGAGATCGTGAATGAAGTCGACTTGGATCCGGGATTAAAAAAGTGGCAAGCGGCTGTGCGCCGAAACATCGCCACCGGTAAAGAGGTGGGTAAATCTTCAAAATTATTTTATTCATACTAATATTGCATTTTGTTTGTTTCATATAAGCAGCAAACGCTTCCATTGGAATGCCAAGTAATAAGTGCGAGACTGCAAATCGAAACGATGGACGAAACATTTCAATATCGAAGAAAACAATGATCGCAACGACCGCCACTTGTATCCAGTGATGCCATCGCCGCTCGGGAGACATTGGTGGTGTTACATTCAGCATAGGTTGAAAATTCTGAAACGAGGAATGGATGTGTATGCAACAGCAAAGTATACACGACTCCAACTCGACAAGTACATCGAAACAATTGGAACCGTTGATGAGGCAGTACGCAAGATGGTAAATTATGAGCCATCAATTGTTTATTTTGGAGCTTCTGAGACACCACCAGATTAACCAATTCGCATTAAGAAGCACGTGAGATGCCCTGGATCGAGAAAAACCATCAATGCACTGAAAAAGCGTGGCAATTGTATCGTTATACCAACCGATGAATATTACACCTCCCAAACCTGTGCGAAATGTTTCCGACGTTTTGACCGAAGAACACGGAGCCATACCTTCAAACTGTGTCCAGATTGCCATCCAAACCATCTGGCGTTGCTATCATCAATTATCGTATCTCAGAAAGGCAAACGATTGATGAAGCTTTTGAGAGCAAACCTCGGAAATCGCAATCCAAATCAACGCAACGCAGGACCTTTACTGTCAAAGGTTATAATATACCACAAAATCTGGCTAGTAAGCCCTGTGATTGGTGAAATGGAAAATGTTTTCGATGGACCACCAATTGTATTTCCGGATGAGATGGAAGTAGACGATGATTGGCAACGCGACATAGTCGCTGCAAAGTGCATTCTCGTAAAAGGTATATATTAATTAAATGACAATTGCGGCAATGCTTTTTTTGATTACTAAATTTGTGTTTTCAAGGACACCGTGAGCTGTTTGGAATTCCGATTCCAGAGACATTACAGCGATCACCGAGACCAGTCGTAAATCAGCACTAAGCATCGAGCATAATATTGTAACAGTTTGTTACTTCCGCTACTTCTGAATTTGTGTGGTAGAGGCTTTATGCCGGGGGTACGAAATTGGAGTATTTTTTTGTACGTATCCAAATGAGGTACTGTTTGATATACACTCCGTATTCTACCCGATTGATATTCAGAGTTTATGACAACTTCTCGAATCAGGAATGCAAAAAAAACTAGTTTATTGAAAACTTGCTATAGAAATGAATTGGGTAACAGTCAAGTTTGTCTTTGAGTGTTTCTTCATAAAATCATGAATTTAATACATTGAGTTGGACACAAAAAAATATTACCGTTATTCGAATTGAAGGGAAAAACAATCAAATCCATTCACATGAAACAATTCAAAATGTGTGGAAAAATGAGTGCAAAGTCTTGAGTAATTACATAAAAACATACAGAATATTTCAGGGACTGGTGACATATGAATTGTTATGATCAATATGCGCTGCGTTGGAATGTATTTGATAGTTTATTTTAACGAATCTTGAAGTTCCTTCTTTTTGCTGACACAATAATATAACTTTATTTATGGTTAGAGTCCATACACGAATTTTATGTGATTTTTTCCAAAAGATGATTTCATTTCACTGTTTACATTTCAATAGCATTAGACTTTAATCTTTCGATGAAATCAATGTTGCTCATGCGCTGCTCTGTGATTATACTGAAACTTTGTGTTTATAGGAATTTGAAGTTTAACTTGGGATGGGATAAGAATGGTATATATGGAATGCAAACAAAATTATGTTCGTTTTCAATCTTGAAATGTGAGCTGGAGGCATTAGCAGACACGCTGATTTTCTTAATACATCTGCATTCATATTGAGAAAAATTTACAGCTAATTTCCTAATTTGCAATTCTTCAATTGGCTTTCTTTCTGAGTGGTTTTGATGAACGAACGCAAAAAATTGAAAAAATCGAATACAAAATATAACAATGCATTGTTTATTTATATATCTCAACCGCATTCTGAATTATTGTGTATAACAAAGGCAATTATTTGCGCGGGAAATACATAAACTAAGAACATTGCTGAATACGATCAATAGACAGAAACTGTTTAAAGAAAACCGCAAGTTATCGCATTGGGGTTTCAATTTATTTTCTCTGTTCCCGGAGAATCAGCTGGAGCACCAAGTGGAAAATTCTCCAAATTATCGTTATTATTTTCATTATAAACATTTTAATGACACTCACTCAAAAATACAGTCTAACTAAATTGAAGATCAATTATATCTGTGAAAAATGTTTTGGTTATACATACGCTAACGCTCTACATACTTGATGGCTCAACACTTTATGCACGGACAACAACAGATAGAAATCAATCACAGTGAGTTTGGATATGTATTCGAAGTGGTCTCAACTTATATAAGTGTTTTTGCATCCGAAAATGTTCCTTGAAAGATACCGGTGCTTTCTGAGCCTAAATTCAGATGATGCAAATGCAACAGCATCTTCAATATTTCAAATCAAATGTTCGTAACGAAAATGCGAAACACATTTTTGGATTCCAATGTACATCACTTCTATTGGGAAAAAACCACAAACATCCTGACCGCAATCGTTCTTATCATTAAGTGGTTTAACTTATGTGTTTGATTTGGTATAAATTCGTAAATGCAGAATTCCACCAAAAACGATACAAAAGTGAATGCACATCATAAGTGCATTCATAGCACAATATCCATCCATGTGTTTGCATTATATAATGGACTTAAATGCAAGAGTCTAATTTTAATTTCATAAGTATGCTGTGAATGATGCATATTTGGCTTTAGCCTGAACTTCGTTGCTGGAGCCTACTGGAATCGTGGGTCGGTCAAATACACAATCAAATACTAATACATAATGTTAACATAAAGTACATACATAAATTGAGCATGTTGTTTCTATAGATATATGTGATTGAATAGATTACTGAGGGGAAAAGAGACATTTTGATGTCAAAAATGAAAAAAAAAATTAGCAATGACTTTTGTTTGGTTGAAATATATTATTTCGATACGTTTTTATATAAGAAAACGGCTGACTTATCTTTTCATGATAAAATTGTAATATGATCCGCATTGGAATTAATAATATATTTATTAGAAAATATTGGTTGCGCTGCACGAGTAAGTGCATAAAATGCCCAATTATTATGCATATATAGTAATCATATGATTTTCAACGTTGCTAAACGGCATTCAATTGAACAGTGAACTCGAAAGAAAATACTGGATGTGATTTTTTGAGCTAATGCATGAAACATCTCATTATTTTGACATTTCTTTAAGACATGGTAATCATGTGATATTTTACTGTTAAAATGTCTTGAATTTTCTAAGGGAGTTGCCAAAAATGGACGTTTTTAGATTGGTTCTGAACGCGTCGCTGATTTGATTATACGCATTAGAATACAATTTTTCCACATGGCTAATCTCGATGACTACAGCTGACAATAATTGTGATTAGATTGATGGCATTTGATGCGAAATAGAAGCAATCGTGTTCATGCTTCATTTACGTTTTAGTTGAAGTGTTTCCATTTCCAGGGATGAAAAATTTTATCGTGAAGTTGTTGATGGAAATCGTTGTAAATTTCATAACATTGCTTCGATTTTGATCATAATTTCAGAGAATGTATGAATTGACTCTTATTTTTATTGTGCACGATTTGGGAAATTAAACACTTTATCAAATTGTTTAAATAGTAACAAAACTCATCCCGCTGAGAAAAATAATGTTATCCTTTTTGTTCCGCCGCTGTTTTGACGGTGTTAATGAGTATGAGTATGAGTAAATAGTAATTTCTGCTGGGCCCTCGACTTATCGGACAGCTGATATTGAATAATGCTTTTATTTAAGAAGATTATAAAAGATATTCAATTTGACAGCGATGACCAATTCGTCAAAATGTGGTTGAATACTGTGCGGTCTTATCGATATATAATAAACATCGAGCGAACTATTGCTTGAAGCACATAGGACAGGAACTCAATAGTAATAATGAAAACTCCATCAAATTGAAACGATTATGCTTCGAACTAGAAATTAATAAAATAAACAGTGATTCGAGAAAGCAATATTGAAATTATTCGCTCCCTTTTGAGCGCACATATTGCAATGTATCTTTTAATTACATTTCAGCCTATTGCGAAATTACAATAATGTGTACTATGTCGAACAACATACCTATTACCTATACCAATTCCCACATTCATTGGTTTGATAATTGCATATTATGAGTTGGACTCCACCAATGTAGAAGTGTTATCGGATTATCAGAGTCATTTATTTTGATTTTATTCTGCATACTAGACTGTTTCATATATTCCTTGCACACCAACTCTTCTAGCTCTCAGACACTGTTAGTATTTACTGCGTGATAATGTTGAATTAATCGGTCTGCATTCTATGAATACTATACACATAAATTCATAGGCAAACGGACTAGTCAAGCGCTGACGAAATTTGAAGTGAAATTCCAATAATTAAATTATTTTTTCATAACCTTCTAACTAAATCCAGGAACCAACTTGAGCCAATATGGCTAGCATTCAAATTCTCCCAAGCTGCCAAATTGAGAGTCGAATCTATTATATTAAATACATTGTATAGCTCCAAGGCCAAGGATATTATTATTGCGATTGTATTTTATGCTAGGAAAATCAAAAAGATTCAATTCTACTTATCCATTTAAATTCATTAGACACTGACCGACAGCACGGTGAAACAAAATTTAAATGAAAAAATTTGACTTACCAGTAGTCGGTGGAACTGTGTGACTGCTTACTGGTGGATGCAATGGGCCGATTTTGCGTTGCATTGGAATTGGTACGATGATACCAGCTGATGACGTTGTTGTGGCCGATGAAGAATCACATTGTTCTTCCAGAGATCGATTGGCTGTTGTTGCTGGTGGTACCGTTGGCTGTGGAGTTTGTTGAGGTGGTGATGGTGACTGCTGAAAATTTGTATCATCTTTTTTACTTGGTTTTGCCAAACTACCGAACGCATACTGGACACTCAGTGCTGTTGGAAGTGGCTGAGAAATTGTACTACGAGGTTTTGGGTCTACATCATAGCCAAGCGAAAGGGCACGTGCTTCATCTTGAGCTTGTGCGCGGCGCAAGGCTGTTTGTAATGCCATGACACGTTGTCGTTCAGCCGTTAAATTGCATTTATCGCAGTTGCAATAGCGGTATTTGCAGTATCGCTTATGGCCCTTGAGTTCTACTTTATCACCATGATTGCGGCATCTTGCACAATTTGGTGGTGTTCGGGATGATGTGGACGCTGAGTTAGAACCTGAAGTGCCACATATATCATTTTTCGAATCCATCATCTCTGAATCCGACATTATGTCGTTCCAACTGTCTTCCGATGGCATTCAGAAAATGGGCTCTGTGTATTTGTCGGTTATGTTCACAAATCTGCTCCTCTAGTCTTTTAATGTGTGTCACTATCACTTTCACTGTCACCGCTTCTTTCCAGTTGAAGGAATGTATTGCTTGCGATCTCCAGACGCAAAAAATTCTTCTCGCTTTTTGTCAATTACTCCGTTAGTTGTAAAAACGTTTTGCTTTCACTACAAAGAATCTGCAAGTTCATGGAAAATACGTCGATTTCAATATCAATTTCTCTAAAGTTTAAAGTTTAAATGAAACTTTCTTATTTCTTTAATATATTCGTATTCTATTGACTAAATAGCTATGATCCGTTATAGATGAAAGACGATCACAAAATTATTGTGATTTGTGAATTATGTCTTACATTCGTTTTTTAAGCGCGAATATTCAGATTTTGATTTGCATGTTTGCCAAAATCGTGGTCATTCTCGGCACTAAGTTTACTTGCAATTTTTCAAAATAAACTGCGGGGATCACAGAGTCAGAGGTAAAAATCATACTGAAAACATGATATCGCTTGATTATATATCAAGCAAGTTTGCAATTTTTTTTCCAATATATGGAATACTCTTTGCATGTTCACTGTCTACTACACTCTGACATAAACGTTGCACGAGCAGCTCTCTATCACTGTGCTCTTTGGATGCTTGTATTTGGAGAGAAAAGTTAAAAAAAAAACACTTGTCACCATTACGGCATGCTTGTGCGCGATAAACGCCGAAGAGCGACTGGAATAAAATGATTATTATTTGAACACAACCAGATATGCTATTCACATAATACAACGCGAATTCATCATTAATGGGTATGCAATATTTGTACTTGAATCTATTTTTTCGCTATTTTCGACGTGTTCACGTAAATTCAGCTAGGTAATTTGAAAAAATGTGTGCTCTAATACACATTTAAAGAAGTCAGATGAGCCATTGTGATTATAGAGGCGAGAAATGATATTGTATGTTATAAAGTCGCACAATGTTTTATTTTATACATCTACGAAGAATACTTGAAACTGCTCGCGCTACATTGTATTCACTTAGAAAGGCAGCGGTAGATACAGATAACGCAGAAAAATGCAACGGAGCAAGTGAGACGACAACAACAACCACAGTAAATCTACTTGCTTTATTATACGTGATATCTATGCAAACATGCATACATACATAAGACAGCAAATGCAATAAGAAATTTATATTTTTCCGCTATCGCAATATTCAGAAACCTAATTATATATAGAAATAAAATTAAATAGATGAAACAGTTGAACCAAAAACAAGTGCATGAGCTCGAATTTGTATATAGTTATTTACATGCAAATATCGAGAATAGATGGTTCCGATTGATTTCAATCAATTTACTTTTTTCCTAAAATTGATACAAAAAAGCGAAACATCGACGTGCGATTGAAGAAGGGTTAATTCGAAAATAAAAAGGGAAACAAATGATAGTTTATAGGTTGTTTATATTCATGGAGGATCGCACTATTGTTAAGGGAACTTGTTCTCTGTAAAATATGCACTATCCCATAAGAGAGGAAACGTTCTCCCATCCTAAAAATAAAATCATGTGCACTTAAACACACTGAATGCTCAATTACATAGGTGACAAGTGTGCTGACACTTAATATATTGGAAATATTATTCAAAACGAAAAAATGATCAGATATTAATCATAGAATTGAATGCAAAGGACAAAAATTTGTAAATATCTTCCGTGTTGTCTACAATGGTTCAATTTATTTTGAAATGCATACATCTGTATGGTTTGCAATATATATAGACCGTAATTGGACGATGGCTGCGTGAAAAATTGATATTCCATTTCATTTGTTTTTGCTAATTCTATAAATGCATTCAAATTCATTTCCATTGTTTATTGATGACTTTATTTTTTCAATAATTCCGATCTATTTTAATTTTTTTTTGCCTCTCCCACATCTCTCTTTTCTATTGAAATCACAGTTTCTTCATCGTTTTCCTTTTTTTTTTGATAATTGTGCTCGGAACAAAGTTAGTATCATTACTGGCTATGTAATACTGTGGAAAAAATGAATTGGATAATTCAACTACTCAACATATATATTTTGTTAATGTTTTGGAGTAGCCCAAGAATATGCATTGTTTAAATTTGTGTTATTAAGGAATCCAATTGAATGAATAATGATTTCAAAAAGTTGTGAGCGCGTTTCTTCCCTGTGTGTACAAATTTTAACTACTCTGTATTATTTATTGCTAAATCTGAATTCAAGAGTCATACGATTTTTATTCTTCTTTTCTCGTTAAATTTTCTTCTCTATCACAATATTAGACATTTGTGTTTGTTTCAGATGCACTTTAGTTGGCATAGACACACTCACACTCATCAAACACTGTTAGAGTAAGTAATATATAAAAAATAAATCACATTTACTGAATGTGCAACATGCATTCGCTAGAGCTTCACTAATGAAAGTGCCGTTCTCATTTAATAAAATATTCTAATTTAAGTTAGTTTGCAATGCTTTTCAATAACTTCTAACCATGTTTAAGCCAAGTTTAAATGGTTAACTTTTTCAAATTTAAATTCTATTTTTCGTTCAACGATTCGATATATGTTATTCTATTGGAATAAAAGCAACGCAGCGAATAAAGATCCAATTGAATCGAATCGTTCGAAATTCTCCTGCTTCTTTCGCGGCACTTGAACTTTACAATTCGTGTACGGTTTAGTCGAAACCAACCAATCGAGACTGCTCATTTTCTTGATAACATTGATATTCATCTTAAGAACAACATACAATTGTTAGATTCAAATTATCGACAGCATAATGGTGATCGAAGGTTCAAAAGCAAAACAAAATAAAATAAAGATGAGAATAAAACACGGATGCCAACATTGCAAAAATGTTTGTTAGTAAGTAGCAATTTGTATGCAATTCTTTTAAATAACGCCAAATTATAGTATATAGACACTGACTGAATTGCCGACATGACTTGAAACTGCAATACGAGAAAAAAATGTCTGATTCACTATTTACATTGCAATGTTGCATTTGGGCCTTTTTGCATTTGTACATTTGTGCATTTGTGCTTAAATATGTACGTATTGAAATTTTTTCTCTCGTATATTTTCGCACTCTATCTTTCTCTCTTTATTGTGCCTCGTAAGCCAATTTGCGCGTTCATTTCAGTTAAGTCAGTAAAATAAAACCTGTTTAAATTTTCACAGCAACTTTGTAAGTCAAAGATTTTAAGTATTCAAATTAAATCACTGCTCATGATTCGAAATGAAATATCATGAATATAATAAACAGTTGAGATAGGTATACACGGGGCTGATCGAAATGGCTAATCATCCAGCATTGTGACAATAATGAACGTTTTCTATTCACCATGTACCGTTTTATCTCATTATATCGCTATTTTATTATGTTCAAATTTCTGGTGCTCTCTCAATCTCAATTTTGTTGATTGATAGTAACGTCACGCTCAAATTTAAAATGTTTGCGAAAACAACACATATGCACAACTGTGATGTTTAACGATGGTTGGATCTTATAACGATGAGTGTCAAGCTTTGATCCTCTGCTGGTTATGTTTTCTGATCATATTTTTCTCTTCATACAAATTGATTCCTTTTTCGTGTGGTTCAAAAACATTCAAACATATTCAACCTCGATTTTTATTCAAATTGCTTCATTGAACCGCCGCAGATGACGTTTAGATGCACGTGTTGCATTGAACAGAATGTCTTTTTTGCTTTCCATACATCCAAAATGCTTTCCTTAAGCCATTCATTTGGGTTAATACATTTAGTAATGTATTTTGTGGTTTTTTTATTCGATTTACTTGTTTACTCCTTTCAAAGTAGCTTCAAATGTGTCTGCCGCAAAATCAGATCCATCAAATTAGATTGCTATCATGTTTGACAAATCTTCACAGTAAAATTTGATCCTAATTTTCTTTTAAAAATGATCATAATTTACCGAGTTTGCAATTTTGATGAAACAAGAATTACATTCAATGAAAACACACATATACACATGAAAATACACTGTACCGCGTAAGCGTTCGCTTGTTGCTATTATTATTATTGTTGTTGATGTTGTTTCTACAGCGGATCGCGCTTTATGTGCACAAAATTTAATATTTATAATATGATTTAGAATTCAAAAACAAAAATCAGATTGAATTATTTCAAAAATCGCAAAATTTTGTAACTTCGAATCAAATTGGACCCGGCGCGTGAAAATGTGAGCCGTTGGGACAAAGTTTTTAATTTTATTGCATTTATCGTGTGGATATAGCTCTTTATTTTTACTATTTTTTGTACGATTAACTTTGATGTTGCTTTGGAATTATTTGGAATATTACTGTTTTTACTGTATATTAGATGTAACAGCAACAATTTTCGTATTAATAGTAATATAACAGACCACTGCGAGAAACTTTTGGCTTTCTGTTCCACGGCTTGAACGTAAAAATTTCTGAACAGCGCAACAATAATACACTTTTGTGTTCGGTTATTTCGAGCAGTGCAATCAATTTGATTCGAGTAGTATCAGTTGATGACTGAATGCCTCAACGAGACGGTACATACAAAGTCCGAGAATCACGTCAGTCAAATGTTTCGCGCTCTCTAGCTGTGTGTGCTATGTGAGCTGTTAACTGAATATGTTTCCGAGCGCTCTATATATGCTTGTATTGGACCAGTAACGAACTATTTGTGAAAAATGCTCTGTGCATACATCAACGGTCCTCGATAATTCGTAGCGAACGAGCGAAACCAATATGCGATGTACGCGAAACAGAGACAGACAGCTGGAATTGTGTATGTGTGTATTATAAACTAGAAATCGGCAGGAAAGGAAAAAGAATTTAACACGTATAGAAGGAACAAACGGCTACACTGAAACGAGATGAAAAATTATATTTCAAAGAAAAGACACAAGAATACGAGAATTATATGGAATCAGAATATTTATACACATCGCGCTCTTGCTGCCAATCCGCTTACGTGTGTATGTGGAGCGATGTCGAATGCCGAATGCACGTGTGTGTTGTTCGTATAAACTCAAACGTACGTAATCTGCACGGTTGCATTAAAACTTTGTCTCGTTCGCACTTTTCACTCACTCAAGTGTTATATATATAGTTCGACACACTGATTCTATATCATCGCCGCCTACCTATGTGCCTCAGATGTATTTTAAAACACCACTTTCCTGGTTTTCATCAAGTTCAAAGACACACATGGTTTTGCTATTGTTGCATTTAGAATTTTGAATTTACAAGAGAAACAGTTGCATTGCTCCAACTTTTAACGTTGCTTTAACAAAAACACTTGGACAGAACGTCCTACAATTCAATTCGTAATCTATACCGTATGCGTACATTGTGAGCACGGTCGTATATTTACGGATTTAAACATGTCGCATTTCATATGATTGTATGGGTTTCATTTTTGAATTAAAGTGTTTAAACACGCAGTATATTTTTTTCCTACCAACACATACTTGCGGCAGGGTTTTAGCTGATTTGAGGCCAGAAAGCCGGTACAAAGGCGATAAGTCTACGATCAAAACACATTTTTTTTACAATAATGCATTCAAAAAGCATCGATTTAACAATCCGACGCAAACATTGAATGATCTATCTTTTCATATAGAAGGCAATTGCAACTTGGCAATATAAAATAAAAACTATATTTAGTTTGGTTTAAACAAAAGACACGCTTAATATATTACAACGCGATTACGATGATCTTACATTGAGTATGTTATTTAATACAAGACCTTTTGTGTGTGTATGGGACCGATCGTATTTCGCAATAAATAATGTGTGCACCATATGATAATGATCACATCGCAATATGCATCTGTATACAAATTGCAAATCAACCAAATTCATTGGTGTTAAACTACACAGTTTCGTTTTTTATCATATTATTGTGAAATTTTTCATTTACCATGCAATTGTGACGTTTTCCTTCGCTCATACTTAGAAAAATGAATTAGAGTTACAGTTGGGCTTTATTTATTTTTAGTATTGTGACTAGAATCTAATTACTCATATTATCTAAGTGGATTGAGATGCCCCCAAAATTAACGTTAAATGGAGTGACCCGATATTTATTTCACTCTGGTATGAATAAAGCCTAAAATCAGAAAAAAAAATTGTCTAAAAATATGCTAGTAACTATACTTTTTACTCATCTTATAAGTACAGTGAAATGGCATCTTATTATTACTACATACAGCAAAAAGGATCCTCAATTAAGTCTTACCTTTTCTTATAAATGGAAGTAGACAAAATTTAGTCCAAATCAAGGCGTCGGTCATAAATCTTTATTGGGCTTATTGCAATATGGTCAGTTTATTAAGAAACGACCTGACTTAGGCCAAAACATTTGCCATATAAACACATGTAAAAATAAGAAAACATTAAATTATTCCAAATAAAGTAAACAACAACAACAACAACAAACAACTGTTTTACGAAACAAAATGCCTCATATACCCTTAACAATACCTCTCCACAAACTCCGATCGAGAGCCAAGTTTTGAGTTTCAACACACCATTCATATCAGACACTTCCAAATCATGAATCAAATTCTCAGAATCAACCCAACTCTCGCTACCATATAGAATAGTTGGTCTGAAGATTGACCCGCAAATCAACATCTTTTTTTCTGTTCTCAATTCACGTTTATTAAAAACGTGTGATCTAAGTTGTGCTACTACCTTATCTCCATTAAACTTACGCTGTTCAAACTCTTTATTAGACTTTCCACCTTCCAAAAAGATGCAACCCAAATATTTGATTTGGGAAACTTGTTCCAACAAGTTGCCATGCAATGTGCAATGAATTGGTTTTCGAGTTTTGCCCACATGCATGACTTGAGTTTTGTTGCCGCTAATGGTCATTCCGAAGTTCGTGCAAGCCTCTTCTAAATCTTAGATACTATTTTGCAGCTCCCTTTCAGAATTGCCGAACAGTACCAGATCATCTGCGTAAGCGAGTGCAGAGATAATATTGCCCCCCAAAGCCACTCTACCTCATAAATTGGCCGATTTGATCAGCTTGTCCATATAAATAATGAATAGAAGAAGTGAAATTGTACAGCCCTGTTGGAGACCATTACGTACTTCAAACCATTCACTCAAATCTCCATCCTTTCTCACTGCTGCTTTACTGTTTGCGTACAAACTTTGAATCGCGTTGAGAAGATAACCATTCACACCATATTCGGCCAAGACTGACCACAACTTAGATCTGGGAATGCAGTCGTATGCTTTCTGCAAATCCACGAAACAGAAGTACAGTTCTCTATTTCTTTCAAGGAATTTCTTTATAAGTTTTCTTATGCAAAACAATTTATCTTGACAACCGCGCATTGGGCGAAAATCCGATTGATTTTCATCCAAGAGCGTTTCGACAATAGCTCTTGTTCTCTTTTCCAAAATTGCACTATATACTTGACCGACAACGCTCAATAGAGAAATTCCTCGATAGTTGTTGCAGTCTCTATTACGGCCTTTCTTATGAAGTGGCGAAATGACTGCGCCACCCCACTCTTCAGGGACAACAGAGGAGCACCAAGCTAAATTGAAGATACGATACATACAACCAGCGAACACCTATTAAACCACTACTAATCAGATATTCATTCCGAATCTCATCCACACCCGCAGCCTTACCCCAACTCAACTTATTAATTGCACTCTGAATTTCATCTATGCTAATCTCTTCCAAACTCTCTTCACTCACATTTCCATTTACATTCTCGTTCACCAAATCTGCATTTTCTACATTCAGCAATTCACCAAAATATTCCTTCCATCGTCTCAACACATTCTTTCTACCCATCACTAGCTGATTGCCAGACTTGTCCAAAACAGCTCCAGGAGCATGTTTCTTGCCTCCATTCCTCATGTTCTTAACCCTTGACCAGAATACCTTATTCCTCTGTTGTCCAGCAACTTCTAGATCCCGACCAAACTTCACCCATTCTCTCTCTTTTGCTCTTCACCAGCATTTTTACCACACGCTTTTGTTCCCTATACGACTCCAGATTTCATCAGTTCGGTTCTGCAACCAGAGGATCCATCTCATTCTCTTTTCTTTTACAGCAATTCTAATATCTTCATTCCACCATTCAGTCTCCTTTCTCCCATTCTCGACTAAAAACATGCCACAACACTCTCAATATCATACTCAATATCAGACGCTTCGTTCACTTCGACTTGCGCAAATGTTTCCCCTAATTTTATTAAAAACTCTCTCGCTACTTTCACATCACACAATCTTTCCACTTTCACTCTTTTTGTTGACTTCTGATAGCTTCTTAAGCCGCTCTTGCTAATGCATAGTTTGCGGGCTACCAAGTAGTGATCATAGTCTAGACCAAAACTTCTATACACTCTTGTATTTAAAACTGTTTTGCGCAAGCTTGCCTCAACGATAATGTAATCGAGAAGAGATTTTTAATTCTGACCAGGATTTTCCCATGGATACATGTGAATTGAATGGGTGAGAAAAAAACCGACCTCTAACTATTGTGAAAATAAAAATGGGACCCGGAAAATTTTTAAAACAAAAATGTGACCTGGAATTTTTGAAGAATAAAAATGAGATCGTGAAAATGTTGAGGATAAAAATGAGATCGAAAAACATTTAAAATATGAATGTAGAAATGAGACCAGAAAATGTTGAGAGTAAAAATGACCCCGGAAAATTTGAAGATAAAAATGAGACATCCAGTGAAAAAATTGTGGGTCTAATTTTTATGCAAAAAAATTTTCTGGTCTCATTTCAATTTGCATTTTTTTCTAGTCTCATTTTAATTCTCACAATAGTTAGAGGTCGGTTTTCATTCTCACCCATTCAATTTTCTTGTGCTTGAAAAATGAATTAGTTATAAATAAATCTGAACTCTGGCACAGATCGAGTAATCTCTTCCCATTACCATTCGCGGCAGACTCTTCACCAAATTTTCCCAGTACAGAGGAAAAATTTGGATCATTTCTACCCACTCTCGCATTAAAATCGCCTAATAGAATCACTCTTTCGCTGCCCTTTCTATCGACTACATCATTCAGATCAATGTAGAAATCGTTCAAACGGTCCGAATCTGCCCCTTCACATGGCGAATAAACACTCACAAATCTATAAAATAACCCCCACCCCAATTTTCGAGATCCACATTATTCTTTAATTGACAAATCTATGACTGACTACCGAATACTCTAAACTTTTGTGAATCAAAAACCCTACGCCCCAATTAGCTCTTCCTCTAGAAACAGCCGACAGAAATACGCGATAATTCCCTAACGTATCCTTAAACTGTCCTTTAATACGAACATCACTCAAAGCTAAAACATCTAAACCGAAAATATTCGCTCTGTCAAATAATTCAAACTTCTTCGACTCAAAACCTCCTCTCAAATTCAAAGTTCAAATATTGAAAACGGTTTTCAACTGTGGAGCTCCGGTCAGGTCCCGGGGAGGGCGAGCTCCGTGGCCTCCCCTCGTCCGAGGCACAATGTTTCGATTTCGAGCTTAATGAATTTAAGGTGAGGGGCGTGATAAGCCACACTGCACCCGAGAATGACACATCGATTTTGCCGAAAGAGACATGTCCGCGGAATTTCCATGCTACCGAAATCTGAATTAATAAAAATTTGCGAGATTGAACTTCGCCAAATGTATGAAATTGGAACGAACTCACCAAATTACGTGTACACTCGTCACATGTGAAAGCAGTATTAACCGAACACTTACCGTTATATTGGCATAAATAGTTGAGAATATGCGCGGAGAAAACATGAAATTAATTGTAAAATTTCTAATAAAATAACTCGAAATTGATACTTAATGACCAATTAAAATGAATAAAACGCCGTTCAAATTATGACAAAGCTAATTCGCGGTGCACTTTTCTTGTTTTCACGGCCGCCATTGACTAACTAACGGACACAAGCACTGGAACTAATGGACTTGTCATCTGCTCATATTAAATGCACAAAAGTAATATTTTTGAAAATTGAATATTATAAAAGGAATGAAAAATTGATTTCTACTCCTAAACGTCCAAATTAAATCTATTTTACGGCCAAAAATTTTAAATTGCACAGTCACTGTAGCCGGTGCTATGTTCACATGTTCGAGTTTGACATTTGCCGCGAAACAAGTGTACAGTGTACACTCTTCAGTACCGAACACACAAATTATAAAACAAAAACCGAAAAATCGAAATTTACACGCGAACTCCATAAAATACTAAAGCGAACACGATTACTGGACACAATGAAAACAAAAATTAAATTTAATCTAGCGTAACAATTTATTGAGTTGAATGGGTGAGAATAAAAACCGACCTCTAACTATTGTGAAAATTAAAATGAGACTAGAAAAATTTGAAAACAAAAATGAGACCCGGAATATGTTTAAAACAAAAATGTGACCTGGAATTTTTGAAGAATAAATATGAGATCCTGAAAATTTTGAGGATAAATTTGATAAATTTTTTGCTATGTGTAGCTACTAGGAATTATTACTAATAAATAATAACATTGTTAATAGCTGAAGCAATTATTTTCAAACATTTTTTGGGCCAATTTGCGTCTTTATTGTGAACAAATGGTAACAAATATATTCTACAAAATATTGGCCATCACTAACTACAACTTTTAGCTTTCTTTCGGGCCCGAGATAATTTCGCCATATACCCATGGGGGCTGGTATATCCTTTCTGAGGGAAGGGTCGTTTTTTCAAATGTTCATAAATAGTAAGCTCATAATTTTCCATAGAGATATTCGATCGATATAAATGGGTATAATTCTGAAAGCTTCGTGCCTAGGGATGACAGCGGGGGGAAACCAGCATCCGCATTGGTCATTCGAGTACTTTTTCAGTGGTGTTTACAGTTTACAACAACAACAAAAATAACAAACATTTATAGACCATTATTACCTTTCAGCGTCTGGTCTGTTTTACGAAACAATTTGCCTCATACACCCCTGACAATACCTCTCCACAAACTCCGATCGAGATCCAAGTTTTGAGTTTCATCGCACCATCCAAATCCTCTCGCATTCAAATCATATTTAACCGAATCTAAATAACGTCTACTTGGTCTACCCCTATCTTTCGGCCCATCAGCTTCGGCGAACAGATTTCTTTTCGGCTATCGTTAATCTCCTATGCGTTTAACATGACCAAACCATCTCAGTCTGGATTTTCTTGCTTCTTCTCCTACCGAGTCGACGTTTAAATCCCCCCGAATCATCTCATTTCGGATTCTGTTTTCCCACTGATCGCGGCGCGAGACTCCTGATACCATTTTCAACACTTTCATATCAGACAGATTCGCCGAAGCTGATGGGCCGAGAGGTTGGGGTAGACCACGTAGACGTTATTTAGATTCGGTTAAATGTGATTTGAATGCGAAGGGATATGAATGGTGTGATGAAACTCAAAACTTGGCTCTCAATTGGGGTTTGTGGGGACGTATTGTTAGTGGTGTATGAGTCTTTTTGTTTCGTAAAACAGACCAGACGCTGAAAGGCAATAATGCTCTCTGGATTTCTGTTGGTTTTGTTGTTGTTGTTGTTGTTGGAAATTTAGACTGAAACTCTACTCTAATACCTACGTATACCTTCAATATCTTCATTTAACTCTAAAAAAGTGTTTAAAATTAGCGTAAATTGAAATAAAAATTACGTCTCCTAACAATATTTTGATTTTGAAATGTGACAGATTCCCCTAGGAATACGGGTCTTGAAAATTTGCACAATTTCTTCTTAAAAATTCAAGATTATGTAGTAAAAAGTGATATTTATATTAATTATCATTCATAATCTATTCTTATCTATTATCTTTATTGCTTTTAAGGATTTTCATACTATTTTACTTATATGAATTTGACATTCTGTCGAGTTTGGTCGAACTGTAAGTCGCCAAGAAGTTCACAAAGCATTGAAAACCGCAGCAAGAAGCCAAATGAAACCGTCCGCCATTATGTAATGGAAATGGAATCAATTTCAAACAGAACCGGTGTGATCGATTTTGGATTAGTCATTCATTCAAGAAGGATTAAACAACCGAATCTCTGATTTTGCATTTTTCAACACCGCGAAAACAATGAATGAAATAAAAACCGCTGTCAACTCATTCGAACAACGTTTAGCCATGCGTGGAACCGAAGTCAAACTAGATGTAACTGGTACAAAATGAAAAGCGACGTACGTTACTAAAACCGCTTGATATTCATCATCCAAAGTAACAAACGAAGACCGCTGTTATAGTTGCTCTCGTTTTGGTCACCGCCGCACCGCCGCGCCGCCTGTTAATATGAAGGAAGACCAAAGAATGCTAGTTTCAATTGTTGGAAAACCGATCATGACCGTAAAAGCTGTCCAGGACCGAAGTACTAGTCTAGAAACTGACGGCAAATGCGACCGCAGCAATGATAACTCCGAACGCTGATAATTTAGACGATGACAGCTCAAACATGTCAAACGCCTTAAGCGCAATAAATATGGTTAGTGTTGCCTTTACATGTGATAAAGAAAATGAATACAATGAATTAACAACTGGTTTGTCTCTTTTTGATACCGGTAGTCCTGCTAATTTAATCCAAAAAGCCCCCGTTCCGTATAATGTTCAAGATGATTTGATTGAAACAAAGTTTAAAAGCCTTGGAAAAACCCCAATCAAAACATATGGCAAATTAATTTGTATAATTAAATTCGAAAACCGATGCCAAAAAATAATTTGTGTTCCATATGAAACAATACCAATACTTCTTTTATTGGGACGGAACACGCTACGGCATTGAAATCGGATTGCATATGATTAATTGAAAAGCTAAAGATGTTATCGCTGTTCCAAACAATAAAAATTCAGAGACAAACAAAAATGATGAGCTATATTTTTGTATGTCCAATCCCGAAGTCGCAGAAAAAGTAGTTAGAGCAAGCATTATTTCACTTCCTTTTGTAAAAGTCAAGCCACATGGAAAAATACGTCACGAACCGCCGCTTAAAATCGGAAATTTAACCGCCGTAATGAGTTAGAATTGGAATTTCAATGAAGCACCTGGTGTGGTTGACTCTTTTGTAGATGAGTGAACACAGATAATGGCAATTGAATATTATTCGAAATCGAAAGACTTAGATATCAATCCATTTTTAGGAACAGAACTGAACAGATTACTATGTACTTTATCGGGCGCCACCACTTAGTCTGTGTGTAGCCTAAAGTGTTTCATATTCATTTAAAATAAGTATAATATATTTTCATTAGGAAGACCATAAAATTTTAAGTAATTTTATTATATTCACACAACGTAGCGATTGATACTTGGCGGCTCTCGGCTGAAAAAGAACTATAAAATATGCAAAATTACTGCACATACAACCGTAGGATGTTTGTTTGCATGGCTTTGTTCATATTCGATATATTTTTTGTGTTATTTCGATTGTGTTAGTTTTTTCATTGCAAATTGAAAGAACTTTTTAAAAAACACACTCAACACATCATCATGCTATTTTTTTTTTTAATCCGTTGCCTTACTGTTACGATTGCATGTATCTTTATTCTGTTATATTATGCTGGTCCAGTTCAAAATAAATTGTACAAGCAAATGGAAAGGACTTTAGAAACACCAATATCATCATTTTTCCTGGCGACACGCAAATTGAACATGCCGTAATTAAAGATTTCTCATTTGAAAACCATTTGCGGAACAACAATGTTACGGGTATAAATGATTCACATCGAGGTTTGTTAGCACGTTCGCTTACACACACATCGCTTGGATAAATTAATTCTTCTAGAATGGAATCAAATTTTGGTGAACAGTGCAACGTGTTTCTGCTTCGAGTCGTTTATACAGTCATTCTTGTGCGTATAAAGCAGTGTTTTTATCGAATTTTCATCAACGTGTTGTTATCACGTTAAACGATACAATAAGCGCGAGTTTGGTGTGGAATCAGGAATAGATCCGGGAGATAAAACATAGAATTCTGCAGTTCAACGGGACATTGAAACTGGAAAAGAGGTAAATAGTACATAATAATTCAATTAACAGTTAACAATATACAATGCTTCATTGTGATGACTTTATCTAGTAAATATATTTATTTCGTTTTATTTCTTAGGTCAACATAACGATAAGAAGCAAAAAATAGATAAAATAATATAATAAGATTTTGATAAAGCGGAGAAGATCGATCGTGAAAACCGTCGATTTATCATGTGATGCCATCACTGAAGAGTCGTTACTGGCAATACTATATCAATCATTGTTTGAAAAGGTTTGAGATTGGAATTGCGGTGTATACAACAGACACAACTCAATTTCGACAAATGCATCGAATCAAACAGGGTGTGTGATTACATAGCCGGCATGCTAGTGAATAGTTGGCCAGCACTCATTCACTTTGGAGCTGCAGAAATGACACCGAACAGACCGATACGCATTAAGAAGCACATGAGATGGCCCCGAAAAACGAAAAATGATCAAGAGCTTCAAGGGACGTGGTGATTGTGTTGTGAATATGCACCGCCTAAAATAATACTCAAACTTTAAGCGATTGTAAGATAAAAGAGGAACATCAAAATAAATTAGTCAATAATCCAAAATTTTACACACAAATTATGTTTGTTATGTGAGGCAGATGTTTCCTTCTTGACTATTTTTTTCCATATTTCTTTCAACTTACAATCGTACAAAGTTTGAGTGTTATTCTCAGGGTTCATTTGTTCGAAGAGTATTTCTCATCACAAACGTGTTCCAATTGTTTCAAGAGATTCGATCGCCGCACCAGAAGCCATCGGTTCAAATTGTGTCCGGATTGTCAACCAAGTTTGGATGCAATGCTGCCATCGATGATTGTAGCCAAGTAAAACAAAAGAATAATGATTTTGATGCAATTTTTGCTACAAAAAGAACAAGAGGACATTGCAAATCAAGCGGATGGATTCGCTGCACCAAGGGGACCGTGCTATCTGAGACATTTTAATCATATCTATTCTCCAGCGCCATCTATTGGCCAGTAGTATTGATGTGATATTTCAATCGTTTCAATGACTCATTTGTTTTTATTATTTGTGTCAATAAAAATTTTGTTCGTATTACCAAGCGGACTCTGCTTATATGGAAATTGAGAGCTAATCGACTCACTCCGTGAGTCGAAAATCACTGTTTTATGTGCTAGTTTGTCTCCCATCAATATATCACTGTTGTTAGCAATGATGAAATTGATAGAAAAACAAACGGCCACTAGGAGATTCGAACCCACGTCCCCATGCTTGCAAAGCCGGCACGCTAACCACTACTCTACATCTGGGTTAAAATTTTATTCGTATTACAATGGATGGCGCGGTCAATTGGCATACTCTCGAATAGCTCTCCAATCAAATAAAAGTACGTTCCGCTTGATTTCAGTCGTAATTTTCTTTACGTATGCATAGCAGCGTGTAGACAAAGCAATGAACATAAACGGGCTGAGATTGAAGTTGTCGATTGGGCAAATTATCAGCCACGAATACACAAAACTGTGTGGAATCGGGACAGTGTTTCTGCCAAATGTATTCTGATCAAAGGTATGTACTCCTTTTATACGATTGAATGACAGGTCCTGTTCGGGCTGCAGATTCCCATAACCGTTAAGAGGCCAGCTGCTCACAACAACAAACGCCATTCCATCATCACTTTCATCAATATTAAATTTAATTTTTAACACATTGTTTCTTTACGAATCAATCGATATATTGTGTGAATATTATCAAAATACTTATAATTTCATGGTCTTTTAAATGAAGATATATCATTCTTTTGTTAAGGGAATGATGTATCTCAACTTCCAAGGATTTAGTCAATGCTTTCTTTATACACTTATCGCATAATTTGAGGTTCCTTAACCGTACAAACAAAGAAATGCCCTTGTACTCTCTGTATGTAATATATTCGGATTGAACGACATTCGCCCCGACTTGTGATAGCTTCGTATAACCAAAGATACCTCGTGTAAGCGCTTCGTGTGCATTACACGAACACAGTGACAGATTGTCAGGACTTTACTTCGTCTTGCAAATAATCTCTTTTCTTCTTTTTTTAAATGTTCTGCCTGACTGAAAATTATCGTTAGAAGTAAGTTCGAAAAGCTTCACTGAATTATGAACATAGCAGGCAAGCATAGGATGATGTCTTTTTGGTGTCATAATGACACACGCACAATTTAATTTAATTCGAATTTTGGGTCTTAATGGGTTAAAGTTAATAATGACCCTGGTATATTATTTTAACAGTAAAGACGGCTTCATATGTCTCTGGCATACGAGAAAACTGTAAATTTTTTGAAATATTCAAATGTGTATTGTATATTGTGTCTCTGGAGACTATTTTGCACGTTTCGGTTGGAGTGTACAGTCGGTGTAGTATAGCTTTAGCTTATGCGATTGAATGAAGTGTTGAATGATATTGAATGCAGCTTCAAATCCTTTGTCTTATAATGTTCCCGGGACTTGGATATTTGTAAATTCAACTGATTAACTTGAATTGTGAATTGCATTGTTTACGATATTTTGTTTTTGAGCAGGTCAATTGTGCAAAACCTAATTCTAACTTGAATTTAAACCAATAAATTGAAATAGGACTGAATTTGCCAAAAATATTCAAAAACAGAAAACAGAAAACAGAAAACAGATTGGAAAATGCACAGTGAAAATACATACTTAGATTACATATCAAGTAATGTATTTGACTGGCTGTACAGCTCGTGATGTTTTTAAACAGCCAGCTATCCAACGCATTTCATATTCATGTGCAGGAGAGTGAAAGAGAATTCCATTCTCCACACAGAACATTTCCCTTCCAATCTCATGCATTTTGATACGAAACGCATCATACTAGATGAAATTTATGCGTCATATAGCTGGCAAGCGAGAATCCAGGGTACATCCAGCCAAATACATTTCTTGGTATATAATACATATACAACAATTCAACAAAATTGGTATAACAGAATAATTCAATGCACTGAATTTAGAAGGACAGAATGACGATTTCGTTTGTTTTTGGTTGCAAAAACAACCAAACTCATCCAAGTTTCTTTGAAAGTTATCTCAAAGTTTGTTCGTTTTGTGCATGTGAGCTAATTCACTGAGTATTTTTGTTTATGCAATTTTTGTGGTGTTTCACGTTTATTGCTTTTCATTATCCATAGCTAGCAGAAGTGGTAGTTGAAGGTGTTGAGATTAGAGAGGAAGGATATATTTTGATTCTAAATATTTGAATTGGGAATAAAATGTTGAAATTCACACACATTCTCACCACACAACGAATGAATTTACTGAAGACGTGAGCAGTTGAATAAGCAAAGTCGTTGTACATCGTTGTGATTACAACACAATAGCAATGAAAATTTCTTCTGTTCAACAACAACGAAACAGAAGCATTATATCGTGCTTCACATGAAAACTCTTCATTCCAGAGAGAAGAGGTTAGAAATTGCACGTCTTTTATATTGAAGAATTTGGAATTTCATTGTGTTTATAATATATATCTGGTCTAATATTTTTCATTTGAGTTTTCTTGTATTTTCCTTCCAGCTCAAGCATTTCACCAGCATGTGATATGCTATGAAAACTTGAACGAATTGAAAAAGCTTCTGTGTTTCGCTCACTCAGTGCTCAGTGAGCACTCACTGCTCACATACTGTGTATTCCAAATACATTTCGCTTTTTATATTTGTATGTTTAGAACACATCTTCATGAAACAAAGAGAGCATTATGAGATAATATTGTAAACACATTGTATATCTTAATTATGAAATACTAATAAATAAAATAAAATATTGGTTGTTGTCTGTGCAAGCATGTGTTTCGCAATGCCTGATAACATTACGAACTGGAATCCAGATGGCACTCTGCCATTGAGCTCAAAACAACTAAACGTAAAAGCACATGAAGACAAAGTACTCGGTATTGTAATCTCTCTTGTATCATCAACAATTGTGAAAAGAGCTTGTGTAGAACTGTGGTTTTGTTTGTTATTTTTGTTGTATTCCTGATGGCGCTGCCTGTTTTTCAATTAATTTTACGCACGCTCGGTTTGCTTGAACAATCTCCAACTTTTATTCAAGCATTAGGTCAGGCAAAAATGACCGTAAACTTTAGAATTAATTACACGTATATGAAACTAATTTTATATATTATTTTATTATTTTTTCATCATATCTTTTTTCTTAAAAAAATGAACTGACCATTTGTTGATAAAAAAAAAAGAATGTTTGATCCGAAATGTGAATTGACTTTGTAGAAATGTTTGATTTGATTCCTTGTCTAGCCCGATATGGCGGTTATTTATTTTTTTGAAATTTCATTTTGAAGCATTTTTTCAAACTCCGGGTTTTAGAAAAAAATCCTATTCAGCCGATTATTCATTCATTCATTCATTATTCAGTATTTATAGATCAAATTGTGTACCGTTAGGTGTGTTCAGTCTTTTTTCGTATTCCATGAATACCACCAGCATAAGAACTATTATTCGAATACATTGGTGAAAGGCTTGCAGGGCACGACTGCACCGCATGCAGTCGAATACTCGAATGCTCGAGCCCATGAATGGCTACTACCTTTTTTGCGGTGGTGTATTGAATATTGAAATACCCAATAACACAACCTTAGCGTTAAGGTAGTCAATTTACGTGTGTCTGTGCTAACTCAAAATCCTCTTTGTGCACACACACGGGACCGACGGCTTAAAGTATCCAACACTCCGTGAGTCGAACATCACTGTTTTATATGTTAGTTTGTCTCCCATCAATATATCACTGTTATTAGCAATGATGAAATTGATAGAAAATCAAACGGCCGCTAGTGAGACTCGAACCCACGTCCCCATGCTTGCAAAGCCGCCACCACTACTCTACAGCTGGGTTTCTACAGGATTATGAGCTCGAGAAATTCAAATCGGTAACCGACCCCGCCCGAAGCCCACCCATGGAATTTTAATTCAGGATTCCCAGTCGAGTTTCATTCAAAATGATGGTAATCATAGAGCAGTGAAAAGTCCACAAAAATTGCCATAGAAAAACCGCCGGACCTATCAATTTAGAATAATTTGTATTTTAAAAATCAATTCTATCGGTGAGAATCAAAGTGGCATATGTTTTTCGACGCCATTCATAATTCTTAAATTGCACAAATTTGATAATAACTTATTATTTGAATGTTGAAAAGACATTCACAAGTGGATTTCATTTATATTTACAGAGAAAGAAGTGATATCAAATGATTAATTCAAGAAACATCACTTCTCAATACACGTCTCAATCAATTTATGTGCTTCCATTTCATTTTGTCGATTTTAATACAATGTGCTCATTCAATCATTCCGTTGTGCTAATACAATCCATTTACACATTGCTTAGACATGTTCAAGACGTAAAATGAAATAGATTCTTGTAATATCAACGTGAAATGAGCCGGCCTTATAAAATATGTGAGAATACAGCACTATATTACTTTTTCATCGATGGCAATGTCACATTAAATTCGTAATGAGATTTGCATAGAAATTAACATTTTAGCACGTATTTGTTTTTTGTTTAACCCGTTTCCATGTTTTACCCGAAAACCACGTAAAGCATTTTTAGTTATTTCGAAATTCCGGATCAAAGTTATTGGTAAGTTAATCAATTTAATTTGAATGAGATGATATTATGAGAAATATAAAATATATTTCACTTCACATTAATACAATTAATAAAGCAGATAAACCATATCTTATCGCACAAAACACTTAACCAATAGAAAATGTCAGTGTTCTGAATTTTCCAAATATTAAAGAAATGCATTTTTAATCGGTTGGGATATATTGATAAAACACGAATGATTGATAATCGTCGCGGAGCCATATGGACCCATACACAAATCTCGGGTGAACAGGTAACATGACATTGTATCATTTTATAACCTGTTCATTTTGCATTCTATTGAAATTTATTCCATTATGGTACACATAGGTAAACTGATGTCTGTGGGCTTAAAATTCATCGTGATTGTCGATTTTTCAATTTTGTTCTTGCTCTTGTGAAAGAATAAATTTAAAATTCCATGCTGTCTTTTGCTTGAAATCATTTACTTTATTATTATAGTACTCACTTCGATTGAAGACAGATCACTTTAAATCGAGTCCCGGCGACTATTTCTTCTCATTGATATTTAATTGGGCATGTTGCGCCGTCATTGGACTGCTTTTTCCTTACCCGTAAGTGCTGAAAATTCGTTTTTACAGTAAGGGTACAGTAGCCATGATATATGTCATATGATCTATTCTCCAATTGTAACACAATTGCGAAAATGAACCTAATTGCGCTTAAAAATAGGGCATTAAATCATATTATTAAACTAGTAAAATCTTGTAATTTCCAGAGTTTGCCATTAATTCCGAGAGATTTCATTGCATTTTCATTCGACTTCTTGCACATTATTTTATTCAAATTATAATTGATTTTCTGATTTGTTCTCGTACAGCTTTTGATGGACCCAATGATTTTGTCCGTTCTCTATATCTGGTGCCAACTCAACAAAGATGAAATCGTCAACTTTTGGTTTGTCACTCGGTTCAAGGCGATGTATCTGCCATGGGTTTTGCTCGCATTCAATTTAATCCTATCGAGTAGCTCAACATACTCATTAGTTGGCATTTTGGTTGGACATTTATACTATTTCTTAAAAATGAAGTATCCACAGGAATTGGGAGGTCCATCATATATAAACACACCAGCATTTATTTAAGTTATTTATCTGTATTTAATTTAAAAAACACGTTGACGAAAAACATCCCGCTGATTTTAATAAAGCATGACTCTTATTGATTTTGTTGTTGCAGCAAATCATAATTCCCGGACGTCAGAGGTGGCGTTCACGGTTTTGGTATTCCTCCACAAAACCAGCGCACTGATCAACCAGCCGGAGTCAATACACAGAACCGATTCTTTGGCGGAAATAAATTGGGGACGAGGATAACGCCTCGGAAGAGATTAGACCAAATGTGTTTACCATTTATACGAATGAAACACCTTTCCAATTTATTGTCTTTAACAATATCGTATTTAACCTATAGTTTTGTAATTTCTGCATATTTTACTGATCTGTTCATTGATTTAAATGAACCGAATCCTTTTGGAAGTGTAATTTTGTTTTCAATGATGAATTTAGGTATTTGCGATTTTTCAAGCAATACCTATAAGATAATTGAATCATAACCACATTGAGGTGAGTTGTTAACATAAAAAATCATCCAATTCAGAACTTTCTGTTGAGACTAAATTACCTTAAACACAGCACTCATCTGTATATTTGGAAGGGGAATGTCACCCATGAAATGTGAACGAATAAGAAATAAACTAAAAATTGGTGACAATTGGGTTTTTTGTTTGATTTCTGTTGGATATTCTTAATTCAAGGACAATATTCGGAAAGTAATATACAGAAATTAATCTTACACCAAAATGCAACTTTATTCTTTTTGATTTTGAATCAGGAGGATTTTGTTCTTTTTGTGATTATGGTAGGTTTAATTATTATAAACAAACAAATCATCCAAAAACAATATACATTTTTAACAATACACCGCCAAAGACTGGCTGTTTTTATTCATTTTTAAGTAATAACATATCTGACAGGGAAAAGGTAAAGGTCATTAATCGATTATATCGGATCTCACCACCATTAAAAACCTGTATCTTTTCTTTTAGAAAAATCCATTCAAACATTGCAAGGTTGACTGATTAAAAATACAATATGTATAAATATTACATTTGATAACTATGCTAAAAATATCACATAATCACAATATCACAATATTAACAATGTTGATGGAATTCAAAAAGAAATGGTTTAATTACAATCATTGGATTTGTTGTTTCAACCTAAGATTCAATTTATCACATTTTTTATTCTAGAATCACATTTTTTATCACATTTTTTATTCTATACGAAGATTGAATGGGTTTGAATGAAGCGCAATATCGTTTTTTATCTGTGAACATAGGATAATTTCGTCCAATACGTCGTAGAAAAATAGCAAAGCTGCATTAATATGCCTCCTTTCAAGTTTTATCATTTGCAAATTTTATAGTCTACATTCATAAGAAATACGATAGTTGTTTTCGGCAGATGGATATTCTCTCAATACAAATATTGTTAATTGCTTTTGCACCGATTCAATTAAATCTATCGATATCGAATGATAAATCCAAGTGTAGATTTTGCTTTAGACACTATCATATTTATGTTGTTATTAAAGTTCAGTTTCGAATCCACAATCACACCAAGGTCCTTTTGCTCTTTAACTCTTTCAAACACGTGATCCCCATAATGATAATTTCCAATAATGATGTTCGAATGTTGTTTGTTGGTAATTGACATCAGCGAACACTTGTTTAAGTTCAGGTGTAAATCGTTTGCGATACACCATTGCCTCAATTTATCGATAGCACGTTGAAGCTTCAATGTGTCCATAGCGGCAATTTTAAGATCATCAGCAAACAAAGATATAAACACATCAATGCCCAATTCCTCAACTATGTCGTTGATAAATAGTAAAAATAGTGTAGGTCCCAAGTGACTTCCTTAAGGCACACCCGATTTTACTATGAATTCCCCGGAACATCTACCATTGTAGTATACAAATTGACGACGGTCGCGAAGATATGATTTGATCCAATAGATGAGGTTACTAGGTATATTATATCTGTTTAACTTTGAAATCAATATATCATGATTGACTTTATCAAAGGCCTTTGCAAAATCTGTGTATAGCACATCTACTTGTCGTCGATTTTCAAACACAAAGTGAGTAAAATCCATGAGATTGGTCACTGTTGAACGCCTTTTATAGAATCCATGTTGTTTCGGTGATATTCTATTTGCAACCATATCAGTCAGTTTAATATTCACGAGTTTCTCAAAGAATTTAGCTATAGTTGGTAGTTTAGCTATACAGCGATAGTTTTCAACATTTGATCTAGATCCCTTTTTAAAGATTGGATTCACGCTATAACTCTTCCACTGAGAAGGAAACAATCCGAGAGTTAGTGATTCGTTGAATATGATGTGAAGTGGAGTGCACAAAAAGGCTGCACAGTTTTTCAGCAATAATGGATGAAAACCATCAGGTCCCGTTCCTTTCGATATATCAATTTTCATAAGCTCGTCGAATACAAATGCTTCTTCCAACAGGAATAAATCATTAGTTCCTCCAATGGTGGTAACTCGATTGGGTTGTAAGCTATTCCTATTAAATTCAAAATTTTTGTTGAAAAATTTTGCAAAAAGATCAGCTTGAACTTGAATATTTGTCGTTGATGTATCACCATAATGAAGAATTTTCGGTATATTATCAGTTTTCCTCCTGGAATTAATAATACGCCAGAATGATTTTGAGTCTGATCGAACAGTAGAAGCCATATTATTGATGTAGTCATCGTAGAGTTTTGTATTCAATGAATCAAACGCAGCGAATGCTGCATCAAACGAACGTCTGTCACCCGAGATTTTGAAATTCTTCCATTCCTTATTTCTCTTGTTTTTTAGGTTGCGTAGTTGAGCATTGCTCCATGGACACTTTAGGTTTAAACCGCTCTATTGCTGTCGTTAATGAATTAACAAGCACAGTCACCTTATCGTCCAGAGATAGATGACGATTAATAAGTTGATTTTCCAAGCATAAAGATGACAAATACTGATTCAAGCCAAAATAGTCTCCTCTTTTATAGTTAAATGTGTCGGCATTTGGCTCAGATGAAGCAACATTGAAATGCCATTCAAATGTGAGTGAAATCGGTGGATGGAGATCTTCTACTTTGACTAACGGAGGCGGTCTAAAAATTGTTAGATTTTCGTGGTCGTTCGTAAATACAAGATCCAATAGTCTACCCATTGAATTACGAATATTATTGACTTGAAACAATCCAAGCTCACTTATTGTACCAATAAATTCAGCGGCATGTGATGGTTCTATGCGCTCTGGCAGGAGAATATTAGAATCATCATCCGCGATCCACGACACATTTGACATATTGAAATCACCAGTCAATATAAAAATATCCGATGGACGGCATGATGAATGTATTGATTTTATGGCATTAAGATGAGATTGATAAGTTTCGTTTGATAAGATTGGTGGAATATACGAATTAAAAATAAATACATTTGTATGCTTATTCAACGTTAATTTAACACAAATGCATTCAATCGATGATGCGTTGAAAATAGATATTTCTGAACAGATGAAGTGAGATCGGACGGCTATCAGAACTCCTCCCCCACGTTCAAAAATTTTCACCAATCAGTTTGATCTCTATCTTTACGAAAAACGTTAAATGATGTATCAAAATATTCAGATGAAGCAATTCCATAAATTTAAGAAGAATCTATTTGAACTTGTTGTTTGTAACTGTTTGTTTGTAAGTTTAAAATAATATAAATATGAAATCTCAAGTGCACTCGCTGCATATTGTGTAGTGCATAATATTGGAAATGTCTCTTTTTTGGTTGTAATTTATATAAAATACTTTGTACTTTAAAGATATGTCAATTAAACAAGCACAAATATGGATTTAAAGTTAAATAGGTAATAATTAGTTATTTTCGCAGCTCATTGCACAGGTGCAACGTTTTTTTGAACGTTTTATTTTGTATGAATTTGCATTAATTACTTTAGAGAGACGTCAATTAAAATGTGCATTGTTCGAATAGTTTGTTCATGATGGCGCAAAATCGGTATACGGGAAGACCCATGACTGTGTAGAAATCGCCGTTAATGCGTTCAACCAATGTGGCACCGATGTGTTGAATACCATAACTTCCTGCTTTGTCGCTATTAACAGAAAATGTTGGATTTATTTTAGGTTGAATTCAAACAAAATACCATGTACAGCTTACAGTGGCTCTCCTGTGTCTACGTATGCCTTGATTTGTTCTGTGGTGCAATTTTCGAATTGAACTTCAGTTGTTTCCGCAAATTATTCGATGTGATCGCTATATTTTATTGCATCGCCAGTGTAAACGATGTTCGTCTTTCCATTCAGTCTAGGGAACAAATTTCATTTATTTTTCTTTTTTGATTGCAAATAAATTGTAAAAATTTATATTACTTATTGCAATTCTATTATTTTTTGTTTACACTGTTATTCTCATAGAAGTTGGTTCGAAATTTTTCAATGCATATTTTATGTAGAACAATTGAAGATTGTTAAATCATTTAGACAACATTTTATTTAGAAAATGTTTTCTTTCAAAGAAGGAAGAAAACAAATATTCAAATGAAATTATGAGTTCATATCCAATACAGTAGGCCCAAAAGTGTTGTTGGTGCAATCGGTATAAAGGGTGATTTTTTAGCTGGTTTCTTTTTGACGTTTAATTTTTTGACAGATGTCAAATTCCAACTGACGTCTGTCACAGTCAAAAATGCTCAGTATGCTTTGCAATTTCAAGATGGAAAGACTTACAAACGAGCAACGCTTGCGCCTCCAGCCACACAGCGGGTCCATCCATGGACGAACTGCGCCGTAAGTTCGGCGAACAGTTCATCTCTCGTTTCGGCCCCGTTCATTGGCCGGCCAGATCGTGCGATTTAACGCCCCTGGATTATTTTTTGTGGGGCTACGTTAAGTCTCTCGTCTATGCGGACAAGCCAGCAACGATTGCCGACTTGGAGGACAACATCGAACGCGTTATTGGCGATATGTTGGATTCCGGCCGATATGTTGGAGAGAGTGTGCCAAAATTGGACTTCCCGTATGGACCATTTGCGCCGTAGCCGCGGCCAACATTTGCATGAAATTATTTTCAAAAAGTAAATGGCAAGAACCAATTTATCGATTTCAATAAAGATTTGATTCACTTTTCGAAATTTTTTGCGTTTTTTTCGATTTTCAAAAAGAAACCACTTAAAAAATCACCCTTTACTGACTACCAATTTAAAATGTGACAATGGTACAGTGAAACCAATAATAAATCTTTTCGGTTTGTTTGGTTGTTCTGTCAACATCGAGGCTTCACACCACAGCAAACAATAAAAAATATTTTTTGTGAAATTTAAAAATGTTTTCTATGTGTCATTTAATTGTTGTTATATTTTGAATAGGCGAATATTTTTCTGAATTGAATATAAAAACGGAAGGTTTGCATGATTTGGAGGATGGATTCTTATTGTGTACGTACATTCATCTTTGTCTACGTCTTTGTTCAATTAAAATTCCAAGATTTTTAAACATTTGTTTGCTTTTCATAGGTTCTAAAAGTTACTATGAGAGTCGAATAAGTGAATTAAACGCCGCACGTCTTCGGATGTTGGCTGCAATAAGCAACTTAAGTGGCACCCCGTCAAGTCTAATTTGCTTAAGTAGAAGTTTGATTTCGAACTTAGAATTAAGTTTAAATACTCAACTTAGTTATGAAACAAAGTTCAATATCCCTTTGAATCGATCGCCAGATCAATCTGTTATTTGTAGGTTACATTTTTCCTGAAATTTTAATTTGATGAATAAAAACTATCATCGTTCATTATATTTATAGGCTCAGTGGGCTGGTATACGATGCAAAGGGCACAATTACATCAAGCCAGAGAATTGTTGAATGCTGCGTCAGTTTTGGCGAAATGGATAGTATGATATGGTAGCCACTTGAGAGATGCAAATAAATAAAAACATTAAATTAGAATAAAAAATTGTAGAGCCCTGACGCATTGCTACATAATAAAGTGAAATTTAAGCTGAAAAAAAAAACGTTTTATGAATTGTTTGTTGTATCATTTTTGCGTCAAAGTTTTTTTGCATGTTAAGATTTATTGTTGGAAAAACAAAACTCGTAAAAATTAACAATTTTTATTTGTATCTAAAACAGGAATCGTTGTTATAAATATGAAAACATTTATTTCAAATGGATATGGATTGCAATAAAGTGAAATTAACGTTTTGCAACATGTTGTTCTCAACGTCATGTTCAATCAAATTGTAAAAAGGTGAATGCAGGATCGAAATTTGATTTTGTGTAACTAAGGATAATACCAGAAACAAGGTAAAAAGTAAAAGAACATAGAGAAGGAAAAAAGAAATATGTGGCTCAATGGTGCAATTAATCTGCTTGCTCTTTCGATCAATCTCAAAAGAAAATATCAGCATATTTAACGAAACGTGTACATTAGGGTGTTTCTGGTGAGAAAAAAAGAAAAAAATGGTAGCTTTCAAAATAAAGAGGAAAAAATTCTGTATCAATTGATGGTATTCACACAACGTAGCGATTAGTATTCAGACTTCCCGAAGCAAAAAACACTCAAAGACAAACTTGATTGTTACCTAATTCATTTCTATAGCAAGTTTTCAATAAACTAGTTTTTTTTGCATTCCTGATTCGAGAAGTTGTCATAAACTCTGAATATCAATCGCGTAGAATACAGAGTATATATCAAACAGTACCTCATTTGGATACTTACAAAAAAACACGCCAATTTCGCACTCCCGGCATAAAGCCTCTACCACACAAATTCAGAAGTAGCGGAAGTAACAAACTGTTACAATATTATGCTTCATGCTTAGTGCTGATTTACGACTGGTCTCGGTGGTCGCTGTAATGTCTCCGGAATCGGAATTCCAAATAGCTCACAGTGTCCTTGAAAACACAAATTTAGTAATTTGAAAAAGCATTGCCGCAATAGTCAATTAATTAATACATACCTTTCATGAGAATGCACTTTGCAGCGACTATGTCTCGTTGCCAAACAGTTTTATGTACACTTGAATGTTCAGCGGAAACATCGTCTACAACCATCTCCTCTTGGAATTCGTTTGGTTGCTCAGCGGCATCATCGTCTACTTCCATCTCATCCGGCAATACAATTGGTAGTCCATCGAACACATTTTCGATTTCACCAATCACATGGCTTACTAGCCAGTTTTTGTGGTATATTATAACCCTTGGCAGTAAAGGTCCTGCGTTGCGTTGATTTGGATTGCGATTTCCGCGGTTTGCTCTCAAAAGCTTCATCAATCGTTTGCCTTTCTGAGTTACGATAATCGATGGCAACAACGCCAGATGGTTTGGATGGCAATCTGGACACAGTTTGAAGGCATGGCTCCGTGTTCTTCGGTCAAAACGTCGGAAACATTTCGCACAGGTTTGGGAGGTGTAATATTCATCGGTTGGTATAAAGATACAATTGCCACGCTTTTTCAGTGCATTGATGGTTTTTCTAGATCCAGGGCATCTCACGTGCTTCTTGATGCGAATTTGTGAATTTGGTGGTGTCTCAGAAGCTCCGAAATAACAATTGATGGCTCATAATTTACCATCTTGCCTACTGCCTTATCAACGGTTCTAATTGTTTCGATGTACTTGTCGAGTTGAAGTCGTGTATACTTTGCTGTTGCATACACATCCATTCCTCGTTTCAGAATTTTCAACCTATGCTGAATGTAACACCACCAATGTCTCCCGAGCGGCGATGGAATCACTGGATACAAGTGGCGGTCGTTGCGATCGTTGTTTTCTTCGATATTGAAATGTTTCGTCCATCGTTTCGATTTGCAGTCTCGCACATATTACTTGGCATTCCAATGGAAGCGTTTGCTGGTTATCTTCAAGTTGATCTATGAAATGAAACAAAGCAAATGCTATATTAGTATTAATAAAATAATTTTGAAGATTTACCCACCTCTTTACCGGTGGCGATCTCCTGCATATCGACTGGCTTGAACTCTGACTTTTTCACGTCGAACAATGTCGAGACCGCCACGCCATCAGATAGAATGCGAAAGTGGAACTGCTTCTTTCGTTTACCAAATTCGCGGTTGATTTTACGTGAATAGAAGATTTGATTCCAATACCATGCTTTATCAGTGTTAAACTCGTTGAATATAATTTGATTTCCGTTTGCATTTCTTGCGATGATCTTCGTTTCATAAAGTAGTTTATAAAGCGTGTAGTTGTCAATTGGATAGTGCGTTCGCCTTAGATTGCAAATTGGTATCACGGCCAAATTTTTGATTTTCGGTGGACTGTTTGCGCTATCATTTTGTTCTGACTGTTCATGTTCTTCGCGTTGTCGCTCATTGATATTAAATTCGTCGATATCACGTTGCATTGCAATCCACATTGGCAGCGATTTGAACCAATGCATCTCCGTGAATGTCGAAATGTGACGAAACATTTGAAGAGGGATATCACGAATTGCTCTTCTTGATGAATCGTGAATAGTTCGAGGACTATCGTTTCGTCCATTCACTGCTGAATTGAAAGCATTTCTGATATCGACCTTATCCAATTGTTGGACCTCATCAAAAACAGCATTCAAGTTGTGTTCGTACACTTTCAATTCCAGATATTTGTAGACGCGTTTCTTCCGATGCGTATTCAAGTTCGTCGTAACATTCGTTTTGTATTTATTTATTTATTACGAAGCCTAAATTTATGTCAATATGTGTTCAAAGCGAACTGTGAACATGCTGGTCAGAGACCCAATACGACATGAATTCCGCCCATGGTACGTCTTGAAAAAAAGAATACAGTCAGGGGTGGGGTGATATTAGAGAGAAGCTCTTCTATCAAATTGGGTCCGGAAAACCATGGCAAAACCGGCCTGTCTCTGGAGAGACAGAGGAAATACAATACAATAAAATTTTGAAATGAAATTAACGTTAACATTATTATGAGAAAGCGAAAGCAAAAACATAAGAAAAAGCATGTGAATGATGATGATGATGATGATGAATGATGATGATGTTAATGATGAAAATTTAATCTAATTGGTTGAGAAAATATCAACACATTGCTCCGAGTATTCACGATCAAATAAATGTAATAGAGCATTTATTGTTCGGCGCGTAAATAATGCTTAAGATTTAATTTAAACAAAGTCAACGATTCGGATTTTCTAATTTCAACCGGTATGCTATTCCAAAATTTAATTGGGGAGTAACTAAAGGCGCAATCGTCAAAGGCGGTACGTGGATTAAAATTAACGCGAAGGTTATCAGGGCATCGCGATGTTTCACCGTTCCGAACAAACATGTGATTCAAGTATACAGGAGACTGCTTTGACAACTGTTTAAATATCAAGACTGCTGAGTGCAACTTTGCCCTGCTCTCTGGAGTCAATTCATTTAGACGCTGCCGGTATTCAGTGACATGGTCATTACGCTTTAATCCGAAAATGTATCTGATTTTGTCATTATCAACTTACAGATCTCGATGAACTTGGTTTTGAGTGCTATGAGCACCCCAGCCATACGTTGTATGTGTCAATCAAATCGTTGAAAGCATTCCCGTTAAAATCGCTATTAGGCCATTCAAAACGATGTTCATCATCGAGATTTGTTACAAAATTACGGAATTCGGCAATCATAGAGTTGTTGGTGATGTTTTTCTTAAGAACAGCAAAAAAACAATCTCGTATGACTTTTTCACCATCTTGATTGAAGAGTTCCGTGTTATTTTCGTAAAATGCGCGCTCAACTTTATGCAAGAGCAGAAGCGATGCTAATGAACATGTCCTCGTTGCTTGCAGACTTTTGGCGGTGATATCATCCATGAATATTCTTCGATATTTGGGTCTAAGAATCGAAGGAAGTGCACATTTGAATGTAACGATTCCTTTGTCCTTATCATCATTTTACACTTTCGACTACACCTGTTAAAAACACAAATGAAATGAATAAAGTTGTGAAAAATGCATCGTTAACACAATATTATCAATATGAATCGAAGCACATCTTACTTGTTCAAAATGCACATCTTTTCTGAATTCTCACTCGTTTGAATTCGGCACTGCAATCGAAAATCTCCGGGTGATGAAATTCACTTGATCTTGAGTCAGCAATATGTGATCCCATTCATCGAATTATGCGAATAATCCTAACAATCAAAACAAAAATTGAATGAATGACTCCGTTAAAATGCACCGTTATCGGTGAAGCACACTTACTTGTTCAAACAACAGAATCTTTGTGGATTCTCGCTTGTTTGAATTCGGCAATACCATTCAAAACTGCCGATTGATGAAATTCACCGCATCATTTGACGTTCTGTATCGATATCCAAACGAAAATCAAAACAGAATCCATCTCTTTTGTTGATTTGTGCCATTTTGTCGGGTAAATCGCTGATGTCATAGCAACAATTGAATCCGTTGACCAAATACGAACAGAATAAGAGATTATTTTCCCTTGGCATTTCAATAAAATTTGGTTACGAATGACACAACAAAATCAAGCTGAAACAATAATCGTGTTTTTTGCTTCGGGAAGTCTGAATACTAATCGCTACGTTGTGTGAATACCATCAATTGATACAGAATTTGTTGCTCTTTATTTTGAAAGCTACAATTTGTTTCTTTTTTCTCACCAAAAACACCCTAGTGTACATTTTCGATCCGCTACATATGCATGAATAAATTGTGGAAACAAAGAATCTAATGAAAGAAACGCTGGACTGCCCGTTAACATGGGTGAAATCTGCTTCCCATACATTTCATGTTCAAGCAAAATATGAAACTGTTCAATTGTATGAATCACAACCGAAATACAAATGTAACAACGATCATTTCATAATTTTCCGTGTGTGCTGCTATATTAGTGCGTTGAATTTTTATATGCTCCTCAACTGAATGAAACGTACATCATGAATATTTATCGAACGTAATTTCTTTGGCATAAATTGCGTTATAATGTTTCAACGATGTACCTACATATTACGCAAGTGAATATACACATTAAAGCAAATCACATTTATTCTTATAATTGTTCACTACTTTAAGGCCAAGAACTAACGGTTTTCATTAGAATTGTCGTGTTGATGCATATAAATAATTTGTACCGTCACGAAATTGCACTCATTTTTCGACAAGTCTTTGCTCTTTAAACACTTCTATAAGATACACCAGAACATCGACACAACACCCAGACACTTTGAAATTTCAATTGGTCAGATTTTAGTGCAGTTTTTACCAAAAAAAAAGTTAAAATTTGGAAAATGTTTATCGCTCTTTTCATTTCATTGGTCGTTTCGATTATTGTGGACGATGGTATCAATGCAGCCATTGTTTTCCGGGTTAGTTTTCCTCCTTAAGCAATTTTTTTAATTTCTTATTCTAAAAGTTTATCGCGAAATAGTGCCCAGCCAAGATTCGAACGATGAATTTGAAATGAATGATAGGGTCTGTTTGTTCTAAGCTACGTAATGCACTATTCACGGGAATGAATCAGTTTCTTGTGAAGAATTTTCAAATTAGCAGAGGTCCTAGGACGCAAAGAAAAAAATGCTGTGTAAACTGCTATGTAAGGCGCGTTTCGTCTTGAATCATTACGAATATAATTAAAAATTTATTGGAAATAATGCGTTATTTCAATGTTTTGATAAACAAATTACTCTAATTAAAAAAAAAAAAAAAAAAAAAAAAAACAATCGTTAACTCGCTTTACTTTAAAATCATCATATTAATCGGTGGTAAGAACATTTACCTTCAGATTGGATAGGAATAATATTGAAATAGTTCCATTTGAGACAAACAATGCTCCAAGTTAATAACAAGAATTTATTCGAAATAATTGTGAATCACGATTAACATTGTATTTACATATGTAGGGCTGAGAGTAAAAACAGTTAAAAACATTTAATCTCCTGCTCACACCAAGGAAAATTCTCGTAAGCGTGAGCATGACGTAAGATGTTTTTAACCGTTTTTACTCTCAGCCCGACATATAGCTTATGTTTCACATTTATTTCCAAGTTTTTTTGGGTGCATTATTTTGCCGAAATAGTTCCAAACTTCAGTATTTTTCCTATGTAATCCGAAGGTAAGTTTTCTTCCCACCGATTCATATATGATTCACATATATACATTGTTGTGTATTATCAATCTCGTCAATACATTCAATGAACAGGATATGTATCCTGTGTGAGTCTAGAGACGAACACAAATAGAATTGGTATTCTAAAAATCTAAGCTAATTCAGTGTGAGTTTTTACGTTTATTTGACCCAGCACACAGCAAAAAAATCGAACCAATTGGTGATAAACAATAAATTACCGGTAATTATATGTGAACATTTTGGACCATTTTGACCAAATTTTCTAAGACAATTCTGCTTGGATGAAAATAATGTTTCAATATTATTCTCATTAAGCATTTCTCACGCATTCTACATTGTATTCAGCCAAATTTTTCTTGATAACGCATTCTGATTTGATATGTATTTTCTAGAGTGGGCATTTAGTGTGAATTGGAAAAAGATCTGTTGCTTTGAATATTAATTAAATTGTATCTTCTTTATTTACAGAGACGACCGATTTCTGTTCAAGAAAGAATGGAATTTGCTACAACGCAAGCTACAACCACGATGAAAAGTATCGAAAAATTACAAGAGAGCCGTGCAATCAATCGAATATCGAGATTAACTTTGCCGAGCAATGCAACATCCATTCGAGCCGACATAACTGATAGTTTTTCGTGTGCAGGACGACAATATGGATATTATGCTGATGTTGAGAATGATTGCCAAATATTTCATGTATGCCTACCCGTCACCTATCCAAATGGTAAGGAACAACAGTTTCGATGGAGTTTCATCTGTCCTGAGGAAACAACATTCAATCAAGTTAGTTTTTAGTTAAGAAAAATCTGTTATTCATACATATATTCATAGAATTTCAAGACTCACATACAAATTTGACATGAATTCCATAATTATGTGTTGTTTGAATTTGAGTTCTAATTTTTTTTTTAGGAAGCATTCACTTGCGTTCGAACTGATGATATGAACTTTGATTGTACCGATTCGGAGAGGTTTTACGAGTTAAATCGCATATTAGGTTTGAAAGAAAATTCAAATTCGCAGGAAGTTGCAAGCAATGACTTATCTTATGAAAATGTCGAAATAAAATCAAATGCAAAAGAAAATTTCAAAGTGACACCAGCCCTAAGCGATACCAACCCGAATAAATTCCGAACAGAATCAATACGCAATCAAGTAACGATGACATTTCCGTATACATTAACGGAGAGCATTCCTCAAACAACCGATTTTCGTGAGTCTACAGCAGCTGAAAATCAGGCAACCACTTCAAATGAGTTCATTTCATCAACATTTGCTCCAATTAATATTGCACAATTAATTGATCTTACCACAAGAAGAACTTTTAACTATCCTACCACTGCCTATGGTGAAAGTTCTGAATACGCTTCAGAATCGGAAGCGTCGACCGAGTTAAATGGTACCGGAAGCTATGTCACTACAAATAGATATGATAGTAATACTCGCATCGTTCCAGAATATTTGATAGAAGACACCACCGCCATAAAGAATAGTGATGAGCCAAAAGCCGATGAAGTGGTCGAGAGTATAAAGCAACTGCAAAAGCTATACCCATCCACTTCTATAGCTGATTTACGCCAAAAACGATTCATGTTCAAGGCCGACAGTATTAAGAATCGGCAACAACTTTTTGAATTGTTAAACCAATAAGAATCGTAAGGAGGTAGTGAATTTAGGAGGTAGTTTCTTATTGTACATTTCACATCTTCCAATGAATTTTTTGTTGGATTCGCATTGAAATATTAATAACTTTAACATAAACTTTGAAACAAAACATAAAATTAAATGAAAGTCTTAAAACCACACCATTGAAATGATGTTTTGATTAAATGAAGGAATTTTATTCTGTTCAATGTATGTATCAATGTTTCAGCATACATCATTACCTATCATAAATACTTCATTGTGATGTCACTTCGCATAATCATTCCAAACGTAAGTGGAATTTAAAATACTTCATTCGATTTTTTAACATTTTATTTCAATAAAATTATTGTAGGCTACAAATTAAAATTTGTAGCGAAAAAAAACCAAATAACTAAAATTGAGTATAAAAATCTACCTAATACAGCTAAATTTAGAGCCAGACCATCCAATTTATTACAAATTCCTTCAAATAGTAATTTTTCTATTCTCTATTGCTCCAATTTCAACGATTGTTTAAATTGTGTTGTGAAATTAAAAAAACTTAAATTTTGGCTAAAAAAAATCAAACGAAAATACAATGTAGAAAAAGTGAAGACAATTTCGAGAGACAACTTAACTAACCGACATTGGAAAACGATGAAATAAATGAGATACAGTGTGTGAGTGAGTAGTAGGAGTATGAAAAATTTAAATAAACACAGTGCCTGCATTTTTGTTGAATATATCTTGTCGTCTAGAATCAGCGCCTGAAAATAAAAGACTTTCATTTCAGATGCTGAATATGTACGACAAGATATACATATCCAACATTTTCGTACGCGCTGAATAGAAATGAGGAAATGGTAGATGTTACGGAAGTAACGGAACGATGATTGTAACACGTTTGGCCTCTGTCAATACAATTACATATTGGTTGTGTTTTCTGTATACAATCAAAACCTCGCATCAAATAGTAATACATAATACATTTCTTTTGGGTAATGGTGAAAGGTGATGCATACAAATTTCATGAATCAAGGAATTGTTTACAATAAATCTTCTTCCCTACACATTTTCATTCGATTGTTCTGATTAACATATCTCTGGAACTCTACTAAAATTTCATGGGTTTTGGATACTATCTTTTTCAATCTGAGAAAATAAAATAAAAAGTTAATCACGAATAAAATCTCAACAATAATCGTACACAAAATTTAACAAAAAAAAAATATAACTTTATTGTTGAACAAAAAATACACACAAAAATTGAATGTATACACCAGCATTCAGTTGGCTGTAAAGATGGTTATACTTTTCGAGCATAGTACTCATATATGTATATCCAATACAAATATTATATACAACAATGTGCATAGTTGTGAATTCACAAAATCAATCGACATAATGCCATTGTATCAACATTGCATTGTACAGCATGCTGCGGGTGTATATGTCTAATTTGTGTGTGTACAATACCAATTTTTTTATAATAAGTCTACTGAAATGACAAAATACACTGTATGCGCAATAGATTGTATTCATTCGAATAGGATTTTAAACAGGAAAGATAAAAAGATCGTTAAAAATTGTTGCGGTCAACATGAAAAAATAATTTCGAGAGATACCATTCTTCTGGACAATTGGTATATCCGTTTACACTCACACACAATTGCTGCAGAAATGGTTTCATTTCATTTCGGAATGAATTTCCTAGCATACACTTTATTACTGGGAGAGTCATTCTAAACTAATATTAGAAAAAAACATTTCTGCAGCAATTGAGTGTGAGTTTGAACGGATATACCAATTGTCCAGAAGAACGGTATCTATCGAAATTCTTATCTAACCTGCTTGAAATACTATTCGAATGAATACAATCTATTGCGCATACCGTGTATTTTGTCGTTTCAGTTGACTCATTATAATGAAACTTTGGTAAATTCTATATTAATTCTATCCATTTGTTTGCTTCTGTTTGTGTCTTAGTTTATACACGAGGGACTGAATTTTAGCCCTTCCGCTACCATTCTGTTGTTAAAATTGTATTAATTTTTTTTTTAATATTTGTTTCTATCTGTTTCTATTTGTTTCATTAGATTTATTGTTCCTTTTTCCTAAGTTGATCTGAATCGACTTAACTTTATGAGCATTTCAAGCAGGCACCTTCAACATCAAAGTCCAAAACCATCAATTTGGTTTCTTCTGTACCATTTCGAGACCCAACAGCGCAAATTAACTTGGTATCATTTGATCTGCAAATTAAAATAATTTTATATATCCGTGTCCATTTCAAATGTGTATTTTTATATGGTATTATTTATCAACGAACCGTATCCTCCAAACCACACCGCCTGAGCCGCCGGATTCTAAAGTGACTAAATTACGTATAAATTCGCCAGTACGTACATCCCACAATTTTACTGTTCCATCATCGGATGACGTAATGACGAAGCGTGAATTAAATTGCAAACAAGTGACGGCCGATTGATGCTTATTTGGACCTATGAAACGAAGCCAAACTAATTAGTCATTTGTGTTTCACTTAATAAAATACGCTTTATATACAATTTTCCTTGCGACGTTCATACCTGATAATGTTTGCAAGCATTGTCCATTTGTTGTATCCCAAACTTTGACGGTGGAATCAGCATTTCCGGATACTAAAATATTTTGTCGAAGCTCCATGCCAGATGTTAGACTTTGATGACCCATTAATGTATGCTTGCAAGTTCCAGTAATAGCATCCCAGACGCGAATAGAAGTATCGAGTGAACCAGATACAACATGCACGCCATCAAACTAATCACATCAAAACCAAAAGATTAATTTCAGTTTTCGATAAATAGTTTTGGTATTGCGAGTAATTTTTTTCATTACCTGAAGTGAATAAACACGATTTGTGTGACCTTGAAGCGTATGCAAACATTCCTCTGTTTCTGGATTCCATACCTTTACCATGTAATCATAAGCGCCTGAAACTACGAGCGTTCCATCGTACTGTACACAGCGGACAGCTGCCAAATGACCCACTAGCGTATGTAAACATTTTCCTTGTACTATATCCCAAACACGAAGTGTTGCGTCTCGTGATCCACTCACAACTCTGTCAAATAAAATGAATGAAAAAGAAGCCTATTTAAACAAAGGAACATTCTAATTTCAATTCCAATCGAATTGACTTACTTTTTTTCATGTAAATGCATACAACGAACGGTTGACGTGTGCCCAGTAAGTGTGTGAATGCAATAGCCATTATCAGCATTCCATACCTTTAATGTTCGATCTGTGCTACCCGATATTATGATATTCGCTGACATTTGCGAGGACCATACGCCTCCCGTGTGTCCAACTAAAGTACGCAAGCATTTTCCAGTTACAGCCGACCACACCTTGAGTGTATTATCATCTGAACCAGAAACAATACGATTGCCGCAAAACTGCAGACAAGTGATGACATGATCATCATGGCCTTTGAGAATTTTTGGCTCCCGAATAGGACGCGAACGCCAATTCATTTCGATGATATGTTGACGCATGTAGGCTGCTTTCCACGGTGACGATATTGGTGGCATATTTCCAATACGGCCAACACGTTTCGGGCGATCTTTTGAGGATTCAATAGAAATATTCAGCTGTTTACATTTTTCTTTCCACAGCAAATTATCATCACAAAGAGCTCGCCAACTTTTACAGGTTTGCGCAGCACGCAACAAATCTTTTGGTGTTAGATAAGATAGAACTTGAAGTGCAAGTTCTTCAGGCAGTAGGGATATGAAGTCTCGTTGGAACTGCGGTTCAATGACTTTCATCATGTGCCGCACCTGGCTTGGTTCACAATGCTCAATCAGCCGATCGACAGCGACTAAGCGTTCGACATGCGACCACTGCTTAAACTGATTCAACCAATCAGATAGCTCAGGAGGTGGATTGTCTCTTGTTGGAATCACTGATCGAGGTGTTCGCAAGCTAATATTTGTTGACGAACTAGTTGGAGTACTTGGTTGGCTACAATTCACACTTGAATTCAATTTTTGTGATACTCTAGCTGTTGATTAAGAAAGTAGGATATAATTAATATTTGATATATTTATTGAAAACAGTACAAGTATCTTACATTCATCAAGTGCCAGACGTTTTCTGTCATTGCTGCTGACATCACTGCATCCACTCGTTGTGTCATTAAATATTGAAGAGCGATTTTCCGTTAGCTTCCTTTTTCGATAATTTCGTGAGGTTGGTGTTTCTGTGGCTGTGCTTTCGCTATTGTTCAACATATCACCCGAAATGGAATAACAAGACAAGTCCACATCTCTACTTGGAAGTTCATCTTCACTATTGCCCGCAATTTCATTGTCGGTGAAATCACGACATGTACACACTTCTTCACCATCTGAATTAACCTCGCAAGACCAATCAGCATACGGATTCTCTGGATCTAGACCCATGATTAATCTGAAATTTTTGTCGATATTTTCGTTTTCGTATCCTTTTATGCCCTCGCCATCAAGTGCAATTCCAGCTTCTCGATAATATGATGGCGATACGTTTGCTGGAAGCTGGTTCGCAACCACATTTTGGCTGTCATTCTCGGTGGATGAATGCTTATTGTTAGATGTGCTGGTGCAAGATTGCTCGTTTCCGTTACATCGATCGACACTGCGACCTGAATTTGGACCTGCATGAAAAATGACAAGAAAAAAAAACAAATATTTTTTTCAAATATAACTAAATGTACGCGATCTCTTTTTTGTAATTTTTTTAATGAATAATGTGCTACGACTCTGTATATGCTATGTATTTTGCACGCGCTAACATGTATCTAAATACCTTTGAATCAATAATTTCTACTTCTCATTCTCACTGTATTTATTTATATATTATGTACAATAAGGTATTTTTTATATTTTAAATTGAAAAAATTGTAGCTTCAAAATAAAGAGCAAAAAATTCTATATCAACTGATGGCTTCCACACAACGTTGCGACTAGTATTCAGACTTCTCGAAGCAAATTTTGAGCGATCGAGATTTGTTGTGTCATTCGTAAGCAAATTTTATTGAAATTCCAAGGGAAAATAATCTCTTATTCTGTTCGTATTTGGTCAACGGATTCAATTGTTGCTATGACATCAGCGATTTACCCGACAAAATGGCACAAATCAACAAAAGAGATGGATTTTGTTTTGATTTTCGTTTGGATATCGATACAGAATGTCAAATGATGCGGTGAATTTCATCATTCGGCAGTTTTGAATTGCATGTGAATTTGAACAAGTTAGATGTGCTTCGATTTATATTGATAATTCTGTGTTAACGGTGCATTTTTCACATTTTGTGTCAGGATCATTTGAATCATTTGTTGAACTAAACTACATATTTTTGGCTTAGAATCGGAGATTTTGGAGACAAATTCAAGCGATGGAGATATTAGAAACAAGTGAGATGTGCCTCCATTTAAGTTGATGAATTTGTGTTGACGGTGCATTAATCACAAATTTATTCATTTCATTTGTGATTTTTTTTAACAGGTGTTTTCGAAAGTGTGAACTATGCGGCTAAGAAAGAAGCCATCGAAAAATAATGCCAACAATGAAAACAACGATGATATTGATGAGGACAATAGAATTGTTACAATCAAAAGTGCACTTCCTTCGATTCTTAGACCTAGATATCGAAGAATATTCATCGATGATATCACCGCCAAAAGTCTGCAAACAACGAGGATATGTTCATTAGCATCGCTTCTGCTCTTGCATAAAGTTGAGCGCGCATTTTACGAAAATAACACGGAACTCTTCAATCAAGATGGTGAAAAAGTCATACGAGATTGTTTTTTTGCTGTTTTTAAGAAAAACATCACCAACAACTCTATGATTGCCGAATTCCGTGATTTTGTGACAAATCTCGATGACGAACATCGTTTTGAATGGCCAAACAACGATTATTTTGGAAATGCTTTCAACGATTTGATTGAAACATACAAAACGAATTTCACGACGAACTTGAATACGCATCGGAAGAAACGCGTCTACAAATATCTGGAATTGAAAGTGTACGAACACAACATGAATGCTGTTTCTGATGAGGTCCAACAATTGGATAAGATCGATATCAAAAATGCTGTCAATTAAGCAGTAAATGGACGAGACGACATTCCTCGAACTATTAACGGTGCATTGAGAAGAGCAAGTCGTGATATCCTTCTTCAAATGTTACGTGATATTAGTTGGTGGAAAATGGACAACATTTCGACATTCACGAAGATGCATTGGTTCAAATCACTGCCAATGTGGATTGCAATGCAACGTGATATCGACGAATTCAATATAAATCAGAGACAACGAGAAGAACATGAACAGACAGAATAAAATGATAGCGCAAACAGTCCACCGAAAATAAATTTTTTTGCCGTCATACCAATTTGCAATCTAAGGCAAACGCACTATCCAATTGACAACTACACGCTTTATAAACTACTTTGTGGAGAGAAAATCATCGCAAGGAATGTAAACGGCAATCAAATTACATTCAACGAGTTTATGAATAATAAAGCATGGTATTGGAATCAAATCTGATATTTGCGTAAGATCAACCGCGAATTTAGCAAACGAAAGAAGCAGTTCCATTTTCGCGTTCTATCTGATGGCGTGGCGGTGTCGATATTGTTCGACGTGAAAAAGTCGGAGTTCAAGCCAGTCGATATGCAGGAGATCATTCGCAAAATCAATGCTGGTGAGATCGTGAATGAAGTCGGCGTGAATCCGGGATTAAAAAAGTGGCAAGCGGATGTGCGCCGAAACATCGCCACCGGTAGAGAGGTGGGTAAATCTTCAAAATTATTTTATTAGTACTTATATAGCATTTTGTTTGTTTCATTTCATTGGCCAACTTGAATAAAAGCAGCAAACGCTTCCATTGGAATGCTAAGGAAAACGAGCGAAACTGCAAATCGAAACGATGGACGAAATATTTCACTATCGAAGAAAACAATGATCGCAACGACCGCCACTTGTATCCAGTGATACCATCGCCGCCCGGGAGACATTGGTGGTGTTACATTCAGCATAGGTTGAAAATGCTGAAACGAGGAATGGAGGTTTATGCAACAGCAAAGTATACAGGACTCCAACTCGACAAGTACATCGAAACAATTAGAACCGTTGATAAGACAGTTGGCAAGATGGTAAATTATGGGCCACCAATTGTTTATTTTGGAGCTTCTAAGGCACCACCAAATTCACCAATTCGCATCAAGAAGCACGTGAGATGCCCTGGATCTAGAAAAACCATCAATGCACTGAAAAAGCGTGGCAATTGTATCGTTATACCAACCAATGAATATTGCACCTCCCAAACCTGTGCGAAATGTTCTCGACGTTTTGACCGAAGAACACGGAGCCATCCCTTCAAACTGTGTCCAGATTGCCATCCAAACCATCTGGCGTTGTTGCCATCGATTATCGTAACTCAGAAAGGCAAACGATTGATGAAGCTTTTGAGAGCAAACCGCGGAAATCGCAATCCAAATCAACGCAACGCAGGACCTTTACTGCCAAAGGTTATAATATACCACAAAAACTGGCTAGTAAGCCCTGTGATTGGTGAAATGGAAAATGTTTTCGATGGACCACCAATTGTATTTCCGGATGAGATGGAAGTAGACGATGATGCCGCTGAGCAACCAAACGAATTCCAAGAGGAGTTGGTTGTAGACGATGTTGCCGCTGAACATCCAAGTGTACATAAAACTGTTTGACAACGCGACATAGTCGCTGCAAAGTGCATTCTCATGAAAGGTATGTATTAATTAAATGACTATTACGGCAATGCTTTTTTAAATTACTAAATTTGTGTTTTCAAGGACACTGGGAGCTGCTTGGAATTCCGATTCCGGAGACATTACAGCGACCACCGAGAACAGTCGTAAATCAGCACTAAGCATCGAGCATAATATTGTAACATTTTGTTCGAAAATTAATATTGCAACAGTTTGTTACTTCCGCTACTTCTGAATTTGTGTGGTAGTGGCTATAAGCCAAAATTGGCGTGTTTTTTGTAAATATCCAAATGAGTTACTGTTTCATATACACTCCGTATTCTACGCGATTGATATTCAGAGTTTATGATAACTTCTCGAATCAGGAATGCAAAAAAAACTAGTTTATTGAAAACATACTATAGAAATGAATTGGGTAACAATCAAGTTTGTCTTTGAGTGTTTTTTGCTTCGGGAAGTCTGAATAGTATTCACTACGTTGTGTGAATACCATCAATTGATACAGAATTTTCCGCTCTTTATTTGATGCTACCCACTTTTTTCTTTTTCCTCATCAGAAACACCCTTATTTATGGGCTTAAGCACGAGTGAATAACATTACAAAGCGAGTGAATATCATTACATTTTTTACCGTATATCAGGTCAAAAAACATTGCATAATGTTTACTGAGCACGTCCGCTATGCGACAATGTATTTGCATACGATCCGTACTGTCATTATTTAAATATTATACTGAAACCGTTTGTTCTCAAATCTCTATTGCAATATATTTGTGTGTCAATTTTCAAATTGGAGTGTAAGTAATTTAATAGAAACATGGACGCTTTCTGAACAACTTAAATTTAAGTTGAAAATTATGTCCTTTGAACATGCAAGTGACGAAAACTTATTTCGATTGCTCTTTTTGGATTTTTATTTCGGTGTATCCTCACCTTTTATATCAGTTTTTTCATCCGACTGGCTTTTGCAAAGCTATTTCTACAATTAATTCTTGTTTGAATTTGGAAAAATCTATTCAAATGTGAGCCTTTGTCTTCTTAAACCAATAATAAACAACTATTTTTCAGGATTTCAAAGATTGCACTTATCGTATTACTCACAAGATGAAGATGATGATTCCTTGTGAGCGCCTATATGATCGCTGTTTATTTCATCATCTAAATCAGCTTCGTCATCAAATTCCACTTTCGATGATTGATCGTTTATTCGAGATCCGTTGGTAGAATCTTTGCTGCATTTAGAGCAAGCCGAAGCGGAGGCAATTTGTTTAGCACAATTGCACACATCTGAGGAATCCAGTACAGCTAATGAATTTTCATCAGTTGATTTTTGGTGCGAAAAGGTTGTCGATTCTTTTTCTGAATCAATTGAATGCTCCAAATTTTCGGCCAAACTATTTTTGTCTTCGTGTAAAGGCAGTCGAGATCGCTTTGTTCTACTTGTTGTTGGTGTTGATATCAATTGATCATTGCCACCATTCGATATTTGGGCACCATTTTCAGTCGTAGAAGAAGTCACATGTTCGGTTTTACATTTGGTAGTTTGCCCTTCAGTAAGAGCTGTTATTTGTTCCATTTTCTGTGAAAAATTATTCCCTATCAAATCTAAATTCAGTCTCGGTTCATCTCCATTGGTTCCATTAATGATCAGTGAGCTACTGCCCAATATACAATTGGCGGTAGCTTCCTTCTCGTTAATAAAATCTCTTCTTTCGATAGCATCCATCGATTGCACATCATTATTTGTAAACAACTGGTTTGCATGGGCGAATAAACTTTGTGAACTCGGGAAAAATCGTTTTTGGCTCTGATGGTGCTCATCGCCATGATTTGTTAATTCTTCGACCACATCAGAAAGCTGAAAGGATTAGAAGCAGATAATATTTATAAAAAACATGATATATCAACTCAATAAATGAAATGTTGTCTTTGATTTTTACATGTTCCATTTGCTGATTTGGGGTTTTAATTACTATATCAGCCAGTGACATCGACGAATGTGGTGATGATGAATCTTCCATATGTTCCTGATGCGGTTGCTGTTTATTAGCAATATTTATTAAACTATTAGTGGATGTATCGTCATCAATGATATCCGATGAGCGGTCCATTTTAACTACATCGCTTTCACTAGGATTGTTGCTGTAATCATCTGGTGAACCCTCACCGATTAACAAATCATGTTTAGAAATGTTTTCCACATTGGTATTTATTACAGGCAGCTGAAATTTCAATAAGACACCAAACTTTAGCAGTACATTTTTCGTTCGAGATTGTTTTTCTTTTTACATAAATGACACAGGATCTTGAGAAATATGCTACAGTGCTACCAGTATTTTCAAAAAATGTAAGTGTGCTTCACAAACTAAGATATGAATTGAGAAACACTGAACTTTAGTTTGATGTTGCGACTACACTTTGAATTATTTATGTAAACACCGGAATGTGTGAAATATCAACTCAAACAAGCAGTGAACTTACCAGCTGTTGCTTATTGCGAATATCATCATCGCCAGAATTGAATTCATCACTCAAGCGTTTTGGTTTGGTTAATGTGAAGTTTGTGCCATTTTCAGAGTTACGGAAGCTTCTTTTACAGTAGTGTGGTTGTGACTGTTGTGCATCGCGATATTGACGTTGATCGACTTCCATAAATTCATTATTATCATCAAGAACAGGTGTTTCTAGATTTAAATAAATAACTTTTTTCACATTTGCACGGCTTTCATACAGAAAATTATCATCGTTTTCTGATAAATCGGGCTCGTTCTCATTTTTATTCATGTAATCACTTTCAGTGCTTTTAAGAATAGGTGTTATTGCTATTAGAGAGAGAAGAAACGTATCAAAAGTGATTGAAAAAATACTGATTACACGGGCAAAATTCCAGGAAATTCTCAACATTATATTGGTAAAATTATCAGAAAAATTTTAGGACTTCCGAAGATAGTTCGGAAATATCTTCGAAAAATATTGGAATATATTTAGTTTGAAAGTATTCCGAACATTTTGATCGTAGAAACACAGTAACAGAGTATCAGTGAAAATTGTTCACTATATGCCGTGTCCTTCGTCATGCTAATTTATTTTAAATATTTTTAATGAAAAAAATCAGAATATTCATTTCGATTATCGATAAATAATGTGTCGTCCAACTTGTCATTTTCTCGATAATATTGCAGCGGTCTTTTTGTGCACAGGAGTACATTGACTTACAACATACCTGTTGCTGCTGTTTGTGTCCCACCGTCCGCTGTTGTTGATTCTTTCATTTCCATCAGTTCGTTTCCAGTTATTATGCTATCAGTGACCGCGGATGCTTGCGAAGACGATGGCGAAGTAGTTATTTCTTCAAAAACTTTGGCCTGTAAACAAAATAAAGAGCATTGCAATCAAGTAGCTTTACTTTGTTCCATAATACTCCTATTCACACACTTGCGGCTTGCACTCAAAGACGATTTCAATATCAGTTGAATGTCAACGCGATCCAATTTTATTTTTCATCTTTTCATTTCAAATGCGAGTTGAATTTGTCTGTTTTGATGAAAATTATTATGGTTTCAATTAAAATCGTCTTCTTCAAGCCACAAGAGCCTGCAAAGATTATTTTGGTTTGTGTTGGGTATTACAAAAATGTGTTTGCCTCCTATACATACAATTTTTGATTTGATGGGATTATTTAGTGAACTTGTGAGAGAGATTGCTCTTGATGTTGTTGTCGATTGATATTCAGCTACTTTTATGCTACTTAAGATTGAATCTGCAGTATATGCATTTTTATCATCTACATGTATGGCAGTTGTGGCTTCGACGATGGACGCAGCCGAATTAGTTCCAACAGTCGATTTGGTTTTATCATCATTCATTTTTGGTTCTTGTTGCTTTTTGAAAACTCTGTACAGTAGGGTGTTTTTTTAAATCTGGAAAAAAAATGGGAGTTTCAAATTGAAGAGAAAAAAATCTGTTTTAATTGATGACATTCATTCAATGTAGCAATTGGAATTCAAACTTTCTGGAGCAAAAAGCCTAATTTATTGTAATTGTTATTATACGTTCGAAACATTGATTTGAATGATATGCGTAAGTGTTGTTCATCAATGTTATATTGAATTCTAAATCGATCTTATGTAAATTTAGTTCCAATAATGATGACTTTGCTACATTCAATCCGAAATAAACAATTGTTCAACGGATCATTTAAGTTATTTGTTTTCATATTAAATTTATTCTCCAGAAAATACAGAGTAGAAGGCATGAACATTTTCATTTGGTTTACGTTGACATTTCAAACATGTGTATGGATATCGATAAGACAATTATTTTTTTGCAGTATTAGTTTTACATTGACCGCTTGATTTTATATCCATTTCAACTGAAGCCAATTAGTATCAAAATCCCTGTCCAATCCGTTAACGAGTGACATAAAATATATATTGTCTTTACAGTGTGTACTTGCTTGAAATATTTGCTTAACGTTTTTTTGTCGTATTTTTGAACAGCTGACTCCATTCGGAATGGCAAGCAACAAATAGCGATTGTTATGTTTTGGTACTGTTTGGCAATTCTGAAGAGGAGCTGCAAAACAGGTAATTGTAAGCTGTTTGAAAAGCTGATTCATCCAAATGCTCCTGCTGGCAAATGCAAACAATGTGCCACTACGAATCTATGAATCCAACTTCAAAACTATGGCAGCCAGCAGCCATTACACACAAAAATTAACTTGGTAAAATTTTATGGTTGCGGGAAAGTTATCTTTACTTTATACAACTTTTCACCCAACTACCAACAATTTACCAATTTTGACTTTTACTGGTGAAATAAATAAATGTGCAGGAAAATATAAATGGTTTTGGATTCAATATGATGACATTATGAAAAAATTGGTACATTTTTGGTAGTTGCGGGAAAAGTTATAAAGTCAAGAAAAATTCTCGCAACCATAACAATATTACCCAAGTTATTTTTTGTGTGTAGTAGCAGCCCTCCATCAAAAACTATTGATCGATTCATAATTTATAAATTAGTTTTAAACAATTTGTTAGTCCGCTAGCTTTGAATTTGTGGGCTACTTTGTCAGTACTTTTATCGTGTTTTTAAAATCGAAATTTGATATTCTGTTGCTTTCATCTTTATAAATTGGTTTGATATCAAATCGCCGTTTGCTGGATATGCAGTTTACATATGAATCTGTAAGAATATTCATGACACTAAAAAAATAGTTTTTTTCATGAAAAAGGCATTTTCTGGGAAAATGGTAGGAGATACAGTTTCAGCATGTCCTACAAAGTTGTAGCTCATCATTAGCCTAATAATTGTGTGGAACATAATAGCCATATCTCTCTGACCATTTTCCCACAAATTGCATTTTTGTTCATGGTGCTTTTTTATTTTAACTTTTTTCACGGGGCAGAATTAAAAACTTTATTTCGAGGGTCATGAATATTCTGACCGATAAAGGTAAGAAAATCTTTTGTAACACTTGCGAGCTATTGATATTCGTACTTTATAACAGTTGATTGCTTCAGGAAGACTGAATTTCAATCACTACGTTGCATGAGTGTCATCAACAGGTTTGTTTCTCTTCAATTCGAACCCCAAATTTTTTCTTTTCCAGATTTGAAAAATACCCTACTGGTCACTGCTGTATATTTAATCTACCGTTTTAAATTCAAGCACAACTTATATCACTATGGGTTGCATCTTTTCAGAAGATGGTAAATTTAATAAAGTAAACAGCGTAGGGTTAATGGAAATAAGGTAGTGGCACAACTTAGATCACACGTTTCAAAAGAACGTGAATTAAGTACAGAAACAAAGATGTTGATTCACGGGTCAATCTTTAGACCTACTATTCTATATGGTAGCAAGAGCTGGGTTGATTTTGAGAATTTGATTCATGATTTGGAAGTGTCTGATATGAAAGTGTTGAAAATGGTATCAAGAGTCTCGCGCCGCGATCAGTGGGAAAACAGAATCCGATTGGGAGGATTTAAACGTCGATTCGGTAGGAGAGGAAGCAAGAAAATCCAGACTGAGATGGTTTGGTCATGTTTAACGCATAGGAGATGAACGATAACCGAAGCGGATTCTGTTCGCCGAAGCTGTAGGCCGAGAGGTAGGGGTAGACCAAGTAGACGTTATTTAAATTCGGTTTAATATGATTTGAATGCGTGAGGATATGAATGGTGTGTTGAAACTCAAAACTTGGATCTGGGTCGGGGTTTGTGGTGAGGTATTGTCAGGGGTGTATGAGGCAAATTGTTTCGTAAAACAGACCAGACGCTGAAAGGCAATAATAGTCTATGAATGTTTGTTGTCTCTGTTGTTAAAATAAGTAAAATATGAGAAAAAAAATGTTGAGTGAGTTCATCATGTGGAAAACTAAAACTTATTTTGAATTATGACCAGCCAAAAGAAACAATATTTCAAACCTTCTTAATTTTTTATGATTAGAGACATACATAGCTTCTTGGAAAAGGTTGATTGAATTGAGGTAAATAAAAAAATAAGTTGAAGCTTTAGTGTTATTTTGACTTTTTAAAAATTGGTCGTAAAATCTCAAATTCATTTGAGTTTATTTATTTATATTATTCATTCATTTAAACACCCGCCCAAGATAAAACAGGCTGAATGAGAGTATGCATTATAATAATTTACAGAAATATTCACAAAATTTTGATTTGAATAAAATGTAATCCAATGCGCCCCCAGGCCCCAACCTAAGATTAACTTTAAAGAGGATCAGGAATACGTTTTGAAAATTAATAAATTAATCACAGAGTCATTTGAAGCGATTATACTTGCAAGCGGAGTGAATTGCGAGATGTTGATGGTCGAATGTTAACATCAATATCGTTGTATAATCTTCACATTTGATTCAGAGGCTCATTATTGTAGGCGTAGTTCGTATGGTGTGATGAGATTCGAAGAAGTTGATTGCTGCGAAGATTCCTGTTTGGCTGATTAAACGTGATTTTGTTTCGGAGCTCTGGAGCGTCTATGAATCCATTTATGGAGATCGTAAAGGAAGAAAATGTTCATGTTAATTCTACGGCGGTGAAGAGATTCGATTGCTATCAAATCGCATCTTGTTTTGTATGTTGGGCAGGTATTGCTGTTATCATCCCAATAAAACTTGAGATGGGATCGGACAAATGCGCAATCAAAAATATTCAAGAGAAGCAAAAATCCAAGACTTGCATATGATTTGGAAATAGTGGTATCTATATGATGAGTAAAAGTTAGTTTTGTGTCAAGATGGGCGCCGAGATCTTTGAAGTTACTGTTGCGATCGTTTTTTCTCCAATGACATAATTAGCTTGAAACGGCTGACGTTTTTGATGGAATGACATGAATTTGCACTTATTGACATTCAATGGAAGGCGATTTCTGAAACACCAGTGATAAATTCGGTTGATGCAGTCTTGCATTTGATAGGCATCATCGGAATTGTTCACTGTGGTGATTATTTTGAAATCGTCGGCATTCATGAGAAGCATCTCTGCGTTTACTTTTGATGGCATATTGTTGATGAAAATATGATGAAATTTTTTTGGCCTAAGTGACTTCCTTGTGGTACGTCAGAATTGACGGTAAATGTTGATGATGTGTCGGAGCCGAAGGTCACATTCATCGTTCTGTCTCTCCGGGCAAATTGTTTCAGTTTTTCGATAAGTGAGCGATGGTGTAGTTTGTCAAATGCTTTTTGGAGGTCTCCATAAAACACGAATACTTCTCAAACAAATATTGTTGGCTTGAGAAAAACGAACTTCACTTTGAAATTCCAGTGAGATAAATTAAATAAACCGGTACTTGAATACGGGAAAATTAAATGAATTCTGGTTGAATGGGGGCACACACATAGTCAACCTTGGATTACTTTAAATTATCACATTGTGTACAGCCAGCTGTTCATGGCTTCGTTTGTACTACCATTCTAGTATGAAATTCATGAAAATCCGGTACATTTCGAAAATATTTGAAGAAAGATATACTATTATAGCTATTAATGGATCTTTTTGTTTTTTCATATGAATGCAGTTCATTTCAATCTGGAAAAAGGTATTTCGCAAAATATCCATTTATAGTTTCCAAATTTTTTTTATTATATTCAATATTCAATTTGAATGTCTTCAATGTGTTTAACTAGTTTATATTGTATGTATTTTCTTCATGGGATCGCACCCTTTCTTCTTAATACTAGACCAAAGTTATTCCGAAGGGAAGAAAGAATTTTTCGACTTGGTGTTGCTTTGTTTCATAGTATCAAATACATCAATTGTAGATAGAATGTATGGCTGGGCAAAATACATAAATTTTGCCAGTAATTGAAAGCGAACCGAAATGAATATTTGATCGAACCGAAGCTTGCAATCGGTCTGCAATTTTTTCGTAGCTTTGAACAAAAAGAAACTAGATACTGTGTCATTTTCCCTTGCATGTGAGATAAATTACGATAGTGATCATTACTTATATGTAATTGTGTGTGTCTAGTGAATCTTCCGGGTGCTCCATATAGTTCTCTGTATTATGTGAGCAATATAATGAAGTCGAACCAAAATCTGAATTGCATGAGAATTTCGAGGGTTTTCATTCACTGTGTGTAGTGAATCACAAGAAAAACACAGAGACAACGGACGAAATAATCGTGAATGATGAACAAAGGCACCATTTTTCTTTCCTCTTTATTTCATAATTCATCACTCAGCTAAACTGTTTCACAGAAATTGAAGTCCTGAAATTCATTCCCATCGTATCTATCTGTTCCAAAGAAGAGGAGAGACGAATGAAAAAGAGCCGACTTACAACAACATTATAGTATGTATGACTACAACTGCTGCAGCAAAAGCGGCAGAGCAACAACGGCACAGAAGTTATCCTTGATTTGAAATTTACCTGCCTCAATAGAAATTGATAGCACAAAATTAATTTTAGAAACATTTTTTCACATAGATTTTTTGAAAGATCGAATTCTTTCTACATATTCACCGGCGGGAAGTCCAAGTGATTAACGATCGTGGGATAATTTCGAAAGAAGACTGGTTTCTCCAATCGTTGGAAACTTAATCAGCATCATCAAGTAATCCTGATTTGTACGAATTATTTGATTTTCATATAATTATCGTTTATGATACAAATGTTGTGGCGATAGGGACTATGTATGAAGGTCTCGTTGAAAATATTGAATCAAATGAATTTACCCATAATGATACATTCATGAAATGCATTCAGAAAAAATAAATATATTCAGTGGTCGGCTCCATTTTTCCCACTATAGTACAGTCCGTAATATCATACACGAATGTAACATGAAAGTTTTGATATAACACACTCAACCAAATGTACCTAGCCACACTTATACTCACACAAAGCTACAATGAACGAATTGTAAACTCGTTCCTTAGTCCTTGTGCTTGCTCATTCCTTTTTCTCATGCTGTGTGTGCGCGAAACTTTTGATAGTGTGTGTGCGATCTTTTTATTAATTGATCGTACCAAATAGCCACATCGGAATCGATGAAGAAATTTTAGGGATGTAGAAAAAAATTAGAATTTGGAACTGAACTGTAAAGGACGTCAATATTTTCGAACCGAATGCACAAATCTAATAATAATAGTTACAGGAATGGATTAATCCTATTCTCGTATGTTTGCATTATTCATTTTAAAACAATACCTGGTGTATTAAAATATGGAATCTATAAAAAATATTGATTCTTATATTTTGAAGACGAGTTGAAAATGGTCGACAATTGTGAGGATATAAAAAAATTCTAAGAAAGTGCATGGATTTAAATTACGATATTCACGAACGATTCATCTTTTAATAAAATCCGATGCACATTTTTGCACATAATTGATCTGAGTGTTTTTGTACGAGAAGCAATTAACTTATTTTCGAATCTTTTTTTATGTTCCAGACACACTATTGTGTGTAGTAAAAGTATTGCGATCGGTCCAAAATACTCAGAATGCCCGAAATAAGTTTCTTATGCGTTTTGAACCTAAAAAAACGATTGCCACCTTCCGGAATAATTTTTTTGTCCATGTATGGTACGTCGTCCGTTGTACACAAAAAAATTTCAACACGGTAACCCAAAAAATACGTTACGCACAAATTGGTTTTCATTAGGAACAGAAACTCTTGAATTTTCAGCTCAATTGGGGTTTAATCAATAAATGGGTTGTTTTTCAATATAATTAAGAAACATTTGAATGGGGACTATGTCTAGTTCGCATTGTATCATAATGAAACTTTCAGAATATTATTTTTTTATGAAAAATATAAGTCATACCGATGAAATTTGGCAAATATTTATATATGGCAAATGAAACAAATAACACCATCCTCACACAAAATCTTCAAATCGTCCCTCTCTCTCTCTCTCTCTCTCTCTCTCCCTCTCTCGGTACTCTGAGAACGACATTTTCAATAGTTTTTGTACGGTTTTTCAATACTAAAATAATAATTCAAGTGAACATCAACAATCGCTAATAGTTCTCGCCTCGCCATTGGTGAGTTTGAACCAAAAACAGGTATATTCGCAAGCATAGCACGGCTGATTCGAAGTATTAATTAATCCTAAATCTCATCGTAATCACCTAAAATATGGTGTGACATATTTCCATGGTTACATGATGATACGATAAGAAATAAACATAGCCTGTGAGCCTGTAGACTGTCGATAAATGAGCGGAAAAGTTAGTTTAACGTATGTCAGACCATTTATTTTCATTTGCAATACACATCAAAGTGGAGATGGTTGATATAAATTGAGATAATAGGCAGAGCATTAGGTGAAGTTGCAGTGTTTTTGATGAATATAATTTTTGCACGCTATCTATTTTTGAAAAGAACATTTGTGCGAAAGCCATACAATAATATTTTGGTACTTGTCAAACATGTTTTGCGGTATATTACACTGATTTTTTGCGTCACATCTCAGTTAGAGTAGATTGGTGTCAAAGTATATTGAAGCGAATATTTTTATGATATTTTATCTAAAATTCCAATTACGTTGAGGAAAGAACGACTTAAGTCGGTATTCCTAAATAAATACCAGAGATAAATTCAATGTACTTTACAATTTTAATAAGATATTTGCGTATGTAATAATTTACATAGAATAATTTTCAGCGCGAATACTGGCATTAATAATATCAATGATACAATTTCATTTATATGTGTTTATATCATCTTATGTATCTATATTCAGAATCGAATGTTTTTATTTATTGAGATCAAGTTTTATTATCGCATTTTTTTCCATTGAACGAAAATTCATTATCTTTTTCATTTTAGAAAATTCAGAATTTAGAAATCAAAAAAATTATTGGGAAAAATAATAAAACGGTGTTCTTTCAATAAATCTTCCACAAATATTGTGGAATGGTATAACGATACATGATTTGATAGATGTATACTGAAATATTAACAGAGAGACTTTGGGGCAAGCACTATTTTTTTCATGTTAACAGTCAAAAATTGTATGCGAGAAACGAAAAACCTGTAACGTTAATCAAAACCTGAATATTGTACTGTTTTCGGGTTCACTTTTTTTGGATTCATATAAATTGCAGTGTATTTTAATATTCGCTGGCTTATCTCTGCCATTGAGCTCCATAATTTTTGCTGTCAAACTTGTCCTAAAAGTAGGACTTTCAAACGTGGTTTAAAAGAAGTATCGTATGATTTGAAGAACGAACCAAATAAACACTACGTGCAAGCTTTTTGTCTGGCTACATTGAAAATTCCAAGACACAGCTGCGGTTTCTTTCATGTAATCAAATCAGCACAGCAAAGCACAGCAAGAAAATCATCTCCTTATGATTCTTCATAGAATCCGGAACGAGGCAAACTATTCAATCATTTCAGGCAACAGAAAATGAAAAATTTATATAGCATCTTTTTCGGTATACTTAACGATGAGTGGAGCATTCGAGACATTGTCTTTTTCGCTTCCATATACAACAAAATTATTCTGTTTTATAATTTATCGATATATATATATATATATATTTATATGCGTATATATATATACGAGCACACTGTCGTATTATTCGATTGAATTCACATTAATTTTTACGTTTTTCCAGAACGGAACTTTGCTTGATACATTTTTCAGATGATTTTCTCTTGTGCAGTTATCACTTCGTAGCATATAACTTTAGAAGCAAACTTTCGGTCTCATTAATTCGACAATAGAGTTTCTATGTTACATACCTTATTGATTAATTTGATGGGAATATTGGATTGTTCCTTCGGCTGATATCAGATCGTTTATTTATTTAAATGAACACAAGTCATTTTTGTCTCAAAAAATTTTGCTTCCACACGCGCACACACTCTCAAAGTTTCAATTTCAATCTTCGACACTTTGAACCATTTTTTTTCTCTTTTCTGATATTTTCATTAAGAATACAAAAAGAAATCGAGATTAAAACGAGTTTATCATATCATACGGAAACAATCAATCGACGAAATACGACTACTTACATGAACGGAAAAAATTAAAAAAAAATTATACGAATTGATGTATATTTGATTTGTTTTATTCCATCATGAATATATTTTCGCGACGACACAAATTATCGACAGCCAACTGAAGCACGCTTAATTTTTAAAATGATCGATACCAACGTGAGCATTCCAAAATATTTCATAAAGGCAACAATAAAGCCTAGACTGAATCACGATGGCAACACTGTACTTAACGTTCGATGAACCGTCAAAACGGTGGCGCCACTGTTCATTTACATTTGAGCGGCTTAGTTCGAATTTGCGATGATTCTGTTTCTTCAATATCATTGTTTTTTTTTTAAAAAAAATGCAGCTTACTTCTGCATTTATGCTCTAATTCTGCTTAAATTCTCAACAGTACAATACTGGAATGAGCACAGGGAACATAAGATTAGACAAAAAAATTCTAATTATTTTTACCAAACGACAGAAATGTTTTTTTTAACATTTCCTTTAAATATATATTAAACAGATCAGTAAAACAACAAATAAACTTTAAGAAAAAATGAGATTGTATTGAATGCATCAATTGTCTCATTTTCACTGATACTACATTATGTGGTAAGCAATCTCAAAACAAATTCATCACCTGTTTTTTATGTTGTAAAGAAAAAGCTCATAAGTATTTTCAATATAATATCATTTAATATAATATAATATAATATAAAATAACAACAATAATATCAAACAGCAATCATATTTCAAGATTCATATGGATAAAATCTGAAACTCTCAAATATCTTGTACGTTGAATTCGGTCAGCATCAGCGATTGGTTTTTATATTTTATTTCATTTTTAAATTCGAAAAAAGTTGATGATTCATAGACAGTAATTGCAAATGCTTATGAATGGTTGTGCACCCGAATAAGAAATCAGCAGGAATTAGGAAATGCCTTGCATTTGAATCCCGTAGTCGCCTGAAATGAGATTATGAAAAAAGGAGTTACATGTCAGTCAGAATGAAGTTTTTAACCAATGACAATGGCAAAATTGAATGCCATAAAATTAAAGTTCATCTTTATTGCGTCGCACTTAGAAGCAACACGACTGAAAAGTGTGACGCAACAGAGATGTACTTTTATTATATTGAAGTATTGGAAGCTTCCATAATCTGCAGTAATTATACTGCTTGTATTCGTCATACTCTTTATACATAATAGATTTTGACAAAAAATCAACAAAAATTGAAAATGATTTTCTTCTGCAAAATTTGATTTTTATTTTAAAATAAATATTGGTAGAAGAACTGTGATTTTTAAATTCGAATCCGTACCAATAAATTCAAAACATTTTTTTTTTTATTCGAACTGAGCATATGGCGAGCCGAAACTGCGATGGATTACTATCGCTTGTGTAAGTCACTCACAAATGTTCAAGCAACGTTTCATGCGTCGGCTTTCTGAACGTAGTAAGTAAGTGGAACGCACGTTCTTTGTGTTAGTTTAACATGTAACGGAGATAGTGGTTGACAGAAAGACACAAACGATAGTATTCCGTCGCAGTTTCGGCTCACTATGTACACACAAAAAGAAATCTGTTTAGAATTCATTGATAGGGATTTCAACTAAAATCGCTGTTTTACTAATAATATTCATTTTAATATCAAAATCAAATTTCGCAGAAAAAAATCAACAATGGTTGATGTTTTACTCATTTTCGAATTTTTGTTGATTTTTCATCAACATCTATTTTGTGTGTGTATTATTATTGTAAAAAGCAAACCAGTCCTGAACATTGTATTGTGTTAGTTATTATTAACAATTATGTTTTCTATATGTTTAAAGTCTTTCTTCAATTTTAATAGTCATTGCAAAAATCCCCCGAAGCGATTTGAATATAACTCCATTTTGGAATGAATTATTTAATCACTACAGGAAATTAAATCAAAATTACCATTTCGGCCACGAACTTTTTTTGCAAAATTTGGAAACTCGGATGGTACTTTTCTCTTGCGAGTACTCTTCCGGGTAGGAGAAATATGTATGTTCATTTTTCGCTGGAGTGAATTTGTCACGATATGATATTGAGGCTTCTGTTCACGTCTCCTAATAGTCAAGTATTCTGGTATTGATTCGGTAGTACTATGTGCACCGCTTCTATTGTAATTCAAATATTTATTCGCGATATTTGAACTGCTATTTGTATCCATAGACCTGATGAAGTCATGAACTATTGGCCTTTTTGGAGGAAATCGATTCCAGTTCAATTTCTGTTCAGTAGAACTTTCGACAGTAGTATCTGCATCTTCGGCTAAAGATGATGTAGTAGCCTTTATACTAGACACGGAAATATGGGGCTCGTATGCAGGTGATTCAATTTCGTCGTTATCTTCCAAATATTCGATGTAAACTGCATCGGATTCATCGAAGTCTTCATTGCACAAACCACTATCAATTATATACTCGGTTGACCGTGTCACTTCATCATTGATATTCTCCAGCATGTCTTTTTCACATGTAGATGACATTGGTTCGATATTTAAAAATTGGATTTGCGGCTTAATGCTACAAATCGGAGCATCAATCTTTCTGTTGTTCAATGTGGATTTCTGCATTATATTCAATCTGCTATACGTTTTTAATGTTGAGCGGTTTATATGGAACGTACTAATCGGTGGTGATTTATCTCTGGGCTTTTGGCTGAGAATAGAACTAACATCCGGAAGTATGGGATCTATCGATAACAATGCAAATCGTCTGCTTCGCCTCGGATTTAAATTGCGTCCATCGTCGTTTTTTGATGCAGAGCACATTTTATCAATCATCAAAATGTCAGCTCTGAGTGAAAATTCCGCTGAATTTAATAGGTCTTTCGTAAGACTTTTGTAAATCTTCTTTTTCGGACGGCCTCTTTTTCTTCGCACAGTTTGACCTTTATAGCACAGTTTTGAGACTACATTCGAACATAATTCAAATAATTGTGAATAATCTTCATTCTCTTTATAGGTTTTTTCAAACCGCATTGCAGATGATGTCGTTCCAAATACAAAACAGGAATTATTTCTTGTGATTTTTGCCGGTTTACGATATAGTCCTTCTTCAACATTTTGATTCTGGTATAAAAAATCTGTTTGTAATTTATCATCACGGTAAAGGTCAGGCATTGAAGGGTATTTCCTTGCAATAGGTGCGCGATTAATAAGCGGAATCGTACGATATAGTATGCGTGATGGAAATCGAGTATACACTCTGTTGTAGGGCATAGTTTGTGACTTCAACGTTCTACTCATTGGATGCAGCTGTACTTGACAGCTATTATCTCTCTTGATTTTTTCCGCCTTCAAGTCATTTTCAATCGAGTTTTGCGATGAGGACGAAATTTCGATAGCTTGATATCCATCACCAAATTTTTCTCCATTTATTATCATTGATTTTTGTACTGGTTTTGAAGGTAATTCACGATTTTTAGTACGAAAATTTAAAATAACTGGTTTATTTTGTTTTTTAGCCGAAGAACCCAATTCCATAAGTTGGTTCCTACCGGGCAGCCTAAATTGCTCTGCTCTTCCGTCAGCTTTTTTAGAAATACTTTTGATACGAAAATCTTTCAAATCAATCATTGTTGGTTTCAGGTGGCCTGATTTTGAACTACTCCAAATAACTCGATTCTCATCTACTTTTGCTTTCGCATCACGACTATCGAAAATGTGTTTGGGTTGTTTGGATTTTTCGGTTTCTCTCTGCTTCCGAGTGGTCTTGACCGCATGCAGTGGTGTTTTTTCGTGTTTCACATCAAAACTTCTATCTATCGGGACATCACGAATTTTTTCCGTAATTTTAGTGACCACAAAATTTGGAATCGTCGAAGTGAATTGTGGTCGTTTGATGACTTTCTTATCTCGATTTTGCGGCTCTGGAAAAACTTTATTCTGCATGGTAATTGATACTGGTGCCTTTGATCGCTTATTGTATACATCTACTAGCTGAGCGGCTGCCGTCAAAAGCTTTTCATCCGAAATTTCATAAGGGAACTTCTCGCTGAAATTTTTATGAACTCTTGGTGAATCTTGCGAAACATTGCTTTGTTTCGCCTCCCTTTCATTTACGAAAGCATCATACGGAGTGAGAAATGGTAGTTCTTCATCTGAAACATACAAAAACATCGATATTAAAATGGTGTTTATTTGTTGTAAATGAGTTAATTTAACTACGATCATATATTACATAATGATGAAAAAAAAGTATTCTAAGAAGAATTGAATAAATGAATTTAGAAAATTATAAATTCGAACAGTTATTTCAACCTCCATATGTATACAAACGTGTATACGATATATTTGAAAGTCCTGTAACCATTTGAGCTGAATCTAGCTAACTGAGATCACTGATAATATTCTGTTATGATACCTTTTCGTCAAAAGGAGGATAATTATTATGTTGCAACGAACCTAACATTTCATTCATCAATTCAAAGTAATATATTGCAAGTCACATAAAAATGGAATGACTAAAGCCATTATAAAAAACAAAGAAGAATGCTTCAAAACGACTAATTTGCGTTGGCGTGGGTACCAAATCAATTGTCAAACCAAAATTGAATCGGAAATTCATCGTGTTTGTGAAAGGATAACAACTTATTCGTGCAATTCATGTTAAGTGTGCAACATAAAATATTTGTTGATTGTAGATCAAATGTACGCATTCATATGCGGACATTTTTCGAATGATTTCCTCATTCTGATGTTGATGCTAAGTTGATTGAAGACTTGTGATTGAAGCATTATGTTGATTGTTGATGTTGTTGTTTGTACTTTTGTTGATCGATGAGTTTCGTTGTTGTTGTTTATCTATTCGCTATTTGAGCGTACGCCAGCTCATAATTTGAAAAGTGCGTTCATATATACGAAACCAAATTTGTGGAGCCATAACCATATTTGTTTTAATATAAAAATAGATTCTTTATCTATATTCTAACTAGACTAAAATTTAAATAAATCAATAAATAAATACTAATACGTTAACGTAACGCTTGCTAGTTTGATCAGTAATTAAGTAAAATTTCATTTTTCGAATAAAATGAAAAAACATGACCGGAAAAATCGAAGATCATTAATTTCCCATGAGAATATCGAGATAGCAGAGTAGATAGTGTAAACCATTTGGTAAAATATTTTTCAGTGTTTCACTGTGCCTCCGAAATATTCAGAATGAATATTTTTTCTTTTCACTTTTGTATTCGTTAAGTTCAATCATTTTGTTTATCATTGCTCTACTTCACTGGTGGAATCAGACTCTCATTATTTTTGTTTTTCGTTGACACGAGCACGTTCGATGTTCAAATACTTACTGGTTTGAACCAAATTTGATATTACTTCTCTTTAACTAATTTCCTTTTTGAAGTAGTATTTATTCGCTTGAATTATGGAAATTTGGTTGGCCTATCGATGTCGATTGATTTTCCGCCGAGGAGATTTTTGCTCAGTTGAAACATTTTGTGCACGTGTTGTTCGAATTGAGCTGCGAGTTACGCGGTTTGATTTCGTTGAAGATAGCTTTTCATTTACTGAAATTGCAGCCACGGTGCTAATAACACTTTCTTCTACCATCTTTCGAGCGGCTTTCGTTCTTGGTGCTATCGGTTTTTTAACTGTGGTCGGATGCATCTTTGCATCAACTGAGCTTAATGGGTTTGGATGCATTTGTGAATGTTGTTGTTGTTGTTGTTGTTGTTGTTGTTGTTGTTGACTATTACGCTGTGTATTATCCTGGGTTCCGTCGATGCTAGTGTTTGAATAATCATTCAACAGAATTGATTTTTTCTCTTGGAAGTTTATTCGACTGTTTTGCAGTAAATTATGATAGTGCTGTGGATTCATTTGATAGTTACGTAGGTTAAACATATTTTGGATTTCAAAATTCGGGGGAAGACTATTTGGATTGCTATGTGTTGGTTGAATACTGTAAGTTGCAGCATATGGTGAATTTGAATGAAAAGTTTGATGATATTGTGTAACATTAAAGCCATTAGCAACATTATCCGTTGTGATTGCTTGCATCGATGGCGCTAAATACTGTTCTGTATCTGGGCCAACAATTCCACAGTTCATATTGTTATTGCTCACAACATTCGGTGGTGCACCTCCGCTCAATGTATTTGATTGATTTGAAGCAAGGTTCTGCTGTGATGGAATCAAATTAAACGTAGTTTCGAATTCAACATGTTGGTTGGATGGGGCACGTGCCGATCCAGATGGGGGACCCGATGCTGTATTTCCAGATCCTAATACATTGGGCGTAGGTGCATTATTTATAACCATAGCCTGCTGTGGAAGAATGTTAAATCTGACTGGAGCTATTTCTGGCGCTGGTGTCTTAAATGTGGAATATGCGCGAACCGGTAAGTATTCAACAATATTTGCGATGCTCAACATCGGTGTTGGAGGATATGATACACGTTCCATATGTGTGATTGGTTGAGTTTCATCGTTTCTATTCCGATTTGATCCAACAGACGTATTTCCACTTATTGAAGGCGGGGAGGGTAATGACGTCGTTCCAATTTCGATCTCACATTGCACTGATGGCATACTAGTTGAACATTCGGACGGCGGTTGAGAATCGGATTCTTCCTCTTTGATTAGTTGCAATGTATCACTAAACACCGGCAGTTTTCTCCTTTTTTTGAACGGCAAGGATGCATCACCTTCGTCGTTATCATCATTAGGCTCGGGTGAACAATTTGCTGAATTGATATCCTCTCCTTCGAGGAATTTACTCGCTGCATTCATTAGGCGCTTTGCTGTCCGTGTTTTTGTTTTCATTTCGATTTCAGGCTTATAGCCCATTGTTTTTAAATGATTCCCAAGTTCTTTGTATATCTGCAGCATGTATTCTGGTTTGTATTTCATTCCAAGCTCTCCTTCGCTGTTACTGGAAACCGTAGTCAAATTGTCACATGAATCAACATGGTCTTCGATTGAGCTGCGGTCACCATTCGTTGGTGCTGTTTCTGATAATGTTTCCATCAATGTTGCCTGTTCGGCTATTTTTATCTTCGTTGAATATTTCGAACTATGTTCTAAACCTAGTGGATGCACAATTGCCGATGGTAAAGATGATGACGGCCCATTTAACTTCATCGTCACATGTGAATTGTGAATGAAGTTGTTATCGCTTTCACAAAACGCTGAGGATAACGATTGTAATGGATTTGTACCGGAAGACGCGCACTCAGACAAAGGACTAATTATATCATTTAAACCTAAATCTATTTCCGTACCTGAATAGAACAATTTATACGGTTGATGTTGTAATTGCGTCTGTGTCTGCATTTGCATCTGTGCGGGATTTGACGATGCCATGTGCTGTTCACTGGTTGACTGAGAAATTGGAACTTGTTGACGTGGTTCTAATTTTGTTGGAGATCTCGGAAATGAGGCTTTGGTTTTATTTGTTGCGCATCGATTTCCGTTCAATGATGTCTTGTTGCAAGTTTTTTTGATGTATGTTTTGCGCTCCATTATGGTCGAAGGTACATTTTCGTTGTCAATGTCTGGCTTTTCAACTACTATTTTGCGCCGTGGAGTATTTTGTACACTAACTGTAGCCACATCGTGGCCACTCTCAGATGGATCGATAATTGAGATTTGTGTTGAGCGATTTGAACGATCAAGATATTGCGAAACATCTTTCGAGTCAAATGTATTTTTCGTAATAAGGTTGTTGGCTTTAATACTGTTCAAGGGCATGGAATAATCAAACTGTTTTTGTGTTGAACTTGTCATATCATGTGGATAGTCCGCTTCAGATTCATTTTCTGTGAATTGTTTATGTCGCGTTGGATGAACAACGGTAATACTCTTCTTTGTTTGAAATCGAAGAATCTTTGATTTGTTTTCTTCCGATGATTCTCTCACACTTTCTGGTGTAGATTCCTCATTTGATTCGATATTATCGTGTTTTTTATCAAAAGTAACAGTTATTTTTTTATCATCGACAACTTGAAGTCTTCGACAAGCTGTTTCCACTTCCGGTATACTATTATTATTATGAGGCAAACTATCCAACGTTGTTAATCCAAATATTGATGTCGGTTCAACTATACAAGCTACGTCTGATGGTTCATTGACCTTGTTTATCGATCGATTATTCGTTGAATCCTCATTTATTTGTACTTTTTCCATCGAATCCGAAGTAGAATGATCATTTAATTTTTGATTGTTCAGTACGACTGTCAATAATTGTTCCGCTGCCTCATCACTACATCTACTTATTCTACTAGATGTTATATCATCCGGAAGCGTTCTTTTACTCGAAATAGCACTTAATGAATTGGCTCTGACTGAATCATCATCATTTGCATTTTTTTTGACGATTCCAGGAGTAGCATGTTCATTTTGACATAATTGAATGTCGGGCTGTGTGTCATCAATGCGCGCCTCATTTGAAGACGGACACATTTCATAATTACTATTCCAATGGGTACCTACTTCTTGTGGTGATATTAAACATCCACTTTCGATGTTGGGTGAAATTGTGTGTGTGAAATTCGAACTAACTGTCACATTAGCTGGAGTGATCTATACAAGTAGAAAGTGTATGCATTAACAGAAATCTGCTATATTAATATAAACCCATATTGTGTCCACAAGAGATTGGGCGCGGACAGCATCATCTAAAGTGACTCAATCCTGGGTCTTATTATACCATTTATATATGGATTATATTGACTCAATATTGTTGAGAAAGCTCAACGTTCAATGGATCTTGATTGGTGTGAAACTTAAACTTAAAATCAGCGCATAAATTCAACTCACTTAATGCAATGCGATTGTAATACTCAGAGCTATACAAAAGAATCGCTGAGAATAAAAGTACAATTTGAAATAATCATTCTTAATTGCCAAATGTGGACGAGCTCATACGTAAAAGCGACCCTATTTATTTTGTTTTCAATTGATTGATACTTTGAAATATCACGCCACATTGACGGTGTGCAATTTTTTAATACAATATTTTTAGGCGCTACATTTAAAAATTACAATTTCTTGGGTCGTTTTTGATTATGAAATTTTCGCATCCCGCATTTGAGGGTTTTAACAAGGATATTTTTTCAAAAAGTACGTTTAGTCTAAGCAATTCATATATGAATGCCTGAAAATAATAACGACTCAAATATTTCCAACATGGAAGTCTGTAGCAAAGAAAAGATACAAGCATTGCTGAAACTGAGAATAAAACTTCTCAATATCACAACTGAAAAAAAAAAAAATCACAAGAATGAAAAATCCGAGAAGATCACATGAATATTTTTCAAGTTTCAGTTTTTCGTATTCTGTATTCAAGTTTCATTTCAATGTAACTTGAAAAGAAATTATATTTAAATGAAACTTGAAAACAGAATACGAAAAACTGAAACTTGAAAAATATTCATGTGATCTTTTCGGATGTTTCATTCTTGTGAATTTTTTTTTTCAGTTGTGATATTCCGAAGTTTTATTCTCAGTTTCAGTAATGCGTGTATCTTTTCTATGCTTCAGACTTCCATGTTGGAAAGATTTGAGTCGTTTTTTTTCTCAGGCATTCATATAATAGCTCACAAATTTTTACTTCTGGCGTCTCAAAAATTGTACAAATAATTATTTGTATGTTAACATATATCTGTATTTTACAGTTAATTCTGAATATATTTTTGACAGCTAGCTACCGTTCAAAATATATAGCTAGTGTTTTTTCTTCTGTGTTTTAAGTAAAAATGAGCCCCGGCATATGGAAATTTTCAATCATTCAGTATAATGCTGCAAAATTGTTATTGTTGGCGGTTGCAATAGTTGGCATAGGTTCTAAGCCTTAGAACATGGCGCCTCAATATCAAAAGCATAACTGATGATAGTAGGAGAGAATGCTAATCTTGCTGATTTATTTTGCAAACTACGCGCCGAAAATACCGCGGTGACGATTTTACGAGTAAGTTCAGGAAAATAAAAAATTACCACCATTTGCATTTGTATGTGGTGAAATACCAAATTACCACCTTTGATTTGATATTGTGGGTAAAATGAAATTTTGCCGACAATACCAAAACAATGAAGGTAAATTCAAAATTTGCTGTAAATAAAAAGTAAATCATGGTAATTCGTCGTTTTTCTTAATTTACTCGTCGTAATTTTCTTCGCTTCAAAACTCCATTAAGAGAATTATGAGACGAGTAAATTCAGGGTAACGACGAATATCCATGGTTTACTTTTTATTCACGGCAAATTTTGAATTCACCTACATTGTTTTGGTATTGTTGACAAAATTACATCTTACTAACAATATCAAATCAAAGGTGGCAATTTGGTATTTCACCACATACAAATGCAGATGGTGGTAATTCGTTGTTTTCCTGAAATTATTCGAATAATCGCGTCCGCGGTATTCTACGAACGAAAACTGCAAATGTATGTGAAACAAAAAACAATAAATATATAAACACACAATTAAAAGATACGTCTCACAATTAAACGGACTACTCATGTAAATATAAGAAATTTTGTGATTTCTCACACTCGCAATTTTTTATAGGTGAACTAGATTTAACATATATTACATATATTTTTGAAAATATTTCCGATTATTTGAATAAGGATAAATACCTTGGCCACTTGAGAATCATCGATAGATTTTTTATTTATGTTGCCACATTCATCTGGATCGTCTATGACAATAACATCATTAGAAACATCCGATGCATCGAGACGATCGTCCATAGTGGTTGGTTGCATTTTCGCTCTATGTATTAAATGCGTCAGCCAGGATATATAGTGGCGAGGAACATCCGCGTCTTCAAATACTTCATCTGTCAAATCAATCAAATCTGACGAGCGATGATGTATCTTAACAAATTGTACATCCGAACTAAAACGATCAATAATTTCCCTTTTAACGGCAACTAATTGAACATCGGAAGCATCTTCCTCATCGTCGCTCAACACAACAACTTCCTGAAACATAATATGAAATTGTGGTCACTTAAATCTTATTAACTCAATTTCACAGGCATCAAATCTTCTTACGCTTATTTTTCGAGTATTTCCACTAGACGTTGATGGTTCATGTACGCCAGCAACCTTATCAGATACGCCGAGAGCACGTAATAGTGGTTGTAATGAGAATTTATGATCTATCATTCGCACATAATTATCATTCATTTTCGATCCACCTTCATCAGCTGGCAAATATGGTGCGTACTTTGAGTTCATGCTATATACCCAAGTAACAATTGTTAATTAAAATATAGCCATTTCCGGGCACATAAATAGCATTAACTTAAGGCACGGATTTGACCGTGGTTTCATTCATTCGTAACGTCGGGAAAGGATGAAATTTGAGCGTCATCCAACAATGCTAAACCCGAAATTCCGCCCAATTTCGACGGTGAGCACGAGTGAAACTAAAGTCAAATGCACCTCCAAAATGAGCAAAAATGTAACTGTTTCTTCGTCAAAATCAACTAATTATATTAATGTTTTTGAGACATAGAGTTAAAGTGAGTTCATGATAAAGAAATTTAAATTTTACTTTGAATAATTATGTTTAATGTTTTTATATACAAAACAGCAATTAATGATAATAATTTTATATTCACCATAATGTCTTCCTTGGTTTTGCTTGGGTAGCAAATGCACATCGGATGTCTTCTCTATCCTCTGGAATTTCCTCGATTGCCATCCATTTTTTAAAAACTATTAGGTACTTTATGAAAACGTCATCATCGACTTCAACTGGCTCCTTTACTGTAATCTTCACCAAAAAGTGCCTGTAATGTAATTTTATTTAATATTTTATTGCAGAAAACTGACAAAAATTTAATGGATAACATTTGGATAAATATTGTATTTTATTATTGATTTATAGCTCATTGTTATTTCCATTTCATTATCCAAGCCGGAACTCCGATATAAAATAAATGTTATATCGGCTCACGGGATTGGATCAAACCTTTTACTGAATAATCATTGACGATATACAAATGAAGTTTCATAAAACATTATTGTTATCATTATTAAAATCATATTTACTTTAAAAGCAAAGTTAAAACCCCTCGATGTATGCGGCTTATGCGTTTCATATTGATGAATATATCAAGGACAGAGAAATTCTCAGAAAACTGCAAAAGAAGTGAGAGAAAATCGAGATATCAGGAACAAAATATGAATTATATCAAATAACATTCATTACACAAGTCTTGTGACAAACCTAAAGTATTTTCTACACTAAACATTCCATGATAAAATATAAATATAACAAAAAACATGTATTCGCTATGTTCCATGTGATTGAAACATTAAAAATTATTGTTTTGATTTACCTCCAAGTGTATTCTGTACACAAAATGAATCCGATTTGCGACCTCCGTATCCCATTCCGTACCAGACACAGATCCGCATAATTCCAAATCAGTGTATGCAGCTAATATTCGGGTGACCCGTAGAAAATAATCCTTTCCCTTGAAAAATTAACGGTTAGTTTTGATTTCCTCAGCAATGCCTTTCATTTGAATCAGACATCAATCTATTATTTGTTAAGAAAAAATTGCGTCTTTTTGTGTGTTTATTATGCATGCCATTTATTCCCGAATTTGCCGATATCCGATGATGAAATCACCATAGCTCAACTGAAAACAGTACTCACACCCGAATACCAGTGAAAATTTTCGGTCGGAAGATATGAACTTAGTGTTGCACATGCATTCATCCAATGTGATTGGATGTAAGAACGAAAGAAAAACGACACCGGGCAGAGAACGTAAAGTCATCACAGTAAAACACGATATCTAACAAGTATTCAGCAATTATTGGAATTGAAATAATTCCAACATTCATTTCATTATTTTCATACATTTTCGAATATGATGGAATACTGGAAGATTTTTTAAAATATGCATATGTAAAAAATATGGGAAATACTCTTGTCTGAAAATACCCTGTTGAACCACAAGAAAGCACATAAATAAGATACAAATTTGAAAACATAATAGAAATAGGTTGTCTTTTTGGAATTTTTCACCATTTTCATATCCCACTTTTCAATTGAACAATCTGTGTCCTTTGAATAAAAATGAATTTCTGAGTTTCGTCCCATACTTACCATTTCGAAGCCCTTATAAAGATGGCGGTATGAATACAGGAATTCACGCAGATATTTAGCGAGTATCATCGATAGCTTTGGGGATTTACAATATTTGTGGTAGTCCTCGATCAAGTTTCTTGAAAAAAAAAAATTAGATTGAGTTCCATTGAAGTGTAGGTTAAGGTGTTTTTCATATTTTAAATTGAAAAAATGGTAGCTTTCAAAATAAAGAGCAACAAATTCTGTATCAATTCATGGCTTCCACACGACGTTGCGATTAGTATTAAGACTTCCCGAAGAAAAAAACTCGATTATTGTTTCAGCTTGATTTTGAGCGATCGAGATTTGTTGTGTCATTCGTAAGCAAATTTTATTGAAATGCCAAGGGAAAAGAACCTTTTATTCTGTTTGTATTCTGTAAAAGGATTCAATTGTTGCTATGACATCAGCGATTTACCCGACAAAATGACACAAATCAACAAAAGAAATGAATTTTGTTTTGATTTTCGTTTAGATATCGATACAGAACGTCAAATGATGCGGTGAATTTCATCAATCGGCAGTTTTGAATGGTATTGTCGAATTCAAACAAGCGAGAATTCACAAAGCGTGTGTTGTTTGAACAAGTAAGTGTGCTTCACCGATAACGGTGCATTTTAACAGAGTCATTTATTCAATTTTTGTTTTGAGTGTTAGGATTATTTGCATAATTCGATGAACGGGATCATACATTGCTGACTCAAGATCAAGTGAATATCATCATCCGGAGATTTTCGATTGCATTGCCGAATTCAAACGAGTGAGAATTCAGAAAGGATGTGAATTTTGAATAAGTAAGATGTGCTTCTATTCATATTGATAATATTGTGTTAACGGTGAATTTCTCACAAATTTATTCATTTCGTTTGTGTTTTTAACAGGTATATTCGAAAGTGTGAACTATGCGGCAAAGAAAGAAGCCATCGAAAAATAATGCGAACAATGAAAACAACGATGATGATGAAGAGGACAATGGAATCGTTACAATCAAATTCTTAGACCTAAACATCGAAGAATATTCATCGATGATATCACCGCTAAAAGTCTGCAAGCAACGAAGATATGTTCATTAGCATCGCTTCTGTTCTTGCATAAAGTTGAGCGCGCATTTGACGAAAATAACACGGAATTCTTCAATCAAAATGGTGAAAAAGTCATACGAGATTGTTTCTTTGCTGTTCTTAAGAAAAACATCACCAAAAACTCTATGATTTTCGAATTCAGTGGTTTTGTGACAAATCTCGATGACGAACATCGTTTCGAATGACCAAACAACGATTATTTTGGAAATGCTTTCAACGATCTGATTGACACTTACAAAACGGATGTCACGACGAACTTAAATACGCATCGGAAGAAACGCTCCTACAAATATCTGGAATTGAAATTGTACGAACACAACATGAATGCTGTTTCTGATGAGGTCCAACAATTGGATAAGATCGATATCAAAAATGCTGTCAATTTAGCAGTAAATGGACGAGAAAAAAAACTGTGTCCAGATTGCCATCCAAACCATCTGGTGATGTTGCCATCGATTATCGTAACTCAGAAAGGCAAACGATTGATGAAGTTCTTGAGAGGAAACGCCGGAAAACGCAAACCAAATCAACGCAACGCAGGACCTTTACTGCCAAAGGTGATAATATATCACAAAAACTGGCTAGTAAACCCTGTGATTGGTGAAATGGAACATGTGTTCGATGGACCACCAATTGTGTTTCCGGATGAGATGGAAAGAGACGATGTTGCCACTGAACATCCAAGTGTATATAAAACTGTTTGGCAACGCGACACAGTCGCTGCAAAGTGCATTCTCATAAAAGGTATATATTAATTATATGACAATTGCGGCAATGCTCTTTTTGATTAATAAATTTGTGTTTTCAAGGACACTGTGATGTATTAGAACACTATTTGGGATTCCGATTCCGGAGACATTACAGCGACCACCGAGACCAGTCGTAAATCAGCACTAAACATCGAGCATTATAATTAATTCGAAAATTGATATTGTAACAGTTTGTTATTTCCGCTACATCTGAATTTGTGTGGTAGAGGATTTATGCCAGGAGTACGAAATTGGAGTATTTTTTTGTACGTATTCTACGCGATTGATATTCAGAGTTTGTAACAACTTCTCGAATCAGGAATGCAAAAAAAACTAGTCCATTGAAAACTTGCTATAGAAATGAATTGGGTAACAATCAAGTTTATCTTTGAGTGTTTTTTGCTTCGGGAAGTCTGAATACTAATCGCTACGTTGTGTGAATACCATCAATTGATACAGAATTTTTTCCTCTTTATTTTGAAAGCTACCACTTTTTTCTCACCAGAAACACCCTATTGTAGGTGTACATTAAATGTTTATATTGATGGTTTTAAAAAGCAATCTACCTAATGAGAGAATCCATAGCTGACAAAACTGTTTTACTTTTGATTTCGCATACACTTCCAATGCATTTCTGAATTATTTCTTCCATATCTGTGAGCCAAGGAAAAAGCTCCTGTACACATTTCTTCTTTTGCGGCAGTTTTGGAGATGGTGACCTGGCCGACACTGAAGGCTGAATCTTATCTTCTTTGACATCGGGTGAGACTAATGGTGATCGTGATATTCCATCAATTGATTGTATATTCTTATATGCACTGCAACTACTTTCACCATTTCTGCTTAAGTAGCTTGGTGCAGACTTATTTAATGCGTTGTCAGATTGATGATGACGGTTACTTGTTGTTGGTATATCCATTTCTGAGTCTGTGTAAAAACGAAAATTAATATGCTTGAATTAAGTTGCAGTTGTTTCAATATTCATGTTAATATTGTTTGAAATTGTTGATATTCTCCAAGCACCAAAACACAAACAATACATTGCGATATCGATATTATTGTTAATATTTCCGAATTGGCTACTACCTGCCCTTCACACTTGTGTCCCATTCCGTGTTCCACACATATCAGAGTCACAAACTCTGAAGTATTGATATCGATATTGAAATGTATTACCTGATATAAAACCGATAAGAAATGATTTAAATACGAAAATGCACTCAAAACAATTTTGCGTAAGGCGCTAAAAAGAGATACAATATTTCATATATGGAATGTATATTTCAATCGAAATGATCAAATCTTCAAACATAGTCAATGGGCATTGCTTGAATAGAAATCGCGTAATTTATTTGCTCTATTTTGGAAATCAAATCCAATTTTCATATGCTTCTAATTAAAATATACATCACAAGCTTGGTGTGGATTCAATGAAATTAACATTCAAACGAAACAACATGGCCGACACTATGCTCATATGAGAGTTAAGACATTTACCTATTTCCTCATAAAATTCAGTTGCTTGGGAAATATTCACTAAATTTCATCACTCATTTATTTTGATACACTTTTATTACATTGAAAAAAAAAAATTCTATTAATTACACATCTTGCTTTCGAAGAATATAAACATCATTGACGTTAGTTCTGATTGTTATGAATATTAGCTCCTTTTATTTCTTTCTTTCACTGAACGCGTTCGCCGCACGTAAACGAATTAATTTATGCGTTTGTCTTTTTTAACTGTTCCATATGTTCATGTGTATATAAAACAAACGAAGAATAATATGGCGTCGTGTAGCGATTTGACTTTTATTTTTACCTCATACACCACCATTTTAATATATTTTTGACGTTTGGCTTAAAGGTATGTTCACATAAAATGTATTTAAAATGAATCAATACGAAATTTGAGTATACCCTGAAATTGAAAGATAATTTATTATTCTTTTGATAAACGCTGAGTATTTCGATTGCGAATTGATTGAACCGATATTTAACAATTTGTAGTTCACGCACTTTTCATTCTCTTCAGCACCCACCGCAGTACTAAAATAGGCAGCTCCACTTAAAAATTATTCTGATAGTATATGCGTCCATGTGTATTTGTTATAGTACTAAAATAAATGATAGCAACTCTCTGTGAAATAAGAACTCTAAAATAAAGAATTAGAGTGAATGAATGAACGAGACTCAGTGAGTTATGACTGGAAAATATGATTACAAACAAAGCACATTTGGATGCGCCCGTATTTAGCATTTTATAAGGATTCTTTATAATTTATTGTATAATATAATGATATACTATACATACATATAGATGGATGTGCCATAAAAAGCGTATAAATGGAGCTGCCACATTTCAAATTCAGTGAATGGTTCAGACAGATGACTTGTTGTTCAGGACTTGCTGCCTTTACAGTTAATATTGATTTTAAAAAGTACTTTTTCTTAATTTTATATCATGGAAAACGAATGATTAAAATAGCCATGCGCTATTTACATAATTAGAACCGAATCCAAACAACCAGTTTGTTCTACTCCAACCTTAAGTATACCATTCTATAAATGGAGACCCTCCGAAAAAGATATGGAATAAGGATAATTTGATGTTTTTTGAAATAGGTGGAGTTTTCTAGCTGCAAATACACTATTAATGATTTTGGAAATTCGGTCCGATCCGATAAATATATTAAAGGTATAAATAAATATATTAAATTTCAGCACGAACAAAAGTATAAATACGAATATTTCACTTTAACTAATGTTCCGCATTATGTATTTTTTCATTTAGTAGCAAGATTCAGTGTATATATTGATATTTTATTTCAGCTATATTCTATTATTCATTCTGACCATTTGATTAACACACTCTTTGGAGGAATTTGAGCACCATAGAGTATTATGATAAAACAGTTTAATTCAATAAGTGCATAGTTAGATTTCTATAATGCGATATTGCATTTAATTGCTGCAGTAGCATCCATCTTTTGAATTGTCACGTATCCAGTCCAAATATTGTGTGACTCGTGTATAAACACCTAGATATCGAAGCAAACAATTAAGGAATGAAATTTCAAAAAAAAAAAAAAATAATGAGACAGTATTAAAGTACCTGGATAATTTGGTCGGGCACATCCATTGCCTGAATGATAGAAAATGAATGATTAAAATTGAGATATAAGTTTTGCAATGAATTGTTTGAAATCAAATCCATCCATTTAATTTGATTTGAAGTGTAAAGATGTCCCAATAATATTCATATCTACATTCTTGCAGGAAGTCTGAGGAAACATTTGTAGGGACTTTATTTATTTTTTATCTGATGTCTATCATTTTACTCCAACATTTTATATTTTTCCACGATTCCCTTTACATGTGCAAGTCGTACAAATATTTTCCATTGTATTTATGCGCAAAACAATTGCTATGCAAATACGACCATTCAAGTAAAGAGATGGGTATCACCCATGTCATGTTTGCAAATGCATTAGTAATTTTTTTCTAACTCATCGGCAGCCAGAACAGTATTAAAGATCGGAGAAAAAATATTAAAAATCCATTCTTTTCAAATCCCTATAAATGTTTTTTCTGATTGTGAATATATCTTCGAGACAATATATTAATACTTAATACTTAATACTGATGAGTATCGTCAATTACGACCTAGTTTTGCGAAAACGCAACATACTTTTTCTGCCAAGAGACTTTTTTATGTAATTGTTTTTGACATGATGTCTAAAGAAAAAATGTGTGCTTGGGAATTATACCGGTAAAACAGATTTTGGAACAGAAAAGTGTATTATGAAACGACTTTTTGTAAAACGCATAATGAAAAAGTAGTTTTTCGAAAGTCATTAGGAGAAATCCTAATTATTGAAGCGTTTAAAAATACACAAATGTAGATTAAGACAAGATATAAACGTCCTGTTATGTCTAACTATAAAGTTTTCCATCAGCTAAAAGATGGAAAAAATCACAATTTCAAGAGAAAATATGATTTAATATGAAAATCAAAAAGGAAACGATTTAATTCGGGATCCATTTATATTAAAAATGTTTCCTATAATTTCGGAAGAAATCATTCCGCGAAGATTTGTTCGACATATAAACCAGAGTTTCAAATATGCCTGCTACTAGCCTCACATACGTACATGTACATACGCTGGATTCTATCGTGATTCTCGGCGCGAAAACAAGTGTGTTCCCTTCAACGTTATGCACACTTGTTACCTTTTATTTTTCTCATTGGCAAGAATTTTGTGAAGGAGAATCACGGTAGCGTGCATGTATGTACGTATGCCATACACGTTTAGGAACTGAAAGTTCATCCGAAGGCAAATAGCAGGCATATTTGACACTCTGATATAAGCGTATCAGTGGATCAACGTCTACTAATAACAATTATTTAACTCATCAGAAAATAACCATCTGTTTGGAAGTGTAAGATTATTAAGATCGAATCAAATCAAATGGTTATAAAGTTACGATTCTTGTGTTCAAATAATAATAGATAAAAACGGAGTAGTACCCCAGGAAACAATGCCGACCAATTCGTATAACTTATCTTCTCTTTGGGCGATAAGTGGTCCGCCTGAATCACCCTAGAATAAATTTTATGTTAATTATATCCAAATTTTAAAAACAAAAATAAAGACCATTACTTGACACGAGTCCCTTTTCCCAATTCCCGGATAGCCAGCACATAACATGTTTGGTGTAATCATTTTTTGTGTATAGTTTGTGTTTTCAACGCAAACGCTATTTGCCATAATTGGCACTTCAACCTCTTGAAGAATACATGACGGTTTTCCATCTTCTTTCAAAGTTCCCCAACCAGTTGCAACTGCCTTTGTGCCAACATACGTTTCACCTAAATATAAAAGCCACCCTAGTGATGTAAATCTATCGAAACGTAAACTGCCCCCCGTGTGCAAATACATGAAACAGTTTTCCTACTTTCTGAATATTTTTGTCATTCAGCTATCTGCGCAGAGAAATTTTCTGATGAATAACTACAAATTTCTTCGATTTTTTTTTAAACAAATAATATTTGTTTCCGTTGAAGTAACGAGGATACCAGGATACTACCATCCCACACTTATATACAATTTTTGGTTGAACGTCGTTAATTTCAATGTTTCCCGAATACAACGTACTAAGGTTATCCCAATGCACTGAAACTATGAGCTATACCGAAGAACATATTGTGAATAAGGTCCCAGATAAACTGTCAAAACACGAAATTCACTGGATCTGCGTTTAAATATTCAAATTTAACAGAAAATCGCGGCGACGCGAATATGTATACGCTTTTACTACAGAGACGGTGGCGTGCGCAAAGGCTGCGCATGCATACTCGTTTTAGTACGCAATATCTCACAGCCGCCGATAGGGAAATCGCTTCAGCAATGTTTAACTTCCGTACATAGAACATTGTTAAAAATTGAGCCAAACATTGAGATCTAAACTTTTACATTCGAATTTTTGTGAGTTTGTGCGGATTACTGCGAGTATCTAAAAATATCGCAAAAGAAAGTCAAACTGTGGAAAATATGATCTAACTCGTCAATTTCGCACAAAATCAAAGAGTATTTTCGTATTTTTGTCTCCTGGCGAGATTTTGGCAGACCATCTATAGTCAAAATATTTGCACACGGGATGGTTTAAGGAATGCGTATACTTTTTGTCGTCGGCAAACAGATGGGCCGAATAAAATCGGTGATTGGTACGCGGTCGTTAAGTCGCAAAAGAGCCACGTCGTTATCAAAGTTCGAGAAACTGAATGGCTGAGAAATGGCGCGAAGAACAAAACGTGTTTCTGGCCGTGTTTTGTCGTCACAACGATCATGTTCCCCGAAGGTTACTTTGATCATAAACCACATGAAACTGCAAATGAGAGAAGGAGATTTTAAAACTATTCAGGATAAATTCCTCATAATCTGCTCAGAAAGAACAAGTAAATTGCTTTTGTGCATCTTAACTTCAACGATTGCGTTGTTTGGAAGCCGAAACTTCAATATGTAAATACACAGCCGTGCAAAAGTTTGTGACGACTAAATTTTTTTAGTGTGAATTTGAATTGTTGAACCATCAGGCATTTTTTGATCAATAGCTACAGATTGCTTATTCAAAGCCGGTTACAATATCTCGTTTGAATTTTACTCTACTGAATTTTCAAATTCCAAAAAATATCAACTTACATTAAAAACATGTGGTGGGCCCAATCTTTTGCACAAGAGTGTTATGTATGTACATATATTTATTTATAGTCTTTAAACCAATAAATACCCAAAACCGGATAAGAATACAAATCAAAACAAGCATTTTTGAAGTAAAAGGCCTTGAAAATGTTAGCGGATGACTTAAAAATAAGCTATCTAAAACAATAATAAAGCGAAACAACCAATAATACGGAGGAAGAATAACATATTTTCTTTTCGTTTCAGCACTCTTGCAGTCATTGGCATGGCAATGATAAAGACAAGATGTATTAGAATCAGAACTTTTATGGAATTTTATACGAAGTAGATGAAGTCATTGTGTATTTAAGTTCTCATTATTCTTTGAGCTGTAAAATCACAAAATGGAGCATCAATTCTTAATCGAACTCTTCTATCGGAACACCATTTGAATTCTGCAAATAATATGATTATTATGCGGAAGAATCAATTTCATCTCTCCACATAAATATTTAAATAATTGTTGATCCGCAAGAGTAGGATCAGCAGATGACGCAATATTGAACTATTAATTTTGCATCGATCGATTCTCTTCGTTATGTTTCACAGATTGTCAAATTCAATTTGAATTGTTCAGAAGTTGTGCCTATAGTATTTTAGATATTTTTAGTATAAATAAAATAAAATAAAATAAAACAAAGAAGCCTGTAAACTGGCGTTTTAGCTCGGACTTTAACCCTTTTCTTCATTCGGCATATTTCTATTTTGACTCTAATTTTAAACGTGACAAAATGGAAAGACGAACAGAAATGTTGATAATACACGGAAAGACAGAATGTTGGAACGATTCTAAGTGTTATTTCAAATCCCGAAGTATTATAAAAAAAATGTTCCATTTGGATGCTGAATTATTTGACCAATTGAATTAAAATGCCGTGTGCAAGAGTATGCGACTATTTATAAGAGAAAAGAATAAAGATGGCTGTGCTTTTTTTTTGTTTTAAATGATCAAATAATGAAAAAGAATCATTTTAAATACCTTTAATACCGTAAATATTTTGCTAAAGCTTTTGAATCAACCAGTGAATGTGCTGTAGAAACAATGTATTAAAATCAATTCTGCCTCATAAAAGCGAAACACACTCTTTGCTTTGCATTCGCACACGCATACAAATAAACTTTATTCACAGACACGTTAGTATCATCCCAGTACCGCAACTTATATGTGTGGTGCTGTTAGACGACACAAATCGGGATAATTGGTGAATGGTTTTTTAGAAGATTGTGCCAAGACAATAACCAAACATAACGTCATCAACATTTTAGCTTAGTATTCATTAAAATTGATATAATATTTATTGAAATAAAACGTCAAAAATGTTTTCCGAGCCAATTGGTTTCTGCTTCGTTATTAATATCAATCTTAAGCCGGCGAATATGGCAACCAATCTTTTTTGACTTGAAATTTATAGTATTAACACATTACCATAACATGAGAATCGATTTTAATAGTAAATTATAGTTAATAACGTTAATATTATATATTATACTATCAATACATGGCAAAAAGTAAATTTGTAGATCTATACCTCATCGTGATGATTATTTTTTTGCTTTTGGTTTGCAGGTCAGTGAACCAATGAATTAACATAAAAAAATGCATAAAGTTTACTTGCCAAACGTGCTTAACTTTGGGAATTTGAACAGTGAAAATGTGTGTATTTCCGTTCGAATGTACCAATACCATTAATTTTGAATACACAGTCAAAATGGGAAATCAATTTTAAAATGAAGAGCCACTTGACCATTTTGCAAGTGAATAAGACGATCAGAGAGTCTATGAATACATACCCTTTAACGCAATGGGCAGCAGTCAAAACATATCGGTCGTTTATTAATGCTGCACCGCAATAGAATCGATTGAAGTACGAGAGTCTAGCCATCCACGGGAACTCATTAACACTAGCTGCATCGCCACTGGAAAGTTTATCGACGCACGATTTCTCAATCACAATAACTTGATCATTTATAAAAGCGACTTCAATTACTCACCCAACGATTCTCGATCCATCATTTCTTACTCCACAACCTGAAAATCAAGAATCACGATACAATGATCTAATTGATACGTTGAGATGTTTCCGTAATAAATTTAAAATACTTACTGCATTTGCACGGGCTAGCGGGTGTGTCGTGTGATGGTGCACGACTATTATCACTCATGCTGCTGAAAAGGAATTTTTCGGAATCCTTTTTCAATGGGAATGTAACTAATGCTTTCTTCGCATTATTTGTTTTATACACTCCTTTGCCATTTGACTGTGAATATGCACAGATTTGTGATACAAATACAAATGCATTGGCTAATATAAAAAAAAGTTCTATATGTTTTGCTCGCATTTCGAAAAAATTTTGTGATTTTTATTGTGATGCACTTATTCAATTGATTTGTCCAACAAAAGCGAATGATTGTTGGGAAAATAGAAATTTTATCATGGAATACTGAGAGAACCGAAATAAAATGTCATTTAAACCAAGTGTGTTCCATTAAATAACAAATGAATATTTTATTCGAAATACAATATGATCATATGCACATGCACTTGTTGCCTGTCAATTTGCCAATTAAATATCTTATCATCCGTTCATTTATCTACGTTATTTACGAAATAATTCATCACCTATTTCAATACAGTTTTATGTAGAATTTCTTTTTTCTAATAAATATATGTCCATAAGAAATGTCTTAAATTTGATGATCAACACTAGATCTAATAATGTCATTAAATGTTTGTATATTCTGGACTCGTTATTCAACGTCATGAACGACAGTCGGAAAGGCCACTGATCGCTGTTTGAATCAACAGCATGCAGGTTACCTGGGCTTTATGTGTAAATATGTGTCTACGCTAGAAGTTGTCCATGTATGTATGTACGTATAAGATCATGAAAAAGACGAAAACGGCATCGAAGATGACAGCAACAACGAAAACATGTATATAGAATATTTTACTGTCGCTGCAAAGTTGAATGAATTGATCATGACTTAAGAAAGTATTTTTGGGGTATGTTTATCATCATACAAAGGAAACAAGTCGAAATCCGAGAATTCATTGAGGAGAAAATAAACGACTGGAAGCAAATGAAAAGAAAACAAAGTCACAAGAAAAATCTAACGAATAAGAATGGAGACACAGAATCAATATGTTCCAATACATGCTGCGTCTTTGCGAAATCTCATTTTCATTATGCGTTTTTGTCACGTATCCACTCATGTGACACTCCTGCTTGAACGATTCCCTCCATTTGATTCTAATCCCGATGGATAAAAATAAATAAAAGAGATTTTTGCATGTTCATATTTTAAAATGGGTCCATTTTTCTGAACGCTTCATATACAAATGCTTAGTTTTAACAATTATCAATGATCCAAAAAATGGGGTAAATGAAATATTACATTATTTTAGTTGAAATTCGAGATATGGGTGCCCCATTAATACAGAAGTGAAATATCAACATATCCTAATACTCAATACTGATGAAGGAGCTATCAAGTACGTATTAAGTTTCAATCTTGTGTATCAAGTATTATACAAGCGAACGATGCTTTGTATCTTCTCCTATGTAAAGGGGTGGTGAATGCCGTTGGACCGCGCCATCTCTACCTAAACGGTTGTAATTGTCTGTATATTAATGTTAATGCTGATTTATATTCATTTTGAAAGGTATTGAATAATTCAGATATACAAATGTTTACAGCAAATAACAAATATTTAAATAGCCATATTTAATGTTTTTAGAAATAAAACATTTGTAAATATTTAATCAACAGCTTCTCGCCAGACATATTGTAAACATTCTCCTTCCCCTTCATCAAACAATGACGAATGACAGCAAAGATCGGGCTAATCCAAATATATTCATGTTTGTTACTATCACCTGTATGAATATTGAAAAGTGTAGTCTTGAGATAGCTTGGAATGAAAATGGGGCTTATTTCATCGATTTAAAATAAGTTTTACTTCCCTTACACTAATTTGAATGTGGTTTACTTCCCTTCGCGTGCTACTGTGACTGCGTGCCAATTGATCGAGTTTGTTCATCCACGATTATTCACAGTGAACAGCAGAGAATGGGTTGCGGTTGTCTGTACGACAACGAAAAAGACAACAGGACAACGAACAATGCGGTTGTCCGTTCTCTCCGACATGAGACGAAAAGACGCACACACAAACCAACGCTTGCAAGCGACTATGTCATACGGAAAGGACAACCTCATAACGGTGGTCTTGTTGTTGTACAACAATGACCATGCGTAATGTTGTACTACCTTTCGGTATTCACTATTGAACAGGCACTCAATGTGCGTGCATATTGAAACGTTCTCTTGCTCTGAGTGTACGTTACTCAATCATGATATTTGAGCGGCTTTGATTGGAGAGAGGAGATTTTGTTTTTTACAAGATCTAAAACATTTTCCAATGCACTCATCTCTTACATGTTTTTAATAAGGCATAAATCACGAAAATCTGGACGCTTCACTTTTCTCAATAATATTGTCAACGTCCAGTTGTTGGATCGATAAAATAAGCTCCATTTTTATTTCCAGCCTATATAAGAATCAATATATTTTGAAATGATCTGAAAAAAAATTCTCCACGGCCCCAAAAATCTAATGAATTGAAACGAAAGATGAATTGTTCCACCAAAATAAAATACATAATTTAACGATATAAATTGCATTTGTTTTTTACGAAAGCAAATTTGTTGATTTTTTCATGACAAGTTTCATTGTGATACATTTTTTTTACAATAGAAACAAATCAATGCAAAGTTCTTATCAACCGTTACAAATACAACCCCCATCTACATTGGCACGAACCCATGACATGTATCTCGAAACTCGCGTATACACTCCGGGATAACTAAAGAATGAAAATATTCAGTGAGCATAATAAGTTTTGAATAAGCGTTTTAAATATTATACCCAGCTCTTCCACATCCAACTCCCCAGCTTACTATACCAACAACTTCATATCTATCACTGTTATATACGATAAGCGGTCCGCCAGAATCACCCTACAGAAAATATATATTCGAGCAGAATTATTAAGCTAAATCAATTTAGTTATATGGGAATTTCAAATATATTGACTGAACAGAATGAAACAAATAAATTTTACTTGACATGAATCTTGTTTCCCCTTTCCCGCACAAACCATATTCGGGGTAATCCTAGTTGATCGATATTTCATATTACGACATTGATTCAATGTTAGAATAGGAACTTCAACATGTTGTACGACACTAGGTATAGCCCCGCCTTCTGAAGTTCTTCCTGCAACAAAAAAATACTTAAACAAATAACAATTGTTGATTAAAATAAAGCCGTTTCCGGACATATATTCAGAGTTATATTATAGGGTGGATTTGACCATAGTTCCACCAATTTTTGTCGTCGAAATAAAATGAAATTCTGGTTTCATACAACTTTATGACGTCAGTTTGTCTTTACATTGGTGGCATACTGTTGGTAATAGAACTCAAATGCGTTATCCATCTGATAGCGGCCTCTCGAAGTGATCCTCGGGGACTAAATTATCCCTCATCACTCGAAATTCAAGTGGACTTTTGGCTAATTCTGGATGATCGGTGTTTTCATTTGTCACAGATGTGAAACCCTTTCCTTTTCTATTGTTAAAATCACCAGCATCCGGTCGCAATTATTTTTAAGAGCATTTACAGCGTAAATGACTTGAAAGCATCTATTGTGGAAAATGCTGATGATTACACTTTCAAAGACTAGTTCAAAAAAGGAATTCGATGATAATATGATGGTTCTTATATTAAATTATTAAATATCTCAAATCAGAAAATGAAAAATACAAAATAAAGTTGAGCACCAGAATACAAAAAATAATCCTGATAAATTGACATAACATTCGTTGTAATCGAATTAATTCTCGATTGACCAATATGTCGATCCGTCGATACATAAAAAAATATTCGAAGTCTGTACAAATATGCCGCATTTCTATATCCGACAATATATCAGAAAAAAAATCTAAGTCCGAACAAATAAAACGAATTTCTATATCCGTCGATACATCCAAAAAAATCTAAGTCGGAACAAATATCCCAAATGTATATATTCGATGATACATCACGTAATTTTCTAAGTCTGAACAAATTTGACGAATTTCTATAACCGTCATATATGAAAACAATCTGTGTTCAGGAATCGAAGACATGACAAGTAAAAAATTCCTAGTCAAATAATTTTCTAAGTCTGAACAAATATCCCAAATTTCTATATCCGTCGATATATAAAAAAAATCTAAGTCTGAACAAATATCACAAATATCTATATCCGTCGATATATAAGAAAAAACATAGTCTGAACAAATTTGCCGGATTTCTATATTCGGTGAAACATCAAATAATTTTCTAAGTCTGAACAAATATCCCAAATATCTATATCCGTCGATATAACAGTTTGGTAGATAAGTCTCTGTCCTAACTAAGAAAAAAACATGTTCTTGGCAAAATTCATTTTATATTATTCAACATAGTTGCCTTCGAGGGCGATACAGCGATTATAGCGATCTTCCAACTTTTCGATACCATTTTTATAGTACTCTTTCGGTTTTGCCTCAAAATAGGCCTCCGTTTCGGCAATCACTTCATCATCGGTCTTAAATTTCTTGCCAGCGAGCATTCTCTTGAGGTCTGCGAACAGAAAATAGTCGCTGGGGGCCAAATCTGGGGAATACGGTGGGTGGGGAAGCAATTCGAAGCCCAATTCATGCAATTTTGCCATCGTTTTCATTGATTTGAGACGCGGTGTTTTTGATCGATTGTGAGCTCACGCGGCACCCACTTTGCACAGAGCTTCCGCATGTCCAAATACTCGTGAATAATATTATGTACACGTTCCTTTGATATTTTCAGAGTGTCAGCTATCTCGCTCAACTTCACTTTACGGTCATTCAAAATTATTTTGTGGATTTTTTTTGACGTTTTCTGGTGTAACCACCTCTTTTGGGCGTCCACTGCGTTGTGCATCGTCTGTGTCTGCACGACCACGTTTAAATTCACGAAACCAATATTTTATAGTTGATTCTTCTGGTGCAGAGTCCGGGTAACATTTATCAAGCCATTGTTTGGTTTGCACAGTATTTTTTCCCATCAAAAAGCAGTGATGAATCAACACACGAAATTCGTTTTTATCCATGTTTTTTTCAATAACAAAAGTGGCTTCACTCAAAACGCAATAACTCACGAACTAATCGTCCGATTGCTGTCAAATACTAACTGAAAACCATATGGATTTAATACTACTAACGCTATCTATATGTCAGGACAAAGACTTATCTTCCGATCTGTTATAAGAAAAAACATAGTCTGAACAAATTTGCCGGATTTCTATATTCGGTGAAACATCACATAATTTTCTAAGTCTGAACAAATATCCCATATTTCTATATCCGTCGATATATAAAAAAAAACATAAATCAAAGTTTGTTCGTGTTCATTACTGCAAAGTGTTGGTAAAAAAAAGTCGCCGATGACTCAAACAAGCGCGTTCTCATTTTCTTGTTGGAATTTTTTGGTGTTTTTCACGGTGAAATTAACATTGTAAAAGAATCGTTTATTAAAAATACAATAGTTTGCCTAATTAAATTCACGGATTTCAATAATTACATTCAATTCGAAAATGTCGTGTTGCCACATAACCTCACTGTGCTAAATCGAGTCGGAAACAAATCGCGAGTTAAATCTTCGATTAATTTTGCTTCGCTAATCGATATTAAAGTCAAAAATGAATGCGAGTCAAGTGTTGCTTGCTCACTCGAGCAAAATTTGTGCATTTTCGATTCTTCATATGAACCACTTGGGCATATTACTCCGGTTGCTGACGTGTTGGTGCATCATGCGCCTATCATTAGGCAGCTTGTGGTCTCTGTTCGTGATTGTATGCTGAATTTCGATGCTATTCTTGCGAGTGTGAATGTTTCACTAAACATCGATGATGTACATTTAGTAAAACGCAGTAAATGTCCGAGAAAAATAAAATCCGTGAATGTTTTTAATCAATTCAAGGGTGACTTCAACTTTGTCAGTGTCAATGCTCAAGGCTTGCTTGATGCTTGTCATCTTGATGAATTGAAGGCACTTTTGAATGACAATTCTAATATTAATTTGATCGCGGTTTCTGAGACATGGCTTCGCCATTCAAATACAAATAAATCCATCGATGTTCACGGTTACAAAATCATTCGTTCTGATCGCAAATCGAAGTCTGGTGATCGAAATAAGGGTGGTGGCGTTGCGTTTTATGTTTTGAAGAATCTCAAATCTAAAGTGATTTTAAATTCGTCTAAGGATAATGCTCAAATCGAAAATGTGGAATTCCTTTTTGTTGAAATTTTTACTCTAATTCTAAAATTGTTTTTGGTGTTGTTTACCGTGCAACGCGATGCAATGCCGAAAACACGCGCAAACTCTTTGAATTAATTGACGCAACTTTTGCACACGAACAAAACGTGATCATCTGTGGCGATTTCAATATTAGTTTAATAAATAAATTGAATCTAGCTCCCGTTCTAAATACAAACTTCGCGTTAAATTTTGATTTAGTTAACGACATTTGCCCTGTGCATTGCTGGCCAGGAAAAATGCCGTCTAAGATTGATTTAATTTTCAAGAATAACCTCGCGCGCGTCAAATTTTTCGGGCATTTTCGATCGGGAATCTCATTTCATGATCTGCTATTGTGCTCATACAATATCAGGACTGATAAAATTGATAAAAATATTATCTTAACAATACACCGCCAAAGACTGGCTGTTTTTATTCATTATTGATTAATTACATATCTGACAGGGAAAAGGTAAGGGTCATTAATCGATTATATCGGATCTCACCACCATTAAAACCTGTATCTTTTCTTTTAGAAAAATCCATTCAAACATTGCAAGGTTGGATGATTATAAATACAATTTGTATAAATATTACATTCGATAACTATGCTAAAAATATCACATAATCACAATATCACAATATTAACAATGCTAATGAAATTTAAAAAGAAATGGTTTAATTACAATCATTGGATTTGTTGTTGTTTCAACCTAAGATTCAATTTATCACAGGCAACTAATTGAGATTTAAAATTTGCACGAGAAGCAGGTTCTTTAAACAGTTCATCAATGAAGTTTGCAAGTTTACACATCTAATTTATTGGTGCCGTATGTTCATTAATAAGTAATAGATCTATTATTCTAAAAGTTTCCACCGACGATTCACGAAGATTGAATGGGTTTGAATGAAGCGCAATATCGTTTTTTATCTGTGAGCATGGGATAATGTCGTTCAATACGTCGTAGAAAAACAGCAAAGCTGCATTGATACGCCTCCTTTCAAGTTTCATCATTTTCAAATTTTCCAGTCTACATTCATACGAAGAAATATGATAGTTGTTTTCGGCAGATGGATATTCTCTCAATGCAAATATTGTAAATTGCTTTTGCACCGATTCAATTAAGTCTATCGATATCGAATGATATGGTAACCATACGACACAACAGTATTCAAGCAATGATTGAATTAGAGTGTTATATAAAGTCTTGAGCGTATTCAGATTTCTTATGTCAAAGCAAAAGCGTTTGATAAATCCAAGTGTAGATTTTGCTTTAGACACGATCATATTTATGTGGTTATTAAAATTCAGTTTCGAATCCACAATCACACCAAGGTCCTTTTGCTCTTTAACTCTCTCAAACACGTGATCCCCATAATGGTAATTTCCAATAAAGATGTTCGATTGTTGTTTGTTGGTAATTGACATCACTGAACACTTGTTTAAGTTTAGGTGTAAATCGTTTGCGATACACCATTGCCTCAATTTATCGATAGCACGTTAAAGCTTCAATGTGTCCATAGCGGAATTGATTGCAGCTGCAATTTTAAGATCATCAGCAAACAAAGATATAAACACATCAATACCCAATTCCTCAACTATGTCGTTGATAAATAGTAAAAAAAGTGTAGGTCCCAAGTGACTTCCCTGAGGCACACCCGAGTTCACTGTGAATTCCCCGGAACTTCTACCATTGTAGTATACAAATTGACGACGGTCGCGAAGATATGATTTGATCCAATAGATGAGGTTACTAGGTATATTATATCTGTTTAACTTTGAAATCAATATATCATGATTGACTTTATCAAAGGCCTTTGCAAAATCTGTGTACAGCACATCTACATGTCGTCGATTTTTAAACACAAAGTGAGTAAAATCCATAAGATTGGTCACTGTTGAACGCCTTTTATAGAATCCATGTTGTTTCGGTGATATTCTATTTGCAACCATATCAGTCAGTTTAATATTCACGAGTTTCTCAAAGAATTTAGCTATAGTTGGTAGTTTAGCTATACAGCGATAGTTTTCAACATTTGATCTAGATCCCTTTTTAAAGATTGGATTCACGCTATAACTCTTCCACTGAGAAGGAAACAATCCGAGAGTTAGTGATTCGTTGAATATGATGTGAAGTGGAGTGCACAAAAAGGCTGCACAATTTTTCAGCAATAATGGATGAAAACCATCAGGTCCCGTTCCCTTCGATATATCAATTTTCATAAGCTCGTTCAATACAAATGCTTCTTCCAACAGGAATAAATCATTAGTTCCTCCAATGGTGGTAACTCGATTGGGTTGTAAGCTATTCCTATTAAATTCAAAATTTTTGTTGAAAAATTTTGCAAAAAGATCAGCTTGAACTTGAATATTAGTCGTTGATGTATCACCATAATGAAGAATTTTCGGTATATTATCAGTTTTCCTCCTGGAATTAATAATACGCCAGAATGATTTTGAGTCTGATCTAACAGTAGAAGCCATATTATTGATGTAGTCATCGTAGAGTTTGTTTATCATCAGTGGTCGTAATTACAGGGATCTCAATGCAAACGAGTTGGATGGTGGCATTGAGACCTTGGATTAGAATCTTGAGCGTCATCAAAATGTTGATGATATGGTCTCAGCATTGAATGACAATATTCTAAATCTACTTGACCGCTTCGCCCCTATCAAATCGCGTCGCGTTCGACATGCTCCCAAGCGCTGGTTTAATAATGACATTGAACAAGCCTTGGATGAAAGAAAAACTGCTTATGAGAATTGAAAAAAAAGCAACTCCCATGATGCAGCTACTAATCAACATTTGCTTGACATTCATAAGGAAAAATCCAGGAAGGTCAAGCCGACGAATTACATTAGCAAAAAGAAGTCAACGGTCGAGAGTTTCATTAACGCCGACTCTGTTCGTTCGAAATGGAGTGTTATTGAATCGCTCGGCTGTTGCAAATCTAGTAAGGATTATTGGACAAATTCCATCAATTTATTTGATTGGAATTGTATTGTATTGCCTCTGTAAAATCTAGTAAGGATGATAGGAATGATTCTGAAATCCTTAATGATTTCAATCTGGATGACATCAGTGGTTTTTTCGCTTCAATTCATACCTCTGACGGGGCAGGTCTGGGCAATTTATCTCTTCCAACCAATATCATTTCCACTTTTTCGTTTAATGAAATAACCATTGAACAATTTAATTGAATGCCTGAGAAAAAACACGACTCAAATCTTTCCAACATGGAAGTCTGAAGCATAGAAAAGATACACGCATTACTGAAACTGAGAATAAAACTTTGGAATATCACAACTGAAAAAAAAAATTCACAAGAATGGAACATCCCAGAAGACCACATGAATATTTTTCAAGTTTCAGTTTTTCGTATTCTGTATATATAAAGGGTGATTTTTTAGCGACTTTCTTTTTGGCAGCACTGTTTTTCACAGATCACGGTTAAGAGAGTGTATCGTGCGAAAAATTGTGTTCAGTGACGAGGCTCATTGCTGGTTGAATGGGTACGTCAATAAGCAAAATTGCCGTATTTTGAGTGAAGAGCAGCCAGAGGCAATTCAGGAGCTACCAATGCATCCCGAAAAATGCACTGTTTGGTGCGGTTTATGGGCAGGCGGCATCATTGGGCCGTACTTCTTCAAAGACGATGAAGGCCGCAACGTTACCGTGAATGGTGAGCGCTATCGTGCGATGATTCGAAACTTTTTCTTGTCCAAAATGGAAGAATTGGACATGCCTGACATGTGGTTTCAACAAGATGGTGCCACATGCCACACGGCACGCGAAACAATGGCCCAATTAAGAGCTGCCTTCGGTGAACAGTTTATTTTATATATAATGAAACTTGACATTTCAATGTGACATCTTTGCAAGTCACATTGAAATGTCAACAACAACAACAACAACAAACATTTATAGACCGTTATTGCCGTTCAGCGTCTGGTATGTTTTACGAAACAAATTGCCTCATATACCCCTGACATTACCTCTCCACAAACCCCGATCGAGAGCCAAGTTTTGAGTTTCAACACACCATTCATATCCCCTCGCATTCAAATCATATTTAACCGAATCTAAATAACGTCGACGTGATCTACCCCTACCTCTCGGCCCATTAGCTTCGGCGAACAGAATCCGCTTCGGTAATCGTTCTTCTCCCATGCGTTTAACTTGACCAAACCATCTCAGTCTAGATTTTCTTGCTTCGTCTCCGACCGAGTCGACGTTTAAATCCCCCCGAATCGTCTAATTTTGGATTCTGTTTTCCCACTGATCGCGGCGCGAGACTCCCGAAACCATTCTCAACACTTTCATATCAGACACTTCCAAATCATGAATCAAATTCTCAGAATCAACCCAGCTCTCGATACCATATAGAATAGTTGGCCTGAAGATTGCCCCGTGAATCAACATCTTTGTTTCTGTACTCAATCCACGTTTATTAAAAACGTGTGATCTAAGTTGTGCTACTACCTTATTTCCATTAACCCTACGCTGTTCAAACTCTTTATTAAACTTGCCATCTACCGAAAAGATGCAACCCAAATATTTGAATTGGAAAACTCGTTCCAAAAAGTTGCCATTCAATGTGCAATGAATTGGCTTTCGAGTTTTGTCCACATGCATAACTTGAGTTTTTGTGCCACTAATGGTCATTCCGAAGTTCGTACAAGCCTCTTCCAAATCTTTGATACTATTTTGCAACTCCCTTTCAGAATTGCCAAACAGTACCAGGTCATCTTCGTAAGCCAATGCAGAGATAATATTGCCCCCCAAAGCTACTCTACCTCTTAAATTGGCTGACTTGATCAGCTTGTCCATATAAATAATGAATAGAAGAGGTGAAATTGTACAAGCCTGTCGCAGACCATTACGCACTTCAAACCATTCACTCAAATCTCCATCCACTCTCACTGCTGCTTTACTGTTTGCGTACAAACTTTTAATTGCATTGAGAAGATATCCATTCACACCATATTCGGACAAGACGGACCACAACTTAGATCTGGGAATGCAGTCATATGCTCTCTGCAAATCTACGAAACAGAAGAACAGTTCCCTATTTCTTTCAAGGAATTTCTCCATTAGTTGTCTCATGCAAAAAAAATTATCTTGACAACCGCGCATTGGGCGAAAATCCGATTGATTTTCATCCAAGAGCGTTTCGACAATAGCTCTTGTTCTCTTTTCCAAAATTGCACTATATACTTGACCGACAACGCTCAATAGAGAAATTCCTCGATAGTTGTTGCAGTCTCTATTACGGCCTTTCTTATGAAGTGGCGAAATGACTGCGCCACCCCACTCTTCAGGGACAACAGAGGAGCACCAAGCTAAATTGAAGATACGATACATACAACCAGCGAACACCTATTAAATCACTACTAATCAGATATTCATTCCGAATCTCATCCACACCCGCAGCCTTACCCCAACCCAACTTATTAATTGCACTCTGAATTTCATCGATGCCAATCTCTTCCAAATTCTCTTCACTCATATTTAAATTCACATTCTCATTCACCAAATCCGCATTTTCTACGTTCAGCAATTCATCAAAATATTCCTTCCATCGTTTCAACACATTCTTTCTGCCCATCACTACATTGCCCAAGTTGTCCAAAACAGCTCCAGGAGCATGTTTCTTGCCTCCGTTCCTAATGTTCATAACCCTTGAACAGAGTACCTTATTCATCTGTTGTCCAGCAACTTCTAGATCCTGACCAAACTTCACCCATTCTCTTTCTTTTGCTCCTTTTACCATCATTATTGCCACGCTTTTGTTCCCTATACGATAACAGATTTTCGTCAGTTCTGTTCTGCAACCAGCGGATCCATCTCATTTTTTTTTTTTTTTTTTCTTTCACAGCAATTCTAATATCTTCATTCCACCATTCAGTCTTCTTTCTCCCATTCTTGACTACAAACATGCCACAACACTCTTTTGCTACTTCTACAATCACTTCCTTGAACAAATTCCATTCATACTCAATATCAGACGCTTCTTTCACTTCGACTTGCGCAAATGTTTTCCCTAATTTTGCTGAAAACTCTGTCGCTTCATTTACATCACGCAATCTTTCCACTTTCACTCTTTTTGTTGACTTCTGATAGCTTCTTAAGCCGCTCTTGCTAATGCACAGTTTGCTGGCTACCAAGTAGTGATCAGAGTCTAGACCAAAACTTCTATACACTCTTGTATTTAAAACTGTTTTGCGCAAGCTTGCCTCAACGATAATGTAATCGAGAAGAGATTTCTGATTCTGACCAGGATTTTCCCACGAATACACATGAATTTTCTTGTGCTTGAAAAATGAATTAGTTATAACTAAATCCGAGCTCTGGCACAAATCGAGTAATCTCTTCCCATTACCATTCGCGGCAGACCCTTCATCAAAATTTCCCAGTACAGCGGAAAAATTTGGATCATTTCTACCCACTCTCGCATTAAAATCGCCTAATAGAATCACTCTTTCACTGCCCTCATCAGATCGATCTCATCAGATCGATGTAGAAATTGTTCAAACGGTCCGAATCTGCCCCTTCACATGGCGAATAAACACTCACAAATCTATAAGCCGCCCTCCCAATTTTAATCGAGATCCACATTAATCTTTCATTGACGAATCTATGACTGACTTACTTTACATTCTGGCAAACACAAATTGTCACTTTCAAATATTTTGCTGCTACACGCACTGCGAATTGAATTTACCAAATTCAATGAAGTTTGTTGTCATTTCACTTATTATATAGAAAGTTAATTGAAATTATTCTTTAGTGCCCCATGTTTTGGCTAATAAAAACCGGTCCAAAAATTGTATCGAGTTTTTGTATCCCATTTATACCGGTACATCATACCGTCTTTTGTACCGTCGTGATACCTGCCCTACTGACAATTTGTTTGGAAAATTTCTTGGTACAACATTAAGAAAAATGGTTGGAATTCCAAAAAAATTTCATATGAAAAAGTGGCGTTTTTGTTCCGAATTCCAAATATGTTTGGTACACTTTCCGATATACCAAGTAAAATTCCAAATGTTTGACAGATTAAGCTGTTGAACCTTCGGAGTTCGGTACAATAACGCCAAATTTTCCTATGAAAAACATTTGGAATTCCAACCTTTTTTCCGAATGTTATACCAAAATATTTCCCGAACAAATTGTCAGTAGGTTGGTGAAATATATCATAAAATTAACACACAAACAATATTAAAGTTGATTCATAGTCATTTGTTCTTAACCGTCACAAATGGACTTGATTCGGGTGAACCTTATAATTGGACGACCTTTTTCAACGGTAAGATTGTTTCAAACTACGGTCAAATGCACCTTTAATATGTGTAAAAATGTTTCACAATTGATTGGAATATGAAGTGTTTCATAAATGTTCGCTGGAAAACTACACAATAAATAACTTGGATTTAGTTTTTTTTTCACTTATAGAGAAATACTCACCCCAACCAACAGCAATGCCTATCTTCCCCGATGGGTCGTAGTCATCCGCGGGCAAACAGACTGGCATTATATTTTTCGAATATGTGATTGGTTTTCGAAGTTTTAACAATGCAATATCGTGATTATAAGTATTTGCGTCGAAATATCGATGTTTGATTACGGCACTTACAGCTCGCATTTTTGCATCAGCATCATTAATCACTGATTGATCGTGATCACCTAAAATTACGCGGATTTTTGAACGTTTCAATCGTCTGACACAGTGGGCAGCTGTCAACACATATTGTTTTGATATCAAAGATGCACCGCAATGAAATTTTCCGTCGTAAACTATGTGAAAAGGCAAATATTAATGAAAATAAAATTCCATTTAAATATAAAAAAACAGTACATACCCAAGCGAGCAATCCATGGATATTGCTATTTGAGCACATTCACAAAAAAAATAAAAGAAAATTTAATTTATTATCTCAACTATTAATGAATTATTAAGAAAACACATTATTTGACTCTCCTACATTTACTCCCGTTGGTTTTCCACCGACAATGCGTGTCTCTTGGTTTGATTGCCCGCAAGCTTTTTTATCTAGTCATCAAAAAAAAATTATGGTCTCCATCTTGCTAAGTTCACAAAGATATTTATTTTTGAAAGATTATTGCCAAATAAATACCGCAAATGCATGGTTTTGGAGCATCATCATCATCATCATCATCATCGCCATCATCATCTTCAAAGTCATCTGCTTCCAATGGTGGTGTGTCTATTCCAAAGAAAGCATCAAACAAAAATCGGCTGCTTCTCTCACGAGAGGAATTTTTTTTGGTATAATTAGAATGATAATCAACTTTATCTGAACCGATGGTCAGATTTGCAGTATCATCAATGAGGTTGATATTGGCATTAACATGCGCTCCTCGAAAATAAAATAACTCTAGCGCGCAATTCATTAAAAGTGCATAAGCTACATACAAAATTATTTGTGAATAATATTTGTCTATCAATACCAAGTTGGTATTAAGTCGTTGGGATTGTTTCACATTCATTTTGGGACCCTTATTTCGAATTTTCTATCCGCCTGTATATTCAAATGCTCCTACACAATAGACTTAAAACATTCTAGTCATCAAAGTTTCTCTAAATTGCTGTTTCATTTGAGAAAAAAAAACTAAAATAAATTCGTGATTTAATCTGATTCAAAACTTAACATACTAATTTCCGTTTAAACGCTCTATATTTTAACCGATTTTCGTGAATGTTTTATTACGATGTTTTTTGCAATTCAGTTTGCTCACAATTGTGCTATGTTAACATATATTTGTGGTGAGATCAACTCGTATAATATAATTAACTTGTTACTTCGCACATAATTTCAAATAATAACATTCGCAAAAATGAAATTGTTATTCGATAAACTTTTCAAAAATGATTGCAGCCGTTTGATGAGTTTCATCCGCCACTGAAAATACTATCATGAAATTTCTTTACACGCTTTTCACTCGTTGCAATAAATATGAGCTCAGTTTTTGATCATAAATCTATATCAATCAACTTTGTGCCGTAATGCTGGCTATGATGTGAAAATGTGAGAGAGAATCGAAATTTATCGAACGAGATAATATGTACGACTAACTGTGTCAGATATTTATTCACACTGTGTAACATTCAAGTCATCCATTCACAAGTCAGAGACGTTGTTAAAGACGATCAGGTATCGGCTTTGTTTCTTTCGGTAAATCATACGTGAATGCGTTCGTCGTGATATTCGTTTTAAACATATTTAAGCGTACACAAAATGTGCGGCACGAGTGCGAACCCAAAAAAAGTCATACATATGTTTACTTTTTGATGTTATTTATGTATTTGCCTTTTCATTGGCAGTTCTCTGTTGGACTGAAAGATCTGTTGGACACTCAATGTCGAATGTTCAATTATGATTTTGTCCATCGCGCGTGATCGGAAGAAGTAAAAAAATAAAATCATACAAACATAAAGCTTTATCATGTGTGACTTTCATTCATCGTATGTGTTCCATTTTATTGTGGTTCTCTTGGCTAATCCGACCAAATTTGATGAGCCAAGAAAAAGAAAGTTTGATTTTATTGTCTTCCTCTTTTTTTAGTAGAAGTTTTAGATCTTTACCGAGATTTAATGCATTATAATAAGGCAATTTCAAATAAATTTCGAGTACATCAACTTTGAAGAGATGTTCGTCAAAAACAAACTGTATAAACTAATAACATCAAATACATTTTTTGTTACAGAGTAGTAATAACTACTTTCACTGAGTGGATTGCGTTGAAAGGGACAACGTTGGAACAGAACAAAAATGGAATGAAATGAATGTGAGTACTGCACGCACATGCTTTATGTATTCAGCAGGTATTCATTGCTATTACTTTTCTTTCAATCAATGAAAATGTTATTATACTATAAGAAAACACAAATATGATATGAATTGATATTATTTTTGTTCATTGCACTTCATCTTGAAGATCATGGAAATATACATGTAATTACGACGTATTGCATGTTCGAATGTTTTCATTTTTTTTTTATCATTGCGACATTCCCAGTTCTTGGGAAAAAAGAACATATTTTCCGTTTTTATGCCAAATACAGTGTGAACAAGATGCTATTATACTGATTCTGTGTACTGAAACGTACTTTGATATATGAAAATGATCAACATGTAATACTTGTGCTTCTCAAAGAGAATGACAGAAATTTTTGTATGTAGTCACTGTCATTGTCAATCTCAATGCTCATAATGCAAAGAAAACATAAAAAAAATTAGGTGCATCGCGTTGGCCCCCAGAATTTCTGGTCAGTTGAAATAACTGAAGGCAGATTAATGATGGGTAATGTAGTCTTGAAGATTAGTTTTTGGATTAGGGCCAACAGTTGATATTAGTTGGAGAACTTAAAAAATATCAGAATTTTCGTGGCCAAATTTTAGAATTTTCAAACCAAAGCACAATAATATAGTTTTATTAGTACAAAATTGATTGAGGAGTTAGGCTGTGCAATAATCCGTGGCTTCAACACAACACACGGGTGATGGTTATAGCAAATTGCTATGCACATCACTCCTTTCTTCATTCTATGAGCGATGCTTTATTGGATATATAAAGTTATTGTTTTATGAGGGAAAAACTCTTTCCCATCCGATAAACAACAAGTTTACTCTGTAAGAATGAGTTTTTCGCCCATCAAACAACAGAACAATTGGAAAATATACTAAATGGCAATCCTATTAAATGAAGAAGAAGAAGCAGCAGCATTGAGCATCGATTGTATGAATTTGAATAGAAAATGCTAGGGTATTATGGTGACGGCAATCATAGAATATCTGTCAGTATAATGTAAAATGTACATATAGCGAAAGTCATTTCTACTAATCCAAAGTAAATTTCAAAATTCAGACTTACACGAAAAATGAAATTTTTTATTTCATTGTTCGAATCCTTGACCAAAAGCAACTTCAAATAAATTGTGATCTAGCTCGTGTTATACATCAGTCCATTTATTATAAATTGCCATGGAACTAAACAATTTTAACAGTTAATAAAAAAGAACTCAACTTTAATCACTGGAAATGAACAATTGCGTGAATGAAATAAAAACAGTGAGATAGAGATACAGATACCAGATAAGATACTTTCTATATCTTATATTTCATTGATAAAATAGTATATCTTATCTAGATACGGGAAAACAATCCAGTATCTTTGAACTGTATCTCAGATACATTTGAGAATCTCTCAGAAAATCATTACATAAATTTACTGAAATAGCGGAACATTCATCACAACAAAATGTGTAAATGCTGATTTTAATTTGCAAATTCTAAATACGCATCAAATTGTATTACGAATTTCGATTTTTTTGAACAATCCAATAGCTTCTGCCCAGATAATTAAAATTTAATTTGAATTTACTATTTTTGTTATCTTACGGAAGATCTGAGATGCCACACAGATAGTATCTTATCTTCGATGTATTTTCAGATCTCCTTTAGATACTTTTTTGTGACAATTGAAAGTATCTTATATTATCTAGATACCACAATTTTGCTAATTACCAAACACTGAATGTACACGCATCACAAAAATGCATGAGTTGATTTAGTTTTTGATTATAAAGCTTAACAACTAGACGCTACTCATATTTTTTAATTGAATTATGAAAATAAAAAATGTATATTAAAAGGTATTTGTGAATTACAACAATCGATTTTAGACAGAAAAGAGATCAATAAATTCTTCAAAAATTTGGAAATGAAGTTAAAAACGTAAAAATACTTCTAGAATGTTTCAGTGATCCTTCTGTTAACGTTTCGTTACATGTTGAACTTTCTCCACCACTAAAATGAACTTGGAAATTCTCATACATGCTGAATATTAATATATACATATATATACAGGTTAATATATAGATTTCTTGAGAAATAAAAACGAATAATTTTTTGTGTAGCACCATTTTCTTAATTGAGCAAGTCAGGCTACGTATATCAAGTCTTGTGCTTATTTGCTCAGTACAGGAATAAAAATACTTTCTTTAGAAATTTATGGAGATATCTATGTGTACAACAGATAATCACGAAAATAGCGGTAAAAAGCTGGTGACTTCATTGGAATTCAATACGAATATTATTTTAGAGTTTTTTTGTTCTCCATCTTCACACATATTTTCTTTGTGTTTTTCGTGTTGCTTGCATTTGTGTATTGGTTCTATTTACATATTCATGTAGCATTCTTTTTCATTAACAAGTTAATTCAGAGATGTTGTCGCCAACAACCAGTTTATGCGAATAGCACACACTGCTTGCTTAGTCATTGAGTTCGATAAAATTGACCAGAGCTCGATGATTGTCCTGATTAAGCGGAGTTAACACATACATTACGGCAACGGCAGAGACAAACGGTGAACACACTATCTAACGAAATTATTATGGGAATAAATTTTGAGTTTTCCTTTTAAAAGTTTTACAAGAAAAATTGATAAGCGTGAAGCAAACAGAATGAGACATATCTGCATATTTTGGCTTTTAATCCTATCATCGATTTGCGATGCGGTAAGTGAATAATTTTCAAGAATTTTGTGAAATCATTCAAGTTTTAGTTCAGGTGCTTTCTGATATTCTCATGATTTCTATTTAATATGAATACATTCATGTCTTATAGGACCCAGTTGAAAATAATGCAACCAATTTTCGAATTGAACCACATGATTTGAACGATACACTCATTGTTAATTCAATCACTTTGAATGGAAATGATCGTAATCCACTCAGTGACTGGATTATTGGTATCATTGGCGGACGTCCAACCAGTGAAAAACCGACCCAGCTTGATCCGCCTGATAATTGTGATGATTGCAGTTAAGATTCGCCATATTAATAACTATTGTTTTGGAACTATGATTTAATCAATCACATTTAAATTGTTCTCATACCCAAATCAATTGTCCTCAGGTTGTGGCATTGCTAATAAGCAAAAACGTATAGTTGGTGGGCAAGAAACCGAAGTTAATCAATATCCATGGATGGCACTGTTGACATACGGGAATCGATTCTATTGTGGCGCATCTTTAATAAATGATCGTTATGTTTTAACTGCTGCACATTGTGTCAGTGGTTTCAACAAAGATCGAATTGGCGTAACATTGCTTGAACATGACCGATCCAGTCCGAACGAAACGGAATTAATAAAAAGAAAGGTACAGTATGTTTCATTGTATTTGTATAGTCGGGTCAGTTTGTAATATTTATTACAAATGTTATTATTTTTGGATCTGTAATAAAATGCGATCTTATTATTTACTACATCTTATTAAAATAATAAGATTGTAATAAGTAATATTTATTACAATCTTATTAAATAATAAGATCCAAAAACTTATTAGATATTTCGTATCAAAATATTATTTCATCTTATTACTTCTTGAATTTTTCAAAATTCACAGAGAATTTGCTTTTCATAGCTCTACTTGAATTTAAACAATAGAGAAGGTTATTTTTAAACGTTTTTTTTATCACACTGCATAATTTCCAATTTCAATTCAAAAATTTCAAAGTAATAAGTTTGGCGATGTTATTACAACTGCTTCCATAGTATAGCTGCATTGACGCAAAATTTCAGAAGTAATAAGATGAAATAATATTTTGATACGAAATATCTAATAAGTTTTTGGATCTTATTATATAATAAGATTGTAATAAATATTACTTATTACAATCTTATTATTTTAATAAGATGTAATATGTAATAATTATTACAGCGAACATTGTAATAAGTAATAAGATATCCTATTATTTGATTTCATTAGTCCCGGCTATATGTATTTGTATTCACTGCAGTGGAATAAGAAGTTCTCAACAAGTCGTGAAAATTTAAAATTTTTAAAATACTGTCATTTTCATTTAAAGAAATCTTTTCCTTGTGTTTTTATGCATGTTTAATTTTTGTTGAATAAATACTTAAATTGTAATGTTAAAAAAAATAACGATCTTTGACCCAAAAAATGCAGTTAATATAGCCTTTGCAGTACAAAATGTGCTATAATTTCACAAAATCATTATTATTGTGTAATAGATGAAGCAAACACTTAATTTACATAGCACTCTTTATAAAGTTTCGGTTTACAGCCTGAGCGACGGAGATGGATCTAATAATTTACCAATCCAATATAAACTTTTGACCTTTACTTTATTGTTGTGTGCTTAAAACAGAGGATACTATTTGCTTGTTTTCAAAGCGGTTGTTCTCACGAGCTGCTTTGAAAGAGCGGCTTGCAATACCAAAAAGCGGCCTTTTTGTGTTGAAATTCATCAGCGTGAAAGAAAAATTGATGTTCAGTGTCAATTACATGTTATCCATGGTTTTCAATTTGGCTTAGATGAACTCTAGTTAAAAATCAAACAAGAAACATAAATTAAAGTGGAATAATAATGTATTCTAGGTTGCGCGGGTCATACGACATGCTGGTTATAGCCCAACAAATTTCAATAACGATATTGGTAAACACATCACGTGACGAATATGATATTCTTCACTTACCATCTTGAACGTGTATCTTTCCACAAAATATCTTTACACCTCAATCTTGATTTTTTATTTATTTCAGCGCTGCTGAGACTTGATCGAGAAGTGAAGTTTACACATGTCTTGAAACCAGTTTGTCTTCCTACCCGAGGAAAAAGTTTTTCTCATCTTGATGTATGTTTTTGATTCATATTGAATAATTTCAAATTTAAGCATTTCTTTTGAATTGTTCCAGGGAATCGCCATTGGTTGGGGAGCTACAAAAGGTCTTGAAGTTTTTAATTTTTTGTTAAATTTCGATTTTCTATCATCTTCTTCATTTTTTCTCCAGAGTCGGGAGATATTTCAGTAAATTTACAAGAAGTAACGGTGCCAATTTTATCTAATTTTGAATGCCGTAAAACCGGCTATGGTGCTTCACGAATCACAGATAATATGCTATGCGCTGGTTTTAAAGACGGTCAAAAAGATTCATGCCAAGTAGGTTATGTAATGCTTTGCATTGCATCAATACGTTGAGTTTTGTTGTTCTCAGTACCTTGCACTTGCTAACCGAATGAAAATGATTTAGGGTGATTCGGGTGGACCTCTTCATGTCGTGAATGAAACACTTCACCAGCTGGTTGGCATCGTAAGTTGGGGCGAAGGCTGTGCTCAAGCTAATTATCCGGGCGTTTATACAAGGTAATTCCGGTCGCATATTTTCATTGGTATTCATTTCAAATCAGAAGAATATTTCATTGAAGGGTCAATCGCTATCGAACATGGATCAAAAGCAATACACGTGACGCTTGTTATTGCGAATAGTGATATCAAATAGTGATATGCCTGCAAAACTTCCAATCAATAAATAATCCATTGTCTTTGTCAAAGCATAAATGGATTATACTCAAACACTTATTTATTTACTAAACAATCAAAATAATAAAACAGCCAATTTATCAAACTGAGCAAAACGAACTTTTTTTCATGGTACTAATTTTGTTCCGATTCAATCTGCAGTATCGATATATATGACCACATTCACACGCACATCATAAAAAGAGATAACCGCACAACCGTGTCAGTGAGCACTTGCTCTTTTGAATAAGCCGTTAATGGACTTTTTAAAATTCATGCTATCGTCTAAAAATCATTTCAATAATTTGTTTTCATATCTTCAATTGCAACTCAATTATAATTGGAAAATTATTAAAACCATTTATGAAGCAAAATTAAACTTTTTTCGATGAAACATCATTTTTTCAATGCGAGATATGTCATATCTTGCAATCAATCGGTTGGAACCAAACTGCGTCGAAGGAGAAATCAAGCTAAATACGAAAGCACCAATACTAGCCGATGTACATTCTCATAAACAGTCATTTTCGACCGCCATTTTTCGCTTCGCATTTTGTCAGAAGACTTACTCGGTGTTTACGTACACAAATGATATGGGATATTTAACTAAATTCTTGATAAACTCTCTCTAATTTCAAATTTAATTTCAAATTGTGCGCGATAAATTTCGGACATAATTTATAAAAATGATTATTTTAACCATTTATGCGACGCGATGCGATCGTTATACATATACGGTTAAGTGTTGCATACGATAAAAAGGTTCATACAAGTGATTGAACTGTGAATGAAATATTATTACTGATTTGTGAACGGAACGATATTATTTACCATCAAATCTTCTTCCTGTTGTGTTTAATTCTCTTATTATTTTAGTTTGAATATCTCGAAAATTGCAGATAAATCAAGCATAAAGTTGACATCAATATGAACAGGAACTTGAAGAGCGAGTATAAACATAAACTGTATTTATAGCGCGCGCTGTCACTTGAATTGGCTGGTAACAATAACCAATCGAAATATTTTCGATATAAAAGAAAAACTGCAAGAAAGTGGTTCAAACAAATACACAACAATATATACAGCGGTGTACAAGAACTTTATTATCATTATCATTATTTTATGAGAAGAAATTTGTGATTCAATTCTGGCATTTTGTGGATAATTTGCTACATTCGAAATGTTCTATGCTCATATTGTGTTGGCCAAAAAAGGGCCGCTGGCAAGAATTTGGCTGGCAGCTCATTGGGATAAAAAACTCACCAAAGCACATGTTTTTGAAACAAACATTGAACAGAGTGTCGATGGCATCATGCAACCGAAAGTTAAATTGGCGTTACGTACATCGGGACATTTGTTGCTTGGTGTCGTTCGAATATATTCGCGTAAAGCAAAGTATTTATTGGCCGATTGTAATGAAGCGTTTGTCAAAATTAAGATGGCTTTCCGACCGGGTATGGTCGATTTGCCAGAAGAACATCGTGAGGCTGCAGTTAATGCAATCACCCTTCCAGAAGTGTTTCATGACTTCGACACAGCTCTACCGGAACTGAAGTAAGTTGACTGATTTCATTTTTTCCTGCCAACATTCAAGATGAATACTTTGCTGAATGTTTATTATTTATTGGTGCAATGTTTTGTAGTGATGTAGACATAGAAGCGCAGTTCTCTATTAACCAATCAAGAGCTGACGAAATCACAATGCGAGAGGATTATGGAAATCTTCCTATGACGATCCATGATGATGGTTTCGGTGATATCGGCTTTGATGCCGATGGTCCAGATTTTATTCGTGACGATGTTGACGCAAATATTGATGTGAGTATCAATTCAATCTCAATGAACTGGAGATTGTTCCAAGGAAATCAATCTAAAAAAAAATATATTATTGCAGGAAAATTTGATATCTGATGATTTGGAGCTTGATGACCGTTCTATGAAAGAGCCCGTGGCTGGCACATCAAGATCAATGCAAGATATAGATGCACAGCAAATGATTACAGACGATGGTTTCGGCGGAAGCAGTTTTGGACGTAAGTATATTTTGAAATCATTTCAATCATTTCTTTTAAGAAAAAGAACTTTGAACTAATCCTTACAATAAACAGAAGAGCCAGCCGCCGGCCTCTTTGAAGGTGATTTGTTTGCGGATGCGCCGTTAGCACAATCCACAATACCACCAATTGAACAGGAATCAGATGATGACTTAGATGGAGGATGGGATATGGGAGCACGCTCCACAGCATCAAGGTAAAATTAGATAAAAATCATTTCCCAGGAATGTAGCTTTTGAAATCATAATACCACCAATTCCTTGCTTTTAGTTCGGTTGGTTCGAGACCGCCAACACCAATGCAAACGGGTCCTACTCAAACGGATTTGCGAGCGCCATCAGTCACATCACCAATACAACAATTAGATGAAATGAGCGCACCGCATGAGGGAGTAGACACTTTGGTAGACGATGGCCTGGTAGGTGCAGCAACTGGCACAGCCGAAAGTGCACTTGATCAGGATGACGAGCACGAAGCACACGATGAGGAAAGTTTTGCATTGGCACCAATTGATGCATCAGCGCTGAAAGGAGTAACAAAAACCAAACGAAAACGGAAGCTTATTGTTGATGAAGTGAAAAATATATCTGGCGAAGAAATGAAAAGTCAATTAGCAAACACATCGGATATTATTACCACATTGGATTTGGCCCCGCCAACAAAACGGCTTATGTACTGGAAGGAGACAGGCGGTGTAGAAAAGCTATTCGCTCTGCCATCAAGAGATATCCCAGCCAGAGAATTGTCAAAGAACTACCAGCGTAATCTAACATCACGATCGACCGGTGTGGAAGACTTCTCGATGCTCGGACCGCCAGATGCATTAGCATTAGATCAATATCAAGAACAACCCCAAGTTATTTTACAACAACCTGAGCCAAATGTTCCAGGCAAACGGGGCAGAAAACGAAAATTGCCTGAAACCCAACAGGCACCAGAATCGGTTCGGCCAGGTATACTCGAAGAAGAGCTCTCATTAGATTTGCTACCACCACCACAAACACCTCAAATGCCAAGTCCAGATCATGTCAGTGTATCACATTTGGAAGGAGATATTCCACTAGCATATACATCAAACAATATGTCTGTTCCGGCTGGAATGACACCGGTTCGTATTATTTGGAGCATAAGATTTCAACTAATTGTATATTTTTATCCTAATTTAAAACTCAAATTTTCAATATTTTGTTTATATATAGCTACATGGTGGTATGACGCCGGTAAGTTTACATGGAGATTATGCATCCGCGTTCACACCATTGGATCATGGCATGATGACCCCACAGCATCCAAGTATTGATCAAATCGAGTCAATACCAAATCTGCCAGTTGATCAAGTGTCATCTATCTTGAACGGGACTGAAATGGACGGTTTTGCAAATATGGGCTATGATGATAGTCATCAAATAGGTGGACCTGGTATGTCAGAGCGTATTACGAGCGATTGGAATGACGACTATGACTTTCCACCATCAGTAGTTGCACCGGTAATTAGACTCGAAAACAAAATCCATGGTGATTATAAACGATTACATTTAATTTTGAATTTGATTGGCAGCAACCCGGTGATGAGCAAATGGAAAACGAAACCGATGAGCAATTCGAAGAACGAGTGCTTAACAAACGAGCAGCTCAAATGTTTGTTTCAGTGCGTGCTCGCTTACAAAAACAAGACAGTATACATTTATCAGATATGACATACAGAAATAATCGGAAACAGGTAGTATATGTCATCATACAATCACCAAGAATAATTTTACTTACAATCATCCCTTTAATCATTTTCAGGCAGCGCAAAAGTTTTATTCGCTATTGGTACTCAAGAAGTTTCAAGCATTGGAAATAAAACAGGATATGGCATATGGTGATATCACAGTAACAAAAGGAATAATGTTTGATAATCCGAAATTATAAATGAGGAGCGCGTTCAAAATTCTTTCTCTTTGACTCACACACATATAATAAGATGCTTTAAAGTATGTAATCTTTCTGTCTTTCGGGAAGGCGTCGGATGCCGACCTGAGCCCGTCCGACTCGAATTTTTTTCGGTCGTGTTCGGACCATAAAATGAATGGGATTGGAGGGTTCGGGCGGCGAGCTTTGGGCTCAAAGATTGGTCCATTTGTGACCTTTGCTTTCAACTCATTGATTTGCCTATAGTCTTACTTTTTTCCATGCAAAATGAAATAAATTAGGAAATTGAATGTATGTATGTATGTATGTAAAACGGTTGACAAACTGAAAGGCGTTAAATTTAATAAGTGAAATGAGTATTGTACATGCAATTCTAATATGATTGTGTTTGCTTATCATTTGCAATACCAGAATTAAAGTGGTGGCCCTTTCAATGTCCATTTAAAAATGGAAACTTCATTTTATTTGAATCAACGTTGATATAAATTTAAACATTCAAAGTGAAAGAAGTGTAGGAAAAACTGCTGTAAAAAAGTAAAGATTAAGAAAATTTAGATTGTTGTAAAATCCAACCGAATCTCACCATGAATGCGGTTAAATAACCACCAAATATCATTTCAGTGAAACTTTTCTTTAAAATGTGTCTGTTAACACAATATTTTAATGAAAACAATAGAATTTTCTTATAAGGCTAATGAGATTTGGCTGCATTTTAACTTAGATTAATGTTAAGTTCGGAAAAAGAATAAATCTTATCTATACCTCCATTTGCGTTTAGCCTTTCAAATGTATATAACATTTTATTCGAATCGCATATCGTATTATACAAATAATGTAATCCTCGATCTATTTCAAAGGTCGTAAAGTTTTATTTATCTTCTGTCACCTTTAGTTAGTTGAATTTTCGATCAGTTGAGGAATTCAATATCTGGAGTCTTAATGCAATTAGATTGTGACGATTTTAACAAGTACATATTTAGTAAAAATAAAGTGACTGAGTGATTGAAATTTCAGTTCATTTTTTTAATATTTAGTATGCGTTTGCGATGGCTGACTGAGCAGTTGACTAATTTGGGACATATTGGTTACGAAACATAAAACTAATCCAAACTTCAAACAAGTCAACCAACTGACAATCAACACACAAGAAACTGAACATGATCTAATACTCAGTCTCTCTCCATGTAAAATCCCAGTCAAAATTTCCCAATACAATTAACTAGCTGCTCAATTATTCTACTTTCAATAATGTTTCAACAGAAAAAAGTGGGAACCATCTCTCTCACTTATTTTGAATTCAAATATTTCAATATAATATTTAAAATATTTTCTTCATCATGGGTGAAAATCCATTCTTAGTAACCTTAATTTCCGTTTATTATCCGATTAGAGACGTGTGGTCTTCTGAAACAAACTAGATGAAAATAAGCGAGCAAATCAGGATTTAGTGACGCAAAATGATATCTCTTTACTTTGAAAAGTTACATTCATTTGAAATTTCAAATTAAGTGAAATAACAAATCGTTACAATATTATTTTTAAAATAAAAATCTTGTATATTCCTAATGTTTGTACGTATATGTTGGATCATGCACGCCTTTTTTGTGGTCGCAAGGACATTTAGTGTTGAATTAAATCGTCGAAACAAGCAAAACAATTGTGTGCATGAGGATGAAAGAGGGAATACAGATTCGTATGCTGATATACCAGTCAAAGTATATTAAGAAAAGCACTTTCATGAAATGCACCATTAAAAAGTGTTTTTTTTTTCAAAAGCGCATAATGAAATGACGGCTCAAGTTAAATTTTTAAAAAAATGCTTTTTTATTATGCGTTTCACGAAGATGCTTTTCATAGAACAATTTGACTGGTCAGATTCTGTATTCCCTTTAATATTCCCATTTATGCAATTGTGTGATCGTAATGCAACTCTAAATAGTATTACTACTATCACATATAGATAAATCTAACGTTTGCATTTTGAACTACTGTTTATTTAGAAAATGGCAGCTCAAGTGTCATTCAATTTGTGTTCATAATTTAGTTAAAGGTTTTACATTTACGAAATGGGACACTATACGCTTAAACAAAATTGGGAAATATTGAAAACTTACTTCCAAAGTGGTGAGTCTTCAGTCCAAACTGTAAGAAATTTGAAAAAAAAAATCCATAAAAATGATTGGCCTTCAAGGCAGTTTGTGGATCAATTTGTGAATCGTGTTCGAGAAACTGGAAAGTGTTGATGGAGAAAACAACCCGTACACGTTCTCGTACAGTGCGCACAGCCGAAAACATTGCTGCTGTAGCCGAAAATGTCCGTGAACATCCATCAACTTCAACTCTTCATCGTTCTCAAGAATTGAACATTTCACGCACCTCCTTGAGGAGAATTTTGCATAAAGACCTCGGTATGAAAGCTTACAAAGTTCAATTAGTCTAAGAACTTAAACCTCATGACCATCCGTTGCGTTTTCGGTTCGCCCAATGGGCAGAAGATCGTTTGGCCGAAGATGAGCATTTTCACCGAAAAATCGTCTTTTCAGATGAAGCCCATTTTCACCTCGGAGGATATGTCAATAAGCAAAATTGTCGCATCTGGGGGTCGGAAAATCCACACGTCACCATTGAGAAGCCAATGCACCTACAAAGAGTTACGGTTTGGTGTGGGTTTTGGTCCGGCGGCATCATTGGGCCATTTTTCTTCGAAAATGAGCAAGGAGCCGCCGTTACGGTCAATGGCGAGCGTTACCGTGCCATGCTCAACGAATTTTTGTTTCCAAAAGTTGAAGAGTATGACATGGACGACATTTAATTTCAACAGGATGGCGCAACAAGCCACACAGCCAACATAACAGTCGAACTTTTGGTCAACGTTTTCGAAAATCGAATAAGCAGCAGAAATTCTGAAGTCAATTGGCCGCCTCGGAGCTGCGATTTGAGCCCGTTGGAATATTTTTTGTGGGGAGCTGTTAAGGACAAGTGTTACGCTAACCATCCAGAGACGATTGATGCCTTGAAACATGAAATCGAAGTTGCCATTAATGACAATCGAAAAAGTACTTGAAAATTGGGTTGACCGAATGGCGTACTGTAAAGCCAGTCGTGGCAGTCATATGAACGATATCGTTTTTCATTCATAAATAACAAAGTTCAAGCTTTCCAATAAAAAAAAAAGTTTGGAAGAATAACCATTAGTTTTTTTTTATAGCCGATTCTAATTTTATATCTATGGGCGAGACGTAGAGTGGTGTATGTCTATGTTATTTTAAATGTACATGCACCACTCTACATCTCACTCATAGATATGGTCCACCCTGTATAACGTCGAATACAAATGTCTCACTTTTTAAGAGACTGTGTTGTACGGCTGATTGGACCTCTATCTTTTGAAATACATATGCATTTTTGATGAATATTTCTATGCTATGATAGAAAATTCCCTAAGCAATATTAAGACGCACGCTCACGAATAAATTTAATACCGTCAGAGCAAAATCGTTATTATACCATTTTTTCAGTGAAAATCTAGAGTTTTACCCAATTGTACGAATCGTTATTTACGAATCCTGAGAAATTCGGATAGTTTAAAATGACATATTCGCGTTCAAATCTTTCATTCACACTCAAAGTGCATCATCTCCATAACAAAAACAAGGCAGGAATTCGTACGAATCCGCAGGCAAATCGCATGGCCATTCACACAGAATCTGACTCATGCACATTGTGAACAACTTATGGCTGGCAAACAAGCTACCGCTTTTTAAAACTTAACACAATAATATTTATTTACAATTTACATGCATTTATTTATTAATAAATAACGAACTTCCAAAAATTTAAATATTAATTCTATGTCATCAATTTTCCCTAATTTCTTTTAATAAAGGGTGTTTCAATAGGGGTGTCGGGATTTTGAATTCTTTTGATAGGGATACGAGTGAGTAGATGTCAGTTTTTATTTTGACAGGCGTAATCAGTAAAGTTTGGCAAATTAACCATGGATCATTTATTACACGATCGTCGGCGCTCGCAAAACTTTAAAAAAAATCCTGCTTTTGGCTCAAAAATTATCCTCAGTGATGATGCGCATTTTTAGTTAAACGGGTATGTAAACAAACAAAATTGCCGCATTTGGGGCGCGGAAAACCACAAACAAATATTGGAGACTGAAATGCACCCGCAGAAGTACACTGTATAGTGTGCGTCTTGGTCCAAAAGTGTCATCGGCCCATTTTTTTTTCAAAGATGAATGGTGACAATTACCGAGCAATGATTCGTGATTTTTTTGGCCAAAATTGCGTGGAATCAATATTATTGACGTCTACTTCCAACAAGACGGTGCTACGTGCCACACATCACGTCAAACAATTGATTTATTAACGCAAAAGTTCAGAAATCGTGTTATATCGAAAAATGGTAATGTAAATTGGCCACCAAGATCATCCGATTTGACGCCGTTGGACTTTTTTCTTTGGTGTTTCATAAAGAGTGAAGTTTATGCCAACAATCCGCAAAACATTGAAGACCTTAAAGTCAACATCACACGCGAAATATCGAATGTACCGACCGAAATATGCCAAAATGTCATAAAAAATTGGGGTGAACGGATGGTGTCTACAAAGCGTAGTCGTGGTGGATATTTGGATGATGTTATATTCCATTACTAATTGCAATAAATATAACTACAATTCCCAATAAAAATTTTGGTCAAGTCATAATTTCGTTTGTATTTTATTTTAATTCAACATCCCGACACTCTTATTGAAACACCCTTTATTTGTTAAAATATAACATTTTCGCATTTAAAAATATTCATAGTTTTCTATTACGTTTGCACGAATTCGCACGTATTCGCAAGATTTGTATCAAACATTCGTAGTATACGCGTAAATTCGTTTCAAATACGTACATTCGCGAGACATTCACATAAATTGAATTATCTAAGGTTTTATCCTCACCCCAAAGAACGGTTCTTTGAGAGAGAGCAACGTAATCGCGTACTAAGGCATATTGTAAATTCAAAGTGAAATCCAGTCAAATCGATTGCATACTGGCACATAGATATTTTTTTGGTGATTTACTACAATAGATTCGGGTATAAATATGTCTACATTGGATGGTGTGTTTACAATGCGAAATAAATTTTCAATCACCACTTTTTTGGATTGTTAACAAAAAATTTGCTCTGATGTCTAATGATAGCTATAGTTCATCGAATCTTTTCCACTAATGCTTTTCAGAGAGTGATTTTTAAAATATGTGTAGGTTGACTTACTTTTTCCGAAATAGATTCTCGTACAATAATAGTTCTTAACTGCAACAAATAAAATTAACAGCCAAATATTTATACCATAAGCAATAAACAATTTTTTTATTCGTTCTCATTTTCAGCTCAAATCGTGAATATTATTTATTCTTTTACAATTTAGTTTACGGAGAAAATTACGTAATTGCTGCAAAATTATGCACTTTCCGGCGGCACGTTAGGATATTGCTGGTTATAAAAAGTAATAATTTCTTTAAAAACTAATTCTGTTGGAGAAAGAAAAGAACAACATTAATTTGGGTGCTAATAAAACATAAAATATAGATACACACCTTTCCATTTTTCAACGGGCAGATCCATATCTTCGAAACTTTGATCATACAATGGAGAAGTTGGCTCATCATTCGGATCAGCATATTTCTCTAAATACGGATGGGCTAAGGCTTGTTCGGCTTTAATACGATTGTCTGCATCTAATTCAAGCATGTTTTCTAGTAGATCTATGGCAAGAGGATTGGCTCCACGGAAAACTGTATTAAAGTCTTTTTTCTTCGTAGCTGGAAGTGATTTTATGTAGTTTCTTGCCTATAGGTGTATATCCCAAGCAACAATTGTTAATTAAAATGGAGCCGTTTCCGAGTATATATTTAGCGTTTAATATAGGTGCGGATTTGACTGTAGTTTCACTCATTCTTACTTATGGCACTCCCAAATATTCTGCTGCTACACGCATTGTAAATACAATTTTTCAAATACCACGAAGCTGACTTAATCAATTCACTGATTATGGACGAAATTTATTAATAAATATTTGTAAATATAAATTGAAAAATATCAAAAATTGATAAAAAAAGAAATGGTAAACAATATTGATGTGGATTCATACTGAATTTTCTACCGTCACAATTGGAAATAATTTGAGTGTGGCGTACGGTTAGATGACATCTGAATTTCATCCAATTTTGACGGTAGGAATTGGTGAAACTACGATCAAATGCACATCCAAAATGGTAACAACGTTACTTATTTCTAGGTTAAAATTAACTAAAAATTGGTACATTTACATTTATGTTCCTTGCCTATATTTTTTCAGTATATTCAAAAATAAGTTCACAAATTGACGGCAAGTGTATTGCGCAATGTGCACATTGAAAATATATTTGAGCCACACTAAGCCAATGCTTACACTTTCTGATGAAATTTTTGCCATGAAGTCATCAGGTGGAGTTCCGAGTATATCCATGATTAGATTTAGTTGTTGTATATCTGTTTTTTTTTTTAAATTTTTAACGAATATTATTTTTCCCGATATTATTGAACTAAATGGATCTTACGATCAGTTCCGGGAAATAGTGTGCGACCCGTAAGTAACTCAGCCATTATGCAGCCAACCGACCAAATGTCTACTGTTTGCGTGTAATGCATCCAATTAAGCATTATCTCAGGTGCACGATACCATCTGTGTTAGTCGTAAATAGAATGTGCATGACGTTATAAGACTTATTAATATTAAGCAGTCATAAGTTACCTTGTCGCGACATAACCTGTCATTTCATTCTCTGTCGGCCGTGCTAGTCCAAAATCCAAAATCTTCAATTCGCAATCTTCATTAACAGCAATGTTTGAAGGTTTTAGATCCTGTTAAAATAACATTTAAGAAATCAATTCATTCAGAACAGTTGATCTCTTAGAAAATATAAAACCTACTCGATGAATAATGCCGGCACTGTGTATGTATTTGAGGCCCCGAAGGATTTGATACACCAAAAATTGAACATGATCGTCAGACAAACGCTGTGTCCGAATAATATTATTCAAATCGGCACCCATCAAATGAGTGCATAAGTAAACATGCTGAAACGAATCAATTGTATTCCCCCCAGGGTGGAAAACATCCAACAAACCAATTATGTTCTCATGATTCATATGCTTTAATAAGCGAAGCTCGCGATATGTGCGCTTTGCATGCACAGCTGATTGAAACGGTCGTGCTAGTTTTTTAATAGCAACCCTGATGTTATAGTTTGTATCCAATGCTGAACTAAAGATTAAGTAAATATAAAGTCAACATTTAAATTATTTTCATTGTTGCAATTTTGAACAGGACGTTAAATAAATATAATATGCTTTAATGCGTTTTATGATCGAAGTAGCCAAATCGGTCCGTACAATATTTTAATATTAAGATACGTTAATATCATTTTACTATTTATATTAAATACTGAAAATGGAACAGATACAGAGCAGCATATATTAAACATTATATTCAAATTGTATAGGTAGGCATAGGTTTTTACCGACACATTGGATGTGAATGTATTGCAGAGCTGGAATATTCACACGGTGTGTTCGTGCACATTTTAACACTTGTGTTTTCAGTGTGCACGCACCATTTGTATAGAATTTTGAAATAAGCTAAAGTGATTTCAAATTTAACACCAACCGTTGCTAATGTCAAAATTCCATTCAAATATGCGTGCACACTTAGAACACAAAGAGTTGGTGTGGTGTAAATTCAAGTGTATGCGACTGTCAACAATCTGTTGAAATGTGTACGCACGCACAGTGTGAATATTCCATCTCTGATGTATTGTCGCCCCCAATTTTTTTGAGTCCCTATTTGGATATTTATGGGTGAGATACAGAGTGATGCATGGTCATCCGACTCCATAGCGTTAAAGTGTGGAGTGTACGTTTTTTTCAGAAAGTAATATTGAAGTAAAATAGGTTCACCGAACGATCTATTTGGAATTAAAGCAGAACATGTATCACGTCGACTTACAATTCCGTTCGTTTTAGTTTTTGTCTGACTAGAGTATGTTTGCACGTATTTTGATGCAGTTAATGAAGAGTAGTTTCGGTAGCTTTGAATATGATAAACAGACTTTTCAAATTTCTCAATACATTACAATTTGTAATAATCATAATTGAAAGAAGTAAATGACAATTTTTGAAATTTCTATTAAAATTGGTGATTTTAATTAAAGGCTTCTAAAACCATTAAGTAAATGTGGTTTATTAATGGTTATTAATTGTAGTGAAAACTATACTTATTTACATCCTCTCATGTGTATACATACATAGAACAGATAACCTTTGATGTAATTACAAAAAGCGATTTTACAAAAACTTACAAAATCTCCATTTTTCAATATACACGAGAAGGTAAACAAAATTTGCATTTTAGTATTAGGTAAATCTAAACCTCACCCCACTTCGCGTTAGTATTCAAAAAAGAATCTCGATCAAAATCACCTTCTTTGTAAGTGTTACGAATATATTTTCACAACTCAAGATACTAATATGAACGTCAAAATGAATGGATGAGCAACGTATTCTGGTTTTCAAATGAAGTGTCCCTCTAAAAATTTTCAATACAAGTGTCCCCAAAAATTGTTTCCCTACTTTTCAAATTTGATTTTCGCATTAGTGATAAGACTTAAGTGTAAAGTGTCTCCGCCGAATATGTAGATCTTAATAAATATATATTTGTCGGAGATTCTTATCACTCATCTCTTGTCAGTAATGCGAAAATAAAATTTGAAAAGCTGGGACACTTTTACTAAAACAATTTTCAGGGAAAATTCAATTGTAAAATTTTTACGGACACTTCATTTGAAAACAAGAATACGTTGCATTATTATTCTCATCAATTCACATCTATATCAGATTTATGGTCGTGATTTTTAATTATGATGAAAACTCATCTATTTATAAGAATCACGCTTGAATATTATTATATTGTTGGCAAGCTTATATTTTATTTAATCTATTTAATCATTGATAAAAAAAGAAACAAAAAATGATAATCAGCTTCAATTTTGTAAGAACATCAACGAAATGTGAAGTATCAAAATTGATATATAACTGGGGATTTTTCTTTTAAATCGTGTAATGTGGAGGTGGCATGCCAAAAATGAATGGCTTGGAATAAGAATTACTAGGCGTTGAGCATTTTCATACAATTTGGTGATTTGAGTCACCGTTCCGTCCTTAATGCAAAAATTGATAAAATAAATAGTTCGACGTGAGTTATTTTCCTCCTGAAAATTTGTTTGGGAAAAACATTGGTAGAACATTCGGAAAAATGATTGGAATTTCAAATGTTTTTCATATAAAAAGGCAGCGTTTTTGTACCGAACTCCGAAAATTTGACAGCTTGAACTGTCAAACATTTGGATTTTTGCTTGGTACATCGGAATGTGTACCAAAAATGTTTGGAATTTCAGATGGGCTTAGTTTTTTAATGTTAGTAAGATATCTTATTAAATATTAAAAATGTCTTTGCACGTGCTAATCGATTTGAAAGTGATTAAATTAATAAGAAATTAATAAAATATAGTATTTAATCGTCTGGAAGTGGGTTTTGTTGAATTCTCAAGATTTATCAGACTCTCTACGGTCCATAGATGTCCCATAAACAATACAGAGGTAGCAACATATCCTAATACTTAATACTGATGAAGGAGCTATCAAATATTTAGTTTCAATGTACTCGTATCAAGATGAGTATTAGTATAAAGATCGATCATAAAACCGAGTATTAGGATGAGTATCAAGAATTTTAATACGTTGTTGATACGAGTATATTTTCTAAGCAAACTAAAACCATAAAATGAGATACATAATATGGTAGTTCTCGTAAAAGTAAAAGGAGTTAGTGTAAAAATGTTTATGCTACGACGTCAAAATAGTTTATTGCAACCATTCGATTACCGTGTATATTTCGGCCCATTAGAAACAGATTGGAAATATTTTATTGACTGAATATAGCAAACCGATTCATGGCGTGTCATGCTTCTTTTGAGGCCCAAATAAGCAATAACAGAATTTGAATGAAATTGAATTACACCCTGCAAGTGGTGTGCCGAAAATTGTGCACACTGGATTGGATTTTTGTAATTGTAATTATTATTGTAAATTATTACTATTGTGTACTTTCATTCAGCCTGTTTTATCTTAGGCGGTGTTTAAATAAATAAATAAATAAATTTCTCAGCTAGGCAGTCAGTTGAGTTTGAATTAGGTTGCTCGCGTTTATAATGAGATGCTCATGTCACAAAAAGGCAATTGAAGTACAACAGAAGAGAAGCATGTGCACAAAATGGAAACAGACAAATAATTGTTCGTAAAAATAAGTTGATCACAAGAACCATGTTAAAGCACCGATTGTGTGGGTGAAATGATATATTTCACAAGTTTTTGCGTATGAAACTGAACACTTTTACTGAAAATGTAGATCATATCAATTAATTTAATGAAAATATTCAACATTTCTTCTATTTCAAAGGATGCAATTTTTTAACGAACAACCGTGAGATGAAGAAACATAATGTATTTAAGCTCGAATGATATGTACACTCACAACGTTAAAAATTCATGCAAATGTATATTACATATTATACTATCATTTGATGTGTAATAAAACGAAAACAAATGATGCGTAATCAATTGCTAAGTAAATGCAATAAAAATATTTAATAACTGTGTTTAAATCACTTACCAAACCTGTCCGTAAGCACCAGAACCAACAGGTGTCAGGTTCTGATATCGCTCTGGAACTTCCCATTCTGTCCTGTTTATTTCGGCCTTATAAAATTTCGTCATTCTGGCAATCTCTGCTCCAAATTTCCAGTTCGAAAGCTACGTTTTCCGTTTCCTAAATTCCAGGAATAAATGAAATTAAACAGATACATTTCATTGGTTGTTATTCTATTGTGACCAAAAAAAAAATAAAGTCTAACAAACCAATACTGATATGTGCCCAGTGTTAATACTATACAGTTCACTGCTACTATTTTGACACTGAATAGAAAGACTCTTATTATTGACTTTGATACGCATATAAGGATAAATGGGATCACTTCATTACATCAAGCCAATGTAAAATAAGATAATTTAAAACAGGATTTATTCTGAAGTAATCGTTATTTCACAAAATATTCGGAAATGTATGTGTAAGGTATATATTTTTCTAATGTTTATATTGCTCTCGTATCTTATTTGTAGATTGGCCTAGAAAATACTATTTCAGCGATCAAAAGATATATATATATATATATATATATATATATATGAAGTGTCTACACTCGTGTGACAGTCAAATGAACACATATGGACGTACAATGACACAATCGTCAACTAAATGTTGCCAACTTTCCTCGTGTGTTGAACATGATTTCACCACAAAGTTTTACAATATGAATTATACACATGTATTGAATATATGTATTATGTTTTTTAAGAATTATTTTAAAAACAGCTATTGGATTTTAAATACATTGATAATGACCTGTAATTTGCCGAAATTGTTAAGGTTTTATGTGAATACATCAGCCAAACTGATATGAAAAACATAATTTATTTGTCTTTATAAGATCACAACATTTCAGTCAATTCAGATGCAGCTCCGGTCAATTCGAAAATGTATCAAACTTAAGATAGAGATGAAGAAGGTTGCTTTTGGGGAGTTGACAATTACTCATTAGATTAAAATGCGAGAAACTATTCTATTGGCTGGTGCTTATGTTATACTTGATTTCGCGAAATTGTTTCATTATTACTATCGTTAAATGTTTGTTGCATAAACTGTTTTCTCAAAATTTCTTTTCATGTTGAACGTGAAAAATGTTGACTATTGTTTAGTTATGCGTCAAATAATAACAAAGCGGCACAAATGGTTTACCGGCTCAGTTGTCAAACTATACATACTGAATTACATTACCATTTATTTTATTTTTTGCACTACTATAACAGATAAATAATAGATCAAAAATGTATTAGACCGACGAAATATTTTTTAATAAGTTACAATTTATTGACAACGAGCTAATATGTTTCGAATTCATTCGATAATATGTTTATTTGAGAAATATGTTTGAATAGTCAATAAATTTATGGTGAAATCATTTTCACCTTTTCAAAACCCTGCGACAATTTTGTCGCAGCACTCTAGCTTTTGATGGTTTACATTAGATTTTAATATTTTGGCTATTCAATTCACATAGTTATGGTTATATGGATTGAAATGTCAAATTTCAAGTATCATAATATAACAAAATGCAAGAAATACATCCATAATTTTTTATCAGGTGTGCCAACTACTATCATACAAATCCAATAATAGTCCAATTCTCATATGATTTTTTAGAAAAAATATAATTTTTTAAACGTCATATATTAAGTACTGTATTATGCCGCACCACGGTGTATTATCAGAAAAAAATCTAATCATTCTAGCTTTGGATGAAATTTGTATTTGTTTCATTATTCCCAACAACACAAACACCGTGTATTTATTTAATATTGAGTAAATACGAGCTGTTGACGTTTGACAGTCCATTTTAAACTGAAGTTTTATTCCCAATTATTTGGGAAAACAAAAGTTGAAAAACAAAGTCAGATGAAACCGGAATTTTCACTACTTATTCCCCAAATGAGTAACATAGATTATAATAATTTGTCACGTTATATGTGCACATAGTGATTGAACAAACTATATTAAAATAACAAAATACAGTAAAAAGTACAGTAAAATGTGGCTTAAGATTGAGAGCTACTTGACGAAAATTCAACAGTTTTTACGTTGCGAATATGTTGGACTAGTAGCAGTAACGATCCTAGCAACATTTGCGTCAGCTGAAATGAAGTTCCCAAGTGAAAAGGATTTTATGGTGGCAAAAGATAATAATACATTATTAAATCCATCTTTTTTGCCTTTTCTGTCGGACTGTAGTAGTTCAAATGTTTCTGAATTTTCGATTCCATTGTGCGCGATGTATTTTGATATGGTTTATAATTTGTATGAAACTGATTTAAATGGAAATGTCGCAAAAACCGACATCCTAGCTGCTGCACAAGAATTTGAAGAGCCAAAAAAGGCTGGTCGCTTTTGTGATTTTTTCCCATCTGACGTGGATATGGCATTGACGAAACAGCCATTTTCAAAACTAAATGGCTTCAATGCTTCGAAATGGATTAATCAAACAGCTGTTTGCGTAATGAATTGCTTTAATGGAACAAATACTCAAACCATGTCAATCCAATTGAAGATTACCTCTATTTGTAAATTCATTTCGGGTGGTTGTCGGTGGATTACTAAACAACGGAAAAATGGTATCCCAACAAAATCATCAACTATCGTTGCCTCAGTTGCGTTACATCCACATGTGGATTCAAATAGCAAAACGAAGGAAATCGAAAAAGTAGAAACAACCCTGATTTTGAAATCTGCGCCGGAAGGGGCAGGCAACAGAAAAATCGCAGCATCAATGGGATCTAGTGCATTGAAACAAGCGGAGAGCCCTATTCCGCAAAAACAAAGTGATCATATTACATCTACATTGAATAAAGCCAGTCAAAAAATTGTATCAACTACCAAAATCAAGCCGCAAACTGATCATATTGAAAACGAAAATATCATCCATAACGAGATATCTACCGCCAGTCAAGCACCTATTAATAATCCAAATTATGATGAAAGTTTGTATAATAACAAAAATGGCGATGAGACAGAGACAGATCCAGGTAATATAAAAAAAAACAATTTCGCGTTAGACGAATTTAGCAGCACATCCAACTATTGAAACTTTTATCTCTTTTATATTTAATTCATGCAGATGAACCTTATGGAGATCGCAATTTCGGAGGAGATCCGTATAACAGTAGTAATATGCAAAGTTCCATTTCACCGGAATCCCGAGAAGATAGAGACTCCGATTTTTTCCCATACTTTATGTTCTTGATGGTCATTGTCATTCTATTTTACATTAGTTATCACAATAAGTCCAAAATACTGGCACTTCTTATTGAAGGGCGTCGCACCCGAACTTACTCCCGATGTGGCGGCAGAAGAAAACAGCATTCAGCAGAGTATCGTAAACTTGATTCAAACTTAGAAGAAGCAATTCAATCTGACAGCGGACATGTCTTGTCAACTCAAATTATTTACTAACCTTCATATAATTTATTAGCTACTTGGAAAGAAGTCAAAATAATTAAATGCTACACACACAAAATACACAAACACTTAAAACTATTGAAAACAATTAGTATGTATAACTTATTGATCATATCATTCAAACAAACATTAAAGAAAAGGGATAAGAAAAATTATAATTTAAATAAATATATTGTAATTATTTTGTAAAGAGTTTCAAACTGGAATATCTCACATGTGGCTCATGATATAAAAGTTTGTAGGGAACCTATTCAAAGAGATGATTTTAAATAACATTAGTTTGTGATTCAAAAAATACTCTGATGAAAACTTGAAAACAAAACTAGGCATATCTAACACACATCAAACAGGGTTGTGATTATTGGTGAAAAACATTTTTTTATAGCGAATACCATTGCTTAAAATGGCAACAGTTGTTGGTAGTCGTGGTTACTATGGCCCAAAGCGTTTTCATTATATTTACGGTGTCTGAAACGGTGAACGTTTCAAGAAGATTATTTGCGCTTGGGAAATTCGAATTGTCTTTCTGAAAGAATTTTAGAAAAGGGATGTGGTTATTATGTTCAAAAATAGCAAGTGCATGTGACGACGAACACGATATTATTTTATCAACCCATATAGCAGGTTCAGCGTTATCATTCTTCTTTGCATTGAAGAATTGTAGTACAATTCTTGAATGAGAATCATGCCTTCGCTTGAGACTGTAACTTAGGAAAAAAAAAATTATTTGAATAAAAAAAAAACATAAATAAAGAATGAAAAAATAATACAAAGTGGGCACTTAGATTGTGAAAAAACATTTGAAGATTCCAACACATCCAGATTTTTACCCCGTAATTGAAAGTGTCGAAAAATTGTACGAAGACTATCCTTGACACACTCAGAATTAAACTTAACTGCTTGAATTTTTTTCATGATTGATTTGAAGAATTATGCAGCGAAGAGACGAAACGAAAAATCTACAAGCATTCACGGGAACACAGAATAGAAATGCACCAACCCTACTTGATTTTTTCTTATTTCGTCGAACTTTTCCGACATTTACACTGTTTAAATTTTAAAACTTTCGAAAATATATGTTTAACTTCGATTGCATCAACATTACCCTATATTTGATCATATAATGAAAAAAAAATCATAATAATGTGACAAACAAAATCTGTGATATATATCTTGGCTTAACTCAGCACCATGTTACACGAAACTTAGAGTTTGTGTGAACACAAAGTAACGTATTTCACGGTGCTGAGTGACATCCAAATGACAGAAGCAATCGTCAACGAACATGCCTGCCATATATTTTGTTGTTGGAATCGTTTCGAGTGTTTTGTTGAATATTCGTTTTGCATTTTGAAGTAAAAAAAAAAACTACAGAGCCCGGGTTCGAATCTCATTGTTGCTGATTTTTTTTTTTTTTTTATTTTAAAATGAAAGAGAATAGCAACTCTAGCAATTTTGTTTCTCTCTTTCCTTGTATTATTGTTTTCTGCTGTTTTTTTTTTCATTGAAATCTTTAATGTGTTTATTCCCATTGCTGTCGTTGAAATTTTGATTTTTTTTTCTACTTATTATGCATAATAGTTCGAGTCTATGCCAGTTTATGTTTTGTTATTTTTTGAAAAGATTGCTGATTGTATATTTGCGAATTTGAAACAGTTCAGAGTTAATATTTCCAGAGTGCCAATCTTTACATATGAGTGGATTGAATATACATTGTGAAGTGCTCAAATTTGAAAATGGTTTCTGGTTATTTTGATTAACCAAATTCATACACGAACCATTTTTATTCATGTGGTTTTTGTGAGTAACCATTTATTGATGGGGAAAATATTGATACAATTTATTTCCAATGTCAATATTTGGAGAACAAATTTGCGTACCTGCAATCTTAAAAAAAATCATTCGAATGAATTGTAAAAAGTGTTGAATTTAAAAAATAAATAAATTTTCATCAGATGAAACAATTATAATATAGACAAAACATCTGTTTGTAAAGAGTTTTAGTAGAAGGAATTGTGCAGAATACTTTTTTCTTAAAATATGTATGGAGTTTTGAGGAAAAATGTGAACCATTAAAAATGACTCACAGAGTACAAGTAAATAATTCAGCAAAGAAAGACCAAAAAACTCAAATTTTTTTAACATTATCTCTAATTGTAATGAAACGAATCGAAATACTATATTCCATCATATGGAATGAAAAAAAATCCACCATAGAAATAATAACAATTGAAGGATTTGTAAACATTAGCAAGCATTATTCTCACTGCCTTTCATGTTGGCCACACCAATAAAAGTATCATAAGTAAAAATTTATTTATTTATTTATGTATTTTTTTTTTAATCGATGTAGATAAAAAAAAAATCCACTGGTTTTGTATTCAAACTTGAATCATTTTGACATCATCTTTGATGGTTACTTTAAAAATGATAGAATCTAAGAAATCTGTTTATCAATTAAATGAAAGACAATAAGAGAGACAAACATCTAGTGGAGAGAGCCAGAAGTTTGGTTTAAAACGTCATTCATACACAAAAAAACATGGCGTTCTCTGTTCAGATGCAAACTGTATAAACGAAAGATAAAAAAAACGTCGACCATATTTTAGACGCGTCCAGTTTGTCAACACAGGCAAAAAAAAAACTTAAAATTTGTTAACTCAAATTTATAAAAATATAATGGGGAAAAGTGCAAAAAAGCACAATAGAAACACAGGTCAAAAAAGATCACCTAGTGCTCGTGGGTTGATTTTTTAAATGGCTCAAAGTATTGGAAATTTCACATCTCTTGTCGATGTTTTGCATTATTACGTGAGTATGAATTGAAGTCATTTGTTCATTCGAATTTTAGTACGCATCGTTTTAATGTTTACATTTTACAGCGATGACGAGTCATCTGGTAGACATGCGAAAGTCACAGAACTCTTATTAAAAGCAACTGAAGGTGCGATTTCCAAATTAAAAAATTGTCGGTAGTGTATCATTTTCCATTCCAAACGTTGAGTAATGATTACATATTTTTCTATTCTAGCAAGCAATTGAATGTGGCGATTGGCAACAAATCAGCTCAAGACACTAGCAAAGATGGGGATCTTTCGGAAGAAGAACATACAGGTTATACAAGTGGAAGCGGATCAGATTCATCCGCAAATGCTGATAATGCTGACTTTGTCAAACCAACTCGAATAGATAAAATCGAGTCAATAATACGTAGATGTAATGTATGAGCGGATTGGAATATTTACAGGACGAGTTGTATGTATACACATTAAAGACATTCATTTGTCATAAGCATTTGTTACATTTTTTTTTTATTTCCAGCCGTAAACGTAATGTTGGATTAAAAATGTTCGAAGCCCTTCTGCGTGTTGCTGAAAAACAGAGTAACAAATTGGAACGAGCTCGGTAGGTTATTACTTACTCTTAGTGTCTAGTAATCTGTGCTAAGTCATTTCTTTTTTCGTTCAAGCACCCAATTAAGTATGGAAAATTACACAACGGTGCAGAAAGGATCGCATTTAGATGGTTCGCCTGGGGCTATTATTCCGAGTCCAAGTGATGTAAGTAGCACACCAGAAGCCCAATCGGCTATAGTAAGAAATTTTCAGAACACACCAGCAAGTCAAACAGATGAAATCTGGGATTCAATTGAAAATGTTGACTAAATCAATCAAATGAGTCCCCCTTACGTAAAAGTCTTTGACGACTTAGTGGGTGATCTAAATGAAAATGATAAATAGAAAAGTCAAATTGTTCATTTATATAACATTTTATTCACGAACTGTTGTTTCAATTGTTCACAGTTTTCTCCACCCTGTAATTTGCAAGCAACGTCTTCATTGATTTGGACATTCTTGTGAAAAATTAATTTTAAATGATATAAAATATTGGATAGGGCTCAAATAAACTCAAATATTAATTTTTGTGGAACTAAAATTGATTTGTTTAATTTTAAGGCAATCAAACTGATAATATTGCAAGATTAAATGTAATTTTATAACTTTTGATTTCAGAAATAGCGCAAAGAATAATGATTTATTTGCATCGAATGGGTAATATATCATTCGCGATGTCAATGATGATCAACTTATATTTTCAAGCAAATAGAGTTAAATGAATGCAAATCAAGAGTTGTGTTTTAATTCGAGGCCTTAATTTAATTTCCAGCACTTTCCAGAATGATGACAAATGACAGATGTGGATTGTTTTTCAGAATATGGCATTAAGTTGAAAGGAAGTGAAGTGCGTCAACACATTTAAATTTCCCAGTTAAATGTCGCTGTCAATTGTATTTGTGCAGCGAATGTGTTCACTTGAAAATTTCAAAGTATAGGTCGGGCCGTATAAAATTTGCATTTTGACATTTAAATTTTGACATTTGAGACATTTTGACATTTGAGCTGTCATTCTCTAAATAAACAATTTTGTCAAAATGCAAACGTTAGATGGCCCACCCTGTATAAAGTTCATGAACATTTCACAGTAAAAATATAGCACATTTTTCTCTCCAGTGGTTGATTTGTTTGCCACTATTCTTCTTCATCATCTTCATCATCATCATCATTGTCATCATTGTTGGATGGAATGTGTCGTTTTTGTTGCAATTGTGAGTATTAGAATATATATATGTGTGTGTGTGTGTGTAATAGAGCGCGGGGCGTGGTCAAAAAACCAGTTTTCACACACGTGTATGAATGAAATAATTGTTTTAGGGGGTGGCCAAAACTGGTTTTGCAATAACCCGCTTTTTCATACTACTAAGGACAACCAAGATTCAAGATAATTGGTCAAATAAATTCAAATTTAAAAGTAAAACCATTTATTTTTTGCTCACAATAATTAAGACGAAATTGAACTAAGAAATTCGGTCTCGGGATTCAATATTATCACATGGCACAAATTGATTTTAAATAGCACTATTTGATACCATTAAAAGAGAGCTGATGGAAAAACTGCCTTGTATACGATGCTCTTGTTGTGAACGTCAACTATAAAACGGAGCAGAGAAAGTGGAACGGCAATAATGCACGGAATAACACATACTTACAAAACGACCAATTGTGATTTTGCTCAAATTTGATTATATTATACAAAAAAATATTATAAAATTCTAATCCATTTGATGTTTGCTCTTTATGCTTCGATTTTCATAAATAGTTCAAAAATTTGTGCAGTTTTTATACAATTATATTGGGCGTGTTCCTAGAAAGACGCGCTTTTTTGTTCAAAAAACCATTTATTTATGTATGAAAATGAAAATACATGTCATTCAAAATATTGTCCATCGGAAGCTACGACTTTTTCCCATCTTTCAGGCAATTTATGGATTCCATCCCAAAAGAATTGCTCATTTTTCAGAGCGAAGAACGAATCGAGCCATTTTTTGATACCTTCAACTGAAGTGAACCGTATTCCGGAGAGGTGATTCTGCATCGACCGAAACAAGTGGTAATCGGAAGGGGCCAAGTCTGGGCTATAAGGCGGGTGAGGCAGAATTTCCCATCCGACGTTTTCCAAATAATTTTTAACAGGCACCGCAACATGTGGCCGAGCATTGTCATGATGGAAAATTATTGACTCATGTCTAGTCGCATATTCCGGCCGTTTTTGCTTAATTGCTGTCGGTAGCGGTCCCCATTAATGGTTTCACCTGGTTTTAGCAGCTCATAATATAGCACACCCTTCTGATCCCACCAAATACAAAGCATTACCTTAGCACCATGAATATTCGGCTTTGCCGTTGATTCGGCTGGTTGTCCGGGCTTCACATATGATTTTTTGCGCTTGGGGTTGTCGTAATGGATCCATTTTTCATCACCAGTAACAATGTGATGCAAAAACGACTTCTTTTTGTGCCGTTCAAGCAGCATTTCGGACATGCAAAATCGGCGTTCGACGTCTCTCGGCTTCAATTCATATGGCACCCAATTTCCTTGCTTTTGAATGTATCCAGCTGCTTTCAAGCGTTTGGAAATGGCTGAGTGAGTGACTCCCAATGATTTTGCAAGTTCTTCTTGAGTTTGACACGGATAGTCATCAAGTAGTGCCTCCAATTCGTCGTCTTCAAACTTTTTTGATGGACCTGGTCGCTCTTTGTCTTCTGTATCGAAATCACCACATCTAAACCGTACAAACCACTCCTGACACATTCTAATGCTTACAGAATATTCAGGGTAAGCTTCAATGAGTAAACGTTGCGCTTCTGTTGCACTTTTCTTCAAATGAAAGTAGTGTATCAAAACTTCCCGCAAATGTTGTTTTGAAGGCACGAAATTAGACATTTTCGATTATGATAAAAACTTCTGCAAAAATACGACTGTTCACTTTGACACTTGTAATTCAATAGATTTTTTGATGCTTTTTAAGATAGAATAGCTGTCACTGTCAAAAAAATGGCGCGAGTGAATCGAAACGAAGTTAGTAACGATGCGCGTCTTTCTAGGAACACACCCAATATATTCATTCATTGAATTTTTGCAATTGACTTATTTTTAATATAGCGGCTGAAACTTAAAACAAATGAAAGAATTTTAAGCACTGAAACACATATATTTTTTTTCGATTTCACCCTCAGATTCATAGAGTCAAAGTACATCGTCTTTTTTTTTGAACTTGTTTCCATTCTTATAGTCACACATATAAGTTATTAATACTCATTCCTTGACCTTACCAAATACTATTTCCCTTGGCCTTTTTCACATTTCAGTGTTCTTTTGTGAAATACTGAGAGGTGAAACTAATTAATCTTACAGATTGAAAATGACTCACGAGTATTTTTTGTCCAGCAGCAAAAAATCAATACGGCTGCATTAGTGAACACATTCTCTACTATTATTTATTCATTGTTATATGAAAAGTGAAGATGCGTGAACCTTGTTGTATCGAGTTGAATGAATAAAACTAAATTGAACCAAATAATGGGTGAACTCCAAATGTACCCAGAAAAATGCTAGAAAAAATGTGTATTTCTATCTGTAATTTACAGGATCGCCTCAAAATGAACGAAATGATCTGCATCTGTAGATAAAATATTAAAAATGTAATCAAAGGAGTGTATCAGATATTTTGATGGGATGGTCTTTTCGAATTTGATAAAATGAAGTAAATACAGTTTAGTGTAACTAAATGATAGAAAGATGAAATCGAAATTTTATTATTTTAATGAAACTAAAAATCAGTTTTCGTATTATTTTAAAATCAAATTTAATTCACATTGAGCAAACGCCGCATTAAGTTCAGGGGGAAAATGCAGGAATAGTGGAAATAGAAGAAATAAGAGACAATTATCGCACTATTAATTTTTTTGCAATAATCAGCCTGGGTTGACAAACATGTGAAAAGATCACCTAATCTTAAAAATATATCAACTTAATCCCTGACTTCATATGTATATAAATTTGTAAGGTTCAAAAGATTTACAACTTGGTGACTTTTTTAAAAAAGTCCAAGCAATTCATATAAGTTAAAATCCACAGATTCTTCTGATTTTTTATCTTTATTTTGCCACATCGGTTGAATGACATAATATCAAATAATGAATTTTAAATCAATCAAATATTTTGAGCTACTCAATCACTCATCACTCGGTCGAAAATTATTTATAGATTAAAATTTTAGGGTACAATCTTGCTCACTAATTAAAGCTAATAGCAGAGACATTGTCAATGCACACGTTTGTGGACGCATTGTCTTGACGGTCAATGGTAAAGTCTTTTGAAGGTTGTTGGTCTGCTGCATGCAAATGCGATGCGATCAACCGCATGCATGCGAGCGTATTAGCATGCACACATAGAATCCGTTACGACAACAAACTGACGAACTTCAACACACAGCAATAACTAGAATTAATTTTTTTAATTTCGATATAAACAAGGAAGAGAAGAAAAGTTCACTTTTTTCATGAATAGACTCGAATAGAAATCAATTGCACAATTTCAGATTTAATAACAAGAGACAAAGACACCCATCGGTGAGATGGATAAGCGAATACCTATATTTAAAATAACACAGTTTCAGATATACTTGTCTCTCCATCCCAACAATAGACTTATGCGTCGACGGTCGATTAACTGCAATAAGATGGATGGCGATGGACCATTGTGGTGATTTTATTGACGTTACCGTCAACGCATTTGAGTTTCTGGTTTAGAGTTGGGTAAGCGAGTAGATTGACTTACTCAAAATTTGCTTATTTTTGTCACTCTATTAAAGCTAATTGAATATTGGCACATCTATTTTACCAAAACACTCGAATACCATTTCGAGTAAAACAACTGCTTTAAATGTCTGATATCTTAAGATTTTCCTCCTGATTCTTCTGAATTAAACGCTTCTGGGCATTCACAACAAGGTTTCAAACCTCAATTGGATTATGTTTTCTGGTGACGTTCACATCAGGCTTTTCTAACTGTGTTCACTATAAAAAAACCAAATCAAATTGAAAAATTAGAATATTCAAAGTGATCTAAACCCAAAATGTGTCAACAATGTTGGCGAGGTAAGATTCACTGAATTGGAAAATGTGGTCAAATTACCCACTCTTGATGTGCTCAAATTTCCACCATATATTAAATCCATTTGATCGTGCCTTTTCTAACATACGACAATAATTCGAACCAAAGACGCATGTGTGCAAGAAAACTGCAAACAACAACTGTGAATTCAGATACTCTTATTAGATTGCGTTTGTACACAATTGAATTCATAAAAATAGCTTTTCTTTTCATGTAGCACTAGTAACGTGTTGTTCCTTAGCTTTGGATCCCCTAAATTCGATAACAAAAGAGTGACTTATCTTCGACTAATCTATTTTGTAAAGCTTTTCATTTGCCATTGAAAATCATTTCGTTCGATCTATTTTTATTTCTTCTTAAATAGTAATCAACTTCGTACATGAACTTAAAATGTGGATCATGAAATCTCGTCTACATTTGCAGTATGTAAATAAATGTAACAAAATCGGTTGTTAAATACTCCCACATTCAAGCATATGTTCATGAGAAGAATGGATAAATGGTAAAAAGGACTTTCGCACTCCTATGTAAATGTGAATATTAATTACTCTCCCTCGAATCAGCCAAATTGGCTGTTTCTGCAGCGCTTGCGTTGTTGGATCCTATCTGTGAAAAGAATAAATGCCTTAAAACAGCTGCTTTTGACATATTTTTCAGTTGTATATTCGAAGTGTCTGGTGAGATGGTTTGGCTCGTTGAATCGTCTTTATGTGTTGGTTGATTAAGATTAGGATTAAGAGATAGTTTACATGAAGGCTTCCATTGGTTTTGTGTGAGTGAACTATCTTCAGTCGCAGTATCAATTTTCGTACTATCAATAGCCGTAAGTTGATCTAGTGGCTTTGTTGAAGAACCGACAACTATATTGAGATTGGTTTTTTGTTGGATCATTTGCGGCAATCGAATTTTTTTATTGTATGATATAGTCGCCAAAGAATCTTCAGAACATAGTTTGTATGAACGGTCGCTGCTCACACTTGTCTTGTCAATATTGCTGCCATCCTGCAAATCAAACCAGTTCATTAGAGTAAGTTGGTAAAATTCAAAATTCAGAATTGAACCTTTTCAATGGCTTCATTCATAGAATAATACACAATATTATCAAAACGAACGCGTTCAGAAGCACCATCCTCGCTTCCATTAGATGATTCCATATGCTAGAGAATAAATGAATTGAGAAAGGGATTGAGCTGAAATTGTCATCGCTGTGTTTACAATTTAAAATATATAGCATAGCCTCCTTCAAAATCATAAACCAAAAGGTGAAATGAATAACCTGTCTGTACATTGAGCCTGCCAAAGCTCTTGTTGATGCATTATCATTCTGCGTGTTACTGGATTTTTCACTGACACATGTTACAGCTGATGCTGTTTCGGAAGCACTCACATCCACTTGCACTTCCATTTTGTTTCTAATTTTCAACATGAAAATAAAAGGGAATATTTATACTTAAACATGGCAAGTAGAATGAATAATATTTATTCATATACGAACCCAATAATGCTTCCTGATAGAGCTGTGGTTGACTCTCGATTCGAATTAGATTGAGCCAATAAAAATGCATTATTGTGCGACAATGTTCCCAAATGACTGCCACTTACAACACTTAAACTAACTTCACCAATACTAGTTGCACCTATACGAGATACAGCATCAACGCTGGTCGCATCATGATTCCGTGAGCTGTTATCTTCTTCATCAAAATCAAATTTAAAACCATCACGTGTTGTTGATACTGCACAACCGGCACGACACAACGAAACCGGCACAACACCATAAACGTAGAACAATAAAATCGGTACTCCGATTGCTACCGCTAAACCCGCCAAGACAGGTGATACAAGAACCTATTACACAAAAATAAATCACAAAGAATTGTCAATAATAAGAAAAGATAAAAGAATAAATTTGTAACGTAACGGTCACTAGCTAAATCAATGGAATGAAATGTCATCTGAATGAAGGTGAGTTAACGCACAAGATAAAAAAGGCATCTCAAGCTCTTGGAATTTGAAAAACAAAAAAATCTCGTGTCCTTCCATGATTGTTTACTTCTATCCCATTTTGAATTTAGCGTAGCTTGCTCTGTTTATAGCTTCATACGAAGCGCAAAAGCAGAAAACACACCCATACATACACTAGAATATCCTCTTCAACACACAGCGGTGAAAATACGCATTGAAACGAATGGAAACATTGAATAAGGGTAAATTGGTCTAATAACATTCTATCTTTTGATTCGTATCCAATGCGGAAACACTCTATTCTTAATCAATAAAATAACAACATGTGCAATCTGAAATGTGAAATTGTTCACTCAAATTTAGAAAAATCCAAGAATTGAATCGATTTGTAGAATTTACGTCTTAACGATGAATGAAATTTTATAAAAAAGAATGCAATGTTATTCAACCAAGAAATACTTGGAAAAATTTTACTTTTTCGAATATATGAGATTTTGTTTGAGTTGATGAATTATTGAAAATTTTGTGGGATTGTGTGGCAACGGATATATCAAGATAAAGAGAATAATTGAATCGTTCATTTTTCTAGGAAAACCATTTCAAACACGAATTTATTTTTTTGTCTTTGAAATGTACAGCCTTTCTACTCTTTCAGAAGTAAACTGTCATTTGAACTGTCAATAAGAGTAATGTATTAGCTTACTATAGATATACGAGGGTAACTCAATAAGTTTTTTTTAAAATGTAATAAAATGTCTGAAAATGGCTTTATAGTTTTTCAAAATTTTCGCCCTGATGATCAATACACTTTTCCATACGATTGAACAATTGTCATAACATTTTTCCACTCCGAAAGAGGTTTCTCAAGAACACGTTTTATAAATGTATGAACTTTGAGCATCGGAAATCATTGAACACGTACTTTATTCTTCACGTTCGTGAATGAAAAGAAATCATTATGTGCCAAATTAGGACTGCAAGGCGGATGACCTATTGTTTTGACCGGCCATTCTTGAAAGACTACGGGCAAACAAATGGTGGCATACCAATCAGAATTTTCTGTTCTACGATCCTCCAAAGGGACTGTTACCACATGACCACTTCTCCTGAAAAACAGACGACCATTTGCTTCGAAGTACTTCTGACGCGAATAACTTTCGTTGGATTTGGCTCATGTTGGAAGACCCATACAGCCGAATGCTATTTCGTTTCGGCTCATACGCATAGATCCATGATTCTCCATCTTTGTAGATGTGATTGACATTTTTTGAAGCACCGCGTTTGTATTTCTTAACCATTCTTTGCACAAATCAAAACGAGCCTTTTTTTTGAGGGATTTTCATAATATATGGGATCCAACGTGAGTCAAATAATAAGAGCTGGGGATCCAAATTTGTCGATGTACCCTTATAAATATAATGCGACATAGCAGGGATGGTTTGTGCGTCCATTGTATGAAATTGAACTTTCAAAATCCCGTATATGCATGTGTTATTTTACTAAATTTAGAATAGAAAAAAAGGAAGCGGATGAAGTTTATTCACACAGCAAAGCTTGTATGATTGAGAGCGATCATATTTTAGTTTAACATTTTCATTCAGTGATAACTGTTATTTGTATCAACGAACATTTATTTTAGTGTGGGTAACCTTTCATTAAATTAGTTTTTTCAATGAGAAAAATAAAGTAGTCAAAAGAAGTTAATTCACCATCTCATTTTTGTCATGAAAAATAAAAACAGGTCAACTAATTTCATGAAAAAAAAAAATCGGTGCTAGGTGTATATGAACAAAACAGCTAATTGATTTAGCGAATTATGATTAGTTGGTTGGTGCTGTAAACACTCATGATTATTTGTTTAATATGGCTGTCCCGTTATATATGATTGTCTGAGAATGATAGGGAAGATAAGAATCGTTCGAGCAAGACTGTAACATGAGCGTTGCTTTGGCAAAAACGCTCCATGAGAATGTGAATTCGCAAAAATGCACAATGATTTGTTCTAATCTCTGTTGCGCTTTTGCGAAATCACTTTTCATTATGCATTTTCGCTTATGTTACACTCTTCGTCGAACGATTCTGTGTCTTCACTATTATTCCCAGACAAGGGAATTAAGGAACAAATTCAAACTAAAGCAATGATCAAAATGTTTAAATAATTAAATACGCAAAATTGAAAATCTCATTTCATAATAGCATTTCCATTGAATACTGTCATTTGTATTTGATAATTTAGCATTGTAAGAGAATTGCATTCAAATGACGGACTCAGATGAAGAATCAAGTACTTCTGAAAATAATTGGCCAATGAATGAAGACTGGATGTTAAACGTCTTAAAGGATGACGCCAAGTCAGAGGAAAAAGTCAAAATCAATGTAATTTCAATTTTATTTTGTATCGCGCGTACAAGTTCAATCCAACGTTTCCATGTTTTCGTATTTTCAGTATTTTAGTGCTAAATCTATATGCCAACATGGTGTGAGTAATTTGAGTGATATTATAGTGGCTTCAATCAAATATGAAATCGGTGACAATTGCAATGAAAAGCAATTAAATGTCATCATTAAACTTCTGCCTCAAGATCCATTTGAACGTTACTTCGTGACTGTTAATCAATTTGATCTAAGGGAAATTCAGTTTTACACGAAGGTTAGGAACTTTCAAGGCTTTGTTGTCTAACATTTTGTTCATTATTGCATATTCAAATTGGCTGTTTAGATATACACGGATTTAATGAACTTTCAAACTGTTCATTTGAAAGACGACTGCGATGCGATATCTATAGCGGTGCCAAAATGTCTTTATACAAAGTATAAGTCTGGATTCTCAGATGAATCAGATGATAACGTTAGCCCAGAACCACCCGAAAGTATACTTGTATTGCAAAATATGTGTCCTTTGGGATTTAAGGTGAGTGCTCCATTCCATCAGAAACAGAAATGGTCAGTAGCTAACTTATTACTCTTAACAGACTGTTGATTTATCAATTGGTTTGACTTTGAGCGAAGCTGAAGTCGCAATTACGGCTATAGCTGCTGTACATTCACTCACCCTGGGCATGAAACTAAAGGAGAAAGTTGATCTAAATGAAAAATATCCGGTAGGCATATTTGTTGAAAAATAAGTGCGACCTTCGTTCACTTATAGATTTCAATCTTCAAGTTCTTGTTTCAAATAGCCAAAGCCACTGATAGCTATCAACAGTTAGTTGAACAAGGTTTTCCTCAGCTGATCAACTTTTTAAAGAGAGCGGATGGGTTCAGGAGTGAGTTAGCTGCATTGGAATCAATCGGATTGAAGACGAAATCGATTATCGAGAAGTTATTGAAGCCTATTGAACCGATGGGGCTGATCACACACACTGACTTCTGGTGTAATAATTTGCTTATTAAAGGATCAGGAAGTAACGATGACCCTAATAAGCACGTTGAATGCATCATTCTCGACTGGCAAATGATATCTTATAGTCGGTAAGGAAATTATTTATGGCATTTCATGATTACTCAGAAAATTCATTTTTTGCTCCCATTTACCTAGGCCAACCAATGATCTTGCTCTACTGATTTTATCATCTCTCCCCTCGAAAGTGCGACGTGAAAACACCAAGAATTTATTATATCAATATTACACAGTGATGAAAGAGAATCTTAACAAGATTAACATTGATATTGAATTAACATTGAATTATACCAAAGAGAAACTACTTGAAGATTACAAGTAAGATATGAGTAGAAAATGTTGGGCAATTCGCTTTTACTATGAATAAGTATAAATTAGTTCGTCTTTTATTTGATACTAATAGAAAATCACAACTATTGGCTCTCTTGCTGTGCATTGGTTCGGCTGATATTGTGATAGGTAATCAGCAAGCTGAACAACGCTTCCTAGACGTACTCCATGATATTTATGAAGAAGGGGTTCTGAACATTGAGGAATTATCATTCTGAGTAGCGACATTAACGATATCGCCAGTAGGAAGTAGGAACATACATGTTTTCACTTAGCATATGAAGTGTTACACTCACAACTAATACGAATAAATGGAAAAGCTTAATAACTTTCTACTTGCCAAGTAGAAACTTGGGCCACTATTCTTTTCAATAGGGGGAGGCATTATATTACCAATTAAAGTTAACGTTCAGTTGATGCATTATATTATGTTTTGCAAGTCCTCAAATGGCTACTATGAATCAACGGGCACACTGGCGCTGCTCTTTGCAGAATTTAATAAAAAAAACACAAATATCAAAGTAAATGAATTGCACAAAGCCGCTTTCAGTGCGCGTTGATTAAAAGTAGCCCTTTGAGCACTCGCAATACAAACATATTTTGTTTCAATCGATTTTCATTGTCATTGGATACTTCTTCCATTTTTTCGCTGTATAGGGGGCGATATAATCGACATCATCACTCAAAGAAATGAAATGAATGGCTTTTTAACTCTTTACAAGAAAACAATATGATCTTGACAAGAATTCGTATACTTCCTGTACTTTCATTTACAGAAGGATGCAAAAAAAATCGATTAGTGTAGTTGACCACTCAAAAGACAAGCAATATCTTCCAAGTTAGCCCAATGTCAACAAAACCGTTAACGAGAAACGTGTCATTTAAAGAGAATGTTGTCATTTTGGTAGAACACGAGCTTGCAATCGTATGTCTATTAAGTAAATAATATTGATGATCAGATGGCAAAATTTGGAGTCATTTCAATTAAAATTAGCCATACTCTCTGAACAAAGATTCAAAAGAACACTCACATTTAGGTCTAGAAATATGGATTTTTTCTATGAGAGGTTTGAAGTTACTAGTACTCACTATTCAGATTTTTGTAGTGAATGGACACGCCCTCGAAGTGCTTCACATTTTGGTAAAATTGAACAAGTGATTTTGATTACATATTCAAGTCTTTCAATTTATCTAATTGACCAATAGATGATAATAACTGCGTTTGGAAGCAACATCTTCAACGTTTTCATATCCAACATGATTTCATTTGGACATGTGTGTAATTTAACCAAAATTAATTATAAGTTTACGAGAATTTTGAGGTCTGGAACAGTGTTTTGCATAGTTAGCTTATCTTTATGATATTATTTCATCTTATCAACATAGCAGTTTTTGTATAGTTTTCAGCTATCTTTCAATTAGATAAATTATCAATTTTGGCTATCTTATCTAGATATTCCAGATAAATTTGTATCAGATTTGAATTTCAATGGAATGAGATTGATTTCAAAGAGAACTTGTTAATCAGCGCAAAGTTCGAAATCCTTCGCGATAAGAATGAATAAAAATGATGAACAAAAATCACGAACCAGGAGTGGAATCGAACGGAGATAGCAATCAAACAACGGTCAAGAACGAATACATGAAAATAAAGGAAGATTTGTGTAGCTTCAACACTACATTGTTGTCGTTCGCTCCGGCTGGACGCCTCTTCAGTCGATCGAAACTTATTTATAGACCACAGCGAAACAGGCTATCTGCTGAAAACTTTGAACGAGCTCTCGTGCTTGATGTTATCTCAAATTTACTCAATAGTTCAAAGTAATAATTCAATAAATAACATAATAATTCTCATTTCATTAAATTTCGATCTTATTTTTATAAACAATTTTTACTTTTATCTTCGGGTTATCTTTCAAGATATCTTAGATAGGAAAATATGTTCGTTATCTAAATTTATCTATTATTTATTTCTATCTAGATAAATGACCAGTATTCTATATATTATCTAATTTTTATCTAGACAATTTTATTTTATTTTTGGAAAACATTGGCTTGGATAGATGTTTGAAATTGAACGCCCCAATTCCGGGAAATTCACAAGTCATTGAATTCAACTAAATTTACTGGATTGAAAACTCAATTAAATTGACTGAATGGTAACATAGCTAACTTCTTCTGATTGCTTATTTATATGAATACATGATCTCATATATTGATGTTTGTGTTTGGCTCACATGCGTGACCGATTTGTACGATGAATTCCGCAGATCTTCTATCTTTTGATAATTCACATTGTACTCGCTCGAAATAATGATAACATAGGCTCCTATTGAGAGCAGAATAGTGAAAAAAGAGACTGCAGATAAAATGGCAACGGGACCGTACTATTTGAGACATTTTAATGATATCTATTCTTCAGCGCCATCTATTGGGCAGTAGTATTGATGTGATATTTCAATCGTTTCAATGACTCATTTGTTTTCATTATTTGTGTCAATTAAAATTTTGTTCGTATTACAATGGATCTAAATTGAGTTCACCTATGTAAAATAAGATGGCGCGGTCAATTGGCATACTCTCGAATAGCTCTCAATTTCCATATAAGCACGGTCCGCTTGTAAAATGGGCTACTTTGGTAAAAATTTAAATACTAGATGAAACATATACACTTCTTCACTGAATCATATAAACCGAAGAAAATGCGTAACTTTCATTATTTTTGTGAGAGAATATGTTAATCGATAGATATGTTACACCGAAATATAACGCTAAAAACATATGATTTTAGTATCATATATCTTAATAACTTTAAAGGGTGAGAGACATGAAAAATCGTCAACGATTACGATCGTCGGCCTAGGAAAGAAACCTTAAGGAATACACGTTTTGTAATTGTCCGAAAGATGTACAAAGTACAAGTGGGGCTGCGATAGAATTATTTCATTTTTTACACTGTATTTTAGTTTGGATTTAACTAGCTGTCAAAAAGGAATTTTTATATGCTTAATCTCAAAGTATTAGTTTTGAATCCGGTAGTTATTTTTCCCAATAAGAGCAACGGAAACTGAATTGTCGCCAATACATAATATTTTAACCTGCAAGGTTTAAGTACTAATCATTTTGGATTCGTTAAGAATAGAATTCAATTTGACAAATAATTTAATTTGTACTGAAGTACAGTGTATATGGCAAAATCGCCAGTTGGATATACATTGCCAGACATGGTTAATAAGCTGGCTGTTCTTAGTAGCCGTGACCAGTTAAATAGATCCAGAGCCTTGTGATTAACTTACCGACGCTGCTACACCACTTAGAACTGCGAAATTTCTTTTATGTTTGCCTGATAATCGATATCTGGTATGTAGTTTTCGACCAATCCAAACAGGTATGCCTGCGTATTAAGAGAAATTAATTGTATGGAATTTAGTGAAATTATTCAATTTGTTTAAATTTACCTATAATCATAGCTGGAACGGCGATTCCAGCAACTAAAGCAATTCCAACAGGAGCACCTACTAACGTGCCCAATTGCCATAAAAGTTTCTTCTTTCGTGACCATGGCTTCTTCCCCCAAAATGTACATCCTGATGGGCTAGAATAGGAATCATGCATTAGAATGCTAAAAATGTATCGTAACATAAAAATCCAACGTCACTTGCTACTAATATAGCATTTGATTTAGAGATAGCTGAGCACATTAAGCTTGAGTCGAAAATTTTCAGCGAAGTTATTAGAATCTTATAATTGTATCATCATTAATTATTTTATTCAGAAAAAGTCTACGACTGAGTCGCGTGAAATGATCAGTTATATGCTGCCTTTTTAGCAAATAACTTTGGGCCATTTATTATTTATCATTATCTGGCACTTATGAGATGACAAGTATAGTCGGGTCATATTGTAATATTCATCACGAATTTTATTTTATTTTTGGACTTAAAAGCAGCAGAGAAGCAGCGACTTCAAGAATTACAATACATGCATAAACTTGCACGCCTTACGCATCTTTTGCATATTTATTTTGATTTGATGTGATGGGATGAACTGAGTTGAGCAGAACAATACATGCGCAACATTACTAATCAAATCACAAAGATGCGAATGGCTCTTTTTCGCTGTATGCATATATTGAAATTTTTACGAAGTCACTGTCGCTCTGCCGCTTCGATGAAAGAATACTCTCTCACCCAACCATTTGATTTGAATTTATCATTGATTTTGTTTGACAATTTTGAAGTCCAAAAGTACCCCCCGAAATTCGGTTATGTTCGAGATTTCTTCTTCTTAAAGTAAAAACTGTATAAATCTATTCCGAAATTTCCAACTGAGTATCTTTCAGCAACATACATATTACCCAGATTTTTGAAGTGAATGAAGGAGCATTCAAATTTGTAATGGTCAATTGGGTGTAACAACGTATTTTATCTCGTCTGCTATGAATATCTACTGAGAGCTCCAAATAAAGAAAAATTTCTTAAGGCGTCTCCATCCATGCTCGTATTACACCAAGAAAATCTGACTAATAATTTGCCATCGCTCCGTGAGGTACGAACAGCTAAGTTCGAAAATCTAATCTCATTTATGAGAACCTATGGCAAGGCCTTGAATATCTATATAATAAATAGTAATGCAAGTGAATATTGAAATTTACGATACCTCAAGTAATGTAGATCGCTTATCTCTTTCATACATAGCCAACAGAATTCCGAACCACACACAGCGCACACCATGTGATTACATGAACCGTCGTCCATTTTAACAATTAACACTTGACAGCGTGGGCATGGTTTGATGTCATCGGTGCGATGTTGAGAATCTTGGCTTATACTTCCAGATGGAGCTCGTATAGGACTCTGCCTTGAAGCACGTGCAGCATCGCAAGTCTGATCGGGATGCCATTCGGCTTTACAATGGTAGCAAAAATTAACATCGCAGCCTGGACGCTCGCATTTGATTCGTGGACAGGACGCACATCCAGTTGCAATAACGGCATAGCTACCGAGTTGAAAGAAATTATTTAGGTTTACTATCATACCAATAGGTATACTATTAAGAGAAAAAAAGAATGTTAACCCTCTACTGCGTACGACTTCCTGTGGACGCTCTCAAAATAGGTCAATAATAATTCTGACAGACCATTTTTTAAATCAAAATCAGTGAGATGCACACACACACACACACAAATCTGTGAGTAAATATTGGATGTATTATAATATCTATATGGTTTTCTCCAGTTCAGTATAAACGTCAAACTTAGTTGCTGTACAAAAGTTCCGGTGTATTGGTTGACAAAGTTTGACATTTAGGATAAACCAATACATATTTATTCCATTTCGGAGTGTTCTGATAATTTATACAGGAGCCTATTTCACCTAATATGCTCACGCGAAAATATTCTCATTAGTGATCTTGTAATCAAAAATTTTACTTGACAAGAAATTCGAGCATATCTTCTACGAATTTACATTACAACAGCGATTTTTGAGAATTGGCTCAAACGTATGACAGCTCTCACTTAAAATACATTGCAAAACCATGGGATATTTTCGCGTGAGCAAATTTAGTGAAATAGGTCCCTTCTTGGAAAAATTATGAATCTCCATTCTTAATAAAAATCGGCTTGCTAAACACATATTTCCCCATGGATCAAAACACACAAACAAAAACTTATGTGAAAGATTCAAAAGTGCTTTATACCTGCAATCTGGTGCTGGACACCATCTTGAATCAGGATCTGAAAGCAGAACGCGACGAACCATAAAATCTTCATATTTTTTCATAATTGTTGGTGATGTCTGTAGTAAAGCCTCGATGTCACTTGGATGCATTGCGTCTGAACACTGTGTGCATGCGATTTCTGTCCTTGATTCAAATATTTCGATAGTCAAATATCTTTCCAAACACGAATGGCAGGCAAAATGCTTGCAATTGAGCATTGTGTAAAACCCTTGTAATGTCTCTGCACTGTAGCACAATGGGCATTCTTGGCTGTTTCGGTTATTGATTCTGTTGTTATTGTTTGTGTTGCTACTTGAACTGCCTCCAGCTCCGCCACTACTTGATGACCCACTTGAATAATTCCGTTGATTGATGCCATTATATTGGTGTGATGACGATGAATGTGCCTTCTGATTTTGAGCCAACGCATCGGAATTATTCTACGAAATACAATTAAGACTGTCAAACATAATATATATAAACCAATAGGAGAGTGTAGGACAATCCTGACTTGAGGACAAACTAGGGTCGGTATTATCGGGATTATTCCACACCCATTCATTTCAAACCCCGAAAAAACTTCTTTTAATTTAGTTCAATATGGCTATTATATATACAATAAGTATATAAAGCAAAGAGCACCAATGTAACAACATTGTACGTGTATTAATGTTGATAACCTGATAAGCTTCTTGTAACGTATTCTCGTATTATTTGTATCATTTGTACACTTTAGAAATTTCACATTATTTATAAGAGTTTTGCTTACATCGCTTCAAAAACAACATCGAATGGACATTTCTGAGCAATGTATGCAGCTATTTCCATCAAATTCATGAGACTTAGAGGGTACACCACTATACACCAAAGACAAAAGAACAGTCAAATCATTGGGTTGCAAAAGCCGAATCGGCACCGCAGAAGGCAAAACTGAAATGGCTGATTACAAAAACGTCAGGGAAGGTGATAGCCACTGTGTTTTGGGGTGCGAATGGCATAAAATTCATCGACTATTTGGACCAGCCAATATTCTACAAGCTTATTGGACCGTTTGATAATCAAATCGAGACACATTAACAAAAGAAAAAAAAGATGTTTCACCGTGACAATACACCAGCTCAAAAATCGAAGATCCCCATGACAAAAATCAATTTACAATACAAAACTTTTCCTCACCCACCGTTTTCACCGGATCCGGACCTGTGCAACAATCACTTCTTTTCAAACCCCAGAAATTTTCAAACCAGGTTTGGTGGACAGAAATTCTACGACAATATTGAAACGGTATTGCTACCGTAAATGGATATTTTGGAGACCTCGACAATGACTATTATAAAAATGTTGAAAAAAAACGTTAAAATATGAACAGGAATCACAGCACCCTTGTGTGCATTAAATTATGATTTCCTCCGGCAAAAGATGTGCTCTAAGGAAAATATTTTTAAGCATTTCTTCACACAGCAAAACTCTAGTACTCCGCTGTGCCGAAAATCTCATTGTAAATTGACATGTCAGATCTGATAAAAGTTGTTTATTCATGCGGTTTTTGAGGCTATGTAGTCAAATATGATATTTTGTATGAACAACGCGAAAAACCGCATGCATAAGTAACTTTTATTGGCGCCATATGTCAATTTACAATGAGATTTTCAGCACAGTGGAGTACTAGAGTTTTGCTGTGTGTTTAGCGCGATAGTAGACATCTTTGAATAAGGAGCGGAAGTCTCGTTCCCTGATATTTAATCTCAACATTTCATTATCGGTAGAATTTGCGTCATGCCTTTCTATGGTTTCTCAAGTTATCCTACGCTAAACTTACTTTGTTTGATGACCCATCTCCCGCGTTGTTCACTGTTAATCCATGACAGCTTTTTTCATGCTTTTTGTTGCCAATGTTTCCGATGCCATTCGCAACTGCGCCAGAATTTGAATTTGATGCACCTCTTTCGACATCACACATTCGAGTCGTGTACGGAGCACGACTAGTTCGCGTTTGTAGTAAAAGCCGTCTTAGTGAAAAGTCCGGAAAAATGAAACCATTTCGATTTGAGTTGCCACTGCTTGAGTTGTTACTCATAATTTATGTGTGAGCAAAATCTTCCTTGTCTGATGCACGCGCACACGAGTTCGATTTTAATTCAATTGTTTCGCTAACGCCTCACAATTCCTTATAGTGGCTATGCTTTAATTACCGCTTCAATTCCACTTTTATTTATTTCAATACATCTATTTGTTTTTTTATTTGTATTAGGATTATTATTGTATTAAAAAATAATGTTACAATTCCAATTGTTTTTGCACTTCAACCGATTACGATTTTGAGAAATATTTTTCAACAATGTTGTTATGTTGTGTTGATTATGTTCTACGTTCGAGTAGGCTTCTTTATTATCGATTCGGTCTGCAAATGAGAAAACAATAAATCAAAATTATCAACGTGTTGAAATAGTAATAAGATTAAACGCAAATATTTATAATATGCAGGATTTAAACTGGAAAGTAGTTCCATCATTATTATAGCATTTCAACTTTCTTGAATTTTCTTCAAAAAATTGTACACAAAAATTAAATCGATGCACAACATCAGGAAGTAATACAAAGGGTGTAAACGTCAACCTCGAATAGTCGCTATACATTTAAATGAAAATAAGGCCAAACGGTAAGTAAGTGGCAGTTCTACTGCGCTTATCACGTCACCTGTAGGCTTTACATAATTTTTTTTTACAGTCCTAACAATTTCGGAACTACAGCGTGCTTCGGTGGGATTTTCGAGCCGTCTCCCAGCCTTGGATAAGATATATGGTCTAAGATGGAAGGGGTGAAGTTCTCCTAGGATCGTCGTGCATAAAATTAATTCTAATGAGAGTTGAAGATCTTGTTAATGCCTACAAGCTTGCCAAGGCTCACGACTGCGATCGAATACAATTCGTTACATAAGAAATGTATAGTTGCAATCATGCACGATCGCAATCGTATGTTTATGATTTTTTCCCCTCTAGAATAAGAAAAAAATAATTGATGCATTTCTATCACGGTGAGGAACCAACGTGAATTAGCATGCGAAAATCTTATGCAAACGCTACAGTTACAACACCTTGAAGATTAAAATTGAATTTTACGCTATGTGTAACGGAGAAGCTTGTGAATAAAATCAGAATGAATAGTCTCGAAATTGCAGATGGCGCACGAACGCTTGCAGATCAAATTTTTTTTACATATTTATATGCAGAAATGACGATGATTTCTGTTCTGTGTGCTCGTAAATTTCTTTTCTCCGCTCATTCATTTTTCGTTCCTTCTTTTATGAAAATAAAATTCATACAGTTCAGATGGTGTCATCAAGTATTAAATAATATAAATGGACCAATGGTGGCGTCATCTTATCGTCCACACATTAAATTGCAATGCTTTTAGCTTGTTATACTGAAAGCATTACGATTCAATGAATGAATATTTTTATACGTAAATATCTGTCAAATGAATGTTGTCATTACCCATTAGATTTCAAATTAAAATGCAAACAATTGTGCTCAATTGCATTGTCATGGAATTCTTAACATTTTTTGCGATATAATTCTAAAAGTTCACTCAGTGAAACATCTATAGTTAATGTAACATGCATAAAGGTACGTAAACATATAATTCCAATTCACGGTGCTTCCGTTCAGATGGCGACATTGTTGTGAAACTTTGAAATGATTCCGATATTCGGAAAATATTTTTGGCTTATTTGCAATCCAACTCTCCTATTTATTGATGATTTGACAGCTGATATTGCTTTACAGTGCCATCCATATAAAATATCGTGAGTGCGGCGAACATGACGTTCTCGTATATGTGAAAATTCAAATAAATCTATTCAAATTTCAACATTTTCTTCTTTTTCTTGCATATATCGCAAACTTTGTGCGCTGATAAATAAATATACAATATATTTATTGAATGAAAAATGCTATGTATAATATATATAAATTAACCGAAAGCAGTAGACAAAATGTACACATTACATTTCTCGCATTTTTGAACGACAAAGAAATATCATACACAATTGGACATGCACAAATACACACTTGGTGATCCAGGTAGCGCCACTGTCAATCAAGATCCAAGCAATAACATTCAGCAAGATTCAAGCATTCCAGATTTGTTGCAATCATATCAGGTGTTGCACGCTTGGTAGATGTAGAATATAAATCTCATTTTCATTTTTAGTAACTCATGTGTAGTTTGCTGAAGAATTGAATATAGTCAATGATTTCATAAGTCAGCCCATAATATAATATACAAATACATGGCAAAGTTTATAAAAAAATGTTGCTCATACATTTTGGTGTACGTTTTTATACTGTCAAAACCTTTTATTTGATTGAAAACTCTTGAAATTTCGAAAAATTTCATATTCTTCGTGTTAAAAAAGTACACTGAGAACTATATCTTGCTATGTTTTGACATTGATGTGTTTTGAGCTTGTTTGGGGTGCCATCTGGAATTCAGTTCTTAATGTCATATATTTTGCGATGCACATGCCCGAGAGGCAATAACCACTACGGAACATGGGCAACGACCAAATTGAAAAGATACAGGCAAATAGGTAGCGGCGTTGCCCACTTAGCGTCACTTTTCATGTGTGTATTCAAGTGAACATTCTTTTTTTGAGTTTCTATCAATTTTCAAATGTATAAATGTCGAACAGTCACATTTCTTTGTAAACGTTGTGTATGGCAAAGCTCAATACAATGCTTATATTGTGACCTGGACAAATCGGTTTATTATCTAGTTTAGATTTAATATTTAAATTCAAAAAATGCTTTAAAATTATTTGCGTTTTCCCCTGTTTGAATCTATTTTGGTTCAGTTATCTATGTTATGATTTCTTAATGCACACATTTATAGAAGTACTGAGCACAGATTATTATATCTTTTTTTATAAGGCACCGAAAATGTCATTCGAATATAAATTATTCCTAATGCACACATGAAGACTCTGTCTTTTATTGTCCTTCTATCTACTATTTTGCTTCAAAAGTATTTAGATTAAAGTATTTATCATTATAGAAGAAATATTAAAATTGAAAAAATCGTAGTATATCGATTTCATACTTCCCACAACAAGTTGCTGTTGTGAGGATATATTTCGCGCACATCCGCCAAATAGTATGAAACATATTGATGACTTTGCTGGATGCTAGACACAGTCCCACAATCAATCCATAAGAGTGTTTTTCTGTTGAGCTATATAAATTCTGTTCTTTGATATCTCGATTTTTGTGAATGTCAGTGATCACGCTCACAAAAAATCACATTGTTGACCATGCATTTATCTGTAGGGCCCAACTAGAGGCCATTTACATAGATTCCAATCGATACTTTGTTTTTTTAATAAATATTTACAATCACTTATATTTTTAATGGTTTAAGAAAAGTCCATTTAGCTCTTACACACACTACACGTATATCCAATAATTTTCATGAATATAAACTAAATTCTTCTCGCATTTTATTTTTGATTTCTTTTCTTCAGTTTTTATTATACAAACAAGTTTCATTTACTTCATCTACCTATTTATAGCAGTTCATCAAATTGTGATAAAAAATTAAGATTAATATCATGAATCTGTTTCGTTTTCAACAAACACGAAAATGTGTATACATCAACCAATATAATATCAAAATTATTAGATACATTTAGAAATGCCTAAAATATGTCGATCAAATTCATGCATCTAATCACACTGTCATTATATTACCTTTTACGCACATATTTTCATCAGAAACTTACCATCTCGTTTTCACTTATGATGCGAACTGTTTTTTTGTCACTCTCTTTTCTCAGTCGACTTTGTGTTTGTGCAATCAAATTATTTCCTATCATTTAATTGGATGTATCTTTTCTCGATGACGAAAACCAATAGTTTCAAATGATAAATCACTATTTTAAGCGTTCACACAACAGAGATTAACTCACAAATGCTAAAATGGCAATCAAATCTTTTGCATTTTTGTACGTAGTTTCTTTTGAATGCAAAATATGAAACGTTTAATGTACGTCCCTTTACTTCTGTTTGCGTTTTCAGCTCTCACTCACTGCCTCGATGTTATTTTTCCTCTTCTTTTTCATTTGCTTCTGTGTGAAAATGATGAAACTGTATGCTGTATGTAATGTATTTTGCAGTCGTCTGTTTCACGATAAGCATACAGAAAACAAGCGATTATTGTTATTGCTCTATACGGCATTAGCAAATGCTTAAACAATGTCAACTTATTGGTGAGAGTTCTCTGTTGCGTTTGTATCTGTGCATTCAATGAAAAACGTCAAAATATATAATGTCAGTGAGTATTTAGTAAAACCTATTGTACTTACATTGAGTAAATTTACTTTTCATACTTAAATTTATTAAAAAAAAAACAACAGTATTTCGAATGTAAAAACAATATAAACTAGGTTTGATTAATAGAATAAGGTTTGATGGATAAGAAAAAGTAAAATAGCTGATCACGATTCTTGTTGCATATTCATTCTTCATCTTAATTTTGGAATTATGCAAGTCAATTAAAGAACTATTTAGTAGAAGTTTTTTTATGAAAATAGCTTTTTCACAAAATTTAGTCGCTATTCTAAATAATCTAAACTCTCAATGGAAATCATTTACTGATTCATAGTATTTTCCTGTATGAAAATCCCGCTGGATTAATATCTTCATCTAAAGTGCCAGAAAGATTTTTATATTGAGATTAATATTCAGTATAGATTCAAATTCGTTTTGGGCAACACTGATTTGATACGAAACGTCAATAACCGACCACGGTCAACATTAAAAACATGATCTCTTCTTTTATAAATTGTTGTCTACACTTGGAGCGATATTCTATTTGTTGTTGAAGTAGAAAAGATTATTTTTTTTATTTATTGGAATACAAATTGGCAAATAAAGTATGTTACAGCAGCATTTAACTTGATTAAAAATGGAAAGAATGTCACTTGTATACCATCGAATTTTGCAATTTTTGATAAATTTGTAGATGCCTGCGAATTTGAAAACAAGCCACTATACGATTGTCAAGGAATGCATTGCGTTGTCAGCAATTTTTTCGAAGGAATTAATAAAGCAAGCCCTCCAAACCTTCTTTGGCAGTCAATCAGGATGACCGGACGAACACAATAAGCAATTAAGTTTTAGTTCAACCAGTTTTCTTGTGATCCCAATGTATTCAAGGTTTTGTCATACTTATGAATAATTTTTGTTGCGTCCTATTTATTGCTAACGAATTCTCCATGAAATCAATCGATTTGGAGTAGGCTTTTTCTCCAGTACAAATATCGATTGAATTATTTTCTTTCTTTTTGGCACAATCATTGTATTGAATGCTGACAATATAAAATATAATTTGAAATTTGTCAAATTTCTCGAAAGGATTTCGTTTTTGAATCTGCAAATGAATCGCTTCACTATTTTAAGCACTTTCAACAATGCAATATAAAAAAAAAAAAATTAACCTTTGCAAGTTGGTTCTATCCGTAGGTATTCCGAAAATATATTTAATTCGGCTGATGATTTTGTCTTACATATAACATGGCATCTCTAGCTTCTCCACGCTTTATCGTACAATGATTGTCCGTAAATCAGGATAAAGGCAATACGCGGGTTCTTTCAAATTGTTCGCACATTACCACTTGAAAGTAATTTATGTTTTTCAGAAGAAATTGTTTGAATTTAAACGTTTTCTTTCAATTTTTTCAGAAATTCACACCTTATTTTGACATCGGTCTTAACATCAAAAAATGTTTTCCCGAACTCTTTGGACAATTTGTTATTTTCAGACGATATTTTCACATAAATTCAATGCTGAACAATGCCACAAACACGGATTATAATTCAATTAATAGACTTGTTAATGATCTCAATACGTGCAAATCCAACAAAATGGCCACAAAATCCATTAAACGAAAAGTTAGCCCAGTGAAACTATGGATAAACGAACACTTTATTATTCTAATCAGCGAAAGAAATAGGTACCATATGCTACTTAAAAAATCACCAGCCAACCAATTTCTTAGAGAAAATTATAAGCATTAGGTATCAAAAACAAAAAGAGAAAGAAACACTTTGCGCTCAAATTATAACTCAAATTTGATTTGCAATAATTCCTAAAATCCAAGGCTTATGTGGAGAAATTCAAACGAAATTATTTACAATAAAAAAACAAGAGAATACATGCCTCAAAGCCTTTATTGTGTATCGATTATCGTAACTCAGGGAGGCAAACGATTGATGAAGTTCTTGAGAGGAAACCCCGGAAAACGCAAACCAAATCAACGCAACGCAGGACCTTTACTGCCAAAGGTGATAATATATCGCACAAACTGGCTAGTAAACCCTGTGATTGGTGAAATCGAAAATGTGTTCGATGAAGCACCAATTGTTTTTCCGGATGAGATGAAAGTAGACGATGTTGACGCTGAACATCCAAGTGTACATAAAACTGTTTGGCAACGCGACATAGTCGCTGCAAAGTGCATTCTCATAAAAGGTATATATTAATTAAATGACAAGTGCGGCAATACTTCTTTTAACTACTAAATTTGTGTTTTCAAGGACACTGTGATCTATTTGGGATTCCGATTCCGGAAACATTGCAGGGACCACCGAAAACAGTCGTAAATCAGCACTTAGCATCGAGCATGATAATTAATTCGAAAATTAATATTGTAACAGTTTGTTACTTCCGCTACTTCTGAATTTGTGTGGTAGAGGCTTTATGCCAGGAGTACGAAATTGGTCTGTTTTTTTTTTTTTGTAAGTATCCAAATGAGGTACTGTTTGATATACACTCCGTATTCTAAGCGATTGATATCCAGAGTTTATAGCCGTTTCTCGAATCAGGAATGCAAAAAAGACAGTTTATTGAAAACATGCTATAGAAATGAATTAGGTAACAATCAAGTTTGTCTTTAAGTATTTTGCTTCGTGAAGTCTGGATAGTAGTCGCTACGTTGTGTGAATACCATCAATTGATACAGCATTTTCTGCTCCTTTATTTGATGCTACCCACTTTTTGCTTTTTTCTCACCAGAAACACACTAGCTGTATTCATCGTTCTCCGCAAAGCATTTGATACAATTCTTTACAAGCAGCTACTCGAAAAATTAAAAGCATATGGAATTCGGGGCACCATAAACAGCATCCTGGCGAGTTACTTGAAAGCATCCCGGCGAAAACAATTTGTAGACATGGAAGACACTTTCTGTCCAAATATGATATACCTACCACAAGGCAGTAATCTGGGGCTACTCATGTATACCGTTTACATAAATGAAATTTTTGGTCCGAAATTAAATGACATTTTGATCCTATTTGCGGATGATTCTGATTAATGAAAAATCAACAACGTTGAAAGAAAACGTGCAGGAAGATTTAAATAACCTGGCAACATGGTTAACTGAAAACAGACTTAATTTCAATACTGATAAAACAAAATATATGCTCATAACCTACAAGCTGCCAAATCATTTTGACTCTTCCCCACTGTCCATTCAATCAAAAAAAATTCAGCGTGTTTTTACACATCGTATTTACGATGAAGTATCTAAGATTGACCATTCAAAATCTTTAATGGAATATGGTGCTGCAAGAAGACTAGGCAATTGAATTCACACAAATGTAAAAATTTCATCTTATTATTCTATGTGCAACACCTATCTACCCTACCTAGCTCCTGTATGGGGGACATCGACTTCTCAGTCGAATATATATGCACTAGTTACAGGTTACAAAAAATAGAGCTATTAGAAGCATCTTTAATTATGAATATCACACACTGCATATGGGTACAAATAAAATTGAAGATTGAAGAGAATGGGGAATCTTAAACGTTGAACAACCGATTAAATACAATGAATTGCTTTTAATATATAAAAAAGATAGGGGCCTGACATCGGTTGTAAAATCGCATTTTCCAACCATTTTTGTATGGAGGTTATGAGCTTCGCAACATTTTACAACAGTTCAATTTTACAGAAAATGTTGCGAAGTTCATAACCTCCACACAAAAATGGTTGGAAAATGCGATTTTATAACCGATGTCTGTACTTTTTGCAGATACTTTTTTTACTGTGCACGGAGCAGCATCGCCCGCTTTTCCCCTTGCTCCTCAACTCACTATCAATCTTCTGATTCGAAAAAAAAAACATTTAAAAAATACCTATTCTCATCTACCAATATAGACAATTTGACTTGAAATCATACTCTGTCCTTGAATCCGTTTTCTGGCAATTATAATTCTACGGCATTTTCCATTCTAATCTATTTGTCATTATTCTTATCTACTTTGGGAAAAAAAAAAATCAAATAATTGCAATCTCACCTAAATTTGGCTCTAAAATAGAAATCTATGAGCTGGTGTGTAGTTCCAGGGATTCTATATTCTTTACAAACAAGATAACTACTAAAATATTTGAAAAAATCAGGAGTTTTTTGCGGCGCTCTGCACGCTTTTTTACCTGTAAACGTTGATCAATCAATAAATAAATACATAAAAAACGTTTATTTTATTCATGTTGCATTTCAATGAAAGCTTTTTGCTTGTTTCATTATAATTTGTATCTATTTTGTTGTTTCATTTTCGTAAATTTGTTTCACTCCATTTTAATTTTATCTTACCTGACGTCAATGGAGTGCGCTGATTGGAGACAAATACAAGCAAAACAGCTTAATGTGTTAACAACTTATGCGGAGCCAATGAATTAACTGTGCGAGTGACATTCTTAAAATAGAACACACGCACTCAGTTGTAATTCAATAGTCAATAGTAATATATTTTGTTGTTGTAAAAATCACCAATGGCTGACGCCAGTACAGTTCAGGCAGTGAGCTCATGTAAATTTACATGGCCAATCTTCGCCAAGGTTTTTCGGGCATTTTGATGTTCCCAATGAAAAGATAACAAAACTTCTCCATTGTAATGTGGTTTCGACAACACATTGGACCAAAACTCGATCGTTTCGAAAGAACATATTCCATAAGATTCAGGTCAGATCGATTCTTTGGATTATCTGAGCTGGTGGATGTTTGGTCCAATGTGTTCTCGAAGAATACTATTATTTTTTTTTATCAAAACATGAGAAATGCCCGAAAATAAATGTGAAATTTGGGCATGTTATCTCCCATCAGCGGCATTTAAAGTACGTCAGGTCGGAAAAAAAAATATTAAGTAAGAAATTATGAAAATAAAACAACGAAAACGAGACAAATTATTATGAATAAGCAAAAAACATTTATGAAATGAAACATGAAAAAAACGTGTATGTGAAACTTCACAAATGGGAAGCTTAAAGTGAAACACGGCAATGTTCCACTTTGAATATAAAATAGATATATCTCTATTGAAAACCCGTTTACAAGGGCCTTAACATCCCAAATGCGATTAAAATTTGTTTAGTTGGAATATGCACGAAATTAGGTAACAATCAGAGGTCTCTTTCTATGCGAAATCTATGTAAGAGCCCCACCAAACCTAAACCAATTGTATAGAATAGTATGCCTTTCCTTTAACAATTTTCTTTAAATACACAAGCAATTCAACTTGCAAACGAGTGAAAGTCTCTTGGCATAAAATCGATATATGAATTGAATGTGATACAATAAAAAGCATGATAAATGGTTAATATCGATGTTATCACCCCTCCCATCGCATGAAGATGTACAATCGGCGGAAGGGTAATTGCCAAACAAAAAAATAAATAAGTATAAAATAAAGAACTTCTTTCCGAAGCAAATTCTCGTTCCAATAGCGAATAAAAATCGATTTTTCTTCGTTGGAAAGACGATTTCGCTTTGAGTTTGAAGGACTTTCCGATTGATTCATCATTTGAGTATCGATTCAATTAGAGGTGGACATAAAAATTATTCCAAAATTTAAATTTTGAAATGTTATTTATTCAAAATGGGAATTTATAAATAAACCATTGGAATACTGACAGTTGTATTTGATTATTGGCAGATTGGAAAAGTGATATTGTTATATCAAACGGAATTGCTTTTGTTTATTGTTACATAGGATAAATAGTATAAATCAAAGTTATTTTAACATTCAATGTTAAACATAAACTAAAAAGCGTATTCAAAATTATATATAAAATTTATTCGTGTTGATACCCTCGAATTGTATGTAGCAAAGGCGTAAAAAACAAATATCATCACCACAATGGGCAATATATTTGGAATTATAACAACAATCACATTTTTCGATGGTTCAAAATTTATTAATCATTTATCCGCTGAAAATGTCTCCTCGTGTTTGAAAGGTATTTGCAATGAAAATTACACACATTTTTATGGAACATGTCACCGCATTTAGTCATGCAATGCCGATGGATTTTTCAATCCCTAAGCTTTGTGATAAATAAATTATTGAACAATCATATGCATAGCTTTTAAGTGGTTGATTGTATTGCAACCACGGGGTAAATCACTAATAGTGTGCTAGGAAGAAAAGGCAGGCAGTATTCTAATAGTAAGAAATGGCGAAGCGGCAAATTATATTTCATTCAACCTCATTTCTCTTTACACATTTTATCTTTCCCATTGCTCAAGAAAGAACTGAGTTGTTCAGTTGTCGTTGGAACAGACAGCTCACTCTGGGGCAGTGAGAAAACACGGAGAATAGTGAGAAAAATTCGTTTGAGTGAGAGTTCTTTCGATGCTTTGCCATTACTCATTGATAAAATTCGTTATTTGCGTTTCATTTTTTTACGATAGGTGATTTGCCCCGTGATTGTGATAGTGATAGTATGTGACGAAGGAGGTAATTAATATCACGATAATATATCACACAAATCACAATTGCGGAAACAATGTATGTTTTTTGTTGTCCCACATTCTAAAGACTACAAAAGAGATTTATATTATTAATTCGTTCGATTGAATACATTAAATTTGTCCAAATCTCATTCACAATTGGAATTTTCCAATTTCTTCTTTACGTGACACATATTTTGAATCAAAGGTGAAAGGATACTATTAGTTTAGGTATGTACTATCAGTTTGCAGTTAAAGTCAATACGAATTACATTTGTGGAGGATCATTACAAAATTCATTTAAGTATCGCTCGGACAAGCAACAGTTTTCATTGATATATCAAAGGGTGAAGACAACACTTTGCTCGACTGAAACGGCAAAACAGAAATATGGACAGCATTTACGCTCAAAAGCACTTTTATTGCTTCGTGATACTTATATTGGTGCCAACAATTTCCTCATTACCAGCCGATATAATGTAATATCTATTTTTTATATTGGTTAACACTTTTTAAAAGAGTGAATTCTGTTGTGAAAAAATTTAGTGAATTTAAAAAAAAGTTCGATTAATTCGATGTGAAAAGAAATAGTCTGTTCCTTGGTCAAAATCCCTAAAGTAAAAATCCATAATATTGTACAAAAATCCACAAACCAAAATCTCAAATGGCAAAAATACCTGAATAAAAAAATGTTTTAATAAAAATTCTTTAAAAAAGCTTCTCAGGAGAAACAAAATATTTTTTTCCATAAATGTCTTATTGAGATGATGACTGAACCGTTGGAAATAGAAACAAAACTTGGAATAAAAGCAATGTAAGGCGACACAAAAAAACAGCGGCTGCATAAACGGTCATATTTTTAATGCGTAAATACAAAAACGACAGATCTCACTTGATGGTTTTTACTGACGATATTTTGTTGTATATCTTGGCATTGTTTTTATTCCCATTTCTGTTAATACCGGTACTTGCATATGAAACCACGGTTGACATCTAGCGGTCAATAGCTGGTACTGTGTGATCTGTCAAATCATGTTGTTCATGCTTATTAGTAAATATTATTAGTAAATATGACATCTGTCAACAATACTCCATATACAATATTCCAAGTTTCATACAACAATGTGTTTTTTTCGCTCTTGAAAAATGTCGGATTTTGTGCCTGAAAATAGTGAAATGCGGACAGCACTGCTTTTCTGCTTTCGTTTAAAGAAAACTGATGCCGAATCTCATCGAATGCTTCTAGAAGCTTACGACGAGCATGCTTTAAGTGAAACACAGTGTAGAGAGTGGTTCAGACGATTCAAAAAGAGTGGACTCAGCAACTATTTCCAGACGTTTGAAAGCAATGGGAAAGATCCAGAAGGTCGGAAAATGGGTGCCACATGAACTGAATGAAAGGCAGCAGGAAAACCGAGAAACCACTTGTGAATTGCTGCTCGCAAGGTACAAAAGGAAGTCGTTTCTGCATCGGATTGTGACTTGCGATGAAAAATGGATATATTTCAGGAATCCTAAGCGCAAGAGATCATGGGTAACACCAGGCGAACCAGCGACATCTACCGCAAGGCCAAATCCGGCCAAATCGGTTCGGACAGAAGACAATGCTGTGTGTTTGGTGGGATCAGAAGGGTGTCATCTATTATGAGCTGCTAAAACCTGGTGAAACGGTTAATACTGATCGCTACCGACAGCAAATGATCGATTTGAACCGCGCATTGCTTCAAAAACGGCCGGAATATAAAAAAGGCAACACAAAGTGATTCTCTTCTCTTTTCTCTCACGACAATGCTTCATCACAAACTGCAAGACTGGTCAAGGAAACGATTGAGGCGCTTAGTTGGGAAGTGCTACCGCATGCGGCTTACTCACCAGACTTGGCAGCGTCAGACTACTACTTGTTCGCTTCGATGGGTCACGCACTGTCGGAGCAGCGCTTCACTTCTTACGAAAATGTGAGAAAATGGCTCGATGACTGGTTTGCGTCAAAAGACGAACAGTTTCATTGGCGCGGTATTCATAAATTGTCCGAAAGATGGCAAAAATGTGCGGATTCGAATGGACAATACTTTGAATAAAATATGTTTTGCCATCATACTAAAATAAGCGTGTTTTTTTAGCAAAAATACAGCGGTTCCATATGCAAGTACCTGCTATATATAGCAGCTTAACATAAGTTAAGAGTAATTGGGTAGTATCAAATAAAGGAGTGGAAAATTCTGTATCAATTGATGGTATTCAAACAACGTAGCGATTAGTTTCCAGACTTCCCGACTCAAAACACACTCAAAGACAAACTTGATTGTTACCTAATTCATTTTTATAGCATGTTTTCAATAAACTGTCTTTTTTGCATTCCTGATTCGAGAAACGGCTGTAAACTCTGGATATCAATCGCCTAGAATACGGAGTGTATATCAAACAGTACCTCATTTGGATACTTACAAAAAAAACCTCAATTTCGTACTCTTGGCACAAAGCCTCTACCACACAAATTAAGAAGTAGCGGAAGTAACAAACTGTTACAATATTAATTTTCGAATTAATTATCATGCTCGATGCTCAGTCCTGATTTACGACTGTTCTCGGTGGTCGCTGTAATGTCCCCGGAATCGGAATCCCAAATAGCTCACAGTGTCCTTGAAAAACACAAATTTATTAATTTAATCAATTAAAGTGTTAAATAAAGCATTGCCACCTTTTTCATTTATTTAATAATGCTGCATCATTGACCACTTGATTTCCATCATCATCTGGTTCATATTCCGCGAGGACTCCCAGGTATTGTTTCACGAACCTCATCAATCATTTGCCTTACCGAGTCACGATAATCGATGGCAGCAACGCCAGATGGTTTGGATGGCAATCTGGACACAGTTTGAAGAGAAGGCACCGTGATCTACAGTCAAAACGTCGAAAACATTTCGCACAGGTTTACGAGGTATGATATCAATCGGTTGTTATAACAATAAAGTTGCCACGCGTTTTTGGTTTTTCTAGATCCAAGACACCTCACGTATAGTTTTGCTCGTAATAAAAAATTATTATGATAAATTAATAATAATAATTATTTCGAAATATTTCGTTATTAGGGTTGGATCCTAATAATAATAATTATAACAATCCTCGCATGAATTTCTCGGCCATTTCTGATGCTCTGATCCGGAAAAAATCCAAATATGCTTCATATTCTTTGCTTCAATGCACATTAGACCAAAAATCGATCAGCTCGGAAGTCCCTATCCCACAGGATGGAACAAAGAGTACTACTAGTTCGGGGGGCATCAAAAATGCCCGACAAATCCATGACAAGATTTACCATGCTTCAATTATATGACATGAGAGCATTAATATGATTTTATTATGATAAGTCGATAAAATTATAATAACGTTATTAGGATCCAATCCTGATTATGATATTAATCATGATAATTATCATCGTAATAAAGAATATAGCGCAAAACGCAAAACTATTATCTCTCGTGCTTCTTGATGCAATTTGGTGGTGTTTCAGAAGCTCCTCAATGAAAAATTGATGGCTCATAATTGACCTTCTTTCCTACTGCCTTATCATCGGTTCTCATTGTTTCGATGTACTTGTCGAGTTGAAGTCGTGTATACTTTGCTGTTTCATACACATCCATTCCTCGTATTTTCAACCTATGCTGAATGTAACACCACCAATGTCTCCCGAGCGGCGATGGAATCACTGGATACAAGTGGCGGTCGTTGCGATCATTGTTTTCTTCGATATTGAAATGTTTCGTCCATCTTTTCGATTTGCAGTCTCGCATTTATTACTTGGCATTCCAATGGAAGCGTTTGCTGCTGGGAGTATAACTTAAAACGTGGCCATCTGTATCCAACATTTTTTTGACAGTGACAGCTATTGTATCTTATAGAGCGTCAACAATTCTATTAAATTTTTTCTGTCAAAGTGAACACAACCATTCACCATTCACACAATATTTTTTTTATTACGGTTAAAATGTCGAATTATGTGCCAACCAAGGTGGTGAAGTGATTTGACTACGTGTACTGACTACGCTATGCAAACTACATAGCGTAGTCTACTACGCGTACCATTGATTTTGTATGGCGTTTCACTGACCTGGTGCCAACAAAACAGCATTTGCGGGAAGCAATGCTTTTGTACTTTAACCAAAAGAAAAGTGCTGCTGGATGTCATCGTTTGTTGTCAGAAACCTATTCTGAATATTCAATATCAAATTGTGTGTGTAAGAAGTGGTTTGCACGTTTCAAAAGTGGTGATTTTGACATCGAAGACGAAGAGCGTCCAGGTCAACCAAAGAAGTTTTAAGATCAAGAATTGGAAACATTGCTGTATGAGGATACATGTCAAACGCAAGAAGAACTTGCAAAATCATTGGGAGTCACTCAAGCAGCCATTTCAAAATGTTTGAAAGCGGCAGGATTCATTCAAAAGCAAGGAAATTGGGTGCCGTATGAATTGAAGCCAAGAGACGTCGAACGCCGATTTTGCATGTCCGAAATGCTGCTTGAACGGCACAAAAAGAAGTCGTTTTTGCATCACATTGTTACTGGTGATGAAAAATGGATCCATTACGACAACCCCAAGCGCAAAAAATCATATGTGAAGCCCGGACAACCAGCCGAATCAACGGCAAAGTCGAATATCCATGGAGCCAAGGTAATGCTCTGTATTTGGTGGGATCAGAAGGGCGTGATCTATTATGAGCTGTTGAAATCAGGCCATACGATCACAGGAGACCTCTTCCGAACACCTTGATTCGTTTGAAGAGAGCAATCAACGAAAAACGACCAGAATATGCAACCAGACACGATTCCATAATTTTTCATCATGACAACACTACCCCATGTTGCTCAACCGGTTGAAAACTATTTGAAAAACAGTGGATGGGAAGTTTTGCCTCACCCCCCTTATAGCCCAGACCTTGCCCCTTCTGACTACCACTTGTTTCGACCGATGCAGAATGCCCTTACCGGAATACGCTTCACTTCATTTGAGGGAATCAAAAATTGGCTTGATTCGTTTATATGCTAAAAAAAACGAACGGTTCTTTTGGGACGGAATCCACAAATTGCCAGAAAGATGAGAAAAAGTAGTGACTAGCGATGGACAGTACTTTGAATAACATGTTATTAGATAAATGTTTTGAAATAAAGCTGTATTTTTTGCAAAAAAGGCCACGCTTTAAGTTATACTCACAATAATAAAATAATTTTGAAGATTTACCCACCTCTTTACCGGTGGCGATGTTCCAGCGCACAGCTGCTTGCCACCTTTTTAATCCAGGGTCCACGCTGACTTCATTCACGATCTCACCAGCATTAATTTTGCGAATGATCTCCTGCATATCGACTGGCTTGAACTCCGACCTTTTCACGTCCAACATATCGACACCGCCACACCATCAGATAGAATGCAAAAGTGGAACTGCTTCTTTCGTTTGCCAAATTTGCTGGTGGATTTCACGTTAACAGAAGATTTGATTCCAATACCTTGCTTTATTAGTCATAAACTGGTTGAATGTAATTTGATTGCCGTTTTCATTTCTCCGATGATCTTCGTTCCATAAAGTAGTTTATAAAGCGTGTAGTTGTCAATTGGAAAAAGCGTTCGCCTTAGATTGCAAATTGGTATAACGGTCAAATTTTGGATTTTCGGTGGGCTGTTTGCGCTGTCATTTTGCTCTGACTGTTCATGTTGTTCTCGTTCTTGCTCGTCGTTGATTGATGTTGAATTCATCGATCTCACGTTGTATTGCAATCCACATTGGTAGTGATTTTAACCAATTCCTGAAGTCGAAATTTATTTTTTCATTTTTCCACCAACTAATATTACGATACCTTTGAAGAAGGATATCGCGACTTACTCGTCTGAACGCACCATTTATAGTTCGAGGAATGTAGTCTCGTCCATTTACTGCTAAATTGACAGCATTTTTGATATCATCCTCATCCAATTGAACCAAAACTGAATTCAAATTGTGTACGTATACTATCAATTCCAGATATTCGTAGACGCTTTTCTTCGTTGAAAGCATTCCCGTTATAATCATTATTAGGCCATTCAAAACGATGTTTGTCATCGAGATTTGTTACAAAATCACGGAATTCGAGAATCATAGAGTTTGTGACGGTGTTTTTCTTAAGAACAGCAAAAAAATAATCTCGTATGACTTTTTCGCAACTTGATTGAAGAATTCCGTGTTTCGTCTAATGCGCGCTCAACTTTATGCAAGAGAATAAGCGATGCTAATGAACATATCTTCGTTGTTTGCAGTCTTTTGGCGGTGATATCATCGATGAATATTCTTCGATATTAAGGTCTAAGAATCGAAGGAAGTGCACATTTGATTGTAATAATTCTATTGTCCTCATCATCATCGTCACCGTCAACACAAATTCATCAATTTAAATGGAAGCACATCGCACTTGTTCGAAATTTACAATCTTTTTTAGTTCTTCCTCGTTTGATTTCGTCTCTAAAATCTCCGATTCTAGGCCAAAAATATGTAATTCCGTTCACCAAATGATTCGAATGATCCTAACACTAAATGAATCAGTTGGGCGGAAAGATATCTTTCGACAAGCTAACTACAGAAATGAAACTATTCACTCGTTTGTACCAAAAAGATTGAAAACAAATTTTCGTAACAATATGAATCAAGAATACTCGATTCTTGATGCACTTTGTAACTAAAATTTGTTTTGAAAGATTTTATCAGAGAAAAGAAAAAATAAAATCATTTCTCCATTTTTTTTTTTGCTTTCCTGTGTCATTTATTTTCCATTTTTCCAATTTTATTTTCCGTTTGTCATTTTTATTTCCGATTTGTCAAATTTATTTTAATTTTTATATTTAACCTTGAATCCGTTGATTGAATACACACAGAATATTATGTTCTTTTCTCTTGGCATTTCGAATAAAACTTGCAAAGGAATAATACAGCAAAACTCGATCGCTCAAAATCAAGTTGAAACAAAAATTTAACCAAACAAACACAGCAATGACAGCTCATTCAATTAAGCATTTGACGCATGTCATGATAATGAGCTGAGTAACAAACGGGTTTGTATTTGAGTAAGAAAGTTCGAATACTAATCGCTACGTTGTGTGTAAACCATCAATTGATACAGTATTTTTTGCTCTCTATATTGAAAGCTACCATTTTATCATTTTAAAATAAGAAAAACACCCTGATATGCATGAAATTGAACCTGTTTGAATTTTTTAAGAAACCAGTCGTATAGCCGTAAACATAATCCCAAAAATCACAATCATTGATGTTAGTCACAAGGCACTAGTTTCACCATAATCATGAGTGCAATCCATTTTTGATCGTGGCAAGAATTCCATAGATCATTAAGATTCGATTTTAGTGTTCAAAACACTGGAAATTCGGAATGAGGATCCTATAGTAAGCCACTGAATAAGATTCGATCACAATCATGATTATTATCTGATCTTAATAATTATTAAGACATGGCGAGTGTGTTGAAGATTTAAATCGTTTTAAAAATCTTAATCACTCGTGACTAAGATGGATTGTGATTAAGATTGATTCATACTCCAGATCAAATATGATTAATATTGTGACTGAGATACGATATTTTGCCCGGCTATAGTTAAGTCATATTTATATTCGACATTTTAATCAAAATTCAGTCGTGTTCTCTCAAATAAATCGATTTAACTATTATAATATATTTTATCGATAGTGATTACATAGAAAATTTCAAGGGAGTCATAACCACTTCAAAATAATTGACATTTGACCATTTACAAATATGTAGACTGTTATGAATGATCAAATGTCAACTGTCGCCTGTAACGAGTGCAACTTGAATTAGTTGTTAATAGTTAAGTCTTACACAGTACAGAAATACCATCCGCCGTCATACGTATTTACGGCTGATGGAGACGCCCAGCCGTAAATAAGTATGACGGTACGCATATTCAGATGTATTAGCGGCGAAAACACATTTCTTCTTCTTCTTCTTAGAATATTAGTCAGATGTAAAAACCGCTAAAAATATGTACCGTCATACGGATTTACGACTGGGCGTCTCCATCAGCCGTAAATTCGTATGACGGCGGATGGTATTTTTGTACTGTGTAGAATATCACAAGTCTACAGACTCTCCCTACTAGCAACCTTTTCGGATATTCTATTGGAACACATTTAGAAATAAGTTCGGAGTTCAAAACGTGTTATTTTGAAATTGTAACGAACTCCAAAACTTTTTGAAAGACCTATTTTTATGGAAATAATTCCAAGCATTTTTCTGAACATTTCAAAAATATTTGGATTTTTTTTCAATGTTTTCGACTTTTTTTGTTGTTATTCAAGTTCAGTTTATGACAATTAAAAACGTGCGAGAAAAATTTCTGAATTTTCCTCATATATTCAAAGTTTGTTTTGATTTCGAGCTAAAATGTATTTAAGGTGAGGGGCGTGCTAAGCCACACTGCACCCGAGAAAAAACACATCAATTTTGCCGAAAGTGACATTTGCGCGGTTTTGCCATGCTACCGAAATCGGAAATAGTAAAAATCTACGAAAATAAACTCGGCCAAATGTACGTATGAAAATGGAATGACCTCAACAAGAGTCATATGGACAAGCTGATCAAATCAGCCAATTTAAGAGGTAGAGTAGCTTTGGGGGGCAATATTATCTCTGCACTCTCTTGCGCAGATGATCTGGTATTGTTTGGCAATTCTGAAGGGGAGCTGCAAAATAGTATCAAAGATTTGGAAGAGGCTTGTACGAACTTCGGAATGACCAATAGCGGCAACAAAACTCAAGTTATGCATGTGGGCAAAACTCGAAAGCCAATTCATTGCACATTGCAACTTGTTGGAACAAGTTTCCCAATTCAAATATTTGGGTTGCATCTTTTTGGAAGATGGCAAGTTTAATAACGAGTTTGAACAGCGTAGGGTTAATGGTATATAGTAAATAGTAGCGCAACTTAGATCACACGTTTTCAATAAACGTGAATTGAGTACAGAAACAAAGATGTTGATTCACGGGTCAATCTTCAGACCAACTATTCTATAAGGTAGCGAGAGCTGGGTTGATTCTGAGAATTCGATTCATGATTTGGAAGTGTCGGATATGAAAGTGTTGAGAATGGTTTCGGGAGTCTCACGCCGTGATCAGTGGGAAAGCAGAATCCGAAATGAGACGATTCGGGGGGATTTAAACGCATGGGAGAAGAGCGATTACCGAAACGGATTCTGTTCGCCGAAGCTGATGGGCTGAGAGGTAGGGGTAGACCACGTAGACGTTATTTAGATTCGGTTCAATGTGATTTGAATGTGAGGGGATATGAATATGAAGGTGTGATGAAACTCAAAATCTGGCTCTCGATCAAGGTTTGTGGAGAGGTATCGTTGGGGTGTATGAGGCAATTCGTTTCGTAAAACAGAACAGACGCTGAAAGGCATTAATGGTCTATAAATGCTTGTTGTTGTTGTTGTTGTTGTTGTATTCAAAGTTTGTAAATTGTAATCGGATTTCCTTCAATTTTCAATTTCATCAGAATAAAGTTTGGAAATATTTCGAGGCTTTTGGCCGTATGGATAGAAACTCTCAAACTATAAAAGTGATGAATGTTAGCGAAAGCACCATATTTTTTTCCACTAACAAATGTGTTTCTTTTCGGAAAGGAAAAGCGAGACCACTTTTCTGAGAGCAAAAGCATGACAAATATTTGTTCCGATTTTGATCTCGTAAAATTTTATCTCCCGGCCAGCGACAAAAACTAACGCACAGAGCGAGCGCACACACTCGTTTGTATAAGAAACGATGAGTTCGTGTGCGATGCTTGATTCACCAACATTGAGTGTGTGATTGCAAATGCGTGGAAATGCAAGGAAAGCCGTGGAAATGCGTGGAATTGCGTGGAAAGCCGTGGAAATACGTGCGAATGCCTGCAAATGCCAGCAAATCCCATTAGACGCTATACGCATTTGCCACTGTAATTGACGAATGAGACGGAGAAACACAAGAACAACAACAATGGCACTGTGAAACGCTATACAAATGCTTGCAAATACTTCCAAATGCAATCAAATACGCAAATATTCATTTCCCCCTAGCACCGCACACTATGTTTCTCTTCTTCTTCTTTTCTTTTTATTCGTATATTCTTAAGGAAAAATAGCTCACTCTGGTGAGCCATGCATCACAAACGAACTTATCGCACGCAGAAGGTTTGTCTCTCAATGAAATGAGTTCCACTGCGAACTGAATGTGCGATATTTTGTCGCTGCTCTCGACTATGTGTATCCTGATTTTGATAAAAGGAGAAACAATGTCTCAATATTTCTCTCGCAAGAAATGATCGAACTACTAATCGGTTTTTTTTCACACTTTTGCACCATATAGAATATATCACGGTTTTACTTTGATGGTCACATATCGATACATATTTTGTATATAAACCAAAAGAACCACATTCTAATACCTACAGCTACACAGTAAATAAAGTATCTGTAAAAAGTACAGATATCGGTTGTAAAATCGCATTTTCCAACCATTTTTGTATGGAGGTTGTGAACTTCGCAACATTTTACAACAGATCAATTTTACAGAAAATGTTGCGAGGTTCACAACCCCCATACAAAAATGGTTGAAAAATGCAATTTTACAACCGATGTCTGCACTTTTTACAGTTACTTTATTTACTGTGTAGATAGATTTTTTGATTGCGACCATGTTTTGAATGTTTTCAGACACTCAGACAAGACGCAATAATTGTCAGAATGTATTTATTCAACTCTGCTTTTTCACAGCAAATTTTTGGTTTGTTTACAAAACATCAATGATCTCGATCGATATAATTTCCACAAAATAAAAATCAAAATCAAAAATTGTGTGTGTTGTATTGGCAAGGTTTTTTATTTGATTTCCTCTAAGAATGTTCTCATCACATATAAATTTTTATTCAAACAGCAACTATGACCAAGTATCATCAAATGTGGATTTTGAAAAGGCTTTTGAAGACGATATTTTTGATTCCACAACAAATTCCAGCACGCAAAAATCTAATATGGTGTCGATGAACATAGAAACTACCACACAGCCTGACACTGCTACAAATCGAGAACATGTATCGACTTCCCAAAGTAGTATTTCAACAAAATTAATGTTTGACGCGGATATGGTCCATACAGCTTTATCTTCTACTAGGAGAATTATCTCAAGAGATAAAGATTATTCAATTACGTCTCTGCGGAATGAATCCGATTCTGTCAAAGTTGACACAAATCAACAAGAACATAGTGTTTCGTTATCAATAAAGGCTTTAAATCATGGTATAAATTCACTATTTACGATTGACTCAGTTCAGGAAGAAGATAATGTATCACCATCATCATACGATTCAAATCAATCAATTGGTGCAAGTGTACAATCAACTACAAGCTCAGGTCAAAGGATGAACGTTACATCGCCAACCTTAAATGATTCATGTCTATATATTGGCACAAATGCACAATCAACTGATGACTCAGAAAAAGGGGACGATACAAAATCGTCATCATCAAACGATTCAAGTCAATCTAATGGCGCAAATTCACTAACAACTGAAGAATCAGGACGAAAGGAAGATAAAATATCGTTTTTGACAACCGTTTCAATTCCTTCAGATATTGCACAAACACAATCAACTGATGACTCAGAAAAAGGGGACGATACAAAATCGTCATCATCAAACGATTTAAGTCAATCTAATGCCGCAAATTCACTAACAACTGAAGAATCAGAACGAAAGGAAGATAAAAAGTCGTTTTTGACAACCGTTTCAATTCCTTCAGATATTGCACAAACACAATCAACTGATGACTCAGAAAAAGGGGACGATACAAAATCGTCATCATCAAACGATTTAAGTCAATCTAATGGCGCAAATTCACTAACAACTGAAGAATCAGGACGAAAGGAAGATAAAATATCGTTTTTGACAACCGTTTCAATTCCTTCAGATATTGCACAAACACAATCAACTGATGACTCAGAAAAAGGGGACGATACAAAATCGTCATCATCAAACGATTCAAGTCAATCTAATGGCGCAAATTCACTAACAACTGAAGAATCAGAACGAAAGGAAGATAAAAAGTCGTTTTTGACAACCGTTTCAATTCCTTCAGATATTGCACAAACACAATCAGCTGATGACTCAGAAAAAGGGGACGATACAAAATCGTCATCATCAAACGATTTAAGTCAATCTAATGCCGCAAATTCACTAACAACTGAAGAATCAGAACGAAAGGAAGATAAAATATCGTTTTTGACAACCGTTTCAATTCCTTCAGATATTGCACAAACACAATCAGCTGATGACTCAGAAAAAGGGGACGATACAAAATCGTCATCATCAAACGATTTAAGTCAATCTAATGCCGCAAATTCACTAACAACTGACGAATCAGGACGAAAGGAAGATAAAAAGTCGTTTTTGACAACCGTTTCAATTCCTTCAGATATTGCACAAATACAATCAACTGATGACTCAGAAAAAGAGGACGATTCAAAATCGTCATCATCAAACGATTTAAGTCAATCTAATGGCGCAAATTCACTAACAACTGAAGAATCAGGACGAAAGGAAGATAAAAAGTCGTTTTTGACAACCGTTTCAATTCCTTCAGATATTGCACAAACACAATCAACTGATGACTCAGAAAAAGGGGACGATACAAAAACGTCATCATCAAACGATTTAAGTCAATCTAATGCCGCAAATTCACTAACAACTGAAGAATCAGAACGAAAGGAAGATAAAAAGTCGTTTTTGACAACCGTTTCAATTCCTTCAGATATTGCACAAACACAATCAGCTGATGACTCAGAAAAAGGGGACGATACAAAATCGTCATCATCAAACGATTTAAGTCAATCTAATGCCGCAAATTCACTAACAACTGAAGAATCAGAACGAAAGGAAGATAAAAAGTCGTTTTTGACAACCGTTTCAATTCCTTCAGATATTGCACAAACTCAATCAACTGATGACTCAGAAAAAGGGGACGATACAAAATCGTCATCATCAAACGATTTAAGTCAATCTTATGGCGCAAATTCAATAACAACTGAAGAATCAGGACGAAAGGAAGATAAAATATCGTTTTTGACAACCGTTTCAATTCCTTCAGATATTGCACAAACACAATCAACTGATGACTCAGAAAAAGGGGACGATACAAAATCGTCATCATCAAACGATTCAAGTCAATCTAATGGCGCAAATTCACTAACAACTGAAGAATCAGAACGAAAGGAAGATAAAAAGTCGTTTTTGACAACCGTTTCAATTCCTTCAGATATTGCACAAACACAATCAGCTGATGACTCAGAAAAAGGGGACGATACAAAATCGTCATCATCAAACGATTTAAGTCAATCTAATGGCGCAAATTCACTAACAACTGAAGAATCAGGACGAAAGGAAGATAAAATATCGTTTTTGACAACCGTTTCAATTCCTTCAGATATTGCACAAACACAATCAGCTGATGACTCAGAAAAAGGGGACGATACAAAATCGTCATCATCAAACGATTTAAGTCAATCTAATGCCGCAAATTCACTAACAACTGAAGAATCAGAACGAAAGGAAGATAAAAAGTCGTTTTTGACAACCGTTTCAATTCCTTCAGATATTGCACAAACACAATCAGCTGATGACTCAGAAAAAGGGGACGATACAAAATCGTCATCATCAAACGATTTAAGTCAATCTAATGCCGCAAATTCACTAACAACTGACGAATCAGGACGAAAGGAAGATAAAAAGTCGTTTTTGACAACCGTTTCAATTCCTTCAGATATTGCACAAACACAATCAACTGATGACTCAGAAAAAGGGGACGATTCAAAATCGTCATCATCAAACGATTTAAGTCAATCTAATGCCGCAAATTCACTAACAACTGAAGAATCAGAACGAAAGGAAGATAAAAAGTCGTTTTTGACAACCGTTTCAATTCCTTCAGATATTGCACAAACACAATCAACTGATGACTCAGAAAAAGGGGACGATACAAAATCGTCATCATCAAACGATTTAAGTCAATCTTATGGCGCAAATTCAATAACAACTGAAGAATCAGGACGAAAGGAAGATAAAATATCGTTTTTGACAACCGTTTCAATTCCTTCAGATATTGCACAAACACAATCAACTGATGACTCAGAAAAAGGGGACGATACAAAATCGTCATCATCAAACGATTCAAGTCAATCTAATGGCGCAAATTCACTAACAACTGAAGAATCAGCACGAAAGGAAGATAAAATATCGTTTTTGACAACCGTTTCAATTCCTTCAGATATTGCACAAACACAATCAGCTGATGACTCAGAAAAAGGGGACGATACAAAATCGTCATCATCAAACGATTTAAGTCAATCTAATGACGCAAATTCACTAACAACTGAAGAATCAGAACGAAAGGAAGATAAAATATCGTTTTTGACAACCGTTTCAATTCCTTCAGATATTGCACAAACACAATCAGCTGATGACTCAGAAAAAGGGGACGATACAAAATCGTCATCATCAAACGATTTAAGTCAATCTAATGGCGCAAATTCACTAACAACTGAAGAATCAGGACGAAAGGAAGATAAAATATCGTTTTTGACAACCGTTTCAATTCCTTCAGATATTGCACAAACACAATCAGCTGATGACTCAGAAAAAGGGGACGATACAAAATCGTCATCATCAAACGATTTAAGTCAATCTAATGCCGCAAATTCACTAACAACTGAAGAATCAGAACGAAAGGAAGATAAAAAGTCGTTTTTGACAACCGTTTCAATTCCTTCAGATATTGCACAAACACAATCAGCTGATGACTCAGAAAAAGGGGACGATACAAAATCGTCATCATCAAACGATTCAAGTCAATCTAATGGCGCAAATTCACTAACAACTGAAGAATCAGAACGAAAGGAAGATAAAAAGTCGTTTTTGACAACCGTTTCAATTCCTTCAGATATTGCACAAACACAATCAGCTGATGACTCAGAAAAAGGGGACGATACAAAATCGTCATCATCAAACGATTTAAGTCAATCCAATGCCGCAAATTCACTAACAACTGAAGAATCAGAACGAAAGGAAGATAAAAAGTCGTTTTTGACAACCGTTTCAATTCCTTCAGATATTGCACAAACACAATCAGCTGATGACTCAGAAAAAGGGGACGATACAAAATCGTCATCATCAAGCGATTTAAGTCAATCTTATGGCGCAAATTCACTAACAACTGAAGAATCAGAACGAAAGGAAGATAAAATATCGTTTTTGACAACCGTTTCAATTCCTTCAGATATTGCACAAACACAATCAGCTGATGACTCAGAAAAAGGGGACGATACAAAATCGTCATCATCAAACGATTTAAGTCAATCTAATGGCGCAAATTCACTAACAACTGAAGAATCAGGACGAAAGGAAGATAAAATATCGTTTTTGACAACCGTTTCAATTCCTGCAGATATTGCACAAACACAATCAACTGATGACTCAGAAAAAGGGGACGATACAAAATCGTCATCATCAAACGATTCAAGTCAATCTAATGGCGCAAATTCACTAACAACTGAAGAATCAGAACGAAAGGAAGATAAAAAGTCGTTTTTGACAACCGTTTCAATTCCTTCAGATATTGCACAAACACAATCAGCTGATGACTCAGAAAAAGAGGACGATACAAAATCGTCATCATCAAACGATTTAAGTCAATCTAATGACGCAAATTCACTAACAACTGAAGAATCAGAACGAAAGGAAGATAAAATATCGTTTTTCACAATCGTTTCAATTCCTTCAGATATTGCACAAATACAACCAACTGATGGCTCAGAAAAAGAGGATGATTCAAAATCGTCTTCATCAAATGATTCAAGTCAATTTTATGGATCACAATTAACAATTGATTCAAACCAGGATCATGAATCTACCGCATCATTCCAAATTGGTTCAGAAGCGAGAAATACGGAAAGAATAATATCACCGACACAAAACATTTTTGATCAGATTGAAAGTTCTTGTAACTCTACGAAGTCGGAGCAAATGGCTAAAGATGAAATAGCTATTGCTGATGGAGGTCTGAATTTTGATGCTCAAACAGAAAAAACTCTTGAAACGACTACGTCACCATCAGCCGCAACAACAGCTTATTCATTTGATAGCAAAAATGAAATGAGACAGGAAAATATTGAGAATGTGGACATTTCAAATGATGCTTCGACAATAACATCAAATGTCATGTGTGCAATTTTACTGTTGCTCCTAAAAATGTACTCCTAATGACTTTCATTATTTGTCATGGATGTTTTCATAAATTTTTATTTTTATATATTATCAAAGCGAATATTTAATTAGAGGGTAATAATGTTATGTTATGTGTGAACATTTTACAAAAATTACATTATATATGGATATATATATTTAAGTAGCAAATTTTAATGAAATATACTGTCAAATAAAACTGTTTCCCTTAAAGGCAGAAAAAGGTATTCTTAAGTCTTCGCTTGAATTTAAATCTTCACAAAAGGCTTTAAATAAAATAGATTCTGAAATTGTCTATTGAGATCTTCCTAACCTAATACTTATTTTTCGAAAGTTACATTCACCGCAATCAATTATTTGATAATTAATCCGTGACATGATGGTTCTGTTATGTTAAATGCTGTCGAAGTACAGTATACTTGTAGTCCTTGAAGCCGTATCAATACCACACAGTGACTTCATATTACATTTTGCACATCGCTTATACTCAATAATTGAGATGATGCAAGCTGCGATGAAAATTGCGAAGAGAAGAATCCAGAATGATATCAGAACACAGCGACGCAAAATTCTCCAATATGAATCATCCATGTATAAATAAAGCTGCTCAAGTGTCAACCCCATGAATCTGGAGGTTAGGAAGAATTTTACGATTAAATTTCTAGCCTCATTCGATATGAAAAATATACATGCACTAGCACAATTACCTAAAATTACCATTATCTATTCTAAAAAGTTGAGCCAATACACTCGTCAATAAGAAATCACATATGTATTTTTATTCTGATAATACGCAAGCAATAAATGTCTAGGTCAGTTATTCATGATATGATATGAACGCGAGGGTTATCCTATCTATTTTAAAGTAAATAAAATCCGTCTGATTTGGCAACATAAATGGAATGTCAGTTGAGATATATCCATCAGAATTAAGAAAGAAGAAATTTGATCATAAATGAATGCATGCAACCATATTTATTCTAATAATAATATTGTAAGAGAGGTCGTGAGAAAATTCGCTTTGGTGAAATATATGTATTAATTTAATTGATTTAAATGGCATAAAGTGTGATGACTAGATATTATGGAAATGTCTGTTAATGATAATTTTACGAAGATAGTAATTCAGTTTTATATAAGTAATGTGTCGAATGAAAAAAGGAATTCCACAACTATAGGTGGTGCAAATTGTTAATTAAATTCCGAATTAAAAATCGGAGTGCATTGTTTCTATGCTTTACTCTTGAATAAAATGATTTTTTGTAGCTTTTATGTGGCTGTTTTTAGAGTCTCACTTTTACGTGAATGCGGCAAAGAAAGAACTTTTATGCTGGCGCTGTTTGACTTCGTTGTGAATGGCTTGTTTACAAAATAACGTCAAATGTAAGGACAATCTTGAAAATAATCGCGGAACAATGCTATAAAATCAATATGTGAGCTCACTTGGTGAATTAACCAAGTACTTACTTTATTGCCTTTACTGCAGAGAATTCCGTCAAAATAATTAAGATGCGTACCATTCAGGATAAACTGTGGTAAATTTCATCACAATGCATACTTTTTTATTCAATTTATTCCATGAAAGGGCGAATAGCACATAAAACAATATGATAAGAGCGCAACTGATCATCGAAACTGCCTTAATATATAAACCAAATGTCTTTTTTTTTTTTAATCTACTACCAAAAAGATTTGACATTTTTACCACTATTTGAATATTTCTACTCTAGAGATAGAAATAATTTTCTTTCAAAATTATAGACAATTTGTTTCATGAAATATTTGGAAATTGCTTAGGTTTAATGTTTATTATTAAAATCTTATTTCGTAAACGCTCAACTTGTAAACATGTCATTGATTCTCTCAAAATAAATATAAATACGAATATACGATATCTTGTTGGATTTCTAGAACATTTTTCCATATACAATTTGAAGCAAGACTTACTGATCAATATCGTTGATAATATCAAGGTTTCTGTGCTCTGCGGGCACAACAACAACACATTCCTTTGACTTTAGATCTAATGTAAGTGAAGCAGTTGATAAGTAGTCGAATGGCTTTTTTAAGAGCCGAGTTTCTTCCGTAGCCATTGATTAGCTTAAGTTTTATTCGTGTTAAAATTTCAATTATGTGATGATTTAATGGAAAATAACGGGTGTTTGCTACTGGAATATTCAAATGTGCTGGGCTCTGATGAATATGACAGAAAGAGTTTTAATCTAGATTTTATATGAGCTGACTATGATTAAAGCTCATGTAACATTCTCTTTTCTATTGTTGCCACTCACTTGAATATTCGGGGCTTCAATTTCAGTCCAACCTTTCAACACCACAATTTCCAAACGACTGGCTTGAAAAACATTGAGTCAAAACTGTTGATACGTATCACATTGAAATGTCAAATTCAAATCAGTCAATGGAACTGTTTTTTGTTTTGTTATTACAGTTCCATCTTTGTATAAAGACATTATTATGTAAAAAGTCTTACATCCGAAAGATGAACTTTTCTGCACTGTAATCCACGATATGCATCCCTAACATATGACTTTTAAGAATCGTTTTAATTTCAACCATTTCATCTGCATTCGGTGTTCAGATTTTCATCTTCGCTTTTGAAAGACGATTGAACAAGTGAGTCATTCTTTTTGCCTCATTTTTTTCATTAGAAAATCAGAATCATCATTCAGAACCTTTTTTAAATATAAAAAATAGAATTTTTAATTTTCATAATGGTACAATGACCGCACGAAACGACACATTTGGGTGCATATTTATTTCAAATCATATCATTATGATAGTTTCGGGATCTTGTTTTTTTTTTATCAAAAAGTAGGGTTGTACAAAAGTTCAAGTAATTCGGATACAAATCGGGAGTACCTCCAATACAAAATTTTCCATTTTGATCCAGAAAATCCTATATTTTTTGGTAGTCCTATATTTCATCGGATTCACTTGAAATTCTTACGACGAAGATTTGGAAAGTTTCATAATAATACAATTTGAACTAAACATAGTCTTCGTACAAATGTTATTTGTATTTATATTGAAAAATCATCCATTTAATGACTAGACACCAAATGAATGCCCGAAGACATTATCCGAATGAGCTGAAAATCAATGTGTTTCTATTTTCACTGAAAACCCCTTTGTGCGTTCATTTATGATTGGTTGATTTTGATCTTATTTCTTGAGCTATCGTGTTGGTGCAGTGTACCACGCACCTAAATTCCTACATCAAAAAAACTTGTCCATCGTTTTTGTGTGTGCTCAAAATAAGAAAACTGTTTATTTGGCGTCTTAATTTTTGGATCGATTTCAATACTTTTGAGTTCACACTATGTGGGTGCGGAAAAGTAAAAATAATTTCTCTGATTTAGAGAATCTCTCATATTTGACATAAGCTATTTCACTCTGACTGAGTAATGGACTCATCCATGGCATTTCTTAGATGACAAATTGAAAGAGCTGCCATTGTTTGGTTAGGTTTTTGTTCCTGTTTTATTGTTGTGCTTACTGTGTTCGTAAGCTAATTTTATTCGAAATGGGAAAAGAACCAATTATTCTGTTTGTATTCAATCGATGACGTGATAAACGATTTAATCATCTAAATGGCACAAATCAACAAAAGAGGTGAATTTGGTTTTGATTTACGTTTGGATAACGATACAGAACGTCAAAAAATGCAGTGGATTTCATCATTCGGTGATTTTTGATTGCTTTGCCAAATTCAATCAATCCAGAATTTAGTGTGTAGTTTGAACAAGTGTATAACTATTATTTATGTTGATGATTGTGTGACGCTGCATTTCAACGGAGCTATTCATTTCATTCGTGTTCATAGGTGTGTTAGGATTATGTGCATCATTTGATGAACGAGATTATATACTGGTGACTCTATCGAGATTGTAAGAAGGAGCTTGAGTTTTGATCAACATTTAATTCGCTTTGTGTTCACAAATATTACATTTCTACGAAATCAATAAATTCATTTGTGTTTTTAACAGATGCATTTGGAAGTGAACATGGCCCAGGCGACAAAGAAAGAAGCTATGAAACAATAATGCCAACAATGAAAACGATGGCAATAAGGGAATTGTTGCAATCAAATTTGCGATGTGTGAATACCATCAATTGATACAGAATTTTTTGCTCTTTATTTTGAAAGCTACAAATGGTAGGCCATATTAATTGGTCTACTAATGGTCAGTCAAATTAATTGGCATATATTCCGTTGAGGTGGCTCTACCAACTTTCGCTCTTCAATGGATAAAAGGAATTCTATACTTAAAAACCACACGACGGCCTTCATACATCACACATCAGCAGTGCTTGTTTGATGTAGATGCAATTTTCTTTCTATATGCCAACTCCCTGCTCAAAGTGGACATTATAAACTTCGTAGATGATGAGTGGTATGTCGGGCCGTATGAAAAATTCCGTATGCGACATCGATGTTTTATATGCGACATCGACATCAACATTAAAGAAGCCATTTATTCCAATATTCAATTTCATATTTAGAAACAAGGAAGCCTTAAATATCATGTAATTTGAATACAAGAATAGTACCTATGAAGCTAAACCAAAGCTGAGACATCTGTAAATACGGGCGATGGCCTGAATATGCTTCCATTTTTGTTCATAACATTTCTTCATTCTTCTGAACTCACACATAACATTCGCACAAACGTGTGGGGCTATTTCAAGTAGCAATTTTGAATATGATCTGATAATGTGAATGAAGCGAAAGCATATCATGCATGCCATTAAATATCCCGAGTAAAAATCTAAAAACTGCCTGTAATTGACGTTTCCATGCATTCCACTATAATCGTTGAGACTGCCTAATAAATGCCACCCGAGTGATATGGTTCCAGTATTCATGAGGAATACATCGTCTTTACCAAACTAAGAAGTCATTATATTAGCAATTTGAAGATCTTACTAAAAGCAGTGAAATGTTTCTTCCGTTTTTTAGTTGAAGTTGTCAATTGTAGTACCAATTGAACATTCATTACTAAAAAATCGTAGGAGAAAATAGTTATTTTCTCATGACCGACATGCTCTCATTTTTCAGATCACAGAAATTAGTGTGATTGAAATGACTGAACAATGGATACATACGTGAAAATAACTTTCTTGTACATTTCCCGTTCGTAAGTTGTTTTAACTTAATAGGACATTTCTCATACAAATACCAATATATGTTTCTTCTATCAAAAATCCTCTATACAATAAATTATCATTGATAATAAATAGCCCTCGGTGAACATTGGATACGCATCCCATGAAATTTCCTTACATTTTTGACATCTCTCGTATCTATCACCTGTGTCTCATTGATTCAGCACATAATTATTTATTCGAGATAAACTTTACATCTTGAATATTAGGCAAATAACCAAATATGAAACAGTAATACTAACATTTAAAATAAACAGAATATCAATAAAAATCAAAACCATTCTACACGTAGTTCGGATAATATTTATTAACAAGCTTCAGATCAAATGCTGGTAAACATATAATCTCGCGAGTAATTGCTGTTGAGTTTAACGCGATACTGAGTGAGCTAAAAACGTTACCATTAGATAGCTTTGAAAGAATTCTGAAGGATTTCATTCTATCTAATAGTTGATTCATATTTTTACCATTAAACTATCAAAAATAATAAAAAATGCTCAGTATTTATTATAACTATTGGTTCCGAATCCGAATGTTATGGGAACTGTTATGGAGCTCGAAAATACCGCTACTACTGTATGTATAAAGTCAAAAAAAGAAATAAATAATAATAATAATAATCTTTGTGGCGCTCAGATTTCATATGCCTACAGTGTATGTTCACTTGGAATTTATTTGAAGATATATTGATTGTTTTCAATTTTAACTTCATACATGCCAACTTTTGCCACTCGGGTAATATATATTTTGTCTTCAAATAGAGTAATTTACAGTTGAATATGTCTGCAATATGGAGTTCATAGAATGGACGTAAATAGTTCCACCGACGAGCCTCCATGAATCTCACTGTGAAATTCTCTAAGTGACCTAATATATATTACAGTCAAGAGAATTGACTAGATATTTCAAATAATATTACACGCTAGAAGTTGGCTTACACATACACATACACAAATTTTAGTGATGACAAACGAGTTCTATTATATACAAACTGTGTGGATCTACCACAGAACCCTCAGAAGTTGAGTGTATGCGTTAGCTAGCTGCTACCTTGGAATAACATTTTTGGATATCTACACGTTTCAATTGACTGATATATTATGATAAAATTACACATGATATTCGATACACTGATGGTGAGGAAATGTTGTATTTCATTTATGTCAAGCAGTATATTATTTGAATACCATCTAATAACTTCGGTAGATTATTTAGTTGAATGATAGCGTTGACTTAGTGAACATCGACTGGATATTACTTGAGGATTCATTTTTTTTTTTTCAATTTTCTCAGAGTCTATTTTATTCAGGGAGTATGGTTAATGAGAGAACTTCTTTATTTGCCAATTCACAAACTGACATATCATATGCAGTCCCTGGACGTTTTTCACGCAACAAACCCGATCGTTTCAACAAGCTACAATTCTGCATTTGGTCATCATTTATGTAAGATTTCAATTCAATATAATATATTTCTTCAACATTACACAAATCTTTAATCTATATTAACTTTTTTTCAACAATATTCTTTATTTATCCAAATAGTGCAGTATTCATTTTGGCACTCATCATAACAATAGCTGTAGTGGTTACACCTAATAATGATGATGATATTATTCATGAAAACTCAAATAATGATAATCCAGCCAGAGCTGTGAATACAAATGATTTATTCACATTGATGCGTTCATATGAAGGCATAATAATCGGTAAATTATTCATTAAAATGGTTTAGATTGATCATTTATCCGTTTTAGACGGTTCGAGACCTATGGTCGTTAAAATAATGATTTTTTGTATTAGACGAACAGCCTGTGAACTGGACACTACCGGAGCCCATTGAATCAGAGATCACAGATGCAATCGCGGATGGAATTATTGCGCTCGGTAACCGTGAACTATTTGAAGAGAATTTGCAAGTAGTTCCCATTAACACACCATCGTTTAGACATCAGAGAGCAGTTAGTACAACTGCCGTTGCTAGAAAGCTCACTAAACGCGGCTATATCGAAAATTATGCTACAAAGTCTATGGCTAACCGGTAATCGTTCTTATTAATTTCAAATCTTCATTTATTAAAATGGATGAGATATTTTTAAGGTACACCCATAAGGGTATATAGTTTTGCCTTTTGCCATATAGGAATAATTTGTTATTGTGATGATAATTAATGTATTATGACAAAAATCGGATCCGATTCACAAAAGCTAAATTGTATGTGAATCGGTGGTTGTCAACCGGTGGTTGAAAATTTCATAATCACAACTACATTAGCCATATTCTAATATTGGTTGTCAAAGTTGATTTTTCACATATTCACAAATATGTGCAATTGTGGAAATTGCTTGAAATTTCTGTAATATTGCCATTTATACCGTAGCAGTTAAAACAGACGACTGAGTTATATCTGCTCAAAAGACATTGGATTACATACAATACACCAAAGTCAGTCAGTCAGCCAGTAATTATATTTCGACACGGGCTATCATAATGAAATCATAATAAATATCTTCAGTCTTAATTCCACCAGATTGTGGAATCCTAATTTGGCTCTTCCCTAAATTTTTTTTTGTGGATTCGAAATTCGTATGAGCAAAGCTGTGACCGTCGGATCAATGTCCTACCATCATCATAATTTCGTTACCTATAACGCTATTAGGATAAATATTTATTGCTGGCAAAACTATATATGTATATGTCGTCTTTTTCAGTGACTTATAAATATACTTTGAATATTCAATTATTCACTGCATTCCAATATTCAGACTTTCGTACCAAAAGCCAACTGGACGCCATAATATTGGGAATGGGCCGAACACAAAACTAGCTATAGTGAAAAATAACATAAGAAATTGCAATTTTAATGCAAAATATCGTGAACCTAATGGGACCTGTAATAATAAACTCTTTCCTTTCGAATACGGAGTAGCTTTCAGGCCTTTTCGACGGTACGATCATTTTTTTTATCGGATGATTACTAGATTCATTTGAATATTTTAACTTTTCGATTTTTTTTAATTCTTTTATAACTTAGAGCTTTGAATCCAGACTATGGGGATGGACTTTCAGCTCCAAGAGAAAGTCATACCATAAATAAGCTACCATCAGCTAGAAATGTATCTCTATCAGTACATAGGCCATCTTATTCGATCGATCCCGATTTTACCGTGATGGTTGTGATTGCTTTTTGAACTTTGAAAATTTGAATCTTCAATGAAATCTCTTTTCTGATTAAGGTTGCAGTGTTTGGCCAGTTTTTGGATCATGATATAACAGCAACAGCGTTGAATCAAGGTCAGGACAATGAACCAATAGACTGCTGTGCAGAAGAAGGTCAATTGCACCCAGAGTGTTTCCCCGTAACTTTGGGAACAGGAGATCCAAACTTTGATCGATACAACATAACTTGCATGAATTTTGTTCGATCAGCACCTGGTAGGATACTTTATAGTTCTGAGTTTTGAATTTTTCTGTGAATTTCAATATTGTCCATATGTTTCAAGCACCGACAGATCAATTCGGTCCACGACAACAGCTTAATCAAGCCAGTGCATATATTGATGGTTCGGTGGTTTATGGATATACTAGGGAAAAAATGGATTCATTACGAACTGGTAAGATCATCACATCAGAAATATCACTGAATATGCGGTCCCATGTGATATGACATTCCAAAGATAGAATCCAATATTTTCGCCTACATAAATTAGGATCTCCTATCAAATTTAATTAACAATGTAACGACTATGTAAATTCAAATGTAATATTATGCCAGTTGCACTTATTTTTCAAATCGTATATCAAGCAACTCATAAAATTTCAGGTAATGGCGGTTTACTAAAGATGTATTATACGTCAGATAATAGAACATTGTTACCTGTTTCAATCGATGCAATGGATGGATGCAATGAGGCTGAAGAGAATGCTAAAGGCAAATACTGTTTTGAATCTGGAGATAGTCGAGCAAATGAGAATTTACACTTGACTTCGATGCATTTAATTTGGGCACGTCATCATAACTACCTAGCTTCAGAGCTACAAAAAGTTAATCCTCATTGGTCCGACGAAATACTTTTTCAAGAGGCGAGACGAATTTTGGCAGCTCAATTGCAGCATATCACGTACAATGAGTTTTTGCCAGTGGTTTTGGGACAAGAGTACAGTGAAAAAATTGGATTAATATCCCAGCCAAATTCCTCAGAGAAAGATACTTACGATGAATCGATAGATGCATCCATAGCTAATGTGTTTGCTGCGTGCGCTTTTCGCTTTGCGCACACCTTAATACCGGTACGATAGATTTATTATATTTTAAAATTTGAAAAATTTAAACTATTTTTTTGTTGTTGTTAAGGGAGTGATGAATACCTCTCGGGATTTAACAAATCCAAATACAATTGCTCTCCATCAAATGCTTTTTAATCCATACTCGTTATGGCTGGCAGATGGGCTAGATAATGCGATTGGAGCCGCGTCTGTGACACCATTGGCCAGACCTGATCAATATTTTACGACTGAGTTAACCGAAAAACTGTTCACTGATCCAAATGATAAGGTGCAACCATCGGTAACGCAACGAAATGTGTGTGGCTTAGATTTAGTATCATTGAATCTACAAAGGGGCAGAGACCACGGACTGCCAGCATATCACGAATGGAGACAACACTGTAAACTACCTTCAGTCGATACATGGGAAGATATGGCCTTCGCTGTTGATCCTGATTCATTACAAACTATGCGCCAAATTTACATGTAATATTAAATGGAAATGTATTCTGATGAATGCTTTCATCTTATTTTAATTTCTAGCGATGCGGAAAATGTTGATGTGTACACTGGTGCACTGAGTGAGCCGCCATTGGAAGGAGCGATAGTGGGACCTTTGTTATCATGCATAATTACCGATCAGTTTATGCGTTTGAAACGGGGAGATTCGTATTGGTACGAACGCAAAATAGGTTCACAACGCTTTACAAATGGTATAGCATTACTTCCGTACAATGGAATTGTTCGGTTCTGATTTTTAGCTGTTTTCAGATCAAATGCAACAAATTTATGGCACAACTTTAGCAGCGATCATTTGTCGAAACTCAGACTCAGTTGATGCTGTCCAAAAATTTGTCATGAAAAGAATTGAGAGGACCAATTCCCTCATTTCTTGTTCTGAAATTGACACGTTTTCAATAGACGCTTGGAAGGAACAACCATACCGCAAGGAGTTAATTTCCGTACCGATGGACTCAAAGGAATCCTCAATTTTAGTTATGTCAAAAACGCAATTGTAATTTACATGTATTGTAATATCATGCGACCCGAGAATTGAGAATGCATCTTTGACTAATTCAGTCATTGAGCATCATTCTCATCACAAAATTCGTGCGATTAATTTGTCTCTTCATTTTAATTGTAGTGTGCAAAGAGTTACATTTAGTAAATTTCAAAAGCTTTTCACGTCGAACGAATTAAAAAAAAAAAATAAAATAAAAACAGTATTATGAACTTGTGAAAATCTACTATATATATATATTTCTGAGTCTTCTGATAATATCTTCAAAAAAACAAAATATCGGAATTCGCTTTAAAAGTGGTGAAGATTTCCTTAGTAGAGCTGAACTGCATATATTATTATATAATAATGTTTCAAACGAGTTGCCTATTGAGTGGGAAAGACCTACTCACTCATTAAACAACAACAAAACAGCGTAATATATCCAATATGGTAGCGCCCATTGGATGAAGAGAATTGGAAGAAGAAGTGATATGTGCAACAAATGCAACAACAGTGCATCTCTCTGTTCAAATACTCAAACCACATCGTTGCTGCAAAATGGATTTTTTGCGTAATGTCCAGATGTCGCTTGCTGACACTGCATGAACTCCAAAAGATTTGAATTTTAGCACTCTTCGAATACGAAGATGTCGCTAATGATAGAACACTGTTGCAGCAACCGTGTGACTCGAACAATTTTTCAGATGTTTAGATGTTCATATGGATATTCAGATTGATGTTCAGAGTGCACACTGCACAGAATCTATTCGGTGTATGTTTGCATCATTTGTGGAATGTTCCATCATTTGACAAAATGTCAATACGAACTTTGAACAATGTTTGCACCATACGAGCATCTGATATAAAATTACACCATATATATTCGAATGAATTAAACATTCAAAGTGTAAATTGTATGACATTTTAATAGATTATAAACTTATGCGCAAGCAGTCGACAATTCTCAGTTTTTGATTGATGTTACTCACGTTGGTACGATTATAAAAAAGGTTCAAATTTTAATTTTTTTGGAACAATCGTGTGACTGAGATTTTATTCATCAAAACATAAATTGAAAATGTATAATACTACTGAAGCTCGTTTGGAATATAAAAGTCTTCCCAATTTTAAATTCTCTTGTATAAATGGGAACCATTTGGTTCCCGTATAATGTGATCGCGATCAGTAAAATTAACTTTTTCAAAGATAAAATTGCTCCGTGAATGTCACATTCCGTATGATTCACTCTTTTGACATTTTTTGGGGAATAATTTGTTTATATACTAATGAACCGAGCACTATGTGTGTTTGCCATAGAGACTCAGTTAAATGAACGTGAGCGCTGTGTGTTTTATTAGAGACATGAGATATAAAATCATTCAAAACAAATTTTTGTTACAAAGTGCACCAAGAATTGAGTATTCTTGATTCACTTTGTTACGAAAATTTGTTTTGAATCTCTTTGGTACAAACGTGTGAATAGTTCCGTTTCTGTACTTAGCTTCTCGGAGGATATCTTTCCGCCTAACTGATTCAGTTATTATGTGCGCTGCTCACTCGAACTGCTCACATTGAAGCTATATAATATGACTATAAACATTTTGAGCACTCTGAGTGAGTGGCGCACAAGCTCATTACTGTGAGCACACAACTTGGCTGTTAGCCTTGTGCTGATCAAGCTTGGGAATTTTGATTGAACCGCTATAATATTCCAAATTTATTTGAATCCATCGGAGTATTCATGACTCAAGACTGAAACATGAAAAAACACAAAAGGGGACTAACGGAAACAAAGTTTTTAACTTTACTATTTTTTTATTTGCTCATTACTGATTACTTCAAATTTTCTCTTGAACGCTGATTATTGTTAGGCACAAAGAACCAACGATAATTTTCTGTAAAATTTAGTCTATCGATTAGATCAAGAAGCATGAGAGATATAGTTATGGAACTAGGAAGGTTTTTCACTACTTTGAAAAATTTAGTCGAGCATTTTTTTCCTCATTGGAGGAGAGCACATCGGTCCATACATAGAGGAGAAGAAATGAGATTATTCTCTGCTACACACTTCAAGTATGGAGACAAATACTTGACTACTTATTTGAGTATTCATTTCTTACTTCCTTCGCTTTACTCAGAACTCTAGTTGTGTTTCAATTTGATATATTATACAAAATTATTTATTTTGCAGTACACGATTTGTAAATTCATAGAAATAACTACATGTTGAATTTAACTATGTTCTGTGAGATATTGGAATCAAGTATTCAGAAATAAGAGACAAATCGTGGAAAATAGGACCTGCTGTTATAATAAATCATGTAGTGCTGAATATGCTCTCTAAACTGAAAAGTTTTAAAAATTTCCAAAAATTACCAGTTCATTTTCACTTTACTTCCCGATGTTAAAAATCATAGAACTGAATTATAACATCATAAAATACGCTCCTTTTGACCTGGGGAGTACAAATAATAGATGGAGCACAATAAAAAGCACTCAGAAAAAATGAAGTTATAGTTATTAATGTAATATATTGAGTAGATTCTACAAATTTTCCAATGATTTCGAAAACATAAGAAATCTTTTCTTAAACAAAAATCACTAGGTGACGTTCTATTTCCATTCACATTCTGAGGTGTTTCCTTCCTCGGAATTTGGCAGTACTCATTTGAAAACATTGTAGAACAAATACAATTTTCTCAAGTCAATGCTTATCGTGAAATAGGGCAAAGCAAAACAAAATTATAATTTAAGTAGCCTGGAATCAAGTAACATTGTGCCAACATAAGGGTTCCAATTTGTTCAACTATCACATTAAAATCGATAGACCATCGAAACCAAATCGGTATCCATCTTGTGTGATTAATTAGCTTTGATATTTGGATTCGTATTTCTTTCTGTGATTTTCGTGGATGATGTCAGCGAAGAATTAGAAGCTGGTCCATTTGAATTTCGTCTTTGTGGCAATGGCTGGGACATCAATGTCATCGAATTCACCGACCTGTCTTTTGTTAAACGTTCCACAATCTTTTTGACGTAATTCAACTGCTTTGATCCCTGTTGACCGCTTACATTTTCCAATCTGTAAGGAGGCCGGATTATTACATCATTGAAAACTACTATATTCGCTGCCATCCACGTGACCTGCATGAGAATTTACAAAAAGATAAATCGATAAATAGATAAAACAGTTTTGGATTGCAAACTAAACAGTCGGACTCACTTCATTGATCATTTTGGAAATGGCCAGAAAAAGCTTCTGACCCTCTGGGCTTACACCAGCTGAAATTGCGGCAACCCATCGTTTTTTATCCTCAACTGAATTCCGGACGCGTGTGCTCAACTAATCAACAAAAGATCGATAAAATACTATAGACAATATCGTTCGTCTGCAATCACTTACTCGTTGCAAATTCAACGATGGTGGCATTTGGGGAACCGAATTTGCCTCATTTTTGACATGCACATCACTACATAGACCCAGATTCACTATGAAAACATCATTCAATTGTTTACCGCTTTTTGTGCATTCTGGATGATATGTTATAAAGTTAAGGATAATCCAAATTATAATTCATTTTTTCGATTTATTATTATTAATAATGTAAAAAAAAATTTATAAATTATTTGTTGACAAACACAGAATTTGTCTTATGAAAAGGATACTCAATATCAACATTTTCGTTGATGGATCGAAAGCAAGAACGTCGCCTTCAATAACTTGTTTGAAACAAGTAGTGCACGAAACTGTGCTCCCAATGGAAAAGCATTCACTTATACCAGCCATTTAATGGAATCCCCGCCTTTGAATTCGAAACACAAACAAAAAAACCAGGGTAATATATTTTCTCAATAAAATCTCCAATATAATTCAGCAAAATAAATCTTTTTCCGTTTTAAATCAATAGGTTTACCTTGTCAAAATTACCTAAGCTTATGTATTCCGTGTTTCACGACTCAGAAACAAATGTCAAACACCCAGAGCGACGATTAATTTAACTTGATGTTTATCTGTATACATTTAGTACCAATGAGTAAGAGCCAAATATTAGTGTACTCAACAGAAATTGGAAAAATAGTTTCGAAATATGAACTATGAATGATAATATCGTTTTTCAATTTGATGTCTATCACGAATCGCATCAAATCTGAACCGGCCCAATTGTAATGTCTGTATTGCTATGGTTTGCCCTATTCAAATACTCAAGTAGTCGTGTACTTAATGACTTAATGACAAAGTGTGTAAATGGCTTTGGTTCAGTAGTTGATGCACAAATCTTAGTATAAACATATATTGTTGCTAAATGTAATGAAATACTTACCGCGCGAAACTGTGTACTTCAACTATGGAAAAGTATTAAACCATTTTATGTTGAACTCTTTATACAAATGGTTGTCACAATTTTTTTGTTTTGGTGATTATTTTTTGTTTCGATTTTAATCATTCATATCTTGAACAAACAATGGATCAATCATATAAAAGTCGAACAAGTCTGCCATTCTCATCATCGACGCGTAAATTATCCGCCAATTCGATTTATTCAGGCCGAAAATCCTTGATGTCCAGCGCCATGAAAAAAACTCCTGGAATTTCCAGGTAATGAGGCATTTAACCAAAAAAATTTACTTATCTTGTTTTTCTTATATGTAATCATTACATAACCTATATTTCAGCAGGTTCAGTGTTTCGGGACGATCAGTACAGTCGAACCAAATAATTGCGCGTTCGGCGAATAATGTGGCCCAGTTGTTTGGTTTGCAGCTACCAATCACGGTCAATGAAGCTCTCATATTCAGTGATCGAAAAACAAATGTCACGATTAATTGCTCGGATAATGGCTGGGCATGGGCAATATATGGCCGAAAATTGCTTGTTTGGCAATACAAAGATACAAATACAACGTCACCAAAATCGGATATTCAGGCGCGTCCATCACAGCGGCGACCTCTCATTAGTCAATGTCGAGAGCTCACATTGCCACATTGCGATATTGGACACAAAGCCTCACTGATCACAGTTTTCACAACAGAAGGCCAGCAAATGGCATCTTGTTTATCGATTTCGCCAACCGGAGATGTGAGATATTGGCCATCCATTGCACATGATGCTATTTCAATTGATGCTAATGGAATTTTGGAAGGCCAAGAGTTTGATGAACTAGTTACTATTCCATCGGTTGGCTATGTTTTAGCAACGACAACATGTAGTCTGGTCTTCCTTCAATTACAATTAAGCAATGGCCAATATAGCATTACGCACAGAGATGTTCGATCACCAGCTGGTTTCTTGGGTGGAATTGGCAAAAGATTTGCATCTATCCTCATTGGCAGCAATTCAAATGATCGAGAAAATGTAGGTTTCATCAGTAAAAACATCTAATGTAGATAAATTTAAATATTTATCAAAATTTTCTCATCAATCTTTCATACATTAGAGATTCATTAAGATGTGTGCCAACATTTCCGAGTCATCTGATTGGTACATATCAGTGCTCTCGGATAAGTTCATCCAACATTGGTCGGTTGAGTTAAATTTAAGCGAAAAATTTATTTTCGAAGATCAAAATATTATTCCAAAAGTAAAACAAGAATTTCATCATCGAGCCTGGCCATCACGCGATATAACCGAAGTTGGTATGTTTACCCTGGATATGCAGACAAATAATAGTGGTGAATTGGTTCTGCTTGTTGCTGCAATGAATCTTCTACATTCTCCACAAATTCTGTTCGCTTTGGTTACTTTGGTAGGACAGCAATCTTGTTTTGCAATAAAAGACTTTTGCCAAGTAAAAACTAATGCATTCTATTCGGGTGATGCGAATGAGGAGAGTTTGAGTTATAAGTTCATACTAACCGACTCAACTGCATATATATATGGAGAACGTTCCATTTTTGAAGTTCTTTTAACCAGTAAGTCATGCATTTTCTTTTATTTTTTATAAGAACATCAATTAAATGGCTTAGAATAAGAATGACGTTTCGGTGCAAATAAAAGAGCAACCTGAAGTTCTTTTATTTGCACCAAAATTTGAGTTCATTTTTATTCTAAGCCATTCAATTCTACCACTTCATGAAGCGTACTCAAATCAGAGCGACATATATATATATATATATATATATATATATATATATACATATATATGTTTGACGAACGACATAAATTTTCTTTTAAATTCAAGATATTGTGCAGCAAGATGTAGATAACAACGAAAAAATTGAGCTACCCACTGCAAGTGATCGCATTCTAGCAGCCTCCAAATACAACCAAATACCAATATTTTTCTCTCGTTTGAATGGATTCATCAGCATTTCATCATCAGACTTTGGCAATCTCGACTTCTTGAATAGGTAATTCGAAACAATCGAATTCTGAAATGCATATTCAATTGCAATTGAAATTGATTACCAACATAAATTTGTTGTTTTTTTAAAAAATTTCAAGCTCGATTGTCTCGGACGGATCCGAATTTTACATGACAAGCCAATCAATGATCAATGAAACTGTAAACAATCTAACAATCTATGATATTAACCCTGAGGAAATCTATAACATACACGATAGCATAAGCCAAATAAAAGCTGCGTTTATCTATCATATAAAGAAGAACACATCCAAATGTGCGAGCATAATTAACCAGCTGATTGCAAACTCATCCTTCTTCACCACAAATGAATTTGATAACGTAATTATCAGAATTGCTAAGGATCTAGCTGAAGATATTCCAGCGGCAGACCCACGTTGGGCAGAACAATTGTCCAGCAGTAAATGTGCTTTGGGAAGTTCAATGTCACTACAAATTATTCAACAGTTAAAAGAGAAAAGTCGAGCTTTCACACACTTCATTGATTTCCTTCAGGCAACTGCTCTGTGGGAGAAGGTAAGCGCAATTTTTCAATGCAAACAAGGAATTTTTTTGCTCTGACGGTCTCATACACTTCCCAACAAACATTTATGTAATGATTTTTAGTTAAATTCTGTGTTGAAATACGTTACGCTTTAACACATTTTAAAAATGCAATTGACCATAGTTTCACCCACTTCTACTGAAATAGAATCAACATCAATATTAATTATAATATAAACTTTTCTTTGAGAGAAATACAAAAAGGCAAACAGAGACAACTTGATGGTGCAATACACAATGACATTTCAACATTTCAACATAATTGTGTTTGTTAGAGAGAAAAGCAAAAGTTTTGCAACATATCGGAATATTGTTGACATTCATAAGTGAAGGATTTTGAGTGGGAAAATGCATTCCTAATCAGTTGCTTTGTTATCATCATACATACCGTTGTTTTCCGTTCGGTATTTCATTAGAGAATAGAATCTACTACTGGTAAAGTGGACGTAGTATCGTTGGTATTGGTGTTTTAGCGCATGAGAGAGCTGATTTTTGATGGAGAGATATTATGGCAGAACATTTTGGTATCGAAAGCATCAGAAGTAGCTGTGATTTTGAAGAATTAGGTTCCATCACATCGAGCTCTTCATTTTGTGTGTTTCAGTGCATAGCTGTGTCTCGTTTTTTTCAATCGACAAATTCGTTTTCAATTGAAATTCAATTGCAGTTTTTTACAGTATTTTTGGAAGTGTTTTCTGAGTTTTTGCGGGGATCATATCATGACAGTTTTGTTGGTGAGTACTCAATAAAATGATATTTTTATTTCATTATCCAAAGTGATCAATAGTTTACAATAATTGCCGAATATATGAATTTCATCATTCCATTCCAACTCTTTTCAATTGCTCTGTTTGTTTTTTTTTATCGATAGATTTACCATGCCGAAAAAGAAACACAAAAATCTTTTGTTCAATGAATAGATCGAATAATTAAAATGAATAAGCTGTTTGAACTTAATCGCTGCACGCTGTACTCAATCATTCGAACTGTGACGAAGAAGAGTCAACGACGGAACAAACTAGATCAATGATTTAAATCTCTGATGCGAGAGGCATCATGATTTCAGAAAACCAACTGTACGAATTTTGACCAAGGCGATAAGTGTCAAACATGGAGTTCAAATGGGAGACATTGCTGCGAATATCACTGTTCAACAACCGGAACAACAACAACAGCAACCACGCCGACAATTTTGCACCGTTTGTCATTGAGACATTGATGCGGCCAGTTACAATTTATTGATTCAGATCTTTGTTACATATTCGGTTTACAATTGCACGATTCGTTTGTGCGACAACCAGCACCTCAAAGACCATCATTCCGTGAAAGAGAAATGCAAACGTTGCTGCAGATCAGGTGAATGCTCAATGGTCAAGCAGTGTAGCAACCAAAGGAGAAAAAAACATGTTAAAAATTAGTTGATTAAACAGCTTGTATTTTGTAGCTTTGTTAGTTGTATATATGAGTATATGTTCCATTTACATACACATTAGTATAGATTTTATCTGTAGGTAAGTATCATTTTACCAATTGAAAATTATTGATACTAATTGATAACTATTGTTATTGATGTTCATTCATTATCGAAAATAAACTTAATCCGTGTCTGGCGCACAGTTAGATGACACCGGAATAAATCCATTTTTGACTGTAGGAATGGGTAAAACAATGGTCAATTCCACTCCTCCTTGGCCCTTACAATCGTTTCTTTGGTTAAATATGCGCTGCACTAACTGGTTTCCGATGTTATGATTTTTGTATTTTAGTTAGATACCATAAATGAGCGTAGTCAAATCAAGGCTACTTGCCACATGCTGTCGGACATCAACGAAAAAATTATTGCAGCAATCGCTTTGAAAGGGATTCATAACACGTATTCGGCAGTTATTGACGAAGCCATTGACATCACATTGAAAAAGCGAAATATGATTCCGCCAGAAAATCTTACACCACAAGACATTTTTTACGTTCAAGTCACCCGTATTCACGAATTCTTTAAGTCGCTTTCTGGCATTGCAGATGAAGTGATTCAACAGGAACAGGCCCCAGTGAGGGCTTATCAATTAATGCTAGATATTAGCCAAATCTTTTTGGTAAGTAATTGAAATACCAGCCTATGCTTTGAAAATAAAAATATATTGGAAGCATGACAATATGAATCAGTTAGACGGAAAGATATCCTCCGAGAATCTAAGAACAGAAACGAAACTATTCATACGTTTGTACCAAAGAGATTCAAAACAAATTTTCGTAACAAAGTGAATCAGAAATACTCGATTCTTGATGCACTTTGTAACCAAAATTTGTTTTGAATGATTTTATTAAAGAAATGAGAAATAAAATCATTCAAAACAAATTTTGGTTACAAAGTGCATCAAGAATCGAGTATTCCTGATTCACTTTGTTACGAAAATTTGTTTTGAATCTCTTTGGTACAAACGTGTGAATAGTTTCGTTTCTGTTCTTAGATTCTCGGAGGATATCTTTCCGCATAACTGATTCATATGTGGTTACATTTGACCAAAATCAAATGATTTATTTAGGATAAATAATTTCTTGGAGCTATTTACACTTCCTTGATGACGGAAGATTGTGTCGAACATCAAACAGCAAATATTGTTTCATATATTTTATGATAATATTGCAGTTAATTATAAATGAAACATTCTTTCGATTTCGAGTGTTCCATTAAATACGATCATTTGATAAAAGAAATATTTCACTTACCTATTTTATTGCAGACGGTCTTACAAGAAGTGTTTAAATTCCGAGAGGTCAAGGCGTCTATATTTAAACTACCAGATCATAAAAGATCCAAGTTTGAGTATATGCCATGGACAATCGCACCAGCTCCTAATGGTTTGAAGGATAACATTTTGCAAATTATAAATATCATTATAAAGCATGGCGTTCATTCAACCGTTGATCCCGAATTGCGACAACAGTACTTCAAAAACCTCGTTGAATTGATTGATTTCTATTTGGATGGACGCAAAGCATGTTTGGAAAGTATCAAAAATACAAAAGATAAATATGAGAATCTTCTGCGAAAATATGAATCCGAGCGTAGCGATTTGATTTTCAATTTCGGTAATTAATTACAAACATGTGAAGTATGAATTACTTAACATCGGTGTGAAAATTATTTTGTAGTTGATGGCGGCCAATATGAATTGGCGGCAAAATTGGCCGAAAAATATCTGGATTTCAAATCTTTGGTAATAATTTGTGATCAAACGAAAAACCAATCACGTCTCGAGGAGTACATAGAGCGCTACAAGGATCAGGATTTTTCGCAGTTTGCTATCAATTGGCATTTGCAACAAAACAAACGTGGTGATTTATTCGAGCGCTTTAAGCGCAATCAAGGCGAATTGACACGTTTTCTTGCTGATCATCCAAGTTTGGCCTGGATTCAAGTGGTTTTCAATGGCGATTTATCAAGAGCATCACGCATTCTGCTTTCGCTTGGTAAAAATGAAACACAACTGATTTCACGTAAAAAGACAATGTTATCGCTCGCGAAACTTACGAGTTTAGCAGCCGACGAAGATCTCTCAAGTCAAATTGATGCTATAAATGAAGAACTACAGTTGATCAAATATCAATCACAAGTTTCCACAAGAATGCTGCAAATTTTTGGATATGATCCCGACAATCAAAGAGTACTAAAACCTGAAGAAATCATCGATGTAACTAAAAGAATAACTAGAAATTCCATAATTGGCAGATTTTTGCCGCTGAAAAATTTCATAAACATAAATTCATTTCATTTCTTTTTGAAACAGCTATTCATCGCAGTCGAAAACACAGGAGTAACCGAAGAGGATTACCAGAAAGCTTTAAACTTGGCATTCTTCGTCGATGATCCAATTGATGTACGGCACAAAATTTGGTGTAGTGCAATATTGCGTGATAATTGGGACACTTACAATGTCAATACACCTCTTGAAAGTGTACAAAGTTTCATGATATACAAATTGATCGACCTTTGCCTCATATCATGTGAGTATTCTGCCTCAAGATGTTTTTATGCATCGATGAAACAATTTCCTGGTGAAGACTAAAAATGAATCATGTAAATTGAAGATGTTTAATTTTTCAAAATATGATGGGATAAAAAAAGATGCTGCACAAGAAAGTTGTTAACAATGAGCAACTATAACTAACAATAACCGGCAATAACAGCCAAATTTTGCATCATAAGTATCGGTGGGAAATTTCGGCAAAATAATGTACCCCAAAAAAGTTGAAAATAATTGAGAAACGAGAATTTATTCGGAATAATTATGAAACATAAGCTATATGTAAATACAATGTGAATCATGTTTCACTTGTATTGCGAATAAATTCTGGTTTCACGCTTATTTCCAATATTATCTTGATGCATTATTTCTCTTAGTTTTTCTTTTAATAGTTTCAGTTTCAATATTTGTCCTATCTTATCTGGAGGTATGTTCTCTTCCAACTTTTCATTTAAGACAGTCATTTCAGCATATTTGGACTGAATATTGACCATAGGCAAAAAATTAAGGGGAAAAAGTAATTCAATAGTGTGTTGACCGAATTATAAGGAAATTCATCTATAATTGGTCGAAATGTAATATAGCGTTTATTGAGAGTACTCAAACGGCTATTATGAATCAACGCACGCACAATTTTCAAGAGTTCACCATAATAGTGAATATTCAAACGTAATTTGTCTCTTAAATTGTTCAAAAAATGAACTTGACTATTTTTCCAGAAAAATTGCATTCGCATAGAAACGGAAAAATACGTCTATTTTATATCAATTCTATACACATTTCCTCGGAATTACTCAAAATTTACCAACTTTGACATTATTCTAATTATATAAATATTGATTTTTGAAAAATATATTTTCCCGCGAAAAAATTTATATTACCACTTACATTCATCTTTTGAATAGATGTAATGCACTCAAGTGGCCAAATAAATATGTTGGTCCGAATTGTTCCCGTTTTTTTCTCAAAGTCTGAAATAAGGTCGAAATCCAAAGTTTTCAAGTTAAACACAATTTGGGAAAAAGTGAGTGTTGCCTTTACTTGCAATTGTTGTTGCCATGCGCACCATAAGCATAGAGTATTGAAAAGACGTTTTTTTAAAATTAATATAAATTGATACATGAGGATACAGAATAAACCAGATTTTATTTACTGTGTGTCCTAGCGCGATTTCTTTTCTTATTCCTCTGATATTATTATGTAAATTCTTGTGCATTGGAATATTTCGTACAAAAGGTGCATCATGAAAAACGTAAAACTCAAAATGAAAAAGTGTTTCTTAAAACCACATCATAATTAACCATAAGAGGGAATGTAAATTCATGATGTGTTTCTTAAAAATACTCTTTCATTCTGCGTTTAACGAAAACGCTCTTCAGATAAACTTTCATCGACACGAATCTGTATTTCCAATATTATTCTTATGCACACATATATATGTTAAAATTGGGCCTTTAAAACATCAATGATTACTAACTCTCTTTGCTCTCAGATGTTGACTTGGAAGAATTTTTGCCATCGCTTGAACAGTTATTGGATGCACCGGAAGTGGGACCATTGACGGCAAAGAAGTCATTTCAATTTTTATTGAGGCTCATATACGAATATTTTTACGAAACATACAGAAAAACTGTCTGAATTAAAATGATAAAAAAACTCCATTGTAAGAACGAAATTATATTTCTCAATGCTTTAAGTTAATGCATTATTCAAAATTTGTTTGTATGTTCGAAGTTTTTTTATAGTAATAAAGATTGAAAGGCTCACACAATCAACATTAATGTAAAATAAAACAAATTCACGAGTTTTTCAGAAAATACGAAAAAATTTGCCTAAATAAGTAGATATATTCCACAAAGTATGATCGTAAGTACCTTGAGGAGTTTGAGTACTAAATACTTTGCACATGCACACCATGATAACATTAAAATCTCTGAGTGAATTTATCTAAAAGTGACAGCCATTCAAGCTCTTGAAAGTGTTTGTGTGCACAAGTCTTTTTGTTTCTAAAAAATGCTACAAAAAAGTTTGCTTCGGCACGAATAGTGTAAATTTAGTCATTTTGTTATAGTAAATAGTCTTTTTTCAAAGTTTATATTCACATACGATTGAACCTGCTAATGGAATCAATAAATCTTGATCAAAAATAATTACTATGTGCCGTTTTAGCCAACGTAATCGACTTGTGTGAAAGTAACGAAAGGAAACAGTGAATTGAGTGAACAAGCTAATAAAACCCACCAAAAATTTAACGAAGTATTTTGTATAGAATGTAATGGTGCAAAATAATTTACAATGTCTGAACCGAAACGTATTACATTTGAAACAATAACATCGAGTAGCTCAAAAAATTTGAGCACCGATGTATCAGAAGATACTGAAAGAACAATTCGATTGGAATTGAAACTCTTTGAACCGAATGTAAATTCATTTCCACAGTTCAATTTTAAAGCACTGTGCCGAGCTGAAAAGGTAAAACACTTTCTTTTTCAAAACTAAAAAAGTGTCAATTGATGTGTGCTTTAACGCGTAATTTTATACAGAAGGAAAGCGTAAAATAAATGTGAACGATTGAATTGTCTGAGACATCTTATTCTAATCATAATGTGAATTATAAAAAAAGTCTTTCCATCATTTTTCCGTCATCCCGATATTTCGTGAGCGTGCTTTCGTTTTTCAACACGGCAATACCAATTTTGTCGTGCTTTATTTATATTTTCTCTACTCCAGCATCTCAATGCATTGATTGTTTGTAATATAGGTTTTGATGCATACGCGTCGCATTTACGGTTGGAGATACCTAACCTAGCTAGGTTCTTTTATATTTATAGTTTCAATTTATTTCCCATGATTGCGTTTACATATTTACTGGGCGCAGTTTTGACAGTTCTGTATCACGTTAATTATATGTTCACTAAGCTCACATTCAATTTATCGTTGTGTCACTTAAAATTAAAATATTAAATAACTCCATAAAAAAAAATTTCAAGGAAAAGCAGAAAATTTCCCTGTCGAATGATTTTGTCGATCCTCTCGAAGAAAAAGATCATGATGCGGTAAAATTAGCTGAAGAATTCGAACGTAAATATGGAAATGTGTATAATGGTAGCAATAATCGTCCAACAAAAGTTCTTCAAGCTGCTGATAAGGGTTCTGGCTATGATGAAAATAATGGATTCATTGATGACTCTGAAGCAGTAAGTCACCTGCTAACATTAACTAGTCAATTGAATTTCACATAATCAATTAAAAAACAAAATTCAATTTTGAGAATGTATCTCTGAGTTTTGAATAGTATTTCAATAAAGAAAAAACAATTTTTTTAGTATGATGAAGTGATACCTGATGAAATGGACACAGATCGAGGTGGATTCTATATAAATTCGGGCCACCTACAATTCAAAAAATTGCCAAAAAAAGCGCCAAAAGTAAATAGACGATTTTCCGGATTATTGAACCCTCTTTACCTATTATTTATCCATTTTAGCGGGCTTTTTCAATGTCCAGTGAAGAGGGAAGTGATAGTGCGAGTGAAGCCTCAGTCACATTTGAAAATGGCAATGTCAGCAAGAAACAGAAACTCCACGAAGTGGACGAGGAGCTCGCTAACAGGGAAAAGAAAAACCACTTGCCCAAAAATAAAGATAGACCACGCAGTGGTATCAATGAAATCGCAAAAGAGACAAATAAGGAGGTGAAAACTACAACTGTAATGGATATGTTAAGAGCTCAACGAGATGCGAAAATTTTAAAGACGACTAGTCATAGCAACAAAATATCTAAATCAACGAGTTCAACCACATCTGATGACTCATGTAGCAGCGATTCGGATACGAGTGAATCAAGTTCCGATGCTGATCTCGATCAGCACAGTGATGATAATGAATTTGAGTGTTCTGATAACAAGAATTCGCTTCAACACATAGAAAGTGCGCCAGCCTCTAATGTCATGAAAAAAATTCAAGTCAATGGCACGTCTTTGTCTTACAACATTCCGCAAGAATTAGATACAAAATTCCTGGAAAATTTGGGTGCCAACTCACGTGAATTAATAAATCGAATTATAAAGTCGAAAGATAATTTGTTGCAATTAGAAACGATGGATCTGCTCCACGAGTATGTGTGACGAAATAGGAAATGTCTACCGATCATTTTATTAAAATATTTATTTTACATTTTGTATAGGATCACTAAAAGCGAGCTCAAATCGGAAAATCAAATTTACAATTATCTAGAGCAATTTTTGCCATACAGTAAGATTAATGAAATGAAAGATTATGTCATTAAAAAAAGTGAATCTGAAGTGCGAACACAAGAGCGAATTTTGCAGAAGGAGATAAACCAGATTATGCCGAGTGCTAAGGAAAAGTACGATATATACGTTAAAAAGGTGGAAGAACAAAGAAAAGTGCATCAGAACAGTGACAAGCCTGAACATCAGTTTAGAAATCCACGCAGAAAGTTCCCGTGGACTGACAATTTGAGGTATCTATTTTCATTATAACGAAACTGTAAAAGTGTTATAAATTTTTCTCGAGAGCAAAAAAGTGATAACCGAACGAACATTAATGTAACACTTTATAGTTCATTTTAAAGTAAAAATAAGTAACGTTCTTACCATTTTGGAGGTGCATTCGACCGTAGTTTCACCCATTCCTACCGTTAAATTGAATGAAATTCAGATGTCATCCAACCGTACGCCACAAACGAATTAATTCCATTTGTGACGGTAGAAAATTCATAATGAATCCACATCAATATTTTTTACCATTTCTTTTATTATACTTTTTTTTTTTTGATATTTTGCATATTATATTTGAATTGGTGGGAAGAGAACTTACCTTTAGATTAGATTGAAAAAATACTGTTTCGGAATGATTGTGAAACATGAAATATATGGAAATCATGTTTCACTATTATTCCGAACAAACTCTTGTGTCACGATTTGGCTCAAATATTTCCAGTTTCAGTATATTTCCAATCTAATCTGAAGGTGGGTTTTCTTCCCACCGATTCATTTATAAATATTAAATAATTAATTTCGTTCATAATCATTGAATTGATTAGTCAGCTTCGTGGTTTTTGGTAAGCTGTATTCACAATGCGTGTAGCAGCAGAATATTTGGCAGTTACATTTTGATATAGTCTCTGTGTTCGTCGGAGAGTGAAGCAAAAAGTGCACAACATTTTGTTAACATTCACAAAAGCATAATATTATGAATTTCGAAAACCGGATTTGAAGAATAGTTCAGGAGATTTTTCATCTTCCGGTGCTTTGAAGTTACCCGAACATACATATGGACCGTTATTAAAAATGTCTTGAGTAAAATCTTAATATTTATTAATTAATGAATATTTATTAAGATGCATCCTAATAACGTTACTAAGATTTTTAAGTTGAAATTAGTAAACTGTCAATAAATTATTATAAACCCGACCTGGTCGGTTCTGTGGAAGTGGTACAACCGAGTTAGTGGATTTTTGGTCCAATGTGCACTGACAAACAGAGGGGGGTGAGGAAACTATTTTTTCGATCAGACCACCAGAAATGCCTGAAAAATCCATTCAAAGATTAGCCATGTCATTTGACATGGGCTTTTGCAGTAATGTCTGTGTAGTGGTTCCGAGATAGATGTGTTCACATTCGGTTATAGCCGGGACTAATTAAATCAAATAATAAGATATCTTATTACTTATTACAATGTTCGCTGTAATAATTATTACATATCACATCTTATTAAAATAATAAGATTGTAATAAGTAATATTTATTACAATCTTATTAAATAATCAGATCCGAAAACTTATTAGATATTTCGTATCAAAATATTATTTCATCTTATTACTTCTGAATTTTGCGTCAATGCAGCTATACTATGGAAGCAGTTGTAATAACATCGCCAATCGTATTACTTTGAAATTTTTGAATTGAAATTGGAAATTATGCAGTGTGATAAAAAAAAACCTATGTATTTAGCAAGTTCAGCACGGAACTAAATCACACGACATCGTTGAGTGTGTCTATGGAAAATAACATGGCAAATACGTGGGTTGCACACAAAAGAATGCGAATCACTAAGAAAAAGAAATCGTTTTCGGTTGAAACTCTTTTATTGTTTTTCAAAGTACTCTCCAAGATGATTGATACACTTTTGCATTCGCTCAAACCAATTAGAGAAGCATTTGTGCCACTCCGAAATGGGTGGCTCCAAAACGTGTGTTTTGAACGCATCAACAGCTTCTTCGGGCGTCAAAAATCGCACACCACGCAGTTTTTTCTTCACGCTCGGGAACAAATAGAAATCATTGGGTGCCAAATCGAGACTGTACGGCGGGTGGCCCATCAATTCGATGTTTTGAGTACTCAAATAGTCAGTAATGGAGCACGCTTTATACACACAATGTATTTCTTTTTGACCACTGAAATGTTTACTCAAAGTGGCGCCCCTGGCGTTGAATACAGTGAAATATAGAAACCCACACTCAAAAATTTATTGTATTGTACATAAAAACATTGAAATGTCAGTGACGCCATCTAGCGTAGAGCACACTAAACTGTTCATGTATAGTCAACATATTATGCCATCGTCCTCCATTACTGCAAATAGTCGCTTGTTTGATGCGATGTGTGAGAGCTCGCATTATCGTGATGAAGGATAATTTTTCTCTTTGCGTGGTTTTTCGTAATTTGCCAAATACTTCTGGCAAACAAATGGTTGTGTACCATTCAGAATTGACCGTTTTACGTTGCTCTAATGGCACTGTGGCGACATGACCAGTTTTTCCAAAAAAACAGGCGACCATTTGTTTGGCAACGCTTCGACTTCGAATTACTTTTGTTGGTTTGTCTTCAAATTGAAACATCCATACGGCCGACTGTTGCTTAGTTTCGGGTTCATATGCATAGATCCATGATTCATCACCTGTCATGATGTTGTACACAGAATTTGACGTACCTCGGTTGAATTGATCGAACATTTCCTTGCACCATTTGACTCGAGGCTTTTTTTCATGATCTTTCAATTTATGCGGGATCCATCGTGAACAAACCTTTCTTACGCCTATTTTTTCGTGCAAAATAATTTGTATGCTTTTCATACCAATGTCGAGGCATGCCGCACATGACGATCTTGCATTATCAGTTTCTGCACAGCAACGATGTTTTTTTGAATAACAGCCGATTTTGGACGACCTCCCTTAACATCGTCTTTGAGCGAATGACGGCCACGCTTGAATTCATTGAACCACCGATATACAGTGGCACGGTGTGGGGCTTTATTGCCAAATATCGAAGCAAGTTTGTCGGCGCACTGTTTTTGAGATAATCCAAATTGAAAATCGTAAAAAATGAAAGCACGAAAATTTTCACGAGTTAATTCCATTTTTTGGCCGAGGAAAATATTTTCGGATTGTTGTTAACAAGGCAAATTGCGTCATTAGCACCAAACACTGTGGAGACGTTTTACTTATAAAATGTCAAACTTTACGATGACAATGTCAGATAAGCGTCTGGCAATACGAAAGTTGCCCATTCGCATTCGTTTGTGCATGGACTTTTCGGGCATTTCTGATCCCTCCAAACCCCAATAGTATTCGCTGCTCGGAAGTACCTGTTCCACAAAATCAACCTGGTCGGTTATAAATACTCGTTTGGACTAATCTTATGAGAAAAAGTCGTTACTTTTTTGATCGGAATATTGAACCTTATAAATTCTTAACATCCTCCATCTTATTAATATATTAATCAATTTCAACCTAATCCGTTATTAAGATACATCGCAATGAATATTTTTTATGTAATAATAAATTTTTATTAAGTTGGCATCTTGATAATTATTTGATATCATCGTCTCAGTTGCTTCATATTATTAGTATTTTGTATTTGTTTACAGAAACAGATACAGCTCTTAAATACAGCTGCAAATTGTAGGCACAAAATTTGATATGAATTATTATGTTTTCGGTTGCGGAACGAGAATTCGGCTCAGAAAGAGGTTTTTTTTATTTGATAAAAACTAACATGAAAATTCTTATGTTCAATAAAGATTATATAGATGGCGATAAAGATTGTGTGAAAAAAATGACCATCTTGTTTGATGAAGTCTATGCACACTGTGGTCCATCAATCGACTGACGACTGACAATGATTTCGATTTGGTAGACTCACGATGGGTCAAATAACCACCGAAACTAACTCCGACTCGTGATTTAATAATATTCTGTTTTTTTAAAGCAGTCGGATCAATTGTTCTCCCGAATGTATACAAATAAACAATATTTCAACTGGTGTCGATATATTTTTGCTTACATTCAGGAGTTTTTTGAATGGCACATTGTGAGTCTGGATTTGGATCAGTATGCAACGAAAAGTGAGCCAATCTATGTCCAATAAGGCCTTCCTTGCATATCGCTGTTTGGAATCCAAGTTGATAATGAAAATATCCACACAACGTAGCGATTGGTATTCAGACTTCCCGAAGCAAAAAACACTCAAAAACAAACTCTACTGTTAAATTTATTAATTTGAAAAAGCATTGCCGCAATAGTCATTTAATTAATATATACATTTTATGAGAATGCACTTTGCAGCGACTATGTCGCGTTGCCAAACAGTTTTATGTACAATTGGATGCTCAGCGGCAACATCGTCTACAACCATCTCCTCTTGGAATTCGTTTGGTTGCTCAGCGGCATCATCGTCTACTTCCATCTCATCCGGAAATACAATTGGTGGTCCATCGAACACATTTTCGATTTCACCAATCACAGGGTTTACTAGCCAGTTTTTGCGGTATATTATAACCTTTGCCAGTAAAGGTCCTGCGTAGCGTTGATTTGGATTGCGATTTCCGAGGTTTGCTCTTAAAAGCTTCATCAATCGTTTGCCTTTCTGAGTTACGATAATCGGTGGCAACAACGCCAGATGGTTTGGATGGCAATCTGGACACAGTTTGAAGGTATGGCTCCGTGTTCTTCGGTCCAAACGTCGAAAACATTTCGCACAGGTTTGAGAGGTGTAATATTCATCGGTTGGTATAACGATACAATTGCCACGCTTTTTCAGTGCATTGATGGTTTTTCTCGATCCAGGGCATCTCACGTGCTTCTTGATGCGAATTGGTGAATTTGGTGGTGTCTAAGAAGGTCCAAAATAAACAATTGATGGCTCATATTTTACCATCTTGCCTACTGCTTTATCATATTGGCCAACCCCGGCCCATCAGTGCAGATATACAAATGCGTACATTCGACTGATATAATAATGTCTGTTTATAAGTTTTGAAAATCAAAAAATGCTTATAACAAACTCACGATGATTGTATGTTTTGAGAACGAAACGCAAACCTATTTGCGCATAGCTTGTCGTGCTCATGTACGCAGAACAAATGCAAAATAACACTAATCATTTGACAAACGCACACAGTTAGAATAAGAATTCATTTAAGTCAACAACACGAAAACAGCAGCAACGCCGCCGTTTCGTGTATAAGTCGCTTTTTTATACCGTTCATGTTTGAGAGACAAAGTTAGATACATGTAAGCAGAACCGTGTTGTGTTTCAAATGAAAATCAGTAGATTCAAACGCTGGATTGCTTCTCGCAATCGTAAGTCGCTTGTCACTGCTGTCTATATAGCATTGTCAAGTTAGTAGCATCACTTTGAGATATGAAATGATACACAGATGTTCAGATGGTGCTAGGATGTCAAGGCTTAATGTCGAATTATTATGCTCCGTAAAGGGTTTGCGCCAAATGCCAGACCAAAGTATGCACGGCTGTACTTGGATATACGAATCGAATCCAATCGCAAAAGAGATTTGCTAGCCAACAAAATTATGAAGGGGAATCGATGACTATACATCGCAAACGTGCGCCAATTTGGAAAATTGGATTGATTTAAAATTGTTAGAGGATGTAATCCTCACTTGAATGTAAACCTTCCACCAATTATCGTGACCAAAAAGATCAGGCGACGTCATGATAGCAACAATCAAGCAGGATAACCAAATAAACTGGAAGCAGGGCGATTAGTGCCAAAAAAAATCACCTTACACTAAAACTAGCAACTAAACCATGTGAATGATCAAATGTTACCCGCTGCTGCTCAAAAACAACTACGGTAATTTTCAACAAGATGCACTTCGCAGCGACAATGTCGCGATTCCAAACAATCGAAAATGGTCGTTTCTGTTTTTCAGCAGCAGCGGTTACCTTTTGATTTTATTCACCGGGCTTAGCTGCCAGTTTTTCCAGACGTCGCCTGCTCTTTTTTGTCAAGCAACTCTATAAATATTCATTACTTTTGGTTAATCTATTTCCATTTGTAAGTGTGTGCATACTTAAATATAATTTTTCATTTGGGTGTGGCGTATGTTTGGATGACACATAAAAATCAAACATTTTCCGAGGTGGAAATAAGTGAAACTACGGTCATTGAACGCTAAATATAAGCCCGAAAGCAGCTCTAATTTAATTGGCATTTGCTACTAATTTACAATTAAATGTTTAATCCGATTTTGTTCTCGCCAAATATCTTAATTTTTCTCTCGGACAAAATTATCACACTTTTGCCCACGATAATTTTCAATCACGTTTTTCCCGAGGACATTTTTGTCCTATCTCTCCAATCTATACAATTTAAAAAAGTCTTTTTCTAATTAATTCATTGAGATGAGGGTTATTCTTTTTTCACTAAAAATGCTCCATCAGGAGAATATTATTTAGACTAGTTTTGTTTGTTGAACTAAAAAGCACGTATTTGCATGAAAAAATAGTTTGAGAGGATATTGTTTTCAAATCGGAATGAAAACAAGAGATCCTTGATCCCGTTTGAATTTACTTCAACAAATTCACTTCTGCAGTAACTATGATTGAAACATATTTCCTATTATTGCTAACATATTCATTAGAAGTACATGCTTTCTTGTTTCAAAACTCATATTGTTCATTCTTGTTTTGGAACAATGTAGAGAGAGCTCTTTTCTTCATTTCACCGATTGATCCGTCTCTTTTCTTTTGCTATTACGTTATATGATAGAACTGAATTTTGTATATTTTTCATAGGTTGCACGTCAATAAGTTGATAGTGAAGTGGCAGTCTTTATATGAGCAAAAACAAATTCGAGATCAAACGCTTGAACAATACACACTAAAATATATAACGGATAAGCTGATACCGATGTGGCCTGATGGTTGGATGAAAGCTAATGACATCCAATCTCACTTCTTGTTGGGCGGTAAACATAAAGATGCTAAGAAACCGTCGAATGAGGCGAAATCTCCGAAACCATCACAGCCTACACCTACTATGACAATTTCACCGACAGTTTTGGACAATCCAAAAGATATTGTTGCATCTATGTCACACAAGTTACCAAAACAGAACCAGTTTCACGACGCAAAAGAAATAAAATTGAAATTGGTTAAGAATCTCAACGATATGTCGACAATACTCAGTAAAAAAAATCTAACTACGGAATTGGAAAGGCCAGCTCTTTCGACGCTCTTGCCTTCGGCATTGAATGATGGATTTGCCAATACATCAGAACAAATATTGGCCAACCCCGGCCCATCAGTGAGCATTAAGCTAAAGTCATTTGGCAGTACTAACGGCAGTGCGCCCAATTCCATTCGACAATCCGAAAATAATTTATCGCTCGAGTACATGTCACCTACAAAGAAAGCTTCAGACCATAGCATTTCACAGTTGATTTCATCGTCAAATCATTCCACCAGCCATGCTACAAATATGAAACATCGAACACATTCACTAGCACAGTCATCTTACACAAATAGTCCTACAACATCATCACACTTAGTGTCGAATAAAAATATGCAAGGTCTAAAAACAAAACCAGAAAGTCTTCATCGACACCAATCTTCGTCAAACGGCTCAAATAATAACAATTTTTTGCAAAATAATAATAACAGTAAGCAAGCATCTCAACATTTAATGGAAGGCGCAACTCTTATCGATCTTTGTGATACGAATGATGATGAACTGGCGACAAAAAAAACGAAAAAACCCAAACATAAGAAGAACAAAGAAAGTATCGACAATAGCTTATCACAGATACTGAATCAAATGCAGACAGGGGCAATGAACACGAACTCTTCAACCACTGATGAAGTCGATCATAACAAAATAATACATGATTTGAAGGTAAATCGGTCATTTTTTCGCAAATACTTTGATCTGCACTTTTAAAAAAGAATTATTACATTAATTCAAATTCATATTTTATTAAAAAGTGCATATTCGAAAAAGGGAAAACGTAAAAATCGTCTTACTCGCTTCACAATATCAAATTTTCATGAAGAAAACATCGTGTTTTCGAGTTTCGGCTAAAACCACCATTTCAACGGTTTCATTTTTCGCGTTTTCGAATATCCGCTATATGAAGAAAAAGGGCTCAATTCCCGCATCTCAGATCCAGCGAGAAAATAATAATAAACAATGGCATCATGTTGATCAATTCTGGACTAGATTGTAGAATGTTGAAAATGTTGTACAATTAACTGTATCTTATTATGTTCTTTCTTTTTGATTTCAAAGGAATTGTCAGCTTCCAATAGCTCTCGAAAAAGTTATGATTCAATTTTAGAAAATCAGTCCGAACTTAAACACCATTACAACCACTATAGAGTTTCGTCCCCACCATACGATCGAAAACAAGATCATTTTTTCTGAAAACGGTAAAAAATCTTGTAAGCAATTATCTTTTGTTATGATTTTTTCATAAGTTTGGCTCTTTTCTATATGATTTTCAAAATAATTCGATGTACTTGCTCACACATATATTCTTTAAGCAAATGATATTTTCAAGATGTTTTCAGTGTATTTATGAAAACTCATCACTGACTCAATAGAAGGGAGAATTGTTGGAAAATATTTTTTGCCTTTATTTGCACATAGCCTTAAGATTACATTACTATCCCAAATCTGTTAAAACACCAATTGGTATATTGGTGTAGATTGCGAAAGAATCATGTCTAATTTCAGGCTTTTATTATTATATTGTGGACAAAGAAAATGTTTTTAGAGAAAATATTCAATATCCTTAACGGCACAGAATTTTCTTAAAAAAGTTCAGTCAGCGAAATGGCAGATACAATTAATCTGAATTTAGCGATGTAATTTAGTTCACTGGTACCGGAGTTGAAAAATGAAATTTCAACCAATATTTGGAGCAGCAAATACAACCTAAAAATCGGTTTAAAGTTAAATTTGTTGCTGCAGTACTGGTAAACCGACTGATTGTATCTGTTATACCGCTAACTGCTCGCTTCGATATTTACGAAACCATCTCACGAACAATCAATAAATATTTGTAAATGCATCAATATCGTGTCTATAAAGCACTAATAAGATAGAGAAGGGCCCAAAATGGTGGGTTCACACACATAAATATAAATCCCCTAGGGGATTAAGCGGAAAAGAAACAATTGAAATTTAGGGCAAATTCTAAGAAATAATGTAGTTTCACGTTAATATTAGGCAATGAAGTGATCACGCACAAAATATTGCTGAATCCACAATTTTTTGACAACTAATACTGATGAATTGATTCATACGATTATACGAAAAACATTTGATTTCTTTTTAAACTGACCTGCGAATGTTATTCATATAATGGTGCATTGTGGTAAAGTCCATTTGTATTGACTGGAATATAGTTTTGTGATGTTTTGGCGCTAATAATGGCCGTTTTTCAATCAATGCACCCGATAAATTCCTTAATTGGCTTCGGTAGCTTTCAACCGTTTCATCTGGATTTAGCAGCTCATAATACAAGACTCTGTTCTGATTTCACCAAACGCACAGCATAGCCCGTTTTAGGTTAAAATGATCAATTCATTCTTCATCGCCAGTGACAATTCAATACAAAAAACTGTCTCTTTGTGTTCTTCAAATGTTTTTTGCATGTTGTGATTCATGCTTCGACTTGATTTTCAGACAAATGATATGAAACCCATTTTCTTAGCTCTCGAATATATCCCATCGCAGTCAAATGTCTGAAGTTGGTTTCTCGGTCGACTTTAAACTCTGTAGAAAGTTCTTTTTTCAAATGAACTGAGTTTTCATCCAAAATTTCTTGCAAATCCGCATCTTAAATCTTTTTTGGCAGACCTGGTCGTTCTTCGCCTTTCAAGTCCCAATCACCACTTTTGAATCGTTCAAACCAAAATATGTAGTTTCTTTCCGATGGATCTTGCTCACCACGAGTTCCAGAAAGCATTCGATGAGTGGCAGTTTTCTTGGAATCAAATAAGAAAAGAAGGACCCCTCGAAAAAAACACGTTATCACGATCCATTTAAAATCGATTCAAAATTATGACTATGTATAAAAAATAAAACTTCTACTGCTGTGAATTATATTATCATATGTCAAATCTACGAAATGCAATTAGAATCACTTGATAGCTTACACACAGTTTTAAGTGGCGACATCTAAATTTCAGTGGCCAGATTTAATGCACGCACCCAATAAATTGGGGCAGTTTATACGAAATACATTCAAAAAACTCAAAAACCCGCCGTTCATCGGCAGTTGTCAAAAAATTATGTTTTGGTGTTTTTTGTGTGTATTGCAAAAATGTTTGAATTAAAAATATTCCTGGCAAATGTTTTAGATTGGGCATGAATATTTTTGGTTATTCTCTCCTAGCATTTCCCCTAAAAAAACAGTATGTGTAAATATATATTCTGTAAAATAGCGTTAGAATTTTGTGTCAACCATTTATTTGTGTATATTTTATACAATGCAATAAATGTATGCGGTTTGCAGCATAGTTGGTAAGATACAGTTCGCTTGGACGAGTACGGAATGCACTCAAACATGTGTATCGTGGTACGCCGCAGCTAGGCGGCAAACAGCATACATCTATTTTACGAAATACGCACAGATAGATGGTTTATATAAAATACTGACGTTATCGTACAAATTATAGTGATATGCCGTTTTCTGTTGAGGAAGCCGTATCCACGTAGGGCTGGGAATTAACGCGGCACATAGTGTTGGCTGTCGAACACATGTTCGGTTCGTTCGTTAAAATAGTTCATTTTGTTCGTTCGTTCGTTCGAAAATATTTTCTAATTCTATTTTGTTCGTTCGTTCGTTTGACAAAAATAAATATATTTGTTTTGTTCGTTCGTTTGCTTGTTCGACAAATGTTCGTTCGTTCGTTCGTTCGCAATGTGTTCGCCTAATATTTTCGTACTTAACGAGAAAATTTATTTATTTGCAAGGAAATCTCACGAGCAAATTTAAATTTACTTACTTGATGCTGCCAATAATTGTTTGAATGAGTTTAAATGTGTGTATTTTTATTTGTGTGTAAATTCTTTCAGGTATTTATAAATTTACAAAAATTTCATAAGGCTGTTTTTCGCCAAAACTAAGTTGCACACAGTTTCAGGTAGCAAATTTGCACGTCGTGCTGTTATTATGATACCAGTTTCACAGAATTTTTGCTCTGAAGAAGCCACCAACCATATTAGTCAAATTCATACACATCTGACTTGGGTATATTCATTTGCACCTTTCCATTCCAACGATAGAAATGAACAACATTGCCATGTCACTTTTCTCATATCAAACACGCACAAATCGCGATTAAGTAAAAGTTAGACTTTAAAAAAAAGTTCCAATGTTCAATATTCGAAATGGTATAAAACGATCGATTATCATTCCCAGTGAATCATTTTTGTGTGTTTTCAAGACAAAAAGTGTTTGTATGTCTAAGAATAATATTGGGAATATAAAAAGTTTACGCAAAAATGCATAGAGATAAAGTGTTTTTTTTAAAACTCATCATTATTTGATGTTGAAGTAAATACGCATAATGAATATATTATACATCAAGTCTGAATTAAAGACGCGTTTTTCATGAAAACACATTTTCATGTTGCAATTCAACGCGAACGTGTTCATATTCCCATTATTATTCTTGGGCACACAATTGTGACACCTTTACACCTTTGATATAAGAAACAGCTTATTACAATCAGTGTGACTAACGGTACTTTACATAACACTGATTAAAATATCTGTGGTTTTTACGTTTTCAGAGTTTTTTTGTATAAAGCATGTTCAAATGGCAAAAGAGGTTGGCAATTGATGGTTGCATATTTACCATTTAAAAAAGACCACTCAAAGTTTGTAAACGACAAAAAAAGCTAATGGTGATATAGCCACAGAATTCATTGTGTGTTCTTTCAAATACTCACACATACACAGGGTGCGCCTTCTCTTATGTCGGTATGTAGACATTGAATAGCTTGATAGAAAAACAACCGATTTTTACATATGAGGAATTTTAATCAATTTTTTCCTTTTTTTTATCAAGTTATTCAATGTCCACATACCGACATAAGAGATGGCGCACCCTGTACAACAATGTATACGGACACGATATTTTCCGCTACGGCTCGATAATAATTCCTACGGGTATTCCATCAACAATACCAACGTCCGTTAACATAGAGGAATATCATACCCAGCACCAACGTCATAACACTGAACTCATCGATGTGTTCTTTTTAAGTTGCACGTTAGTTCGTGTGTTAACGTATACCTGATTATAACAATTAGCGCAATCATTTCATGTATTTGTTGCTGCAACAAGAGGCTCTTGAACAACTCAACAATATTCCAATCAAGTAAATTGATGGAATTCACGTAGTTATATCAATTATCCTGCGAAACAACGACATAATCAATATTGTTCATTCACTTTGATGATTCCAATGATAATTTCTGTTTGCCTGTAAACAACTGAGAATCACAGTGATATTGCAGTATCATGGTTACTAATAATCATGGTTACTAATAAAAAAGTATGGGTGAGTTACTGCAGCAATAGTAGCTGCGTTACACTGATCATCATTTGCTTTAAAAAATCGTTCAAAACGTTTAAAAAATTCTTTCTGGACTCTATGCAACAAACAGTGACAATATTTCAATTCTTTTTCCTTTAAATCGTCGAATGAATATTTGATGTTATGCAGAGTCGGCAAAAAAATTGCGTAATATGAATTGGTAGATTGTAAATTATCAATTACGAATGCGATTGGCTGCATTACTTGTAAATAATCGTTCAAAAATTCAACTTCAATTTGGGTGAATTGAGGCAAATCCAATGCAAGCATCAAAGTATTTAGTAACTTTAGTTCGAAAGATTTGATATGTTTTACACTGTCAAACAAACTGTTCCATCTGGTCTTCACAGGCAATATGAGTGAAACTTTGAGAACATCATGAATTGTTTCGCTCGATTTTGGGCGGTTTGATGCCTTATACAAATAATTTATTTTGTCCATAGCGCTTTTGTATACACTATTGTATGTTTCGTCTGATAATGCATCATTTGCATCATTCACGGCAACTCTGCACAATGTGTGTGACCCGCAACGAAAATGTGAAGAAAGAATCTTATCTTTGATCCCGAAAAATTCGATGTCCAACTCGTCTTCTTTTTCTTCTTCAAATAAAGAATTATTATTCTCGTCATGCAATTCACCCAGTTTTTCATTTTCTCGACGATTATTCGAATCGACGAAGGCTGCGAAAGTTTCAATCGAAATGCCAAATTCTTTGAATGCTTTAACAAAATTTGCGGCATTGTCGGTCACTGTACATAATACTTTATTTGTTATGCCGAACTCATCGTAAATTGAACTCACCATTGCAGCAATGGTTTTATTATCATGTGGTGAAAGGAATCGACGACAACACAATACTTTTGATTTACGCTCGAGTGTTTTTTCACATCATTCCAAAAAACTGTACCTGAGAAAGTCTTATAGCGGCAAAAAATATTATGTTGCCTTTTTGGAACACTAGGTATTAATGGGTTTTTATTGTTCATATTAATAGATAATTTGGACAATTGTTAATGTATAACCACTTAGACCAGAAAAGAATAAGACAGTCTAAAAGAATCAACGACGAAGGCTTCTGCCATCCTTATTATAAGATTATTTCAGAAAAGCTTGAGATACACATATAAATGAGAGTCAATGTGGATAATTCTGGACTTAAACTACATTTTCGCACACCACTGAAGAATTTCTTACACATGTATATCCACGAATGGTTATGATATTGTACTCGATCGAACTAACGAATGGAATAAGTAGTAAAAATATGTACCCCTTTTGTCATTTTGATTAACAAGAAAGCATGGGCTCCCATTCCTCAAAGATCTACGAAAAACATACCTCTAATTACTGATTTTTGAATGCGTGAAAACATGTGCTTGATTCCAAATTGACTTTGACTTTAATCGGCAAAATCTTATTACTTGTATACAATTTGAAATGAAAAAACACTTCGCGCATTCCTGTGTCGGAATTCTGACGGTTACAATAAATCAGATCGGATATTTTTCTAATGGAAAATGACGCAGGAGTGAAGAAAGTAAGAAATTATGTTCAACGATGAAGTTTCTCAAAAGAGATAGTTCCGAGCTGATTTATAGAAATAGTTAGAACCTCAACACATTATCATTTAATAGGTCTACCGGTTGAAAATGTTTTTTTTTTTTTCAAAAATCAATGCTTTATTGGGGAAAAATGGATACAAATTTAATATTCATCATTGGCCACAACTTTTTCTCATCTTTGTGGCAAGAGGCGGATGCCACGTCTAAAAAAATCGATCGTTTTAGCGGCTATCCACAATTCGATCCAATTTTTGACTTCATCATAATTGAAGAAGTGCTGGTCAGCCAGGCCATGTATCAATCAGAAGAGATGCAAATTGGAAGAAGCAACGTTTGGGCTATACGGCGGGTGGGGTAGGACATCCCATTTGAGCATATTAAAACTTCCCGCAAATGTTGTTTTGATGGCACGAATGTAGACATTTTACGGCTTCACAAAAAAAAAATTATTTTCACTAATGACCAATAACCTAGACTGAAATAATTAGACAATGACATGAAGTTTCTGATGTGACAGCTAACATAGCCAAAATTCACCTCAGAGTAATACATATGAAGTTGTCTGCTATAACGACAATTTAACCGGTAGACCAATTATATATTAATCCGTTCATGTTTAAATGAAAACCGGTCAATGAGATGAAGAAGATACTGTGCATTTTTTTACTGATATTTTACAAATAGAAAGAAGTTTTCAAGCGAAAAACTTCATTCTATTTCTTATAAAGTTATTACTGTTGTAGAGAATAACTCTTCCCGAACTTTCCGTGCTTTCAACGAATAGATCAACTAGGATCTGAAACATTTTTCTTCCAAAAAAGATTATCAAACGTAAGATTGATCATATTTTTTATTTTGAAAATAGAATTATGTTCTTGGTGGTCTCTTGATACGAATCGGAAGCACTTCATTCTGACGTTTCAATTTATACATACTTTAAAAGCATTGTATTTATAAATAAACGAATAAATCAATGCACGTAAAATGAATAACCAATCTTAATTACTGTAAAATTGAGAAAAATTAAGTTTTTATTATGGTGAAATAGTTTCTAACACTAACATTTTCTAATGATATAAATAGACCCAGAATTAGGTATAAAAAAGTCATATGAAAGGAATTTTAGTTTGGTCTACGATAAGTTAGATAAAGTAATACAACTCAAATGTATCGAATTGGATAAATTGTTACTTTTCATCATAAAACTACTAACTACTGGCACTTATTTATTTGAAAATCACTTAGAAAAAAGTAATTGTCAAAATGACTTTCACAAATATTTTTCAGTGAAAATTACTTTGGGAATTACTTTTTTTTCTGTAACTACTTTTCATTTTGCAATTAATTTTGTACTCTTGTGTACAAAACGACAAAAAAAATTGCAAAATGATATGTAATTGCCGAAATAATTTTTTCTGAAAGAATTATTGTGAAAGTAAATTTAACAATTGCTTTTTCAGAGTGATTTCCCTCTTGTAAATCAGTTATTCACAGCATAATCCATGTGAAATGAATACATTATGTACATTAGGGTGTTTCTGGTGAGAAAAAAGAAAGAAATGGTAGCTTTCAAAATAAAGAGCAAAAAATTCTGTATCAATTGATGGTATTCACACAACGTAGCAATTACTATTCAGACTTCCCGAAGCAAAAAAACACTCAAAGAGAAACTTGACTGTAACCAATTCATTTCTATAGCAAGTTTTCAATAGACTGGTTTTTTTGTGCATTCCTGATTCGAAAAGTTGTCATAAACTCTGAATATCAATCGCGTAGAATACGGAGTGTATATCAAACAGTACCTCATTTGGATACTTACAAAAAAAACACGCCAATTTTTACTCCTGGCATAAAGCCTTTACCACACAAATTCAGATGTAGCGGAAGTAACAAACTGTTACAATATTAATTTTCGAATTAATTATATTGCTCGATGCTTAGTGCTGATTCACGACTGGTCTCGGTGTTCGCTATAATGTCTCCGGAATCGGAATGCCAAATAGTGATTAAAAGAGCATTGCCGCAATTGTCCTTTAATTAAAATATACCTTTTATGAGAATGCACTTTGCAGCGACTATGTCGCGTTGACAAACAGTTTTATGTACACTTGGATGTTCAGCGGCAACCTCGTTTACTTTCATCTCATCCGGAAATACATTTGGTGGTCCATCGAACACATGTTCCATTTCACGAACCACAGGGTTTATTAGCCAGTTTTTGCGATATATTATCACTTTTGGCAGTAAAGGTCTTGCGTTGCGTTGATTTGGATTGCGTGTTCCGAGGTTTCCTCTCAAGAACTTCATCAATCGTTTGGCTTTCTGAGTTACGATAATCGATGGCAACAACGCCAGATGGTTTGGATGGCAATCTGGACACAGTTTGAAGGGATGGCTCCGTGTTCTTCAGTCCAAACGTCGAAAACATTTCGCACAGGTTTGAGAGGTGTAATATTCATCGGTTGGTATAACGATACAATTGCCACGCTTTTTCAGTGCATTGATGGTTTTTCTAGATCCAGGGCATCTCACGTGCTTCTTGATGCGAATTGGTGAATTTGGTGGTGTCTCAGAAGCTCCAAAATAAACAATTGATGGCTGATTTTACCATCTTGCCTACTGCCTTATCAACGGTTCTAATTGTTTCGATGTACTTGTCGAGTTGGAGTCGTGTATACTTTGCTGTTGCATACACATCCATTCCTTGTTTCAGAATTTTCAACCTATGCTGAATGTAACACCACCAATGTCTCCCGAGCGGCGATGGCATCAGTGAAATATTTCGTCCATCGTTTCGATTTGCAGTTTCGCAGTTTTTCCTCAGCATTCCAATGGAAGCGTTTGCTGCTTATATTCAAGTTGACCTATGAAATGAATTAAACAAAATGCAATATTAGTAATAATAAAATAATTTTGAAGATTTACCCACCTCTTTACCGGTGACGATGTTTCGGCGCACAGCCGTTTGCCACTTTTTTAATCCCGGGTCCACGCCGAATTCATTCACGATCTCACCAGCATTGATTTTGCGAATGATCTCCTGCATATCGACTGGCTTGAACTCCGACTTTTTCACGTCGAACAATATCGAGACCGCCACGCCATCAGATAGAATGCGAAAGTGGAATTGCTTCTTTCGTTTGCCAAATTCGCGGTTGATTTTACGCAAATAAAAGATTTGATTCCAATACCATGCTTTATCAGTGATAAACTCGTTGAATGTAATTTGATTTCCGTTTGCATTTCTTGCGATGATCTTCGTTTCATAAAGTAGTTTATAAAGCGTGTAGTTGTCAATTGGATAGTGCGTTCGCCTTAGATTGCAAATTGGTATCACGGCCAAATTTTTGATTTTGGGTGGACTATTTGCGCTATCATTTTGTTCTGACTGTTCATGTTCTTCTCGTTGTCGCTGATTTATATTGAATTCATCGATCTCACGTTGCATTGCAATCCACATTGGCAGCGATTTGAACCAATGCATCTTCGTGAATGTCGAAATGTGACGTAGCATTTGAAGAAGGATATCACGAATTGCTCTTCTTGATGCACCGTGAATAGTTCGAGGACTGTCTTCTCGTCCATATACTGCTAAATTGAAAGCATTTTTTATATCGATCTCATCCAATTGTTGGACCTCATCAAAAACAGCATTAAAGTTGTGTTCGTACACTTTCAATTCCAGACATTTAATGACGCGTTTCTTCCGATGCGTATTCAAGTTCATCGTGACATTCGTTTTGTATGTGTCAATATCGTTATAATCGTTATTTGGCCATTCGAAACGATGTTCGTCATCGAGATTTGTTACAAAATCATAGAGATTTTGGTGATGTTTTTCTTAAGAACAGCAAAAAAAACAATCTCGTATGACTTTTTCACCATTTTGATTGAAGAATTCCGTGTTATTTTCGTCAAATGCGTGCTCAACTTTATGCAAGAGCAGAAGCGATGCTAATGAACATATCTTCGTTGCTTGCAGATTTTTGGCGGTGATATCATCGATGAATATTCTTCGATATTTAGGTCTAAGAATCGAAGGAAGTGCACATTTGACTGTAACGATTCCATTGTCCTCATCATCACCATCGTTGTTTTCATTGTTGGCATTATTTTTCGATGGCTTCTTTCTTTGCCGCATAGTTCACACTTTCGAACTATTAAAAACACAAACGAAATGAATAAATTTGTGAAAAATTCACCGTTAACACAATATTATCAATATGAATCGAAGCACATCTTAGTACTTGTTCAAAATGCACATCCTTTCTGAATTCTCACTCGTTTGAAATCGGCAATGCAATCAAAAATCTCCGGGTGATGAAATTCACTTGATCTTGAGTCAGCAATATCTCTTTTGTTGATTTATACCATTTTGTCGGTTAAATCGCTGATGTCATAGCAACAATTGAATCCTTTGACAAAATACGAACAAAATAAAAGGTTCTTTTCCCTTGGCATTTCAATAAAATTTGCTTACGAATGACACAACAAATCTCGATCGCTCAAAATCAAGCTGAAACAATAATCGTGTTTTTGCTTCGGGAAGTCTGAATACTCATCGCTGCTACGTTGTGTGGAAGCCATCAATTGATACAGAATTTTTTGATCTTTATTTTAAAAGCTACCATTTTTTCAATTTAAAATATGAAAAACACCTTAATGTACATTATATGAACATGACATGATATTCAACATTCCTTATTTTAAATAGTAGAGTATATATTTCGTTTTTTTTTTCTTTTTATCCACAGAAATAACTGATTTGATTTTCGAGATATGTCTATGGCACGTTTATTGGCATGAACGGAAGACGAATTTAAAAAATTTAACACAGCGATCATTGTAAAAGCGCAGACAATGTTGTTTCCAAAATCAAAGCAAGAGTTTTTCCAGATAGCCTATTGAGACTTCTAAGATTGCTCGTTTGTGATTCGACTAGAATGGGCAAATGAGCAGACATATGAAATTTGACACATTCAACGCAAAACTACGCTTTAACCAATCAGGAAAAATTGATTAAAATTGTCATTGTTTATTTCCATAATCACGAATTGTTCGTAAGGTTATTTGCCTTTAAATGCTCCGCATAATTATTTTCAATATTTCACTGTGTTTCCTTGGGCTGATGGACAATTTCAGTTCGCGAATTTTTCAGAAGTTCAGATATTCGTAATATAAAGCTAATGATATGTCATAAGCTTTATCCTGAACAAACACGAATATGTTCTTTACATTTGAAAAATTGTAGGAAAATTATTTGTACCTATTTATTATTTATCAGCAACACGAAAAAATATTGTACGTTCTTTTGTTTGTTCAGGAGTAAAATCATCAAAAAGTCTACTAACATTTATATTGTAAAGAAATAGATCTAATTAAACAAATAAATAAGTATTGTAACTTTTTTCTAAAATGCAAACTGTAAAAAATGAAAACTTAATTCACGAGAATATCCATCGTTTTTGAGAATGGGAATCCTTTCATTATTGAACTCGAATGATTGCTCTTGAAAATTATAATAAGGGATAAATAAAAGAAAGTGTTGAGCGTTTGCAAAGCTTTATTTGAAGAAAATTTACACCATTGACCTTTCGATGTTTCTTTTTATTATGGTTGTGATGAAATGGATTTCAAAAGCAATGCCACTTCGGAAGAGCGGTATACCCCAGCTTACTTCGTGGTTTTTTTGCAGCAACAGCAAGTATCTTTGTTACCCGTCTTACAGCAACATTCATCACATTTACAGTCGGCACCGCACTGGGCCGTAGCGCATTTGCAATCTGAAACACAATTTATTTCTTAGTTTTTCCATACTTATTTCAGCATTCAAAAATATGTGCCGAAAACAAAATAACTAATGTCTACCTTTGCAACCACACGGCATTTTTAACCCTTTCACTCGATGAAACAAACTTCAAAAATTGATTTGGAACTTTTATTTTATTCAACGTGTTTTCCACTTGATAGCCAATGCTTTTGTGACCCTTTTCTGCCAAAGCATGTAAATATATACTCTTCAGAGCCTGCGCAAACTGAAAAATAATAATGGAGATAGTGTGCAATTTCTACACAAATTCTTCTCCATTCTGTCGTCATTTTTACATTGAAACGGATGAGTGTGCGATATTCCATTACCGCTATTCATGTGTACCGCTAATTCGATAGCCGCAATGAATGTGCAAATATTTTCGTCCATTGTTTATTGCGATCATCTTATAACATTATGTGAGTCATATGGAGTTGATGTTAAATGTAGGTCATAATTCAAATAAAATCGATAAACAACAAACAAATAAATAAAGTGAAGAATACTTGTATTCTTCTGGAAGCATTTTAGTCACCATGAATATATCCCAAGTAGCACAGGTTCTCCCAAAATGCCTTCTATATGGTCTTCTTAAAAAGCCTTCTATATGGTGTACGATGTTTTCTTATTAGAATATGATAAGAACAAAATCGCTACAAAAATGTTTTTAGCGTACATGAGTCTCTAGTTCTTTCAGGTACTACATAATTGACCAAGAACGTTGAGATAATGCATAGAACTATTCATCAAACTTGGAAACCTTGTGTCTTGAGCACTTGTCTTAGATATACAACTTGATGTTGATAATGCGAAGGTTCGCATTATTACACAAAAAATACCGACACTCAAAATGAGATGGCATGCAATTTTAAATTGTATTTAGTTGGAAATGTCATTTAATTCATTTGTTTTTGAAATTTGTGCATTTGTAGAAACTTTAATTCAATTGAGTCTTCGAACATCAAGTTATATGTCCACCTTAATACAAGTCGGAAATGGCATACCATCTGGTTTTAAGCTTTTATGATATGTTACTGGAATGGCGTTAAACTTTAATATTCAATCTTATTATTCGTATCAAGATGAGTATTAGTAGTGAGATCGATCACAATACCGAGTATTAGGCACAAGTATTATTATACGTGGACTAGTTGCTCGAGTACTAGTTTTTTATCACGTTCATCCCAGGTTCGATTCTCAAAAGTACATATTCTTTTTTTGTTCACATTTTTTAATTAGATTTTTCTAACTCGAAAAAAATGTAATGATTTTTTTGAACCGTCAAAATGTTTATTTTAGACGTAATCTCAATATGTACATGTATATGTGCTGTTTCAAAGTTTATTTTTGGTTTTCAAACAAATAATCTTAATGGATAAAGTTTGAGGCACAACATTGATATGAGCAATTTTGAATTTTCTATTTGGAATAATAAGGACCTCAATGTATGATATGCATAAAGGCAAACACGCAGCTTCAACCTCATTGAGTATTGAAAATGATGAGAAGACCTATGCTACTTGGGTCATGCATGTGATAAGACCCTTGCTACCAGTTGTTTATTTCGTTCCAAGTAAATACAATTTGATAAAATATTTTGACAGTTTATATTGATAATGCGGTGTAAATATTATTAATTCTTCTTTTATCTTTAATTGTTTCACGACCAATCATGCTTCTCTTTTAGAGTTTGATCTTTTCTCTTCAATAATAAATCAAGATAAACTTTTGAAAAATGTGCAAACAAATGCAAAGCAAGAATATTATCCATACCTGATGCCAAAATGTATTAATCAGAACAGATGCTGAAAATTAGAATTTTCAAATACAATTACCATTACTTGATGTTATTATTATTATTATTATTATTATTGTCTGCACCAATGGCATCTCTCTGCCCTAGGTGGTCTATTGAAATGATGAATAATTAAATAGATAAAAACATTTTTGAATCATCAGCATGGTACACTTTTGAAGTGGTTTTTAGATTTCTCTTAAAGTCATCATTACTTTGATTTAAATCAGTTTCGTTTGATTATTTGTAAATAACAGCCATTTGTTTGACACCCTTGTAATTCTTGTAGGAACTTTAAATTTTAATTAAAATAAAATCGATGGACATGATATGTTGCCCCTTAATATAGAATGGATGAAACAGGTTCTTGCAATAAATTTTCCATCTTCTATAGTATTCATATCAAGGAAAAGTAGTCTGTGTTTTTGGGAAGTTTGAAACTAACTTCTTTTGTCCATTTAAATCTTCTCAATGCGAATAATAAGAATTGCTTTTGTATAGAGTCCAATTTGTTCATTTGTCCAATTTGGAAAGGGCACCACATTTTTTTTTTCATATTCTAAAATTGGAAGCACAATGGTCATAAATAACTTATTGATTATCCAAGGGTGTTGAATACTCTTGAGAATCGCCTTATCCATGCTATTCGTGATGTTGCTTTTTTTGTTATCTATTCTATGTGGTTCTTGGATGAGAGATCACGGTCCAGTATCAAACCCAAATCCTTTATTTGGATTATTTTTTCTAACGGCGAGCCTCCGAATGAATAGTAGATAGAATTAACTGTCTATTTATTTTTAAAAAATGATTTCGACTTTGATTTGTTGGCATTTAGTTTCAAGAGATGAAGGAGCGACATGTAATAGCGCAATCATCGGTATTGTTGATTGGCAGTGATATTTTAGCATCATCGGCAAACAAATGATGACCATTTTTTACATGGTGCGGTAAATCTGCAATGAAAAGAATGAATAATGTTGCACCGATCGGGTCCCCCTGGCCAACTCCAGAATCTAATTAATTTGGATATATTCGTTGGATTAATTCGAACGAGCTGTTGTCGGTCTGATAAATATTCACGAACCAGTTGCATAGTTGGCGTTTGAGCCCCCAAATGTGGAGTTTTTGGCATAATAGCTCAATATCGACGGAATCAATTTTTTGATGTCCAAATATATCGCGTCGACTTGTCTTGAAGTGTTCATACCCTTCGTGGTTTGGGTGATAAAATCAGATAGATTCGTGATTGTAGATCTTCCAGCATTTATGAGGTGGTAATTCAAGTGTTTGGCTATAATTGAGTCGAGCAGGTTTTATATTCCACATTGAATGGCGATAATTACAAATTATTTTTTCCAAGTATTAGGTGTACAACCACTCTGCAGCAACTCGCTAAGTTATTGTGTATTTGGAGTAACGATTGCCCAGCCACCAAGTTTTTTGGGGGATTGTTGATCGCTCTCAGTGTTGTTTTTTCACCGATTACCAGTTGAGGAATATTTGCACATACACCTTTTATTTTGTCTATAATTCGACAGTCTTTGTTGAATTTTCTTGCTGCAGAGGCCACTAGATCGCTGTATATAGACTGAACCAATTCGCGGAATAAATCAGTCAGAGAATACATTTCGCTGCGTTGCTCAGACACAGCTGTCAATAGCAACTCTCGGCATTTGCTATTTCAACGCATGCACTCAGTTCACATAAACGCGCCCTGCTGTATACTGCTTCAAAATAAAACATATAGCAGTCCGCGCGTGTTTTCTACAGTAGAATAAACTTGCGCACGGTCACCATCTTTCCAAAACCGGTCCATTTACTTGGATATCTTATAGTGTTTTCGAGCTATGTCCCGAAATATGGGACAAAGCGGAATTTCATGGAATTCCTGAAAAATCTCAGTTTTTGCTCTGAAACTTCTACAATTGTCGTCCGATCGTAGACTTGACTAGTCGAAATAAATTGCAATGGACCAAATTGAATAAAAATACCTCATACAAGTATATTCAAAGAGAAATAGATAGGAAAGAGAAGAGTATGTGTGTGTGTGTGTGTATACGGAATATATATTATATTTAATAGAGAGAGAACATTTTTTTTTGCATGCATTGTTTACCGTATCCCTAACCTCAACATGAATTTTTCAACGTGTAGCGAAGCAGCTGATGCTCATGTTTTAAGATGCTGGGGCCCATGTGGTGGTGTTTTTCACATTTCTTGCCTAACCACCAGTAATAAGAACTACAAAAATCGCCTGGCTGGATACGTTGATAAAATTAATAATTTTCGTTGGTTCTGTGACAATTTTGTAATGCACCCTATCATTGCACATGCATTATCGTCAAACAAATTAACGAACACGCTGTTGGAATTGAGCGGAATATTGGAACATTCATGACGATGCTCACACAGCCTGCTAATTTGTCGCCTGACATTCAACCCAACCCAGATGCTCAATTGACTGCAAATGACAATGGTGCCTCAGTGAAAATCGACACAAACGCTATTACGGCAAATTTTCATTCTGAGCCTATGGACCAGCCACCGTAACAACAACAACAACAACAACAACAACAACAACAACAACAAAAAATTTGTTAGCAAAAAAAATGCTTCTCCATTGCAACCGATTACTCCGATAAACGTACCTAAATCAAAGCAACTTGAAAATTTGGCGGACCTTTACAAGCCAAAAAACGCCAGTTTCAACTTAACAAATCAACGGGGAAGGGCCAAACCCACCCAAGAACGAAAATTGGCCACAAATCGCTTACATCATGTGAGCTCCAATCGTCGTGTTCATCGCCCGAAGGTACTATTTATTTATTTATTTCGCACAGCCAAAAAAAACTGGCTGAATGCCTTATATATAACATTTACAACCTCTTACGTGTTGAACAGGGTATCATCCAGCTTGAACAACTTATCTTAAAAATATTGCGATTTGCAGAATTATTAAATACATCCTTGACTAGGTTTGCATATTTACACATCATAGTAATTGGTACATTTGGCTTTCTACTTAAATTGCTGTCTGAAATCTTAAACAGTTCAGCATTTCTTAAATTGCGGGTGTTCTGGTTAATTGTGATCAAATTTCTGACATATGGACAATGTATCTCATCATTTAACAAATCGTACAAAAATAATATTGCATAATTTATTCTCCGACGAGCAAGTTTAATCATGTTTAATTTTTTCAATCGCTCATCATAAGACGAGATTTGGTAGTTATTATTCTCATTCGGGTATTCTCTAAGCGCATACATTGTGAATTGTCGTAGAACTCTTTCAATCGTGTCTGATCGTGTGGGTGGTATCGTTAGCCATAATGAGCTGCAGTAGTCGAGTTTTGATTGAACAAACGCGGAGTAGATTGCTTTGAGCGTTGTTTGGTAATTTATTTCGTGACAAAAACGTTTGACGAAGCCTAAGGCAGCATTTGATTTTGAAATGATCAAGTCAGTGTGAGCTCTAAAGTTGAGCTTGCTGTCAATTATGACACCCAGGTCACGTTGTTCACTTGAATTTGAGAATTTGTGGTCGCCATTAAAGTAGGTATGTTGGGGTACTACTCTACCTCGATGGAGTGACAGTACCGAGCAATTGCTAACGTTAAGGTGCAAGTCGTTTGAGTCCCACTAATTTCGAAGACAATTTATTGACGATTGCAGTTCCATTGAATCATTTTGGCTATTTATTGATTTGGCTATTCTAATGTCATCGGCAAACATTGAAATGAATACCTCATTTGTGATCGAGGATGGTAAATCTTTGATGAAAAGCAGGAACAAAGTAGGGCCAATGTGACTTCCTTGAGGTACTCCGGAATTGAATCCGAGGACTCATGATCTCCAAGTTTGACATATTGCTGACGAGTCGACAGATATGATTCCAGCCATTTGACAATATTGGCTGGGATCGGAAATGCTGCTAATTTTCGAAGTAGAATGTCTTGATTAACTTTGTCAAAAGCCTTTCTGAAGTCGAGATAGATGACATCAACTTGCCCAGCTGCATTTAGACCATTAAACGAGTAATGAAGGAACTCCATTAAATTCGTTGTTGTTGAGCGGTTTTTCATAAAGCCATGTTGGTGTGGTGAAATACTTGGTGATACGTAGTTGATCAGATGAAAATTGACGCAGTTGTCAAAAAACTTTGCAATCGTTGGCAATTTGGCTATGCCTCTGTAGTTTGAGACATTTGATTTGGCACCACTTTTGAAGATCGGGGTGACGGATTATCTTTTCCAAACATCAGGAAAATTTGCTGTCTCGAGAGATTCGTTGAAAATGAGCGAAAGTGGCTCAAACAATATGGATGCACAATTTTTCAACACCAGTGGGTGGATACCATCTGGCCCCGCACTTGTGTTCGTCTTAATTTTCATCAACTGGTCGAAGACGAAAAACACGTTGAGGGAAAATATATCATTATTGACAAAATTAGTTTGCTGAGCTGAGAATGTTGTTGTAGTTGAGCGTGCTAAAAAATTTTCGTTGAAAAATTCAGCAAACTTTGAAGCCTGTTCGATCGTAAGTGTTGAAGAACGCGATGCATAGTGCAGTAATTTTGGAAATGAATCATTGTTATGTTTAGAGTTGACGAACTTCCAAAACGATGATGGGTTAGATTTGAGCGATGACTCCAAATTCCTTCGATAACGTTGATACGATGACGAGTTTAATGCATCAAATTGAGCAAAGATAAAGTTGTATTGCGTTTTGTCACCTGTGGCAATAGATCGTTTCCATTCTTTGTTCCTTTTGTTTTTCAGCGATTGAAGCTCTTTGTTCCACCATGGATTCTTGTAGCGCTTAGCAGTATACAATGGTGTATATTCATGCAGAATTTGCACTTTTTGGTCCAACGATTTCCCAATAAATTTATCGACAATTCTTGAATGATTGAAGAAATTGCACATTCCAATGTAATCGGCACGGTTGAAATTTGGGCGATGAGCGGTTGACATTGATTTGCGAAGATCAAGTTGACATTGGTAATTGAACAGGAGCGGTGGGTGGCTGGAATCAATCTTTGAAAGCGGTCTGGGCTTTGCCACTTCAACATTTAAAAACTCGCTGGTAAATGCCAAATCAAGCAATCTATCCAAGTTATTGGCGATATCATTGACCTGATTGTATCCTAAGCTGAGAATTTCGTTCAAAAATTCAGCAGCAAATGGCGGTGAAACTGCCCTCGCAGTAATGGCTGGTGAAATGGACGGTTTGAGGCGACGTTTGGCAGTAGTAAGGAGGCGATTTTCATTTTGTTGTTGGCGAATTATATTAGCCAATGACGGTGTCTGTGGCAGATTCAAATTTGAAATTGGCGTTTTCGACGGATTATTGGGCATATTTGACGATATAATCGCTTTTATTTCAGTGTTAATTGATGATGTATGCGATTTAATTTCAACGATGTCCATATTTTGCGTTTGAATCATTGACTGTACCTTATTTACTGCTGCTTTAATCATGGTCAATTCTTTCTTCAATTCAGAATTGCCGACTGGGTTCGGTATCGTTGGTGTTGACTGGGGAACGCTGTTCAATTTGTTGACATTTATGCTATCTGTCATTGAATTCGCAGCGTCATCCAAAAATACAGCATCGCACATTGGACATGTGAAACAGAGTGAATTTGGATCCAATGCAATGAATGAATTTGACATCAATTTCACTTTGACGAAACTATTGCCACATTTTTCGAATCCATAACACAGTAAAAAACAAGTTTTCTGGCATTTTACACAGTTGATTTTTGGTCCACTAACACTTTTCGGCGGGCACTCTTGTCTATTGCAAATGTGATTGTCTGCACCCATTGTAGTGAAGCCGACAACAACAATAAAATGACTCACAAAAATGCACTAAATTACAAGCCAAATGTCAATGCCGGAGAAATATAGCAGTGAATTTCGGTTTGATAGCACTTTAAAGTGATATTCACAAATTTTTAGTAATTAAAACGGTGATTTAATATTTTAATTCTGTTGAAAATTACAGCGCTAAGGCAACGTGTAAAGACACAGATGAATATGACAGCTGATACCTGAACTATGCCAGAAGAGCTGTTGCAATCATCAACAACGCCAAATGCAGCAAATGTATCAACAATAACAATATCCTCAATGTCATCGCACCTGCTGCAACGACAGCTACGTAGAAAATCAATCAAACCATCGATCCAATCCGTTTCGGAAGAACTAAGCTTACTTATTCAAATCACAATCTACTACCAAAATGTTCGTGGCCTCTGCACTAAACACCATGAATTTTTTAGCGCAAGCTCATCTTGTGACCACGACCTAATTATACTGACTGAATCGTGGTTAAAGGATGGGCTTCTTAAACGTGGCGGTGGCGTTCCGATTGCCACAAAAAAGTAGACGTTTTTAAGTGAACAAATTGCAATATATGTATGTATCAAAGCCAGTACAAAATCACACAATATCTTTGTGTATAGTGCATACATTCCACCAAATTCACGACCTGATTTATACGAGTCACACCTGACGGCTATGCAGTCAATTGGATCTGATTCAGAAGATGTTGTTATCATCTTAGGTGACTTCAACCTGCCAAAAATTCAATGGTTAATGGATGACGAAAATAATGATGTCTTGATACCAACCGTTTTCGATCCTTCATTTTGGGCTGACTTCATCACTCGCCTCATGAGTATGGGAGTACATCAGGTAAATCATATCCGTAACACCAATAATAGATTACTTGATTTATTCTTCACTAATGATTTTACAAAGGCTTCCATTGATCATGCTGAGCCTTTAACGAGAGTGGACTCTTACCATCCCCCCCTTCTGGTTACTTTCGAATGGCATGATCCAAGCAACACTGCAAATACTCAACAAGAAGGAGCATTCAATTTCAAAAGGGCCAATTACGAAGATTCAAATACAAACATAGCGAGTATAAATTTCATGGAACTTTTCCATGGCAAGGCACTATTGGACAAGATAGACCTACTTCACAGTATCCTGGACGACGCCATCCAATATTTTGTGCCAACATACATTATCAACCCAGCTGTAGAGTAGTGGTTAGCGTGCCGGACGTGGGTTCGAATCTCCTAGTGGCCGTTTGTTTTTCTATCAATTTCATCGTTGCTAATAACAGTGATATATTGATGGGAGACAAACTAACACATAAAACAGTGATTTTCGACTCACGAAGTGTTTCGGAGGACACTTTTAGCCGTCGGTCCCGTGTGTGTGCACAAAGAGGATTTTGAGTTAGCACAGACACACGTAAATTGACTACCTTAACGCTTAGGTTGTGTTATTGGGTATTTCAATATTCAATACACCACCGCAAAAAAGGTAGTAGCCATTCGAATGCGGTGCAGTCGTGTCCTGCATGCCCCTCACCAATGTATTCGAATAATAGTTCTCATGATGGTGGTATTCATGGAATACGAAAAAAGACTGAACACACCTAACGGTACATAATTCGGTCTATAAATATTGAATGATGATGATGATGATGATGATGATGATGATACGTTATCAAACGTAACGAAAAATGCCCACGAAAAAACAAAAATCTTCAAGCATTGAAAAGCAGTAAAAATAAAGCTTGGAAGCAATTCAAACATACGGACGTGAAGGAACCATTTGACACTGCATTTGATGATTTTGATAGGCTAAACAATGAGCTCTACAACTCTTATGTAGACAAATTGAAATCATCGCTCAAACAACATCCGTCTTCATGCTGCAAATATGTCAACACAAAAAAAAGTACAAACAACTACCCGAAGGTCTTGCAACTTGGAACAAATCGAACTTCTAACAAATTTGAACAGACGAATTTGTTTGCAACATTTTTCTTCAGCAACTACGATGTCACACCATCCGATATGCCATTACCTCAACATCGACACGAGACGCCTGCTGAGCACGTCAGGTTTATTAACTTTCAACTCGATCACACTTTCATTCTTGAAGAGCTGTAAGTCTTAAATACAAAAAAGGGAACTGGTCCAGATGGTATTCACCCACTCCTTTTGAAAAATTGTGCTCATCAACTTGCTGAAATTTTCAACGAGTCGTTATCTCTGGGTATATATCGATAAATGGAAACGCTCAAGTGTTACACCAATATTCAAAAAAGGCGCAAGATCGAAGATTGAAAACTACAGATGCATAGCCAAACTTCAAACTCTGGCTAAGTTCTTTGAGCATCTGTGAATGTGAAGCTGCTGTCACTAGTCAAGGATAAAATCACATGTAATCAACACGGATTCATGAAATACAGATCCACGGCATCCAATTTAACTGAATTCACCTACTTTGCCCAAAAAAACTTAAACTCAGGTGCTCAAGTGGATTTACTATATACGGATTTCAGCAAAGCGTTCGATAAGGTAAACCACGAAATATTGATCCAGAAACTCAGATCATTCAATCTGACCATCAATCTTATTTCGTGGCTTGAATCATACCTCTCGAATAGAAAACAATTCGTCAAGTACGGAAGTAGCGAACCAAATGATTTTGATGTGACATCAGGCGTACCTCAAGAAAGTCATCTGGGACCTACACTGTTCTTGTTATTCATGAATGACATAGTTAATGGAATGGATGACGTTTTCATATCACTTTTTGCAAATGATGTCAAAATAGCTAAGGCCATAAAAACTGAAAATGATGCAGCTATCTTACAGCGAGCAATTGATATGTTAAGGGCTTGGTGTGAGTCAAATTCTCTTCACTTGAATTTGGACAAATGTGCTGTGCTCACGCTAAATAGGGACAGTTCATTAATTGAAACTAACTACAACTACGGTGATCACATCTTCAGTCGCGTGTCTGAGCATCAGGATCTTGAAGTCATCATCGATGGTAGACTCTCTTTTGCAAAACACATAGATGCTATCACATCGAAGGCTATTGCGGCTCTCGGTTTTGTCAAAAGATTTTGTTATGACATAACTGATGTACAGACACTGAAATCACTTTATTATGCCTTGGTTCAGTCGCATCTTGAGTACTGCAGCGTTGTATGGATGCCATTTTATGAAATTCACAAAAACAAGATTGAAGGCATACTCAAACAATTTACAATGTTTGTCAATGACTCCGCTTTATCGCAGAAGAATTAATGCAGCTGTCTTACTCATGTATGATATTACAAATGAAAACGCAAATTGTCCATTGGTCAAAGCTGACTTGACAACGAATACAAATAATCGCAACCTTCGTCGGATTGAATACATAAAAATCATCGATAAAGGCATGAAATTAGATCTTACATCGCCAGTACCTCTAATGTGCAAGCATGCGAATCTGGTATCTGATCTATTTGCAAATTCATCAACTCGTGCAAATTTCAGTTCAAAAGTTCGTTACACCCCTGACACTACTTTTGGAATTGCAACCAAATTATAACAAATCTCTGTGATGCTTCAAGAATTGGCGACTTTATAATCGTCTTTCTACAAGATCCTAAAATTCAAACTGTGATACTAAACCATCGACTATTTAATGCTAATTTTTATTTGACTCAGTTTGATTGTAATTTACTAAATTGTAAATCTAAAGTTGTAACTTGATTATTTTGACATATTTTTATTATAAAATCAAACTTTCTCTGACTAAATGTACTTAAGCTACAGAAGTTGTATCAAAAGATCGGGTTTTTTCATGAATCCAAATATTCAGCCAGAACTTGGCGGTGTTAAATAAATAATAATAATAATAATAATACTGCACAAAAAAATATACAACACATAGAAATACTCAATTTGTAAATTGGCGAGGAATGTCAAAAGTAATATTGGCTGATAATACTCTGTGTTCGCGTGGTGTATGTCTTAAAATTGGATGAAATTCGCAATAAAATTGGGATCAATTATTTAAAGAAATTTATTTTATATTTCTCAGATTACAGCTGCAATGACAATCGGCTTATATAAGAATGATATGACAACTATTCTGTAAGTTAAACATTAAACAACAAAATACTTCCCTCTCCCCCACCAAAATATATTTTTTTTGTTTCGGTCCGATCCGATAAAACACCAGTTGTATAGTAGAGGTGTCAGAGAACCAGGTTCTCCCATTGGTTTTTAAAATAACGAATCGAACCGAATTCCAAAAATCTAAAACGATCAAACGTACGTAATGTATTGAATCATTTTTCTTTTTGTCGTAAAAAGTAGGAAACACGAAATTTCACTTTCTATCAATCCAACAGATTTTTGAATGTGATAGAATCGTTCGAAACCAAAAACTGTAGATTGGGAATTTTAGCTGTTCCAGCTAGATCAATAAACAGTCAGTAATGTGAAAAACACACAATTTCACTATATGAGTGAGTTTAACTAGTCGTTTTTTACGTGTCGAAATATCATGATCCGCTGATTTTGCCCGATATTTGAGTGCCTGAAAGTATGTCCATAACCCCGTATTTAGCTCTTCAAAGTACCTTACACATACTTCTATGTATTTGAGAGTAAATTTAAGTTGATATTTGGTTCGGTTCTCTCCGGTTTGGATCTGTTTGGTTCGATTATGGTTAGATATAAAAATGTAAGGCTCGCATTCATTTCCGTTTGATACCGAAACGAATACGAATATATTTTATTACTATACATATTCCATGCAAGGAAGCATACAACAGGAGTTATTCGAGCATAACTTAAAATACGCTTCTCTAAATCACATTATTAACAATTTATAAAAAATGTTTGTCCAGCATATTGCCACTAGTTATCTATTGATTTGATGAAGAAGATAGTGAGCTTAAAAGACTTCATTGGAGAAAAATGGTGTTCGTTTCTTCGGGTAAAAAACAAATTAAAGAAGACTGTTCAAAAATACCGGGTTGTGTCCTCAGCAAAGTTTTAGTGCATGACAAAATGAACAATATTATAGAAGGGCATTTTCGCGAAGTTAATAAATTAAGTTAATAATTAATAATTTTTTAACTAATAAATATTTATTATGATGCATCTTAATAAAAATTTGTTATAATAAATATTTATTAAGATGCCAACTTACTAACGTTATTTAGTTCATCTTAATAATCAGTGAGATTGAACTTAATAAATTATTAAGACGGATCTTAATAATTTATTAAGTTCAATCTTACTTATTATTAAGATGATCTTAATGAAATTTTAATAAAATCCCATCTTAATAAATTGTTATCGAAGAAGCAACGTTTCTGTGAGATGGAAAAGTAATAAAAATGCATTTTTGGGCCATTGGATACGTTATGGTTAGGCAAACCAATTGTGCATGGATTTTTCGGGTATTTCTAGTGGTCCGACCAGGTCGATTCTGTGGAATAGGTACTTCAGAGCTGGTGGATTTTTGGTACAATGGGTTCTAGAACGAAGAATACTATTGGGATTTCGGGTGGATTTTTATTTTATTTTTTTCGATCAGACCATCAGAAATGCCCGAAATATCCATGCTAAGATTTGCCAAATCATTTCCCATGAACGTATGTGTTTTGGGTCCGTATTATCCTCTACATGGGAACTTTATATTAAACTCTCGGAAACTAGCAAATTGATCGGTCGAAATAGTGATTTCGACCAAATTTGCATTTGTATGTAAATGGGAGTTTGCTATGAAACCGACCGGAGAGACAAACCATTTCCTATCCAAAACCATCGACAGGCAATAGTTTGTCTCTCCGGTCGGTTTCATAGCAAACTCCCATGTACATACAAATTCGCTATTTCGACCGTTCTATTTGCTAGTTTCCGAAAGTTTCATATAAAGTTCCCATGTAGAGGATAATACGGACCCAAAACACATACGTTCATGGGAAATGATTTGGCAAATCTTAGCATGGATTTTTCGGGCATTTCTGATGGTCTGATCAAAAAAGTAAAAAAAAAAAATCCCCCCAAACCCCCATATTATTCTTCGTTCTAGAACACATTGTACCAAAAATCCACCAGCTCTGAAGTACCTATTCCACAGAATCGACCTGGTCGGACCACTAGAAATACCCGAAAAATCCATGCATAATTGGTTTGCCTAACCATAACGTATCCAATGACCGAATTTTATCCGTATTTAAGATCCGTCTTAATAATTTATTAAGTTCAATCTCACTAATTATTAGGATGAACTTAATAACGTTAGTAAGTTGGCATCTCAATAAATATTTATTGTAATAAATTTTTATTAAGATGCATCTTAATAAATATTTATTAATTAATAAATTATTAATTAATAATTATTTAGATTTTACTTAATAAATTTTTATTAACATGCCACCTATAAACAATATTGTTGAAATTTTTTTTTTATGTGTCATCAGCAATCTCATTTACTTAAAGAGGAAATACATCTTTACTGAAGACACCAATCCGTTATCATTTATCAGTATTGTCGAATCTGCGAACGAGAACATGCCCCCTTTTTCAACGAAATAAATTTTCGAACTGTACTCTCTATTAAACAAAATAAACTCACTTGAAAACATACACTCCTCTTCTAAAAGTTAGACCAAAAGAAATGCTGAAAGGTACCGCTGCTGAAAGGTATCGCCAATTGATTGTCATTTGACAGCCATACAAGCGGCTAGAAAATATTGGGTTTAATTATGCTCTATCAATTTTGCATTGAGCAGATTATGAGTCGTCTTCCCATTGATATAATTTCAATCATCTTTATCTTAATAATATTTTGCATTTTTTCAGACCATTTTCATCATCAATAAAGAAAATGACAATTATACAAGATTAAACCTGCAAATTTAATTCTAGTGGAAAAAATTCGTCGGAATGGAAGCCAATTATGGTTACACTAATTCTGAAGTAAATTGAATTTCAAAAATGATTGAAATGTTTGAAGAGTGGCTTAGTTCAGAATGTATTGTTTTCACTTTTTATGTTTTAGTAAAACTGTTTGTTGTGTTCATCAATATCCAGATAAATAGCATCATACTTATTTTTAAGCTTAAATCCTATTTCAGTTGTTACTCGAATGGATGTATTGTTGAAATGCATCTGCTATGAAAATTAGTTCCATTTATTTAAATAAAACATGCAATACATTCATTTAATCAAAACATCAGTTCAAATTCATATTTTGCCCTAAACTTGACAATAGGACATTTGAAATGGACCAGATGAGCCGTTTAGAATATATTACGAACTTGCATGAATCGAATTCATAAGACGAACATGAGCAAATTGCATCAAAAAAGAACCAGGAAAATTTGGAACAGATATGTTGTTGCAATCACTATATTATACCACTGTGTCATAACAATGCAATATTTTCAAAGGCATCTTTCTCCGCACCTGTTTTTCATATTCCTGGTATAGAAATTAATTATACAAGTTTGCAATTATAAGAAATGAGAGTTTTTAGTAAACGGCTCAAAAAATAGCGATTTTGATTTTTGAAATTCAATTTCCCTGTACCATACACATTTATCGTTCATAATATATTATTACAGAGCCCAATGATAATAACGTAATTAAGATCGGATCTTATATTAGCAATAGAATTCTTATTATGTTATAGTAATATGTTTATAACGAAACATAAAACTATTAAGATAAAATATAAATAATTATTGAGATTCGATGTTAATATTGTAGTTATTGAAATTTGATCTGTAAATAATGTCTTTCTGTAATCTATAGAGACAAGTAACAATTGTTTATTAAAATAGAACCGTTTCCGGGCACATATTTGGCGTTTCATTTAGGCGCGGATTTGACCGTAGTTTCACTCATTCCTACCGTCGAAAAAAGATGAAATTTGGGTGTCATCCAACCATAGCCCCATCCAAATTTCTGCCCGATTGATAAAATGATACTTACCTTCAAATAAATCTGTACTAATGTGTATGTAAATGCAACATACACTCACAACACTATCAACAAAGCCACAAAATACAAACTTTGTAATTAACTAATTGTTAACATTTTTTTTCTTCTTTGGTTGCGACGCTGTTTGATCATTGAGCATTCACCTGATCCGGATCAACGTTTGCATTGGGCCTCCGGCGTACTCGTTCTCGTCTACAGATTGGTGGTCTTTGAGGTGCTGATGATCTCACAAACGAGTCGTGCAATTGTAAACCGGACAAAGACCTGCATCAATAAATTGGAATTAAAATTATTCAAAATAAAACCAAACAAATTTCAGTGTTTGCCTTTGTACATTATGGACCTGGCCGCAACAATATCTCGATGCCAAATGGTGGAAAATGGTTGGCGTGGTTGTTGTTGTTCCGGTTGTTGATCAGTGATATTTGCAGCAAGGTCCCCCATTTGCGCTCCATTCGCAGGGTTTGGCAGCCAGTTTTTCAAGAAATATATCGTCGCTGATAACGACAAGATCAGATACATTTACGGATTAAAACGTAATGCTCATGTAACTGAATATCGTGAGCGTCTGAATGGATTGATCCCTGAAAGCAGAGCTAAACTACATTCGGCGATCTTGATGTTCAAGCAGTTGTCAAATTGTTCACCTGGGTATCTGAATCACATGTTCGTTAAAACCGGTGAATCGTCGCGGTATCCCGATGGCCTTCGTGTAAATTTCAATCCGCGTACTGCATTTGATACCATTCAGCTTTTCGGCAATTAATTTTTGGAGTAGTATACCGGTTGATATTAGAAATTCGAAATCTTTGATCGAAAGCTTTAAGCATCTGTTGCGTGCCGGTCAATAAATCGTATTTATCATATTAAATTTACTCATGTCGCGAATTCTCGGATTGATGTCATGAGATTTCTTATCAATTAATTAGTTTTAATTTAGTACTAGTATACTATTTTTCATTTTTCATTTGCTTATTCATTGATGTTAACGTATTTTTATTGCAAAAATTATTATTGTATTTTCCCCTGGCTCTCTAGAGCCAGGCCGGTTTTGCCATGGTTTTCCGGATCCAATTCTGGTATTAAATACTATCCCTCCCCTGACTGTACTCTCTTTGCAAAAGACGCACAATGGGCGGAAATTATGCCGTATTGGGTCTCTGACCAGCATGTTCTGAGCTCGCTTTGAACACGTATTGGCATAAATGTAGGTTTCGTAATAAATAAATAAATAAGTAAATAAAGAAGTACATTTTCTCGCAATCAGACTTTTAACACGTGAATCTATTATAGATTTTTGTGTTGTTGGCCATTCTTCGTCACAATAAGTTGTGGTAGTGACATATCCGGTGGAAGTGGATCATCTCGTGTGCATTCCTTGCACACTTTGAATGGATATGTTCTGGTGTATTGTGGAAATTTCTTGAAAAAATATGCACACGTTTGAGACGAGAAATCTTCATTTACGCTGCCCACATCTGAATGACTAAGTTTTTTGACGCTGCATTCAATATGCCGTGTATCTGGGCATCGTTTTCCCTTTTTGATGTAAATTGGCGAATTGGGTGCCATTTCCACTCCTCCGATCGTGAGAAGCGTTGGATAATTCTACGTTAACATTCCTGCTAACCAATCTTTTTCCCGTTGTGATTCGATGTATTTGTCAAAGAAAGGCGTGCATATCGTCGCCGAGCATATGCAGCCATTCTATCCATCAGCATTGTAAATCGATGCTTGATGTAATTTTTCTTCGCGGTGATGGCATAGATGGATAACTTTTATGATCAAACTCCTCCCTTCTCGTGAAAGCAGCAGTCACACGCTTTGTTTTTTTGTTCCTGATACCTTGTTTGGCACCCCAATGATATTACTTCGCAGATATCTTGAAGTTTTCCTTTAACAGAACAAAAACAATTAATAAATGAGCATTGATTTTACAAAAAAAATATTCAATTTACTCACCCCGACTCCTGTTGGGATATTTTGACAATTTCTAGCTTAGTATGTCTTCATACCGGGAGCAATTGTGATTATATATTTGTTGTCACCGTTCACGAGTTTTTGCTTGATTCTTTCGCGATTCAACTCCGTATTCATATTATCTCGCTTTGTTGTATCAAATAATAGTAAAGCGGAAACGCTGTCTATGACTACCATGTGGTGGTATCGTTGATAAGGCTTTCTTATTCTATTTATTTTATCCAGGTAGATTTATGAGTCTTATAATATTCACGGCTCCACGCACTATGCTTTTCGTGCCGACTTTCAAATGCGTATGACACAATTTTCCATCCAACCAAAAGGTTGGCCAAATCTTGATGATCGAATTTCATGTACTTCAATTTAGTGTAACAAATGGGAATAACGGTGAAATTCACATTTCGTGGCATTGGGTTGGTTGGTTTGTCATTAAATAGCGGAATTGTTTCGTGCCGCAACCATGATTGCACATGTTCTTCTAAAAATACGCTTATCTCGCAGATAAAAAGCCACAACGACCCAAACCATTTTTTCTTAATGTATGCAATCATTGTGAGTTGGTCGTCGAATGATTGAGTACAGCGTGCAGCGACTTCATAAAACAGCTCATTCATTTTGTTTATTCAATCTACGTCACCGTCCGTCCAATCTTCATTGAACATAAGACTCTTTTGTGTATTTTGTATGTCCCTTAGATCGATTCAACCAATTCGGTTGCATTGATTTGACAAAAAACGAAATGAAGCAAAATGATATTTTGATTATTTTGAAATTCAGAACATTGTGTTCTTGTGAATTTAAACAATAGACCGAAATGTTGTGAACTTTTAGTTTTCTCTGACAAACACCGAGACTTTGTCAAAATGTCAATGCCAAATATTCTACAACTTACCAAATACAACGAAGCTGACTCAATTATTTTTACTGATTATGACCGAAATGAATTATTAAATATTAATAAATATAATCTGTTGAATATATCACAAAATCCATAAAAAACGAAACTGAATTTCATCCAATTTTGACAGTAGGAATGGGTGAATCTACGGTCCAACGCAGCTCCAAATAGGTAAGAACGTTACTTATTTCTACGTTAAAATGAACTAAAAATTGTAACATTACTGTTTGTTGGGTATATTTTGAAAACAAAAGATACGATTTTAATTTCTAGAGAATTGTGATCTAAATTCGGAAGCAATTTATCTTTTTTTATTTTGCTCAATAAACGTTTTTATTCGCGTGGATACATTATTTCCCCGCTGAATAGTTTGAACTTAAATCTATTGAATCGTTTATAGGCACAGATTTTAACAAAACGTTTTAATATATGCATATTTAGAGGGACACTTGCTCAATCGACAATGCTCTATATTTACATTTAGAGAGAATTTTGATAAGTTGCATGGCGCATTCTCATAATCGCTTGCGCATTTTGCCATTCTGTTGCGTTGAACTGGATTTTGTCGTTGATTTTGATGATGGGCCCAATGCAGTTTCAGCCGCCTGTACTGATACATGTTGAATTCCTTTTTCCATACATCCTTTGTAGATGGGTTTTAGTACCTGAAAAACAAAATGCCTTCAGTTCAATTGATTTACTTATATAAGTACTCTTTTGCAAAAGATGAATGTAATACTATTTTTTCACCACAATTTCCCAGCATTAAAAAGACGCTGAATTTCGTGAGAGAAAATTGATAGTGTTTCATTGAATATCAGTTTTTTTTAAAGTCTTAAGTTTCCGTCGGAATCGCTTATTTATTATACGTACACAATTCAATTTTCAAATTTCAGACTCTTTGACCAAATACATGTATAAAATGTGAAAGTACTCTACTGTAATAAAGTTAAACGGCATATATAAATATTATTTCAGCATGTTTCAATGAATATGCTTAAGTTTGATATTTCTCTCTGAAGTGCAGTTAACAAGGAAAGCTATTAATATAACTGCAAATTTGAAATAAAAAATAAAATAATTTAAAAACTTTGAAAGAATAGGCATTCAACTTATTTTGCGCCTTTCATTTGTTGGCATCGCACAATGAGCGATTGAATTTCTTATACAAACAGTGCCACTCAAAAATGCATATGATTTTTATTGGTGAGGTTTTTTATAAAGGCGCAGCCTTCGGTTGGTATTGATATATACATTCATCGAATGTGTTATTTAGCGAAGACGAAAGAAGGACGGCACAAAACGGAGAACACAAATCCATGACGCTAGAACTCTAATGAAATTGGAATTAGCTTTGGGAATATACTCGTATATGACGGAATATGAGCTGATTGTGCATACGTAGATAAAATGTTCAGATATATGAATCGGTGGGAATAAAAATTACCTTCAGATTAGATTTGAAAAATACTGAAACTGGATATATTTGAGCGAAATCGTGACACAAGAGTTGGTTTCGAAATAATAGTGAAACATGATTTCCATATATTTCATGTTTCACAATTATTCCGAATAAATCTCTTGTTTCACGATTTCGCTAAATCAAATTCAAATCTTTGCCATTGTTGTGAACGTGAATACACCATGGATTTGATTTTCAAATTTCAAATTCGCAATCAAAAATCTGTCAAATTACGCTCAAATTTTTTTCAACAAAAACTATTTATATTGGTGTGCAGAACTCACCGTATAAATTCAATAATCAAAATTACTACTATCGCAAATCTAAAAATTATTTCTATCTATGTGTGAAATATGTCCAAGGTAAAAATGTTGACTTCCCCTTAGGAGTTAACATTTTCCGAATTTGGATACTCGATTTCAATATCTAAACCAATCATTCCAGCTGTCTTCTGACCATAACTCAGGCGGTACAACAAAAATAACACATAAATAAGCAAATTTATCCGAAACGACTAGCGCCACACAACTTCATATCATTTAATACACTCATTGTGAAATGAGTTTGCATAGAGCTATGGATTTGTGAGCTATTGTTCAAACCAGATGGTTGTTTGGCATTTTTTACTCGAAGTGTTCGAGGTGCGCTTCTATTTCTTCAATATCAGATCATGTGCTATAATTCTATCACCAAATTCAAACAATTTCTTCGTTTGCATCACAAAATTTTGTAGAAATAATTTTGTGTATTGTGTTTGCTTACGACACGGGAATTCACATCGGCAAGAGGTTTTTAATTTGTTCTATTAGACTTCTTTAAAGGTTTTTTTCATTGCAAATATCAATCATGATGTATTTATTCCGAAAAAAATTAGCTAACTAATAAAGGGAAAATTGTACTTACAGTTTCCCAAATCAAATTAGCTAGTTCATCAATTGATCCACCTATATCTCTTAAATCTCCGCTATACCTGTGCCATTTTAAATGCAATTTTAATGATCAATCACACTATTTCGAGAAAAATATTTGAAGTAATATATGGAATTCAATCTTACCGAATATATGCCCACAGTGTAAGTGTAAGGAGTGCAATTCCCATGATTAAATTACTAAAATTGGCAAATGTGTACATGCCCAATAGGCCAAATACACCACTGAGTATGTAGAAAAAGATGGCAACTGTTAGAAAAACTGCTGGAGTTCGTGCTGCCTTAAATATATTTTTGCTTTCGTTTTGTGCCTTAAAACTGATGTAATTCTCCTCTAAGTCCACTTCTAGTTGATCCAAATATGTCTTACAGAATTCTTCGCCACCTAATTTTCGTTTCGAGGTGAACTACAAACCAAAATATTATAAAAATGGGATGTAATATATTAATATATACAATAATGTAATTAGCGTATCAAGGGGCTAAGTAGCGCATCAAGGCGCAGATATAATTTCAAAAAATGGCGTCCTAACTTTCAAAACAAAGATTAATCGAGTTTTTATAAGTGTTCGTATGATCATTCTTTGATCATCATGGTACACTGATAATAATGTAATATATTCGTAAGTATATTCTTGGTGTAAATTTACAGTTCGATGACAAGAGAACCAGTGTCTTACGGAACAAAAATCGCGAAAAAATTTCAGCACAACTTTAATTGAGCAAATGACAGTGATACTGTTTCTCGAGGACTTAAGCAAATTGTAATAAACAAACAAACCCAATTGCACATATTTATGAATATTTTAAAAATCACTTTGAAAACAATGTTGGAATATGAAAAACCACAAATGTTGTTGTGATTATGACAATTTCGACCGCCGGTTGGAATATTTATATACAAATTAGTTTTTGTGAACATTCTTAATTTCCCGCAGTCATTTATTTCACATAAACTGTTAATATTGTTGGATTTTTGTGGTGAATGACCGTGGGAATCAATAAGATTTAATAAAACCATCACTTGTTTTATTAAATCATATAAACTGTTAAATTGTATATTTTTATAGCCATCGCATTTTTGTTTTTCATCGAACTGCACACAAGTAAATGAAAGACTACTCCAAAATATATCTCGCATGCTCTCATTTAAGTGTTCAATGGAGAAAAGCTCCAGATGTGATGCGTTCAGTATTTTGCGTCTTTCCAAAATTCAAAAGCGTACAGAAGCATACTACATTCGAAACTAAAGTAAGAGTAAGCGAGGTATATTTTAGAGTACGCCACCCAATGAGGTTCAAGCACAGTGTGATATAACTCTTTCATTCATTTCTGTGTGTTAACTTAATTGTACGGTTTTATTACAGAAATACAACTCATGCTTTGTTGCATGAAAAATAAAAAAATTGAAAAACTGTATGTTGATGAATTGGTGTGCTCGTTGAGCCGGTATAATACGAATGCGCACGCATACCAAGGACTGTTGCGTGTGAGCATACGTGATCAAAACACTTCACAGCTATGAGCTTCACAAATATTACAGTGTCCCATTTTCCGTTTGCTATTTTTCCTAAACTATTTAATAAACTTACTTGAAATATTGCTTTATCCCTTATTCGTAGATGTTCGGCTTCGAGGTGTCCCTCGCTTAAATATGGTTTGTGACCGCCGCAAATTTCTTCCATCAATTGAATATAAACAGATTTCGCGCTGGCCACAGCTGCCAGATTATTTGCTTCGGCAGTTGCCTATGAAATAATCAAGTCAATTAATATTTTGAATTTGTAAAGTTTAAATTAAAAATTACCAATAAAACACTCTTAGGTTCGGGCATTTCATTTCCCTTGTAGACTGCCATATATGATTTAAAGTATTGAATCAAATCTCGAGCATATACTTTTTGACCGTTAATTTGTTTGACAATAAGATTTTCGGGTGCAAGTAGCATTGGCACTAATGTCTTGAGACTATTTTTGAATTCCGGCGATATATCATTGAGCCGTCCGTCGAATGTAGGATTGCTGGCAACAACAAGACCTGGATGCGGCATTAAAAAGCAAGCAATTTCCGAAAAACAAGAAGTGATTTGTTTTCTTAGTGTCTGCAACTCCGGTGCTTGCTTTGAAGATAGCTCAAGACGTCGTTGTAGTACACGTTGGCCACCAATCGTTCCATATTCAGCTTCATATGGATAGCTCCAATCTCGTACAATGAACTGCAGACGTTGGAAAGGTGTTGTTCCTGTGTCTTCAAGTGCTAGTCTTCCATATTCCGTAAAAAGGTTCAAATGTTGTAAATCATCTTCTTGAATATTGTTGAAAAGGTTGTAGCATTGAACAGATGAAACCATGGTACTCAGAGCAAATATTGTTGCGCAGTCACGTACAGTGCTTTCACTGTCAAATGTACCCTGTGTATCTAACAAAATAATAGCCACATGTTCACCATTTTTATAGTCCCACGTGAAAATGTCAGACCACATTAAAATTCCGGTAGTGTCACGTTCGGAGCCACCACGCCATGAAAATCCTCGCAACGGCTCATTTTCCTTTCCAAGCCATTCAGTGATGTCTTTTTTTTCGTACTAATCGAAAGAAAATATTGATTAAAATTCGAATATTTTGGAAAATATCAAGTTGCTCAAAAAGTGCATTTATTTACCCGGGCATATAAGTATCGTAGAAAAAAGTCGAGGAGAAAGCTTTTTCCTTTACGAAATGCACCAGCAACCGACACCACCACAACGAATCTGTCTTTTATATCATCTTGTAATAAGATTTCTGTTAAACTATCTTCGTCTAATTCGAATGTATGATCATCCTCCGTAGCCACGATTTGAATTGGTCGAGCTTCTTTAACTTCACCCATGTCAGCCATATCATTGATAATCTCCATTCGATCTAGAATGATGGAAAACGCAAAGTTAATATTGTTAATGAAATTAACGCCCCAAACGAAATAATCGTCTCAAATGTTTTCAATAGTCCTATTAAGTTAACTTTCTATAGCTTATAATTTTCATTCGGTGAAATGCATCGGAAAACATACAAAGATCACTGTTTATTGACCCCAAAAATGTACATTGAGACCGATGCAACATAAAAATAGCCGCTATTCATCGTTTTCATGCTTATTGCGAGTGTAGAATTTGAGTATAATATACATGCGGATACAATTGCATTAATGACTTTCACCAGCACCTGTTTTCAAAAATTTGCTTTCCCGTGACAATCTCGGCATTTTACTATACTAGCAATAAAAGAAATACCAAACACACGCTTTTGACTCGATACATTTTGCTTTTCTGACTTAATTTAGCGCGAGAAATGCTTTCTCAAACATTGGTTTTTATTTTTAAATGTAATACGAGTGAAAAGACTGTTTCTTTTTGCGTTATTAATGAGAGATTATATGTCATATCATCAGTTTTGTACATCTTCTTTGACACTTTTTTATCATTGGGATAACAAACGAAGAAATATCTAAATTTCGATTGAAAACAAAACGATATGAATTTATATTGCAAACTTCGTATTATTTTTTATTCTCAAGTATTGTGCAATAAGTATATAAAGTGTTTTCCATTAAGGACTTGACAACTTTCTTCAGGTTCACGTTCAAAGTTGTCAAGTCCCTATTGGAAAACCCTTTATTTATTAGTTAGGTTCATTAGAATTGCTAATTGATACAATATTTGCTTGCAGTAATCAATTGAACTATTTTGCTTTATTAGAATCAGGTATGTATAAATATATTTCACCGTTCCTTGCATTATTGTCCTAACATACATTTTTTTTACTATAAATTTCCAAAGAATGTATCAACACTATGTTCTTTGATTGGAATACAATGCGATTGTGAAAACAAATTACAAAATTAACTGAGTTGGTCATCAAATGACATTACAAAAAGGTTGCAAAATGTAAATAGATTGATTCGAAATCGGTTGGCACGATTCCGTATCAATTTTGTGACAGAATTGTATAAATCGCAGCATTTCCTAATTTGCGGACAATATAATATAATTTAAAACAACGTAGTCAATTGTATGTCTGGTAAAAACACTTTCTTTATGTGTTGCGTATAATTTATCACCTAATATATTTCCGGTCAATTTTAATGAATAAGAAAAATAAATACCACTTCGTGAGCTGACTTGACTGGTCAATGTGTAAAACAAATTTTTAACATTTAAAATTTTGATAATGCTGATATGTTTACATTAAAATGACCCAAAATATTCGTGTGATACGCAAAGATTGCACTAACGGATGGTTTGACTGCGGCACTGCTTTTCAGATGCTTATGTTTTCTTATATTTTTTTTGTGAAATAACACTACTAAAATTGCAAGAAAATATTTAAAAATAATTTTAACAATGAAATATGGAAGACACGAAACGTGAGAAGAAAAAGCAGTTAGTCTAAAAATATAGCCTATCCCCTGTCTACTCAAAATAACAAAACGTCAAGTACATTATTCGTATACGCACAGCTTATTCATATAAAATATTCGTTTGATATGAACCACAGATTTTTTCTCAACTTATTTACGTGGCACATATATCGACGTACTCTACCATCTTACTTATCAATACAACATCAATTTTGGAATCATTTGAAATTTTTGAGGAGGATCTCATTTATTCAGATATCACCAAAAACAATGAAGGCTCATAAGTAAACACACATACAAAATCGTCCAAATAAGTGCTGTCACGAATATGCCAAAAGTCTGATCTAAAGTGCCATTCATGTATAACGAAAATAATTCTTGTTGTGATACATCAAATACGAATACAAAATCACTTTTTCAATACAATTCAGTTTTTGAATGATTAACTTCATAATGTCATGTTGCATCAACACATTTTTGTCCACTTGATCATTTATTGTGATGAGTCTCTACGTAAATAAATAAGAAAAGTACTATAATATTTACCCAAATGTCGTTTCAATTCAGCCATCTTTGACAAACTAATCTTTAGGAACGAATAAAAGCGTCATCGTACCATGCTTACACGTCAAATGAGACTGGTTTAATATGATACAATAGCTCTCATATGTATACACTTTGAATTTCTAAAAATATAAATTTGCAAGAAATTATTTGCAATTTTGTTTCGCATGCAACAAGAACCAGTTATTTCAAGATTTATGAACATCTTTATTCTTGCTGAAGTGTTTAATTTTTGTAGAAACTAATGATAGAATCACAAAAATCGGTTTGGATATTGGCTAAGATGGCAATTGTTGGTTCGAGTAAAAGTACGTTATAAAGTAAATGGCTTGCTACTTAGTATTGAGTACTGTGAGTTGAATATATGCAAATTTGAAATAGGCAATCAGAAAATTCCGTTTTTCATTTTCTTCCATAATCAAATTTTTTGTATTTTTTAATATAATTTTTCTTCAAGAATTGATGTAATAAATTACAGAAGTATTTCAAACAAAATCGAGTGATTTTGCCAGAAAATTGTTCATTATCTTTCTTGATTCAACCGATACAACATCACAGATTCAAGTATTTATATTTTTGACACTTTATTGAAATAGATTAGAATAGCTCGAGTTATATTAGGAAAAGTTGCAAATTAATTGAAAATAAGCGCAGTAGCTGATATAATTTTTTCGTTTGGAAATAAGGCTTATGTTTGGAAGAAACTTTTGAGGATGTAGAAACACACATATACCATCGTTCGTAACGCTTAGAAGACAATTTTTGTGAAATACTATCTTATCGACAAATGTCACGTCATATTGTTTGAAACGTGCTCTTCAATAAATCCTTTTAACTTAATCTTGACAAAACTTCAGAATGACCATAATCCGATATTTTTCTTGCTCTGATTTAATCATTCATCTTGGTTTGGATTTTTCCTTTGTGGAACACCAAACTCACTGTTCATCTTTCTCCCATTCTCTGATTCCTTGTTCCTTTTTCGCACTCACTTGTTTGTGCTATTGTCGATTTGACTTATTTTTGAATTCTTACTTTTTGGAATATAACTTTTCCGCACACACAAAGTGTAAAGGGAAAACATAGGTAAGATATGGATCTTTCTCACCTTATATAGTCCGCATACATATTTTGGTCACTCCCAAGCAATATAAGATTGATTCATTTGCCTTAAATTATCAAAATTATTTTTTTTTGCACGTCTGTGGCCAAGAGGCGAAAGGTAATTTTTATGATAAATAAATGCAAGTTATTCTGTCGAATTTCGTCAGATTTAGTCTAGTTGCGAGCAAGCATTAGTTATACAAGATTCTGCTAAAGATGCTGGTGGCATGTACCCCTGTGCAAAAAATGTGACTGACTGACTCTAATTTTATATTCACTAAAGTCAACTGACTAACTGTGATTGAATATCAAATCTGTATGAAGAATAATCATTTTTAGCCACTAGTCAGTCAGTTGATTAATTTAGGGTGTTTTTGACTTTAGGCAAAGTTGACTATAGCCATCAATTTTGTTTGAAGTAATCATAGTTATCCAGTCAAAAACATCCCAAAATAGACGATTCGGAAAAAAAATCTTCGTAAGCATACTCTCAATTTCAATTAGTGCTATCTCGATAAACTCAATCGTAGTATGACATTCATTTTCGTAATTCGTATAAATATTGATTTTATAGTAAGTTTCAGACCAAATACAAATGCGGATTATTTACCGGAGAATTTCACTGTTATTTTGAAAAGTTATGGTCATAGCACTTATATTTTTCTTCTCTGGTGAATCTTTTTTTATAAAATATATTTAGTCTAATTGATAGAAGATTTGACAGACGTGTCAATGTGACTACAGTTATAGAAAAATTGATTTTCCGTGTTTTCAAAAGACGCGAAACTGATGTATTGAATAGGCAATGGGTTTTCTTCGAGAATTGAGACTATTGGCTGCGTTTTAAGCTTCTCTGAGTATAAACGAATGCTGCCACCTGAAAAGAAAATTCAATTTAATGATATGATTTGGTGATAGTTTCCGTAACGAGAATTAAGATCGGTATTATGATATATACTGTTTGCGATTTCCAAGAGTATTTTTGTTGGTCTCTCCTGATTGATAATATGACTCTCGTAGACTTCCGCCAAAACGTTAGCACCTTTCTTCTTTCTAATGAGCACTCTCTGTAATATCAAATCAATTATGCGCTTTACGCCTTGCAATTTCAAACTACTTATTAAAGTAAAATGTTTTTAAACTTGAATTATGCAAAATACACTGACAAATCTAGGGCTTAGCAAATTGTTGATTACTATACAAAATGTGGATTCACGATTATGGATTCAAAACTATAGAACTTACTTCAAACTAATTGGTGCTTCAATTACTGTTGGACTCTCATAATTCGAATCATTTGATTCCGACCACAGTTCAAAAAATTCAAAATTTAAGGTCATAAAATATCTTGCATAAAAACACTTATACGAATGAAAAGTTCAGTTTTCCCCGAAGATAATTGAGAAAATGCATTTGTAATAACTCGAGTGTTTTTTTCGCATTATTGATGTACAACAATAAATATTGACATTCTTTGTTTATTCATGGTTAATGGAACTGATATTATGGTTGAGAGATAGTTCTTGACTCCAATAGATCTGGGCCCTGAACACAAAACTTGAAAATACGTACATCATTCTCGAACAATTCTTTTCAATGCACAGCATTGTGTGTAAGAGAAAGATGAAAATAGGAAGAAGAGAGAAACATATAAGAAACAATTTGATATTCTCAATATTTATTGAAGCGGCTATGTTACTAATTCAAGAAATTACGAGAATATCCCGATTCAATGACTTGATTATAAAAGCCGAATCATATGAACCATTGTACCCGACTGTACTTTTTTGGACAAACTTTTGTAGCAACGTTCACTGTTGCTCGTTATTTCTGTAGATTGGTACAACGATAATTAACAAATTTGTTTGCCTCCTCCTAAAGAGGGGGTTAACTAGCGCATTGCAGTTATGGCATTGTTCATTTCTTTCAATTGATACGATGATGAAGAAATAAACAATGAAATTTTTATTATGGATGACCACTATAGTATTTTTTGCATATCCATATGAGAAAAAACATAACATCGTTTGTATTTTCTTAACAAAAGAATATTTTCAACATATTTAACATTTTTCAACTCACCTCGTTTCCCCAACCTCCAATCACTGCAGACAAAAAAAAAATAGGAATATTTTTGTACTTTTCAAGCATAAAATGTAACTTATTATTTTCAGGTTCAATAACCTACATTTGTTCAAAGCTAGAATTTTTACAGTGGTGATGCACATTGCACAGAGCTTGACATCACACACACACATTTGAGTGTGCTGCACCTATTGCCATTATTTTATCCATATTCACGAACACTAGCAGGTATCAAGTTTTTTTCACGCAACACTACAGTGAAAATTCCAGCTCTGCATTCATTTGATGTAGTAAAAATATTACCAAATTCATAAACAAAGTCCGTTTCGAAATTGGGATTAGATGAGGTAGAAAGCAAAACGTTACCATCGCGCGCTCCTTGAATATATATAACGATTCTGAGAATATACCCATCCGGTTGAGAGTTTTTGATATTACTTATTTTCACAAAGTGTCTGTAGTCATAATCAGAAATTGAGTAATAGGCGCACTTGAGGACGAGGACTGTTTAAAGGGGAGAATTAGAAAATCGATATATTTCGTATTTGGATATTCGTTGCATACAATTTCTCAAGTCGATATTCGTTGGGACATCTCTGTGTAATAAAGGATGATCAGTTGTATCGAAAACAGCATCTGAAAAAAAACAAATCATTTGATGAGCACTTCGCTGGAAAAAAATGAATTAACTTGGCTGTAAGCAAATATAGAGCATTCTAATGTTAAAAACTCAGAAATAATAATGATGGTATTTCACAGAAATGTGCACATTTTAAAAAACATAGCGAGCAAAACAAACCAGGTGTAGCAAAACTGAATGAGCAATTAAAGTAAAATTTGACCAAATTGTCATTATACGATCCGAAGCTGAAATATTCAACAGGAAGCGGTTCTGTATCCAGTGCTTCGGCTATAAGTTCGAATGAATGTGTATCCTCCTTTCGGAATATTCTTATATCACCATCTGAAATCCAATTGATTTGAACATTATTCTGAACTCATCATTTAATCGGTAAAAGTTTATTGTTTTCGTACGTGTAGTGATTTGAATCAAAAACGCAATCCATTTATCATTTGACAATACATCTAGTACTTGAGTATCACGTAACACGTTCGTTCCTTGCTTTCTGCGAATAATTACTCTTTGATTCGCCCATCCACCAATAACTGAAATAAAAAATGGAAACACTCAGAATAATGTTAATCATTTTAAAACAATGTGCGAAAGAAAATGCGATTAAAATTATTTTGGGTTTTATATGAATTTGGCGTAGCTGAGTTGAAGAACAAAATCAAACGACGCTGAGCGGCAATATGAAACAGGCCTATCCTCACTGTTGCTTTCAACGCCGTTTAAGTTCTGTTTATTGCTCGATTTGACGAATTTTGAACGCATCTCGTTTGTATACAAGCAATTCGAAAGTTTCGTTGTCCTCAGACGAGCATTCCGTTCCAATCTGGACTTCTATCTGCCTGTCGAATCCCACTCGAAGTCCGCAAAATGCATGCGGGACAAGACCGCGGTGTATAAATATTTTGACTGAGTGGCCAGTCAGCTAATTCGGGATGTTTTGGTTGGATTACTTGAATTATCTTGAAAAAACTAGACATCTTCAATCAGCTACGGCCATAGCCAATTTTCAGCGAAAATTTCCCAAATTATAAATAAATCGACTGACTTAAACATACACAGACAAAAAAAAATGGTAACTTTAATGTGTAAAATGTAAATTTAATATTAATTTTACTATTTAGCGTTTGATTTTTACCATTTGACATTTTAGCGGCATATTTTTCAAAAGATATACATTAATGAATTAAATTTACCACAGCACACATTAAATTTAACAATTGCCGCTACACTCTCAAAACGTTACTCATTTCGAAAATATGCCGCATTAAAGTCAAATGGCAAAAATCATAGGTAAATGGTAAGTTAATATTAAATTTACCTCTCACACATTAAAGTTACCAGTGATTTTTTTCTGTGTAGCAGAAATTGTTTTACATATTAATTGAAAAATTATCCAGTTATAATCGTTCGAACAAAAGCAGTTGGCTAGCTATTAGTGAAATTATCTTCACACGGGAATACTTATTTAGTTCGTGCTGGATCCGTTGTTGATCTCTGAAGCCTAATAATTATACTATTGTCTAGGCAAATCCCATCCAATAAAGACTAAAAAGAATATCAATTTATGTGAGACAGTAATTGGAAAATTACGTATTTCGTATTCGTTGGCCTCTCGATTCGCTATGGGCGCAGCTGTCAGGAGAACGTGGGCATCACGCTGAGCTTGAATATAAAATGGGAAATTGATAATGTAGCCTTCTGACCTAATTCCAATTATATCGGTTATTTTGTAAAATTCTTTGTATTCGTTTTCCCTTGCGTCAGCGTATCGACAGAGCCTTTTTATATCTGTTTCTTGGTAAGCATTTTCGCCTTCACAATTATAAAAGAATTTGGCAAACGAGTTGTCGTACGACGCAAATCCAAAGTATTTTATGGGCAGAATGTTCTTATCCTCGGCTACAGCTAACGGCTCTTCCTGATACTCAATAAAAACTCGTATGATCCCCTCTGCAAAAGGCAATATTATAAGGTATTAGTGAATTTATTTAGCTATTATCAGAGATGCGGTTATCGATACATTAGCAGGTGGCATACGATATGCTGTGTATACAGTGCATTTTCACTGCACGTTGCTGCTGTACGAAGTGCGGACCGCTTAGATTTAGTGATCCTTTATGCTTGTTAATATTCGATGCATATCATGTGCCATCTACAAAGGTATCGATATGTACATCTCTGCTTATTATTGAGATTATAAGCTCAACGAATAGGCACATTTTGTTCCAAATTGATTTTTGGTTAACTAAATTCCAACATATATGTAGGGCTGAGAGTAAAAACGGTTAAAAACATTTTATCTCCTGCTCACACCAAGGAAAATTCTCGTAAGCGTGAGCATGACATCAGATGTTTTTAACCGTTTTTACTCTCAGCCCGACATATATGAACCGATATGAACACTTTTGTGCAAATATTACAGATATGCAGATATGCTTTTATAGAAATTTTACTAGATTTCGGATACCATCCTGGAAGTGGAACTTCAAGATCAATTGGAACTACTCCCGGTTCTGAGAGTGATTTAAGTGGATTCTCAAGATTGATTAGACTGCCTCTGGGAACATGTATGTTCCAACATTAGGATTCACTAAAACCCACTTCCAGATCCGGGAGCAGAATTTTGTCCCGAATCTAGAAAAAATACAAAACTTCGCCATTATTTGTAAGTTACTGTAAATGCTTTTGTAAATGTCAAATATTCTGCAAAATTCGGAATATCCGTACGGTGACTATGGCTAAATAATACAGATTTTGTGAAATATTTGAATCTCGATGTGAATTGACGTAGATCCTGTGACTATAATCAATTGTTTTCAAATTTGATATTTGCATTACTGACACAGTGATATGTGTCTTCGGCAAATATATAAGGATTATTAAGAAATACCCAAACTCCATTATTTGGCGGAGGCACTTATCTCTTATCAGTAATGGGAAAATCACCCTTAATGGTCTCTAAATGCTTGTTGTTTTTGTTGTCGAACGCCAAACGATAAGTTATTTTCGGTTTCAATTGTCTTGCAGATTTGAAACTTTCCAATGCACTTTGATATAAACGTATGTTTTTCTCCTCAGATACAATTGATGGCCGGCCATTTCGATAGTTTTGACCGTATTTTTCACGATTTTCCACCTCAGTTAATGGTTTTCCGTGTCTCATTATTATTAATCAATTGAATTTAAGATGACAACTGCGACACAGCTATTGTGAAATTGCACAAAATATCTCGAAATGTGCATGACGGTATATTCTATCACAAAAAGTGTCAAAAAGGGAAGCAACGTTGTTTATTTCGCACAAAACGTCAAGTGCTGGTAACCTTATTTCCCACTTGCATTGTACAAAAATGCAAAAAAAAAACTTAAAAAAGTAAAGAATTCAGGACAATTTTTGATTTTTTTTTTATGTAAAGATAATTAGTTATCAATAAAAATAATATATAAAAAAATGAATTGTTTATGTTTTTTTTTCTTATGTGAGTGTCGATAATCTTATTTCCCCCAGTGTATCCTTGTATTATTTTCAGTATATTTAAATTACTTCATGATAAATTATCATAGCAATGATTTTACGAATTTTGTGCTTCTTCTCAACCATTTCTAAACATGGCATTGGGGCTTTTGTTGAAACCAGTTTTGTATAAAGTAAGTTGCTCGCTTCGAAATTCACAAAAACAAATAATTTAGATTTATTTGATTTACAAATTCATAAGATATATTCTTTGATGAATACGAAAGAAAGCGCATACCAAAAAGTCCATAAGCTAACATTTCAACTTCATATCTCTTATATTACATCTTATTTTTTATCGGTCGCACCCAATTTCTTCTTTTGAAGCATTCAATAAATGATTTGACCGCAAAATACCACATAAAGTGACAATTAATACAATTTCTAAAAGTGAAGATTCTCACTAATATTAAACAAAAAAAAACAAGAATATGGAATCACTGGGATTCATCGCTCAATAGGCGACACGAAAATCTGTTAAAGGTTTTTAATGTTCTAATTGCTTTGGATAGAATAGATGGCGCAGTCGGAAGTTCTCCAAAGCATCCAAACAGTGGTGAATATGAAACTGATATTTATACTTCCAATCCACTGAAAAATAGAACAGCTATAGCCGGGTCATCTCGGCACATTTAGCGAGTAAAAAAAAGTTTCGAATAAAATGCGATTTTATTTCTTACTCAATATTATTCAGTGAATAAGTAATAATATTTATTCAATTCTTATTATTAATAAATTCATTTGGAAGTGGGCTTTAGTGAATCCTGAAGATCGATCAGAGCTGCTCTCAGCTCTGGAAGTGGGTTTAAGTAGATTTTCAGGACGGACCAGGCAGTCCGATCAATCTTGAGAATCCACTAAAACCCACTTCCAGATGAATAATCTATTAATAATAATATTGGAGTAAATATTTCTTATTCCAATCTTATTCACCGAGAAGCTATGAAAACAGCTGTCAGTCGTGTTTATTTTTGCAGCCGATTGTTTTATGTTGATATCTTTTTGAAAAAAAATCACAATTTTCCCTAGTGTGTATTTTTTATCTGCATCCCTTTTCATATTTTCAGATTTTCATAGAGTTTTAAATTCATTCGTGCAGCAACCATCACCTTGACAGCAAAATCATTACAAATATTAATCACTGTATCTGGGGTGAATTGACATAAAAGCACATTAAAGCTCATAGGTTAAGAATATTTTCGCTAGTTTCGCACTAGTAACATTCTGTTCATTGAAGTTTCATAAGAGGCAATGTATTCTTTTCTGTAGTTATCGCTTCGTGGGAACCACCTTTTCAAACACAAAGTAAATTCAACTTACGATCAGATATTTCAATAAGAAGCTTCAATGGATCATCTTTGCGTAGAGCGTTAAAGGTATATTCAACGGTCATATCATAGTCCTGTCGCTTTCTACGTATCAATGTTCGATTGTTCCCCCAACCACCTACCACTAATTATCACAAAAAAAAATAATGAAATAAAATCATTAGGTTTAAGCAAACATAATGTTAAATACAGTCTTCTGACTAAGCTGAGATGATATGGCTGGGAATGTTACAATTGTGAAATTAGTCCATGGAAAACGATACTGTTATGCCTTCCATGAAAACACATTGTCAGATGCTGGCCAGCCATTCCTGAGAAGCCACCGGTCGCAGCCACCGTAAGCAGCTCAGCAAAATCAGAGGACTGGTAAATAATTAGCTAGTACATATTTCATAGAGGTTATCTCTTGTCCAGTTTGGATATTCCGTGGGTGAAAAAACAATATGAGCGTCTCTGGCTGCTAGAACATAGAATGGCAATCTCACGAGATATCCGGTGGGCTGTGAAATAAAACAGAACAACAATTCAAATTGAAAGTCAAAACAAAGAATCGAATATAATCACTGAACTTGAATTCCGGGGATATCGCTGATTTTCATCAATTTTCTGTAATCATAATTTTTTTCTTCGCGTAATCTGCATTTTTTTACCAGCCCTGAAACACACTCAAATATGTATATATGTATTTTCTACAATTCAAAACCTGTTTATTTTGATAACTCACTGCAATATTTCTTAGCTCTTTCGCGAAATAGGGCTGAGCCAGCTCCATGAGTGGATTCAGTAAGCAACATTAGTGTCACTATTGAATTTAAAATCACCCAACAGTTCATTTCAATTTTTAATTTTTTAAATTGTCAAAATCTAGAAAGTGAGGTTTGCAAAAAATTATTGTGATTGAAACGGAAGAACTGGTCAGTTTGACATGACCTACGACGTAGAACTGAAAATGAAAACCAACAGACAAACTTGAATTTGGTAAAAACAAGATTCGTAATGTTTATTATATGAACAAATAAAACACAACGAAAACGAAAAATAATAAGAAGACAACAAGAACAGGAATAAGTAATATTCAGACATAGATGTCTGTTTACAAATCAAACAGGTTGTGATTCTCCAAGCTGTAATGCTAACTTATGAATGCTGATGACGTTCACACAAGTCAACTGAAATGAATACGTTTGACAAAATGATATTTTGGGGTCAATAAGATGATAAAGTAGTTCAGTTTTTCTCAGTAAAAGGATGATTATATTCTGCAGAATTTTCATTTGTCTAATCGTACAGAATGACACAAAAATTCTTCTCCCCATATTATTAAAATAATTCTAAGCGGACAACACCTGTAGATATCTGTCAATGAGATTCAGAGGATCCTATTTTGAAATTTCCATTCTAATTTTATAAGGAGAGCCTATGTTTTTCGATATTTCATATTTTCTAACACAATTGTACGGCCGGCTCATTTTGGAATATTCATTCCAAATCTAACAACTTAACCGTTTCGAATAAACTGCGATTTTATTTCTTATTCAATCTTATTCCCTGAATAAGAAACAAATTAAAAACCTTTTGCTTAGGTGAGTTCTCGTTCCGCACGCGAATACAAAACACAAAAATATTGATATCAAATTATATCAATAGCTGTTTATTTTTTGTAAATAAATGCAAAATACAAGAAAATCTTAAGCAACGTTGAGACGCTATGAAATCTTGCTTGAGTTAAAATGTTTTTGCGCATTATGAAGGCCCGATTTCATGCCGTCTCAGTTGCTTCAGATTTTTTGCATTTATATATCTAAATTAAATCTGTTTCTGCTCTTTATATTTTATAATTTGTGGCACAAAATTTCATATCAATTATTTTTTATTCGCTTTCGGAACGAGAATACACCTCAACAAGAGATTTTTTATTTGATATAAAAAGTTTCGGTTTAGCGATCGCTTACTATGAATATTCGTTTCGTATATTGTAAACTGATTCCGAACACATTAAATACCCATATCGATTCTATGCAAGACTACTATCACCTGTCTGTGTTTGTTTGTTGCATTAATCGCTTATTATGTATATTATTGGTTCGAGGGCAGATTTTTTAAGGAGTTTAACCTCGAATGACAAACAACTGTCATTTATTTTTATTTGAATTTGAAATGATTAGTTGCTTTTATTTAGGTTACAAATTAAAAAAATGTGAATATTGCCTAGATCTTAATTATAATTTTTGATTCGAATCTCCATATCTCGTGAACCAATTTTTCCAAGATAATTATATACATGGTGAGCCACATTGGTTGTCGGTTTTTTTCCAAGCATCCGTACGAGCACACAACGCATGCTTATTCATTTGCACTTTTACAGATACGTTTGTTGGAGTGTCAACTGAATAATGTGATACTGCAGTTCGTGAAATGTCATTTCGTCTTAAATTTGCACAAACGCAATTTCAAAAATATTGACATCCTGTATCAATCCGATTCATTGAGCGTACTATTAATCGATATAGTGGTACCATCGACATATGTAAACAAACTGGCAGAAAAAAGTCGGTCCGCACGAAAAAACTGGTCAAATGCGTGAAAGAAAAAATTGGCCGTGATTGTCGGACCGTTTGAACGATTTCTACATTTTGATATTTTCTGGTGTAACTGCCTCATTTGGGCGACCGGGGCGTTCAGCATTATTGGTGCCTGTACGACCGAGTTTAAATTCAGCATACTACCGACAAATGATTGTTTTCGACGGAGCAGAGTCACTATAACAATTTTCAAGCCATTGTTGAGCCTGTACTGTATTTTTGCCCATCGAATAGCACTGATAAATAAGCACACTAAATTGATTTGGATCCATAGTTTACAAAAACACAAAAGTAACGTTACTTCAAGCACTGGTTCTCTGAAACTAGTAAACCGAATGACGTGAAATTTTGACAGGCGTCGTTTGAAGGTTGTCTTTAACTAAAAATGCTATGTTTACTGTTGTAATTGTTGAATATTGAACACCTGGAAATAATAAATGCGAGACAAAACGAATGAAGTATGAAAAGTGTGTTTATTGTTCGGCTGTAACTAAATGAATGTCGAACGAATTTTTCTTAAATTGCAATGTGCCCGTGAGAAAGATAAATTGAATTGCACTGATGTGCTTGACTCTAGCCCTATTGGCAAAAATAACGTTCAATTGTCCCATACCGTACATTTTTTCCTTAATTCCGAGTGTTTGGCAAATGGCAAAGGTTTCGTTAGCAATTTGGCAATCATTAATTCAGTTGGACAATAAGAACATTTAACCAATTTCTTTTCAATGTAGTCTTTAACGAAATGAAATCGCGTGTCGATGTGTTTGATGCGATTTGAGAACTTTTCGATTAGCTTCAAACAACTCTGATTATCTTCCATGATCGATATCGGTTCGTTCACTTCCTGATTCATTTCGTGTAGAAGTCTTCGCAACCACTGTGCCTCTTGACATGCATTTGAAAATGAGATGAACCCTGCTTCGGTTGATGATAATGCCACGCATGTTTGTTTTCGACATGCCCAGCTCACTGTACGTTGATGAAGAAGGCTTGACCACTATTTGACTTGCCCGATTCACTGTCTTCAGCCCAATTTCCATCTGCGTATCCATTCAATTGGCTCTCACCCGAACTAATATTGCTGAGTTGCAACTTCATGTTTGCTGTCGCGTAGATACTTGACGACGCGTTTCAACTGGTTCCAGTCTTCTTCGGTGGGAACCGAAACCTTTTGTGCCAGAATGTTCACGCTTGCTGTGATATCTGGTCGCGTATTAATTGATATGTACAATAGGCTTTCAATCAACTTTTGATAACCCTTGTTATCCATCAAACGATTCGAATTTGTTTTACCGTAACCAACCTCCATTGGTATTTTGGCTGGTTTTGCGTCTTGCAATCCGTGATCTGATGCAACATGATGAATATAATTCGCCTGACACAATTCAAAATTGCCATCTCATTGCCGGTTATGCTCTGTTGGAAACCATTGTTGATCAAAACCCAAAAACTCGAAAGCCAATTCATTGCACATTGAATGGCAACTTGTTGGAGCAAGTTTCCTAATTCAAATATTTGGGTTGCATCTTTTCGGAAGATGGCAAGTTTAATAAAGAGTTTGAACAGCGTAGGGTTAATGGAAATAAAGTAGTAGCGCAACTTAGATCACACGTTTTCAATAAACGTGAATTGAGTACAGAAACAAAGATGTTGATTCACGGGTCAATCTTCAGACCAACTATTCTATAAGGTAGCGAGAGCTGGGTTGATTCTGAGAATTCGATTCATGATTTGGAAGTGTCGGATATGAAAGTGTTGAGAATGGTTTCGGGAGCCTCACGCCGTGATCAGTGGGAAAACAGAATCCAAAATGAGACGATTCGGGGGGATTTAAACGCATGGGAGAAGGGCGATTGCCGAAGCGGATTCTGTTCGCCGAAGCTGATGGGCCGAGAGGTAGGGGTAGACCACGTAGACGTTATCTGGATTCGGTTAAATATGATTTGAATGCGTGAGGATATGAATGGTGTGATGAAACTCAAAACTTGGCTCTCGATCGAGGTATGTGGAAAGGTATTGTTAGGGGTGTATGAGGCAAGTTGTTTCGTAAAACAGACCAGACGCTGAAAGGCATTAATGGTCTATAAATGCTTGTTGTTGTTGTTGTTGTTGTTCACAGCTGTGCTTGTTGTTACACAATTACACAATTATTTATTTGTTATTTACATTCAAATGGTGTACAAACTGAGTATTGGTGGGTAAGTAGGGTTTGAGAAAAAGTTTCTGGTCTTAGGAATATTGAACCTGCTCGCAGATTAGCTATATCGGAGCCAAAGTATAAAGATTTGCAATTAATGATTATTTGCTTTGTGTGTTTCATTGAGTTTACGGGCGGATTAAAACGTGAATGAAATGTATTTGCTGGTATAAATCATGTGGTATTTCTTATGTTTTACCTTATATCATTTATATTAAAGGATTTAAAATATTATAAGTTTAGGTATAGAGATATTTTGGGCTAGACTTAATGACGGGATTTTAATATGAGTGTTTAAAGTTTTTTTTTTAATAGTACGACGCCTCGCTGGTTAAGCAAGTCTGGGTCGAGAGCAGAGTAGCTCTCTGTACATGCTCTAAAAATGCTATTTTGTCCAATAGATGTGCGTATCGTTGATAATCTCGGCCTTTCGCCGTGTCTTGTTGGGTAATTATGTGAACGGGATCTGTCTATAACGTATTTGCTTTTCATCTTTTTTTTGTCAATTTTGTATTTTTTCATTATTTCAGATGTACCGATTTGCAATAAACTATATTCGAGTGAGAAAATAGTTCTGATGGCATTGTTTTGGGCTACCTGCAGTTGGTTTATTTCACTTTGCGTAATTGAAGAGCTCCAAACCGGAGAGAGATAAGTGAGAATGCTATTGCACATTGAATAATAGAGAGATAGCTTAGCATTTGAGTGCAAATTATTGCCGAAGCGTTTGAGCGCACCCGTTACACCTGCTAGCTTACCGCATATTGAGCTAGTGTTTAAGTTCCATTTTAAATTATCTTGTATAGTTACGCCTAAGTATTTGAAATGCAGGACTCTTTCAATAGTTTTAGTGTTTATACTCAGATTAAAATTGTCATAAAGTATATAGGTCGAACGTTGTTTTATCAGCATACATCTTGTTTTGTCAGCATTAAGAGTCAATTTGTTTTCCAATAGCCAAGCTGCAATAAGGTTTAAATCAGACTACATTTCGGCTTGGATCGTGTTGATGTTGTTGTCTGTGTAAACTAATACTGCATCGTCAGCAAACAGTATTAATTTTCCATTAAGAGGCAAATCAAAAATTCCATTGATGTATAACAAAAACAGCAATGGACTCAGATTACTGCCTTGAGGTATTCCGAATTCATTAGAATTAATTTTCTTTTCACTAAAGGTGTCATTTATGTCAACGAATTGGGTTCGATATTTAAGATAACTAGCTAGTAAGTCATTTACCACTCCCCTGATGCCATATCTCGATAGTTTATTTAATAAATTAGAGTGCGAAATTGTGTCAAATGCCTTTTTTAGGTAGATAAAAACGCAGCACGTAATACCGTTTTTAATTGAATCGATTTTAGATTGAATGTGGTAGATCAATGTGGTAGCCGCCGACAGTGCACCCGAGTTTTTTTGAAAACCAAATTGATTGTCATTGATAACTTTGTTTTTTTTTTAATACAACTACTAATTCTATCGCATAAGAGTGATTCTTCAATTTTTGAAATGCATGAAAGGATGCTAATAGGTCTATAGTTTGATGGGGAGAGTGGGTTGCCGTCTTTAAAAATCGGTACAATGCGAGATGTTTTTAATTCGTTTGGAAATATCCCCTCGGAGAAGCTTCGATTTATGAATTTATATAATATTGGTGCAAGCAAATGAGCATTTTGTTTCAATGATGTGGAAGGAATAATGTCTTTGAATGATTTGCTGTTTTTAAGATTAAGGATTTTTCCAACGACTTCAATATCCGTAGCTCTTCGAAGAAACATCGAGGGCTCAATGACTAGATGACGCGTGGAATAAATCGGTAAAAAAGTGCTTTGGTTTAAGCTATCGTGGAGTGATTTCCCCACGTCTGCAAAATAGTCATTCAAAGTACCGGCAATTTGCTTTGAATTTGTGGTGATATTTCCTTCTTTGTTTTGCAGTGCCTTGAGCGAATTATTTTCTGTTTTTTTATTGAAAAGTGTTTCGTTTATGCTTCTCCACATTTTTTTAGGGTCTCCCGAATTGTTATTGATTTTAAATTCGTCTAAGGATAATGCTCAAATCGAAAATGTGGAATTCCTTTTTGTTGAAATTTTTACTCGTAATTCTAAAATTGTTTTTGGCGTTGTTTACCGTGCACCGCGATGCAATGCCGAAAACACGCGCAAACTCTTTGAATTAATTGACGCAACTTTTGCACACGAACAAAACGTGATCATCTGTGGCGATTTCAATATAAATGTTATAAATAAATTGAATCTAGCTCCCGTTCTAAATACAAACTTCGCGTTAAATTTTGATTTAGTTAACGACATTTGCCCTACCATTGCTGGCCAGGAAAAATGCCGTCTAAGATTGATTTAATTTTCACGAATAACCCCGCGCGCGTCAAATTTGTCGGGCATTTTCCATCGGGAAACTCATTGGTCGTAATTACAGGGATCTCAATGCAAACGAGATGGATGGTGGCATTGAGACCTTGGATTGGAATCTTGAGAGTCATCAAAATGTTGATGATATGATCTCAGCATTGAATGATAATATTCTAAATCTACTTGATCGCTTCGCCCCTATCAAATCGCGTCGCGTTCGACATGCTCCCAAGCACTGGTTTAATAATGACATTAAACAGGCCTTGGATGAAAGAAAAGCTGCTTATGAGAGTTGCAAAAAAAGCAACTCCCGTGATGTAGCTACTCATCAACAGTTACTTGACATTCATAAGGAAAAATCCAGGAGGGTCAAGTCGCTGATTAACATTAGCAAAAAGAAGTCAACGGTCAAGAGTTTCATTAACGCCGACTCTGTTCGTTCGAAATGGGGTGTTATTGAATAGCTTGGCTTTTGCAAAGCTAGTAAGGATGATAGTAATGATTCTGAAATCCTAGACAACTTCAATCTGGATGACATCAATGATTTTTTCGCTTCAATTCGTACCTCTGACAGGGCAGATCTGGGCAATTTATCTCTTCCAACCAATATCAATTCCACTTTTTCGTTTAACGAAATAACCATTGAGCAATTTAATTTTGCCTTTGCGCAAATCAAGAGCAATGCTGTCGGTGCCGATGGTATTCCACTTAAATTTCTTAAATTGATCATTCCCTCAATCAGAGTCCGGCAGTAATTTTGAGAGCTATTAAATAACGTGTCGTTTTTTAATCGAATTATGTAATCCCCTTTTGTAATCCGAATATTACTCCGACACGTTATTCAACAGTAATTTGTAATTGCAATCCGGTATTACTTCTCCGATTACATTTGTTATATACATACATATATATTATACATGGAAATATTATTTGTTATATATATACATATATACACAAATTTAGGCTTCGTAATAAATAAATAAATAAATTGACCAGCCGAGCATTGTATTGTGAACGCAATTTGAATCTTTGTTTTTTAATCTCGGCACTGATTTCGCTGTACTTGTTAATGAGATATTCATTAGTTGGCGATTTTCTTTTCAGTAGAAAATATTTTCTCCTTTGTCCAATGAGTTCAAGAAAACCAGTGGATATCCATTTTTTCGTGGGATTGTATTTTTCGGTGCGTGTGTGAGTTGATACGCTATTTAGTTTAATACTTTCGATATTTGTTATTAGCTCACCAAGAGATAATTCATCAGAATGGGAAGGATTATCCAGCATAGTTTTTAGTTCAGCAGTGAAATTATGCTCATTTAGCAAATTCAGCGTAATTGTTTTCTCAATTTCAATAAAATTTGATCTTTTGCAGTCGTCAAAAGCGATTGCCATAATTTTGTGATCCGAGATTGGAGTGTCGATTAATGAAAATATATATGAATAATTTACACAGTTCGTAAGAACATGGTCAATAATTGTCTTTGTTGTTAATGAATGGTTATTGGTAACGCGTTCGGCGACTCTGGTAGCAAATCTCTCTTCAATTTTGTTTAAAAAAGTGAAACCGTGCAATAGCACCGTGTTCACGTAATGATTAACTAAATTGGAATCATTCAATATATTAATATTAAATCACCCAAAACGATGCATTTGTTTCTACTTTCTATCAGTGGAATTAAAAGATTTAATAATGTATCAGTGCTAAGCGGAGGTTGTTTATAAACAACAATAATATTCAGAGAAATTTCTACGATATTAACCGAAATCAATTCAACATTGGATTGAGACTTTTTCCCAAGCAAGTTGCCTGATAATGATTCAAGGGAACTAATTTAATGAATAAATAAGAATTTTTGCAAAAAAATTTGTTTTTCTTAGTTAGGCCAGAGACTTTTTGACCCGTCTGTTATATATGAGTCGACCGGAATAAAAGTGAGAATACACCGGCTCTAGATCAGTACTGCGACTAGATAATCAAAAACGCTGAAGTGAACCATGAATATTGTTGAGTGGCAGCAGCGGTCCATAATTTTCGCTATCAATGTTTATTTTTAGTGTAAAATGAACATTGATAGCGAAAATTAAGAACCGCTGCTGCCACTCAACAATATTCATGGTTCACTTCAGCGTTTTTGATTATCTAGTCACAGTACTGATCTAGAGCCGGTGTATTCTCACTTTTATTCCGGTCGACTCATATAAAAACTACGTCAGACATGTTCAATATAAGCATACACACAACAGAGCATTCAAGCGGCATCCGTCGTTAATGTCTGAGGTCATTGAGTCTGAGGTCAGTGGGTCTGATATTCTATAAGTCCAAAATAAAACATAATCACAAATCGAAATCAACTTCTTTTATTTCTAAGTAATCGATCATAATAAGAGTTTATACAAGTATAGGAGGGCATGGGAGCCCATATAAAATCCTATAAAGCCATATAAAGGATAGAAAATGTTCTTCGGGGAGGTCCAGACGTCAGCGAGCAACATTTTTGAATGGTGAGCTACTGAGCTCCTTTTGAAAAGTTCACAAATCTACAGGTTTTCGTGGATTTGAGTCTGGGTTTTGTGAAAAATATGAAGTTAATTCAAACCAGCTTCTGACATTAGCACACGCGCACTCATTATGACCGATTTCGTTTGGCAGGTATTTGATCGGTGAGTAAAATCAGATGTATTTGATTGTCCTTCACCTCTTTAGTGACTCGTACCGGTAGAATCTTTCTCGACTTCCCTTCGAACATGTACTCTTTAATGGAATTTTTTGAATTCAATTGTTGTCAAATTGGATTATGTGTCGAATTTGCATTGTAAATCCAAACCCATTGAAGTAAAGCTCTGATCCATACCTTGCATTGTTTTCAATAAATTTATCGTGTTTTTTAGTTAAATGGTTGAAAAAAACGCTCATTTGAAGCTCGCATAGCCCTAGTAAGTCACATTGATACTCGCTTTTGAGGTTTGCATACATACATTTTAGATACTTACCTAGCTATTTTCAAGGCCAAAGAAATTGGTCGGATACATAATTGTGATTTCGTTGACGATAATCTAGTATATTGGTAGAATAAATAGGTTCGTAGCGTTTTTAACCAATAGCGTAACTAGTATATCATTCTATGTTCCATCTTTCCCAAATATTCATTGGAAAGCTACTGTCATTACAGATTTACATTTTCGTTATGTTAATGATATGTTGTTAGCCAATATATTTATTATTATGTTATGTTTGAATTTTCTTCATCTTAATAACGTTATTAAGATACCAACATAATAATAACATATTAAGATCAGCCGTTTGTATCTTAATAGCATCTTATTAACTATAATAATAACATACTCTTAAGATCGCATTCCAATGACGATATTTTGGCCATTGATGTCAAAATAACATTTGAAATAAAAATATATATATTTTTGTTGAATTAAATTCCGAAATAATTCATTTTATTTCAAATAAACAACAAAGTTCGAAATAAATTTATTTGTGATTCCATTTCAAAATAATGTTGTTGTTGTTGTGGTCATGCCTCAACATCGACGGCAAAGTCGAATATCCATGATTCCAAGCTCATGCTATGTATTTGGTGGGATCAGCTAAGCGTTATTCATTATGAGCGGCTCCAACCTAACGAAACAATAACAGAGATTCGCTACCGACTACAATTGATGCGTTTGAGCCGAGCATTGAAGGAAAAACGACCAGAATATGAGCATAGGCACGACAACGTAGCATGACAACCATCGGCCATATGTTGCAAAGCGATGAAAACATACGTGGAAAAACTGAATTGGGATGTTCTACTCGACCCGCAGTATTCACCAGAAAATGCTCCCTTGGTCCACCACTTGTTCAGATCAATGACGCACGGCCTGGCTGAGCAGCACTTCTGCTCTTACGAGGAAACCAAAAAATGGGTCGATTTGTGGATAGCCTCAAAAGACGAGTCCTTTTTCCGACGCGGTATCCGTTTGTTTAAAGATTGGAAAAAGTAGTGGCTAGCGATGAACAATAATTTGAACATTGAATGTAAAACCATTTTTTTACAATAAAGCCCCAATTTTCGAAAAAAAACACGTTACAAACTCTTTTATTCTTGCAATAATTATTTGACAAAGACACTGAACGATGATTTTCAATTAAATGGGAAACATGAACTGGGTTTATGGACTTTTTTTCATAATTAAAAACAAAAGTTGCGAATGTCAGAACAGATATTTTTCTAGGGGGGAAAAATAAGTTGAATAACTTATAGGATAACTTGTTTACAATAAGCAGTAACGCTCTATAATCTGCGTACGACATTTTTTCTTCGTTCAAAAAACAAATTGTTGCTGACGATTACATCTGTTTTTATTTGTCAAAAAACATCTATTCCATAATTCCAGTGGATTTTTAAATGCTATACAAAGATTTTGAAATATCCTAGTACATCCTAGGTAAAATCAAATTAAAACAAACTATATCATTTTGAAGATTATACATTAAATTTTATTCAATTTTTGTAGACTAACACTGGTTTGAAAAATTTACAATAAAATTTGCACGAAGACTGACAAAGGATTGGTTTTCATGATCACATGTGTTATAATTATGTAAAAGTATTGCCAAATTTGATGTGTACATTTTTCCCTCATCGCGAATTCGGGTAACGCATTTTAAAATAAATTATTATTTGGTTTTTAAAGTGACAATAATTACAAAAACACGAATGGTTTATTATTTAATCAATTATTAAATCATTTGTTTATATCAGTTGATATAGAATACCAGTCAAAAGTTCGCGACCAAATAAAAAAATACCAAATTTGTTAGGACTGCAATACTATTAAATTATATATTTGGAAAAATCATCAAATTATTACAAATAGGCTGCTATTATTGATTTGAAATGGATAAATTAAAATTAAAATCCACCCACACAGAGCGGATTTCATATTTTTTTTTATAGAAATGTTAAAAACTAAACGAGGTGTAGTAAAACAAAAGCAAAAGCTGTTTTGCATGTATTTTAAGATGTGCATTCTTCTGAGGTCGTCATACATACACAAATATTTAGTTTTGACAATTCCCAACATTTGTATATGAAGCTTTCAGAAATACTTAACCAATTTCAATATTATATTTTAATAAATCGTTTGAAATATTTTCTTGAATGTCTTGATGATGGGTATAGCCCGAAACATGTAGACCGAAAGACAGAATCTTCTTTTTATTTCACGGATATTACTGCGGCATATATGTTGTATTGCAATGCAACAATATTTGGTAGTAATTTGATGGAATTAACCAGCCGTAGGATTCATTCAATACACGACAATCTTAAGTGGTGATGAATTCCAAATAAGCGCGCCAACTCTGTTTGCTGAATTCAACTAAACTCTTCAACATAACAATAATTTCTGCATTTTTATTAGTAGCACAAATTGAAAACCGCGCATTCGTTACTAACTTCATATCTATCATAGATGTCATTATTTTGACAGCTATTGTATCTTAAAGAGGATAAAAAAATACATTGAAAACAATCTGTCAAACTTATCATTCAGTTGAATACACAAGTTTATTATTGCGTTGAAAATGTCGAGCTACGTGCCTACAAAACAGCATTTGCGGGAAGTTTTACTTTATTGGTTTAATCTGAAGAAAAATGCTTCCGAGAGTCATCGTTTGTTATGCGAAGCATATCCAGAATATGCTCCGTCGATTAGAACGTGCCAGGAGTGGTTTGCGCGGTTCAAAAGTGGTGATTTTGATGTGGAAGACAAAGAGCGTCCAGGCCAAGTGAAAAAGTTTGAAGACGAGGAGTTGGAAGCATTACTCGATGAAGACTCGTGTCAAACGCAAGAGAAACTTGCAAAATCATTGGGAGTGACACAACAATCCATCTCCTATCGTTTAAAAGCCATGGGAATGGTTCAAAAGCAAGGAAATTGGGTGCCATACGAATTGAAGCCGAGAGACATCGAACGCCGTTTTTTCACTTGTGAACAGCTGCTTCAAAGGCAAAAACGGAAGGGTTTTTTGCATCGTATTGTGACTGGTGATGAAAAGTGGATTCATTACGATAATCCGAAGCGAAAAAAATCGTATGGTTACCCTGGCCACGCATCAACATCGACGCCAAAGCCGAACATTCATGGCTCGAAGCTAATGCTGTGTATTTGGTGGGATCAGCTCGGCGTGATCTATTATGAGTTGTTGAAACCAAACGAAACCATCACAGGAGCATTGTACCGAACTCAATTGATGCGTTTGAGCCGAGCACTGAAGGAAAAACGGTCGGAAACGGTCGCAAGACACGATAAAGTTATTTTGCAACATGACAACGCTCGGCCACATGTTGCTCAGGTCGTTAAAACCTACTTGGAAACGCTTCGATGGGAAGTCCTACCCCACCCGCCGTATAGCCCAGACATTGCCCCTTCCGATTACCACCTCTTCCGATCAATGACACATGGCCTGGCTGAACAGCATTTCCATTCTTACGAGGAATGCAAAAAATGGGTCGATTCATGGATAGCCGAAAAAAGCACAGATTTCTTTCGACGCGGAATCCGTAATTCGCCAGAAAGATGGGAAAAAGTTGTGGCTAGCGATGGACAATACTTTGAATAATCAATTTGTAACCATTTTTCCATAATAAAGATCGAAATTTTGAAAAAAATCCAATATGTCTATGCTGATTTATTTTATTTCGAATTATTGGATGATAAAGTAGATACACAAATGTAAACAACTAATAAAAAATCTTCATATACAACATTTTCCGTATTTAGAAATAATTCATTCGTAAGTCTTCTCTGAACAGTTTCACGCCAAACACATTATCTACATTCTCTTTCTTTGGAAAAATGACTGCAAAGATGTGGTGTTTTTCATATTCGCTGACATCTAATACTTGATTTGCAACCATCGGATAAAAGTAAAAGTTAAAAAAATCTCGCAAAGCGAAACTCGAAGCGACATTGATGATAAATAGTTGCATTCCGCAAACTTTGCGCGCTTTTTGTGATATTCTGCGATAGAATAGAGCGGAATCACTTTATGTGACAACTTCATTGCAACAAAAACTGTTAACTTCGTTTCATTTGAACTGAAGTTGTCACATAAAGTGATGGCGTTCTATTCTGTTACAAAATGTAACAGGAACTGTTGAAATCTATTGTCTCTGGGAAGTGACTGCTTGTTTTGCTACATCGTACTGGAACGCACTCAAACTTGCAACGGTTTTTTTCATGGTACGGGGACCGATGGATCAACGTGCCCTGCGAAGCAATTTGAAATAAAATCAATTTGCATTGCCGAAATTCAAATCTATAGCGCAAACAAATAAGCGCAGTGCATTGACGCCTGAGATTCAACAAAATGAACACAATTCATATAATTAATTTGTATATGATTTCATATAAGAGCTTTATCACAGTAGAAAAGCACGGTTATCGGTACCACATTCAGTTTAAAAACGTCGAACAATCGGTAGCATAGCGAAATCAATTTAATTTTTTTGTTGAACAAAACTCCGACTGGAATGAGATTAGCGACAAACAGTTGTTTTAGCCCTCTTGCTATAGAACATGTGTGCTCTAAGTGAAATTGCCTGAAAATATCAAAAGAACAACGAGAACATTACTGTGCGTAAGCAGTGACACAACGGATCTCAGCGAATTATATGTCAATATCTTCACTGTCATCGTTTCAAATGTATGTATCGTGTGTATTGTAATTTCAAGTTGCGCTCACGTCTAAATGTAAAACTCAGCCTTGTATCCTACGGGTGCAATATACGTAATTTAATCAAATATCGGGCAACACAATATTGTTTAGTCAATTCGATTATCCAAATAAAATACCATCACATATTTGAGAGATACAATCCATATACTTAGAGCAGACTAACCAATTTTAAAACTTTAAATATTTGCAGTAGTCATTGACTACTAGTCAATGTACATCATGAAAAGCAGTTCCTTTAAACGCACTATAAAACAGTGCTGTTTCGAAAATATAAGTAATGCATGAGAATTATAAAATAAAACATTGTATTCATGTAAGCAGAATTAGCCTGTGAAATTCGAAAAAATAGTAAATTGAAATATTTCCCCTGATTTTTGGCCAGTTTTATTACAACAACAACAAACATTTAAAGACAATTATTGCCTTTCAGCGTCTGGTCTGTTTTACGTAACAAAATTCCTCACATACCCCCAAAAATACCTCTCCACAAACCCCGATCGAGAGCCAAGTTTTGAGTTTCATCACACCATTCATATTCCCTTTACGTGGTCTACCCCTACCTCTCGGCCCATCAGATTCGGCGAAAAGAATCCATTTCGGTAGTCACTCTTCTCCCATGACCAAACCATCTAAGTCTGGATTTTCTTGCTTCCTCTCCTACCGAATCGACGTTCAAATCCCCCCGATTCGTCTCATTTCGGATTCTGTTTTCCCACTGATCGCGGCGCGAGACTCCTGAAACCATTCTCAACACTTTCCAATCAGTTCCCATTCAGAAATGCCAAACAGTACCAGGTCATCTGCGTAGGCTTATGCAGAGATAATATTACCTCCCAAGTACTCTACCCCTCAAATTGACTGATTTGATCAGGTTGTCCATATAAATAATGAAAAGAAGAGGCGAAATTGTACAACCCTGTCGCAGACCATTACGTACATCAAACCATTCACTCAAATCTTCATCCACTCTCACTGCTGCTTTACTCTTTGCGTAAAAACTTTTAATCGCGTTGAGAATATAATTCACACCTTATTCGGCCAAGACGGACCACAACTGGGAATGCAGTCGTATACTTTCTGCAAATCCACGAAACAGAAGTACAGTTCCCTATTTCTTTCAAGGACCATCTCCATTAGTTGTCTCATGAAAAAAAAATTTATCTTGACAACCGCGCATTGGGCGAAAATCCGATTGATTTTCATCCAAGAGCGTTTCGACAATAGCTCTTGTTCTCTTTTCCAAAATTGCACTATATACTTGACCGACAACGCTCAATAGAGAAATTCCTCGATAGTTGTTGCAGTCTCTATTACGGCCTTTCTTATGAAGTGGCGAAATGACTGCGCCAGCCCCCTCTTTGGGACAATACAGGAGCACCAAGCTAAATTAAAGATACGATATAACCAGCAAACATCTACCATACCACTACAAATCAGATATTCATTCCGAATCTCATCCACACCCGCAGCCTTACCCCAACTCAACTTATTTATTGCAATCTGAATTTCATATATGCTAATCTCTTCCAAACTCTCTTCACTCACATTTCCATTTACATTCTCATTCACCAAATCGGCATTTTCTACATTCAGCAATTCATCAAAATATTCCTTCCATCGTCTCAACACATTCTTTCTGCCCATCACTACAATGCCCAACTTCTCCAAAACAGCTCCAGGAGTTTCAACGGAACATTCACCGTTATATTGACATAAATAAAAGAGAATATGCGCGGAGAAAACATGAAATTGAATGTAAAATTACTAAGAAAATAATTCGAGATCGATAATTAATAACCCTATAAAATGAATAAAACGCCGTTTAAATTATGATAACGATAATTTGCGGTGCAATTTTCTTGATTTCACGGCCGCCATTGACGTACTAACGGACACAAAATGCACAAAACACTCTTTTTATGAAAATTAAATTTACAAAAAGGATGAAAAATTAATTTCTTCTTGTAAAGTTCAAATTAAATCTAGTATGCGGCCAAAATATTCGAAGCTACACAGTCACTGTAGCCGGTGCTACTGTTCATATATTCGAGTTTGACATTTGCCGCGTAAACAAGTGTACACTTTCCCGTACTGAACACACACTTTATACAAAATAAAAAACCGAAAAATCAAAATTTTCACGTGAACTCCATAAAATCCTTGAGTGAACAAGATCAAATGACACAATGAACATGAAAATAAAATTTAATAAAGCATGAAATTTAATTAATTTCGGAAAATGTGAGAACCGATTCGGCAGCAACAAAAATTCACGTCTGTCACTCTCAACGCCATCTTGCGTTAAAAAAACGCAACGTTTTTTTATTATGCCAGGTACGGTACACACGGGCCGTAGACAATGTTCGCTACGGCTTTATGACATTGTGCACACGTTGTATATGTTTCGTAGTGCGATCTATGACATATGCTACATGTATATGATGTCGTTCAAGCCGTAGCGTACATTGTCTACGGCCCATGTAGGCCGTACAACGAAACGAAGAGACATCACAAAAATATTGAAAAATAATAATTTGATTTTATGACTAAAATAAATTCCCACTTTTTGGATGTGAAAAATCGGAAAAATCGAAAAAACCATAAAATCAGAATGATTTTCATTCAACATTTTGTTATAAAAAAAAATCCTCCCCAAAAAAAAAAAATTCTCCCCAAACACCAATAGTATTCTTCGTTCTAGAACACATTGTACCAAAAATCCACCAGCTCTGAAATACCTATTCCACAGAATCGATCTTATCGGACCACTAAAAATACCCGAAAAATCCATGCACAATTTGTTTGCCTAACCATAACGTATCCAATGGCCGAAAAATGAATTTTCATTACTTTTCCATCTCACAGAAACGTTGCTTCTTCGAAAACAATTTAGATGGGATTTTAATAAAATTTCATTAAGATCCGTCTTAATAATTTATTAAGTTCAATTTCACTAATTATTAAGATGAACTTAATAACGTTAGTAAGTTGGCATCTCATTAAATATTTAGTAATTAATAAATTATTATTAATTAATAATTATTTAGATTTTACTTAATAAATTTTTATTAACATGCCACCTATAGTTCAATTTATATTTGTACATTTGACTTAAGCGCCGAGGTAGCATGAATTGGAACTAAAGTAAGCACACAAGTGCCTTTGCTACTCATCGTCTATGACACTTCACAATACAGCTACAACAGCGCTCGCGTTCGTTGTCAGCACGCATTGGGATATGCTCTGAATCAGAGCAATTTTCCAGACATTACGTAGATATACATAAAGTTTACGCAAGGAAACGAATCCACCAATTGATGACTTTTTCATGTAATTTACATCGGGAGGAATGATACGACAAAACTCAGTCGATAAAGATATCGATTGGAGGATGGGAAATATTTATTTAAAAAAAAGTCGTCGGACAAAGCAACGAACAGGTGTTTTAGTATTTATCGGAATTTTTTAATGTTTCGCGCTGAGAATTAAATATTTTGAAGAAATATTTTGGAAAAATACAATCATTTGTCTGAATAAATTGGCGAGTTTTAATAATTACATTCATTTCGAAAATATTGTCTTACCACATAACCTCACTTTGTTAAATATAGTAAACAATCAATCACGCGTTAAATATTCGGTCAATTTTTCATCTTCAGTAAATGTTTATCTCGCAAATGAAAGTGTTACATGTAATTCGAACTTGTCTGAGCACAATTCCTCGACTGATAATTCAGTATGTGGTCCACCTGCGGCTGATATTGTTTCAGCTGCGGGTATGCATTCCCAGCAGGTGCCCATTGTTTGGCAACCTGTTGCTCGTGTTCATGACTCTATGTTGAGTCTTGAATCTATTCTTGCGAATGAGAATATTGCCTTGAGTATCAGTGATGTCCATTTAATTAATCGCAATAAATGTCCAAAGGAGACTAAATCAATAAATGTTCTTAATCAGTTCAAGAGTAATTTTAACTTTGTCGGTGTAAATGCCAAAGGCTAATATCATCTTGATCGCGGTAATTGAAACCTTCGCTCCAGCAATACAAATAAATCCATTGATATTCCAGATTACAAAGTCAGTAGAGAAAAATCGTAAAACTAAGGTGATTTAATCCTTCAAAGGATAATTCCCAAATTGTAAACGTCAAATTTCTTTTTATTGAAATTTTTACTCGAACCTCAAAAGTTATTTTCGGTGTTGTTTATCGTGCATCGCCGAAAATACACGTAAATTTTTTGAAGGAAAAAGCCAATAGAGTCAAGTCTCTGACTAATATTAAGTAAAAAGAAGTCGACAATTGAGAGATTCATTAATGCTAATTCCATTCGTTCAAAGTGAAATGTTATCGAATCTCTTGGCTGCTGCAAAAACAGCAAGAATGAAGCGTGAGTCTGAAATTCTTAATAGTTTTAATCTGGATGACATCAATAGTTTCTTCGCATCAATTCATTCTTCTGATGAGGCTGATCTGGGCAATTTGTCGCTTCCCACCAGAGAATGCAAAATACCTGCTGAATAGCGCTATACTATGGTAGGACCCTATCTATATCTTGCTATGTTTGCATGTGTGCGTGTTGGTTTACGTAAACATAGTGTGAAACAAAATGTAGGAATAGTAAGAGCTAAGCAATGAACACAACATAGCAAACTATGGATAGGGGTCTAGCATAGCATGGCAGTATTTAGCAGGCACTTTGCATTCTCTGCTTCCTACTTATATAAATTGCACTTTTTCGTTTCATGAAATTACCATGGATCAATTTCTTGTTGCGTTCAAACCAATCAAGAGTAATGCGATCGGCGATGATGGAATTCCTCTTAAATTTCTCAACTTAATTATTCCTACAATGGCCCAGCATATTATTTTCATTTTTAATTATTGCATTTCTCATTACCCAGCTGATTGGAATAAAATCATAATTAAACCTCTCAATAAAGTCCCAAGTCCCCAGCTCATTCCTGAATACCGACCAATTGAGTCACTGGTTATCTCGAATCAAACGCTATTTCTCAAGAAAGGCAATCTGGTTTTCGAAAAAAATGATAGTTGTACCACCTCACTATTGAACATATGAATGGGTGAGAATGAAAACCGACCTCTAACTATTATAAGAATTAAAATGAGACTAGAAAAAAATGAAAATTGAAATGAGACCAGAGAAAAATTAAGCATAAAAATGACACCCAACATTTTTTCACTGGTTGTCTCATTTTTATCTTCAAATTTTCCGGGCTCATTTTTACTCTCAAAATTTTCTGGTCTCATTTCTACATTCATATTTTAATAGTTTTTCGATCTCATTTTTATCCTCAAAATTTTCACGATCTCATTTTTATTCTTCAAAAATTCCAGGTCACAGTTTTGTTTTAAACATTTTCCGGGTCTCATTTTTGTTTTCAAATTTTTCTAGTCTCATTTTAATTTTCACAATAGTTAGAGGTCGGTTTTTATTCTCACCCATTCATATCGGAAAGTATCAGATCATCGATAAAACGGAGAAAACTCGAAAACGCCTTAATCGATGTAAAAAGCGCGTATCCATTAGTTCCTCACGATGCTTTTTTCGAAGTTCGTAAATCGTATGGGTTTTCGGATAGCGCAGTCGGTGACCACGAGTCTCATTTCTTTTAAATTAATAACGGTGTTCTTCAAAGAAGTAATTTTGGCCAAACTTTCTTTTTACATCATTTTAATAATACTCTCAATGTGCTTGAAAACATGATAGGCTATTTACAGTTGCTCACGAGAAATTGAGAGTAATAATATAGTTACTATTTATAAGCAATAGCATATAATAAGAAGTAACAGAACAGTAACTTATTGGAATAATAACACAAATAGTAAGTCTAAGTACAGTTACTGGAAACATAAAAGTGTTGACGCTTATATTTTTCAGCATCTTATTGATATGTTTCAAAAGTATGTTATTAGTCAAGTTATTAGATGGTCAACATTTCAAGAAATGTATACGAATAAAAATGATAAAATGTTCCGAATCGTTTTTTTTTTTCATTCTCACGGATTCTTAAAAATAATTGAATGACAAAATCAATAAATATATATATTTTCTGCTAATTTTCATTAAATTTGGTTGCAGTACTAAGATATTTGAATTGGTATGCATTTTGAAACACTGACAACACTGAAAGCATGCTTACAATACTTTTTGACATCTCAATATGCGTCACATTGTTTGACATTTTGATCACAATCGACACAAGTTGCTTTATTTTGAAATCATGAAAAAGAGAAAGATTATTGATATCTGAATTTGATGTATTCTATAATGTTATGTTTAACAAATGATCGACTGAGAATGAAAACGAGACTTCATAATTAGCCTCTTGCTCTTTCTTATGAAATTTTCAGTTGGCGAGAGCAATAGGTGAGATGTGAAGTCTCACTTTCATTCTTACTCATTCAAATATGACAGAATATATGACTATATATTTTTGCTATTGGGTGAACAAATGAATTTTAAAGGATTTTTTTCTAATTTAGAGAGTTTATTTTGAAAAGCTGGTACAATATATTTTATTCAAAGTATTGTCCATCTGAAGCCACAACATTTTCCCATCTTTTTGGCAATTTATGGATTCCTTGCCAAAACCAGTCCTCATCTTTTGAGCGAAAGAACGAATCGAGCCAATTTTTGATACCGTCGATTGAAGTGAACCGTATTCCGGCAAGGGCATTCTGCATGGATCGAAATAGATAGTAGTCAGAAGGTGCCAGGTCTGGGCTATACGGCGGGTGGGGTAGCGGCTCCCATCCAACATTTTTCACATAATTTTTGACCTCTTGAGTTCGATGTGGCCGAGCATTGTCATCATGGAAAATCAATGACTCATGTCTGGTCGCCCATTCTGGCCGTTTTTGCTTGATTGCTGCATTCAATTTGATGAGTTGTTGTCGGTAGCGTTCCCCAGTAATAGTTTCACCCGGTCTTAGCAGCTCATAAAACAGCATACCCTTCTGATCCCACCAAATACAGAGCATCACCTTGGCCGCATGAATATTCGGCTTCGGCGTCGATGGGCCGGGTTGGCCGCGCTTCACGTACGCTTTTTTACGTTTCGGATTGTCGTAATAAATCCATTTTTCATCTTGCGTTACGATCCGATGCAAAAAAGCCTTCTTTTTGTGGCGAGCGAGCAGCATTTCAGACATGCAAAAACGCCGTTCGACGTCTCTCGGCTTCAAATCGTACGGCACCCAATTTCCTACCTTTTGGATGAATCCCAAGGCTTTTAAGCGATTGGAAATAGCTTGTTGAGTAACTCCCAATCATTCTGCAAGTTCTTCTTGCGTTTGACATGAATCTTGCTCGAGTAATTCCTCCAATTCAACATCTTCAAACTTTTGTGGGCCTCCCGGACGCGCTTTGTCGTTCGTATCAAAATCACCACTTTTTAATTGTCTAAACCAGTACTCACAAGTGGAAATCGATGGAGCATGATCCCCATAAGGTTCCTGCAGCACCCGACGACTTTCAGCTGCAGATTTCTTCAAATGAGAGCAAAGAAGTAATAATTCCCGCAAATTGTGTTTTGATGGAACAAAAGTTGACATATTCGGGGCACACAAAAACTATGTTGTTTACACTCCGGTGAAATGACAGATACTGAAAAGTGATGAGTAATGATGATGCTTTGACATGAAGATGGTTACAAGATTGCCCGATGCGATATAGTACTAGTAACGCCATCTCTTGTAAATCCTTTAAAATTCATTTGTTCACCCAATAATTTTTCGTAAAACAAATGTCATCCAATAAGATGAATAGTAATATGATGACCAAACATACAAATAAGATGCTGTGAATCTTACTAGTGTTGCTGTAATAAGATTCTAATAACTAATATATATTTACTAGTTATCTTATTACTAATAAGATGCCATGACTAATAAGATCGAAACATCTTACTAAACTATTCAGATACTAAAATTCCAATAACAATACCAAAAAAAAAAACAACTGTCAGGCCATTTGTTCGCGGAAGATTATCAAGCACATCTCGAGTGTAGATTTTAATCAAACTAATGACGGTATCGATAAAGTAAATTCTGATCTTGCAAAATTAAAAGATTTTTTTAAACGTCGCGGTATGAAATCAAACGAATCAAAATCGAAAGTAATGATTATCGGTTCTAAATATCACACGGGTCGGTTGAATTTTGATATGATCAATGACGTGGAAATAGGTTATGAAAAAATCGAATTCTGCAAGTCAATAAAGAAACGTGATGCTATTTTTGACGAAAAACTTTCTTCTCAAGAACATGACAAGTGTAAATTGCAAAAAATGTATGGCGAAAATGTCATATATCTTTATACTTTCTGAAATTGATAAGCACGTTAAGGGAACTTAAGTGATCTTAAAATTGCAGCAGGCAACACAAAACGAAGAATCAATTTTATTGATTTGAACAAACTATTTGAGATAAACAATTTTGAAAATTCCAAGCATATCCGAGAAATATGTTGACGTAACATCATTTCATGACAAATACAAAGATTGCGCATACACAAAAACTTCCATATTTACCAAGCGATGGATGCTTACTATAGTTTCCTTTATTACTGAATGTCAATGAAGCACACCACCTCTACCTATTCGATTCAACCAAACTCTCCAACATTTCAAGGTACGCAGAGTAGGTACGCAAATGTATTCGGCCGATTTAATAATGTCCGTTTTGATATTTCGGATTAAATTTGTTCAAAATATTGCATTTTTAGTTGAAATCAACATTCTTCGAAATCGAAGGGACGAAAAGGAAACCAAAAATAGACGTTGGGCTCTGAATGCTTTTATTGACACGAACAATGTGCTTCGCGTCGGCTGACGATTCGCTAATACAGAGATGAGTTATGGGGAAGAACACCCTATCAACCATCATTTCACTAATCTTTTGATTGAAAAGGCTCATTTAACAAAACTAAATGGAAGAAGAAATATTGGATATATAGTGGAAGTAATTCGGTTAAAAAGATGACCGATAAATGCATTAAATGAGAATACAATTGATGGCAAATCTGCCATCAGCAAGAGTTAGTAGAACTAACTGGTCCTTTTCTAAATTGCATTTTTGTGGCCGTTATATGCTTCAAACGTCGAAATAACGGGCTAAATGATTCTGTTTACATGGAGGTTAGCTAGAACTGTATATATCGAAGCCATTATTGAGATAGAAGCTTTCCTCATGGCTTTCGAACGTTTGACATCAACCTGCTGATCTGTACTCAGACTGTGGAACGAATTTTGTGGGTGCAAGGAAAGTACTCAAAAAAGATGAAAGAGAATACATTCAATCAATTCATTAGAATCATCAAAACACCATGGCAAATCATGGTGTGAATTTCGATTTCAATTTGGCAGCTGCATGATCCTTTGGCGGATCATGGGAGGCAAATTTAAGTTGAATCAAACATCACATGAGATGAGTCGTTGAGGATCACATTTTAACTTTTGATGAACTTTCTACAATATTGACAAGAATCCAATTTAGTCTGAATTCATGGCCATTGATACCAAGGTCGGACGATTCAAATAATTTTAATTATATCGCTCTGGGACAGTAGATAGAGATGTTATACAAGGATACGAAACAATGGGCCAATCCCTTTCAAATGTATGCAGCGCTCACGATGTTTGAGAATTATGCGAAACAAGTTGAAGAAAAGTTCAAAATTATAGAACGTTCCATCTTTGGCAATCGTTATTGCTTTCTTGTGGCCCACAAAATATTGAAAACTTTTCATTCAGCACAATTTAATAGGTCTACCGGTTGAAAACCGTTTTTTCAAAAATCAATGCTTTATTGAGGAAAAATGGATACAAATTTAATATTCATCATTGGCCACAACTTTTTCTCATCTTTGTGGCAAGAGGCGGATGCCACGTCCAACAAAATCGATCGGTTAAGCGGCTATCCACAATTCGATCCAATTTTTGACTTCATCATAATTGAAGAAGTGCTGGTCAGCCAGGCCATGCATCAATCGGAAGAGATGATAATTGGAAGAAGCAACGTCTGGGCTATACGGCGGGTGGGGTAGGACATCCCATTTGAGCATATTAAAACTTCCCGCAAATGTTGTTTTGATGGCACGAATGTAGACATTTTACGGCTTCACAAAAAAAAATTATTTTCACTAATGACCAATAACCTAGACTGAAATAATTAGACAATGACATGAAGTTTCTGATGTGACAGCTAACATAACCAAAATTCACCTCAGAGTAATACACATGAAGTTGTCTGCAATAACGACATTTTCAACCGGTAGACCTTTTGGAAGAAACGGTTCGAATTCATGGAACAACAAAATTTCATTCATATCGATATGATAATTAAGTTGCGAACTTCGCCGGAGACGAAAACGTGAAGATCAAAAGAGAGTCAAAAAAGATCATAATCAGTTCCAGTTATAGTTATAAAAGGAGATTTGAGAGAATTCATCGAAATTAAAAAAATTAAAGATAAAATGTTCAATGTTTAGCAATTCAATTACAATTTTTGAAAAGAAATAATAATGTAAAGCCTTTCCATGCATACATTTTCAATTATGGTTAGAAGAATGAACAAAACGAAATTAAAATAATAACATTTCGATTGTAATCATTAGATAACGGCCGGGGGTATGTTTGAAAAGCAAGCTGTGAGGAATGTAAACTTTAATGGAGAAATGAGGTTGATTCCTACAAATAGCTCAAATAGAATTTTGAAAATGATGCACCAAAATGTTCATTAACATAAAATATAATATTAGAGTCTATATTCAAACGACATATCAAACTCTTGCATTTGAAGGCTATTTGGGAATAATAACATTTTGGTTGAAAAATTCAAATATTGAAATGGATATAATTGGCAAATATAATAAGTCATTTGAATGTTCCTTAGCATTAAAAGCACCTTTACCTTTCAAGACCTTTCCAATCACTAATAGCAGACTATTTTCAAGAGCGTTTAATTATATTGGTTATGCTAAAGTTGTATTTAAAAATGTGGGGAATCGTTCTTTAGGTCGTCTCAAACTTCTGACAAGTACTGTAAAGCGTTAAAAAACCGTGATTTCTGGGAAACTTTTCTTATTTTCGATCTGTTCGACCATTATAAATAATATGTTTTAAAAGTCCTCGAATAGAGAATTTATAGATTTCTGTTGTTAAGAAGTGTATATTTTTTCCTCCTTATCATAAAACTCCAATGCTTTAGCATATTTAGTTTGATTATGTTATAAATTTGAGACATAAACGACAACCAACACTTAACTTCTAAAGAACAACCATGATTTCTGTTATCTACAATTACGTTTTTTTAAGTTTTCTTGTTTTTAAGTTCGCTTTGGCCGTTATAACCGTAGGATGAAGCAACATATACCCACAAAATATTTTTGTGCGCACCAGCAGCCCACAATGTATAGAATTCACTTTGTACCTGTTTATCAAATACAAATTTACAACAATACGTGTACATGCAGCTTTATATGTATCGAATCACTGACTTTCTGACATAAAGGAGAGCAACGGTGTAAACAGATCGTATATATCTTTCTCTTTAATATTAAAGCTACTATTGTACCATGCAAATGTGTATGTAAATTTGGATTGGTTAAACAGGCACAATGTGCAAAAACCATGCAGTCTACATGGCTGGGTCAGTATGACACTCGCGAAATTCAGTCATGACTCGTAGCCCAGCTCGGGAGTCGGCTCCTCTTAATAGGGTTTTAGAGCTGGCTCAGTAAATACAAACACACAATAAATGACACAACAAAGCTACTTTGACGTTTGACTGAATGACGTATGATTCAGATTGGATTATACAAAAAGATTGAATTATGTATTGTCACATTTACTGAGCCAGCTCATTAGCAGCTGAGCTCTCAGCTCATGAGGAGCCCCCTCCCAGGCGGAGTCACGAGACTGGTGAATTGTCACTCTTCATTCAAGTATTATTTCATTCTAGGGAGATTTAACTAATACGAATATCACTTATAATGCTACAAATGCTCCAAACAAGTCCTCTTATGCATGCATACGTTTATAATGTATTTAGCTGCGTACGTTTTTAAATGCGAAAACGTTACATTTCGAAATGCAAAATCAACAAAAATTGATGACATTAAGAATTCTCATTTACATTCTTGGAAGTTTTTTATTTTACATCATTATCACCTCATTTCGAGATTTGATTTGTGTATAGATTTAAAAAGCAATAGCTTGTTTGACAGCACAGTGCAATACACACCGAGCATCTGCCCACTGCCTTGCTTTTGTCATGAAGATATAGTGAATGCGAACAGTTTGAGTGCGAATGCTTGATTTTAAATGCGAATGAGTCGTTTTAACAACTAATTCAACATTCGCAAATAGTAAAATCCCCCTAGGGTTTTATTTCGTTAAACCAATTTGGTTTCTACAAACTGATAACTTTCACATTAATATAAATCGATAGTTTCGAACATTAGCTTCATTTTGAATATAATTCCTATTCAAACACTTTGCTCTGGAAAATACAATCAATAAAGTTCAAAAATATCACTGGTTCAAAAAACGTCCAGTGACTGAATAAATTCAATGTTTTTTAGTCGATATTGCGGCTTTTCAACAATATTGAACAAAAATTATTTTAAGTTATTTTACAATGCTATTTTAATTAGTGTTTTGACAGAGGTTTAGAGTGCCGACACACATTCTTACCATAAATCATGTGATTATACTTGAAAACATCACAAGACATGAAAGTGCTTATCTGATATACATATTTTTTTGCATTTCCTAATTTCAATTGTATAAGGTAGTACTATTACTTTTGTCATACTGCTGTGTTTGTTGTTCAAAATATTTGGATAATACTGAAGCTTTCATTTTGATTTATATTTTCCCTCATTTTTCTCTTACAACTTCTAGAAAAATACATTTCCACTAGTTTCTAATTTTCGGTTTAATATTTACTTCTAATATCGTTCGGTTTCATGTTAAATCCTTGCTTCGTTACAATATCTATAAGAAAACATATTGCATCTTATAAAAGAAATAAATGAGATTATGAAAATGAAAAAACAACGAGGTTCACAATTCAAAATGGGCTTGCTGGCATGTTGCCTTGCACATTACGCAATAAAAATCTAATGTTTCGGACGTTTATTCATAAGTTCCATCTTTATTGGACTATAAATGGTTTTTTCAGCATTTTATACATTCGATACAGCAAATTATACACAAATGGTATTTTCAAGATTTTTGGTATAACGATATGACCATTTGGAAAAAATTATCTAGATAATCTTATCTCAAAAGGAATAAGAAGGCAAGATAGTAGTATCTTCAATGTATCTCAAATTTTTTTAATATTGGGAGAACAAATTGAAAACCGCGCATTCGTTACTAACTTCATATCTATCATAGATGTCATTATTTTGACTTTGACAGCTATTGTATCTTAAAGAGGATAAAAAAATACATTGAGAACGATCTGTCAAACTTATCATTCAGTTGAATACACAAGTTTATTATTGCGTTGAAAATGTCGAGCTACGTGCCTACAAAACAGCATTTGCGGGAAGTTTTACTTTATTGGTTTAATCTGAAGAAAAATGCTTCCGAGAGTCATCGTTTGTTATGCGAAGCATATCCAGAATATGCTCCGTCGATTAGAACGTGCCAGGAGTGGTTTGCGCGGTTCAAAAGTGGTGATTTTGATGTGGAAGACAAAGAGCGTCCAGGCCAAGTGAAGAAGTTTGAAGACGAGGAGTTGGAAGCATTACTCGATGAAGACTCGTGTCAAACGCAAGAAAAACTTGCAAAATCATTGAGAGTGACACAACAATCCATCTCCTATCGTTTAAAAGCCATGGGAATGGTTCAAAAGCAAGGAAATTGGGTGCCATACGAATTGAAGCCGAGAGACATCGAACGCCGTTTTTTCACTTGTGAACAGCTGCTTCAAAGGCAAAAACGGAAGGGTTTTTTGCATAATATTGTGACTGGTGATGAAAAGTGGATTCATTACGATAATCCGAAGCGAAAAAAATCGTATGGTTACCCCGGCCACGCATCAACATCGACGCCAAAGCCGAACATTCATGGCTCGAAGCTAATGCTGTGTATTTGGTGGGATCAGCTCGGCGTGATCTATTATGAGTTGTTGAAACCAAACGAAACCATCACAGGAGCATTGTACCGAACTCAATTGATGCGTTTGAGCCGAGCACTGAAGGAAAAACGGTCGGAAACGGTCGCAAGACACGATAAAGTTATTTTGCAACATGACAACGCTCGGCCACATGTTGCTCAGGTCGTTAAAACCTACTTGGAAACGCTTCGATGGGAAGTCCTACCCCACCCGCCGTATAGCCCAGACATTGCCCCTTCCGATTACCACCTCTTCCGATCAATGACACATGGCCTGGCTGAACAGCATTTCCATTCTTACGAGGAATGCAAAAAATGGGTCGATTCATGGATAGCCGAAAAAAGCACAGATTTCTTTCGACGCGGAATCCGTCATTTGCCAGAAAGATGGGAAAAAGTTGTGGCTAGCGATGGACAATACTTTGAATAATCAAATTGTAACCATTTTTCCATAAAAAAGATCGAAATTTTGAAAAAATGCGCGATTTTCAATTTGTTCTCCTAATATATATTAAAGTATACTTTTATACAAATTTAAAATTGCAAAAAATATAAGCAAAAGCATTCAACATAATTTTTTGGCAAAAAAATATTAAAATAAACATTGTCATCGATTTTAATCGAATCACATTTATTAGCATAACATAAATACATTTGAAAAAGAGCTCTCATTTGCGGTGTACAGTGTAAGGTAAAACAATTTTTCTTTTGTATGTGCAAATTAAATTTTTTGTGACATGTCACATTACTATAACTACTATATAAAAATAAGGGGAAACTCGAGTGGACATGACACGTTGGCGAATTTTTGATATTTGAAATTTATAAACAGCGAGATTGATGCAGCTATTGATGCAGCTACAAAATTTTTTTTGTAATTTTATTGAAAAGATAAAAGATAATTTATTATCTCTGATTTATATGGAAACTTATTTTGCATCTTTACTTCAATTATGTTAAGCGAAACAAATTAAATATCTCTTATAGTTTTATGAATACAATAAATGACCTCTACAATTTTAATATTAGCGGGAATGTCATCTCGTTCACAATCACGAAAAAAACCATATACATATCATGACAGTTCCTTGAAGATGGAACGAATGCATGAACATCCGAATCAACGTGTTTTTATAATGAAAAATGAAGAGAAACAGGTCAACCAATCCATTTTGAATACCTCGCTTTTCTTCCATTTTCATCATTTAAAATGTCTGGCTACTAGAAAAAACAACAACTATCAATATAAATAAGATTGTCAATTTTCAAGAAAACACATCTAAAGAATTGACGTTTCGGTTACTTATGCAATACAATATTAAACACTGGTCGACATTGGTGGAATAAATATACAAAAAGAGTAGAAAGCAGATAACCATACTCGCACTCTAATTCGCTCATCTAGCTCATAATATATGTGTTGGTTTATTGTACAGAAACCAATCAGTGTAAAAAATTGTATCGTTAAGTAAGCAAATTGTCAAATATTGGTGTGTTCGTAAGTGTATGCAACAAAACACAAATTTTGGATATCCAATTTGCCCTACTCAAGTTTTTCCAATATAGTAGATTGTTTCCATTGTGCCGCTATGCTATGATTTATTTTCAATTTAGGCCTCCGGTATTTTGCTTGCGGTTTTTTACTGTGTGTTTTATTCAATTTGCGCTTGGTTCTGATTCATGTGCTCGATGTGATTTCATGTGTGCGCTGCGGCTTTTCACTTTATTAAATATCCTGAATTCCACAAATCAACCATCCAATCATATAAAAAGACCAAAAAAAGGCAAAAGCAGAAAATGTACATGTAATGTTAATTTGATGTTAATATAGAGATTATGCATTGAAGTAGCTAACTGTTGAAAACATGCAAGTAATTTCCAAGTGTCGAACAGAGCATATATATTATAATAACATATAATTGGAAAAATTGACCTCATAGAAGCATCAATGCTAAGAGAAATCACTAATGAATCGGTGCGAATATTTGGTAGATCCTACAAAGTTGTAGCCCATCTTAATAAACATTGTGGAACAATTTCAACCGAAACTGTATGTCTCACGATATCCCCGGAAATGTCATTTTTCTTCATGTAGCACTCAAAAATATTCCCACTTATTTAGATACTTGTTCATAAATATAAGGATACATTTTGACATTTTGATTCCTATTCGTATTGAGATGTATCGAACTCATGTGGGTTTATTCACAAAATATCGAGGAGCTAAATAGTTAACATTTGCGGCACAGAATTGATATAAAAAAAAATTGTTTGTATTTGCTTGGAGCACGAGAATTAGCCTCGGCAATAGGGTTTTCATTTGATATTAATTCTTTCGTTTTTACATACAAAATCTAAAGTAAAGGTAAGATGAAAAAAATTCTAACCGATTTATTTTATTTGGTAATTTGAATTCGTTTTTAAAAAAAAATTATTTTGATCGCATTTGATGTCTTCAATCGGACAAAAAATCTCAGTCCTAAATCGGACAGTTGAAATTTTGCGTCTCTTCTTATCACGTTTCATATAAACAAATAGATTTGAAGATTTGTATGATGTTATATGATGGCGTTGGTTTTGCCTTACGCTTGGCAGATTGTGAAACTAACTGTATATTCATGCCTTCTATATGTTGAGCGGTTGGACCATAGTGACTGTTTGCATTTTTGGAGAGCGAAAGCTTTGCCCAATATTTTTCACAATTTTATAGGTTTGTTGCATAGTACTAAGACAGATTGTTATAGTGAGACCTCGGATAATGGTGACATTCCGTTTATTTTTATAAACAACTATTCTTTTTGCAGTTAATATGACTTGTTGATTTCATTTAGGTTGCAAGATTAAGAACTTTGAATTTTACTTAATTTAATAGGGAAATTTATTTTCATTCATGCCAGTTTGAACCAGTATTTTCTTTGATTTTAAATATGTGTCAATTTTTGAGATAATTTTTTAATAAAGAAAATATGAAAATATGTTGGGATAGTTTTCGAGATATTTGGCCTAATGTGTCTGGTGTTTTGCCTATAGCACCCATCCATTCTATAGTTGTCCAATTGACGGTTTCATAAAGGAGGATCGTGAATACCTTTCTAACGAAGCGTCTTTGTTTTCTGTACGCTGAGTGGTTGGGGCATAGTGTAATGTGGTTTTGGCCATAGCCGTTTGACAAAAAAAGATTTTAACAGCCGGTCCAGTCCATGTAAGCATCAGATCCCGAATTCGTAGAACAAGAAGATCTCATATTTTGAGTATTTTACATGACATGAAGTGCACATTTGCAAGTTTAAGTTGGCTAACATCAAACTACAGAGCCAAACCGATATACCAAATTCATCATTGCAAGGAACTAATAGGAAACATTTTAAAAAGATATATCTTTTGAACAAATCGACCGATTCTAATGATCGAGATATCATTGGGAGGATATTGACCTATAGATTAGCTTATAAATTCTGCTCACAATGGGTTGGGCGTCAATCAATGTATATGGGGTACTTGCGTCACTCGCGATGACTACGGTCCACTATGATATGGTAATGGTATTTTTTGTGTTTTATTTCTATTTTCTCGTCTTATTTTCAGTCATTTCAAAATTGCAAACAAAAATATGCACATTGAAAAGTCGAAACTTGAACATTCAGGCAACTGAGGTCGGCAATTGCTTTAGCTCAATAAGATCACCCATCACCACGAGGAGTCCAGAAAAATTCTCGGCCCAAGTATTTTTCGAGGTTTTACGATGTTTGAAATCGTGCTGCACAATTCAATGAAATACGTGGAAATGACCTTGCTTATGTTGAATAAATGGTTGAAAACATTTGGATTTTCAAGCATATTTCATAATATCCTCATGAAGCTTTTATTTAAGTTTGGTTGGTGCATTATTCAAATTATTCGAGCATTATGTCGAAAGGGTAGAGAGAGAGATACAATTTTCTTTACATAAAAATAACTAACAAACAAAAAAGTGCATTCGGAAAACATAGGTACCAGGTGGGCGTGTCTAACAGAGGAAATCAATTTGGACAGATAACAAAATTCAAATGCTACAGTGGTATTTTAAAAACAAAATTTGATGAATTTTTGGACTATGGAGTGATCTTACTTGCCGCACACCTTGCAGGGAAAATCTTCCTTTGTGTTTAAAGTACCTGACAAACTTTGTCCGCTAGGCGTACTAGATGAAGAGGTGATGCTATTCCGTCCTATGCAGTGGATGCGTGTGTGCCCATGCAGTGCTGCTTTTGATGAGAAACTCTTTAAAATCGAATAATTTATTTGATTAGGTTGGGTTTCTGATAATTATCAAATTTCATACGTACTGCTGAGCAATCAGGCATTTCACAAACGTGTGGGCGAGTTTCTTGTTGATTTATGGCAAATGTTGAGCTTCCATTTTCTAAACTTAGGTCCACACTCAACGTGCTTTTATAGTGAACACACAGCTTTTTCCAAAAGTAGTAAAATTGGACACAATTTGCGGTCGTTTTCGATGGAATCTAATCGAAAAATGAAATATAATTACAGAAGTGAACAAACATTTAAATATAACAAAGGTTCGTACATCTTTGGAAATCAAAGAAAAGTTTTTTCCGTGCAGTTCAAGGCCACTGAGAAACGTTTCCACTTCATATGGTTGCCATCGATTGTAAATTGACGTGGGAGAATCTTGTAGCATTTTCAAAATCGCTGTTGGAATATCGCCTTTAGCTTCTTTTAATGCATTCAATGCCACTTCTTCGGAATGACATCCCAGCGGTGCAGCACTAGATTTGGCCAATTCAACAAAACGTTGAATTTGCCCATCATTTCGCAATATTTTTGGATTCCACAACTGCTGTTCGTTTCTGCCACATTCATCAAATTCGAGATCTGATTTTTTTTCGATTGACGGAATGTTGGCTTGAAAATCCGAACCAATATTCACTTTGAATTTTTTTGTAAATTCTGCCACACAGTTGTCAGCTATTTCAAAATCGATTATATCATGTGATGTATCCTTTAATATTTCCGCATATAAGCCAGGTGCATTTCGTTTTGGATCTAGCATCGGCGACGGAGTATAGTATGGTGGCGATGTTTTTCTTCTTAGATTTGATCGATATATTATATTTCGTTGTGCTTGTGAACTTTTAAGCATGCACTGAACACTTTGTTTCACAAATGATTGTGACAATTCCATTATATTAGCACTTGCGGTAGTTATTTGTGCATTCAACGACACCTTGGATGGGTTCAGAGCCACCTCATTCAAAATCTTGTGCGATTGATCCGGCGTTTGTGTTTTGCTTTCTTCGGCATTTATATTGGAGTCCATTTTAGCCTTTTTGGCACTTGAACACGGATTAAACTCGAATCGATTGATAGGTTGTTTCATGATGAAATCTTTTGGTGATGATGATAGTAAGGGATCATCAGAATTGAGCATCATTTGGGATTGAAATGTAGTTGAGGGTAAGTAGTATAGATCGATATCATTATTTTGTTCACTTGTTATGCTTTCATTTGGCAAAACTTCCTGCAATGCTTCCTTTACTTCTTCAGCACTTGACATCGTTCCTGTAAAAAACACAGCTGACAATGGAGATGATGGATTTCGACTGTCTTCAAGGAAACTTCGAGACTCATCGAGGAACGATAAATTCTGATTGAATTCATCTATATTATCGGTATGATTCTGAACTTCTACTGCAGTTTTAGAATAGAATTCATTTTTCGTATCAGCCTTGAAGTAGAATGAATCATTCATAACGACTTTTGAATCGTTGAGAAGCTCGTGCTTAAGTTTTATAAACTGCTCGCAATCTGTAGCTTTTGAATCTTGCAAGTTTTGAAGAAGTCCGTTTTCTTGGAGGAAACTAATGTCTTTTTTATTATCAAACATTGAATTCACATAGTGTAGAGTGTCCTCAAGAAATGGAGATGATTGCGCGATCCCTTCATGGCTGGCCGGTGGTGTAGGATATGATGGTGGTGATTTTGATAATGGTGAATTTGATGTTTTTGCTGTTGCAGTGCCATAAAGAACGAAATCTTTGGAATGCAATGCACTGAATTCAGCCAAGCTTTCCGGCAATGGAGAATTAAGTACAGCTTGAATCTGTCGAGATGGCGTGTACTGTGATAGTAGATTAGACTCATTCAAATCGTTGCTATCAGCCAAATCATATTCACCAATTGTTGATATATCCCCAAGCTGGGGGTTGGCTGTTGAATTTGGTAAAAGTTGGATAGAATCCACTGCTTGTAGAAGCATGGCTGTGTCAGGAACATTATATACATCATTTTCATTGAAAAATGTTGATGTAGATTCTGTTGAATAAGCCAATGTATAGATATCAGTGGAGTCAGTCGTATTCTGTGAAATAGTCAATGAAAGCGGAGAGCTCTTTATGGAATTATTTGATAGAGAAATTGCCAATGATGTTGAGGTCGGTGCGGCTGGTGCTGATACAGGCACAGACACATTGTTTGGCAGTAAAACGGTCGTCGCTTGAGTTGTGTTTGGCTTAAACATTGATGGGCTTACGTTGGAATTCGATGAATTGCACTTCACTGCCACCTTCGTGCCGCGCTTAAGCAATTCTATAAGCGTTGCATCTTTCGTATCAATCGTAGCCGAAGTATTCAAATTGGTATTAATATGAATATTTTTGGTGATCGTTGTCGATGTTGTCGCTGCTGTCGTCTGACATACTGGGATAGAGTTGGTATTTTCTTGAGTTGGAGCTATAATATTCGCATTCAGAGATTTTTGTGCAGCAACATTTTCAGTCTCAACTGAACGTCTTTGTACTGTTGGAGGCGCAGGTACAGCAAATGAATTCTAAGCAAACACACAAATAAAAAGTATAAATAGAAGGAATAGGAATAAGTAAGAATCATATATGTAATGTACAGAATAAATAATTTACTTTAAGTATATCCTTTCCTCGCTTGCTAATGATTTTCTCTTCAATTAGGGCCCTAATGCCAACGCTTGCTGTTTGTAGTGGGGGTCCAGGTGCATCTTTTTTATCACATTTTTTTGCTTCTGCATCTTTTTTAAAATATCCTCCATGCAATCGCATATGACCGTTTAACGCCGGTATATTTTTAAACTTCCGATGGCACAAATTACATTCAACGGGCTTTTGCTCTGTTTTCACTGCATTAATAGACGTACACGGCATTGCTATGGCATTTGAAGATATTGTAGTTTCGTCTTTAGATATTGATGGGTTTTGTTGCAGTTGAGTCTAAACAACATTTGTAAAAACATTGAATTTGAAAAAAAAAAAAGATATTAGCTTTCTTCAGCAATCTTCTTTTAATTTTGATATCAATACGAAATTATTCCGATGCGATTCAGGGGAACCTGTGTTAAAATTGTCATTTCCAATTCACGTTATATATGTTTTACTATTATTTTTATCCAACTTTTTGTTTCAGTTTTATTTTGTATGGTATATGAAGTTTGGAGGTCAGATTTATTCATACGGATAAATATAATGTTAAAAAAAATATCCAGATTACTCAAATATCGATAACTTCTTTTAAGATTTAAGCCTGTGTATTTGGCTCTGTTTTGAATTGAAACTTTCCAAGCTCAATTGGAATGCTTTCATTTCAATGATTTTTCAAAGGAGAGCCTATATCAGAGTTTGAAAAGTTTCCGGACGAATCGTCTTTCAACTCGGTTCGTGTGGCAACCAATTTCCTAGCTTTTGTATCATTGTTGTCATTCCCATTACTTTCAAACGGTTGCTAACAGCAAATTTAATGAATTGAATAATTCCTCAAGAATTTGTCATGGATCTCCAACGAGTAACGCCTCAAATTCGTCATTTTCAAATTTTGTTGGCCATCCTGAGCGTTCTTTGTCCTCCATGTCAAAATCACCAATTTTGAAACGTACAAACCATTCCTTACAAATTGTATTTGATGTAGCTCTAAGTTAACTTCCACAAGGATACGGCGTGCCTCAGCTGCACTTTTCTTGCACAGAAAACAGACAAGTTAAACTTTCCGCAAATGTTGTTCTTTCGGTACGAATTGGACATGTTAATAGCTATTAAATTGTCGGTACTTTTATGTGAAGCTGTTTGCAGTACATAATTTAAATTGATAATACTAATTTCGCCATCTGTTGTAAAAGGACGAACACTTTTTTAAACTCCCGAAAATACACAGACTAAGTTTGCTTCCATCTTTATGCAGAGCTTAATTCTAGGCTTAATTTCATGGAAATTTTGCAGACATTTAATCCACTATACTGTCAACGACACGAACTCTTATACTACATTGATTTCAGGAGCAATGTAACGAAATATAGATTGTTTAGGTTAAATCCAACCCGTGTAGAAATAAAGTAATAAGTAAGTAAATTAACTTATGGCGTAGCCAGCTGACTATGATTGACTTTTTCAGTGCAAAAAGTAGATATTAATCGATTTAAGTTAATTGCAGTTAAAATGTAAGTATCTAAAACCATCTTTAGTTGCTAAATTTGGGACAGTCGGCTAATTTTGATTGGATTTCATACAAAATCAACATAGTCAGTTAGTCAGTCAGTCACTTTATTTTCACTTGGGAATGTGGTTCGAATATGAATCTAACATATACCAATATATGGCATATATGCAGAATTTAAACATGTCATTCAACTATAATCAGTAAAATCGAAGACGATATTGGGCAAATAAGTTGAAAATATTTTTAACGGTGTAATTTCGAATCAAGTAATAGAACTTAATAAATAATTGAATCATTAACAATGTTGTTCTATATCAATGTTCGAGAATGAAAGTGAGACCTGAATTCACAACATATATTGTAGAAATGCAACAAAAATGGAGACATTTGAAAGTGTAACACCGAAATCAAAACATATTGAAATGCAACATCGAGATCGACAAATTTTAAAGTGTGACATCGAAAAATCTTCCACCCAATATTCAAAAATGATACATGGAATCGAAATTTTTTAGAGTGAAACGTTGAAAATGGGACATTTTGAAATGTAACGTGGATATGGAAATATTTTGAATCGACGTCTAATTCGGTGTAACACTTTGAAATATTTTGTTCTCGATGTTACAATTTAAAATATTATTTATTCTATGTTGCGATTTAAGGTCTCGCTTTCACTTTCAGACATTCATATGTATGTATCAAATGAAAATTTTATTTTTCAAATGCGTGGTATTCAATTCGATTTTCAAGAAAATGCTCATTTATACATTTATATATTTTGATTCGTGGTCAACTTTCATATGCAGCAAAACTAATGAATATAATCAAAACGTTCATTTTAACCATATAAAACTGGATTTCACGAAGAAAACAAAAACAGTTTTATCAGTATATATAATGCAAAACCCAAACCTGTCCCCCTGCAGCTATATACAATTTTATCGTAGTTTTGGCAATATTTTACCTGAATATTCCAAGTTCTGGGCCGCTGTAAGGATTTTTGTGGATAAACATGTCGTAAGTTTGTCGATGATGGACAAACGCTTGGTTTTGTTTGTTGCATTATCTGGCTAATGAGATCAAGCTGATGTCGTGAAAGCCCTTCATTGCCCGAAGCTGGTAGACTGGGTGACGAAGACTTTGATCCTTCACCGCCCACCCCATTGCCACTGAACTGTAGACAATCAGAACCATGTGGAGAACTTGCATCCCCTATTTTACAATACGTATTTATTAAAATGAAAATGCAGTACTTGCATTAATATGATAACAAAGTAATAACATACCACTTGCGGTAGCTGGAGACAAACTCAGGCCTCCAAGGGTGGAGGGAATTGATTGATTTGGTGTGGTCGGTGCTGTTGCTATCGTACTGTGATGATTTTCTGTGTGCCTTCTTAGTGATCGTGCATCGCAATATGATTTACTACAGCCCTCCGCCTTACATTCGTATGGCTTTTTATTGCGATGAGTCAGCATATGGCCATTTCTAGTGTTGAATGAAATATTGATAACAGTAAATAAATGAAAATCGAATTCAAGCAAAAAAAAAATTATAATAGACGTAATGCATAATATGAATAATTATATGCATAATATGAATAATTATAATAAAATATTGGGAGAATGAATAGGTTCGTAGCGTTTTTCAACCAATAGCGTAACTAGTATATCATTCAATGTTCCATCTTTCCCAAATATTCATTGGAAAGCTACTGTCATTAGGTTTTTCAGTATATGTCAATTGGACAAAGCATAAACAACAACAACAATGTATTGAATTGAAGATGTCAAACGTTGTACCTAATGAAGTGTTTTGGCGGGGAGGTTTACTTCAATACTTTAATATGGAGAAAAGTGCTGCTGAAAGTCATCGTATTTAAGTGGAAGTTTACGGTAGCCATTCTCTAGGTGAGCAAGCGTATAGACACGACGAAGTAACTCTTCAGCATGAGAAACCTCAGCCACATGTTGCGAAACCGGTAAAAACATACGTGGAAACACTGAATGGGATGTCCTACTCCACCCGCAGTATTCACCAGACAATGTTCGTTCAGACCACCACTTGTTCAGATCAATGACGCATGGCCTGGCTGAGTAGCACTTCCGCTCTTACGAGGAAACCAAAAAATAGGTCGATTTGTGGATAGCCTCGAAAGACGAGTCGATTTTTCGACAATACTTTGAACATTGAATGTAAAACCTTTTTTTACAATAAAGCTCAAATTTTCGCAATAAAAAACGCTACGAACTTATTTATTCTCCCAAAATCCTCAAGTGAATATGCCTTGTATGTCAAGCTTGAATAAAAATTATTATAATGAAAAATGAAAATCGCGGATGAAATTTATTTCTCTCATAAAAAGTTCATCCTGTTCGAATCTCCATATTATGCATAGAATTATTGGAAATTGAAATGCATTCTCAAGAATCATTGAGATGAAACCTATTGGTACTTTGCATTAATTTTTTCGATTTTTGCTGTTGAAAATGAAATTTTATTTTCAAAATTTCGTTCTGAGTATTGTCCATCGCTAGCCACTACATTTCCCCATTTTTCTGGAATTTCGTGGATTCCTTTCCAAAACCACTTCGCATCTTTTGAAGCAATGTACGAATCGACCCATTTTTTGACTTCTTAAAAAGACTGGAACCGTTTTCCACCCAGGTGATTCCTCCTTTGCATTTGATTTTGAGGTCGATGGAACCGGTTCACCTCGTCTGGCACGGTATTTTTTGGACTTAGGGTTATCATAGTGTATCAACTTTTCATCGCCAATAACGATCCGATGCAAAAAAGACTTCCTTTTGTGTCGTTGAAGCAGCAATTCACATGTGAAAAAACGCCTTTCGACGTCTCTTGGTTTCAATTCATGCGGCAACCAATTGCCTTGCTTTTGAATCATGCTCATTGTTTTCAATCGTCTGGAAATAAATAGTTGATACATCAACGGCTAACGTTTCTGCCATCTCTTCAAGCGTTTGACATGGATCTTTATTGAGCAATGCCTCCAATTTGTTGTCTTCAAACTTTTGGCTGGCCAGGACGGTCTTTGTCTTGCACATCAAAATCACCACTTTTAAATCGTTGAAACCAATTCTCAACGGGTTTATTCGTTGGAGCATATTCGCCATAAGCTTCTAGCAACAAACGATGACATTCGGCAGCCTTTTTCTTCAGATGAAAGCAAAGAAGCATTGATGGTACAAACTTAGTTATTCACAGATCCAAAAAAATATGTTTCACACTTTGATGAAATGACATATACTGTCACTTCAAGCCCTGGTGCTTTCACATGAAGTTGGTTACAGTATTGCCCGATGCGATATAATTAAATCACGCAATCTCGTAGAAAATCGAAAAAATAATGCATAATACCAATATAGTAACAAGTCCATATTCACGACGCAGTTACTGCTCCGCGTTCTATTCAAATTATTGTGATTGTTGATTTTGCTTTGATCAGAGTAGCATGCGTTTCGCTTGCGTTCAAATTTATTAATAGTCCACGAAGACGTAACTGCGGCGTGAAGATCTGACACATCAATCGTTAGACAGTGAAATACGTTGAATTGTTGCTGTAGTTCCATACCTATGCTACGAAACGAATATGTATGGACATTAACAAAGTAGTTATTCCTATTTTACTTACAAATGGTCTTGTCGCTTAAATGCTTTTGAGCACATGCCACATACATATTTTCGCTCATCGCTATGTGTAAGCTTGTGTTTTGCCAAAGCAGATGCATTACCGAAAACTTTGCTGCAAACCTAAATGACAATCATAAAAAATGTATTCTTCAACTAGGGTGAACATTGATTTACACAGTGAAACAACGTTTTTTAGGATTCCATAAAACTTATGAGATTTTTCTTAATAATGGCATTCTTTAACCAGTCATTCGATGCGATATATTTACGACGTACGAGGAAGTCATATCATGTGAATCTTATACTAAAATTTTATTTTTTGTTGCACTGTGTTAGTAAAAGGCAATGAAAAATATGATGTTCACCAAAATTTGACATTAGGCCGGCTCAACGAGAAAATTGCGGAAAACTGAGTATTCCTAAGCAATCCGTTGAATATCCGTTCGTGGTTGCGAATAGTCGCAATGCGGATACATTTTTTTGTTTCAAATTACCGTATAATATGTATATTATTACCGTAGGATATCCCGTGACAGCATGAGTACTCGCAATGCGATGTATTCGCACAGTGCGATTTATTCGCAATTTTCTCGTCGTTACTTTCAGACGCCAAGTGGCTACCGACCAGTGATTGAAACCAAACCCCAATCACATTTTGACACCAGAAATTCCATTGGAATAAATGCCAAAAGTTATTTAAGCTGTCAAAATATTCGGAGTTTGGCATAAAAGCGCCAAATTTTCATATGAGGAACATTCGAATTTCCTAGCAAGAGAGATTATTCCGCAAAAGTTTGGAAGACATTTGGAATCGTTCTTGATAAATTGTCAGTTGGGAATCGAAATGAATGTTTGGTCCAGGTTGAGTCAGATCAAAGCAATTAAAACGTTTTCAAAATAGTTTTTATGGGAAATATCAAATATTTCAATCACTGCTACCGACTACTGAGATTTCTTGAATAAATTTTAAAATTAATGGAAACTTTTGGCGCAAAAAAGTAGCTTAATTGATTGTCATTCATTTTCGGCAAGTTTAAAACAATGAATGTAGAAGGTTATATAAGCAGTTACACAAATGCCGCTTTGTTGAGCTATCCTTTACAAAATTTGCAGCACTATCATAGGTTATGTACCATCGGATTGCAATTTTTCATTTTTATTTCCTTAAGCAGTATACATTTTTAAAATAATTAATTAGGGTACGCATTTTCAATTGGAACGCAATCAGAGAATGAGTAAATGTTAACAGTCATTTGCGCATTTATTTTACGTTACATGCATTTGCTGCCGACTGCGACAATGACTCTATGCATACGAACGTTCGCATCATGCCCAATATAGAATTCGCAATATAATATGAGCGATTCAAATAGATGAACGTCATTCTGCATATTTTCATTCAACAATCGGAGCTCTGCTGCTACTTTGTTTCGTTGATAGATGTACTATCAATGAACATAATATGAATCACTTGGCAGTAAATCTCATCAAATGGATATTCGTTGGTGTTCATTAGTGGTCTTCCACTAGATGTTTGTTTAATCAATATTAATTGTAGAAGTTGCAAGCGTGATATATTTACTTGGCATTGTTGAGGTCCATGTCGTGTTGGGGATGAAGTTTTAGGCCTAGATTTCTTAATATTGAGTGTATTAGGTGCAGCCACCAAACATTCCTTTACGGTCGATGATTGACTGCTATCCGCTGCAGCTGGGATGGATGTATTGCTTCCATTGCTTTGCACTGAGCTTTTACTAACTGCGCCAGCATCTGCAAAATAATGTTAAAATAAAGAAAATTACCAAGGAAAGCTTCGTGATACATCTTATTATTCTGGTCCCAAACGACCTCTACACTGCAATGTCATAAGGATTTAAATAATTTTTTTGGGATTGTTGAGTAAGGAAATTCAAAAAGATTAATTGTTAATCCCACAATATGGAAAAAACAATGCGCCAAAAACCATTCAGACGACATTTCTCATAAAATGCAACAACTCAATGGGTTTCAAACATTGCGAATGCTCAACTTACACACGAGCTCGCACTGGCAGCAGCTCTGTGCAGCACTAACAATGCAAACAAAGGCTTGCCACTGGATGTCAGTGCTCATAAATACAATAGATAGCATTTGATTGTATGGTTAGTTCTGCTCGGGGTTGATCCCAGTGCGAGCGCGTGTGTAAGTATATCATTTTGAATTAACCGTTTGAGCATTTGCAATGTTGGAAACCTATTGAGTGGTTGGATTTTACGGGAAATGTCGTCTGAATGATTTTTTGGCGCATGGACTTTTTTCCATATTGAGTGGGATTACCAATAATCCTTTTGGATTCCCGTACTCAATAATTCCAAAAGAACAAATTGAAATCTCTATGAAATAAGTTAAATATTAAATGTTTGATTGCATGAGAATATTGATGGTTATTTTTCATCTAAGTTGGAATGTACCTAAGGATAATCATTAGCGATCGATCACAGCTAAAGGTAAGAAATTTAGTTTCGTCATTTTTGTACTTTTTCATGAAACCAAAATTCTATCAGTTAGAACGAAATTTTTGAATCGATTTTGTACTTGGTACTTAATGTTAGAACAAGCAGCGCAAATAAGTTCTATTTTGAATTTTCACTTTAGAACTATGTATTAACCGATAGAATATGGGAACTACTTGATAAATAAGTACTGAAATGTCTAATTGAAATATCTGGCGTTTTGCTGTGATGTTGGTAAGATGGTGAGGCGGGTGAAACTTCTGTTTTTTAAATGGACATAATCCTCTCCGTCTCAAACTGGAAGTGTCACACGCATTATTTGACTTTCATATGAAACTATATACATGAACATTTTTCTATGGGCCACTTCTTTGTTTTTTTTACGAGACACGTTTTAAAACAGTATGTACCATTTTTTGAATTTTTTTTCCTGAGAAAGCAATATTCGTTGCCTCATTCACACTCATTGGGGTATTGTATTAAAAACCATCACGAAAACAGGCTTTCACTCTTTTATTGGGAGTATCGATTATTTCTAAAGGATTTTGTTGCGAAAATTAGTTTTTAATGAATCCTGCTGCCGTTAAACGTTCGGAAATGTTTGATTGAGTCACTGCCAATGATTTTAAGAGTTCTTCTCGCGTTTAGCATGGGTTTTTATCCAAAAATACTTCCAATTCTTCGTCTTCAAATTTTTTGGCTGACCAGGCCTCTCCTTGTCTTCTGTGTCGGAATCGCCACTTCTGAATCGTCTAAAGAAGTACTCATAAGTAGAAATCGATGAAACATGGTCCCCATAAGCTTTCTGCAGTGTACAACGGCTCTCAGCTGCAGATTTCTTCAAATGAAAGCAAAGAAGCAATCCTCCCCGCAAAATTCGTTGCGCTGGTACAAAATTCGACATTCGAGGGACGAAAAAGATTTAATATTTACACGGTTCGACACAATGACAAATACTGGAATTTAAAGCCTCATAAGAAAAGAAAAAAATTAATAAGGCGGCAGTATTGTCCGATATATTACTATACAGCACAAGATACACTATCTATTATTTTTAAAATCATTTAAAATTAATTGATACTCCCAATGTGTTACAGAGAACAGAGTGTAATGAATACAAAATAGCCATGAGATAAAGAATGATAAGAATTGATTCAAAATGAACGCCTTTTTCAACCAAAATTGAATGATGCCTTGACACATTTGCCTACTATTGCACACAAATTACACAATGCTGCAGAGTTTTTGCTCCAATTTTCTATTGCTTATTTTGTGTTAGCATAGGGCCTCCTTGTTCCAAAAAGCCCAAGAGTTTGACAGATTCAAGCAGAGTTCCCGAGATATGGCCCAAAATGTGAAAAAAGTCAATTTTTGCTACTTTGCCTCATATTTCGGACCATATCTCGAAAACCATATGAGATACCCAACACAACAGCATTGTGTTATTTACCCAGGCGATGACTGAGTTCATATTTCGAATAGAATTAAGAGTATATTTATTTATTTATTTATTTATTACGAAGCATAAATTCATGCCAATATGTGTTCACAGCGACCTGTGAACATGCTGGTCAGAGACCCAATACGACATAAATTCCGCCCATGGTACGTCTTGAAAAAAAAGAATACAGTCAGGGGTGGGGTGATATTAGAGAGAAGCTCTTCTATCAAATTGGGTCCGGAAAACCATGGCAAAACCGGCCTGTCTCTGGAGAGACAGAGGAAATACATTAGATTTTTGAAGTGAAATTTACGTTAACATTATTATGAGAAAGCGAAAGCAAAAACATAAGAAAAAGCATGTGAATGATGATTATGTTAATGATGAAAATTTTAATCTAATTGGTTGAGAAAATATCATCACATTGCTCCGAGTATTCACGATCAAATAAATTTAATAGAGCATTAAATAATGCTTAAGATTTAATTTAAACAAAGTCAACGATTCGGATTTTCTAATTTCAACCGGTATGCTATTCCAGAATTTAATTGCGGAGTAACTAAAGGCGCGATCGTCAGAGGCGGTACGTGGATTAAAATTAACGCAAAGGTTATCAGGGTATCGCGATGTTTCACCGTTCCGAACAAACATGTGATTCAAGTATACAGGGGACTGCTTTGAAAGCTGTTTAAATATCAAGACTACTGAGTGCAACTTTGCCCTGCTCTCTGGAGTCAATTCATTTAGACGCTGCCGGTATTCAGTGACATGGTCACACATTTGATTTAAGTATTGAATTACCTGTGTTTTGCATTGATCCTTTTATGTCAGCTATCAATTTGGTTTCCCGATAACCAATCGCTAATGACGTTTTATCAGGAGCCTCTACTGCTTCTCGTAACTGAAGTGTAACAGAGCCTTCTGCACCCATTGATGCACTACCACATAAGAGAAATGTTATTTTTTAAAATATTGAATAAAAATTATTCAGATTTTATGATTTTTTTTTTCGATTTTTTCGATTTTTTCAATTTTTTCGATTTTTCGCATCCAAAAAGTGGTAAATAATTTTAGCCCAAGGGAGCGCAACGTTAAGACCCTAACTACGCTATGCAAAATGCATGACGTGGTCTACTACGCGCCCTACCGCGTTTGTATGGTCATTGCTCCCCACTGTTTTAGCTTTCACTGATTAATGCACTCTGATCCGTATTACATTTTCACGATGTGTGTTGACGTGATTTAATGTTTGCCAAAGAAGTTAACCGAATTGAAAAAGCTGTGCGAAATTTCCTCACAAATAGTGAAAATTACGGCAGAAACAAGCAAATCGACCATTCATCAACCGTATCAACAGCGCAAAAACGGCTTTCAATTCGATATGCGCACCGAAGAAAAGATATTCAGTAAGCGCCAATGTGGCGGTTATTCTGCGATGGTGTGTGTGATCGCTTGCCATTAGGTACTTGAAAAAGATGGCGCTGTCATTCATTTCAACCATAACAAGCGCCGTACAGTACCAGGAGATGATCGGCCCTTGTTTCCCAGCTTATGGTTATGAATGCGCCGCCTTTAACTGGTAATTTCAACAAGACAACGCTCCAATGCATATGGCCAGGTTAACTTCGGCCGATTTTGACCAGCGTGGAATCAGTCTTTTTGACAATTGGCCGGCCATATCACCAGACAGATGAAGAATCAATTGAAACGTCAATCGTCAACTGGGATTTGTACTCTTATTAATTTAAGATTAATTATTAAATAACGATATTTCATACTCAAAAGTAGTAAGCTAAGAACTTCAGTACTCCGTACACATCAACAATTTGAAGCTCTGTGATATTACAATTGTTTTAATTCATCATTTTGAATTTGTGTTTTTGTTTACATTGTGCCAATTACAATAAAAATACTAATTGATCAAATCTGTTCTGACAGCTGTTTTTCTGCAAGAAATTCAGAAAAAACTAGGACAAACTGTGTAATGTGCCATCTGAAATGTGTGGATGGGGGTGAATTCAATTCTGAATTTAATTTGATCACTGATTCAAAGATCAGTAGGGCTCTTCACCCGGAGCTTCATGTATCGAACCTGAAAAATATGTGAATTTCAAAATTGAGATAACGGAAAATGTTGCCATGTTGATAGGTAGAAATGACTTCTCGGCGAATCGCTGATTTAATAAAGAGTTTGTAAATTCAACTTCAATAAATAAATCCACGCAACAACCGAATGCAGCTAAAGTAGATACAGTGTTAAATACACATTTTCATCGACCCCAGATAAATCCATCGAAATAGAGGCCGTCATAAATTCTGATGATGTGACAACGAGATTTTCTGACTTAAGCGCAAATCAATATTTGATATTATTCTATCACAATATTCGAAACAATAAATCTGATGAGCTCCTTCAATCACCTGCTGCTGCAATTTACGAGATTTTCGTCTCAACCGAAACATGGCTAAAACCATCGCAGAGCGTAAACTTATTTATTTATTTATTTATTCATTTATTACGAAGCCTAAATTTATGTCAATATGTGTTCACAGCGAACTGTGAACATGCTGGTCAGAGACCCAATACGACACAAATTTCGCCCATGGTACGTCTTGAAAAAGAAAATACAGTCTAGGGTGGGGTGATAATAGAGAGAAGCTCTAATGTCAAATTGGGTTCGGAAAACCATGGCAAAACCGGGCTGTCTCTGGAGAGACAGAGGAAATACAATAGATTTTTAAATTGAAATTTACGTTAACATTATTATGAGAAAGCGAAAGCAAAAACATGCAAAAACATGTGAAATGATGATTATGATGATGGTGATGAGAACTTCAATCTAATTGGTTGAGAAAATATCATCACATTGCTCCGAGTATTCAAGATCAAATAAATTTCATAAAGCGTTTATTGTTCGGCGCGTAGATAATGCTTAAGATTTAATTTAAACAAAAACAACGATGTGGATTTTCTAATTTCAAACGGTATGCTTTTCCAGAATTTAATTGCGGAGTAACTAAAGACGCGGTCAACAAAAGCGGTACGTAGATTAATATTAACGCGAAGGTTATCAAGATATCGCGACATTTCGCCGTTCCGAACAAACATGTGATTCAAGTATACAGGAGACTGCTTTGACAGCTGTTTAAATATCAAGACTGCTGAGTGCAACTTTGCCCTGCTCTCTGGAGTCAATTCATTTAGACGTTGCCGGTATTCAGTGACATGGACATTACGCCTTTATCCGTAAATGTATCTGATTTTGTCATTATCAGCTAAAAGATCACGATGAACTTGGTTTTGAGTGCTATGAGCACCCCAGCCATACGTTACGACATCACCATAGTCCATGATTGGATCGGATCAATGAGCGCGACTGCCATATCACGTTTTATATAATTGGGTATAAAATGCTTCGAGTGACATATGCGACTTAAGACGTCGAACACCTTTTGCAATTTACACTTGTTATGCTCTTGAAAATTAAAGTTTTCGCTAAAAGTCATACCAATCACCTATTTTCACGTCATTGATCATATCGAAATTCAACCAACCCATTCGATGCTTAGAACCGATAATCATTACTGTATATTTTGATCCGCTTTACTTCATGCCAAGATGTTTTATAAAATCATTTAATTTTGCAAGATCGGAGTTCACTTTATCGATGCCATTATTAATTTGATCAAAATCGACTTCTAGGAGTGCTTGAGCGTCATCCGCGAATAAATGGCTGCTCATGTGTTCGAGCACGTTGAGAGTATCATTGAAATATAAGGAAAAGAAAGTTTGGCCGAAATTACTACCTTGAAGAACTCCAATTACTACCACATTATTTTGCACATTTTCCACATATTTTCATAAACATTTTACCAATTTATGTTCACTTTTAGTGCACATTTTGTCCACATTATTTACGCACAGAATAAGGACATAAATTGGTCGGAATTGTTTGAAAATTTCAATTTTACGCATCTGGTTTATTTGGTGATACTCTGAAATGAAATGTTCAAAAGTGAGGTGATACAATTATGATTTCTTCGGAAACCAGATTGACGTACGTGAAGAATAGCATTTGATTCCAGATAGCCAGTGATCTGACTATTCAAGAGAATCGCAAAAATCTTAGAGATGACTGAGATAATACTGATTGGTCGGTATTCAGGAATGAGGTGGGGACATGGAAGAGGTTTAATTATGATTTTATTCCAATCAGCTGGAACGTTATACGAAATGCAAAAATTGAAAATGAAAACAATATGCTGGGCGATTGAGGAATGATTGCTTTCAGAAATTTAAGAAAACGAATTTTAAACGAATTTCTAGAAAAATTACAAAGCGTTTCGAATGGACTGGGAAAATTCAGCTCTAAAAAAGAAACAGTTGGGTGTGTGTTGATCGCACTTAAAAAAGTGAGCTAGCTGTTCATCAAATTATGACGCCCGAAATGTCAGAAATCGAAGCCGTGTGTGTAAAGATTACTCTGTCTGATTGCTGTGTGTTCATTTATGCAGCTTATATTCAACCATCATCGGAGATTTATACATAACACCTAGCAGCAATTGATTCGATTGAGAATATAGGCACAGAGAAAGACGTTGTAATGTATTGCGATCCTATAGGAACCTACCGGAAGCAAAGTGGTACATTGACGATGACATGTTGAACTATTTACTTATGATTGTTGAAGATCACCAAAGACTCGTATTATCACAACGAATATGTTGAACAAGGGACTGTCACAGTTCTCAAACTTAGAAAATTATAGCGGCAATTTTTTAGATTTTTTCTATATTTTCCTCCGATCTTCTCATTGTGCCCAAATCAATGTCAGATAAAGCCCAGGTCCAGACAATTTGTACCATTGAATGTCAGCCTCAAACATTTGTTCCAGACAATCAATATTCATCTCGCTATTGTCTAAAGAAAGCTAATTATTATGATGAGCTGAATGAGAGCTTATGTGAGATTGATTTTGAGGAATTATTATGTAATGGTGGATACATTTTATGGGGCTACCTGTGCCATTCTTGACAAATATGTTCCTTCACGTCAATGAGAAAAGACACTCGAAATCGATAACTTGCAAAGTGGAACTCGATGGCGACTTTGCATCGAATGATCGTGATAAATCACAGTTGTTTTCGAAAAAAATTCAATCTGTGTACGTGATCCATCCCCCTAATCCGACACTGAGCGATTTCATTGCAAACAGGAGTGAACAAAGATGTTTTAATGTAGTTATCAAGCGGACCGTGCTTGTATGGGATTGGAGAGCTATTCGAGAGTATGCCAATTGACCGCGCCATCTTATTTTACATCGGTGAACTCAATTTAGATCCATTGTGATACGAACAAAATTTTTATTGATACAAATAATAAAAACAAATGAGTCATTGAAACGATTGAAATATCACATCAATACTACTGCCCAATAGATGGCGCTGAAGAATAGATATGATTAAAATGTCTCAAATAGCACGGTCCCCTTGGTAGTTATCGAGGTCGACACAGTGGTAGCAACACTGGATGCGATGAATTTAATTAAATTAGATTTGAAAAAGGGTCCAGATCTAATTTCTCCGTTGTTCCTAAATGCTCAGTCAGACGTTTTGGCTAATCCTCTATCAATGATTTTTGACAAATCAATTCGTGGGGGAGTATTTCCAGAAAATGGAAATTGGGAAAAATCTCCCCGATACATAAGAGCGGGAAACGATCGAACTCAAGGAACTATCGAGGAGTCACGGTTGAGTTGACACTTGCAAAGGTGTTTGAAATGTTGGTGGATCAGCAACTAAGACTGACAGTGATTCATCTATTATCTCAGAGTCAACACGAATTTTTCCCAAATAGAATTATAGAAACCAACTTAATGGAACTGATAATGTTTTCTATAGATGCCTTTGATGAGGGATATCTTTTAGATCAGGTGGATATCTTTTACGGAGATATTCAAAAAACCTTCGACATGGTTAATTAAGCGCTATTAATTCGTTTAATGGCAAAGTTTCCCATAAGTAATCAAAAACTATTTCTAATGTTCGCTCAAAATTTTGCTAATGATAAAAAGATTCTTCGTGCGAAAAGAAGCCATGACGATGTCATTGAACTGCAGAATTTAATCGAAAATGTCCTGTACTGGTTTAGGGAGAATGATCTGCAGTGAAATTTATAGAAATGTAAAATCATGACGCCAAGCCGTAAACATAATCCTATCTCTCATGACTACTTGATTAATAGAACAGCAAAAATTGAGCGTGTTAAGGGTCTTGGGAGTTATTGTCGATTCTAAATTGACGTTTACCTCACACTCTGAATACGTAAAGAAGAAATCAGTGAACATGTTGGCAATCGTGAGAAGAACATGCCGCAACAAGTTTGATGTAGATGCTGCGAAAACTTTGTACTATTCGCTGGTCAGATCGAATCTAGAATTCGCCAGCACGGTATGATCTCCATACTACAAGGTGCATAGAAATGCATTAGAAAGCGTTCAAAAACAGGCATTGATTTATTTAAATGAAGATTATCTAAACAGAGAAGAAAACGTGATCGTACTGTCCCCACCCGATGACCGATACGATGAATTGGAATGAACTTAACTAATTAGGCGTAGAACGATCGCAGTTGTTCTTTTCATCCAAAAAGTTATAACGGCCGTACAACGACCCGTTTTTGCGCAACCAAATCAAACGGGCCATCAACGGTAAGAAAAAATCTACGAAACCCATTATTGATTAGACTTAAGGGATACAAGATAGACTATGGATTACATTCACCATTCAATATGGCTTGTCGCACATTCAATCACGCCGTGATGTTCGTGGACCCAACATTTTCATTCTTTGAATTCAGACAAAGGCTTCTTAATCTCGCTGACTCTTCATTTGGAGATTTGTTGAAGATGTAACGAAGATGAATGAAGCAAAGTATTTGTTTTTGGCGGTTTCAGTTTGCCTTAATAAAATGAGATCGTCAATCCAGGTCAATCGCTATCTCTTTGTAAATCTTTACAAAAAATAAAGTAATTTAACATTTTCTTTGGTTAGTGTGTGCGGGACCTGCCTTTGGACGGGGACATCCCTTTATAAGACAGAAGGATTAAATGCCACAAATTATAACCAAAGTGGAAGTCAACAAAACTGTGATCACGGGAAATTAATTCCGATCGGTTTTGAATCTTTATATACAAAGCTGAATGTTTGTATGTATCTGCGCGATGATGATATTCTTGGTCCATAACGGTCCATCAAGGTCGTGACAATACGAAATATCAATATTTCTGCACATGTTTGATCGATATGCGCATCATTTCAAAGGTCTGACCTGGAGATGAACATGAAAACCTTCATTGCCCACGGTACATTATGGTCGAGTGAACAACATATAATTCATCATGGTCCTTCCCGGTCGATCATGGGTTCCATTTGAATACTCTCGGTTTGGAGATACTAATGGAATGCTTCCCTTAAAAACTTTTCTGTTATTTTCAAAAGGGACAAAAGAAGTACCTTACGCAGTGGACACCTAGCGCGCGAAGGTGGCTAGTTTTAAATACTTTGAATGAAATTATTTTTGACAAACAACAATATTATGATATTAGTCCTTTTTGCAGTGTACATATTATACTTGTTCTTTGGAATTTTTTGAATTATTCATATAATTATTGAAGAACAAAATTGATGTTATCGTATTAAATTATTCCCTTATTGTAAATTTGTGCAATTACTGAATATAAGCAAATAATCAGGTCTGACGACTGACGACTGACAGCGTCAAAACACATTTTAAAAATCAGTGGCGCAATCGTGGCCTTTGTCAGTTTTACACTGATTTTTACGGTGTGTTATGACTCGTATGACGTTGTCAGCTGTTTTTCAGGAGTAAAACATTTTATCAACACATAATATGCAATTATATTATTTTATTATAGTTTTTAGTAGTTTACTGAGATTTTACTTTCACTGGTTTTTTCTCATCGTCTAATGCTACAAAATAGTAAATAAAATATAAATTATTGTCCCATTTCAATAGTTTTGCGTTTCTGTGAAAATCGGATAAGTTCTCCTCTTTCTTCTTCTGTAAGTTTTTTGCAGATTTTGTGAGATTTCAATGATATGTATGTTTCAATGATCGAATTAATGAATTCTTCTTTATGATTTTGGGATGATTCTTCGTGGCTTTTGTGTGCGAAATCATTATTTTTATACAGATCATCAATATCTATATTGTTCGCTATGCTTTTGCCTATTGCATTCACATTTTGATTTGAGTGGATCCCTCTCGAGTACATTTTCATAATAGCTAATCATAATCATCCTAAATTTAGGAAATTTTAACATTTTCTGACCAAATGCACAAAATGCACATATGAACCTCTGCTTGTCTTACAGTTTCCATGTCAATCCAGGACGTCGATTTCGATGGTGACGTCTAATGTGTGGAAATTTTTATTGTAGCACACAACATCGACAATTGATAATGAATGATACTTTGATTTTATGCAGTATTTTTATGTGCACATTCACTTCATTAAATGTCAACCAAGAAAATGATAGACGCAATACGTGAAGCAATAGTGCTGTCAGTTCGCCGGCCACCGACGAAAAATCACCTCGATTCGAATTGTCATCAATATTAATGTATATGATGATATTCTCATCTGCAAATAATGTAATAGGTAGACAATAAAATTCAATAGATATAATAATATAAATACATCTGGTCGTATTTATCACGTGGAGTATACGAAGGAGGCCGACAATACAACAATAAAGATTGATTGAAGTAGGCTATCGAGGCGGCGTAGCAAAACATCCCGCAAGATAAAATCAAGTCATTGTATGAAAGTCTTCCGCCTCGCAATACATGATGCCAAATGGCGAATATTCATCTAGATTTGCAAGAAAAATTTAATTTTTTGGTTTAAAACTGTGAATGTGACTTAAACTACTTCCCACTTTTTGAATGCAAAAAATCGAAAAAATCGAAAAAAATCATAAAATCAAAATAATTTGTATTCAATATTTTTGTGATGTATGTAAGTTAAGATGTGATAATAAAACTAGCAAAAAATCAGGTCGAAATCTTTCAATTCACTACGTTTTTTTCGTAAATTATCTGTGCTATTGAAATTATTTCCCCCGGTGTATAGTATATGCGTACTTTTGATCACCATAACATTTCACCACCAAATGAAATGTATGCATAGCATAAATACTATGAAGAGGTATTACCCTGCTATTTTTGTGTCTTTTTTTATCCGCTTGCTTAGAAAAAATTATATATGATGATGTTAATAAAGCTGTTAATTCATTTGCTATTGATAGGATATTCTAGTTTCTTTTGTGCCTAAATGAGTATGTGTTTAATTAATTTAAAACAAGCATAGTTCAACGTTGGTCCTTTGGCTCTATATTTCTAATTCTTGGTTCTATATATATTCAAACTGTTTGCCGTTTCATTGGCCGAAGAATGTTTGCAACCGAACAGATATTTAAATAGATATGAATCTCTCATGCACATTACATGTAGTGGTTACTATCTAGCTTATTGTAAATCCATGAGCTAAAACTAATCATGTTAATTCATTAATTATCACTAATAACACCACCACAGCTTTTTGAGCGAAGCAAAGGAAGCAAGAAGGGTTATGAGCGAAGCGTTTTGTATTGTACTAAAATTTTATTTTATACATTAATTTTAATTTGAGTCTTATAAATTATGATTGTCTGATACAAAAACAACAACAACAAGCCATTTCAGGCCATACATGACTTTCAGCGAAAAGATAAGCTTCATAAGCACCTAACAATTAATTTCCCACAAACATCGAGAGCCAAGTTTTGAGTCCCATCTCACCATTCTTATCCCTTCGCATTCAACAAAATCTAAATAACGTTTACGTGGTCTACACCCACCTTTTGGCCAATCAGCATCGGCAAACAGAATCTGTTTTGGCAATTGCTCATATCTAACAACAAACATTTATAGACCATTATTGCCTTTCAGCGTCTAGTCTGTTTTACGAAACAAAATGCCTCATATACCACCAACAAAACATCTCCACAAACCCCGATCGAGGGCCAAGTTTTGAGTTTCATCACACCATTCATATCGTTCTTCTCCCATGCGTTTATCATGACCAAATCATCTCAGTCTGGATTTTCTTGCTTCCTCTCCTATCGAATCGACGTTTAAATCCCCCCGAATCGTCTAATTTCGGATTCGGTTTTCCCACTGATCGCGGCGCGAGACTCGCGAAACCATTCTCAACACTTTCATATCAGACACTTCCAATACATGAATCAAATTTTCAGAATCAACCCACCTTTCGCTACCATAGAGATTAGTTGGTCTGAAGATTGACCCGTGAATCAACATCTTTGTATCTATACTCTATTCAAGTTTATTGAAAATGTGTGATCTAAGTTGTGCTACTTCTTTATTTCAATTAACCGTTCGCTGTTCAAATTCTTCATTAAACTTGCCATCTTCCGAAAAGATGCAACCCAAATATTTGATTTAGGAAACTGGTTCTAACAAATCGCCATTAAATGTTCAATGAATTGGCTTTCGAGTTTTGCCCACATGCATAACTTGAGTTTTGGTGCCGCTCATGGTCATTCCGAAATTCGTACAAGCCTCTTCCAAATCTTTGATACTATTTTGCAGCTCCCCTTCAGAATTGCCAAACAGTACCATGTCATCTGCGTAAGTGAGTGCAGAGATAATACTGCCCCCCAAAGCTACTCTACCTCTTAAATTGGCTGATTTGATCAGCTTGTCCATATAAATAATGAATAGAAGAGGCGAAATTGTACAACCCTGTCGCAGAGCATTACGTACATCAAACCATTCACTCAAATCTTCATCCAATCTCACTGCTGCTTTACTGTTTGCGTACAAACTTTGAATCGTGTTGAGAAGATAACCATTCACACCATATTCGGCCAATACTGACCACAACTTAAATCTGGGAATGCAATCGTATGAAAAAGTAATTATCAAAATTACTTTCACAATTATTTTTTAAGAAAATATTACTTTGGCAATTACTTTTTTCCTGAAATTATTTTACATTTTGCAATTACTTTTGCATACCAAGCGACAAAATTATTTGCAAAATGAAAATTTATTGCAAGTAAAAGAGTAATTGCCAAGCGGACGATGCTTTGTATCTTCTCCTATGTAAAGGGGTAGTGAATGTCGTTGGACCGCGACATCTCTATCTAAATGCTTCAAAATTTCACACCTTCCCCGCCTTCCCCTTCTTCAAACAGCGAGTTTGACAGACCCCGCATCTTTGCTGTCATTATTTGAAGAAGAGGAAAAAGTGTTTACCATCCATAGACGAATGGTACAGAGGGCGCTGCTGTGAAGCTAAGTGTCAAAATTAAATTTTGCATCGTCCGCTTGGTAATTGCCAAAGCAATTATTACTGAAAGAATAATTGTGAAAGTAATTTTGACAATCACTTTTTCTGAGTGATTTCCCCCTTGCCCGTGATACAACTTCCTTGTATCTGTCGGCATCTGTCGTTCCGAAGATATGAATTAAGATTTTAAATTCAGCCTCGACTAGTACCATCTAAGCCACCTGTGTATTATTTTCATACCATCGCAAGAAGCGAACCATTCGTTTTGAATGTATTGATTTTCATTTGAAACTAAACGCCGTTCTGTTTTCATTCATGTAAGATGCATTTGTCTCTCACACATGAAGGGTACTCTTGTATACACAAACGCCGGCGTTGCTGTTTTTTCCATTTTGTTCTTACTACAGGGTGGGCCATCTAACGTTTGCATTTTGACAAAATTGTTTATTTAGAGAATGACAGCTCAAATGTCAAAATGTCTCAAATGTCAAAATTTAAATGTCAAAATGCAAATTGTATATGGCCCACCCTTTATATACGTGTGTCAAATGATGAGTGTTATTATGCATTTGCGAATGAGATAAATATATGCGCAAATATTAGGAGTGTCGGTTAATAATGTCGATTTTTTGGCTTGAAAATTGCATTTATTTGAATTGTGTACATTGCCCATCGTTAGCTATGATCTCCCGCTTTATTTCTGGGAGCACATGAATTCCCCCTATATCATGGGGTGGGGATATTCTCTCATTCAGGGGAAGGTCTTTTTTTCGAATGTTTGGAAAAAGCGAGCCCGTATTTTGTCATACAGCTATGCCGCTTTGGCCATTCAAGTGCTTTTTTGGGGGTACCCGTAGTTTGAGAGCGCAAATTTTTGTAAAAAAATTTCCCATTAAACTAGTAGTCTCTTTCCATTATTAAAAAACGGTCGTGTACACATTTATGTATCTACACTGAATCGTTCAATGTTTATCAAAATGAAAAATAATGTGGAGATAGCGCGCTTTATTGTCATTCACCACTCCTTAACACAGGACTTTTATAAACGCTCGTATCTTAAACTGCTTTGCACAAGCTTGCCGCAGTTATAACTCAATTCGAGCTCTGACAAAAATCAAGTAGTCTCTTTCCATTACTATTTCCGGCAAACTTTTTACCAAACTTCCCCAATACAATGAAATAAATAATTTTGAAATTCAATGTATCGTAGAAATCATTCAAACGGTCCGAATCTGCACCTTCAGATGTCAAATAAACGCTCACGAATCTATAAACTAGCCCACCAATTTTTATCGAAATGCGCATTAATCTTTCATTATCGAATCTATATATGACTGACTATACCGAGATTCTAAATTATTGTGAATCAAAAACCCTATAAATAAGCTCTTCATCTAGAAACACCCGACATAAATATGCGCATGATTCTTTGGAGGATGCTCAAACTGCCCTTAAATACGAACATCACTCGAAGCAAAGACATCCAAACCGAAAACATTCGCTCTCTCAACTATAATTCGAACTTTTTTTATTCAAAATTCAATGTTCTAATATTCAAAGCGGTTGTGAGAAGATCTGGCCAGTTCTTGGAGAGGGTGAGCTCCCTTATCCGCGGCACATTGTTTCGATTTCAAGCAAAAATGAGTTTAGGTGAGGGGCGTTCTAAGCCAAACTACACCCGAGAAAAAACACATCGATTTTGCCGAAAGAGATATGCCCGCAGATAGGCAGAATATGGTGAATATATCTAATGCAAATCGTTGTACAAATACTTCTAAGCTTCTTGCTAACACATATCGTATCAGAGTTAATTACTTGAGTACAAATCCGACGGGTGATGCGATCCCAGCTATTGGAAGTCGACGTCCCCCTTGAACCTAGAAACAGTGACATTTTATTATTTATCAATTGAAACGCTCGGTAAAATAAAGTCAATTAAATGTGTTTTCCAAAGTAAAGTGCGATAATATATATTAATGCGAATAAAAGTAGTCAAACATCTGGTGCGCAGTAAATTTACATGTGATGAAACAAAAGAAGTGCGAGAGCTCAGAAACTGAAGAAGCCCACTTGTTTACAATTTCTTTTGATACAATGTGTATTCGATCCTTTGGCACAACAATACTTTATTATAAATATTCGTTTCAAACTTCTTAATAAGAATTCAGCATAAATGAGTTAAAATAAAGAAAGAGTCATTTCTCACTTCTACGCTCATCTTCGTGTGAGCTTCATAACACTGATCAACGAATTTAGCCATACTTCTTTCCGCACTATGACCGCTGATTAGTTATGACTGGCACTTTATTTCTTATGAACATTTACAGCATCGAAAGCGATTATTTTATTTCTTTCATGGAAAATGCATTGCCAGAGGCTGGCAAGCCGTTCTTGTGCTCTAAGTAGCCGATATCAGCTCAGAAAAACCAGAGGCCTGATGGTGTACGTTTTTACTAAGCCTCTCAATCAAACCGAGTCTGATGAACGTAAGAGCGAGGACTACATCTTCATATGTTTTTACATCAATCAACATGAAAAGATACAGCCAGCCATAATTTAATCTTAAATTTTTTATAGAAAACCATAAATACTCACCGAATTAACTGCAGCCATTGATTGCGTAGAATTTCAAGGTATCCCCCTAAAAATCATAATATAGTTATACCCAATTAGCGCAACTATGTCTTTTAAAAGTCCTATAGATATTTTTTAGTTCCCATTTACACAAACACTCCAATATATTGAAGTTTAATGGTGTTTTCAGACATTTATTAAACATCATGAAGTCTTACAAAAGTTTAACTATTATATAAACAAAGAGAATATAGTCTAATGTGTGACAAATGTTTGTTTTATTTTGATTTTTGCTACTTCGAATTCAATTCCCAATGATTTGACTACGAGCAGAAAGATTTCGTGGTGAAAATTAACTAACTTGCATTAAACAAAACTTAGCTAGCATATTGTGGCTGTGATGGTATAAGCCTCTAGATGCCGAATTTTATTCTGACTCTTAGCTTGACTGCAGCGCCCTCTATACCATTTGTGTATGGATGACATAAAATTCTTCCCCTTATTCAAACAAACTAACTGTTTCACATTTCATGCAATTTCAAATTTAACAAATTCTAAGCTAAGAAAAACTGGAAATAATGGTAAAAATCAAGAAATCAAATGCAAGAAATGTTTTTTCTTGACATTTTATTTGACGAAATTCAGCCAGCCAACTAAGCTCGTATATATAAAATTATCCGCTGGCATGCTGTTGTACATAGAACAGCAGAGCAGCAGATTATAACAATACACAGATATAGACGCTCGCCACTACCGTTCTATGTACAACGGCGTGTCAGCGGCTTATTTCATATATACGAGCTTAGTAAGCTGAGTGAAATTCCACAAATACAATGTCTGGTTTTTTTCTACTGTAGCATGGTTTTATTAAATGCATCCATAGTTTAATGGAATTGAAAACGATTCTTCTCAATTGCTCATCTACGCGTAGAGACCACGATGATGTGCATTCGAGAAAAACATTCTTGATGTTTTCCTTTTTTTCTATTACACTGTGGAACAAATTTCAATAAAACCCAGCTGTAGAGTAGTGGTTAGCGTGCCGGCGTGGGTTCGAGTCTCACTAGCGGCCGTTTGATTTTCTATCAATTTCATCATTGCTAATAACAGTGATATATTGATGGGAGACAAACTAACACATAAAACAGTGATTTTCGACTCACGGAGTGTTTCGGAGGACACTTTAAGCCGTCGGTCCCGTGTGTGTGCACAAAGAGGATTTTGAGTTCCCGTGTGTGTGCACAGACACACGTTAATAGACTACCTTAACGCTAAGGCTGTGTTATTGGGTATTTCAATATTCAATGTAGCCATTCATGGGCCCAAGCATTCGAATGCGGTGCAGTCGTGCCCTGCAAGCCTCTCACCAATGTATTCGAATAATAGTTCTCATGCTGGTGGTATTCATGGAATACGAAAAAGACTGTACACACCTAACGGTACACAATTCGGTCTATAAATACTGAATGATGATGATGATGATGATGACAAATTTCAATTTTTCCAATAATGCTGCATTGATCTATACTGATCCTGAAAGAAGACCACCGACTGAGTTCAACGCACATAGTCCGACTTCCAGGTTAAGTCATTTTTCTTTATTATTCACTGTCAAAATTTGCTAATTTCGCGATGCAAAATTTGTGAAACTTTGTATGGGGACTATGCTCATTTCTCAACCGATCGCCATGAAACTTTTAGAATCACATTTTTTGGGGAGGAAAATTATCCACACTAAGTTTCAAGTCAATAGGATAAGATTTCAGCGTACGTCATTTATTGTTTTTATTGATGAAAATGGACAAATTGTGAAAATTGGATAGGAATTCGATCAAGATTCTGAAGAATCAGCTTGACAAGTCCACCAACAAAAATCTGCCAAAATATGGTCTAGTTTTTTGCCATTGTAGCGTTTCTCCATACCCATGATGTCTTGATGGAACTTTTCTCCGTGCTCGTCGGATTCTGTAGGTAGTTGTCTCTCGAAGAAATTCAAATGACTATTCAAAAAGTGGATTTTTAAAGACATATGCACACCAATCGTTTCAAAAGAAGTCATCATTTCGTTGAGGTGAGTTGAGTAATCCTCCGAGCGTCGTATTCCGAGAAGACTTGCAATCACAGCCTTTACGTTGTCCCATGCAATTGCTTGATGTTCATCGAGTAATTCATCAAAATTATTGTTCGACATCAATTTTCGAATATCAGGCCCATTGAAAACACCTGCGATAAATTCAATTTTTGGAATTTATATTTGATTTGCTAAGTAAATATAAAAATATCACACCTTCTTTTAATTTTGCTTCTAATAAGCGTGGGAAAATAGTGCGCAAATATTGAAAAGCGGCTCTTTCTCGATCAAGCACCTTGATAAAATTTTTAACTATTCCCAATTTGATGTGCAGTGGAGGCAACAAAAAATTATCAATCGGAATCAGTGGTTCATTTGCGATGTTCTGACTTCCAACACTACGAGAAACTCTATTCGGCCAAACTTTACGTGTATATTGGTTTTCACGGCACCGACTAACCCATAAACAAAGAAAACAACAATATTTCGTATAGCCACGTTGCAATCCAGTCACCAAAGCCACCACTTTCAAATCGCTCGACAAACGCCATTTATGTTCATCATAATTTTTTTTTCCAATATGAATTTCATGCTATCATAAGTTTCAGTCAATTCTATGCCATAAAACACAGGAACTGGTTTCAAACTATTGTCATGGTGCAACAAAACACCTTTGAGAGCACTTTTAGAACTATCGATAAAGAGACGCCAATCTTTTGAATCGTAGTCAATGTTCAATTCATTCATTAAACCATTCACATTGTTGCAATATGCATGTTTGTTATCTTCGGATGCTGTAAAATACGGCACAAATCTTTCTTCACGAAAACCGAAGGGTGGAAGCGTTTTGACACTTCAGTATAAAGTCACCAAGCAACACGACACGAGCGCCCATGCAAATCAATGCAAACATGTAAACAATTTCGGAACTATTTGACAGCACTTCCACCGTCTGACGAAAACGATATCCGGTAACTTTGACATCACTTCTCAGTACTCGAGCTTTTCTCAACTCGTTGGCCAATGTTTCAGCTTGCTTTTGTGAAAGATTCAATTTACGAACAACGTCATCTAAAACTTCTTTTGATACAGTCTGTGGTTGCTCTGTTCCTTGAGACTGATACGTCTCATCATCGTTTCCAACATCATCCACGGTAGTTGATGCTAAATAAAGCGAAGCAAATGTGGGACTTGGTTTTTTTGGCCCTATTTCACCAGGATGGAATGGCAATTCTCCACCAGGATGGAAAATTGCTGACGGAACACCTTTGTAATTGGAATCATTTTTCTTTTTACGGTTCAAGCCAAACACATCATTTGAACATACATAGCAGTTCACTGGGTCATGATCACCTGGATTCGTCCATACAACAGGTGATTTAAATGGCATTTTATCGCGCTTTTCACGAAACCATGACCACAATGCATTACAACAAACGTTGCAAGCTCTATTCGGAGCCCATTTCACTGGGCATCTCCATCAGCCGTAAATACGTATGACGGCGGATGTTATTTTTGTACTGTGTAGTAATTGTAATTAAAAAGGCTTCAGACTACTCTAACTCTACTTCAATTGAATGGATGAGAATAATAATGCAACGTATTCTTGTTTCCAAATGAAGTGTCCTTCAAAAATCTCACAAATGATGTGTCCCTGAAAATTGTTTAAGTAAAAGTGTCCCAACTTTTGAAATTTGATTTTCGCATTACTGATAAGAGAAAAGTGATAAATGTGTTCGCCAAATATGTAGATCTTAAAATGCCTTATAATATTTGCTGAAGACACTTATCACTTATACCTTATCAGTAATGCGAAAATCAAATTTGAAAAGTTGGGACAGTTTCACTGAAACAATTATCAGGGACACTTATAATGTATTTTTTTTAGGGACACTTCATTTGAAAACCAGAATTGTCTACTCCAGTCAAAACAAACTGAAACAACTACTCGGCTCAACAAAAGATAAAATAGCAGATTTCGACAAACCAGGAATTTACGAATTGAGCTGCAGTGTTTGCTACAAAAAATACTACGGTCAAACAAGAAGAACCCTTGCCAAACGCTTCAAAGAACACACCGACTGCATTAAATTTAACTTACCAGGGAAATCGGCTTTTGCCAATCATGCATTGTATATCGAACATCTTGATGTATCAATAGAAAATATGAAATTGCTAAAACATATCACTAATTCGGCTTGACGCCTACGAATTTTATTACATACAGAGAGATGCCGATAACATTAACTTAGATAATGGGAACATTGTAACCGATCTCTTTAAGTACGTTTAGTTGCTCGATAATGATGATACTCTCATTTGCATTTGTTCAATTCACACTCATTTATAACACCGACTCCGGTTTCGCATAATCTCTCAAATTTCATTCATTTTGCGTGTTGCTGACGATGGCCGAAATGCATACAAAAATTCATTTGAAAAATAAAATTTTTCATTAAAATTGAGAACTCAAATTAAGGTGTTTTAATCTATAAGTACAGCTGTTAATTTATCGGAGTTTGTCGTTGAAAATTATCATCCGAAACTATTATACGTTGCCCTATTATTCTCAGCCATTCAATTAAAGCCATGAAGAGACATGAAAAACGCAAGATGGCGTTGAGAGTGACAACCGTGGATTTTTGTTGCTGCCGAATCGTTTCTCACATTTTTCGAATTAAATTAAATTTTAGGCTATATTAAATTCTATTTTCATTTTCATTGTGTCCAGTGATCGTGTTCGCTTCAGGACTTTATGGAGTTCGTGTGTAAGTTTTGATTTTTTGGTTTTTTTTGTATAAAGTGTGTGCTCGGTACGGAAAAGTGTATACTTGTTTAAGCGGCAAATGTCAAACTCGAACATGTAAACATAGCACCAGCTACAGTGACTGTGCAATTTGAGTTCGTTCCTTTTTCATACATTTGGCCGAGTCTATTTTTGTAAATTTTTACTATTTCCGAATTTCGGTAGCATGGTAAATCCGCTGACATGTCTCTTTCGGCAAAATCGATGTGTTTTTCTCGGGTGCGGTGTGGCTTAGCACGCCCCTCACCTGTAATTCATTTAGCTCGAAATCGAAACATTGTGCTTCGGACGAGGGGAGGCCACGGAGCTCGCCCTCCCCGGGACCTGACCGGAGCTCCACAGTTGAAAACCGTTTTCAATATTTGAACTTTGAATTTGAGAGGAGGTTTTGAGTCGAAGAAGTTTGAAATATTTGACAGAGCGAATATTTTCGGTTTAGATGTTTTAGCTTTGAGTGATGTTCGTATTAAAGGACAGTTTGAGGATACGTTAGGGAATTATCGCGTATTTCTGTCGGCTGTTTCTAGAGGAAGAGCTAATTGGGGCGTAGGGTTTCTGATTCACAAAAGTTTAGAGTATTCGGTAGTCAGTCATAGATTTGTCAATTAAAGAATAATGTGGATCTCGATTAAAATTGGGGTGGGGGTTAGTTTATAGATTTGTGAGTGTTTATTCGCCATGTGAAGGGGCAGATTCGGACCGTTTGAACGATTTCTACATTGATCTGAATGATGTAGTCGATAGAAAGGGCAGCGAAAGAGTGATTCTATTAGGCGATTTTAATGCGAGAGTGGGTAGAAATGATCCAAATTTTTCCGCTGTACTGGGAAAATTTGGTGAAGAGTCTGCCGCGAATGGTAATGGGAAGCGATTACTCGATCTGTGCCAGAGTTCAGATTTATTTATAACTAATTCATTTTTCAAGCACAAGAAAATTGAATGGGTGAGAATGAAAACCGACCTCTAACTATTGTGAGAATTAAAATGAGACTAGAAAAAAATGCAAATTGAAATGAGACCAGACAATTTTTTTGCATAAAAATTAGACCCACAATTTTTTCACTGGATGTCAAATTTTTATCTTCAAATTTTCCGGGGTCATTTTTACACTCAACATTTTCTGGTCTCATTTCTACATTCATATTTTAAATGTTTTTCGATCTTATTTTTATCCTCAAAATTTTCACGATCTCATTTTTATTCTTCAAAAATTCCAGGTCACATTTTTGTTTTAAAAATTTTTCGGGTCACATTTTTATTTTCACAATAGTTAGAGGTCGGTTTTTATTCTCACCCATTCAATTCACATGTATTCATGGGAAAATCCTGGTCAGAATTAAAAATCTCTTCTCGATTACATTATCGTTGAGGCAAGCTTGCGCAAAACAGTTTTAAATACAAGAGTGTATAGAAGTTTTGGTCTAGACTCTGATCACTACTTGGTAGCCCGCAAACTATGCATTAGCAAGAGCGGCTTAAGAAGCTATCAGAAGTCAACAAAAAGAGTGAAAGTGGAAAGATTGCGTGATGTGAAAGTAGCGAGAGAGTTTTTAATAAAATTAGGGGAAACATTTGCGCAAGTCGAAGTGAACGAAGCGTCTGATATTGAGTATGATATTGAGAGTGTTGTGGCATGTTTGTAGTCAAGAATTGGAGAAAGAAGACTGAATGGTGGAATAAAGATATTAGAAATGCTGTGAAAGAAAAGAGAATGAGATGGATCCGCTGGTTGCAGAACCGAATTGACGAAAATCTGGTATCGTATAGGGAGAAAAAGAATGTGTTGAAACGATGGAAGGAATATTTTGATGAGTTGCTGAATGTCGAAAGTTCCGATTTGGTGAATGAAAATGTGAATGGGAATTTGTATGAAGAGAGTTTGGAAGAGATTAGCATGGATGAAATTCAGATTTTAATTAATGAGTTGAGTTTGGATAAGGCTGCGGGTGTGGATGAGATTCTGAGTGAACATCTTATTAGTAGTGGTTTGGTAGGTGTTTGCTGGTTACATCATATCTTTAATTTAGCTTGGTGCTCCTCTGTTGTCCCTGAAGAATGGGGTGGCACAGTCATTTCGCCACTTCATAAGAGAGGCAGTAATACTGAGCTTATGGTCTTTACGAACAGGAGAAATTTGCTGGGTTTCAAAAGTTCTAAGTTATTTGGCAAATAATTTGAAATGAAAAGTAATATCGAGTAATAAGGTGTCACCTTCACTCCTAAATTGAACTGGAGTGGACACATCAAATACCGCATTGATAAATGCACGAGAGTATTTTGGTGCTGCAAAAGATCGTTAGGGAGAAATTGGGGTCTACGCCCTGCAAACCTTTTATGGATTTACAATGCCATCGTGAAACCAATGCTAGCTTATGCAGCATTCATTTGGTGGAATGGGACAACTACGGCAAATGCTCAGAAATCACGGAACCATTTGCAGCGTGTGGTATGCATGGCAATTACAGGTGCAGACAAATCTGCACCACAATTTTCATTAGAAACGATCCGTAACATACCATCAGATCTGAATAACAATGATAACTGACAGCGCCAAAACACACTGAAAACAACTTTTTACGGTGTGTTATGACGTGTATGACGCTGTCAGTTGTGATCGTTATTCGGATCTGACATGAACATTAACTCATTGATGATTGTTCGCCATGATGCTGTCAGTTCGCCGGTAGTTCTGACATGAGTCGCATGGAGGCACACCGACGAATAATCGCCTCGATTCGAATTGTCATCAATATTAATGTATATACTGATATTCTCATCTGCATACCATCACTAGATATTTACATCCAAGCCGAGGCACGCATCACAGCGTTCCGGTTCAAGGATTGTATTATACAAGAGCGCAACTGGAAACATGGTCATGGATCTGTACTGAGTGAGCTGTACAACCTCGATCCAACCCTAGAAGCGCACGTGGATAGATGCCCCCTTCATACATCTTCGGTAGACCGCTCAGCGTTAAGCTGGAGTAGAACGATAGAGGTGATAAGGAGGAATCTGATCCACACATCGAAAAATGGTTCACTGATGCTTCGGTGAACATTCATGGCTCTGGCTATGGCATTTACCAAGCAAATAGCGGGAGAGAAATGTGCGAATATCTGGGCAAGCAAACGGATATCAATCTTCAGACCAAGTATTCTATATAGTAGCGAAAGGTGGGTTGATTCTGAAAATTTGATTCATGTATTGGAAGTGTCTGATATGAAAGTGTTGAGAATGGTTTCGGGAGTCTCGCGCCGCGATCAGTGGGAAAACAGAATCCGAAATGAAACGATTCGGGGGGATTTAATCGTCGATTCGGTAGGAAAGGAAGCAAGAAAATCCAGACTTAGATGGTTTGGTCATGTTAAACGCATGGGAGAAGAACGACTGCCGAAACGGATTCTGTTCGCCGAAGCTGATGAACCGAGAGTTAGGGGTAGACCACGTAGAGGGGATATGAATAGTGTGATGAAACTCAAAACTTGGCTCTCGATCGGAGTTTGTGGAGATATATTGTTAGGGGTATATGAGGCATTTTGTTACGTAAAACAGACCAGATGCTGAAAGGCAATAATGGTCTATAAATGTTTGTTGTTGTTGTTTTTGTTTTTGTTGTTGTTAAGTAGATTGCATGCTCTCATTTTAAGGAGGACAATATTCTCTAACGAAAGAGCATTGCGCCTACATCAATACACACACATATTATTTGCAAGCGTTGTCCTATTCTATTTATATTATTGTGCGATGTAATTGCATGGCTTTTATAAGAGTTTCGTATGAGTTTGAAAGTCCATGCATATAGTGCAGCAAGATGTCAATGTGTTTGTGTTGCAATTCTGACAGCGCAAGATCACCGTTCTTAGTTTCTTGAATAATCGAAATAATTCGAATAGAATGCTTTATTTTATCTTTAGTACAGATATGACATCACACCATGTTACTTATATACATTGAATATTGACACTTTTACGTGTACAAACTTCCCTTAATAACCGGTAAGAGAAAGGCATGTAAACATAATATTCCATTAGTGGAATTTGAGACATATCAAATTTAGATCAATATATATTTTAAATTTTAGAGACGGAACTCTGAAAATGAAGGTCAAATAGTGCTTTATTAGACATATCCAATTTAGATACTGTTCTCCATATTTTTAGACCTTTTCAAGAAAGAATAGTTTGGTTATTCTGTAGATAGTAATAAAATGTTCATAAGACAACGTGAAACATGTTACATACAGTAAAATGTTTATAAAATTTTACAAGACTTCTTCTCTTCCAATAGATTGTTGGTAAATTTTGCTTGAATTACCACACGGACTTTGACATAGATTTTGGCCCCAACATAAATTCACCAGCAGTTTGACTTAATTTTACCAAACTGGGTTTCTGCACCATCTGATAGTTTCAAACTGGTAGTTCAACGCTGATGAATTTATGTTAAAACCAAATTATTAATTAAGTCAAACTCTGTGTGATAATTCAAGCAAAATTTACCAACAACCTATTGTTTACCAAAATGACTTGAAATCAACATTATTTTTCTCTCTGTGTGAGAATTCAATCATAGTAAGTCTGTATTTCGCAACATACGATTGTAAGTTGGTAACGTTTGGGGAAGGCGTTTGTTTCTTTATTCAGCGCTTAGCCAAAATGTCCCATAATATTCCTCTGCTCAGTCACAATTAGCGATGGTAAACGTCTATAAAATATGGGAAAATGACTTAAATTTCCATCTCTCAGTTACTTTATTTTCACAAGGGATCTTCTCCAATGCAAGTCTGCATTTTTCAACTGTCACATTTTGATACGTATTATACAATTTAATCCTTACGTGTGTGCTTTATTGTTCATTTATCATTTGATTGCTACATTGTTCTCATGACCAAAATAAATGTCAATGGCTAGTTTCTTTTGCTCGTCGCTTAAATTCAAGACCCGGATAGCACCTCTTAAATATCACGCATATTCATATGAGTGTGATTTCTTTTTTGCAAACGAGCAAGCAATTCTATAAAAGAATACGAAAAATAACAGCTGAGAATTTATGAAAATATGCAGAAATAAATGAGCCTATACTCACTAGAAAACATGTATGTAAGAGGACGCCGACGTTTACACAAAAACAGAACCCTGGCCCACATTTCCTTATTAATTTCTTGTGTTACATATTTAAAAGTTTATAAATATGTACGAGTGATGGTTTCATTTTCTCTTTCTTTCTCTTATGGTTGCAGGATTTGTTCTGTTATGTTTCATAACGATTTGTTCTTCTTCCCTAGGATTTCGTTTCAAATATTTTGCTTTCATGTCAAAAATGGTTTATTATTTAATTTCTGATTCTGCTCCATTTCGACTACACGCAACTATAGTTTTGTAAGCGTACATAAATGTATCAAAATGAGTTTCAAAAGTGGATCTCGTTACAAAAACAGCTATTCTGACTATTCAATCAGCATAGGCCTTAAGAAGTGAACAGATTATCCCTTCTCTTCCAAATATGGAATGAAGCGTATATTAAATAATGTTTGAAAATTTTGTGCATCGCAGGTGTCATCAATATGTTACAGGTGTGGTTAATGTTTCGCGTTAGTGGAACACTTTCGTGTGTGTGGTAAAACATTATAAATAGAACGTTGGTATACACTCTAAGAAAATCTATTACTTCACTATACGAAATGTCATATAGTACGTTGGAGTACCTGCGACACAGTTAAAATTAAATGATTTTCGGTTTCTCGCTTTAAATGTCTCGCTTCTTGGTGAAATGAGTGTGCGGTTCACACTCTCTGATAAATGCAAAAAAAAAAAAAAAATACATTCGTGTACAATATCGATGCCGTGCGTCACAAATTGTCTTTCAACGATAATACTCAAATGCTAAGAGTGAAAACCAAACAAGTAGGTTTGTTTGGCTTACACGCTGAATGTTTGTTTGTTTGGCTTTTACTCTCGGTGATTTTTCGTTAGTGTCACTTGTATAAAATTTTTGTATTAGCGTTTTCTTCAGCAAATTTATAGGATATGCTTTCCTTCCGAGGCTGTCATATGTATAGCCATTAACAATAGTCCCCATAAAATATCTAATGAACGCGACATTTCATAAAAATCTAATAAAATCTAATAATAAGTTATAATTCATAGAAGCTTATAAGTAATATAATTATTATTTTTTTATTATTATTTATAAGAACATATAACTAGTAAAATAATAAAAATGGCAAAACTAATAAGATAATAAAAAATATACAATAATAATTATTAGAAAAACTAAAAACTATGGTGATACCAATGTCTTTGATAACCATAGTCTTTGATTGTTTTTGTACCAAATATCTATTCCTATGGTTTATCATGATAATTTGCCATATTACATGGCTCTTTAACAATCGTGATGTTTTTGCCAGTGCTATAATAATACGTTCTTCCCTATCTGTTTTCGCACAATGTTTGTTAGATGTATTTCTATGTCGATTTCAGAAAAAAATCGTTTTCTGATACGTACCTTGGAATAAAGTTCAGGTAAATATTGATGCTTGAAAAATCACGTTGCCAAATCAAGTTTTTCAATATATTTTTGCGGTAGGCGACTTTAATCAGGACACTATTTGATATTTGATTGCTGTATGACGTTTTTGTATGGTTCATATATTTATTTAGTGTGATGTGATCTGTTTCTCATTGATAAATCACTTAACAGGAATATTCAAAATTCGGAATTTTTAGTTACCGAAAATTTCACCGAATTGAAATAGTTCGTTACAAGCTATGTGTGTGTGATCATATTTAGCTCACTTTTCTTAAATGTTCACTAAACAGTCTTTGATATTTTTATACTTTTTAATATTAAACACTTTGAAATAATTTATATCATTTTTATTTGATTGATTTGTTTTGTTTTATGCATAAATCGACACTCATGCGTCTCGATAAATATTTAACTGAAATCGTTTCGAAATAAATCAAAAGATAGAAACTAGTTGGCATTTGATTTTATCATTTTCATTTGTGATACTATACTGTATCTTTTCGCTTTTCAGGCTTTCCATTAAGATGTATACATATACAAAAAATAACTGTGAATAAATCGTTCTGCAGATCAATGATAGATAAACACGTCAATATTTAGTTGGAATTGCTATTTTTAAGTTTTAAATATGAAATGTTAAAATTACTTCATTCGCAATAATAGTATGGGGTATTTTTTTATTTAACTTGTCAAAAAGAGGACGGTTTATTCAAGTTTGTTAATAGTTTTTATTTCGGTTTTTGTTAAGTGTATTTTATATGTTTATTGACAAAAATAATTAAGAATGATTGAGAAATGATTAACGATGAAGACTTCTTCATATTATATGTACATAATAATGCGTATCAAGTGTCGCGTAATTTAAAATTTTATTTTCTATCCCTAAAGATACATTTTATTTTCTGTTGTTTTTTATTATTTGTAGTGTAGAATTTGGATCTTAGGGGCCTTTTTTATTGTTTTTGCTGTTGTTCGCACGAGGTAAAATTAAAATGTTGTCACAACCATTTGAGAAATGAGTCAAAATCTTAGACCGTGTTGTTGATTCACACGAAGACCAAAATTAATAGCACTCTAGATTCGGTTTTACATTTTCGCTTGGTTGCTCTAATTGCCCGAATATTGTGTATATATTTTTATTTTTGCTATCGACATCCTTTTAATCACTACAAACTTTCGCAATGTGGTGCTATCAAACATGAATATGTGCCCTTACGACGTCAATAATTGTTTCACTTTATCGATGGTTCGTCAATACAACGAATTCCTGATCACATCAAACATACGATCATTGTGAATGCAGCCATTTGATGGGCAAAATAATTCTGAATCTATTTGAATTCATTTTTGCAAATATTACCGACGCATTAATTAATTGGAGAAATAGGTATTGCGAACAAATTATTTTAAACCTATAATTAAGCAGTTTAAAGCCAACATAATTGTAGATTTTGATGCGACTCATTTTATTTCTATTGCATGTTGGACAGTTTTGTTCATTTTAAACATTATTATCTATATCGGTCACACTTTATTGTACATGTGTACACAACCATTTATTCACATAAGTATTAAGGTCTCTTTTAATATAATTATAATCATTTATCTTTTCTTTCTGTTCTTGTATACAAGATTTTTTATATAAATACTTTTTTTTTGTTGTTGTTGTTACTAGCGTATGAAATAATTATTATATTGAAAGTTTGTTCACTACTTAAATGATCAAATTGCACAATTTTTACGAAAATTTAGTTGTTTTGCTTATATAAGAGTTGTAAATATATCATCTCACTCTCTTTTCTTGATAAAATTGTTAAAATTCGAGTTTTATTTTGTTTTAATTTATACTGTATGATTTTAGGTACACTTTTTCAACTTCCACGTAACTATTTTTTAATATTTTCCAAATCGTTCTTCAATACTGCGATGATGCTTGATCGTGTGAATACCATTGTATTCAAATAATCTAAGACGTTTCATGTCAAATCGTGAACTGAAACATTAAAAAGAAATGAATAAGCAAGCAGTGTAATATACAATTATAGAACATTCTAAGAATTCTCATGTATACCCTTTCTGGCAATAATTTTTTTCTGGGATAGTGAAACTTTTATTTATAGTACTCGCGGTGAAATCGAAATTCTAAAGCGCCAAGACTTTCTTAATTGGTGCAAAAGAACCTCACAGAATTGTCCCTATGAAGTGAAGTTGGTTCGCTCGGGTATATAATAATATTGGGAGTTTAAAAAAGTTTCCGGCCTTTTACAAAAGATGGTGTAATTTATAAATTTATTATTCACATATGCAAACAGCTTCATCTAAAAGTACTGACATTCAGTACATTTCATTTAATCGAAGCATGAACATTATAATTTTTTTGAGCTATCAACATGTCCAATTTCGTACCAGGAAAACAACATTTGCGGGAAGTTTAACTTTTCTGTTTTAAGTGGAGATGAGGCACGCCGTATCCTTGTGGAAGTTCACTAAGAGCTACATCAAATACAATTTGTTAGGAATGGTTTGTACGTTTCAAAATTTGTGATTTTGACATGGAGGACAAAGAACGCTCAGGATGGCCAACAAATTTGAAAATGACGAATTATAGGCGTTACTCGATGAAGATCCATTTCAAGCTCTTGAGGAATTATCCAATTCATTATATTTGACTCAAACTGGTGTTGGCATTCGTTTGAAAGCAATGGGAATTATTCAAAAGCAAGGAAATTGGTTGCCACATGAACTGAGTTGAAAGACGATTTTTCACCTGTGAATTGCTGCTTGAACGACACAATAGAAAGAGTTTTTGCATCGAATCGTGACTGGAGATTAAAAATGGATACACTATACGATAACCTTAAGCCCAAAAAATATTCGAAATGTACCATATCTCTACCGTTGAGAAGTGTTGACGAGTATGCAAGGGGCAAACTAGTACAACAGCGCAATTCTCACAGTTCAATCTAGTGCCCCATAATTCCAGACAATTCCATATAATTCCGTTGAATTCAGCATAATACACACTAATTCTCTAGAATTTATTTTGCATTAATATTTTCAAGACAGAAATATATGAACGATTTTCGTATGTTTTTTTCAATTCTCAAATTGAATAGAATGCAATTCAATTTACTTAGCAAGTTTTGCGTAGGTTGGAAGCTACGAATGTCAACATCAGTTGACAAAAATGTTTTTCTGATCTCACTTCATTAAAAGAATTGTAGCAATTGATTTGAGTGGATTTAAAATGGTCGAAGCAGTATGGTATCTATTTATGCATAAAATTTGGGAACACTCGAAATTTCAAAATTAAATTGTGTTTTAAGGCAAAGATTAAATACAATCCACTCGTATTTCTATATCGAAAATAATACAATATAAAATTAATTCTTCAGAATTAGTCTGATTTATGCTGAATTCAACGGAATTGTATGGAATTGTCTGGAACTATGGGGGTACTAGATTGAACAGTGGGAATTGCGCTGTTATAGTAGTTTGCCCCTTGCGAGTATGTCTGTTGTTTCAAATGTATATACTCGCCTCTCCATCTCTTCGGTAGATCTGAGACTTACATTTTTACAAATGTATTTGTAACAAAGTATACCAAAAATTTACCCGTATTTGACATAATAGGAGAAATATTTATGATTTGGCTGCGGTTGAAGTGGAAATGTTAATAACTATGTAACGTAAAATATATGAAGTCCATCACTTCTCTAATGTATAACGCCTCCATCTTTGCAGTTCAAAATGTCAATTTGTCAACTCTCAGCCGCATGCGTTGGATAGCTACTGCGCATTATACTATTTACTTTTAGAGCCAGTCAATACATTGCTTATACTACATAACGCTTTCGAAAGTTTGAATGAACCTTCATCTCTATATCATTGCATGCTCAGGATTTTGGGAAAATTGAAGTTATGGTATGCTAACAGGCATAATATCGTATGAGCGCAATTACTAACCATATTTCCTCCTTAAGTTATACTATTTTTTCAAACTATATGTACACTTGTAATTTGAATATTTTTGGCTCGGATTTGAGGGCGTTTCAAAAATAAATGGCTCTTCTGAGCGAAGCGATGGAAGCGAGTTTTTGGCTCTGAATTGATATTTTCATGAATGTCGATACTTCTGGGTCTCTTTTTAAAAAAACAAATATCTCAGGTTAACATAACTTTTGCTAGCGCCCTGTTAATCTCAATTTCGACTATTTTATTTTGAAGATGATCAATCAACAACTACTATTCGCACTTGTTATTAAAAGTCTGCAATCAAAATTCAATTATACATATTGCAGAGTTCAGAGTGTTACAAAGCCTCTAATCGTGTTAGGCATAGATCATAAATTAGGTTTGTAACATTTTCCTACACATGCGGCAAAGTATTTCTTATTGACAATAAAATCAGACGGCAAATACAAAAGAAATTAAGATTTAGCGCCAATGGTGTAGTGGAATCGAACATCTTTTGGATGGTGCCTTAAAATTAAAACTGCGCATGAGATTGGTTTCTGTAAGTTAATTGCATAAACCATTGCAAGATATTGCCTAAATTTAGAAACAAAAATTGTAGCCGATAGACCGACTATCGCATTTTCCCTTGAGCAAATTGTACACAATAAACAAAATCGCTATTTCCCACACTGTAAGCTATCGAAAAACATCCATTGACCCAAACAATCTTGATACCAGTCATTGATTAGTCCTGTAAATGACTGTATGTTTCATTCTTCTGATGCGTTCAATAAGTATATGAATAAATCCATTTGGCTGAATCTATCAATAATTGCTAACAGGTGCACGAGATACATTTGATTCTATTGTTTACTTTAAGCATCATTTCCGATGGTATGTGCGATTTTTATACACAAATTTACGCACGGTAGGTGTCTTACATATCTGCAGCAATACTTAGTAAGCACTGGTAAAAACATTCATACTAAGCACATTTCACAGATAGCAAAATACGAATGGTACAGGATTACTGAAGTCAGGTTGGATATTAAAATAAACCCAAATTATTATATTCATTTCGCTTAGTTTCATTTTTCTTTGGAGGCAATCCACCGTTTGAATTCAAGACCATATAGCATTAAAAGAAAGAAAATGAAAAATACCATTGATAATTGCCCTCGCGTCAAAGACAAAACCATCATATCTCTATGTGGGTGTGCATATTTTGCGAAAATACTTTTCTTTTATTTTTTATCTTTATTTTATCTTTCTATCACTCACTCATAGCTCTAACGCGAAAATAAGTCATAAGAAAGACATGGTATCTGCACCTGTGAGATTTAACAAAGTTGGCATTTGCCTCATAATGTTCGAATAATTTGTTTCGTGCAAGACTTTCAGAAAGTCACAAGTGCAAAGAAGATGAGATGCAATTTATGTATTCAAAATACATTCTGGTATGATGATGATTTTTGCCGCCTTTTCGTAATTTATAACACTACAAGTGAACGTTTATTTCCGAAAGAAACACAATTTACACACTTGTCAGGCGCTGGTTCGAATTCAAGTTTGAAGCATCACATAAATAAGGTAAATCGATAGAAAATAAGTCCAGAATATCGGGGCCACTTTTTGTCAGAATGTTTTTCGTGTTCATTTCAGTTAAGCAAAAACAAAGAAAATTACTTCACCATAGAACCATATCAAACAATTCAACTCAAAGATTTTACAAAAAAAATATCCGCTTTATAAGCCGTATTCTTATTACAACTTCAAATGAATAATTATTGCACGAATTACTGCTTAACCACTTTTCGTCATGTATTATAATTAAAATAAAAAATGCGCTATGTGCTGTGTACATTCGATTACTAACTTTATTTAGACACTAGGAGAATTCGTGAAAAAAAGTTTTCAGTATATCTACTTACAGAAGGATTTTTTTTATGTACTATTTGAAGCAAAGGAAGAGAGTCGAAAGAGTCTCGTTCGCTTATCTGTTCGTAAAAAACGATTTGTGCCGGAGTTGATGCTGTATTTGAGGAGAACTCAAATCAAATTTCTGCGCCGTTTCTCTCTCATGCTCTCTCCACATTTCTCTCATTTTAATATTTTCTCTGCAAATCTTCACAATCCGTATATGAGTGCGTGAGTGTATGTTTGCGAAATGCGAATGTATATTCTTTTATAACTCAATAAATAGGTACAAGGTACATAAGCTCACTCTTGCTTTCGTTTCATTTTCGATATGTAAATTATAAACATAGTTTAGACACTTGTTCCAAAGGAGAAATTTTAATTTCTATTTTCATTTTGATGCTACAAGATGCGTAATTCTTGCTATGAAAACTAAAAAGAGCATAGTCAAATAAAATTTGAATAAAAAACATGAAGTGTTGCCGATTTCTAAGCCAATCTATATTTATTAACTTAAATGGAACAAAAACAGATGCATTGTATTGAAAAGTTTGTGCATTTGGACTAGTCCGTTTGTCTCTTTTATTTATGAATGAATTTTTCAACATTCTTTTTGAAAATTATCAGTTTTTTATGAATTTTCCATTTCAAATATTCTCTCTATACATTTTTAAAGAATTGTGTTCATATCTTTATATATTTATTGTAATTTTTTTATACAATATCTCTCCTACTGAACAGATAACTTATTTTCATCTTTTTGCGACTGTATTTCATATGATGTACACATGTATACGTGATCAGCGTTTGAAAAACGCTCATATGTGTAGATTTATGATAACGCTTTTAGAAAAATTCAACCCAATATGCAGGCGTTCTTATGAGTATTCGAAATATATGTATTATTTCCATAAAATGAATAAATTATTCGAAAACGAATCAAATTTATCTCCTGAAATTCAGGACGCAAGGAGCCGCAGATAGAGTCATAAAATGAGCGATTATTTCGGAGAAATTTCTATGACATGCGCACATCAAACGTCAATAATTTCAATAATGTTTATATTCTTTCCTGCTGAACGAAACTAACAAGAACGGATTTCCCGTTAAAAAATCTGTTCCATTGTGTTGCATCTTGCATACGACTTCGGATTGAGATGGTGCACACATAGAGAATAATTGGTAACATCAAAATCTCGGTGGAAAATATATCACATTCGTTGGAAATCACTCATACACAAAGATCCATCACCCACCAACGTCAAAAATAAACGAAGGGCTTGGTGAATATGTTTTGTTTTTGAGTTAATTATATTGTTAATAATAATAGACATCCGATAAAAATAAATAAATTTTATTTCTATTTTAGTTATCGTTGAATTTTTAATGTCGGTGTTTAATTGCTCATTTTATAAGTGAATTCCCTTGAATGTGATAAATTTACTGATTATTTTGTGTTTGTTTAGAGACCAACGACCATTTTTCAATAATAAGTTTTGACTAATTTTGATATCAATCGAAAATAAATTATGTTAATATTATCCAATAACGAAATGGTTGCCTGTGACCATATCGAAAAATTCTCACATTAAAAATGTATTTTTTATTATCAATGAAAAGTCCCAATGAGTTTTATTGAAAATTTTAAGCATAAAAGATTTCTGGCGAAAATATGGCCTTTCAAGAAAAAAATGATCAAAGTGGCCCTTGATCAAACCGTTTGATTCAAACAATTTAAATGTTATTTTAAATTTGGTCCTAAAGAGAAGATGCTGTTTGATATAACATTTAAATCGATTATATTTTGGTCACACGGAAACTAACCGAAAGCTGTACAATTTTCTCCCAAGCTGCAGCTCATTTTATCGAATTCACCATCCTTGAGGATTTGACTAATACAAATGTCAAGCGATTGAGCATGTTTAATACGAATGGCATCAAATGCATCTGCTTGACGCGATTGTTGCACAGAAATACACCTAGGGATATAATTTTAGCCGCACGGACAATTTTCGAAGGAAAAACCTAATAAATTGAAAGATTTCATCCTGATTTTTGGCCAGTTTTATTATCACATCTTTACGTACATACATCACAAAAATATTGAGTAAAAATTATTTAGATTTTATGATTTTTTTTTTTTTTCAATTTCTCGCATCCAAAAAGTGGGAAATAATTTTACCCGCATTCACTGATTCATGCACTCTTATCAGTGTTGCTTACATTTTTCACGATGTGTGTTGACGTGATTTATTGTTATGCACCTTATCGACAGTGTTTGGGGTATTTTTTCACAATTTTTGTGACGCAGCTGTCATCCAAAATTGAACCAATTAACAATGGGAAACGGCAAACAATTAACTGTGACGGAAAAAGCCAAAATTTCTACGTTAGAAGAATACACATCAAGGTCTAATTATCGTAGCCACTCGTAAAATCAAGCGAAATCGTGCTAGATTGAAAGACTGTTACACTCGAAAGGGTAAATTTAGTCTATAAACATAGATTTTTTTTTGTCAAATCATTAGACTACGAAAAAATTTGACCGAAAAAGATGCCGCTTTCAATCATTTCAACCATAATGAACGCCGTACATTACCAGGAGATGATCGGCCATCATTTTCCAGCTTATGGCTATAAATGCGCTGCCTTAGGCTGGTTATTTCAACAAGACAACGTTCCAATGTATGTGGACAAGTTGACATCAGCCAATTTTGACCAGCGTATAATCAGTCTTTTTGACAATTGGCCGGCCAGATCACCAGATATGAACATCTTTGGAAAAATCTAGTCGATTTTGGCACGTGTAGTGTACAAAGGAGGCCGACAATACAACAATAAAGATAAATTGAAGGAGGCCAACGGGGCGGCGTGGGAAAACATCCCACAAGAAAATATTTGGTCACTGTATGACAGTCTTCCGAGCCGAATCAACGCATCAAATGATTCCAAGGCGATTGGATAAAATATTCATCGAAATTTGCAAGAAAATTTGATTTTTTTATTTAAAACTGTGAATGCGGCTGAATATATTTCCACGGTGTATTTGAAATACATGCACATGCAAACGTAGCTTCTATGAAAAACTGCGAATGCTTTCGAATGCTAATGGAAATTATATAGTATATTTTGATGTGTTTTTAAACAAAATCAATGAACATGTTGTAGTTTTTATATCGATAAAGTTGATAATGATGGAAAATAAATCTGATTCGTGCTCAGTTCTTAAAAACATTCAAACACCGTAATGGGAATGAACAAAATATACACACATATTTCAGAAAATACTTTGAATGTGTTCTTTAAAACAAACGAAAATGGTGTTTGAAATAAAATATTTGAATTTCAATTAGGTATTTTTGATTAGTATGTGTAATAGTACAAAATATCTTTTGAATGATTTGAGGATATTTTTCATTCCCGTTATAGAGATCGAGATTCAATGTATTATTCTATTTGCCTCAATAGAGTATTTTGAATGTCGACAGCTATAAAAACACCATTAGGTAGGCATGACGCTGCAAAAACTCGTGATTTTTTCATCCAAAATCACAATATATTTCGGCGATAGTGGTTTTCTCTCTAAAATTTCGTATTACCAATGCTATTCCTTGACAAGTCCATTTTATTTTGATTGAAAACATGACAAAATAAATTGATACCATTTCAAATTATGAAACTTGAATATTAATCTAGGTTTGTACATTAAATGATTTAAATTTACTTTTTAACAAGGAAATATTGAGAGAGAGAGAGAGAGAGAGGGAGAGAGAGAGAGAGTTGAAAGTGCGCGACATCTATCGCTATATGACTTACACTGAACGCATTATTGTCGCATGCATTCCGGTTTGACAGCTCGTACTATCGGATTGTATAGTTTGACACACAACTGCCCGAACATTATATAAATAATTTTTTTTCTAATCTGTCAAATTTTCATGCAAATAAATTAAGGAAAAATTGGACCTAGAACGTTTTCGATGGCATTGATTCTTCGGAGAATATCCACTAATTTACGCAGTGCACTGACAATCCCAAATGGTTAGTAAATTGAAATCCATTCATTTGATTTCATTTTTGTTGGAAAATTCGATGAATTATTCTATTTCACAGCAGTTGCGAATCGAGCCAACCCAATCGCAGTGCGGTCGCTGTCATCGGAAGTAACAAAAGCTGAAGAGAAAAGACGTATGCTAGATTATTGCCTTTGTTATCATTTATTTTATTTTGCAAATGTCTGACACAAAATTATGGTGTAAATTTTAGCGACGGTCCGAAAACCAGATGCGGCAACGCGTGCAAATTTGACAGATTTCGGCAAATATGTGGCTGAATGTTTACCAAAGTATGTGCAAAAAGTACAATTGACCGCTGGAGATGAATTAGAAGTATTGATAGCTCCGGAAGGCGTCATCCCAGTACTTCAATTTCTGAAGGATCATCACAGTGCTCAATTTGCCAGTTTGGCTGATATTGCTGGAATGGATGTGCCCAGCCGCAAATATCGCTTCGAAGTAAGACTCACATCTACACCCCCTCCCCCAACAAACTCACGGTTTACACAATAAACTTATTCTGAATCTTGTATAGATTATCTATAACCTATTGTCATTGCGATACAACTCGCGAATTCGCGTTAAAACGTACACAGACGAGCTAACACCACTTGAATCTGCTTGCGAAGTATTCAAAGCGGCCAACTGGTACGAGCGTGAAATCTGGGATATGTATGGCGTCTTCTTCGCAAATCATCCTGATCTGCGCCGTATTCTTACAGACTACGGATTTGAAGGACATCCACAACGTCGCGACTTTCCATTATCCGGCTACGTTGAGGTACTCCGTATATCATTTACAAAACAATTGAAAATTATACAATCAAATAATTAATGTCAACAATTTCGGTTGTGCACAGGTTCGTTATGATGATGAGAAGCAACGTGTTGTTTGCGAGCCACTAGAGTTAGCTCAGGAATTCCGTAAATTTGATTTATCCGCACCATGGGAACAATTCACGAGCTTTAGAAATGCAAATCCAGCGTCTGAAGAAATCACCACCAAGAAAATTGAAAAATGAAATCACCACCAAGCAAATTGAAATAGATTATAAAAATTTCATTATGCGAAAGATGCATGTTCGTTTTAATTAAATTAAAACCATTCAAATAAATTTACGTGGAAAAAATGAATTCGAAAAGAAGCCAAATCTTTTACATTTAATATAACATATCGCCTGGAATCGAATTCAAAAATAACTCGACTGTTGACTCTTTTCCATTCGCAATCAATCGTTGATTGTTTAATTGTTAACTCTATTTTTATTCAAATTTATTAGAGAAAAAGAAAAGAAATGATGGTTCATCCAATGGCATCTTGAATGATTACATGGATTCATTATTATCCTTTCTTCTCCTCCATTTCTTGTATTCATAGAAAATCAAACTTTTTCAAGGAATTTCCCTTATGAACAAAAATGATGGTGATTGAGAATAATAATGGGATTCACCGAAACCTCGCCGATAATTATGATTGAGTCTCATAAAAGGGATACCCTTTTGGAAAGGGAGCGATTGAGTGATTGGAATTTCAGTAATTTTGTCCATATTTTGTATAAGTTTGTCATAAAATATCCTCCCCCGCTTCAGAAATATACGAACAATTCGTATTTATTTGTGCGGTTTCGACAATTCCAATTATTATTTAAAACCATTTATGTGCTTGCTTTCCTTTTATTATTGTAGATCAACAAGTAGTTTCATTTAATCTATAAAAAGAAGTTTTTGTTTTTTCGTCAAAAATATTTCAACACATGTTCAGTGTAAACAAATATTTAAATTTTCGAAATGAAAATTGGGTTTTTTATAAGTTTCTATAATAAAAGTGTTTCAAATTTATTTTCTCTGAGGAACGATTAAAAAAAAATTCCAAGATAAATCTCATGTTTGCAAAATTATTTATTCTTTTTTTGTATATTGTATTGTAATAAGACTACATGTGTTCACAATGACAGCAACGAAAATAACAACATCTATGTATGTATGCTAAGGTGTTTTTCATATCTTAAATTGAAAAAATGGTAACTTTCAAAATAAAGAGCAACAAATTCTGTATCAATTGATAACGTAGCGATTAGTATTCAGACTTCCCGAAGCAAAAAACACGATTATTGTTTCAGATTGATTTTGAGCGATCGAGATTTGTTGTGTCATTCGTAAGCAAATTTTATTGAAATGCCAAGGGAAAGGAACCTTTTATACTGTTCGTATTTTGTCAAAGGATTCAATTGTTGCTATGACATCAGCGATTTAACCGACAAAATGGCATAAATCAACAAAAGAGATGGATTTTGTTTTGATTTTTGTTTAGATATCGATACAGAACGTCAAATGATGTGGTGAATTTCATCAATCGGCAGTTTTGAATGGTATTGCCGAATTCAAACAAGCGAGAATTCACAAAGAGTGTGTTGTTTGAACAAGTAAGTGTGCTTCACCGATAACGGTGCATTTAAACGGAGTCATTTATTCAATTTGTGTTTTGAGTGTCAAAATTATTAGCATAATTCGATGAACGGGATCACATATTGCTGACGCAAGATTAAGTGAATATCACCACCCGGAGATATTTGATTGCATTGCTGAATTCAAACGAGTGAGAATTCAGAGAGGATGTGAATTTTGAACAAGTAAGATGTGCTTCTATTCATATTGATAATATTGTGTTAACGGTGAATTTTTCACAAATTTATTCATTTCGTTTGTGTTTTTAACAGGTGTATTCGAAAGTGTGAAATATGCGGCAAAGAAAGAATCCATCGAAAAATAATGCCAACAATGAAAACAACGATGGTGATGATGAGGACAATGGAATCGTTACAATCAAATGTGCACTTCCTTCGATTCTTAGGCCTAAATATCGAAGAATATTCATCGATGATATTACCGCCAAAAGTCTGCAAGCAACGAAGATATGTTCATTAGCATCGCTTATTCTCTTGCATAAAGTTGAGCGCGCATTTGACGAAAATAACACGGAATTCTTCAATCAAGTTGCGAAAAAGTCATACGAGATTATTTTTTTGCTGTTCTTAAGAAAAACACCGTCACAAACTCTATGATTTTCGAATTTCGTGATTCTGTGACAAATCTCGATGACGAACTCGTTTTGAATGGCCAAATAACGATTATAACGAGAATGCTTTCAACGATTTGATTGGCACATACAAAACGAATGTCACGACGAACTTGAATACGCATCAGAAGAAACGCGTCTACAAATATCTGGAATTGAAAGTGTACGAACACAATTTGAATGCTGTTTCTGATGAGGTCCAACAATTGGATAAGGTCGATATCAAAAATGCTGTCAATTTAGCAGTAAATGGACGAGACGACATTCCTCGAACTATTAACGGTGCATTGAGAAGAGCAAGTCGTGATATCCTTCTTCAAATGTTACGTGATATTAGTTGGTGGGAAATGGACAACATTTCGACATTCACGAAGATGCATTGGTTCAAATCGCTGCCAATGTGGATTGCAATGCGACGTCAGATCGATGAATTCAACATCAATCAGCGACAACGAGAAGAGCATGAACAGTCAGAACAAAATGATAGCGCAAACAGTCCACCGAAAATCAAAAATTTGGCCGTCATACCAATTTGCAATCTAAGGCGAACGCACTATCCAATTGACAACTATACGCTTCATAAACTACTTTGTGGACAGAATGTAAACGGCAATCAAATTACATTCAACGAGTTTATGACTAATAAAGCATGGTATTGGAATCAAATCTGATATTTGCGTAAGATCAACCGCGAATTTGGCAAACGAAAGGAGCAGTTCAACTTTCGCATTCTATCTGATGGCGTGGCGGTGTCGATATTGTTCGACGTGAAAAAGTCGGAGTTTAAGCCAGTCGATATGCAGGAGATCATTCGCAAAATCAATGCTGGTGAGATCGTGAATGAAGTCGGCTTGGATCCGGGATTAAAAAAGTGGCAAGCGGCTGTGCGCCGAAACATCGCCACCGGTAAAGAGGTGGGTAAATCTTCAAAATTATTTTATTCATACTAATATTGCATTTTGTTTGTTTAATTTTATAGGTCAACTTGAATATAAGCAGCAAACGCTTCCATTGGAATGCCAAGTAATAAGTGCGAGACTGCAAATCGAAACGGACGAAATATATCACTATCAAAGAAAACAATGATCGCAACGACCGCCACTTGTACCCAGTGATTCCATCGCCGCTCGGGAGACATTGGTGGTGTTACATTCAGCATAGGTTGAAAATGCTGAAACGAGGAATGGATGTGTATGCAACAGCAAAGTATACACGACTCCAAATCGACAAGTACATCGAAACAATGATAACCGTTGATAAGGCAGTAGACAAGATGGTAAAATATAAGCCATTAATTGTTTATTTTGGAGCTTCTGAGACACCACCAGATTCACCAAATCGCATCAAGAAGCACGTGAGATGCCCTGGATCTAGAAAAACCATCAATGCACTGAAAAAGCGTGGCAATTGTATCGTTATACCAACCGATGAATATTACACCTCCCAAACCTGTGCGAAATGTTTTCGACGTTTTGACCGAAGAACACGGAGCCATCCCTTCAAACTGTGTCCAGATTGCCATCCAAACCATCTGGCGTTGCTCCCATCGATTATCGTAACTCAGAAAGGCAAACGATTGATGAAGCTTTTGAGAGCAAACCTCAAAAATCGCAATCCAAATCAACGCTACGCAGGACCTTTACTGGCAAAGGTTATAATATACTGCAAAAGCGGGCTAGTAAACCCTGTGATTGGTGAAATGGAAAATGTGTTTGATGGACCATCAATTGTATTTCCGGATGAGATGAAAGTAAACGAGGTTGCCGCTGAACATCCAAGTGTACATAAAACTGTTTGGCAACGCGACACAGTCGCTGCAAAGTGCATTCTCATAAAGGTATATTTTAATTAAATGATTATTGCGGCAATGCTTTTTATAATTACTAAATTTGTATTTCCAAGGACACTGTGAGCTATTTGGGATTCCGATTCCGGAGATATTACAGCGACCACCGAGAACAGTCGTAAATCAGCACTAAGCATCGAGCATAATATTGTAACAGTTTATTCGAAAATTAATATTGTACAGTCTGTTTCCTCCACCACTTCTGAATTTGTGTGGTAGAGGCTTTATGCCAGGAGTACGAAATCGGAGTGTTTTTTTGTAAGTATCCAAATGAGGTACTGTTTGATATACACTCCGTATTCTACGCGATTCATATTCAGAGTTTATTACAACTTCTCGAAACAGGAATGCAAAAAAAACTAGTTTATTGAAAACATACTATAGAAATGAATTGGATAATAATCAAGTTTGTCTTTGAGTGTTTTTTGCTTCGGGAAGTCTGAATAGTAATCGCTACGTTGTGTGAATACCATCAATTGATACAGAATTTTTTGTTCTTTAGTTTGAAAGCTAATTTTTTTTCTTTTTTTTCACCAGAAACACCCTATTGTATACCTATCTCATCGAGACATATCCAGACGGATGTCCATCGTTTTGTTTGATCAAAAATTGATGATTCATTTTTTAAATATATTTCATTTTCGGTTTTGGTTTTTGGTTAAAAATTTAGTTTTTATTTTTATTGATAATTGTTGAAGACTACATTTTCTTTGTTAGTTCACTAAATGGCACCAGTTTCGTATCATTCCGTCAAATTTAAATCGCAAGTCGATTTGGAAACAATTTTTCGCGCTTTTTAAATAAGAAATCATCCATTTGAGAATTGTGTTTATGTCTAAAAGAAACATTGAAGAAAAACATAAAAACATTTGTGCTTTTTGAACTACATCCTTAATATTTCTTGGTTGTCTATAATAAATGCGATTGTGTATGTGTGTGGTTCTGTTTTAATAATTTTGTTTGTGTTAGCAATTTCAATTCATTGCTTAAATTATTCTATTTTCGAGAGTCACATAGACATGCATGCAATTAAATTTATTCTTCATTTCTTGCAAGTACAACACATTTTTACAAATTGACGCAGGAATTTAATCGGGTAGCAATCAGTTTTCGGGCAAATATTATTTGTTCATCTTATGTGATTTATTTTGTACTTTTGCAACTTAAAGTTCTATTTCCAAAGCGGTCAAATGCAATCGCGCATGATCGGACGCCTTGGAAATAGATCCTTAACGTTATCATTTTATAATTGAAGATATCAGAAGAAAACAGTTTGATGAACAGCTTAACAAAATCGATTGACATTTAGGTTGCTCAGCACACCGTTTTCCTCCGAAATCTTCAATTGTTTCATAACATTTTCATTTTATTGATTTAATGATATGATTCTATATTCTGCTCGACTCGTGTGTGATTCTCATTTCATACTATTGATTGTGAATTGTCCAAATGACATCAATATAATCATTGCTTATGTTTGTGTTTGTCATCTGATCGATTTTGTGTGGCTTAAAGAACAGAAGAATTTCCTTCCAGCTCCCTGAATTATTCGTTTTGAATGGAATTTTTCTCCAGCAAATTTTGATTTCTTTTTCTTTTGTTTACAAATAGATGCCTTGTGTGTGTGTTTGTGTTTGCTTTTTACCTGATAAAAATGTTCGATTGTTCTTACTTATATCTGAAAAAAATCAACTGAATGCCTGGTACTTCTTTGAATTGTGAAGCGCATTTAATTGTGTCGAAAGGTGGTTTAAGATTGTGTTCGTGTTAAATGTCAATTTTATGATAGCGAACTGGATTTTGGATGATGCCGCAGACCGGATGGTGACGTCAAATTTTTCGCCGTATCATTCGATGACGATGTGGATGGTTCATTCGAATTTTGTCTTTCATGGTATTCCTGAAAGCATGGAACAATGCATAGATTCGTTTGACATTCGGGACAATGGTACTTGGTTTTTCGTCGCAAAATGCGTCCATGCGTGTCAATCGTGTTCCAGCAAAAATTACAACCTAATGCTGGCCCTGGTCGAATAACAGGGCAATGCTGAGAGCGATTCTCCAATGAGATTTCACGCAATAAATGCTGCTTGGAAAAAAAATATCAAATCAAATGTGTGAAAATGTGAATCAAATTGCTAATTAATTAAGACACAAACTTGCGGCGATGAAACTGAACGTTGCAACTCTTCAGATCTAACTCTCATTGGGGGCGATTGTTCGGTTGGCTCAGAAACAACGACAAACGTTGGACCTATTTCGTGAGAGGATCTTGGCTCGCACGAAGTATTACTTGTGCTACTTATCGACGGTCGAACGGTGTGACTGGCGCCTGAGCTGGACAATGGCTCCTTCTCTTCAGCAAGTTGGATCGATTCCACATGATCGGGTGGCGGCGGCGAATGGGCTGATGGCAGAGACATTTGCCGATGCAATGAAAAATGCGACTCTTGTCGATGATAAGAGAATTGTGTATCACAAAACGATTGACTGGGCGCACTGTGCTGTTTGGTGAGCATGGGTGCATGAGGTACAGTAAGTAAATGCATCACATCCGATGACAGTGGCGGTGATTGTGATAATCGAGGCGCTGGCTCGGACACATGTCGCTCCATCTTTGATAATGGTTGAGCGGACAGTCGTTGTGAGTATGGGCTTGAACTAGATTCGAATTCATCATCGGGTGGGGAGGGCGCTAGACTTGGATCGATATCTTTTTTTATTCGTGACTGACGTATCAATTGTCGTCCACGTTTAGCTCCAGGCACTACTAAGTTCTTAGCTACAATTGAGTAATTAGAATAAGAGAAAAACTATTTAATTTTTTTGTCAGGTGTTGATGTGTGTGTGTCTCGAGCCTTGACAGAGACGGAACTTTGGAGACAAGACCGCGATTGCCAAGTTTGAATGAATTGTACAAAAGTGAGTGACTGCAAAGGTAGATATTTGAATGACACGGATATTAGTGAATGGCATGAATGAATATTAGCAATTGAATTTTTTTCCCTTTTTCTTTTATTTTGCATATCGATTGAACTTTATTTACAGTGTTATTCTTATAGGCTGATAAATGATTTGTTCTTACAAGATTACTCGTGTGTTTGTATTTTTGTGTGCCTAGACTTGTCATTCCTTGGATAAAACTATGACCTGATTCATCCAGTATTCGCAGATAGAAAAATATGCATCATGCATGATATAAATTACAAATTAATAAAAAAAAAAATTATTAGGATTACGAAACATTTGGTAATTGGACTTAAGGATTACAACACATCAAATGTTGATTCTCGATGCATTCAAATTTATAGTGGGCAGCAAAAAAATGACTTAAAATTGAATTAAATCTTGTTGAAATGTACGCAACCCAAATAAAATTTGGATGTTAAGCGAGAATCTTATCGTTCAACTTGATTAACAAATCGAATTGAATTAGTGCGAAATTATGAGCGGCCCATCAGCGCGATAGCAACATTTCATCATCATCATACAAAAGTTATAAAGTCTTTAAATATCTTTTCTCAATTATTTTTAAATCATTTCCAACATTTTCTGTCGTATGAATTCATTTGTATAATATTTTTTTTCTTTTTTTGATATGAAGCTTTAATCGAACGTCATGTTGTGTTTTATGGCACTTCCATACTTGTGTAATTCCATTGAAAGAAATAAATGCTTTAGTTAAAAGGGAGGAATTCGTTGGGTGCGTGATTAGCGAATGACTTCGTATTGCAACGCTCGCTCATCACAATGGAACATAGGATTAATATGGTTGGAATTGTGAAATCGCCAAAGAGCTGCACAAAAAAAATCTCGTTAGGAACACACCGCTTATTATTAGGTTTCTGTAATATTTTTATTCCGAGTCCCATATCGTTCACTTCTAGTCTTGTTTTTTTTTATTGCAGATAATTTTATGGAAATAGTGTTCGTTTTTTTAAAATTTTGTTTGAAACATCTGCTCTTATGTTGTTTTCACTAAAAGAAAATCAATATGAGCAACGTTTTTGATCACGTAGGGCGGGGGTGATGAAGCAACGGGAATTGTGTGTGTGTGTGGGTGTGTGTGGGTGTGTGTGTGTGTGTGTGTGTGTGTGTGTGTGTGTGTGTGTGTGTGTGTGTGTGTGTGTGTGTGTCTTTGGGGACAGGGGTTTATTATATAAGAGTTTTACCATTTAATAGTCACATAATACGTATATATTTAACATCTACATAGTCACTATTAGTATAAATTTCGCCATAGGTCAATTTGAAATCTTACAACTAATACACATATAATTTACGTTCAAAAGTGCATCATTTCTTGCCATAGACCCACAAATTCGAATGCCAGTGTCTGTATGTGTGTGCATAATCATTTAACTGCTCATCGGCGATCTATTGATCTACCGAACTTGTGGGCACTTCATCATTTTCTTGATTTAGATTATCTCTTTCTTCTCTATTATTCTTTAATTTATTGAAAAATAAACTAGAGAAAATGATGGCTACACATCTTATCAATCGAAACGTTACAATTATAAACAAGTTCAAAATTCCTAGATGTATATGCATTATTTTTATAAGTAAAATCCATTTTAATATTCATATATAGGACTTATTAGGACTTATTCTGTTTGTGATCAGCAGAGAAGTGTTGTGCTAAATACACATTTGTTAGATAGTTGATTGGAAACATTGGAAAAAAAATGTCAGAGGGGCAATGAGAGTTTGCTATTATCATATGCAAGTGATTCTTGTTTCATTTTCTTATATACTTCTTTCCATCAGACGACAAAAACTATTTTATGCACATTGTTTAAAATGTGGTTGACATTTTTAGTTAGGTTTGAATGTGTTTATAACATTATTGTTCTTGAGATACTGGCTGCTTGAAATAGCTTATGTATGTGAAGACACAAATTATTCGGATGATCATCACGAAACCCAATGTAAATTATCCTGCATTCTCGAGTGCAAATGGAACGCGCTAAATGTATGTGTATTTATATATGCGTCAATGTGCGACTCAGTGACAATGGTCCATTCGCAATCAAACAAAGTTCCTTCCTTCTCGATGAAGTGCTTGACAAAAAGCCAAGCCATTTGATCTATCGTATATTGATGATTTCATTGAATATCCGTTGCCAGCGGAATTCCAATTACTTTTTCGATTAGCGCCGAGATGTTCACTGGACTGATAAAAATGCGTGTATGGTTTACGGTTTTTTGATTTACATCGAATTAAAGTTCAATCCTTGTAAGTTTATGGCCGTCGGATTTACATTCACTCCGTCTGGGTATCGTTGCCGTTGCAATGTGGTTGGATGCGGTTCGAATGACACGTGCGTTGCACGCGTTGTGTCCAGAAAACTCATGACGCCCATGGCTGGATGTGCATGCGGTGGACACATTATTGATGTCGGTGTTTCAGCTGGAGGTGGAACGGTGCTTATGTTTATAGTTGATTGCTGGGCTGGCGTCATGTTGTGTTCATAGTTTTCCATCGATGTATTCTCTTCATTTGTTGGAGTTGGTGATGCTGGCGGTGGTGTCATATTTGGTTCCAATTTAATGCGATTTTTTATGCTCGGCCGACTGATCGGATAGCCCCTTTTCTTGTATTCCAGCCAAAGCGTTCGGTTATTGCAACCATACATACGAGCTGCCTTACAGAAACCAATGCCACCACAACGAACTGCCTCCAACGCCCGTTGAAAGTTCACATCACTTTGTGGATTAACCGAACGCTTTCGTTTCGGTGCTGCTTGCGATGTGGTGGCAGTGGATGTGGATGATGAAGATGTGGTTTGTGGCTGTGCGGCCTGTGGTGGCTGTTGTGACTGTTGATTCGTAGTTCCACTAGCTGCGATTGAATGAAAATTGTTGCTTAGCAAAAAAGTTGAGAGTCGCGTTCACACAATTTCAATAGGATTCGACAACACATCGTTTGTAATTAACATTTTTGCAATTAAATGCTTATTTAAAATCTAGCATTTCAATTCATTAAGTCTATGTGGTAGCATGTCATTTACTATCACTGTTTGGCGAATCCTATCGAAATTTTGACTCAAAAATGGACGTGTCTGGTTTTCATTTGGCTAAAAAACAGTTTCATATCCTTACAGTTAATAGGTGACTGGTTTGGAGTGGGTCCTTGACTATATTGTACTATGTTCGAGTCATTTCCTTGTGGAGATGTTGGTGTTGATAAACTCGCCGAGTAATTATTGACTAAAGTATTTGGATTTAATGCTAAATCAGCAGCACAAATAAAAAATATGACTTCGAATTAGCAATTTCTCATTTTTATCGACGAAAGCAAAAGGAATTTTTCGGCAAATGTGGAAGACCACAATGACTATTTTTCTACTCATAGCTCAAGTAAGGGAACGTAGCACATGATGGATTTTTATCATTTGATACATAGAGGAAGCAACCAGCTTCTATAGATCTCCTTCTGCTTCTAATTGGGAGAGATTCGAGTTGTTGAAATGTCTATTTGAATTGGAGTTTCGCGGAACGAATAACAATTTGTGAAAGTCTTTTCTAAGAAGAGAAAACCTTGTTTATGAATTCCAGAACTACGAAATGGATATCGAATGGAACTCCAGAGGATCCAAAAAATCAGATGAGTAAATTTGCGGATGAAATTATGTTTTTAGTTTATATGACAGGGATGACGAATGGTTGTACGCTATCGAATCGATAGTGTTGAACACAACTCGTTGCAACAGGAAATTTTCTTACCAAAATGCATCCAAAACGTTGCCCTTTCAAATAGAAATCAGGTGAGTGTTTGTGTGTGTGTGTGTGTGTGTGTGTGTGTGTGTGTGTGTGTGTGTGTGTGTGTATGTGTGTGAATTAATCAAATGGGCTAGCTATAGTCAAAGCCAAATTTGCCGAAAAATTCCACGGAAAATCGCAAAAAACAAGAAAGGTCTGCATAAGCCAAAACTTTTTATTACTTGCTATCATCTGGCCACTCGTGTAAGCCGATCCGTATTGGATTTGAGTGTGATTCGATGACACAGCTGTATTTGATGTCGGAGCTGTATTTGATGTGTGTTGATTATCTTCCGGATTTGTGTGGTGTGCGGATGATGCTAGTCCAACATTTGTCGTACATGTTGATAGTGTAAATCTATAATTCGAATCGATCCATTGCACACCTGGGAGAGGATGAGAGCCAATTAGATAAAAATATCATTGATATGATTCACCGAAATACTATAGAATCGGTTGGTTTGTTTTTTATTCTATTTTGTTTGCATTTTGTATGGAAAATTGAAAATTTTCACGTTTCGCGTGTACCGAACTCGCCATCACGACTGAATGTGTGTGTGTGTGTGTGTATGTGTGTGTGTGTATGGTTCGTATGGAAAATAACAGAAATTGAATTCAAAAATATTTTATTATATGGTACGGGTGGGCGTGTCGCATTTCCAGTACCTTATCTTATCAAAATGGTCAACTTGCTTCAGCGATAGAGCAAAAATACATGCACATTTTCTAGAAATATTTTTTTAATACACGACCGAAGGCGTGATGTGCCGCACCAGGTGTGATGCATTCACACATTTTATATAATTTTCATATTTTCCATACAAAATTTGCTTCTTTTATTTTTCTTAAAAAAAAGTTTCAAAACCAAGACACAAAAATCTAACATCTGTTCAAAAAATTTTTTTTTTTTTGTATATGCTCTTTTTCAGTCTCATCGAAATGAATTCCATGAAAATGAAGTAATTTGAAAAAATTTCAAAATAAATCGTTAAAAAATTGAGAAAAAATTCATATGTAGTGAGCAAGACGGAAACTATTTGTTTTGAATTTGGCAGTTTTATGTTTGATGTACAAACAAATGTTATACTTGTTGGTTAAATCTACTTTAATTTTCAACTTTTACGGATCACTTATGGAGCAAATGTACATAATTCGGAAACGTAGAAGTGAAAGTAATGTGACCATTATCTCATTACAGACGTCAACTCTTATTGATTATATTTTCTTTCTAAAAGTTCTCAAAGCCGAAAAATAATTTGACTGAAATGAATTGGCCACAAAACGAAAACAAAAGTAATTTGGCTATAGAGCTCTCTCCTCGTCCCAGATTTTGAGCAACAGATGAATCCCCTCATGCAAATGTGCGCAATAAAAAAGATTTCACAACAAAACAGCAATTTTGTTAAACGTGTAGAAATAAAACATTACAATTTTTCTAAGAATGATGTCTGATCTGAGAGGTCTAAATCGTTCATTACTCTTAAATCGTGAGTGTGTTTGTGTGTGCGTGTGTGTGTGTGTGTGTGTGTGTGTGTGTGTGTGTGTGTGTGTGTGTGTGTGTGTGTGTGTGTGGATGTTTGTTTTTTTTTAATATTTTTATATTTGTACGATTCTTTCAATTTGACTGATCACTTGAAATATATTTACATCTTATTATAATTTCGAATAATTCTGCAAAATGTTGAAATATAGACTATGGAGTGTATGCTTCTTTGTAACGTCTATTTGTGCAATCAACAGTCATAGAAAACATGTTTTTCGAATGTTTATTCAGATCTTTTTGCGTTTGAGTGGAACATACTCTCTGAATATTATCATTGCAAACAGTTAGAGGATTTTATCATACAATCAAGGTTGTTTATGATCGTTGGCGAAGAAAATGGCAAGTGAATTTTTTTATCTCGATGGGATGCATTTTGAAAAATTTAAATGGATTTGAAGCGATCGTTGGATTTGGTCAGACTTTTGGTGATATGAGCTCTGAGAGCAGTGTTTTATAAGATAAATGTAGCATTTTATCTATTTTTTCTTAATGTATCTAGATCGTTTTGAAAATTTATCTATCTCTTTTTGGTTGGACACAAGTAGCTTATGTTTGAATCAGCATAAAAAAATAATAATAATGCAAAATTAGCAGTTTACAATTGATGTCCATTTTTAATGGACACACACACGATAATGTATTTCAAATAGGAGCGAAAACTCAATGAAAATTCAATAATAATAATTCCATAAAAGACGCACGTAGAAACACCATAGTCTTTTATGCAATTATTATTGAACATTTTTAAACAAATTATGATATTTTAACCTTAACTGAGAGCAATTTTTATCGCATAATGAAATGAAGAAAAATCCATCAAAAACCCCATTTAAATTTTCCAAATTTTCCATTCGATCAACAAAAACCAAAGTGTTAGGATTGTGAATACATTATAAGAACCATTAATTATTGTAGAATACGGCATGGATTATGATTATTATCGTATGCCAATTTCCGTTGCACTGTGGATTTTGTACGGTTGTTGCTCTTTTACTTTAAAATAGAATAATTGAAATGAAAAATCTTTGAAACATGGAGAGCTGAATTGTTGTTGCTGCTATCAAAATATGATCAAATGAATTCGTATGATTCTGAGAGGATCATAAACAATTTTATGGACAAACGAATACATTAAAGCATTCATTAGGATAAATAGATCAATGTGCTCATTTTTTTTGCAAATATCATGACATTTTGATATGATCTTTCATGATATGAAAGAGTATGAGAAAATGTGTGTTTATGTATATGTGAGTATCATGCAACTTAATCAAGAGGTTCGTAACAATAGAGAGAATTGCTAGATGTTGAAATTTTTTTCGTTAAAAGTCCTGCATTTCTGTTAATTATGCCTCCATAATTCGTGTGCACAGTTAAACGTCAGATGCTCCATATCGGACATTTCAGTACTTTTTCATCTAATAGTACCAATATTCTATCAGTTAGTTAGTACATGGGTCTAAAGTGAATGTTGAAAAGAAGAAACTTATTTGCACTACTCGTTCCAATATTAAGTACTAAATCAATTCAAAAATTCCCTTCTAACTGATAGAATATTGGTACTTTTTGTTGAAAAATTACAGAAATGACAAACTCAAAGTTCTTACGTTTAACTGTGTGCATTGGCCAGAGGGGCAACCATCGAAATTTCAATCGAAATTGCTGCTTCTCAACGAAAATACAGGACATTCTTTCTCATTCAATAAATGCTTTGCTAACCTGAACATAGGAAGAGAAGAAGCGTGTTAAGAACTTACCGTGTGGTGTTTGCGATTGCGAACAACTAACCGAAGCTCCATGGTCCGATGGTGTAGTTGGGCTCGTAATATCTATGGGCATTTGTTGCGACACATTTGACAATTCATCCGATTTCTTAATATAAGACTGAAAATGCAATGAAGGGCGCGTGCATTAGACCATCGCCACGATTGATTTTAAGTTGAATTCATTCATTGTGCATCGACTACTTACGATTTGATGGATGTGATGTGAGTGATTTCCGGCATCGACGTTTTCGTGCGTTGCATCATGTGGTTGATTTGTGGCATCTGGGTTACAACTTTCTTTGATTATTTTCGTATTCATAGAATGGGATAAATTTGTTGGTGCCGATCCACAGAATGGATCAATTTGACACATATTTATACCTGCTTGACCTTCGATGCTGCTATGTTCTTCCGATGTGCGCTCAGTAGATGCCGAACCAGAACCAGCTACAAACGCATTTTTTGGTAAGCAATAAATTCGGATAAAATATTATTTGACCGAAATATTTGACCGAAATATTTGACCGAAGTATTTGACAAGATGAATGGAAATTTGGCATTTACCTGTTGAGGCTTTTCGCAGCCGCTTTCGTCGATTTGCCGAAGGTGATATTGTGCCAGGCGTTGGAGAGCGTCTTTGTGATTGCTGCTGCTGAGATTGATGCGAAGGTTGATGTTGCAGGGTTTGTTGGTGATATTGCTGAGATTCGCTGCTTCCCCACATCGACTCAACACCGCTATTCTGTACGTTTGGATCGGTTTGATCCGAAGATTTGCTCTCGGATTTGGTGAGCGAGACTGGATCAGGCATCTCAGCCAACCCCTTGATTTTCAGCATTTCGGCTGTTTTCAGTATATGTGGAAGCTGCTCTTGTGACACATTCACTTCACCATAGTACATGAAATCAACCATTGTTTTCAGGTCGTTGTACTGGACATCTTTCAAAATCACAATCGGATGCTGGCAAGGATTGGTTGTGAACAGCGACTGCATCAACATCAGCAATATCGTTATCCAAATCCATCACATTCAATCGAATCGATTGGAAAAAAATAGAACCAAAGCAAAATATTGAGCGAATCAATGAAAGTCCCACACAATCCAGATGCAAAACGTAAACGATTTCCACAATCATTCGAAACACTTGCGAAATACAAACAATCATGGCGGACTCAATATCGATATATATCTATCTGTTTCTGTGTACATTGCGTATTTTACACACACACACACATATATATATATATATATATATATATATATATATATATATATACGACATGCATAGGCAACATATCAAAAAACTGACGCCAATCAAGCGCCCTAACAATACCAACTCTTGAAAGCGCAAACCATGAACGGAAGAATGAGAAATAGCACCGATAAGATAGCACACAGAAACACACAGAGCGATACTGTTGATAACAAAACATCGCTTTTCGATTTCTGGATTTCATTCTCGCTCACACTTGATTATAAATTTTAAAATTTTGATGGGATAGAAATACCTGAAAGTATGAACTACATGCCGAAAGTACCACTTTATGGGCCTGAAGCTGTCTTCCCTCAGCCGCTAGCGTTACGTCAACAAGAGCCTCATTATGTAAAAGTGATGAAAACACTGATATAAAGTTCGGCTGATGATTGTTCCAGCGCAAACAAAATTGTTGCACGGACATTTTCTCACTTTATTCTGTATTGCACAGACACCGATGGAAAAACAGACCACAAACAGCACACGCAAATCCAAAAAAAAACAAACAAAATCGCACCGAATGCACGAAGCGAAGCGAGTGCCCAGCAGCAAAAAAAGAGAGCAAACAGATCCGAGAGAAGGAAAAAAATTAATAAAAACAAGTTAGTCGGGCCGCAATTTCACTTTCTGACACTTGGTTGTTCAATAAAATGAAGACGAGTTGGATCAGTTCGTGGAGTTTATTTACCAAAAAAAAGAATTTCCTTAGGACCTTGAATTCATCAATGACGTCATTCGATAAACAATATTGTATAATTCGAGCATATACACAGAGTTGAAGAGCGAAAATTTCCTCTTGTTTCGATCAAAACTTCGAACCAAAAACCATCCAAACTGAAAGATACATTCATTTGATTTTCACTTCACAGTTATTGATATATTCACTGTTATCAATGCATTCTATCCATATCGAAACGTTAATGTGTCGATGCAGCCCTTGAACTTATGGCGAAATTCAAGATTTTAAGACGTAATTAATTTGTTCACAATTTTTTTTAGTTTTGTATAGAAAATCAAAATGGCGTTTTCATCAAGGTAATAAACTAAGCGTTTGCGTTCGTCTGTGACTTGACTTGAGAGCGATAGAGTGAGCATTTGACGAGAGTGCGTTCTAGCTAAAATCAGATCGTGATGCCATCTGTAAGAAGCTGCTGTCATTCGCATTCATAAATAATTTATCGAGAATATAACGAACGAAATGTTGATTTATGTAATTTTAGAATAAAATGGAATTAATTGATTTCGTAATTGATACGACAAATGCTAATTGAAAGCAGCCAAGTGAAACAATTGGTTAAGAACCGAAATTGGTCAACGTTTTTATATTCTGCATCGGTTTGCGGCACGAACCTCATCATGGTGTTGGTTTGCCCGATGCGTTAAATTTAGTGTTAACAGTTGTGACTGAAAACCTGACTGAACGCTGAATTGAACGTCAAATTCAATTGTAAACTTAAACATAAACAAAAACATAAAAGGAATATTTCGGATGATATGCAATTGCGCGTAGTGCTGTTATCAATTCGCTTGACCGCGCACATTCAAAAGCAGGAAAGAGGAACAATCTTTTCGTTTGAACAAAATAAAAAATTCTTTTTTTCCTATTTTTGATATTATGTGTAGATTATTCTTTGGTGATTCGAAATATTTTTTAGTTCAATTTCTTTTTTTCTTGGTTAATTATTTGCGCTGCATGTATTTTGAGATGCTCGTAGACGTGCATAATTATTTTGGTTTTTATGTGCACGGTTGCTATAAATCATGACCTTCATTTAATTTCTATGCGTTGTTCGTAAATGAATTTGATTCCAAGAAGAAAACGAGATTACGAGCAAAATTTGAGATGCTGATAACGACAGGAAAATTGTGCAATTGTTACAACATGTGTGTGTGTGTGCGTGCCATGGTGGTCGATATTTTGACGGTGTCATATTCGGGACTTGCTTCCCATAAAGCGGAAAGTGTGCATTCGGCAGATGAGTGGGCGAGTCGAAAGTACCTTTCTCTGTCTTTCGCGCTCTCATTCTCGCAATTTGCGTTCCCTAACTTTGTCGCATGATTCCCTGTTCAAAAATAAAAAATTATATCAAAATTAGTCTCATATAAAGAATGACTGCTGCAATATGTGTGCCAACTGGCGGTGAAATTGCAAACTACAGCCAGTACTGCTGCTTGCATTGGTAATTTCTATAGTTAAATAAAAATACATTTTCCCGGTTTCACATCGTTGACATTTGACAGAGGATTGAGCTGCGCGATTCAGTTTACTTTAGAAAATACCAATACAGGCAGCAGTACTGGCTGTAATTGGCAATTTCACCGACATTTGGCACAAATATTACAGCTGTCATTCCTTATGTGCAGAATACATTTAAAAAGAACATTTTTCGAGTATTTTTATCAGGTAGCGAATGATGTTGTTATCATTGGAAAAAGCTCCAACATCATCCGTCAATTGGAATGTTCAGCAATAATATTGTATTTGGTGTTATGTTTTCAATATATTTATTCAACTCCTAAGATAGGCTGTAGTTTATATTTTCCATTTTCCTTTAATTTAAAATATTTATGATAATTTGTTTATCACAATATACAGGGTGGGCCATATAAAATTTGTATTTTGAATCGGCTATAAAAAAAAAACTAATGGTTATTCTTCCAACCTTTTTTTCTTATTGGAAAGCTTGAACTTTGTTATTTATAAATGAAAAACTATATCGTTCATATGACTGCCACGACTGGCTTTACAGTACGCCATTCGGTCAACCCAAGTTTCAAGCACTTTTTCGATTGTTTCGGCTCGAATTTCATTAATGGCAATTTCGATTTCGTGTTTCAAGGCATCAATCGTCTCTGGATGGTTAGCGTAACACTTGTCCTTTACGGCTCCCCACAAAAAAATAGTCCAACGGGCTCAAATCGCAGCTTCGAGGCGGCCAATTGACTTCAGAATTTCGGTTGATTATTCGATTTTCGAAAACGGTGCCCAAAAGTTCGACTGTTATGTTGGCTGTATGGCTTGTTGCGCCATCCTGTTGAAAACAAATGTCGTCTATATCATACTCTTCAACTTTTGGAAACAAAAATTCGTTGAGCATGGCACGGTAACGCTCGCCATTGACCTTAACGGCGGCTCCTTGCTCATTTTCGAAGAAAAATGGCCCAATGATGACGCCGGACCAAAACCCACACCAAACCGTAACCGTTTGTGGGTGCATTGGCTTCTCAATGGTGACGTGTGGATTTTCCGACCCCCAGATGCGACAATTTTGCTTATTGACATAGCCTCGGAGGAGAAAATGGGCTTCATCCGAAAGGACGATTTTTCATATTCTTTTTTTTTTTTTTTGAAGTAAGTTTTCAATATTTCCCAATTTTGTTCAAGCGTATAGCGTCCCATTTCGTAAATGTCAAACCTTTAACTAAATTACGAACACAAATTGAATGACATTTTAGCTGCCATTCTCTAAATAAACAGTAGTTCAAAATGCAAACGTTAGATGGCCCACCCTGTAATTAAATGAGGTGTCAATAGGAGTAGTTTTATCTGAGATCTATATTTATATCTGTCTATATTAAAAAGTATATTATTGTCGATTGCATTCAAAAATCTACTCATAAAATTAAGTGGTCTCTTTTTTGTGTAGTTGGTACGATGACACCATTCCATTACTACAAAATCAATTCAATCATTTTTGCTGCGAATTGTTCTTTGCCATTACACCTACCTATGATATACTTATTACATAGTTTGTCTATTTCGTAAATGCTTTTATTAATTCCTTATATTAATCCTAATTGTGCAAGCCATTTGCTCGGTTCGAACGATGTTACTGCTGGCATTCCACGAATTGAATGACAAAACAGAATAAACTGGTTTTCGACCATCCACCAAGCACTCAACGCATTTTCCAAGCGCAGGGGTAGTTTTATCATCTTCTAATTAATTGATTACAGTGCTTTATTATTTCATGAATTTATTTAAAACAAACGAGAATTTCTATAGTTGGCAAATCTTTAAAATGTTGAAATATGTTTGAATTACGTTGAAATCAAGCGAGCGAGTATTTTCTGGGTACATTTTCCAAATAATCTTAGTACATCAGCATTTTCTCATGCTCTGAGAATTTTTGTGTTCCCATGCATGTTAACTGCTTTAAATCAATGTTACATTAAATGTCTGTTTGAAAAAAAAGATTAGATTTGATGTTAGATTGAAAAAATACTGAAACTGGATATATTTAAGCGAAATCGTGAAAAAAGAGAAATATATAGAAATCATGTTTCACTATTATTCCGAACAAACTCTTGTGTCACGATTTCGCTCGAATATATCAATTTTTAGTAATTTTCCAATCTAAATCGAAGGTAAGTTTCCTTCCCCCCGTTGCATTTATTAGCTGATTATATGAATCTGTAAGAATATTCATGACACTTAAAAAAAAAATTTTAACATGCCCCGTGAAATAAGTAAGAATCAAAAAGCCCCACGAAGGAAAATGCATTTTCTGGGAAAATGGTAGGGCATACAGTTTCAGCATGTCCTACAAAGTTGTAGCTCATCATTAGCTTAGTAATTTTGTGGAACATAATAGCCATATCTCTCTGACCATTTCCCCAGAAATAGCATTTTTGTTCATGGGGCTTTTTATTTTCACTTTTTTTGCGGGGCAGAATTAAAAACTTTATTTTGGGGGTCATGAATATTCTGACCGATTCATATATCCTTTATTGACATCAAAGTACTTAGCGTGTATACAAACAAAAGAGCGTTCCTCGCATTTTATTACGAATCGGTCGGTCGGTCATTTCCCATGCTTCAGCTAAGTTTATTATATTTATTCGATGGTTCCGCTTTTCTTTCTCTGTTGGCCGATGCACACACTGTTTAAAAACGTAGATGAAATCGTATGACGACAAGAAAACAGAGAGAACGCATAAAAAAAATCAGCAATGATATCCGACACAAATGGCCCAATGTGTGTGTGTGTGTGTGTGTGTGTGTTTTTTAAAGTCACAAATATAGCGTCGGTTTATCGGTGGAATGAAGGATTTTCGGAACTGTGCGCATTTTATCAGCGCAGTATCTGTTCCCCACCAATCAAATCAACAAAAAGCGTGAGCTTTTTAAGGATACACAACGCGTATTTTGCATCATATACACCACAGCAGTAGTTGCAGAATCTACGCGAAACACGGAGCACACAAAACGCCTAATTTATCGTGCAATTGGTTACAACGTTACACACGTCTAGGACTTTAAGTGGAATTGACGAACTTTTACGTGATTCTGTCGTGTGCGCTCTCTCAACAGTTGTGTGCTGAAAATATAAGACAAAGTGAAACCATATTATCGTATCAACGAACGGACAAACAAATGGAACTATACGATTGAAGATACAAAGAAGAAGAACAACTTATGAAGCTTTTCCGCGTTGTAAAAACCGAGAATCACCTTTTTTCCGAATAAATCGCATTCGTTTCATTTTGAAAGTAAAAAGAGAGAAAAATTATAGGTAGTTTAGATTTTCGTATTGGAGCTATTGAGCTTACGACTTTTAAAGTTCATATTAAATATAATTTGATTAATTGAGATTGTAGTTTTAGTATCATTCTCGATTTCCGTTAATATAACAGAAATTTTTATGCGGAAATTGTCTGTCACATTATATCATGAGTGAATAAGATTTGTGCACAAACGAATGACACTAATTAAACTCTCACAGGGTTTTATTGTGTGAGTGGATCATTGAGCTTCAGCTGAACGAGTGAAATACGATATACAAAAAGAAGATAATACAAGCTTTGAATAAACACAATTTAAATAGTGTGAAACGTTGTAAAATTGCTTCTTCTGAACGGAGCAACACTTGAAAGTCAAAAGGCATTTTGCTTGTCTTGTTTGAGTCTTTCAAGTACAGGAGGGAGGAAGACAGAACAAAACTGAGGAGAGACACACACAAAGAGACAAAGAGAAAGGAAAAATTATTGTACAACGAACATTTTAGTATGATTGGGACGTAAACAGGTGAACCTATGACCGCGTCGACAACACGGGATATCAGTATAAAAAATACATAGACAATTTTAATCGAACCATTTCATTGAGAGACCATCGTTTGGAAAGCTGTAAGTATTACTGGAAGGGTAGAAGGTTCTTTTTGTCGTACATCCAATATCTAATAAGTCTGTGTCAAAATACGGGGTATTTATAAATAGATTTTAGCGGAAATAATCAGCGAAAAATGAAATATTTTGTTCTGTGATCTTTTTTCAAACTTTTTTCTCTCGGTTCTATTTCGTTTTTCAGCGGAAATTTTCTTTTCAATCATTATATTTTCGAAAGATTATTCCTAGCGGATTTATAAGTACGCACCGTTAAACTTTCGGTTACTCTGAAAGTCGTGATTTTTTGTTCCCTCAGCACTGAACTTCCAGTAAACGGTCTTCGATTTTTACCGATTTATTTTTTTATCAAAACTAAATTTCTCGAAAATTATTTATCCGAAAAAATATTCCTGAAAAAAGAAATTTTCTAAAAAAAATTCCGGAAAATATTTTCCCGAAATCACTTTTTTCCTAAATACTGAATTTCCCGATTTCAAAAATAGCCGATAGACAAAGGCTTTATACAGAAATGTGTGCAGACAAAGTCCCTATAAGGCATTTTCAAATCGAAAGTACCCGAAAGACAAACGCTTCATACAGAATCAGACTTGGAATTTACACTCTGTGTGTGTGTGCACATTTTGACTGCCGCACACCGTCTTAATGTGCGCCACACTACCTCTCGTATTTATTGAGTGCCCACACATTTGCATAGAATTTTGACACTATCGAAAAATGATTTCGAGCTGGACATCAACTGTCGCTAATGTCAAAACTCTATGGAAATGTGCGCGCACACAGTAAATACAAGAGCTGGTGCGACGCACATTAAGTCTGTGTGCGGTTTTAAAAATGTGCACGCACACACAATGTGTAAATTCCTAATCTGTACAGAATTATGTGTAGACAAAGCAATTTCATCAACTCGAATACTAAAACTGAACCACTTTTATGAGGTCACGATCGCACATATATATTTCAGAAGGTTAGAACAGTGCATATCCATCAAAAAAAATTCGGGACAATATTTTTCGGACACATTTTTTCGGGAAAATTCGGGGACACCGTAAGACATCCCTACGGGCAAAATGTTCAGAATAATTTGAAACTATATTTCAATATATTTGAAATATTTCCAAAATATCTGAATTTATGGAAGAAATTTGAATTTATGGAGAGAAAAAAAATGAACTTTTTTGTAATTATGTTTTTTTTTAATTAAATCTGTGCATTTATATGAATGGTTGAAATTGTTTCCCATAAAATTATAGATCTATCAAAAATAGTTGGATGGTGGGAGAAATTGTTTCAGCTTCTGAGAATTGTCCCTATACAATTTTTGGAATTTCCGAACATTTTGCCAACTATACACGAATTAAGGATTCATTAAGGTTTAGGTTTGTATTGATCCTGATTAGATTCGTGTCTTCCGACTAAAAATCGGATCACAAGTAATAGCAGATAACAATAGGAAAAGATAAATGTCCATATGTAGCTGATGGATTTTTAAAGCGAATTTGTTGCGTTGGAATTCCAACGGTAAGAATACTATACATATAAAGAGATAAAATGTGGTACGCATGAAGGCAAAAGGGTCCAATAGCACAAGCAACATGTATTGGATTGGATGGGATACTGATAGGGTTAGTCGTGATGTTTGTGTCTATGTATGTATGCACGGCGGTGGTTTTCAAGTATTCAGCAAAGTTGTTGCTTGAACGCATCGGTTCGTGGAATTCGATGTGGAGTTTTCTTTGCACACACACACTCATTGTTAATGACCTAGCCTGCTGTTAAAAAGATTAAGTAACTGAAACCATCGATTTCATTTTTATAGCAAAAAAATATATACGACATTGTATTCAGTTTGAATTTCAGAAAATAGAACCGTTAAAAGTGTGATGACTCACATATCCATGCTTCGTTTCATTTCCCCAACAAACACATTACGCTGACTCGATCCATCGTCCTCATAGAACATTTCGTTCAACTGAAAATGCGTGATGGAAGAGAAAAACTTATATTCGACGCCAGTCAAATGTAATCTCTGTTGAAAGTTCCAACACAATTTAATGCAAAATTTAGATTAAATTGTTTATCGATGTCACATCGGACTAGACGAAAAAAATTCAATTACTAATGAATAAAAAATCATCCATTTCAGTCTATCCACAGAGCGTATTGTCTGTGATAAGAAAGGCCGAGAATTTGCCTTTGGAGTATATTACTTTCAACAATCACATTCGTTGTTGCCATCAGTTGTTTTGTGTTGTTATTGCCGTTGCTCTCGCAGTTGCTTTCAATGCTGTGCCATCGATGGATAAAACACATGCATGTGGGGCATACAAAAAACCCTCCAAATTAATTGATTCGTTAAAAAAACTTCTTTCTCATGTCATTATCATCATCACTTGTGAGCGTGTGAACGCTCACTTTCACAGGTTTCACAATGTTTCCTTACTTTTTGTAGTAGTTTCCAAGTGCTTCACCCTAGGGGGATCATTCAAATCCTAAGTAACCAATTCTCTTGAAAAACGATAAAATTGAATAGAAGCCTGAACATCTTAATTTGAATGGATTTCAATGAAAGTGAAATATTCACGAACATTTCTCCATTTATGTATGATAAAGGAACACTCCATATCCATAGTGGAGTAAATCTGCATTGGTTTTGTTCGATTTGGTGTGATAGTATTGAAATTTGTAGCGGCAAGTTTGACATTCATACCACATTAGAGTTAAACAATCGATTATTATTCCATTACGGTATAAATGTCGCGTTGATAGATTCTGTGTGATTACTTAATAACAGCAATTTCATACCAATAAACCATGGGATTTAAGCATTCTTCGAATGATGATTTTTTAAAATACACCACAAAAGAGAAATACATTTCCTTCATTCATGACTTTAATGAAATTCTTGAAGTTCATTTCCACCATCAACTTATTTGTGCAGTCTTTTCAAACTTATTGAACTATAGTAGAGTTTAAATAAATGAAGCATACCTTGAGCACCGTACCAAAATTATTTTTGTTTTGTGAACTGTCGAATGTGCTCGTTGCCCAAATAAATGATTCAAGTTTCTACTGAATTTTGTGTGTCTTAGCTAGAACTTATAAAAATGATTCTTACGCACACAAAAAGCGAACTCAAAGACATATTGCGAACATAAACCGACTTTATTTAAACAATACGGGCCAGATAGCGCATACTGTACTAGTCGGTTTATGTTCGGGTTGTGTTGTAATATGGCATATGTTTTCATAACGTAAAATTCTTGGTAAAATTACATTTGATGTTTCCTAAATATACTTCTCGAGGGCTCGTTAAAAACTTGATTTTTGTCAAAATTATTCCCAAAGTGAATTTTCACTACTATACACCGATCCTATACAATATAGCATAGCAGTCTAGGAGCTATATGAATGAGAATACATATAAGACGACGTATGCGCTGCTGTGTGTGTTTCGCTTAACAAAGAATTTATAACGAAAAATAGTGTGATAACTTTTAAACTTACTTTGCTATCAATGAGAGGGCGAGGTGTGTATTAACATTTTAAATAATACAGACACACTCGCCTCTCCATCTCCTTTTTTATGATACTAAGTGAATTTTCGTTTCTGGCTTGTACAGCTACAAATGAAAAACTATTAGGAGAACAAATTGAAAACCGCGCATTCGTTACTAACTTCATATCTATCATAGATGTCATTATTTTGACTTTGACAGCTATTGTATCTTAAAGAGGATAAAAAAATACATTGAAAACGATCTGTCAAACTTATCATTCAGTTGAATACACAAGTTTATTATTGCGTTGAAAATGTCGAGCTACGTGCCTACAAAACAGCATTTGCGGGAAGTTTTACTTTATTGGTTTAATCTGAAGAAAAATGCTTCCGAGAGTCATCGTTTGTTATGCGAAGCATATCCAGAATATGCTCCGTCGATTAGAACGTGCCAGGAGTGGTTTGCGCGGTTCAAAAGTGGTGATTTTGATGTGGAAGACAAAGAGCGTCCAGGCCAAGTGAAAAAGTTTGAAGACGAGGATTTGGAAGCATTACTCGATGAAGACTCGTGTCAAACGCAAGAAAAACTTGCAAAATCATTGGGAGTGACACAACAATCCATCTCCTATCGTTTAAAAGCCATGGGAATGGTTCAAAAGCAAGGAAATTGGGTGCCATACGAATTGAAGCCGAGAGACATCGAACGCCGTTTTTTCACTTGTGAACAGCTGCTTCAAAGGCAAAAACGGAAGGGTTTTTTGCATCGTATTGTGACTGGTGATGAAAAGTGGATTCATTACGATAATCCGAAGCGAAAAAAATCGTATGGTTACCCCGGCCACGCATCAACATCGACGCCAAAGCCGAACATTCATGGCTCGAAGCTAATGCTGTGTATTTGGTGGGATCAGCTCGGCGTGATCTATTATGAGTTGTTGAAACCAAAAGAAACCATCACAGGAGCATTGTACCGAACTCAATTGATGCGTTTGAGCCGAGCACTGAAGGAAAAACGGTCGGAAACGGTCGCAAGACACGATAAAGCTATTTTGCAACATGACAACGCTCGGCCACATGTTGCTCAGGTCGTTAAAACCTACTTGGAAACGCTTCGATGGGAAGTCCTACCCCACCCGCCGTATAGCCCAGACATTGCCCCTTCCGATTACCACCTCTTCCGATCAATGACACATGGCCTGGCTGAACAGCATTTCCATTCTTACGAGGAATGCAAAAAATGGGTCGATTCATGGATAGCCGAAAGAAGCACAGATTCCTTTCGACGCGGAATCCGTAATTTGCCAGAAAGATGGGAAAAAGTTGTGGCTAGCGATGGACAATACTTTGAATAATCAATTTGTAACCATTTTTCCATAATAAAGATCGAAATTTTGAAAAAAATGCGCGGTTTTCAATTTGTTCTCCTAATAATGGGTGTGGAAATGAATAATGTCGATTTAGATAAAAGATGGCGTAACTAGTGTTATGTGCACCGGAACACACCGCGGCCATTTTCTTTTTTTTTGTCTGTCATTAGGCTAAAAATGTCAGTATGTGTCATTTCGTTGAAGTGTAAACAACAAAGTTTTTTATTGCATCAAACATGTCGAATTTTGTGCCTGATAAATCTATTTTGCGGGGATTTTTAGTAACCTTCTTTCATTTAAAGAAAACGGCGGCTGAAAGTTATCGATTGTTGTTAGAAGCTTACGGCGAACATTCTCCAACTCAAAAAACTTGTGAACGATGGTTTGCACGCTTCCGAAATGGTGATTTTGACTTGGAAGACAAAGAACGATCAGGTGGGCCAAAAAAATTTGAAGATGCAGAATTGCAAGCATTATTGGATGAAAATTCATGTCAAACGCAACAAGAACTTGCTTTGGAATTGGGAGTTGACCGAAGAACCATTGGTTATCGCTTACATGCAATGGGGAAGATTAGAAAACTTGGAAAATGGGTCCCACATCAGCTGAATGAAAAACAACTCAAAGCACGAATCGATGCATGCAAAAAACATCTTGCAGAGCAGAAAAAACATAGTTTTTTGAGTCGAATTGTGACTGGCGATGAGAAATGGATTTATTACGACAATCCGAAACGTAAAGCATCGTATGTTGATCCCGGACAACCATCAACTTCACAACCAAAACGCGATATTCATTGCCATAAGCTTATGCTGTGCATTTGGTGGGACCAGAAAGGTGTGGTGTATCATGAGCTGTTAAAATCGAATGAAACGGTTACAGCTGATCGCTACCGACGACAACTGGGCGAATTGGCAAAGAAACTGAACGAAAAACGACCATTGATAGCTCGAAAACACCACAAAGTGTTATTTCACGATGACAATGCCAGACCACATCGCGCAAACATCATTAAAGAAAAAATAGGGAGGCTCGGTTGGGATCATCTTGATCACCCCCCGTACTCTCCAGACCTTGCTCCTTCCGATTACCATTTGTTCCGATCGATGCAGACCAGCTTGGCAGATGTACGCTTTCGAAATGCTGAAGAAGTGCGAAAATGGGTCGATGAATGGATTGCCTCAAAAGATGAGGACTTCTTCAAACGAGGAATCAACAAACTTCCCAGAAGATGGGAGGAGGTCATAGCTAACGATGGCGAATATATTGGATAATCTGTTCATTAATCTTGTTATTGAAATAAATGCTCTTTCAAAGACAAAAAATCGACATTATTCATTTCCACACCGAATATATAAACTCAAGTTTAAGATAATGTCTACATATTGTTGGCGAATTTTCACATATGTGGCAATGAAGTTTGCAATAAAAGGCTTTATTTTTGTCCGTCAAATAGAACAATTTCCTCCTGCGAAAGCCAGGATCATTCAGATTTGTTCCATACGTTTCAAAGGCGGATAATTGGTTGCCATTCAGAATAACATGCAGGAATGTAATCCAAGCATTGATTCTTCTGCGTAGAAGGATCTTTATATTCAGGGAGGAGCCAACTTGCAGTGGAACGCTCATTGTGTGTGTTATTTTGTACTTGTTTGCATCAGAATTTGAATCTCAGATAAATATTTTATGCAAGAAAACAATATGATTTGCCTGGTTGAATTCAATTTTCTGTTTGTGGACGTCATAGAATGGCTACAAAGTTTAGTTCTAAAACATTATTGATGCTGCGAAATTCCAGAGGAAATTGATCCAAGGATTATCGAAGAGACTTCAGCGTCGCTATATCGATGATGTCAGCACAAAATCAATTTGCGACGATGCCTTTGAATAGAAAAACTCAATATAATTATAATTTTAATGATGTAATCAATGAAAGCACAACTTTGGAACAACCATTTTGAAAATAAAATAAATAACTACTATTTTGAGATATTTTGACTGGAGTTTCATACCATTTTTCAGTTGGATATGTTTGGCTGAGTTGATTGTTTCTCCAATCAATGTTCATACAAAATATCCGTCAACTATTTTCCCAAAATTATCGACTTTTAGTTATACATGGTAAAAGTATACAAAAAATGGGAAAATGAGTCTGAAATTCCAATACTCAGCCACTTTATTTGCACAAGGGTACGTCAAATCGAGAAGATTTTTCTGTAGCATCAAATGAATGCAATAGAATGAAAGTACATCTCTAATTTGCTACACGTATAAGCGACACTCAGAAACCTTGTTTTTAGAAGCGAAACATAATTTGGTTATTGCACGAAAGGGGTGCGAATTGTTGTTCGAATACCGGCTAAAGAATCGATGTGCAACATTCAAATTAGATTCAAGTTGTGCCATCTCAAAAATTGCTTGTATGCGCGCCAAAGAATGTTATTTAATCATTTATTGAGAAGAACAATGAAAAAAATACGAAAAGATAATAAGAATGTTTCGATAAGTAAAATAGGGCGATGTTTCGCGCGCATGGCAAACTGTTTGCACAATAAATTTTTTCGAAGCTTTTTTCCAGCTCAACACATTCGGGAGGGCAGATTTACTTTGATGATAATATTTCCAAAAGCATCCACATTACAGTACATATGTTTACAGATAACAATGATTGCAGGCTTGCATTCACAATTATATTATATGCATACCAAAACCCGCAAAAAGCTTAAGTTCAAATAAATTTCCAACACGATTTATTGTTACGGCCAACATAATATCTATCGTTGAGATGGAGAGGCGTGTGTCTCTACCCTACCTCCCTCCTCCCCTCTTTTTCTCTCTTCCACTTGGTTCATTCGACAAAAGTACGATGCGAAAAATCCCACTATTCGTTGATTTCAAGGGAACACATATTAAAAAAAAATAGAAATTGAGTTAGAATGACTATGGAAGACAGATAATAGTTTATTGTACTTACTTGTCGAACGTTTGATGTTTCTTGATACCATTTAGGTCTATTGAAGCTTGTGAACGTTTTTATTACACAGCCATATACCGTAGTAACACAGCAATGCGGTCATCGCATTGCGATGTGTGAACTCAGTTCACTGAACTGTCAATATAATCTGCTGGATCTTATCACAAAGCCAATGCGACGTAGATTTTCTCGTCTCCTTCAACACAAATAACAGCAACAGCATCAATGTTGGCAAAATGCAAACGAATTCTCTCTGTGACTTTACCATCTCAATGGAATCCTTGAAAGAATGTATCGCTTTGGCTCACAGTTTAATAAAACGGAATGAAATGCCAATTTTCGCGTTTGATCATTCATATGTCGTCTATCCATTTTATTTATTTCTTCTATAATCGCATTTTTTTATGACTTCACAAGCAAAAAATCATGAAATACGCTTTAATCAGCTCAAAAAAAACAGAGCGAAGTATTTCTCGTATTTATTTACAAATATTAAAGGATGGAGAGCATGAGAAGACAAAGTAAATGTCTAATAAAGAGGTGTTGCATGGACATTCCGGCGAATTAATTCCGTACACGCATGGGCGTTTGCGTGTATGAAAAAATTTGAAGTTTTTCATACAACTTTAAGACAGTTTTGTTTGGAGTAAATTTCAGCGAGAATGTATTCCGCCGTTAGAGCTTCATTTTTAAAATTATTCACCGACAATAAAAAAAAAACGGTAAATTCTCTGTGTGTGAGTTTGAACCAAATACCAATACATTCGCAAACATGTCACGGATGATTAGTGGTATTATTTAATTTATCCTTAATCTCATCGTGATGACTTGAAATTTTGTGTGACTTATTTCCAAAGTTACATGATGTTACGATAAGAAACAAAACACAACCTGTAAACTCGTAGACTGTCGGGAAATGTGCGGAAAAGTAAGTTTTGCGTATGTAAGCCCTTTTATTATTAATATAAGTTTCGAGAATGATAATATTTCTCCTGGAAGCCACGCTGACTGTTGGATCTAGTGAACATACTTAATATTGTCAACTTAGCAAAGTAGAAATTCTGTAATAAAATAGTTGTCTTATTCCAACTAACAAACTGTTCACACACAATACTCAACATTTGGCGACAACGCACTCAGAACCTGAATAAAAAAAGGAATCAACATTTCACAAGACAACAATCCTCAATCCGGCACCTCTTCGGACGAAAATTCGTTCTTCGCATTTTTCAACAATTTCATCAAGCAACAAGAGGAACGCCACTCTCAAACTCAAAACGTATTCATTAGAATGCTGGATTTTTTAAACGATTCGAGAAATCAAAGCAGTCAAAGCAGTGAATTTGTTGGAGCTCCTCGAGCAACGATAGGAATTCTTCACATGTCATTGAAAAATTGAACTTCACTTCTAACCAGGTTTTCAGTGTATCAATGGAAAGACGGCTCTTCTTATCCGTCCAAAAATCAGTTATCAATGCAAAAAGCCGTTCACACACTACATTAGCACCTGAAAACATGTAAAACAAATTTTCATATTTCGTTAGTAAATTAAATTGCCCGGAATATGAAGCAGTTTTACCTGGAATAGTGAACGCGTACTCGACGAGAATCGATATATTGTTGAAAGGCAAATCGTTTGTTCGTAAAAACTCGAATACTTCAAGCCAACGTTGTTCAGATGTTTACTTATCGTTACGCAATTTTTGAAGTGAGCGCTCAACAAATGGTTTGAGAGTAGCATATTCCGGGTAAATTCCTTTCTCGACTTGAATATCCACGAATTTCTTTTCAATGAGGTAATCGACAGAAGTTTGAACCTTTCCCATGTTGGGAATGCTCTAAGTTCCATCCATTCCCAAACCTTCAATGGTGCGAGCCATTTCGTCCATTTGTCCAAATATTCAGCAGTATGTTCTGAAGAAGAAAAAAAGTGTTTAAACGAGAGTAATTGAACGAAAGAATGAATAAAATTGTTACCATGAAATTTTCGCATCAAATCATCAACGTAGCTCTTATCAATCTTTGTTACGATTTGATCACCATTCTTGTCCAAGAGAGTAATTTCAAACGGAAAACTATTTGTTATCTTTGCTAGCTCATCCCGAAATGCATACGAACAAAAGTGATCATTGGCCTGAACATCAATTGAATTTTTGAGTTGATCAACGAATCTCAAGGCATCAAATCCGTCAATGCGAGGAAACGAGTTTTCCATAACCGAGCAGCTATGTGTATTCAATATCCGACAAACCACAAATTTCCTTCAAGCGAGTTACGCGCACTGTGTTGCGATAAAAGTATTTGTAAATATTAACGACCAAAGCTTCAATGTTAAAAACTTAGATTTCGCTGCGTGCATTTTGAATTGTATTGTGCAGAAGATGTGCGTTCCAACCGATGCCAATCAATCTGTCGTCAAAACAGCTTTGAAGCTGACGAAAAACATTCACGTCAAGCTACCGAAATTAAAAGCTGCATTGTCGGCAGAATCGGCAGCTAATTTCTTCTCCAAATGGTGCTTTACGCACACGGAAACAAAGAGATTAGCGATTGTGTCTCTTTTTTCGTCCGATAATCTCGCAAACTCGAGCATTTTGTGTTGAACACCTTTTGTCAACAAAAAGTAGCGCGCAACTACTGGAAACTAATGAATCTAGCTTGTTCCAAATCACTTGACACCAATTCCATTGCTAACGGAGTAAGTAAACCTGTAAAACGAAAATTTTAGTTGTTGTTACATTTATTTTATATGTCAATTAATGGCACCTTTTAATATCGCCTCGGATTTTGTTCGAGCACACGTGAACAATGGATTGTCGCCATAGACTCTTCTGAAGAGAAAAGAATTGCAATCTGCTGAGCGGAAGCTCTGGTTTTCATTAACCATGTGATAAACTGATACGATTTCCATGCAAGCTACATTATTTTCATCGGATGACTCTAAAATTGATAACAAAATATGTGTAACATTTTTTCAAACATAAGTTATAAAAACACTGCGAACGCGAACATACTTTTAAAATGTTCCGAAATTGGATCCGATTTCGACGCTGCTTCTACGGCCAATGTGTGTTTTCGTACGGTTTCGTGCTGTTTTAATGCACCTTCACCTTGATTTGCAACAGAAAAAATCGACCTGCAAAAACTGCAAAATGCCTTCTGCACATCATCTTCACACGCCTTTACCCAAGAATTATGGTGATTTCTGCATATTTTAGATATATGTAATACCAACCGCAGTTGATTATCTTCATCTGAACAACTGCTTCGATTGAACAGCTTTTAAATTTTTTGCGTGTGCGGCAACCGAAAATAAAAAATATAGGAATTTAGAGGAATTTCAGCTCAAAATATAGGACATAGGAATTGGTCTGAAAATATAGCACTGTCCTCTCAAATATAGGACATATGGTCACTTTGGGTATAACCGATTTAAAGATTTGTTCATCGAAGACGCGAAAAGTCTTTCGAAAGAAAAAACAATTTCTCGAAAAATAATAAAAAAGTTACTCCGATACATCGATGTTCAGTTTGACTCAAAACCAATCAGACTCCAAATTGATTGTGCAGCTGATGTTACTGTAATTTCGAAAGTGAATTATGATAAGTTACAACTAAAACTCAATCCCAGAACTTTAAGTCCAAACGATGAATCTGGAAAGAAATTCCCAATGACTGGCGAAGTTGAGTGTACCGTAACTTTCAGAGGTGAATCTCATCACAAAACTATTTACGTGTCATGGAATGAAGATTTGAACGTATTCGGAAGCGATTTGCTGACCAAGCTATGGAAACTACCTATCAATGATTTTTGTGTCAAAAAAATGTTTTCTGTTTGTTTGAGTCCAACGACTAATCAAATTCACTCAATAAGAATTTTTCAACGTGTTTCGACAAAAGCCTCGGTAAATGCAAACATTTCAAAGCGCATTTAACACTCAAACCGGATTCATCTCCACCTTTTATCACCGCTCGTCCAGTACCGTTCGCTGTTCAACCTCTCATCGAAAACGAGCTAAAACGACTTCAAGTCTGATTTATTCCTGTTGGAAGAAGCATTTGTATTCGACGAGCTTATGAAAATTGATATATCGAAAGGAACGGGACCTGATGGTTTTCATCCATTATTGCTGAAAAACTGTGCAGCCTCTTTGTGCATACCACTTCACATCATATTCAACGAATCAATAACTCTCAGATTGTTTCCTTCTCAGTGGAAGAGTTATAGCGTGAATCCAATCTTTAAAAAGGGATCTAGATCAAATGTTGAAAACTATCGCTGTATAGCTAAATTACCAACTATAGCTAAATTCTTCGAGAAACTCGTGAATATTAAACTGACTGATATGGTTGCAAATAGAATATCACCGAAACAACATGGATTCTATAAAAGGCGTTCAACAGTGACCAATCTCATGGATTTTACTCACTTTGTGTTTAAAAATCGACGACAAGTAGATGTGCTATACACAGATTTTGCAAAGGCCTTTGATAAAGTCAATCATGATATATTGATTTCAAAGTTAAACAGATATAATATAACTAGTAACCTAATCTATTGATCAAATCATATCTTTGCGACCGTCGTCAATTTGTAAACTACAATGGTAGATGTTCCAGGGAATTCATAGTAAACTCGGGTGTGCCTCAAGGAAGTTACTTGGGTCCTACACTATTTTTACTATTTATCAACGACATAGTTGAGGAATTGGGTATTGATGTGTTTATATCTTTGTGTGCTGATGATCTTGGATTGCAGCTGCAATCAATTCCGCTATGGACACATTGAAGCTTCAACGTGCTTTCGATAAATTGAGGCAATGGTGTATCGCAAACGATTTACACCTAAACTTGAACAAGTGTTCAGTGATGTCAATTACCAACAAACAACAATCGAACATCATTAATGGAAATGACCATCATGGGGATCACGTGTTTGAAAGAATTAAAGAGCAAAAGGACCTTGGTGTGATTGTGGATTCGAAACTTAACTTTAATACCCACATAAATATGATAGTGTCTAAAGCAAAATCTACACTTGGATTTATCAAACACTTTGGCTTTGACATAAGAAATCTGAAAACGCTCAAGACTTTATATAGTACTCTAATTCAATCATTGCTTGAATACTGTTGTGTCGTATGGTTACCATATCATTCGATAGCGATAGATTTAATTGAATCGGTGCAAAAGCAATTTACAATATTTGCATTTAGAGAATATCCATCTGTAGAAAACAACTATCATATTTCTTCATATGAATGTAAAATGTTATTATTATTATTGTCTTTCGACGATAATACTCAAATGCCAAGAGTGAAAACCAAACAAGTAGGTTTGTTTGGCTTACACGCTGAGTGGTTTTTTGTTTGGCTTTTACTCTCGACGATTTTTCGTTAGTGTCTCTTGTATATTATTTTTGTATTAGCGTTTTCTCCAGCAAATTCATAGGATATGCTTTCCTCCCGAGGCTGTCATATCGAAAATCAATTCAACAAGAAACATGGAGCAAAACTGCGAACGTTCAACATTGATGACACGGTTTTCGTGATACAATTGGAGACGTCAATTGCGCTGTGTCCACCAAAGATAAAATCGCTCGCGCTTATGTAATTCAAATTAATACTCATTTTGTTGATTCATCTAACGATTCTAACGAAGATTCAAGTCTATCTATCTTTACACTGTTTGAACAAGAATTTAAATGAATTTAGAAAAATATTGTAATCACTTTTTTGAGATAGATGTTGGATCTAGTAAACATACTTAATGTAGTCAACTTAGCAAAGTTGAAATTCTGTAATAAAATAGTAGTCTTATTCCAACTAACAAACTGTTCACAATCAATACTCAACATTAACAAAATCCGATAAGCGATGACAGCATTTGGGAGTGAATTTTCCATATGATGATTTGCGATTAAATTCAAAATATCAATTATATGAATGATTTTGTTATCTTTTGTCATTTTACGAACAATTCTTAATTCATTGCAGAGCTCATTTGCACCGATGTTGGACTTTCCATCGTGATTCAATTTGTCCTGTAGTTTTTCACATGATGGAAGTAGTTTACCATTTGTACAACCTTCTTCTTATTTATCGAACCATACACAATACTATGCTTACAAAGTGAAATTTACTCGCTTATTTCACTTTGTAAGCATAGTATTTCAAACCGTTCGCTCATTGAATTTTTTGCAACATCAATCATGAAATCAAAAAATGCCGCAATTTTTATTGCCACCTCAATAGTTTTGTCGTAGCCTTCCAGTTTTTATGAATCTAGAAAATTATTCATATCTCAAAGGATGAGAGATCCAGCGGCACTCATTTCAATTTTTTGAAGCGAATTGGAAACGCAATCATTATTGTTCCAAAATGTCGTGTCAAATACAAACCGAAAATATGAATTTCAAGTCTATATTTGATCAACGACAGCATTTGCATCGAATCATACGGCAGCATTAAACTTTTTACTCTCAGCGATTTCTTTTAGTGTCACAATTTTATTCAAATTTCGACGAAGTGGTTTAATTGCGTTCAGTCGAGATAATCTCCACGTTGTGCTCAATGGCTTTGGCGTAAGATCTTTAACCGATATACAGTGCGCTCTCAAAATATCCCATCGGTAAGTTGAACCAGAATGAAGATGCTGCACAAATGAATAAAAACCATATATTTATCCCGATGCTGCTGCTGTGTCGTAGAGTGTTTAATTGAATACAACAAGGTGTAAATTCTGCAAGAGGAATAATATCTCGAGTGAATTTTTGTACGCCAAATGTATGGCAACGAGAATTGTGAAATATGTGCGCTAGCTTGAAAATATGAATTGTTCAGCGGGAGTGAGTTTTTTCCGCCCCTTCGAAGATTGCGCCCTTGGGCATTGCCCAGTTTCGCCCGTACGTAAAAAAGGCCCTGTTGACGATTAATGGAATTATCATAATGATTCGCGGGTGGAATAATTCAAATTAACGTTCCTAAAATCCGGTTGGTTCGCCAACATTTTATTATCTATGTTATTGTATATACGTATATCTTTCCATTTAATTTGGTATTTACATATGTTCATGCTTCGAGAAGTCTAACCCAATAAATATTTCTCGAATCGTTTACAGCTATTTGGATTAGTCGCAAAAACCAAACCCCCTTGCGCATTCAAACTCACTCACACAAATGAATACGCTACAAATCGATAACAGTTGAAGAAAAGGAGGACAGATTAAAAGCGTTTGCACTCAGTTTTTGTACAAAACTTTTGTCTGGCATTGAATATATTTCGGGTGATAATCCATAACAAACGCTAATGAAAAAAATTTCGAAAATTTTATGAAGAGTTTAGCGTGCGATTTCTACGCATAAAATATCCGTGGGACCAAATGTGGGATCGGTAAAATTATAAGAAGTAGCTCGTGTAAGCTTTAAATAATAACTAAACTCCATTCATGATTCACTTTATGTTTCTATAACGTGAAGTTTTTTTTAATAATTTACTTATAACACAAAATACTTAATGATTTATAAATGATAACGAACCAAATTTATTTTTATTCTTATTTTATGCAGATCATTAGCATGTCTGGTGCAATGTTCATGTAGATTATTTTTATAGTTAAATTCCATATCACATTTCAAAATGTTATTTATTATTTTATGGAAGTTGGTGTTCATTTCGAATTCAATCACTTTTTCAAATTTTAAAATGTCATGTTCTCTATATAAATCATCAGTAGAAATATTCCCAACTCTATATTTGTTGTAAAAGAGATTCCTGATACATTTGTTTTGTAAAATTAAGATTCTTTTTAAATTGTCTTTCTTAGCTCCGCTCCATAAAGTAACTAAATAAATTATATGAGAGTAAAAAAAAGCATAATTTAACATCTTTTTAATATTATCACTAGACAAAAAAAAATTTCTGAAGATACCAATGTATGGACTAACTTTATTCGCAACATGATTTGAATTCCTTTCAAATCGAATTATCCTCTTGCCAAGGTGAATTCTCGTGCCGCAAGCGAATACAAAATACGATTTTTTTTATAACAGATACCATCGAACACGCTTCTCATATAACATGATGGATTGATTGTACATGAACTCAAAGCGGGGTGCTTTCCTATTTGTATCTGCTGGATTTTATTTGTGACGCCACGTCACTGACGTGAGCAAGAAATTTGATTTGATTCATTTTCTCTTGCTCAATATTTCATATCGTTGTACCTGCAATGGTCATAAATTTGTTTCAATACATTGCCGAGCATGTTACCATCCAACTGGCAGTGTTGAGCACGACGATCAAAAGATATAGAGGCAATAACAGTGTTCGATGAAAAAAAATATATTTATTGCACCGAGAAACGAATATTGATGTGAGTTTATTTTTGGGAATATTTGCTTTTCACCATAAAAATCAATGTCTCAAATTTGATGTTCCTCAACTATGATGAAGACAAAAGAAAGAACACCACATTTAAAATTGAAATAGTATTTATCGTGTTTTAAATATTGATAGTATGTAATCCCTCTTAAAAACACCATAGAATACAATTGATGTAAAGTTCTTTTTGTGTCGGTTGAATTCGGTATGAAGAAAATCGAATAAAATTAAGTGTTCTTGTGCATGATATATGAGAAATTCAGCCTCGTCCTCATACAGATACTTGTGGTTGTGGGAAAATTGAGAGTTGCGATAAGAACGAGGGCGAATAGCTATAGCGACCCAACCCAATCGCTTAATCGGAAAAATGAATGTTTCGTCTTGAAGTACGCGCGATGCTTATCATTTATGTGAGCATTCCGAACAACATGTTGATATGTTATTTGGTTCGTAATTTCATTAATGTGTTGAAACAAAACATCATGTAATTATAATCATGGTTACTTTCGAGTATAATCAAATTTAAATGTAGTTTCAGCATAAATTTAGTGTTTAACAATCAATTTGTAGAGAGCAGTTTTTTGTTGAGATTCGTTGCCATGCCATCGATATGAAAACGAAATCAACTTTTTGATTGAAATTCCATCAATGGGAATCTGGCCATTTTAAACCTGGTTTGGTATTTAATAAAATCATATTATTAACCGACACCGCATTAGTTGGTTTTAAATAAATTAGTGCTGACAAATGGTCATAGCCTATGACTTATGGCCGCTTGTTTAGTTCTGCTCAGGGAAATATCTATAGAAATATGTTTGCCATTCATAGAAATACTATTCCCAAGGCACTATGGCATTGGTGTATTTAAATACTTACTTTACAGCGCCCCAAGCGGATCCCAGTGTTCCGTCATGAAGCTCCTGATGGAAACATTAGAATAAGAGTACTTACATTTTTACTCGAAAGAACTTTTATTTTCACACTGAAAATACTTATTAATAGATATTAAGTAAAAAGACTTGTATATTGCGTTTAAAAGAATCAAAAATTGATCTCTTTATTTTTCTATCTGAATTTTATAATTGGAGTGGAAACCGTAGCGCTCACGGAAGAAAACCACTCCGCTCATGTTGAAGTCTTGCTTATACAGGGTGTTCTATCTAGCGGCTTCATTTTGAACTAGCGGTAATTTCGAGTGTGAGCCATTAAATGTCAGTCGTATATTGACAGAAAGTCAGACAGTAAAATATCTGCGGTTAACGAAATGAGTCGATATACGCTTGAACAAAATTGGGAAATATTGAAAACTTACTTCAAAAAAAAAATGAAAAATCGTCTTTTCAGATGAAGCCCATTTTCACCTCGGAGGCTATGTCAATAAGCAAAATTGTCGCATCTGGGGGTCGGAAAATTCACACGTCACCATTGAGAAGCCAATGCACCTACAAAGAGTTACGGTTTGGTGTGGATTTTGGTCCGGCGGCATCATTGGGCAATTTTTCTTCGAAAATGAGCAAGGAGCCGCCGTTACGGTCAATGGCGAGCGTTACCGTGCCATGTTCAACGAATTTTTGTTTCCAAAAGTTGAAGAGTATGATATAGACGACATTTGTTTTCAACAGGATGGCGCAATAAGCCACACAGCCAACATAACAGTCGAACTTTTGTGCAATGAAGTTTCTAAATGGAACACCCTGTAACTGAAACAAATTCGCACTCAGCCGGACTTGTCTCATCACGTTTTGCTCTTGCGTATATTATCGCATCGAAGCGGTGCGCGCCGTTCGATACACCCAGTATAAGCATGCTGAGATTTGCAGACACAAGCGCTGAAATGAATGTCATGCATGCTTATACTGGGATCCGCTTGGGCGCTGTGGTACTATTGCATTGCCGTAGTGCCTTGACTATTCCATAGAAAAAATCGCAGTTAATCGGAGCTAAATTGAAAGTTCCCGCTTGGCTTTTGCATTTGAAAGTAGCATAGGAAAGATTGTGATCGTAGGATTTCAACATTTTTAAGGGCAATTTTAGAATCTTTACTATCGATGAGAATGCCCGAGCGGCACAGTTCATACAATTTTATGTTTATAAAACTCGGTATGCTTTTGTTAACCGTTTAAAATACTTTTATTTCCATTTTCTGAAAAGTGCATTTTATAATGGTTCTAATTTACTCTCATTATTTCAGTTGTAAGTTGAGTTTAAAAACACGTTTAAAACACTTTTGAATGTTTCGCTCTAATAGTCATTTTTAAAACACTTTTATGAACACTTTTAATACGTCGTCTATTAAAGTCCGTTGACGTTTGACGTTTATTTTGACAGGTCGGTAAAAAAAACTGCGCTCTGATAAATTTGTGATTTTTACTTGATTTAATCAGTTTTTATAAGTTGGAAAATTAATATTTTTATATTTTTCGGCTCATTAAGTTCGCATTCATCGAATGCTGCACGAATCTGATGTTAATTCTATGTTTTTTTTTTTATTTTCATTTCATGTCATCTGAGTGTGCGTGGTGAAGTTCGCACCGCTCAAAATTACTGCATAGACGACGAATTGAATGCCCTATCGACGAATTGAGGAATATTGGTCAGAATTATCAAAATCATTGCAATCCGAGCCGGGAATTAAATTTGTTATCGTCATTTGATATTTTACGTGGTGAATCAAAGTTTTTTCTAGTTCATTACTGCAAAGTGTTGGTGCAATAAAAAAAGTCACCGTTGACTCAAAAAAAACGCGTGATCATTTTTTTGTTTGAATTTTTTGGTGTTTTTCATAGTGACATCAATATTTTAAAAGAATCGTTCAATAAAAATATAATCGTTTGCCTAACTAAATTCACGGATTTCAATAATTACATTCAATTCGAAAATTTGGTGTTATCACATGACCTCACTCTGCTAAATCGAGTCGGTAACCAATCGCGAGTTGAATCTTTGATTAATTTTGCGTTGCTAATCTATATTAAAGTTAAAAATGAATGTGATTCATGTGTTGCTTGATCACTTGAGCAAAATTTGTGCATTTTCGATTCTGCATGTGAAACACTTGGACATATTCCTCCGGTTGCCGACATTGATGCATCATGTGCCTATCATTAGGTAGCCTATGGTCTCTGTTCGTGATTGCATGCTGAATTTTGATGCATTTCTTGCGAGTGTGAATGTTTCACTGAATGATATTCAGATGATGTGCATTTAGTAAGTAAAATCCGTGAATATTTTAATCACTTCAAGGACGACTTCAATTTTGTCAGTGTCAGTGCTCAAGGCTTACTTGATGATGGAGGACATCCAATTGGATGGATGGATGGATGGATGTGGGGGACTTAATACCACAACCCAATTTTCAAAAGCATAACAAGTGTAAATTGCAAAAGGTGTTCGACGTCTTAAGTCGCATATGTCACTCGAAGCATTTTATACCCAATTATATAAAACGTGATATGGCAGTCGCGCTCATTGATCCGATCCAATCATGGACTATGGTGATGTCGTAACGTATGGCTGGGGTGCTCATAGCACTCAAAACCAAGTTCATCGTGATCTTTTAGCTGATAATGATAAAATCAGATACATTTTCGGATAAAGTCATAATGACCATGTCACTGAATACCGGCAACGTCTAAATGAATTGACTCCAGAGAGCAGGGCAAAGTTGCACTCAGCAGTCTTGATATTTAAACAGCTGTCAAAGCAGTCTCCTGTATACTTGAATCACATGTTTGTTCGGAACGATGAAACATCGCGATACCCTGATAACCTTCGCGTTAATTTTAATCCACGTACCGCCTTTGACGATCGCGCCTTAAGTTACTCCGCAATTAAATTCTGGAATAGCATACCGGTTGAAATTAGAAAATCCGAATCGTTCTGTTTAAATTAAATCTTAAGCATTATTTACGCGCCGAACAATAAATGCTTTATGAAATTTATTTGATCGTGAATACTCGGAGCAATGTGATGATATTTTCTCAACCAATTAGATTTAAGTTCTCATCACCGTCATCATAATCATCATTTCACATGTTTTTGATTTCACTTTCTCAAAATAATTTTAACGTAAATTTCTATTCAAAAATCTATTGTAATAATATCCTCTGTCTCTCCAGAGACAGTCCGGTTTAGCCATGGCTTTCCGAACCCAATTTGACGTTAGAGCTTCTCTCTAATATCACCCCACCCTAGACTGTATTTTCTTTTTCAAGACGTACCATGGGCGAAATTTGTGTCGTATTGGGTCTCTGACCAGCATGTTCACAGTTCGCTGTGAACACATATTGACATAAATTTAGGCTTCGTAATAAATAAATAAATAAATAAATAATAAAGTCTGTGAAGAGAAGGTTTCATAATGCCGTATTACAAAAGTGTCAGAACGGAAATGTTATAAAAGAAATTACAAACGGATAATTCAAAGTCTTTAAAGTCTCATTTCAATCTATGTTCAATGTTCAACTGCGCTTTTCAGTCGCATCACATCAGTAATACGAAATTTTTGGTAATATCAATATATTCTTATGATTTCTAGATGAATGGGCGCTCTCGTGTGCAATTGTTTATAAGCGTTTGCTTTGTTCATCTTCTCTAAATCTCTGCATATTGAAATCTACTTTTATATTTCTTTTTCATACGTATAGAAATGTGTTGGTGACGGCTTTGGCATAATGGTTGCGCTGATATATTTTCCTGAGTTGTCATAAATTCTGTTGTCATATCCGCTCTTATTTTAATCCCGCCGCGGTAAATGAAAAAATAATTGATTTTGCAAATTGAATTTTCAAATTTTAAAAAGTGCATCGATCTTCATAGAGTGTTCCTGGTTTCCATTCCGATGATGAGTCTCTGGTCACTTTTAGGATTCTTTTAGAAATAAATATTTTGTATGAGCTGGAATAAAAATGTACCAAAGTCATGGAGAACTGGCGAGATGAGCAGGTATCATATTAGAACTGGGGGGAGGTGAAAGAAAATTGTCAGAGAGAGAAAAGTGGCGCAAGCAAGCAAGAAGAATGAGATAAAAAGCTTACCATACACATAATCATTTATATGGTAAAAGGCACACCTGTCGATTCATCGAGCATCTAGATTAAAATATCTTTGAGAAGTGCCGGCTGCTTTCAGATGGAATAGTTGATTGCTTTTACATTTTACTTATTTCTTCGTTTATAGTGTGTCATTAAATGTACGCGATGGTAACTGTGAGTTTATAAAATAAACGCCACCCAGTATCATCCACGATGTAACGCATTTTGCTTATTTGTGAAGAGCGGAATCAATGCCTTTTGCGCTCAGTACGTGCCATTCATAGCATGCCATATCTTACAGTCCACGGCGCACTCTTTGTGACGTAGCAATGAAGAGGCAAAATCAAAAAGCAATTTGAATGAGGAGTTTGCGATAGCGTCAGGAAGTTGGCTATGGGCAACTTCTACATCGCCATCCTCACGCTCACTCACTGTTTGTCTCTCTATCTCTCTCAGCGATATATTAGCTGATATTATCGCTAGAGTGCATCTTTCAAAATAAATAATGGCAGCGTTTATGAAGTGAATCAGCGCTTTCGAAAATGAATAAGCATTCAGGGGTCAAATATAGCCAGTAATATAGCTTTGATGAAATGATTTCATCGAATCCTCAATGGAAATGATAATGTCAGATTTAGCACAAATTCAAATTTCATTATTTTGCACAAAATGATATGAAATAATCGAAATTTGTATAATGAAATTTGTTATTCATGCCGTAGGTTTCGACAAAGTAAACATGGATATGTCGACGACGATAGCCTTGCTCTACACAAACATAAGCAGCAATTACAACTTGGCAACGACAACCATGTCAATTGTAGCACCAACATCGATTTCAACGACTACAACAACGTTTACGGTGCCAATTTTGATACCATCCCTGTCACACCGCACCCTTAACAATCTCAATAGAGCGAGCAGTACCAAGCACCATATTAAAGACTTTTCACCGGTTACGCTGCATACCGAATGGTCGAGCATGGCTCGTTTACTGGTGCTCGCATTTTTATCAGTGATTGGCAGCATAGGGAATGTTTTTATGATTTCATCAGTGATGATTGAGGATCATTTGAAAAAGGCTGGTAAGTGCAAATTTCAACAACCTTTTGCAATTGCAAATTAATGAGATTTTCGTTCTATTATTTCCACAATTTGATACGATCATTTCACGTTTTCACTCTCGTCCTGGAACATGCCTGGGTTGTTTTATGTACAGATTCTCATTATTTTGCTGAAACATTTTTCAATTTGTTTCCACAATTTTCTAATCAAATTATAACTGATTGAAATATCCTTCGCTCCGCCATTCATTTTTACATTTATTGCCCATTCATAAAATAATAAAGCGACACACATAACACACCCTTTTTGTCATATAAAAGCGAATGTTTTTCGAGCTTTTCCGATTCTACGATAGATAAAGATCAAGTTAGTTGATTTTCTTTTTCTCGTTTCATTTTCGTCTTTTTTTTATTTATTTTTCTGTATACGACTTTAGTTCCGAAATCTATACAAAATATATACATTAAGAATGTGTAAAAAAATATTTTTCCAGGTAATGCATTTATAGCAAGTGTAGCGTTAGCTGATTTATTAGTATCTAGCATTTTGATACCAACATCGGTAGTTGTTTTACTGGCTGGGTTTGATGAGACATCAAAGGAGATTTGTAGAGTGCAATGGTTTTTTGCTGCCTGTGCATTTTTAGTCACTATTCTCTCTTTAGCCGTAAGTAATCCAAATATATGCATTGAATGTTTGTCTATCTGTTTCTGATAAGATTCTTACTGTTGGTGTCGCTTTTTTTCTTACTATAACCTTTTTGCATTCACATCAATTTGCATTTTCATTTGTTGCAAATAATCTTTCTTATTTTCTTTTCGGATGATTTACCTGTTTTCTTTTGGAATTAAGCAGCTTGAAATCAATAAATTGATCAATATTTATATAGATACGTTTCCGTACAATATTTATACAGTGTCAGTACGATTCGTAAGAAAATACATTGAAGTATAGCGTTATTTTGTTTACTTTGCCTACGTATTTCATATAATGTTTTTAATTTTCATAGTATTTCATTTCAATTGAAATGCATTCACGCGATCTCAGCCTTCCCTCGTAAGGTGGCCCAAATTTTGCTATAGAATCAACGATGACTTCGTATTAAAAATTTGCTATTTTACCCGACAATGAATTATGGCAAAAGTGAACTAATGTTAATAATGAGTTGTACGTAAATAATAAAGACTAAATAATTCATTAAACTTTGGAATGAAATGCTGAATGAAGCTTTGAAGCATGAAAAAAAATATAAAAGCGAAACTTCGCGAATGCAATACTTGAAATCATGCCGTGTAGGTGATGTTCCACTTTGAAATATATTTTTTTCCTGTTTCAGATTTTTCCTATGTTTTTTTTTTATTTTTTTTTCACTTCTGTGTATTTTTTTAGTGTCTCAATTTCATTCTATCCGATTGAATTTACCATCGTTATTTTTCGTATTGATATTCATACGCAAAGCGTTCGCGCTGCGCGTTGCTTTTCCCACTGCTTATTCGATGTACTAATGTTTAGTTTTGTTTTTTAGCTAACAGCTTTCGAAAATTATCTACGACTGTGTACGCCTCAGGATTCACCGTCATGGTTCAATCGCTGCAATACAACACGAATTCTGTTAACCATTTGGCTAGTGGCGGGCGTTGCGTCGGCCATACAGTACTTATCGAATGTCGGCTTCGACTTTTGCAATCGTAAATGGAACGGCTTGGTTGCATATCAAATATCAATCGTGGCGATACTCATCATCATTCCAATAATTTTAACATTTTATGCACACATGCGCATAATTTTGGATGTAAAGCGTTTTATGAACACTCCTAATTTCAAGCCATCACAGAAATATACGTGGGATTTGTCTTTAGCCCGCACCAATTTTTATAGTTTCATAATATTTGTGACATTTTGGTTGCCATTCGGTATCGTATTATCCTATCATACAACGCACGAAGTCAATAAGCGTTCATTTTATACAACCGCCTGGATTGGCTTCATCAAATCTTGCTTTCATAATGTCATCTATTGTATAACAAACCGTCATTTTCGCAATGCTTACGTAAATTTATTTCATTATTGCTGCTGCAAGACCACCGTATCGGTATCAAGACGACACCATCACCATCACGACTGTCGCCCACCATCCGATGTTCGCGTCCACATCATTCCCGGCTACAATATGTATTCGTACACGAGTCCACAACGATCTGGAAATTGTCATAATTACTGGAATAAACGAGATGTACACGAACTGTGATATGAATAGAAACACGACCAAGAACGAAGTCAGTTCAATCGTGCGCGCATGCAACAGTCGCACGCTGTGGACTTTGTTTAATTTCAACTTACATTGATTTTTCCAGTGCCACACACACGGAAAAAGTACTCACTTTGCTTATATACTAGAAACAGAATCTAAATCGGACCCGAAATTCTTTTGGCTATAGCAAAAATTCTTTTTGCAAAAAAAAAATATTTTCTCATATAATATCAATGTATAATGCTCCGATATTGATTTGATTTAATTTCTATCAGACACAATATTTTAATTTTATTGATATTATAGGAGTATATTTTTTTTTTTGCAAAAAGAATTTTTGCCATAGCCAAAAGCAGGTGGACGATGCTTTGTATCTTCTCCTATGTAAAGGGGTAGTGAATGTCGTTGGACCGCGCCATCTCTATCTAAACGATTGTACTAAACGCTTCAACATTTCACACCTTCCCCTCCTTCCACTTCTTCAAACAGCGAGTTTGACAGGCTCCGCTTCTTTGCTGTCATTGTTTGAAGAAGGGGAAGAAGTTTTTACCATCCATAGACGAATGGTACAGAAGGCGCTGCTGTCAAGCTAAGTGTCAAAATTCAATTTTGCATAGTCCGCTTGGCCAAAAGAATTTCGGGTCCGATTTTGTAAACAGAATCTAGCATACAAGTAAAGTGAGTACATTTTCAGTGTGTGCATTATACGACGAGGTCGACGCTTATTTTTGCTGATCGGTATTTATGTAAGTATGTGTGTGTGTATTCGTGTGTGTGTGTGTGTGTGTGTGTGTGTGTGTAATTTTGCTGAATCGTTTTACCGGTAACAGCAATACTGGCTAAAAATATTTTTGGCACCGTTAATTCTATATCGATATTACCAATGCTTTCATGCATATTGCCAAATATATCTCAACTCAACTTAACATCTATATACAGCTAGAACTTCATATGATAGCTAACGTATTGATCATCGAAAAGAACCAAACATTTCCATAAAATTGTGTGGCCAAAGAGATGTAGCGGCAATTTGCTACACTCGCGATGCACATCAAACATTCAAACGGGCAAAACTACTCTCCTTTTTGACTATTCTATTTCTAATGAGGAACACGGAATGAACGTAAAAATTGATAGGAAAATATCTATTGAACATGCGAATAGCCACAACAATTCCAAAATCGTAAGATACGAATTAACGAAATTAAATATTACATTTTGTATCGTAAAGCAGAAACATTTGTGTATATCTACAACATAATATTGAATATTTTTTATCCAAAAACAAGTAAATGTTGTGTAAAAGCATCGACGTCAAAATGAATTGAATGTGAAAAACAAATCGCACTTTTATGGCTATGTGCAAATATATATATATATATATATATATATATATATATATATATATATATATGTACATATATTTTATACAATAACTTTTTAAACGGTGTTTTTTTGTATGTCTTTTTATCTAGCGTCAAAAGCGTCAAAAGCCAACTAATAAAAAACTCATGTAAACCAAAAGATATTGTTCCAATTTAGTCGTTCACTAAATTTGGCTGCATGAATCTTAAATGCCCGATGCCATTCAATGTGAATGATAGGATGTTTGGTGTAATGCAATGAAAGGCAAGTTTACTGCATTTCATAAAATACAATTTTGAATTCCATGTTCAGACGAAACATTAACATTCTTTTGTTAAACGTGGAAAAGCGAAAAACGTAGACTGCTCCGAATCTTATCGACAGCAGTTGGATCATATCAAAATTTGAGGACTCTCCAGTAAATAATCTAATCGATATCGTAGTCGTAGGAAGTTCCAATGAATGATGCCAGTCACAGTCCGATGCAGAAACGACTTCCTTTTGTACCTTGCGAGCACCTGCGAGCAGCAATTCACAAGTGGTTTTTCGGTTTTCCTGCTGCCTTTCATTCAGTTCATATGGCACCCATTTTCCGAACTTCTGGATCTTTCCCATTGCTCTAAACGTCTGGAAATAGTTGCTGGGTCCACATTAAATCGTTCTGCGAGTTGTGACTGCGTCTGAGCATCGTCCTCATCCAGCAATGCCTGCAATGCAGTGTCTTCAAACTTCCTCGGCGGTCTACCACGTTCTTCATTTCTCAGGTCAAAATTGCCATTTTTGAATCGTCTGAACCACTCTCTACACTGTGTTCCACTTAAAGCATGCTCGCCGTAAGCTTCTAGAAGCATTCGATGAGATTCGGCAGCAGTTTTCTTTAAACGAAAGCGGAAAAGCAGTGCTGTCCGCATTTCACTATTTTCAAGCACAAAATCCGACATTTTTCAAGCGCGAAATAAACACATTGTTTTATGAAACTTGAAATATTGTTGACAGATGTCATATTTACTAATAAGCATGAACAACATGGTTTGACAGATCACACAGTACCAGCTATTGACCGCTAGATGTCAACAGCGGTTTCATATGCAAGCACCTGGTAATTCGTGCTAAAAAATAATAAAAAAAAAACTCTGTACTTTTTAAGCAGTAGAAGAGGACAAGAAAAAATCATGGTGATGTTTGAATTCGTGGATAGTTAACAGTTAAATTTTCCCCATATATTTTAATTGAAATAGAATTTTTATTCGCGCATGTTTATCATTGCCCGTAATTTTATTATTTATCTTTAGTTTTTCACTGGCACAGAGTCGTATGAAAACTATCATTTATGTGGTTACGATGATAAAGGGTGATTTTTTAAGTGGTTTCTTTTTGAAAATCGAAAAAAACGCAAAAAATTTCGAAAAGTGAATCAAATCTTTATTGAAATCGATAAATTGGTTCTTGCCATTTACTTTTTGAAAATAATTTCATGCAAATGTTGGCCGCGGCTACGGCGCAAATGGTCCATACGGGAAGTCCAATTTTGGCACACTCTCTCCAACATATCGGCCGGAATCTCGCCAATAACGCGTTCGATGTTGTCCTCCAAGTCGGCAATCGTTGCTGGCTTGTCCGCATAGACGAGAGACTTAACGTAGCCCTCCCGGCTGCTCATCACACCAAATCCGACAGTTTTGTTTGTTTACATGCCCCGTCCAAAAAGATGATTTTTCGATGAAAATCAGGATCATTTTTGAGCTGCTCTAGAACCCAATTTGCGAACGCACGCCTCTTGGATGGTCATCAAGCGTAAATAATTTGCATGATGAAATTGCAAAGCATACTGAGCATTTTTGACTGTGACAGACGTCAGTTGGAATTTGACATCTGTCAAAAAATTAAACGTCAAAAAGTAACCAGCTAAAAAATCACCCTTTATATTCGCCTCAAAATGTTTTCTTAAAAAATTGCAAGATAAAGAAGAAGAAGTGCCTGACACACAATTATCCGCCCCATGTACTAAACACACACGCAATATTTTAGAGCATCGAAAATGTCGAAATTTGTACCAAAAAAGAAGGCGGGGGAGTTTTTTTTATTGAGGCTTGAGAAATAGGAAAATGACTGTATACATTTATGAAACTTTTGTCAACACTGGAGGCAAGCCTAGGGCTTCGATTGAGACTAACATGCATGAAATTTTTTTGCAAACATTCAAGCTGGACACCTAAGATGCACCTGAGCCTCATTTGACCGAATATGCTCACGCAAAAATGTTCTCATTTCTTTACACTGTATATTAATTGAGAGTTGTCATACATTTGAACATATTCTCAAGAATAGTTGTTGTTATATGAACATAAGTAAAAACCAGACAGCGAAATCATACCAATATAAAAATATTGGTATTTGATTCCTATGTAAAGGGTGTTTCAATAAGAGTGTCGGGATGTTGAATTAAAATAAAATACTGGTAAAGTGGCCTAATTTGGACCTAGTCTCTAATAACGATCTAACTGGTAAAATGAGCCTTATTGCACATATAAATAAAGGCTTGGGTCCGAATTTGGTGCATAAAAAGTTGTAGGTCCAAATATGGCCACTTTACCCTTACAAACGAAATTATGAATTGACCAAACTTTTTATTGGGAATTGTAGCTATATTTATGGCAATTAGTAATGGAATATAACATCATCTGAATATCCACCATGACTACGCTTTGTAGACACCATCCGTTCACCCCAATTTTTTATGACATTTTGGTATATTTCGGTCGGTACATTCGATATTTCGCGTGTGATATTGGCTTTTAGGTCTTCAATGTTTTGTGGTATGTTGACATAAACTTTACTCTTTATGAAACACCAAAGAACAAAGTCCAACGGTGTCAAATCGCATGATCTTGGTGGCCAATTAACATTACCAGTTTTCCGCGCCCCAAATGCGGAATTTTTGTTTGTTTACATACCCGTTTAACCAGAAATGCGTCTCATCACTGAAGATGATTTTTGAGCCAGAAGCAGGATTTTTTTCAAGTTGATCGAGCGTTTTTTCCAAATCTTACTGATTACGTCTGTCAAAATAAAAACTGACATCTACTCACTCGTATCTCAATCAAAAGAATTCAATATCCCGACACCCCTATTGAAACACCCTTTATTAAAGCAGTAATACCGGTATTGGAACGCTAATCCTTACAGTGCTGTGTGAAACGAACACTCTTACACATCTGATAATGACAGTGTTACCTATGTTTTAGTGTGTGATGATGAAAATGAGTTGAGCTGTGCTAATTTCCTCATCACTGTGTCTTTGTATGAGTTCTGTGCACAGTATTTCCTACTGTAACGTAACATACCGGTTCACATTATTTTGTTATTAAACTTCACATTGGAACAAAGCAGCCTTTACTTAAAAAAAATGGTACTCATATAAAACCCCCAAACGTTATTGGTCTCTGGTAAAAACAACAACAACAAAAACATCAAGCATTTAGAGAACATTAATGCCTTTCAGCGTCTGGCTTGTTTTACGAAACAAACAGCCTAACAACAAAAACCACTAACAATACCTCTCCGCAAACCCTGATCGAGAACCAAGTTTTGAGTTTCAACACACCATTCAAACTCTCGCATTCAAACACACTCTCGCATTCAAATCATATTTAACCGAATCTAAATAACGTCGTCGTGGTCTACCCCAACCTCTCGGTCCATCAGCTTCGGCGAACAGAATCCGTTTCGGTAGTAGCTCTTCTCCCATGCGTTTAACATGACCAAACCATCTCAGTCTGGATTTTCTTGCTTCCTCTCCTACCGAATCGACATTTAAATCCTCCGAATCGTCTCATTTACGATTCTGTTTTCCCACTGATCACAGCGCGAGACTTCCGAAACCACTCTCAACGCTTTCATATCCGACACTTCCAAATCATGAATCAAATTCTCAGAATCAACGCAGCTCTCGCTACCATATAGAATAGTTGGTCTGAAGATTGACCCGTGAATCAACATCTTTGTTTCTATACTCTATTCACGTTTATTGATACATGTGATCTAAGCTACGCTATTACTTTATTTCTATTAACCCTACGCTGCTCAAACTCTTTATTAAACTTACTTTCTTCCGAAAAGATGCAACCCAAATATTTGAATTGGAAAACTTCTTTCAACAAGTTGCCGTTCAATGTGCAATGAATCGGCTTTCGAGTTTTGCCCACATACATAGCTTGAATTTTGAATAGCTTATTCCGAAATTCGTACAAGCCACGTCCAAATCTCTGATACTATTTTGCAGTTCCCCTTCAGAATTGCCAAACAGTACCAGATTATCTGCGTAAGCAAATGTAGAGATAATATTGCCCCCCTAAAATTACTCTTCCCTTTAAATTGGCTGTTTTTATCATCTTGTCTTTTTAAATAATGAATAGAAGTGGCGAAACCGTACAGCCCTGTCACAGACCTTTACGTACTTCAAAACATTCACTTGAATATCCATTCACTCTCACTGCTGCTTTACTGTTTGCGTACAAACTTTTAATCCCTTTGGGATGATATCTATTAAGACCATAACTTAGAACTGGGAATGCAAAGGCACTATGTTAATCCACGAAACCGAAATACAGTTCCCTATTTCTTTCAAGGAATTTCTTCATTAGTTGTCTCATTCAAATAATTTGATCTTGACAGCCGCGCATTGAGTGAAAACCCGACCACTACTAATCAGATATTCATTACAAATCTCATCCACACCCGCAGCCTTACCCCAACTCAACTTATTTATTGCAATCTGAATTTCATCTATGCTAATCTCTTCCAAACTCTCTTCACTCACATTTCCATTCAAATTCTCACCAAATCGGCATTTTCTACATTTAGCAATTCATCGAAATATTCCTTCTTTCTGCCCATCACTACATTGCCCAGCTTGTCCAAAACAGCTCCAGGAGCATGTTTCTTGCGACCATTCCTAATGTTCTTAACCCTTGACCAGAATACATTATTCCTCTGTTGTCCAGCATCTTTATATCTTGACCAAAATTCTCCCATTCTCTCTCTCTTTTTCTCCTTTCACCATCATTTTTACCACACGCTTTTGTTCCCGATTGTTTGGTTCTGCAACCAACGGATCCATCTCATTCTCTTTTCTTTTACAGCCATTCTCATCTCTTCATTCCACCATTCAGTCTTCTTTCTCCCAATCTTGACTACAAACATGCCACAACACTCTTTTGATACTTCTATAATCACTTCCGTGAACAAATTCCATTCATACTCAATATCAGACGCCTCATTTACTTCGACTTGTGCAAATTGTTCCCCCAATTTTGCTAAAAACTCTCTCGCTACATTCACATCACGCAATCTTTCCACTTTCACTCTTTTTGTTCTTCTAAAAGCTTCTTAAGCCGCTATTGCTAATGCACAGTTTGCTGGCTACCAAGTAGTGAGTGATCAGAGTCTAGACCAAAATATAGACGATCACGATTCAATAAACTGGAACGAACTCACCAAAATACGTGAACACCCGTCAAATATTTATTTATTTATCTATTACGAATATCTGAATACTGAACCCAGCTGTAGAGTAGTGGTTAGCGTGCCGGCTTTGCAAGCATGGGGACGTGGGTTCGAATCTCACTAGTGGCCGTTTGATTTTCTATCAATTTCATCATTGCTAATAACAGTGATATATTGATGGGAGACAAACTAACAGGAGTGTTTCGGAGGACACTTTAAGCCGAAGCATTCGAATGCGGTGCAGTTGTGCCCTGCAAGCCTCTCACCAATGTATTCGAATAATAGTTCTCATGCTGGTGGTACTCATTGAATACTAAAAAAAACTGAACACACCTAACGGTACAGAATTCGGTCTATAAATACTGAATAATGAATGAATGAATTACGAATATCAAAGCAGTATTAAACGAACATTTACCGTTATGTTGACATAAATGGAAGGGAATATGCGCGGAGAAAACATGAAATTGAATGTAAAATTCCTAAGCAAATAATTCGAGATCGATAATTAATAACGCTATAAAATGAATAAAATGCCTTTGAAATCACGATAAAAATAATTGGCAGTGCACTTTTCTTGTTTTCACGGCAGATGTTTCATTGACGAACTAATGGACACAAACACTGGACCTAATGAACTGGTCATCTGCTCATTTTAAATGCATAAAAAGACTCTTATTATGAAAATTTAATTAAGAAAGAATGTGAAACATTTATTTCTTCTCATGAAAAATATAAATCAATAGAAAATCTCGGTGTTTTATTTGACTCAAATGAATTTTGAGGAACATAATAGTGAGAAATTGCAAAAAGTTTATGGTGTGTTGAGTAGAATTTGCCATACTCGGCATATCATACCAAATTATGTTAAGCGTGATGTTGCTTGTGCGCTCATTGATCCCATTTTAAGATATGGTGATGTGATGTTTTATGGTTGGGGATTCCTTGGCTCAATTGATCAGGAGAATCTTATTCGCATGGCTGATAACGATAAAATCCGTTAAAGTTATGGCTTGAAAAGATCTGAGCACATAGGCGAGTATCGTGAGCGAATCAATGGCCTCACCCCTGAGCAGGGGGTGGCAATGCCATCAAAATATCATGCGTTAGTTCAGAAATGAATAGTTCCATTTCATTGATTTTTCCATTGAATTAGGGCGCTCGCGTCGGTATAGGTAAAATGTTTCCACCCGATCATTCAGCTACTTTGATTTTCAAGCAACTGAAAACGCGCTCTTCTGCTTATTTAAATTATATGTTCCTGTTTAACGAAGGTTCAACTCGCGCAAATGGTCAATTGCGGGTTTTGGTCAAACCTCGCTCTGAGTTCGATAAACGTGCATTTGGTTTTGCGGTAATCACCTTTTTCAATACAATTCCAGTTGAAATCAAAAAATGTAACACTATCGGTTCATTTAAATTTCAGCTCGAAATCAGGCTACGCAACAACCAGCAATAATTTTTGTTTCTTCCAATTTTCGTTGCTTAGTTGATGAATTTGTGCTCTTGCTAACGTTTCTCCATCATCATCATTTAGTTTTAAGTTATTTAAGTTTTTCTCCTGACTCTCCAGGGTCAGGCCGGTTTTCCATGGTTTTCCGGATTTAATTTGGTATCTATAGTCACTCGTAGATATCCTCCATCCCTACAATTGTCTTTGTTTAAGTCGTTCCATGAGCGTAATTTATACCGTATTAGGCACTTTGCCAGCATACATGAGTTACTGTGTAGCTCTTGTACATATTGGTATAAATTTAGGATTCGTAATAAATAAATAAATAAATAAATATTAAAATTAAATCCAGTTTAAATCTAGAATTTGTCCAAAATATTTGAAATTGCACAATCACTGTAGCCGGTGCTTCTGTTCATATATTCGAGTTTGACATTTGCCGCGTAAACAAGTGTACACTTTCTCGTGCCGAACACACATTTTATGCAAATATCTCGAAGAATCAACATTTTCACGCGAACTCCATAAAATTCTAAAGCGAACCCGATTAATTGACTCAACGAAAATTAATATAGAATTTAATAAAGTTCAAAATTTAAATTAGTTCGGAAAATGTGATAACCGCAACAGAAATCCACGTCTATCACTCTCAACGCCATCTTGCGGTTTTTTACATTAGTAAAAGATATGCTCAAATTTCATGTCATGTAGAAGTGTTGGTAACAAGATTTTATACACATTACACATTACAACAACAATTTTTGAGAATGAAACGGATCTAAAAAAAACTCTGAATGTCTTGAAATAACCATATATCATACAGCTGCACTTATTTTTGGGAAAATTATTCCGCCAAAAATTTCGGCTCTAAACATATAGGTTGCGCTATAAAAGAATTAAAATCACTCGAAAAAATGACCCTCCTCTTAGTTAGGGAATACCAGTTCCCCATGATATCGAGAGGAATCGGTTTCTTGCTCGAAATATGTGAAAATTCAGTGGCTAGCGAAGGACAATAATTTGAATAATATATTCATTCAATTTAATTTTATAAAGCTATATTTTTGGTAATAAATACGAAACGATTAATTCAAATTTCCAATAAATACCTATACATATAAATACATACTTTAAATGTGAAATGTTGAATGAAACAAGTTCTATATAAAATTCGATGTGCTTAATTCTAATAAATATATATATATAAATATATGAATGTCTGAGAATGAAAATGAGACCTTAAATTTCATAGTGTAACACTGAATGAGACATTATTCAAACTATTTGGATCTCTATGTTGCATTTCAAAATGTCCCAATTTCATCGTTTCACTCTAAAATATTTCGATTCCATATTACACTTTTGAATATTGTAAGGAACTTTAAAATTTTTTGATCTCGATGTTGCATTTCAAAATGTTTCGATTTCGGTATTGCACTTTTAAATGTCTCCATTTCGTTATTACACTATGAAATGTTTGTTATTTTTTGTTGCATTTCTATAGGTTTCACTTTCATTCTCGGACATTCATATATAAATATATATATATATATATAATACACTTACACAGATCTATTGCTTGATAAGATGTGTAATCTCATAATAAAAACAAACAATGACCGATTACTAAAGAATCAATTTATTCTTATGAAAGTTAGGAGAAGAGCCCGATGGGGCAATGGAAATCTCTTTTCTAATCATATTTGTATCTATATAAATAATTGTAACGTAAAAGAGGTACTTAATTCCTCACTCCCGTGAATATCCATTATCCTTAAAAACATTAAAGCACATTCATTTGTATTTTCTCACTGTTTGCTCTTTTCATTTCGTGCATATGGTTGATTTCTTTTGCAGTTCTGTTCGTCTCATAACGGCTACCGTAAAGAATAGTTGGTCTGAAGATTGACACGTGAATCAACATCTTTCTTCAAGTCACGTTTATTAGAAATATGTGCTCAAAGTTGTGCTACTACCTTATTTCCATTAACCCTACGGTGTTCAAACTCTTTATTAAATTTGCTTTCTTCCGAAAAGATGGAACCCAAATATTTGAATTGGGAAAGTTGTTCCAACAAATTGCCATTAAATGTGCAAAGAATCGGCTTTCGAGTTTTGCCCACATGCATAACTTGAGTTTTTAAATAGGTTATGGTCATTCCGAAGTTCGTACAAGCCACGTCCAAATCTCTGATACTATTCCCCTATGCAGTTCCCCTTCAGAATTGCCAAACAGTACTAGATCATCTGCGTTAGCAAATATAGTGATAATATTCCCCCCAAAGCCACTCTGCACCTTCAATTTGCTGATTTAATCAGCTTTTCCGTATAAACAATAAATAGAAGTAGCAAAGTTGTACAGCCCTGGCGTAGACCATATATTTTTTCTATTTGAATAAAAAAAAATGTTTTTGAAATTTGGACATTCTAAAACTAAGCTAACTGGAATAGGGTTCAGTGAATGTTCAGTGATTTTCTGTACTATTCAATGTTTCAGTAGTATTTCGCTCCCTATTGAGAAAATTCAATGTTTTAAGATCAATGCCTAAGTTCAACAAATGGAAATGGAATGAAAACCAATGCAATCAAAAGAAGACGACAAATACGGTCGATGAAAAATAATACTGAATATATAAGTAAGGTTATACTCTTCTCACGACCAACGGATATCAAAACAGCAATACAAGAGTTACAGATCATGTTCTCTTTGAAAATTTGATTTAAAATCTAATTAAAATGCTTATGCTAAATGACATTTTTACCAACATGTTGGACTATTTCTTTGTGATTGGTTGTACGATTTCACGTTTTGTTGTTTTTTTAGGTGATTTTTTGAACGATTTCAGTAGATATTTGTTTGATATAACTCCGTTTTTCTAGCAAAAAGTCAGGAAAAAATAAAACTAAAATGGATATTGTAAATATTTTTTAATATGACGGAATAATAGATGATTGTTCAAATTATGTGCATATTAGAAAATGTAAAAAAAAAATTTCCGAATTGGAATACTTACGAAGACGTAAATCAATCATCCCAGATCTCTAGGGAATCTTCAAATCATACCATGAGCACTACAAGAACAATACCACATAAATGAGCAAACTGATCCGAAACGACTAGCGCCACAAAACTTCATGTCGGTCAATGTACCCATTACATTGTTGTTTTGCTACAGATGGCGCTGGTACATACAGCAGTAGAAAGTGCATGAATTTCGTCATTGCCTCTTTTTCCATATGAGATTAAATGAATTAAATGTGTTGCCTTTTTAATAACTGTGATGTAATTCTGTAAAATGTATAAAAAAAGGGCAAAAAAGATGTATTGAACGAATTGTTTAGAATATTTATTAAAATACAAAATCTTTTATTGTATGAGAATATATATGATGTCGAAAATGTACGGTAAAGTGTGCACAGAAGAAGTAAACACAGAAAAAAATAAGAAGGATCGATGTTAATGTCGTAATTCCAATGTATTTGTTACATAATTAGTTCTTTTAAGTGATGGAAACTGTTTTGAAATTTCTTATACAAACCATTTTGAAAGCGGTTTCATTTCTTTGGTTCGATCTTGGTTAAACCTGAACGGAGCAAGCGAAACGTTCCAAAATGGGTTTCAACAACTTGTCATCAAAACACATACAGAGACTAACGACACAATCTTAAATATTCGTTTCGATCGGGTTTAAACAATTGTTTTTTTCACAATTATAAAGTTCATTTTTATTTATTGTTCAACTGAAATTCAATCAAATATAAACATTCCGCGTTTTGTTTGTGCTAGTGATTTCTAATATTCTATAGAGGGAAACAAGAATCCTCGTGTGTGAAAAAATATATAGTATGGTATGCCATAATTAAAATACAATAGAATGGGACCATTTAAGCCATGGCATGAAGATGCGATTAGAGAATGCGCGTATATTTTCAAGAGTCCGTGCTGTGAGTATGTTTTCAGGGTGAGCGAGAGGGAAATAAACATCGAATATATGTAGAAAGACATTTGCATTATTTGCAAAGGTTGGCGCGAGGGAGCTTGGTAATTTATGTTGCTTGTACTAAAGTGCTGTACTTAACGTCTGTTCAAGGGGCGACCGACTACGGAATGACGTAGTGAAACGTCAATATGATTGGAACTGACGGAGCGAAAATCGCAAAGGATTGGAACCACCAGCATATGACTATACAACAGATACTACATACATTTCTGATATTTCATACATTTCTACCACTCACACACACGCTCTACATAAAGTGGCGCATGCTATACTCTATTGTTCCTCCATTGCGAATGCGTCAGAAATTGCATGTCAAACACATTTAAAAACGCATGCTACAGGTATTGTGGAAATATTTGAGCAAATATCCTAAAATAAATTATGCGAATATTATTTCACTTCGACTATTAAATTTCTATTATGTGCTGTTAATGCTTTTTAGTTACTGATAATTGATCGCTATTAATTCATTGAAAACGTATAATTTTGTCTCCAAATATGGACTTTTTTGAAAATGTAATAGCTACAAACTGTTAAAATTGCAAATCAATAGTTGATTAAAATATAATAATATCAAATGGAAATTAATGGCAACGAAAATTGAGTACTTTTATAGAAATAAAAAGTGAATGATGAAACTTGACAAGCTGGCAGGTATTATAATAAAAACACAACCAAGATGGAAAAACCTTTTTTTGATATTTTGCAGTTAGATTTGAGCATTCAAATTCCTAATTTCATTAAAAACTCACTGGAGTAAGTTTGAATAACATTGTAGACCCTATATCTTGATATTCATTTGATTTGATCATTGCTTTTTTAGTTTGTGTGGGTTTGATTATCCATTATCTCTTGATGATTGCACTGATGAAGACATTGCAACAATCGCACAATTCATCCTAATATTTTGGCAAAAAAAAGCGACAACGTTGACATGGTTGCTCATTTGGCCGGATATTTTCAAGAAATCCAAAACATTTTAAATTTATGCCCGGTGATAAGAAGCTTATCAAGTCATTGGTGACTTATGTGAAAAAAATGATTGAGTGTGTTGGTTTGAAGCATTTTATGAAAACTGAACATACTTTGATAAAGATTTCGATCAAATCATTGATGGATCAAGACGTCAGTGCCAAGAAGACTCATTACTTTCCCGACAAGCTCAGAGCCACCGTAGACAAAACTGAAACGAGGAAAATAAATGGATATCGATATGATCCTGATATCATGATTATTGCAACTTATTAACGCTTAATATCTGGTCCTCTTACACACAGTTCAACGCAATTTGGAATGTTGTCTACCAGCGCTGTCGTCGATAAACCGCTATATAAGGAGGTCTCATTGCAATATAGTGGAAGGTGTATTGAGAAAACATGAATTACTCTTATCATTGGTGTAACTAATAAATAATAAATAATAAGGCACAAAGAAGTAATAATTATTATTTTATTAGCGACTAACATCTACTAATTAGTAGTTCTTAGTAGATTTTTTTAGAATGTTAGTAGATTCATTAGTAGAATGCCAGTAGAATTTTAGTAGATTCTTCATTATTAGTGGCTGTTAGTAGAGTTTTCATTAGAATTTTCCTGGTTTCACGCGTCATAAATGTTGCTTTTTTTAATTTTTGCAATAGGGCATGAGCATGGAGCATGATTAATTACAATTAGAATAAATATCGCCATATATAATATAATATGAGACCCAGCGGTAGAGTAGTGGTTAGCGTGCCAGCTTTGCAAGCATGGGGACGTGGGTTCGAGTCTCACTAGCGGCCGTTTGATTTTCTATCAATTTCATCATTGCTAATAACAGTGATATATTGATGGGAGACAAATTAACACATAAAACAGTGATGTTCGACTCACGGAGTGTTTCGGAGGACACTTTAAGCCGTCGGTCCCATGTGTGTGCACAAAGAGGATTTTGAGTTAGCACAGACACACGTCAATTGACTACCTTAACGATAAGGTTGTGTTATTGGGTATTTCAATATTCAATACACCAGCGCAAAAAAAAAGGTAGTAGCCATTCATGGGCTCGAGCATTCGAATGCGGTGCAGTCGTGACCTGCAAGCCTCTCACCAATGTATTCGAATAATAGTTCTCATGCTGGTGGTATTCATGGAATACGAAAAAAGACTGAACACACCTAACGGTACACAATTCGGTCTATAGATACTGAATAATGAATGAATGAATATATAATAGTGGCGATATTCATTCCAATTGTAATTAATGATGCTCAATGCTCATGCCCAGTGCTCTTGTAAACATGAATATAAACGCAATATTTATGACCCGCGAAACCAAGAATATTCTAATAAAAACTCTACTATAAATCTAATGAAAACGCTACTAACAGCCACTAATAATCAAGAATCTATCATAACAATACACCGCCAAAGACTGGCTGTTTTTATTCATTATTGATTAATTACATATCTGACAGGGAAAAGGTAAGGGTCATTAATCGATTATATCGGATCTCACCACCATTAAAACCTGTATCTTTTCTTTTAGAAAAATCCATTCAAACATTGCAAGGTTGGATGATTATAAATACAATTTGTATAAATATTACATTCGATAACTATGCTTAAAATATCACATAATCACAATATCACAATATTAACAATGCTAATGAAATTTAAAAAGAAATGGTTTAATTACAATCATTGGATTTGTTGTTGTTTCAACCTAAGATTCAATTTATCACAGGCAACTAATTGAGATTTAAAATTTGCACGAGAAGCAGGTTCTTTAAACAGTTCATCAATGAAGTTTGCAAGTTTACACATCTGATTTATTGGTGCCGTATGTTCATTAATAAGTAATAGATCTATTATTCTAAAAGTTTCCACCGACGATTCACGAAGATTGAATGGGTTTGAATGAAGCGCAATATCGTTTTTTATCTGTGAGCATGGGATAATGTCGTTCAATACGTCGTAGAAAAACAGCAAAGCTGCATTGATACGCCTCCTTTCAAGTTTCATCATTTTCAAATTTTCCAGTCTACATTCATATGAAGAAATATGATAGTTGTTTTCGGCAGATGGATATTCTCTCAATGCAAATATTGTAAATTGCTTTTGCACCGATTCAATTAAGTCTATCGATATCGAATGATATGGTAACCATACGACACAACAGTATTCAAGCAATGATTGAATTAGAGTGTTATATAAAGTCTTGAGAGTATTGAGATTTCTTATGTCAAAGCAAAAGCGTTTGATAAATCCAAGTGTAGATTTTGCTTTAGACACGATCATATTTATGTGGTTATTAAAATTCAGTTTCGAATCCACAATCACACCAAGGTCCTTTTGTTCTTTAACTCTCTCAAACACGTGATCCCCATAATGGTAATTTCCAATAAAGATCTTCGATTGTTGTTTGTTGGTAATTGACATCACTGAACACTTGTTTAAGTTTAGGTGTAAATCGTTTGCGATACACCATTGCCTCAATTTATCGATAGCACGTTAAAGCTTCAATGTGTCCATAGCGGAATTGATTGCAGCTGCAATTTTAAGATCATCAGCAAACAAAGATATAAACACATCAATACCCAATTCCTCAACTATGTCGTTGATAAATAGTAAAAAAAGTGTAGGTCCCAAGTGACTTCCCTGAGGCACACCCGAGTTTACTATGAATTCCCCGGAACATCTACCATTGTAGTATACAAATTGACGACGGTCGCGAAGATATGATTTGATCCAATAGATGAGGTTACTAGGTATATTATAATATCTGTTTAACTTTGAAATCAATATATCATGATTGACTTTATCAAAGGCCTTTGCAAAATCTGTGTATAGCACATCTACTTGTCGTCGATTTTTAAACACAAAGTGAGTAAAATCCATGAGATTGGTCACTGTTGAACGCCTTTTATAGAATCCATGTTGTTTCGGTGATATTCTATTTGCAACCATATCAGTCAGTTTAATATTCACGAGTTTCTCGAAGAAGTTAGCTATAGTCGGTAGTTTAGCTATACAGCGATAGTTTTCAACATTTGATCTAGATCCCTTTTTAAAGATTGGATTCACGCTATAACTCTTCCACTGAGAAGGAAACAATCCGAGAGTTAGTGATTCGTTGAATATGATGTGAAGTGGAGTGCACAAAAAGGCTGCACAATTTTTCAGCAATAATGGATGAAATCCATCAGGTCCCGTTCTCTTCGATATATCAATTTTCATAAGCTCGTTCAATACAAATGCTTCTTCCAACAGGAATAAATCATTAGTTCCTCCAATGGTGGTAACTCGATTGGGTTGTAAGCTATTCCTATTAAATTCAAAATTTTTGTTGAAAAATTTTGCAAAAAGATCAGCTTGAACTTGAATATTAGTCGTTGATGTATCACCATAATGAAGAATTTTCGGTATATTATCAGTTTTCCTCCTGGAATTAATAATACGCCAGAATGATTTTGAGTCTGATCGAACAGTAGAAGCCATATTATTGATGTAGTCATCGTAGAGTTTTGTATTCAATGAATCAAACGCAGCGAATGCTGCATCAAACGAACGTCTGTCACCCGAGATTTTGAAATTCTTCCATTCCTTATTTCTCTTGTTTTTTAGGTTGCGTAGTTGAGCATTGCTCCATGGACACTTCACATTACGTTTAATGGTATTCTTTGGTATAAACCGCTCTATTGCTGTCGTTAATGAATTAACAAGCACAGTAACCTTATCGTCCAGAGATAGATGACGACTAATAAGTTGATTTTCCAAGCATAAAGATGACAAATACTGATTCAAGCCAAAATAGTCTCCTCTTTTATAGTTAAATGTGTCGGTATTTGGCTCAGATGAAGCAACATTGAAATGCCATTCAAATGTAAGCAAAATCGGTGGATGAAGATCCTCTAATTTGACTAACGGAGGCGGTCTAAAAATTGTTAGATTTTCGTGGTCGTTCGTAAATACAAAATCTAATAGTCTACCCATTGAATTACGAATATTATTGACTTGAAACAATCCAAGCTCACTTATTGTACCAATAAATTCAGCTGCATGTGAAGGTTCTATTTGCTCTGGCAGGAGAATATTAGAATCATCATCCGCGATCCACGACACATTTGGCATATTGAAATCACCAGTCAATATAAAAATATCCGATGGACGGCATGATGAATGTATTGATTTTATGGCATTAAGATGAGATTGATAAGTTTCGTTTGACGACATTGGTGGAATATACGAATTAAAAATAAATACATTTGTATGCTTATTCAACGTTAATTTAACACAAATGCATTCAATTGATGATGCGTTGAAAATAGATACTTCTGAACAGATGAAATGAGATCGGACAGCTACCAGAACTCCTCCTCCACGTTCAAAAATTGAATCAGTTTGATCCCTATCTTTACGAAAAACGTTAAATGATGTATCAAAATATTCTGATGAAGCGATTCCATCAGTTAACCAGGTTTCAGTCAGTGTGAAGATATCATATTCTGACAAAGATGAGTTGCGATACACTTCCTTTTCGGAGCAAGGAATTTCGGTGAGTCGGAACGTTGACGCTTGGCCGATTGAGGCTGTGAGCCACTGCGCAATGTGTCTGCGAATGAATTGGTCGGGGTGTGTGCAAAAGATGATTTTGAGGCATGAGCGATTGAAATATTTCGCGAAACAGTTTTTTTCTGTACCGAATCACCTCGAGAAATTGACTTTTGGGCCAAAAATTGCATGTCTTCGTGTATTTCGTTTGTTTTCCCAGTCAATTTCGAAATCATACTTTTAATTGTGGATAATTCAGATAAAATTGACGGACCATCTGGTTTTGCTTCTGCGAACCCCATTTCAGTCAATTTGGTTTGGCGCGGTTTCAGTGTACCACTCGGTGTCGAAAATGTTTCTGGTAAAATCAAATTTGACTTACTCGGTGCTGACGATTTTTCGGCGGGTTTTTTTGAGACCACTTTTGGTTCACCACTCGGTACATTCGATTCGTTTGACATTTCGCCAGTACATTTGTTACAAAATATTCTGACGTTCGGTGATTTTATTTGCTCGAATTTCACAAAAATTCCAATGCATGGAAGATGAACAACCTGACCACAACCTGCACACTTCGTTAACAAATCCGACTTTATATTTGCAGGCGGACAGTCGTCACGGGAGCATAGTTCTGTCTACTTACATTCTACTAACATTCTACTAATAAATCTACTAACATTCTAATAAAAATCTACTAAGACCTACTAATTAGTTAGATGTTAGCGCTAATAAAATAATAATTATTACTTCTTAGTGGCTACTAAGACCTACTAACTAATAAAATAATAAAAATGGTGAAACTACTTAAATAATAAAAAATCTACTAATTAGTGAACAAATTAACATATACATATGTACAAGGGGACCGTGCTATTTGAGACATTTTAATCATATCTATTCTCCAGCGCCATCTATTGGGCAATAGTATTGATGTGATATGTCAATCGTTGAAAAATTGTATTGATGTGATATTCAATGACTCATTTGTTTTTATTATTTGTGTCAATAAAAATGTTGTTCCTACAATGGATCTAAATTGAGTTCACCTATGTAAAATCAGATGGCGCGGTCAATTGGCATACTCTCGAATAGCTCTCCAATCCCATACAAGCACGGTCCGCTTGTAATACGTATGACTCTTATACTTGACCGAAAGACATTTTCTGCTTGATGTTGTCATATCAGAAGACGAAACAAAAATTGTAGGCAAGGTTCAATACGATACAAAAACGAATCAAATTTTGGACTTCACGTTGCCACTAAATAGGACCACTGGCTTGCCATTTATTTATAATGCTCGCGATGCCGATGAAATAATGAGCCACTTTTCGGTCAAAAATTCCATATTTTCTTATTTATTTAAACACCGCCTAAGATAAAACAGGCTGAATGAAAGTACACAATAATAATAATATACAATAATAATTACAAGAATCCAATGCACCCTCAGGCCCCAACATCAGATTAACATTAAAGATGATCAGAAATACGTTTTGAAAAGTTCAAGTTAATTAATGAATTAATCACAGAGTCATTTGAAGCGATTTTACTTGCGAGCGGAGTGAATTACGAGATGTTGAGTGTTGAATGTTAGCATCCATATCGTTGTATATTCTGCACATTCGATTCAGAGGCTCATTATTGTCGTAGTTCGTGCGGTGTGAAGAAAGTCGAAGAAGTTGATTACTGCGAAGATTCCTGTTTGGCTGATTAAACGTGATTTTGTTTCGGAGCTCTGGAGCGTCTATGAATCCATTTATGAGATCGTAAAGGAAGAAAATGTTCATGTTAATTCTACGGCGGTGAAGAGATTCGATTGCAATTAAATCGCATCTGGTTTTGTATGCTGGGCAGGGATTGCTGTTATCATCCCAATCCAAGTAGCGAAGAGCAAAACGAGTGAATTTTTTCTGAATGGTCTCGATTCTGTCAAGCACTTGATAGTGTGGTTGCCAGACTAAGCAATCATACTCGAGATGGGATCGGACAAGTGCGCAATAGAGGCTTTTGAGTGTGTATGGATCAAACATATTCGAACAGAAGCGGCGCAAAAATTCAAGGCTGGCATACGATTTGGCAATAGTCGTATCTATATGATGAGTAAACGATAGATTTGTGTCTAGATGGACGCCGAGATCTTTGAAAGTAGTTACTCTTGTGATCGTTTTATCTCCCATGAAATAATTGGCTTGGAACGGCTGACGTTTTCGATGGAACGACATGAATTTGCATTTGTCGACATTTAATGGAAGGCGATTTTCGACACACCATTGGTGTGACACCAATGATAAAGTCGATTGATATAGCCTTGCATTCGATAGACATCTTCGGAACTGTTCACTGTGGTGATTATTTTGGAGTCGTCGGCATACATGAGAAGCATCTCTGCGTTCACTTTTGATGGCATATCGTTGATGAACATGATGAAAAAAGTTGGGCCTAAGTGACTTTCTTGTGGTACGCCAGAATTTACGGTAAATGTTGATGATGTGTCGGAGCCGATGGTCACATTCATCGTTCTGTCTCTTAAATAGGACCAAATCCATTTTATGAGATCAGCATTTAGTTCAAATTGTTTCAGTTTATCGATTAGTGAGCGATGGTGTAGTTTATCAAACGCTTTTTGAAGGTCACCATAGAATACGTCGATTTGATAACCTCTTTCGATGCCGTCGACAGCAAAGTTGACAAATTCGAGCAAGTTAGTAGATGTTGATCTGTTCTTCATAAATCCGTGCTGGCTTATTGTGATTTTTGACGAGATTTCCGCAGTTATACGTTTGTTGATAATTGACTCAAAGAATGTTCCGATTGTTGGTAATTTAACTATTCCTCGGTAGTTGGAGATACTCGATCGCGATCCTGAAGATGACTTGCAGTGGAGAGGCAAGTGAACGGGCACATTTCTTCAATATAATCGGGTGGACGCCATCTGGACCTGGGCTCTTACTTGCGTCGATGTTTAGCAGAGCGTCATAAACCTTTTCGATGGAGATAGTGATGCGTTGAGAGTACGGCTGGTAGTCGGTGAAATAGTGATCGATTGGAGAGTCATCATTGTCGTTTTCGTATACGCTGTTAAAGAGTTCGGCGAATAGATCAGCTTTACCTGCGCTTAATGATGATGTTTTTCCATTGAATGACATAATGGAGGGGAGGGCGTTGTTCTCAACCGAGGAATGCAATGCTCACATTGCAAGGTTTTATTTGTTGAAACTTTATGCAAATAGAGATAGATGAATACATATTGTATATGTTCATCTCTCTATGTAGCAAATAAAACCTTACAACGTGAGAATTGCATTCCCCGGTTGGTTGTTCTTCCGTTTAAGAGACACATACTTCCAGAATTTTTTCGGATCTGCTTTGAGAGTGGATTCGATATCAAGCAAATAATTCTGATATAGGAAGTTTTGAAGCGTCTCAAATTCATCCTTAACTGCATTGCACTCGGAGCGTAGAGATTCAAAAGAAATTGAGTTGAAGCGGGAAAATTATGCTTTTACTTTCTTGTGCAACTTGGTTTTTCTAAGTTTCGTTAGTCTCTGGTTAAACCACGGTGGATTATTTAACGGTTATAATGGCACAACCTTTAAAGCAAAATATATCACCTTTTTGTTGGCATATGGTTCTGACAATAAATATACTGCGGCTGATGTATGTTATCGATGGAATTACATTAGAGAAGAACTTGCGTCAGTAAATATTAAATTGTGGTCAAAATCATCTGATTCGGCCAAGATTCAATTCCGCAATGAGACAACGATCAATGTTGGGCCAGTCTGGCTTTATTCCCATGAAATGGTTTTCTGCTGGAACAAGTGATTCATATTATTTTCAAGATTCAATTCATATCGCTACAAAGTGTAGATATCGTTTCCTTCGAACACATTCGAATCGAAAGTTTATGCTATTTGGACGAAACAATAGCATTAGCGTGTCTCACTTATATTTTATAATAAAACACTTTAAAAAAGATCGTCATGAGCTAAGCAAATCAGTATTGTATCCAGTCGACAAGCAAACTTTCAAATCAGTTGAAAAGATGTACAGTGAAAAAGTAATTAGCCTTTTGATAAATTGTGTGAAAAACATTCGTGCTACTGCACAATATTTAGAAATGATTCGTGTTGTTACTGATGCGTTTTGAGACCAAAAATTTACACCAGAAGAACATATGAGGAAAATTTGGTACCGCGTTTTCATTTTGCGGCTATGGCGCAGATTTATTTTGAAGAACAAAATTTTTCATTTGCAGGAACATTTTCTCACAATGAACTGTTATGTGTGAGCCCAATGCATACAGTTTAATAAAACGTATCCTCCACTTGCGTGAAATTAATAAGCCAGAGCTATTTTTGCCTCATCTGATTGGTTTTCAACAATGTGAGAGCATTTTCCGACAAATGCGATCAATGACTTCTACTTTTTCTACAGTTGCCAACTGTGGTACAAAAGAAGCATTATCCGGGCTGAGTAAAATTCAGCTGCAGAACTATATTATACAAATGATATCCAATCATTTCAAATATCCTCGGCTTGGGACCAAAAAAGAAAATGCGCCGATATTTTCATTGCCTCACTAAGTGAAATATGCAGTATAATTAATCAATGTGAGTCTGATGCAATTGAATTTGCTCTTGATTTCAATTTAATCACTAGAAACTAGTTGAAAGACGAAGATTGTGAAAAATTAAACCACTTTTGTAAAATTAAACCACTAATGAAATCACAACAGATAGAAATTGTTTCAGATTACAAGCCATTGATTAATAGAAATCCATTGAAAATATCTGATTTGAAGGTATGACTTTGAAAAACTTTGCAGCAAATAAAAATATTGTTCATTCATTGAAATCCAATTCAATGACAAAACAAAACGCGTCGTTGTGAAAAAGACCTCATTTGTTTGGCTGCTCCGAAAAGACTGCCAGAGAATTAGTAGCGATTGATTGCGGCGGGTGCAAAGTGCCAACGAAAACGATGCGGTGAAGACGTACAGGCCAAAAAAGCGACCATATATCCATTCGAAAAATCAACCAGAAAAGTGATGTAAATATTTTTCGTTTCAACAAAATAATAAACAACGCAAGAAATACAATGAAAGGAACCTTTAATCAACAGTTTAATTGATTTACTCTTTACGAAACATAAAAATTACAGAATTTTTTAATCTTATGGATGAATTCTTTGAATTATTGAAATCGTAATTTGATATTCATTAAAAAAACATAAACAAGAACTATTGTTTACTAAAAAAGTTCAAATTCATTCAATACTTCGAGAATATTCATGCTTGGAAACTATTTTTGAGAAAGAGAGACAGATATATAAATAAATAATAAAATAAATATTGTTTATCAAGCATTCAACTTCAGGCAGTTTTATTCGTTGCTGTTAAGTATTCCACCACAGCATAAATATCATTTGATGCCATGTCCACTACGCCATCATAATGATTCCTTGGAACAGTGTTTTTTTCTCTTATTGAGAGTCTGAAAACAACACCGGTTGTTTTTTCATACGATTTCTCAATTTCAATTATGCGGCATATGTCGTTTTCGTTGAATACGATGATATTGACTTCATATAAATCTGAAACGGCTTTCAACGTATCAGAACCACCCCAGTATTTATTTCGTGGAAATTCTATATCGATCAACGCATCCGATTCGGTCTCGTTGCGATTTGGTGTTTGGTCATCGATGTTATCGAGAACACGACATTTGATTTCATGTTCAAATAATGCATAATTTTTTTTAAATGTGATCAACAACTTAAGCTCTCAGCTGATTGCGCACCGCCATCATTATGATGCCGCCGATTCTGTAGCCGAACAACTGATGCGCAAGTGATGTGAATAAAAAATTACCATCACCAGGCGTTATTAAAACCTTTATGGTCCTGAAGTCATTAGCAGCCAATTTGATTTTCATTTCATCTTTTTCAGCGGTGCTATAAAAGGTATGAGTCAATGCTGTTATTTGAGTTGAAATTTGTTGATATAGTTGATCTACCGATTTAGCTGATTTTAACAATACTCCATCGTTCATAATAATAACGGATGCATTTTTATCCAGATTTTCAGTCGCAAATGAATTTTCATTGACATTTTCAGCTTAGCTTTGAGTTTTTTTTGTGATGGTTCACTTTCAATATTGGTTTGCACAAGTTTGTGCGATAATTTTAAATGTGTTATAGAGTTTGATGGAATCCAATACTTTGAACGATCTCCAGAATGATACGAAACATGTTTTGGATTTTGATTCTTTTTGTTTGGATCATTTTGACAAAAAACACAATAAACGTGGCCGTACATCTGTCCATCTTGCATGAAAATTGAAACGATGTTTGAATCCATATCGTCCAAATTAACCAGTTCCTTCACGTCGTACAATTTGCAACATTCTATGATCTTTGTGAATAAAGTTGACTTCAATGTTAACATGGTATCTGAATCAAAATCATCCAGTGCACATGTGTCATCGCCACTTTTTCGTTGGATATGACTTTTCGATATTTTTTTCACATTGCGTTGCAATCGATTACGTTTCGGTATGAATGCTTTCATGCCATTTTTATCAACTGTGTTTTTCACGTGATTTTGTATTTTTTGATGAGTTTTACATCACCACATCGGAACTCAAATTCATCACACCTCTTTTTATGCATCGGACCAAAATATTCTTCAAGTAAATCGACATCTTACAACACACTACTTTCGTAATCAGCTCCTAGATCTTTTGCTAATATGTTGTCTTAATCATCAATATCTTTGAAAGTAAGCACATTCCCATATCCGCACAAGCTATAGCAACGATGAAAGGTACCCAAAAAATTATTGATTTATTTTTTTAAAACATTTCTTACATAAATCCATGTTAAGTACGTAAATACGTATGACGGCGGATGGTATTTTTGTACTGTGTTGACATAGCCACATATTCAGCTTCAGCCGTTGATTCTCACTAAGCCATGAAACAGCACCTCCAACGCATGAATACATAGCCAGTGCATGACTTTCTATCATCATTGTCGGAACCCATATATATATTTTTGAATATGTTAGTTTATAATCAATCGTACCCAGAGAATACATTTCGCTACGCTGCTCAGTCACAACTGACAATAGCAACTCTCGGCATTTGCTATTTCAACGCATGCACTCAGTTCACATAAACGCGCGCTGCTGTGTACTGCTTCAAAATAAAACACATAGCAGTCCGCGCGTGTATTCTACTGTAGAAAACTACACCGTGTTTTTTACAATGCATGCGAACTGGTAGTTCGCCCATCGCAAAGTCGTAGTTATCGAAGTGTCATCGTGTTGACACTCGTGCATTAAGTGTGTGAACTGAACGTAAACTGAATTGCAATATTTAAAAATTGTGATTCTATGTGCAAAAATGAAAATAAATAATTTCGATAATTAATGTTCTGCCACATCTAACATATCCAGCCGCAAAAGCAATCAGGACGAGTACAACGTACCAAATGTAAAATACTATCTACCGCTTCTTTGTATGGTCGATTATTCATTTCTTCAATCTCGGCAGTTGTCTTCGGTGACATTTGTTTTGATAACCGCAATCCTGGTTCTACCGGTGATTTCACTGGATTGCAATCACTCATGTTAAAACGTTGCAAAATATCTTCGATGTATTTTTGTTGATCTAAAGTGATTGTACCACGCTCACGACCTCAGATTATGCGTATTCCGAGTAAATTTGATGCCTCTCCTAGGTCTTTTATCCTAAAATTCTGCATCAAAATACTCTTTAGTTCGGTTTTCCACTCGGTTGAAGAGTATGAGTAAATTGACTACGTACGGCAACAATGATTATGGTTTTTCCTTTTCGACGCACGTAGATGCAAGTGTCACTATAACACCTTTTGAAACCAGCCGCTACATGTCGTGCCTTGTGACGCGTAACGTTGCCACTTCCATCAGATTTTAACTTGAATACCCGTTCATTGCTAATCGGTCTTCGAATCGGTGGCAAATCGACAAGATCTCAGGTTTTGTTGTCAATTAAAGATTGGTTTTCATCTTTCATCGCTTGCTCCCAGTATGTGCTATCATCACTTTTCTTAGACTTCCAACTGTCGATGGTTCGAATACGTTTCCAGCTAACAGCACACACAATCCAGTTTGATAAAATTGTGTTGGTACCCTTTTTGGATTGGTACGACGAGCTTCGCCTGGTTGAAGCTCACCATCATCGTCGATCTCCGTATCGCTTCCAAATGAATCACCCGATTCGACATAAGTTCTATCATTTGGATCGTCGATCGTTGCAATCATATCGTTGAGTGTATCATTCAATTGTTATATATTGATATTCCTTTGGAACGAATGCCATCGCACGACAACCAAATATCCGGAAATGTGAAATATTCGGCTTCACTCCAGTCCATAACTCCATTGGTGATTTGTCGCCTAAAGCCAGTGTCGTTGTGTGATTTTTGACGTATGCCGCGGTTTTCAATGCTTCAGACCAATACAATTTAGGTAAATTTGCATCATAAATCATACACCGCGCCTTTTCTGTGATACCCTTTTTATTTGAAATCCATTCAGAGTGCATTGTCATGTGCTGGGTGGCACCAGAATCGATGTACCAGTTATTCTTGCTAAAATCACCTGACATGAAACGTGCGCTAAATGCACCTGATGCATTCGACTTCACTACCGCCTTTGAATTGGCTCGATCTGGGCATTGGTTGGCCTTACGCCCAAGAGAGCGCAGCGACAATACAACGTGCCCTAACTACGCTATGCAAAATACATGACGTAGTCTACTACGCGCCCTGCCGCGTTTGTATGGTCGTTGCGCCCCTCTGCTTATGCCCTTTTCGTTTGCAAGAATAGCACGTAAAATTCGAATTCTTTGGCTTATAGATCCCTTTTTGCCAAAAAATGCACCTTCAGTCGAAACAATCGATCTCTTTTCTTGTATTAATTTCGCCTTGATGGAATTCGGATCCAATTTTGCATCTCGAACGTTGTCTAATGTCATAATCATCGGCTCATAATCTTCAATTAAATTACACAAAAGAAACAACGCAATTGGGTCTTCCGGTAAATTATAACCTAACTCAGTCATGCCTTGCCATCCCGTTATGATTGCATTTACATACGTTTCCACTGAATTACACATTTAAACTTTGTATTCACAGTCGATTTCAGAAGATTATCTGAAAATGTATTTTGCAACGATTTCCAAACTTTTAATGCTGTGTCTTCTTTTGCAATGTGAATGTAAATGCTTTTATCGACTGACAATATCATAATTGACTTGTTTTTCGTCGCATCAGTTTCTGTATCGGTTTCAGCAATGCATTTATCCAATCCTTTTCTATCGCAAATTTCCATGTTGAATAATTTTCTGTACCTTTCAATTTCTCGATTGATGATAAAATTCCATTACTCATCATGATGAGTTTGATACAAATCGATGAAAAAAAACTTGTTCTTGTTACGGTGATCTAACCTCAAAACGTTTCAATACGTTTGTATGACACACAGTCCGGCTCTCCGTATACTTGCACACAGCAAACTCAAAGTATATAAAATATTTCAAAATATTTTTCCGCACACAGCAATTTGTCTATTCCCCAAATTAATTACAAAACCTAACTGGGCCCATAACCTGTTGGAATCAAATACACAGCCAAGTGAAAATGCGTTCGTTTTGTATGATTGATTTGATGAGAAGAAAAAAGTTTTTAATTACAACTTTGTTCAGTTTGACATTTTACCAGCTGTCATCATTGATTAGACATTACGGTTTGTTCACAAATTTAACATGTTGTAACAAGTGTTTGACAATCAGGGCATTTAAAAATGGCAGTATTCAAGAAAAAACGATGAAATGTCATAAATTACTACATAATGACCATTTTAAACATAATAACTATGGAGAAACACACATTTTTTATGTTTTGGTTTTTATTTTATTGTAAAAAGAGGATTTGATTGCATTCTAAATTAATCGATTCAACTGATATTAGGCTGAACGTTTTTTTAGCGGTTTCGTAGAACCATCGGGCGGAAACATCAGACGCGAACTGACGCGAGCGCCCTCAATTCAATGGGCAAATCAATGCAATTTAACTATTCATTTCTGAACTAATGCATGATACTTTGATGACATTGCCGCCCCCTGCGTAGAACAGAACAGAATCAAAGACCATAAACAAAATCGAGAACAATTGTTCAGAAAAGGTCGTGGTGCTGACTTCAATGAAGCTGTAAGACAAATGGACGAATATCTCTTCTGTTCTGTTCTACGATACCGCTAAAAAAATATTTCGTTATAACATAGCAATTGCATATTGGCTATTTACTTTTTTGCTTACAACTGTTTTGTTCCGAAAAAAAGTACGCATTTTTTTGTAGGATTACGGCCGATTTCTGGAGGGGGGGAGAGATTTCCACAACCCTTCTAACAAATTTAGAGAGATAAATTAGTCGAAGTATTACAAAAAATTGTATTGAATAAAGCCAATTCTAAAAATTGACACATGCTTTGGATGATATAGTATTAACATTTTTTTTTTTTTTACTGAGTTTGTGTTAAGTTTTCACAAAATGTGACAGAATCAAATTACCACGCGTATTCTATTTATAGTGTCACTTCATCCAAAGTACTCAGTTCTTGTTTAGTACATTTTAGTATAGTACAGTCGTTAGCGGGCAACATTTTTCAATGGCGAAGATCTTGTTTTGCGATTTGTGTGAGGGCTCAAGGAATAATGAAAATGTTTACTATTGCTTAAGGATTTGATGTATCAAATTCACGGTAATTGTCACGTATGTGTTGTGGCTGGCTGAAATAAAACCTCGCTTTCTTGGTTTCAATGACAAACCGCGCTTAGAAACAAGAGTAAGTGCCTGAGAATTGACGTGGCAGACATTCAATCATATAAAAACAATCAACGTAACGCCGAACAATAGAAAGAACACGCGCAACTACTGTCGAATGGATTTCTCATAAAACAGAATGATCAACGTTTATTGGTCATAATAAAAACGAAGAGAGCGAAAGCACATACAAACGAAAAATAGCTTTCTTACAAAATTTTCATAAATAATCCATGAGAAAGATTCCACAAACTCAACGCAGAGTGAAAGCGTCAGGAGTACGAAACTGAATCACTTTTTGATTAAGTTTCGTATCACCCCATGCAAGTACTCATTAGTACAAATCCAACGACAATGCATTGGAACGCATCTACGTCTATAGTTTACTGGGGGCATTAGATTTTCGAACAAATGCGCAGCATTGAAAGAGCCGTTACGCACGGTAAACTATGATTGGGAGTTGTTAAATATAATTAATATTTTTGTTAAATGTTGTAACTTTTTCACATATTTTTTTGTTTCACGTTTGTGTCCTATTCTGTTATTTCATTTTGCAAAGCTTTGAATTGTTTCAGTGCGTCCGAGTTCTATGAAGGATTCACACAAAGCATAATTTTTACAGCATTTCAAACGAACAAAAACTCAATCAAAACTATATTTATATGTCAACAACAACAACAGCAACAGCAGTAAAAAGCAATAAAAACACACACATACCTTTCGATAGAGTCGAGACATGATAGAGATGGCATCCAAACGAAATAATAGTAACAATAAATGAATATTAATTGTGCTTTGAATGTTTAAGTAATTCTTATTTATTATACATGATACATGCAAGGGCAAACTCTGAAATTATGACCTACAACTTTTTATGTAAAATTATGTCTGTATGAGTCAGACAGTAGATCATAATATGGTCACTATACCCTAAAAAAATCAAAATAAATTTGTATCAACTGAAACTGGGCATCAATTTATTTAGAATCATCAACAAATATATTTCACAGGATTTTTCCTCAGGTTTTGACAATGATCGGTGGAAGACGTTCAGTTCTCAATTTTGATTAGATGAATAAAACCGACTGGGAGTGAAGAGGCGACCTAAAGATTTATATCGCATTGGCTCAATGGGGTGTAAAATGAACGCTTTTTGTATGCATGATGGAACACATAAATGGTAGGTAATAATATTGCTTATCCATGAATTATGTTTTAATATTGTCGAAGGGCACCCTCGTAAAGCTCCGCAACACGATATTGTCGCACTAAATTGATGTTGCGCACACAGGTCGCCGGATGATCTACAGGAGGCTCATAGCATAATGGCCGCTTACCCAAATAGAATTGATTGTTTTTACTTTGGTAATCAATTCGTTTATGTGGAAATTGATTTGTGATAAAATCGAAAATCTGCCTCAAACAAGCGCACTGCCAGGGATTCCCTTCTAAGTTTATCTTTTCTAAATGGTCAAAGCTATATTTGCTCTTCGGTAGAAACGACAAATGATTGTGTTTTATTAGCAGCTCTCTCACTCGGCTAATGTCTTCGAAAGCTTTTTGTGGTATCGTTTCGATTTGATTATTATACAGATGTAATTTTTTTAAATTATTCAACGGCTCGAAAATATTCTCGTCCAGCGATGATATGCGATTGTTTGACAGTGATAAAAAGTCGACAAGTGGTACTGAGGCGAATGTGCGAGGCTGTACATGTTCGATTTCATTACGTTTGATGAATAATTTTTTCAGCGGCAAAATGCGACTGCCAAACATTTCGCCGCTAATAGTTTTCAACACATTCATACTTAAATCCAATCGTAAAATCGATTGAAGGTGAGCAAATGTATTTGGTTGAATGTTCAAAATGTGGTTATTCGTAAGCAGTAATATTTCCAAATTAACCAATCCAACGAACATTTGTGCGTCGAGCTGAGTAAGCGCATTGTTCGAAATATTCAAAATGGCTAGTGATTGTAAATCACTAAAAGCGCTTCCTTCAATCCGATTCAGATCATTCTCACTCAAATCCAACACCTTCAAACGACTAAGCCGAAATGTATTTGCCGTCAACTGTCGAATACTATTCCCAGACAAATTCAATTCTCGTAGATTTTGTAAACCATTGAACGCACCATCGTTGATTGATGTAATGGCATTTTGCTCGAACTGAAGCAACGACAAGGAAACCATGTTCCGGAACACATTAGTCGGTATCTAAAATCATAGACGGACGAATAATTTATTCGCTGACTCATGAACAAATTAGATTGTCATTTATAGACAATTTGCTTGCAAAATTTTACCTCATTTATTGAATTTCCACCCAAATCCAAGCTTTGCAGACGATTCATGTCGCCAAAATTGACTAGAAGCCGCAATTCATTACATCGTAAATTTAAATGTGTTAATTGACTGAGATCTTGAAATGTTTCTTCTTCAATATAATCAATATTATTGTTCATCATGTTTAACAATTTTAATTGGCTGAATTGTCGAAATTGTGCCCGTCGCAACGCACTCAATCCATTGTAACTTAGGTCCAGCTGTTCAATATTGTTGTTGCTGTTGAACCAAGTGTCATTGATTAATCCGACAGAAGTATTTGCCAAATTCAAGCGTTTCAATGAAGTATACGGTAAGAAAGCGGCATTTGGTAAGTCTACATATCCAATATTACTTAGATCCAAATCTTCTATGTGGCTCAATCCACTGCTAATGCCATCTAAATGAAATATTCAATAATATATCAACTTTATTTTCAAATAGGTAATGTATTCACTCATTACCTGCTAGCGAGAATGTGCCTTGGTGGCTGTAAATTCGGATGTACTTCCAATCGGGACTGAATTCCCGTGATATTTCTCGCATACTCTTCACACCGCTACATATTGCACTCTTTGTCATGAAACTATATTCGCATTTCGATGAAATCGGCTGCAGCTGTGCATATATCAACGAAAAGAACACTAAAAGCAATACTATTCGAGAACCCATATTATACTACAATTATTATGTAAGGAAAATGTTTGTTATTTCAATGGCAATATCACGAAGCTACTAAATATGAACAGGCATTCATATTAGATGCACAGTGATTGTGTCGTATTAATACAATTGTGAATGCACACTTCTAGAGATAATGCAATTCAGATGAGTTCGAAAATAATTCGTGCATATATTGTATGATTACCGCTTGGGCAAAACCCGTTTGACGATGAATTGACTCAAGTACTATTCAAATAGACGCCTGGACTCTGGAATCCACACAAATACATTATAATTGCGGAAGACAGCACATGCGATTGTTGAACTATTAAAGCTTCAGTTAAGTCATGAAAAAGTCTGTTAAACATTGCGACGATGACATACACATTCAAACTTCATGAGTAAGCCGAAGCATTCATAATTTGTTTTACATCTGCAATCGCTCTTAAATGGTTATGGCAATAAAAATGCGATTGCAACCGACCGTCTTACTTGAAGTCTCACGAACTCAAACACTCTCAGATGATAATTTCTGCAAAAACACCATCGAACGTACGGCGAATAACATCAAGAATGTACATAATTGTTTGTATTTGTGGGGATTGCACACATTTTAATTATGCATATGGCTTCTTATATATTTTATGATACAATCGAATAGATATTTATTCTTAGAGTTGAACTGAACAGAGAAATAAATTTGTTGTTTGCTAGTATCACAGTGAACGGTAGTCCATGGGAGTGTCCCAAGTACACCCAGTAAAAATTTCGCAAGCCTTATATATGCTGGAAATTTCCGACATTGAGATTGTTGTGAATAACACACCTTTTTCTGCGGAGTAAAAAAAAGCCCTCGAAAGAGCAAATTCGGTCTTTAAATACAGAATGTTTTTTTTTTCTGCGGAATTAAACCCTCTTTTTTTCGGGCCAAAATTCCGAAATTTCGGACAAAAGTCCACAAAAAATTCGTGGAATAAAGTCGTCTCTAAAAGGTGTTTAATTCAGTTACATTGAATTTTGCTACTATTCGGTCACAAGCCCTCAAAAAAAGACGGAAATAAGATTTCAAAACTAAAAACGATAAATTATAGCAGAAAATAGATATTGGGCCTACTCTCCTCTCCATCTCACCGATAATTGTATATATGATGATTTGGGTATGATAGAAACAGAGAGGATTTAATCCGTCGGAAATCGGATTAAAATCGGGCAATTTTTCCAATTGCTTCAATTGATATGAGTCAATTTGAAAACATCAATATTCTCGGACTTGATTAAAAAATTCGGAAAAATGCGCTTCAAAAATGTTTGGGGCATCACACGATACATTTAATGGTATCGCACTTTCGGAGCTGGTAGCTCTATTGATCAACAACAGCAACTGTCAATGAACCACCTGAGCTAAGATTGTTTATTCTATTTAAATATATGATTTCGGTACAAAAGATTAGTTCATTTATAGCAACACATTCATTGTATTTTAAACAAAAACTTTTGTTTCCAGTCTCATTGAAATATATATCAAAGTGCCGAATGATTCAAGGCATTAGACATCCTTTACAATGTAGGATTCCAATAAAAACAATGAATAAATCACTTCAACGAAATCAGGATGCATGATTTTATGGTTTCAACAGACCTCTGAAAAGGTCAGAGTAAACCATTAAACACTTTGGCAACAAAAAAGCCACAGCTATTTAAGTATGCTCCATGTTGAGAATTTAAAATCGGTTCAGGCTTATTGAAATTTAAACAAAAATTAAATGGAGAAAATTCATACTGTGTGCTGAGCAAATAGATGTCTCTGCATATGCCAGTTCGCGTTTAAGGAAGCTTTCTACTTGTGGCTTGGAACATGAATCAGAGATGCTAGAACATGATTAGAGCAGATTCAAGTGATTTGAAAATCTGGAATCAACAATATTCTTGAAATATTCGTCACATCTCGTAGAATTGCCGTCGTCGGAACGCAAATCGAGTTGACGACATTTGCGAATGAAGTGAATCATTTCGTATGATTTCTCGTAGAACATTTTTCTATGTATAATTCAGTCATAAATAGTAGTGCGGGTTGAGCGTAAGTTTTTCGAAAAGCTGTCGCACCACCATTTCAAAGCCTACGAAAGTAAGCTATTTTGCCTTTGTTAAGTTGAATTAAATTTAGTAGGAAACTGCAGTGTTATTTAAATAACACCGACTTCATTGCTCCGAACTATGTAGCTTATTATTTATACATCTTTCAGTTGCGTTTGCTGTAGCCTTAAATTTCGGTTGCAAATTCGATGATTTGCAATCCATGTATATAGAACGTACGTGCGACTAGCAAATGGATACTGTCATATCCATGCTGATGTTTTCTATAAGTTACCTTTTCTACCGATAAATAACCAAAGTTCTGGGATAAATTCGTAGGCATATATTATGTGAGAATTTCATGCTCTATTTTTTGACAGATGGCGCTAACAATCAATGAATATTCCATTCAATTTAATAATCAACATCACTCCATAAATGTTGATGTTCGACAATAGCTTCTTCAACCGATTTTCCAGCTTGCGCAAAATAATTTGTAAAAAAAAAAAAATAGTGAGTTTGAAATTTCACAGTCAAATGAGGAACAAACCGCAAATGCAATCTAGAAGTAGCTAGGGAAGTAGCAAATTATATATTTCCGGTAAAATGGAAAATTAGATGAAGATTAAAGTATCTGATGATCATATAATTAGAACACTTTTTGGTAAATTCGTTGACAGGAGAAAGCGCGCGGGGATGGCATAGAAAATTAAAAAAAAATATATAAGGAAAATACATGCATCCAATGCATGCATACTTTATGATATAACTCACGATGTCCATAATGTTCATAAATCAATTTATAGGCGACTAAAGCGTGCAGCTAAACACTGGTTTCACATCCATATTTCAGTGTTGTTTGTGACGTGATCTTGGCCCACAAACCAAGTTTCAATGTCAAAATTTGGCATGTAAAGCACAGTCTTGTATGTGCCAAGAAAGACATTGGAATGAGCTTAAATGAATCGCTGAGAATAAATTAATAGCTTGAAAAACTCGAAACCACACGATGAATTTTGAAAAAATAAATCACAGAAATGGTGCGGTGAAAAATGATAAAAAGACATTTTTTGAAACATAATAAAGCCTATTTCCAAATGCTATTGGCATTTTGAGCCCTCTTTGAATGGAACACACCATTTTTTCGACATAAATCACTTTAATTGCAATTAAATAGCACAATATCTGTGATTTTGACATTACTATTAAAAATTTATTTAAAGCTTTAAAATTTATCTAAATCGAAATTAAAAATTGAATGAAATTTAAATGAATGTCCTAGAATAAAAATACGTCTTTATTTTGCTGCATGTACAAGCCATACTCGAAAAGAATATATCACAACATTTTGATTTTTGGTTAAATAACAACCATTTGCACCGCTTTCATGCAGACACATAATTCTGTTTCGATTCTTAAATCAACGCTTCCGAGTGTCGCTAATCTGCACCAATTGCTTCATCATTTTGATGCGACCGCATCAATCCTCATTTTTTTGTGCTCTTTCATGTGGTAGTGAGCCTGCTGTGCGAAATCACATTTGATCGACTGCTATTTCAAGCCTTAATGTCCTGACTTTTGGCTTTTTGCTTTCATTTATTGTATTATTTGTTTGCCGTAAAATTTTGAATAACATATTTGTGTGTGCATATAAATCGGCAACAATCACCGTTCGGTCGCTATAAATAAAATCATAGCTTAAATGTAGCAAACGAAATACAATCGTTTTGTTTATCAACCGCACTGTGCTGATTCGTTTTGGTGACAATCGCTGATGAACAGTGCGAAAAACAAAACAAAACACAATTCTATCAAATCTTTCAACCAGTTTAGCATTGACAATGACTCAACTATCGAATATATGAATAAAGATATAAAAAGCAACACCGCACAACAGCATAATAAACACATAGCATACAGACGGACATTTAAGTTCCGCATATGCGCGAATATCAAGTTTCTCTTGCTATTATCATGCTTATTATTATTCATTTCTTATTGGGAGTGTGGTCAGTGTGTGTCCGCCACTGTCGCTGCCGCTACCGCCGATGGAGAAACAATTTCAGGAGCATTCAGTTGACAAATATTTATGCATATTAGATGCTGAAATGCTTATTTATGTATATTAGAGCTAATATGATAGCACACGAGACTTTTTGGCGCCATCAAAACGTGGAGATAAACAGAGGAAGAAATATGATAACAAATCACCGATTAACAAAAAAATCGAAAATACCTAAATCAAGCGCCGACATGCGCGAACTTTGTATTGGGTCGATGAATTTGATATTCTAACGGTACCTTCCGCTTAAAACTACTCTGGAAAATCCGGATGTCGAGAGATTCGTTTGCTTTGTTATTTCGTTCGCAATTGACCAAATCCTACAAAAAAGGAATTAAAGCATTATTAGAGTAGCGCTTGACCAAGCTATTCGTTTTGGAGTTTCATTCAAATCGGTCCAATCCTTTGAATTGCAAGCGCGAGCGTGCTTAAATCATGTCTGCCTAAAATACATATTGCCTTATGCAATCCAACAAAAAATTAATGGAATACCGAACGCTGGCTCCGTCGACGTCATCAGTGAAATTTCTCCGGCTCTAAGCATTCCAACCGGATCATTATTTAATTAATCGATTTATATCAGTTCAGATGAAAGCAAAAATAAATTATTTTGTAATACTTTGGAAACTTCGCGAAAATGCAAACTAAAAATAACCTGATGAGTATTGAAACAATAATTTAGTAATCCATGCCTGATGAAATTCTCCAGTATGACGCGACAATTGAAGACGTTTTCAAACTGCCAACACATTGTTTCAGGTTTTCCAAGTGAAGAAATGTCTTTCTTTCTCGCTTTTTTCCACACTATTCGTGAGTGTATGTTTTTGCCAGAACATACTGTCCCACACTTTGGCGCTTCCATTTTTTTCCAAATCGTTCCTATGTTCACTTCACTTATTTCAACCGCGCACGGCAAGCAAATTTCATTTAAAACACATCTCAATATAAAGTACATTCAGTTCCATTTCCATTCACATTATTTTGCAAGTAACACGAAACAATTTAACATACAAAACCGCCCGAATACGTTTTGAGGCACACATAAACATTCAAATCACCACGTATGTGGTATGTGTCATTTCTTCATCGATCGAGGCATTATTATTTTGCAGAACCGCACACAATGGATGAAGAGAGAAATAAGCAACGGAACATTTTTGTGCTTGTTATGCCAATATGAAGAGGATGGCAAAATTAACAAAAACGAAAACCTGAAAACAAAATCCCAGCTAATAATTTAAAAATTCAACTGAAAAGAACGGAAGATTCAGTCAGTATTATAAATATCTGCTATTATCTGAGTTCAGAACATTCTACACGAAGTTTTATGTAGACTATCAACATGTGGCAACTGGTACGCGTGAATTCGCGATTTTTCTTCAATTTTCAATACCAACGGACAGATATTTCACTCTTAGTTCATTTTATATTTGTTTTAGTTCAAAGTTCCGACTGAATCTTATTGATTCAGGTTTGCAACATTTTTCTTGTTATCACAGAAAAACGTTAGGTAGGGACGTAAGGTTTAATTTGTCACATATTTTCGATCTGATCATTTTTAAAAGTTTCATTTAGAATTTGGCAATAATGACTTTTTAATAGCCTCAATATCTTGAGTTCTTTGTGCCGGTTGTTCCATTGCAATAGAAAGGTTGATGTGAGTGAGCAAACATGCTGGATAAATTGCTTTCGGCTAACGGCAAAAATACTATTGCTAACGCTGTCACTGTCAAATAACTCATTTTAAATGGAACGTCCTATGAATTGTAATGATTCACATACTCAAAATCGCGCAATGAGAACAGTATGAAATGCGTCATCAATCAGTAAATGGCATCTCTAATTTTGTTAACTAAGAGGTAATTAAAATATATTGTACCGTTATGATTCAATGACCACCACTCGCATGGCTTAGATCACATTTTAATCGGTGATTTTGTTACTCCCCTTTCTTCGCGCATCATTCCCGTTCACATTTCGTTTTGAATAGGGTCTATTTGTCGGAATGCAATTGTTTTGAAGAAGTGCTGCGGGTGCTTATGCAGGACAGTCGTTGCTTTCTTTCGAATTGGGCTTTCCTCCGAATAACGGATATTTTGATCGTTTGCTTAGCGAATATAAGTTCTTGAGCATGTATTCTCTTTGGAAATTTCAGAACGAAACGTTTAGTCGCATTTTTTGAAGGTCTCTCAGCATCAAAACAAGCTGACCAGCAATTAGAATGCTTCTCGATTGCATCATAATCATCATTGACTAAATGTTGCCTTTGATTTCTCAACTGATTTCATGGAATTTATCACTCTTATCATTTTTCAATGCTTTCTTTCGGCCATTCCTGATCAAATTCTTCATCGATTTCGATCGTGTTACATAAAAAAACAGCATTGCAACACGCGCGCGATGTTTTTTAACCAAAACAACATATATGGATTTCACGATGAATGTCTTCTAATCACTCATTCTAATTCTAAGCCTAGCGCTGTTGCCTTTGGGAAATAGGTCACGAAACTTAAATCAATTCCGTGGAACGAGTTGAATGATCAGAGCTGTCAAATCAATAGATGTGTGAAAAAAGCCACATAGCTTGCGCAACAAAATTCAGCCTTGCTTCATTCTATTTGTCGCGTTTCGTTTTTCATGCATACGAATTGCAAAAATTCGAATATAATAACATGATAATCGTTATTCTTCAAAATTTGAGATGTTGGCGCATGAAATCAGACAAAGATTCCCTAAATCTTCATCTTTTTTTTTCAAGCATCAGAAGAATCTTAGCAAAATCAATGCATTTGCGTATTCCATGATTTTGATGAGGTTTTCATTTGGAGCATTCTATTAGATTTTGGAAAGAACTTCCCCTCTAAATTATAATTAAATCACCTTAGAAATTTTCATTCCTTCCAGATTTTTATTTTAATGAATTGATTCAGAAATGGAGAAAAATAAAATCGATTTGAACATCAATATAATGAGAAGCATTGACTTTTATGTGGTAACTACGTAATAGGGCCAAAATTTAGAAATAAATCTGAAAAAAAAAAAATTGATCGCAAAATATTATTCATTTTCGAGAAGCGCGGTATGAAAGGAAAAAACGCTGTGAAAAGAGCAAGTTGAACTTTATCTTCAAAATCACTGTTACTTTTCTTTGTTGGTAAGAGGAAAGAAATTTGAACGGCGACAACTGACCAACCGACGGGCCGAAAAAAACGAAATCGTGCTCGGTATAATTACACCTGCTGCTGCTGCTGCTGCTGCTGTTTCTTTCTTCAAGTGAACAATCATCTCTTAGTTGAAGAATCAGTATCTTTTTTCAGTGCGAATTCGGTGTGTTATTGCGTGCTCTGCTCATTTTTTCCATTTGCATGTTAATGAATTTGATCCCAAGATATCATCAGAACAAGATGCTCAATAGATGACTATTCTTAACGAAAATGATTGGCGATCACAAGAACCTAGAAAAAATAGAAATTACGGTATACGAAAGCAGCGAATTTAGAATTGCTGAATAAGAATGAAATAAATGAATGCGAAAATTCTTCGAAATTTCCTTTTCAATCTGATGATTTGCAAAGGCATTCGATTTCATTGAATAAAAGATTTTTCTTTCGATTTCTTCTTTTTTTCTTAGTGCTTTGTCTTACTGACTTGCCGTATTGCTTTTATGTTGTTCGCGCATTCAGTGAAAGAGAAAAATATTCGAATCAATTGCTCATGTTTATGTACCGGCATTTTCTTACTGATTCGCTCTATGAATCTGGCGGGATTCTAAAGAATTCACAGCACATTTATTAGAGTACAGTCGCACAAAAATAGATAGAAAAGTCCCGCAATACATCATTTAAGATCCGCAATCTCATATTTTTTGGAACATATTTAGAAGACAAGACTTACAACAGACCGAGAGCAGCAGCAGCGGCATTGAAATATTAAAATGCGAAACCATATACAAGAAGATATGTTGAGAACACACAATAAAGCAAAATAACAAAAAAATGTATAAGACAATTTTAATGTGGAATAACGGGAAACACGGTACACACATTGAAACCTAACAAAAACCGAGCTCAATTCCAAGTAAAGAAACACGCACTTGCGCATTCATTCGGCGGCTCCAGTAATATTCTGATTTAAATTATTTTATTTCATTCCGAATAACACCATTCGCGAACAACTGTAATTGGCTCGCCGTAGATCATCATTCCATAGATCGGCTAGAAGCTTGTGGAGCAGCCAGAGCACGTGCGCTCTCGATTGGACTCGAGGCGTGATGAATGCTTTCCAAGTATTTCACCGGCAATCATTTATATTTCTTTCCAACAGAAAATCCACCAATTCAACGAATGAATTCCCTATATTTCATTAATTTTCTCATCGCACTGGTCCAAAAACGAGTCCGAAATGTGCACACATTTTCAGTTACCGACTGTAGATTGTTTTTTATGGAAAATTTTCGCATCGATCCGACACAAGAAGCCGATGATGAAAAATGAATACACAGAACTCGCAAAAATAACGGTTCATTTGAGCAAAATTGGCAATTGGCGAAGCAAATGAATTGATATTTCGTGTAGTGACTACGCTTCCACAAAAAAAGGCGGACAAATCATAATTAATACATGAATTGTTTTGGTTTTCATATTTGTTCTGTGTGTAGATGTTTGTGGATGAGTTGGTTTGTGCGCGCGCTCACGACCACACATTTGCGCAGCTCTTGTTGTTTGTGTTACTTTCGGATCGTTCAAGTCTGTTATGGTGTTTACGGCATATCGCGCATAGCTCTCAGAGAATATTCACATACATTTTCAAAGGAATTCAAAATTACACCACATGAATTGAATCGAAAGTATGCTCATGAACCGATTGTATACTTTCAATTTGAATATTAAATAAATGATTTACGATTACATGCGGTTTTATACTGGATATTCAATATAAACGCGATGATAGCCGCGGCCAGCCGATCGGTGCCAACATTTTCGCTTTTTCCATTCGCTGTGGCATTTCGGTTCTTTTATTTTTTTTATTTTAATTAGGCGCTCGCGAGAGAAATGATTCATAGCATTGGACTTTTGTTTATCATCGAACGAAATTCCATAGAATTTGTTTTGTAGTTTTGAATTGATTTAATTCAGATATTCATAACAGTATCCGCACTTCGACTGATAGGGAAATGGATTATCGTACCGTTGTTTTGTCCATTTGTCGATGTGTTTGTGTGTGTATAATCGGCTGAATTGCAAATGCTTATATGCTGCTCATGTGACTCATATCGTGATTGCTTGAATTGATTAGTTGGAAAAGAGAAAATGGCCAAACATGATGTTGACGCAGTTGTTAATTTGAATCGAAATGAAAAACATGTCTATTTAGATTTGGAAATGTAAAATAAGTATTCAGAAGCCGTACGAAGCGTTCGTTATTGAGCGTTTTGTCTTATGACAGAGAGACTGTAAAGGAAGGTGCATTGATCAAGATCAAGCCAAGGTCAAGATCGGTGGCTAAATACTGCGCACGATTGGAACAACTAATCAATCAAGCAATTGTGACCATTTTTTTCGGAGTAACATGTTTTATGCCAGAGATCGAGAAATATGCGAGCGCCGTTATGTACACTTTTGCCCTGCATTCAATGCGCAACGCAACACGATCGTCTTTTCGTGGATAATACCATACATCCTATCAAGAAATGAAAATAAAGATAGAGAACTTTTATCACAAGAGATCATCAATTTTCTCCCAATGACCAAATGCAATTAAGCATTGTCAGTGCTAGCCAGTTGGCCACTTTAGGCTAGAGTGCTCATACTTATATGGACGCATTCATTTTTATGCGAACAAATTATTAAGCCCCATCGTCATAACTCAGCCCAACTATAGCTCAATAACTTGATCGAATCGATAACACTTATCATTCTTGAACGAGTGCACGGATTTATGTAATACACAAATAATGTTTGTGTCGTCGTCGACAACTCTAATGCTTTGTCAACATTATTATGTTTTCAGTTGACTGCCAATATCAGGTAAAAAGGTAATCTGCATTTGTGCAACTATAACTTTTTAAACGCTGTTTCCATAAAATCAGCTCGACACACCTGCAAAGAGTGAAATTTTCCTTTAATAATACGCGCCCATTACTGTGTTTTTTCGTGCTGTTTTTCTCTTCAAATGCTGCTGCTTCACTTAAAAAGAAAATTATTTCTATGAACGTCAATCATTGGAAATACGTTATTTGCGAATGTGATAGACCGTTGGGTTGAGTCGAGTCCAGTTGATATGCTATCGCTCGGATGTTGTTCAATCAATAAATTAATTTTCCTCCCCATTTAGTTCGTAACGGCTGTGATGCAGTGCTCTCGCGTAGTCTGCATCTCACCGATACTTGATAAACTGGAAAAATAAATGAAATTAATGCAAATAAATATAATCTGTTTCAATCATGCCATATAACAAATACATGTAACCTAACGCAAATTCATTGCTTGCTGTTGTTTGTTTAGTTTTTCGTTTTATACGTTTCATTTCGATTTTCTCTCACTCGACAATATCTTTTTTTCGTCGTTTCTTTGTCTTCGAATAAATATTGAATGTAAATTCCTTGATTTATATTGGAAGCCAACTAACAGCATTTCGATGATGATTACAGTTGATTTGTTTATGTTAAAATTGTGTTTTAGAAAGATTTGGCGAGATAGAAGAGGAGAGAGATAGAGAGATAAAGTTAAATGACGACAAAAAAAATAATTTCGTCAACGATGAAAAACCACGAACAAAAACCAATTTTCAATATTGGTTAAAAAAACCGAAATGGAAATAACATACTATAGGTGCGAGAGACAAAACGAAAATGAAATAGAGAGTAGATTATATTGGCATGCTGATTTGATTGGTTGGACTTGGCTCAGCTCGGATTGGATTGAATTAGATTAGATTCCAACTGTCTGATGCCACTTTAAATTCATTGGGATGAACGGGCGAGTGCGCCTCACGCATTCGCATAGCATATGCATGCGATAAATCTCAAATGTGTTTGGTGATTGGATCGGAATCAAGCATCCGAATAGACTTGGCCAAGTGTTGATTCAGTTACGAATTGTGAATATATCATCAACCGATGGTGAGGTTTAGTGAACAAGTCATGAGCATTATTTAGCGCGGACCAATGGTTCCGCGAACGCGATATCTTGTATAGATTTCACTCGTTCGCTGCCTCTATTGACATTGATAATAAATTAAAATTTGTTGATGCGAGATTCAGTGTTCATTTTGATGTGGTCATGCGAGTTTGCTACCATTAATTCCAATTCGGAATACTTGATAATTACAGGGTGGGCCATATTGACTGTCGGTTTTTTTCCAAGCATCCGTACGAGTACAAAACGCATGCTTATTCATTCTCACTTTCACAGCATCCGTACGAGTACACAACGCATGCTTATTCATTCTCACTTTCACAGCTATGTTTTTTTGAATGTCACTAAATACTTTGATTCTGCGCAGTTGTGTGTAGCTCATATTTGTGTTGCAATAATAATGGATGTGAAACGTCAATTCATCTAAAATTTGCACAAACGCAATTTAAAAAATATTGACATCTTCAGCAGCTCCAAAATAAAGGTATCAATCTCCGATTCATTGAGCGTACTATCAAACGATTCAGGGAGTGACACCCACGACATGTACTAACAAACTGACAGAAAACAGTCGGTCCGCACGAAAAAACTGGTCAAATGCTTGAAATAAAAAATTCTTCGTGATTCCCGCCGAAGTGCAAACAAGCTGGCTCAGGAACACAATATCAGTCGAAAATCAATGCAACGCGTCTTGACAGAAGACCTGGGAAAATGGACCTCTAAGAAAATGCCGTGGAAACGGTCTCACAATCAAAAACAAACAAGCTAGAGTGAAAAGATGCAAAGTGTTGTTGCACTGGCACGCAAACTCAGACCTTGGTTTTTTGAGATGAAAAAATTTTCCTTGTGCAGCCAAGTTTGAATACGAAAATTGATGTTGTGTACGCAGCGTCAGTAAAGGATATCCTGTTAGACAATAAAGTCGTTCAGCGTTTTAAAAATGTGCCAAGAGTGATGGTTTGGGCTGCTATTTCGGCCAATCACAAATTTCCGACTGTTTTGGGAGAAAAGGCGTGAAAATATCTGTCGCAAAAAGTTGTTGCCACATGCTCAAGAGGTATTTCGGAATAAGCCATGGGTTAATCAACAGGATGGTGCTACCGCTAACCGAGCAAAAACCACACAACAATGGTGCCGGTTGAATTCGGACGATTTCACCGACAAAGTCGTATGGCCGCCATCGTCTCTAGATTTGAACCCATTGGATTATTTTGTATGTGATCGTAGCCAAATAATCTCATGATTAGGAAAATAACAACTCTGGACGCATTCAAAAAGAAAATCATGAAGCTTTTGAACAATATTCCAATGGATATGGCGCGTGCCTCGTGCGAGTTGTCGAATCATAAATATATTGCCTATACCTACTAAAAGTAAAAATCAGATTTCAATTCAAACAAAAAATATGGATTATGCAGCCAAATATACAACATACATTTAATATGGCCCACCCTGTTCTACTAAAATAAAGGGTGTTTCAATAAGAGTGTCGGGATGATGAATTAAAATAAAAAACAAACGAAATTATGACTTGACCAAAATTTTTATTGGGAATTGCAGCTATATTTATTTATGGCAAATAGTAATGGAATATTACATCATCTAAATATCCACCACGACTACGCTTTGTAGACACCATCCGTTCATCTCAATTTTTATGAAATTTTTGTATATTTCGGTCGGTACATTCGATATTTCACGTGTGATATTGGCTTTTAGGTCTTCAATGCTTCATGGATTGTTAGCATAAACTTTGTTCTTTATGAAACACCAAAGAACGAAGTCCAACGGTGTCAAATCGGATGATCTTGGTGGCCAATTTACATAACCATTTTTCGATATAGCACGATTTCTGAACTTTTGCGTTAATAAATCAATTGTTTCACGTGATGTGTGGCACGTAGCACCGTCTTGTTGGAAGTAGACGTCACTAATATTGATTCCACGCAATTTTGCCGAAAAAAATCATGAATCATTGCTCGGTAATTGTCACCATTCACATTAACGCGTCGACCATTTTCATCTTCGAAAAAAAATGGGCCGATGACACCTTTGGACCAAAACGCACACCATACAGTGCACTTCTGTAGGTGCATTTCAGTCTCCAATATTTGTTTTGGGTTTTCCGCGCCCCAAATGCGGCAATTTTGTTTGTTAACATACCCGTTTAACCAGAAATGCGCCTCATCGCTGAAGATGATTTTTGAGCCAAAAATTTTGATGGTAAATTCGGATAATTTTTGCGAGTTGTTTAATCGTGTAATGATCCATGGTTAATTTGCCAAACCTTACTGATTACGTCTGTCAAAATAAGAACTGACATCTACTCACTCGTATCCCTATCAGAAGAATTCAAAATCCCGACACCCCTATTGAAACACCCTTTAGTATACATCGATGCAAAAATGCCGCCGCCACCGAATCAAATCCCAGCGAAACTTCCATTTTGGTGTAGCGAAAATCGAGTCCAAAGAAAGAACACACAGTAATTATGAAATTCTTCTTCTTCTTTTAAATCCAATTTTTATGTAGTTGTTGTATTTTTTTCATTCCTTTTTGAGAAAGAAATAATTGTCCAGATTATCAAAATGTACTGAAAATTGAAGCATTCGGTTATTTGGACAATTATTCAAATGAATCTTTGGTTCAACGAACATCCGGAGTACGGATTTCCACAATAATGTGAAAGTGATCATTCTTGCTGAAAATCCGACGAAATGATGGGCCGCATGAAATTGATTTCAACAAGTTTGTAAAGTTTGTTGAGTGAAAGATTATCCACACGAATATGCGCTTGCAATCTCTGTGTGTTGATTCGATTTCTTGTGCTAGCCAGCGGACGAACGAACGTCCACAGTCCAAAAGAAAACAAAATTACGCATATTTATAATGTGTGAAATGGAGTCAAAGAAAACAGATAAAAAAAAACAGAAACATACAAACACTCGTAGCTCTCGCGCGCACACACTTAACACGCACACACCGCAACAACATATAAAAAACACTGTACAAGTTGTAAGTCAAGTTCAAGGTTTCCACGGGAAACCAGAAAACTTGTTAAGCAAATATTTGAATGAAATAAAAATGTTTCCATTTTTTCTCTTTGTCTTGTTTTTATTATGTTTGATATAAATGAACTTTAATACAAATCCTCTTATTATGCTCTCAGACACTTATGTACTCGCTGATAATGATCGGTAACATGTTATGCATGAAATGTATTTTCAAGCGGCTCCGTCGAAAACGCATTAAGAAATTGAGGGAGTGAGAGAGAGAGAGAGAGCGAGAGAGAAAACGCGCATATATCGTAATCAAGATCGCAATGCGCTTTTGTCGAAGAAAGTGGAAATCAAATTGCGGTAAAATTGCACTGCACGATTCAGAAAAACTTGAGCACTAATTAACAATTTTCACGAGCAATATAATTATAACTCATATTCCACTCAAACAAAAACTATCACAAAAAGTGTTGCAATGAGATCAAATGTGCATCGCAACATTTTGCGAATGTTGAAATGGGATAAGCAATCACGACAACAAATGAATCACGTGGAAAAAAAAGTAAAATATTTGGAAAAATCAGAATATGATGCCTTTTTCTGTCCCGTAAAAAAAGATAGCATCACTACGTGTGGTCACGTGTATCGCATTTCTATCTGAATATAATTAAGGCGAGCGATTGCATTATGCATTAGATAATTCGTCATCCATGCACATTGCTATTTATCGGTTGCATATGCCAGCCATCTACTTTATCGTCCCATCATTAAATGGGTTAAGCACAATATATTTTCTAATTTAAAAGAAAACAATGTCAGATGGCGACGACAAACCATCAAACAAACATTGGTCACAACCGTGTATCTACTTGAATATGCGGCCATTTTCAAATGCAAAGTTGTACTTCTATAAAAAGTGAAATATGTCGATTTAAAACAGATGCATGGGACACAGTCGCGAATGCGCGACTAGAGCTGGTTCATCTAAATAGGAGCTATTATTAAGTGGCTTTATTGATGTTCTATTTTCAACTGATTTATGCCACAACAAACTGTTACGGTAGCACATTACACAGACACAGTGAAGCAACAAAAATTATGGAAATGTGTCACGAGCGCCACACTCCGATCTAGTTTATCAATGGATGAAATCATTCTAGATGGGTGCTTTGGCTTAGAAATGTGCGTTGTTTGGCTAAAATAGTGAATGATTTCGTGTGTAACCTATAGTTACCGATAAAAAAATCTCTCAACTTTACGTGAACATATTGGAAAGAAAGCCACTCGAAAACATTCATTCAAAATGGGAACATCCGATGGTTTTCATTAATTAAACAGAATGATGATCCTCTTGACAGTGCGAAGCGTTTTGCGCATTGGATATTGAATTGCCGCCTTTAATCTGATCGCATCACATGCAGGATGACATGCAATTAATTCTTAACATATCGCAAAATGTAAAGCTGTAGCGTCTTACTCAAACGAGGAACGCCATTCTGTTATTTTTAAAAAGAAACACCGAAACGATTTATGCTATATATTCAAATGATTCTCTTTTAATAACCAGCTTCCAAGTTGAGATATTTTCCCCAGCGGTTCAATTGCACTGAATCCGTTCAACGCTTATGCAAGCCTCATATAAAACTCACTGATTCAAAATAGAAAAATATGACAAAGACAGCTAAAAAAAGCTATTTATGTATGGAAAAAAGAGAGAAAGTTCAACAGCGAGAGCTGTAGAAAACGAATTTTATATTTCAAAAAGAGAAGAACAAAATGTGTCACGTTAAAATTATTCTCCGAAGAAACTATGTGGAGTAAAAGTTGTTCGATCATTTTTTCATTAAATGTCACTCAACTTCCATTTGCGTTCGGTTAAATAAGTCAAAAGTTGATTCAATTCTTCTATAGTGGCATAATTCTTTAATCTCGATTTCGAAATGATCGAATATTCCAACATATTTCGTATTTTCACTAATTGGTTCTGCATCATCGTCATCAGTGAATTGATTCTCGGTTATCACTGAGTTCAGATTCTGTTTGGTACGTAGCTGAATCGTTTCAGTAATTTTTAAAAAATGTTTGTGTGTGTGTGTGTGTTGTGCAAGTTGAAAATTAAAGAATACTTGCTTTCATTTATTGGCACTTAAATGTACGAACGTTTTTAAACTTCGTTGAAGTACAAAAGTCGTCATTATCTCATTAGACGTAACAATTTCCTGTTTTTTATATTTTTGTTTTTCCACTCGTTCGTATATTTCGCCGTGGCAAGAAAGACGTCCCGAGAGAAACTGTCTCTTTTATGGTAATGCAATCTTGCATTCTAAGTACATGCGATGATCACCACACGACAAAAATTCTACATAAAATGTACTGAACAAGACCTTTAGATTTCATGAAATGCGAACTTTAGTTCGTAAATTTGCTAAAAGCATTGCTTTTTTTCGCTCTTTGCTTTAGTGCGTTTGTTGTATTCCATTTTTGATAGTGCAATGGGTAAATTGAGAGAGAGAGAGATAGATAGAGATAGAGAGAGATATATTGATAGAGAGAGAGAGAGAGAGAGAGAGAGAGAGAGAGAGAGATAAAAAACAATGAAAGTCCTTCAAATACCGTCGATTTTGACCGCAAAAAAACTTGCTAATCAAATAAATTGCCTTGTTTTGGACCTGAATTCACCATTTTTGCAATTAAAAATGCTCAAATCAGATGAATTCTCAACACAAAAACAGTGTGCTAGTCGTCGGTATTTCAATCAATCGATTGGAAGCCGGTTCTCAAATTTTATGCATATCGACGGCAATTTTCGGTTGATGGAAGATGTGCCATTTGGAAAAAGTGAAACGCTCGGCATCGGTTGAGTGAAAGAAAAACTAAGTATAATACATTTTTCCAGTTGAGGCGATCCACAAAGAAGTTGTGAACATCGTTTTGGTGCGTGCGCTGCGTCTTCGTTCTTCAATGACATCAATCTTGGTAGCATGTATATTTTTGTTTTATTGAATTTTATAATTGGGCATTTTTCGTTTATTTTGGTTTCTCAGACGATCTCGTTTTTTCATTCTCATCGGGGCGAGAGCCGCTTTTTGGTGTACGGTTGTTATGCGCTGCGATGTAATTTAATTTATGCAAATTTTATTCGATAATAAATATCAAAAATTTGTGTATGTGCTGTAATCAAATGACCGAAAGGAAAAAGCATATCGAAAGACAAATGTGTGCGCGCTATGTCAATGTTTACTTGGGCAGCAGCAATGCAATACACAAATAGTTGATTGTGAGCGGCACAGAGAACCTTTATGTTTTCGAAGAAATGTATGTAATCAAATCACTTTCTCAACAAAGCCGATTTTCAAAATGCGAATGACAAAGAAGGAGAAACTGACATCCGATCATTCTAAATAAATTATGTTAATATTCTTGAAAGCACAGAAACAGAAATTCAGACAATTATGTTGCATATATGCTGAGACTAAAAATACACAGTACAGATGGACATAATCAGTATAGTTATTAGAATTTTAATATCCTATTAGCTAATAACATCGGATCATATTTCTACTTATTACTTTCTGACGCCAATAAGATGACTAATATATATAACTCAGATTTTCTAAATTGACGAAGACGCCCTAATTTTTTCATTTTTAAGTGAAGGCGTCCAGTATTTCTTTCAGTCTGCTATGAATATTCACCGGGTGTCTCTATTTACTACAAAAATCTGACAAATAAGATGCTAGTAACTATACTTGTAAATCATCATATATGTAATGTGAATAATTATAGTCAATAGCCAGTATAATATATCCCAACTGTAATACACCGAGATAAGGTAAAATTGATATGAAGCACTTGCCTAATCAACGGCTTATTCAATCCTAGCGATAAAAAAAACAATTCACGAAATAGAGATAAAGTCTAATTCTCAATTGAATTGCCTAATAAATTATGAAAAAACGTTAATATGCAGATTAATCAGATCACACGCGAAAAAAAATTGTGGGATTTTTAGTTTTGCAAATTCATAGAAAAATGGATCTCTCGGAATACGAATTGGGCCGCTTGCGGTGTGGCCGCCAGAACTGGTCAGAACTCGTTGTTCTATATGAACGAAAAAAAATCGTCGCAATTCTTCCCTTTCACATCAACAGCATCAACCAAATAACTGTTTTTGTTCATTAGTAGAACTAATGCTGACAGAATTTTGTTCAAAAAGGGTATGAGTATAATTTATGATTACATAACATTCTACTTTGTCTTTTTACATTTCATCACTCAATGACATGATCACATCCATCAAAGTCACTGGGAATTAAAATCGTGCGACGCAAGTTCTGTAGTCTGGAACAAAGTTCATTGGGCTCGTGAGACCTAATGACGAAGAGCGGTTTGGCGATAACGACATCGACGCGCAGCGCTAAAAAAACTGAAAATAAATAAAAGATACCGCACTGAATTTTGCAAAGTTCCGAGTCATTTATCTTCAGAGGGGTCATAGAACGAGTTTTTACAACCACATTATAACTGCTGATTGTTCCATTCTTTTTTTGCATTATGTTCTACTCTATTTTAGCGCGAAGAGAAACAAAAAATAGGCAACAAATGGTTGCTCTTCTCGGGCGGTAAACAGTAACAATTTAAAAGACTTGAAAACGACTACTAGAAAAATTCCAATTAATTTCAATTTTGTTGAGGCCTAATGAATTCTTCGATCTTACTTTTCCTTATGACAACGCGAATCGAGAAAAATGGCAAATTCTCAAACAGAATAGATAGATAAACAAGAATTGGCAATATTCTGAGTCAATAAAATTTCGCTATTTCTTGAAATAGCACTCGATTGCGGGACATTTCATCCGCATTTACTTTAAACAGAACTGAAAAAATATAAAAAAGCGAATGAGTCCCGAGAATTTTCTTGAGATAATTGACAAGGAGAAAGAATGAAGCGATTAAGATGGAAAAAAATACAAATCATCTAATGCAAAAAAAAAAGCAAAGAAACAAGACAAGCTTCTACACATAACATAAACCAACAACAGTGGAAAAGAAGTATCTAACACGTAAAAGTCTTAGATCCAGTAATACGCAAACGTTTGTCAGATGCATGATTGCTCGAATATAGCTCGCTTTACGGAACGACAGCACGCTCCTATATGTGTATCCAACCATCCGCTTTGTATAAATCCCTTGCTCTTGCTCTCTCCATCTCGTCATATGCGTACATACATTTTGTGTGTAGAGAGATCATTAAACTGTCAGATATTTCTGTACAGTTAGATTCATGCGAGAATATTTCATAAATACCATCAGTTAGAATAAGAATAAATCAGTGTGTTATTGTGTGTGTGTCTTCATTTTACCTTCTCCCATTTACATTCGAATTTTGTATGTGTGGAAAAAATTAACGACCAAAATTGATAGTTTTCTTTGGCTATTAGAACAACGAAATCGACTCCACACTTATTCGAAATGTTAATTGGATCGCGGTAAACTAAGCACACCATCGGTCGCAGAAAGATTTAGCAAATGGAGAAAAGTGAAAAACTTTCTCTCCAATGGGATAGCGAATCTGCATTTCACTTCGACCTTATCCTTTGAATCTCATTTATCCAATAAGAACGTTAGTACGACACTGCGATTACGCATCTTTTCATCAAAATGATTTTACCTTTTTCCTGTGCACCAAGTGGTATGTTTACATATCATTTGTGTACAGCACTGTTCTATTTTCCTAAATACTAATTTTGCATTTTAATCGACTTAAAATAATGGGATCGTTTTTAATTTTTTCCATCGCGTTTTATAGACATATTCAGTGATTGAAATTTTATAATATTCAGCGATGAGAACAGAATGATTTCAAATAATGTCTGAAAATGACTTGCAGTTTTGAAATTATGATGCAATCCAAAGATGCTAATATGTTGCGATTAATCTCCTTACTTTCTTTTTTCTGCCTTGAATTTGAAATTGAATCATGATTGAGTTTATTCACAGGTTTTCAAACAAATCACAAAAGTTCGATTTATTTTCAGAATCTATACATTATCCGCTGCTCAACGCCAGGATTTCCAGCGGAAATCATATTTTTACCAACGAAAAAAATATTTTATAGTCCATTTGTGTTTTAGTAATCGACCAAGCCGAAATGTCGATAGTGATTTATTTCAGGGTGTTTCTGAGGTGGCGACAAAACATTGTTCAAACATATCATTAAAATAATATTGACTTGTGTGAGAGAAAATGAATTCAATGCAAGATACGCGATATATCATACGCACCTACTGAAGATTCAAGGTTATTATATTCAGGTGCACACGGAAAAACAATTTGGTAAATTCAATTCAGTCGGCGGCATATAATAATATGCTGGTAAAATTTGCTTAAATTACCATATAGAGATTGACATAAATGTGTTCTCAACTTGATTTTACGACCGACTGACTTGATGACTGTTGAATAGTGCAATTTTCATGACACATGTTCTGGTATAATTTAATATATCTGTAAATTCAAGTTAAACCCGGATTTATGTCAAACCCTAGATAAAAGTTTAATCAAAATGTACCAGCATATTATTATTTACCGCCAATTGACTTGAATTTACCAAAAAATGTTCTCAGTGTGGCTAGTTTAATTCGAATTATGTGCATTCTTTTGGGGGCTGATTGAATGTTACTTATGTGTACCGAGTGGTTCAATAGAGCATATATGTTGAGTTTCTGGCATGACATTACAATTCTGTGATTCTGTCAGTTAAAATAGAATCACCACCTGGTATTCCGGCTTGTCGTTTTTTTCTCTTCATTTCGGAAAACATGTTATCAATTCCATTGATAGCCTTTTGTAGTTTATGTGTACTTTTCAGTGGATACATTCAATTTGTCAATGTTAATTTTGTCATTCGTATGTGCGCGCGTTGGTGAAATGAAAACGAAAGTCTCTCTGAAAATTGAGAAAAGAAAATGCTTTTTATCACTCCGAGATTTTTATTGTGTTGATTTAACGATTTTGGGATTTTGATTGAATGGTGTTTTGTGCAATCGCGCGCATTGATCACAAATCGTAATCCAAACACTAAAATAATCAGGTTGTGTACAGCGCGATTTACACGTTATCTGCATTATTTCTCAATGTACTTTTGAAATATCGCATTCATTCATTTCTTACGAAAGAAAACATGTTCTGTAAATGGATTGATAGTTGCCAAATACGGAACCATAAATTTATTCGGCTCTCGATAAAAATGTATGTATTTTGTTGGTTTATATACGTTTTTTTCATTTGTGCATATCTTCTCTTCTTCATCTCCTCTCTTCTTCTCTGGTCATCATCGGCGCTCGATGATGTTGCGACGCAACAAGCTTGCGACCGATTGAAGATCAGATTTTTGACAGAGTGCCGACGATGAGTATTTCATGAAATTTATCCGGAGTGAAATAACCTTTCAAATAGATCTCTCAATCGAAAGTGGTTATTTTCTAATGTTCATGCAATATCTTGTTCTTTTCCGGTCATCCTCGTCAATTTAAGGGTGATTTAAATGAAAGAAGGTTAAGCCTGAGCAACCAATCGACTCAAAAGGAAGTCACGACAAAAATATGTTGATAGAATCGGAAAAGGAAATAAATAATGACACTCTTTATTGAAATGTATATTGGTCCAGCGTTTTTTCGACTCTCTCTGCCTCTACACTCTTCTATGATTGAATTGATACTTTTCTATCTCTTTCTGTCTTCCATTTAGACAAGCGTACATATTTTGCTCCAAATCCCCAAGGAAGTGCATATAATGCTGAATACGCACTTTGTTAAAAAGATAAATAAACTGTGGCTGTTTTTGTGTAAACTTTTCAAACTTGCTTCACATTTTATTGTATAACTAGAATTCATTCCATTGTTTTGGCCATATCCTTGGAATTCGATACCTTCGAGTAGAAACAATCATCGCTTGCTCGGTTAAGAACTGTGTGTAAAAATACGAACAAAGCGAGAGAGAGAGATGTATAGAGAGAGGGAGATAATCAAGGTGTGCGAGGAAGACGCCTCCAATATCTGAGCAGCGAACACACACTAGACGCGCCCTCGACAACGAAAGATAAATTTGTGCAGACGTATCAGCTGATAAAACTAAAGGACTACTTAATAAATGGTTAAATATTTCATCGCAACAAATACAATCTCTTATGAGCGTTGAATAGTTCACTCGGTGCTTTAGCGAAAAGAATGAGACATTGTTTGTTTTTATGATCAAAGTGTTAAATGTTCCGAAAAATGGAACAAATCTTATCGAATGGCACTTATCGGATGCGTACATCTAACAAAATGAAATCGCACAATAATGTCACGCTACTGTTAAAAACACACCTACCATATAACTTGCTCAAAATATTTCAATCGGCTGCGATGTGTTATAGGTTAACGCTTTGTTTCAGACTCTCATTCTATGTGACGCCCATATGACGCTGTCTGTTTGTATTTACTGTGGACGTGAATACGGCGTAGTTTTTATGAAAGTGTGGTTTGAAAGTTAAATTCACGTCTAAAGTAAATCACAGCGTCATCTGGGGGTCACATAGCACCAAAAATAACTGTTGCCATCAACAAATATTTCCGACACTCAAAATGGGAATTCAACACTCGAAAAAACTGGCTTCATTGACATGACCGATGCAAGTAGAATAATTACAATTACATCAAACATGATATGGCTGCAGTAGTAACGACAAAATCAGGTACATTTACAGATAAAAACGTAATGGTCATGTCATACTTGTGAATTTTTCTAATAATTATTAGATTTTTTATTATTTTATTAGTTTTGCCATTTTAATTATTTCACTAAATACAAGTTCTTATTAGTAATAAGGAAGTAATAATTATTATTTTATAAGCTAATAACTTCTATTAATTATTGGGTGTATAGATAAGTTCGTAGCGTTCTTTTGCGAAAATTTGTGTTTCATTGTAAAAATATGTATCGACATTCAATGTTCTAAGTATTGTCCATCGCTAGCCACTATTTTTTCCCATCTTTCGGGCAACCTACGGATACCGCGTCGAATAACAACTCGTCTTTTGAGGCTATCCACAAATCGACCCATGTTTTTGTTTTCTCGTAAGCATTGTCTGGTGAATACCGCGGGTGGAGTAGAACATCCCAATTCAGTGTTTCCACGTATGTTTTCACCGGTTTTGCAGCATATGGCCGATGGTTGTCATGCTGAAGAAGTACTTTGTCGTGCCTATGCTCGTATTCTAGTTGTTTTTCCTTCAATGCTCGGCTCAAACACATCAATTGTAGTCGGCAGAGAATCTCTCTGATTTTTTCGTTAGGTTGGAGCCGCTCATAATAAATAACGCTTAGCTGGTCCCACCAAATACAGATCATGAGCTTGGAATCATGGATATTTGACTTTGCCGTCGATGTTGAGGCAAGGCCGGGGTAACCATATGATTTTTCACGCTTTGGATTATCCTAATGGATCCACTTTTCATCGCCAGTGACAATACGATGCAAAAACCCTTTCCTTTTCTGTCGTTCGGCCAACAATTCGCACCTGAAAAATTGACATTCAGTTTCTCTCATTTATTTCGAACTGGACCAAATTTTCTTGCTTTTGGATCATTCCCAATGCTTGCAAACGTTGCGAGTCTTCCTCTAGTAATGCCTCCGATTCTTCATCTTCGAACTTTTTTGGTGCTCCGGATCTTTCTTTGTCTTCCACATAAAATCAAGACTTTTTAAGCGTGTTAACCACTTCCGACACGCTTGCTCACTCAGAGCATGGTTACCATAAACTTCCACTAAAATACGATGACTTTCTGCAGCACTTTTCTCCATATTAAAGTAATGAAGTAAAATTCCCCGCAAAAACACTTTATTAGGTACAACGTTCGACAGCTTCAATTCAATACATTGTTGTTGTTGTTTATGCTTTGACCAATTGACATATACTGAAAAACCTAATGACAGTAGCTTTCCAATGAATATTTGGAAAAGATGGAACATGGAATAATACACTAGTTACGCTATATGTTGAAAAACGCAGTCTCGGTAATGACTCGCACGAGGCACGCGCCATATCCATTGGAATATTGTTCAAAAGCTTCACGATTTTCTTGTTGAATGCGTCCAGGGTTGTTGTTTTCGTAATCATGAGATTATTTGGCTTCGATCACATACAAAATAATCCAATGGGTTCAAATCTAGAGACGATGGCGGTCATACGACTTTGTCGGTGAAATCGTCCGAATTCAACCGGCACCATTGTTGTGTGGTTTTTGCTCGGTTAGCGGTAGCACTATCCTGTTGATTAACCCATGGCTTATTCCGAAATACCTCTTGAGCATGTGGCAACAACTTTTTGCGACAGATATTTTCACGCCTTTTCTCCCAAAACAGTCGGAAATTTGTGATTGGCCGAAATAGCAGCCCAAACCATCACTCTTGGCACATTTTTAAAACGCTGAACGACTTTATTGTCTAATAGGATATCCTTTACTGACGCTGCATACACAACATCAATTTTCGGATTCAAACTTGACTGCACAAGGAACATTTTTTCATCTCAAAAAACCGAGGTCTGAGTTTGCGTGCCAGTGCAACAACACTTTGCATCTTTTCACTCTAGCTTGTTTGTTTTTGATTGTGAGACCGTTTCCACGGCATTTTCTTAGAGGTCCATTTTCCCAGGTCTTCTGTCAAGACGCGTTGCATTGATTTTCGACTGATATTGTGTTCCTGAGCCAGCTTGTTTGCACTTCGGCGGGAATCACGAAGAATTTTTTATTTCAAGCATTTGACCAGTTTTTTCGTGCGGACCGACTGTTTTCTGTCAGTTTGTTAGTACATGTCGTGGGTGTCACTCCCTGAATCGTTTGATAGTACGCTCAATGAATCGGAGATTGATACCTTTATTTTGGAGCTGCTGAAGATGTCAATATTTTTTAAATTGCGTTTGTGCAAATTTTAGACGAATTGACGTTTCACATCCATTATTATTGCAACACAAATGCGCTGCACACAACTGCGCACAACTGCGCAGAATCAAAGTATTTAGTGACACTCAAAAAAACATAGCTGTGAAAGTGAGAATGAATAAGCATGCGTTGTGTACTCGTACTGTGGCTTGGAAAAAACCCGACAGCTAATATGGCCCACCCTGTAGCTTTATTTAAATATTTTTTATTAGATTTTCTATTCAAATCCTATTTTCGATAGAAAGTAATGAAAATTGCCTTTCTCGAATCTAATAAAACTGGGATGTCATGAGATTTTCTCTAAATGTCGTGTTTATTGAATACGTTATGGTTAATGCCAATACACATCATCGAATGTGCTTATCAACAAGACCAATTGAATGCCTTAGAATAAAATGAAATGTTTATTTTGCTACACGTATTAGCAAAACTCAGATGCGATGTTTTTAGAAACGAAACAAAATTTGGTTTCTGCATGAAAGCGATGCAAATTGTTGTTGCAATCCCAGCTAAAAAATCTTTTTGCAATATATATATATATATGTTTCACTTCTAAAAAAATTGAATTTTTGTGCCTCCTCGATGAGATTTATTTTTGAGCTTCACTTTTATTTGCTAGCAGCAAAATGAAGATGTAAACTACTTTATTTACTTTTATTCTAATGCATTCAATTGTGCATGGGTTTTTCGGGCATTTTTGATGAACTGTTCTGAAAAGATAAACGATCTAACTCATGGTAATTTTTATTCGTGAGCATATTGGACCAAAGACCGACCAGCTCGGAAGTACCTTTTCCTCCAGGAATCCGACTAGGTCGATTCTGTAGAATAGGTATACTTTTGGCGTTTGGGGTGATTTTTTTTTTATTTTTTCGATCAGACCATCAGAAATGCCCTATAAATCCATGCTTAGATTTTCCATATCATTTCCCATGAACGTATGTGTTTTGGATCCGTATTATACTCTACATGGGAACTTTATATGAAACTCTTTGAAACGAGCAAATACAACGGTCGAAATAGCGATTAGTAAAATATTAACCAAAAATATCTAATAAGTAATAAAATCAATTTTTTTCGTTTTTGTCCATTTTCATCTACTCTCATCGAGAATTATCGGATCAATGTCATGCAATTTCTTAACCAATTAGGTATAAGTAAGTGTAAGTTTATTATTTCCATTTGCCAGCTTATTTGCAAAAATTATTGTTGTATTTCCCCTGTATCTCCAGAGCAAGGCCGGTTTTGTCATGGTTTTCCAGCCTCAATTCTGGTATCAAAGCTCCACTTTAATACCATCCCTCGACTGATACCATCGACTACTTTGCCGAGAATAATAAAATTCTTTAATGTATAATAATTCTTTCTTTAATTCGATGAGTCAATATTTTTTTTATTTACTTATAACAAATTAACAACAATACACCGCCAAAGACTGGCTGTTTTTATTCATTTTTAAGTAATAACATATCTGACAGGGGAAAAGGTAAGGGTCATTAATCGATTATATCGGATCTCACCACCATTAAAACCTGTATCTTTTCTTTTAGAAAAATCCATTCAAACATTGCAAGGTTGGATGATTATAAATACAATTTGTATAAATATTACATTCGATAACTATGCTTAAAATATCACATAATCACAATATCACAATATTAACAATGCTAATGAAATTTAAAAAGAAATGGTTTAATTACAATCATTGGATTTGTTGTTGTTTCAACCTAAGATTCAATTTATCACAGGCAACTAATTGAGATTTAAAATTTGCACGAGAAGCAGGTTCTTTAAACAGTTCATCAATGAAGTTTGCAAGTTTACACATCTGATTTATTGGTGCCGTATGTTCATTAATAAGTAATAGATCTATTATTCTAAAAGTTTCCACCGACGATTCACGAAGATTGAATGGGTTTGAATGAAGCGCAATATCGTTTTTTATCTGTGAGCATGGGATAATGTCGTTCAATACGTCGTAGAAAAACAGCAAAGCTGCATTGATACGCCTTCTTTCAAGTTTCATCATTTTCAAATTTTCCAGTCTACATTCATACGAAGAAATATGATAGTTGTTTTCGGCAGATGGATATTCTCTCAATGCAAATATTGTAAATTGCTTTTGCACCGATTCAATTAAGTCTATCGATATCGAATGATATGGTAACCATACGACACAACAGTATTCAAGCAATGATTGAATTAGAGTGTTATATAAAGTCTTGAGAGTATTGAGATTTCTTATGTCAAAGCAAAAGCGTTTGATAAATCCAAGTGTAGATTTTGCTTTAGACACGATCATATTTATGTGGTTATTAAAATTCAGTTTCGAATCCACAATCACACCAAGGTCCTTTTGTTCTTTAACTCTCTCAAACACGTGATCCCCATAATGGTAATTTCCAATAAAGATGTTCGATTGTTGTTTGTTGGTAATTGACATCACTGAACACTTGTTTAAGTTTAGGTGTAAATCGTTTGCGATACACCATTGCCTCAATTTATCGATAGCACGTTGAAGCTTCAATGTGTCCATAGCGGAATTGATTGCAGCTGCAATTTTAAGATCATCAGCAAACAAAGATATAAACACATCAATACCCAATTCCTCAACTATGTCGTTGATAAATAGTAAAAAAAGTGTAGGTCCCAAGTGACTTCCCTGAGGCACACCCGAGTTTACTATGAATTCCCCGGAACATCTACCATTGTAGTATACAAATTGACGACGGTCGCGAAGATATGATTTGATCCAATAGATGAGGTTACTAGGTATATTATAATATCTGTTTAACTTTGAAATCAATATATCATGATTGACTTTATCAAAGGCCTTTGCAAAATCTGTGTATAGCACATCTACTTGTCGTCGATTTTTAAACACAAAGTGAGTAAAATCCATGAGATTGGTCACTGTTGAACGCCTTTTATAGAATCCATGTTGTTTCGGTGATATTCTATTTGCAACCATATCAGTCAGTTTAATATTCACGAGTTTCTCGAAGAAGTTAGCTATAGTCGGTAGTTTAGCTATACAGCGATAGTTTTCAACATTTGATCTAGATCCCTTTTTAAAGATTGGATTCACGCTATAACTCTTCCACTGAGAAGGAAACAATCCGAGATTTAGTGATTCGTTGAATATGATGTGAAGTGGAGTGCACAAAAAGGCTGCACAATTTTTCAGCAATAATGGATGAAAACCATCAGGTCCCGTTCCCTTCGATATATCAATTTTCATAAGCTCGTTCAATACAAATGCTTCTTCCAACAGGAATAAATCATTAGTTCCTCCAATGGTGGTAACTCGATTGGGTTGTAAGCCATTCCTTTTGAGTCTGATCGAACAGTAGAAGCCATATTATTGATGTAGTCATCATAGAGTTTTGTATTCAATGAGTCAAACGCAGCGAATGCTGCATCAAACGAACGTCTATCACCCGAGGTTTTGAAATTCTTCCATTCCTTATTTCTCTTGTTTTTTAGGTTACGTAGTTGAGCATTGCTCCATGGACACTTTACATTACGTTTAATAGTATTCTTTGGTATAAAGCGCTCTATTGCTGTCGTTAATGAATTAACAAGCACTGTCACCTTATAGTCCAGAGATAAATGACGACTAATTAGTTGATTTTCCAAGCATAAAGATCACAAATACTGATTCAAACCAAAATAGTCTCCTCTTTTATAGTTAAATGTGTCGGTATTTGGCTCAGATGAAGCAACATTGAAATGCCATTCAAATGTGAGCAAAATCGGTGGATGAAGATCCTCTAATTTGACTAACGGAGGCGGTCTAAAAATTGTCAGATTTTCGTGGTCGTTCGTAAATACAAGATCTAATAGTCTACCCATTGAATTACGAATATTATTGACTTGAAACAATCCAAGCTCACTTATTGTACCAATAAATTCAGCTGCATGTGAAGGTTCTATTTGCTCTGGCAGGAGAATATTAGAATCATCATCCGCGATCCACGACACATTTGGCATATTGAAATCACCGGTCAATATAAAAATATCCGATGGACGGCATGATGAATGTATTGATTTTATGGCATTAAGATGAGATTAATAAGTTTCGTTTGACGACATTGGTGGAATATACGAATTAAAAATAAATACATTTGTATGCTTATTCAACGTTAATTTAACACAAATGCATTCAATCGATGATGCGTTGAAAATAGATATTTCTGAACAGATGAAATTAGATCGGACGGCTATCAGAACTCCTCCTCCACGTTCAAAAATTGAATCAGTTTGATCCCTATCTTTACGAAAAACGTTAAATGATGTATCAAAATATTCTGATGAAGCGATTCCATCAGTTAACCAGGTTTCAGTCAATGTGAAGATGTCATATTCGGACAAAGATGAGTTGCGATACACTTCCTTTGATTTCGTTCTCATACCACGCATATTCGAGTAGATATTGATTTCCAATAAGTCCAGATGATTAATATTTATGTGGCCTGGCAAATTGGTAGGCGAAGTATTTTGTACATACATACGCATTCAGTTTTGTTTCATTTGAATTGACTGCAGACGAATGATCACTTAGATAATGATGCGATTTATCGGTGAAGTTGTCGGTGTTCCTATCGGTGTTTTGTTGGGCGTTTTGTTCGGTGTTTTGTTCGATTGTGATTTCGGCGAGGTCATTGACCCTGCGGTGCTGGCCGGAAATTGTGATTCGTTTGTTTCCATTAAATCCGTTGAGGTCGAGTTGCGTCTGTTGTTCGAATTCAAGTTCGGATAAAAATCACCTGAATTTTTGTTTTGCAAAAACTCTCGGACGAAAACATTCTCTGGGCAGGCATCCGGAGCAGACAAAACATTAAAATCGGCTTCATTGACTTCGATTTTTAACGAAACGAATTTCAACGTATTGACATCCTTGTCCTTTTTCACCAATTTGTGTACATAGCACATCGACTTGTCACTTACCAATCTATTCAGCACAATGTAATTTACGATTTCTTCCGTGGTGGTCATTGGATCAAAACCGGAAACCCAAATTGCTTTGTGGAACACCGGTTTCTCGACGCGTTTCGGTTTTGTTACGATTTTTAGGCCAGTGACAGACGATTTTGTGCCCATTTTTGGCTTTGGAGCTTCAAATTTCGAAACATTAATTTTCGGAGCAAGGAATTTCGGTGAGTCGGAACGTTGACGCTTGGCCGATTGAGGCTGTGAGCCACTGCGCAATGTGTCTGCGAATGATTTGGTCGGGGTATGTGCAAAAGATGATTTTGAAGCATGAGCGAGTGAAATGTTTCGCGAAACAGTTTTCTTCTGTACCGAATCACCTCGAGTAATTGACTTTTGGGCCAAAAATTGCGTGTCTTCGTGTATTTCGTTTGTTTTCCCAGTCAATTTCGAAATCATACTTTCGATTGTGGTTAATTCAGATAAAATTGACGGACCATCTGATTTTGCTTCTGCGAACCCCATTTCAGTCAATTTGGTTTGACGCGGTTTCAGTCTACCACTCGGTGTCGAAAATGTTTCTGGTAAAACCAAATTTGACTTACTCGGTGCTGACGATTTTTTGGGGGGTTTTTTTGAGACCACTTTTGGTTCACCACTCGGTACATTTGATTCGTTTGACATTTCGCCAGTACATTTGTTACAAAATATTCTGACGTTCGGTGATTTTATTTGCTCGAGTTTCACAAAAATGCCAATACATGGAAGATGAACAACCTGACCACAACCTGCACACTTCGTTGACAAATCCGATTTTATATTTGCAGGCGGACAGTCGTCACGGGAGCATAGTTTTATTTTGGTCATTGTGTTGCAATAGCGACAACAACAACAATCACTTTGTTCGTGAATGCCGTCACTGTAAACCCGATTTTATCGTTTTAGTTTGATTTTTGATGTTGCACTTTATATTTTTCGAAGATAAAATTACTAGTTCTATTATTTATATCAGTTTTTTGGTTTTTTTAACACAGTATTAATGTAGAAGAAACCCAGGATTTTTACTATGCAAATAATCACATGCAAGTAAAAATGTCCGCGGTCCAGTGGATAACAAAATAAACAAACCGAAAATCATGAGATCAGAGATTGCGTCCGTTGCTTCCTCCAATCCCACGTACAGCCGATAGCAACAGAATCAAAATCAGCAAATTTATTCAAATCTGCAACACGCGTTGAAAGACTGTACTTTATTTGCACTTATAGTTTTGAGTCTTCAAGTGGTTGAACTGCGTGCACCACCCGAGGGGAATATCATTTAAAAGTAATAGCAAAAAACAGAGTAATAGTTGGAATTTCAAAAGTAATAGCAAGCCGTTTTTCATTACTTTTTGAAAATCAATTAGTTTTGCTATTATTCCAGAAATTCTGCAATTAGTTCTTTATTACTTTATTTTCGCTATTGGTTTGCTATTAGTTTGCTGTGTTGCTATTACTTTTAGTCAAAGACTCAAATATGAAAAGCAATAGCGAACTAATTGCAAACCAATAGTTAACCAATAGCACCAATAAGGCAATAGAAAACTAATAGCACTGATTCATACCAATATCAATAAATGAAAAAGAAAATGCTGAAGTGATTTTCCCCTTGGCACCACCATTCATCACAAAAATGCCAACTGTTAATCATTTGTCTAACCCAATTCAAACCACGCTGCACCGAATTTGTGCGTAAAAATTTGAAACTACAACAAAACAAGCCAAATCAGGAAAGAAACAGGAGCTATGCTCACTGCACCACTCAAAAGTAAAACATATATCAAGCGGTGTGTATCACATTGGCGATTTACAAACACAACAAAAAAATGTTGCAAGTAATTTTCACACAGTTTTACAAAATGATGAAAATGAGTCAACTTATAAATCGAGCGGAATGAAGCGAAAAAATGAAGCAAAATAAATAAAAAACGGCGAGAATAACGAGCGAAGAAACGAAAAAATTATTATAAATCAACCTCGACTCAGAGACCACCTTGAATTTTTAATTTCAATATCACCTAATTTTTTTTTTTTAGTTAATCAAAAGCATTAATCTTATTTTCCTTTTTTTGTAATCAATTCATGGGGGGGGGGGGGGATATATACGGCAATATGCGCCGCCACTTCTTAATGCATACACGATTTACTAAATACAAGCATATGCATGGGAAAAACCAGCAACATAAAAATTTCAATTCAAACTGCGACCATAAATCATTCACATAATTCCGTTTCTTCATTGCAGATGATTATGGATGTGATTGGTCCACGATATTCAGATCAGGAAAGAGCAATAAGCAAAACACCATTTACACATTGTCTGTTGCCAGCGCGCTTCCAATCGAATTAAACTTGAATTTCGCGTAGTAAACGACTAACCAAGTGGAAAATCTGCTGGTTGCGAGAACAACTTTTGATACATATCCAACGAAAACTACATTTTAACGAACATGCATCAGTACAAACACTCACGATGATTACTTAATTCACAGGATTTTTGGTTAAAGAAATAATATTTGACTTATAAAAATAGCTCAAATGAAAAAAATACAGGAAACTTTGATAAGAAAATATAATCATTGACTATTTTGAAATGCATTCTAGTTCTTAGTATTAATTTAAAAATGAAATAATTCCGAAGAGTAGTTCGTATAATTTTGGGATAGAATGACTTTCTAAATAACTTTTTTGCTCAATCCATTCCGACCATTAGATACAAGACTGAATATTGACAGTTAGCCACGACGCAAGCACCATCTGAAACATCTGTGTATCATTTCATCTACGCAAAAGTGTACAAAAAGTATAAGGTGTACAATAAATAAAAATATATAATACTTTGGCTTATAAGATTGGATAAATACAACAGATTGAAACCACTGCTAAATTTAAAGTTCAATTGTCCAAATAGATTTTGATCTTAAATACAATATCACATTTATCTCATTTCAAATGAAAAGTAATAGTCCCGTCCAATAGTTGATTTTGCTCAGGGGATGGAGCTCGTTAGGCCATGAATTAGATCCGATGCCATTTGAATTTGTGTCAGATATGATTCCTCGCACACATGAAATGAGATTCAGTTTGATTTGGTGTGAAGTAGCGATAGCATTCTCGGTCGAGAACATATACTAATAATTCAATTACCTGGATAAAGAGATTTCATATAATAACGCATTTTCGACGGAGAAATTAACATGAGCACGACATATATATGCGCAAATAGGTGTGCGTCTTATTCTCACAACATAAAACAAACATTATGTTTCAGCATTATTTTAAAATATCAAAACGGATATTATTAAATCGGCCACATGTACACATTCGTTTAACTACACACAAAAAAGTATTGGTGTGTATGAACACTGAGTGCAAGTTTACTCCAATATATATTTTCATCACTCCCACTTTGGTGTTAAGCGCATGCTCATTCCAGATTTCGGTACGTTAAGATATATTCGTATGACGCGTTAATACATGTATATTCGATACTGCGACGAATCTGTGTAAGTGTACCAAAATCTGGGGTTAACGTGTGTTTAATACCAAAGAGAGACTGATGAGAATATATATTGGAGTAAACGTGCAGATCATTCAAACACACGGTGATCATATGACTGGGATAGAATGAAAACTTCTTCTCGCAAAATAGAAAATAAAAGTGAACTGCATAAAAATTGCCAGTAAAAGTGGACCAACAAAAAAGTTGCATTAAAAGTAAATTACAAATTAAATTTTAAATATTTTTTCGAGGACGTTTTTGCTCAAGTTGTAAGAGTAACGCTTTAACAATGTTTTAGAAAGTTGAGCTAAAGAAGATTCTTTATGACTTTGCACGTCATCGTACAAGCCTATCTCTTACCACTTGAGCAAAAAACACGTACGAAAAAAATATTGAAAATTTAATTTATAGTTCACTTTTATTGCAACTTTTTTTTTGTTCACATTTACTGGCAATTCTTCTTCAGTCATTTACGCCAATCATTTTTGGTGTTATTTGAATTATTCAATATATTTTAAAATGAAAAATAAATCAGCATGAACATAAGAACACTAAAAATTATTGGAATTTTTTGGTTGAATCGAATAGGTAGTGACTGTACACTTCATTGGCATTCACCACCCTTAAAATGGGACGCTATAGAAAGCAACCTACGATTGATCCATTTATCCAGGTCAGAATTCGGACGGTCAGAAGAAAATTGGACAGAGTCGAAATTATGACCGTTTTTGGATTGTATCGCACACACAAACACGCACAGACACATACATGTATGTGGGCAAACATTTCAAATTACTACTAATGAGAGTGAAAGTGACATGATCGAAAACATGTTCAACAAATTCAATGAATGCATAGAATCATTCAAAATGTGTCACATAATGAAGGTTCAACTCGCGCAAATGGTTAATTGTGGGTTTGGGTCAAACCCCGCTCTGAGTTGGATAAACTTGCATTTGGTTTCGCGGTGATCACTTTTTTTAATACAATTCCAGTTGACATCAAGAAATGCAACAATATTGTTCATTTAAATTGCAGCTCAAAATCAGGCTGAGCAACAACCAGCAATAATTTTAGTTTCATTCAATTCTCGTTGCTTAGTTGATGAATTTGTTCTCTTGCCAACGTTTCTCCATCACCATCATCATTTAGTTTTAAGTTATTTAAGTTTTTCTCCTGACTCTCCTGGGTCAGGCCGGTGTTCAATGGTTTCCCGGATTCAATTTGGTATCTGTAGTCACTAATACGTAGATGTCCTCCACCCCTGCAATTGTCTTTGTTTAAGTCTTTCCATGGGCGGAATTTATACCGTATTGGGCACTTTGCCAGCATACATGAGTTACTGCGTAGCTCTTGTACATATTGGTATAAATTAAGGATTCGTGATAAATAAATAAATTAATAAACGTATGTGTTCAATGCACCAATTTCAAATTGGGAAGAATTTCACCAATAAATTGATGAAATTCAACGTTTCATGAATGGTTCCGACCATCTGGCGTTCCAAGAAATTATAACAAAATACATTTTCAAAATGTGAACAACGCCCGAAATCTATGTAATATTCGAACTCGAAACATGTTTAATTGCTTTCCATTACGGGTGTTGAAATACTTCTGTGCAATGGGTCTATTATGCGAAGAATAAAATCACTTGGATTCAATCAAGGGGACCGTGCTATTTGAGACATTTTAATGATATCTATTCTCCAGCGCCATCTATTGGGCAGTAGTATTGATGTGATATTTCAATCGTTTCAATGACTCATTTGTTTTTATTATTAGTGTCAATAAAAATTTTGTTCGTATTACAATGGATCTAAATTTAGTTCAGCGAAGTAAAATAAGATGGCGCGGTCAAGGATACTCTCGAATAGCTCTCCAATCCCATACAAGCACGGTCCGCTTGGATTCTATTGAAATCATCACAATTTTCATGCTCATCTACGATATTCATCAGGATTTAATGATGACATTCTATCTTTATTTTGGACAAAGCATTAAGGATGCATTTAAGCTATGCAAGTTTTTTAAAACAATGGAAGACATTTATAATAATACAACTGAAATTGAATCAGGGATTGAAATTTTTGGCAGTGAAATCGCGATTCACTGCAAATCGAAATCATTAGGGCAAATCGATATGTCTTTGGTGTGTCACGGCACACGATCAAAAGAACTGTTCATTTCAAACTGTGTCGATTTGCGTACGCAACGCCTTGTCAGACATTTAATAAGGCATGGAAAATATACTATGAACGATGAATTGGATATCCGAGAAGTGAAACGTAGCTGGACTAAAATTTCGTGGAATATTCAAATACAGAACCTAGCGGAGAAACCAAAAGCGGCATTTAATTGTTATTATTCTGTTAAAAAAACAATGGTGGTTCAATAAATAAAAAACTCACAAAACGCTTCAAATGATATTTGCTATACGAAATGTATGAGCCCAATTATTTTACTTAGTATTGTTATTGGCCCAAAAAATTAAAATTCGTTAAATCATGTTTTATATCCATCTTGAAATGATCACAGTGTTTCCGGCCATGTTTTTCTGGATCGCACGTTTTGTTCCTACGATTCAGAAAATATCGAAAGATAGGATACGTATGTCGAAAATAAAATCTGCAGAGGGGCACAATGACCATAGCGTAGTTCGGGCGCGTAGTCTCGTCGCTTCACTCCCCTTGTTTAAATATTCTAAACCAATTTTTTATGAGTGTAGATCAGTACCAACTGAAAAGCAGCACACAAAGTCTATCACACCATTAGAGATATTATGAAATTGTATCTGTGTTGTGTTTAGTAGTTTAAAACGCATATCTCATTTTTTAATATTCAAATACAAATCCCAAAATACAGCAAGAAGTGAGCTTTGTGTAATTTCAAGTCATGCTCCCTTGTCGATTTCTAAATTCTAAAACTTTTAACGATTTCTGTATGATTTCAATTGATACTACTTTTCCAAATAACAAAGAAATGAGACCAAACTTAGACGAAACAAGATCCTTCCACAGCATTACATGTTTCTAATGAAAAATGTAAAATAATTCTAAGCACAATCAGATTTCGCTAGAATGCGGAAAAGTATGGTAAACGTATGTAAGACCTTTTATTTCACGTGAAAGTGCATACCCATAGATTTTTTGCATTCTAATCAATAAAAAAAAAGGTTTTTGTACACCTATACGGTCAACATACTAGGTGAAGCAATTAGTTTTAAACCTTTTATAAGAGATGGCGTTAGTATTAGTATTTATTAGTTTTTCGCATTGGGGCATACTGAAACTATATTCATGGCAAGGTGTCATCAATAGGCTTTGTTTTTTGCTATGCGTAATTTCGTTGAAGTGTAAACAACATATAATTTTTGGTCATCAAATATGTCGACTTTCGTCCAAAATAAACGCAATTTGGCGGTTTCTGTTTAGGACGTTTTTGTTCGTTATTCTTTTGTAGCCTTCGATCAACACTGAATTGGATAGCGTTGGAGTATGATAGCATTGAAGCAGGAGCCCTAAGATGCACCTGATGTCAAAATGCTCGAAAATTACCTACATTCAGGGGTTTTTCAGAGCTGATTTATAAACTTTTTTCTGATTTTCATGAGGAAAATTTCCACCAACATTTCCGCTCCCAAACTGGAAGCACCCCTGGTTTCCTCCCCGCTGTGATTCTTAGGCATAACTTCCAGAACTATATCCACTTAGATTGATCGAATATCTTTATGGAAAAATATGAGCTTACCATGGTATCGGGAGGAATTCATCTCGGACCTGAAATAACGGTAAAAGTTGTATCTTGGGGAGGCCATATTTTGAAGAATAGATTTGTGACCATTTTTCACAATAAAGACGCAAATTTGCCCAAACAGATCTAAAATTAATTGCTCCACGCAGAAATATCATTGATTCATTTAACCAATTACTATCCTCAAACTTGTTTGTCCCTCAAAAGGCAGCCATTTGAATATGATTTCCATCATTTCGGATGCTCTATTATGTTTATATTATTATCAAATACTGAATGAAAGTGTGTCCAAAGAAATTCTTTTCAAAAATGTACTGACTGTTCAAAAAGTTGTGTGTAAAAACGAAAAGGTTAAAAACATTTGCACTCAATAATAATTGGATTTGAAATATCATTCAATGCCATCATTTTCTTCTTCCATTTTGATTTTGTGATCAGTTTTTTCGAGCCCATTTGACACTTTTGACATCCAAGTTTTTGAAGTGAAATGAAGAATTATGAAAATCTTCTGTAGCCCAAAAAAATAATTCTACAAAGAGCCCATCGACTTGCTATTCGAATTTTTTGAGAAAATTAATCCGTTCGTCCAATTTGAATCTGCAGCAATTTTGAGCAAAACTTTGTTGAAACAAAAGACTGAATGAAGGCGACAAGCCTTTTGAGGGGTTGTTGAACGATAAACATAAATATCTAAGACTATACGCCAAATGAGTGACATATTTCATCATAAGGTTCGTGTCATAAGCTGTAACTAGTCAACGTGAATGGTGAAAATTTCCGTTAATTGGCAATTCTTGAAATCGTTTGCTATCAATTGGCGATGAAAAAAATTTGCTGCTCGCGCGTCCAGTCACGTTGTACCAAACGAGCGTTCAAAATGAAAACCGCTCGAATTACAGCACAAAAAAAAATTGCAAAGCTTTCCATTTAGAGTTGATTGAAAAATTTTCCATTTACATTTTGTACATTTATATGGAAATGCTATTAAATAATTGTTAATGAAACAATGAAAAGAGTGCAAATACTGTAGTGGCACGTGCGGATATATTTTATTACGGGATAATTCATCCAATTAAACTTCAGTTATTCATTTATGTGTCAGCGCGCGATCGCACACATACAAAATCCAAGTAAAAAACATTTTGTTAAACTGGCGTTTTTTGTTCGGCATTTCAACCATATACAATCATTGCAATTATTACTAGCATAGAATGAACCAATTGAATTTTTTTATCAATGAAATGGATATTACGCACGAGAATTTCACGAGTTTTTCGGTCGAATAAAAAATTACGACTGTTTCTAACTCAACCTTTTTGTAAGCCAATGAATGCATCCGGCACACATACCGCATGCCTAAATCATGTTCTAGCGACGCAACTTTTATCTTTTTTCCAATACATGAATTTCCTCAGGTTCAATTTGCGACGTACTTGAAATGATGAATTCATCTCTTCGAAGATGAGCGCTGAGAAAAAGAAGTCTAGCCAAAGTAGTTTAATATCAAGAAAAACCAAAAAAGTACGGCTGCATCCAGTGCTGAAAAAACATCAAATTAGTTGAATTTATTTCATATACAATAATGATGCTATTGCGTTGAATCGCAGGATTTGCTACGGTATGCGGGAATCACACAGTGTTTGATATTCAAAATGATGAAACAGCATAAATTGTATATTAGAATAGCAAGTGCACATACAATGGTTAGCCGGTGAATACAAATTACATCCACATCAATATCAATGGCAAAATGTGAAGCAATCGTCAATGTTATGTGTTTGTTTGAATTCCTTTAATTCGCCAAAAAAATTATACAAAAAAACTCTCTTCAATCATTTCAATATCTACGGTTTTTAAAATTGTCTGATTGTCATTCTGTGTATTGCTTACCAGAAAAAACTTGCAACAGCAACAAATAAATATAATTCACTCTTAATTGAACTTCGATGTGACTGTGTGCATGAATGCAGAGTAATATTTTTCTACTTGTTTTTGTACTTCGTTCGGTTTTTACCTCGCACTTGAGTCGTTCGCAACGAACTCAAAATATTCATTTGTTCATTTTGATTTCGACCGCGATAGATCTCTGTTATCGTCGAGACCTCACATCCACAATAACATATTTTTGAGGTAAATCACATTTACCGTAGAGTCGGATTTACCATAAGAAAAAAGAAAGTTTAGAAATAGTCGGATTTGAATGACCCATAAGGAAACTATTCGAGTGTTCGACAGTGATTTTCGTCTATGAATAAATAATCTAATGGTTCAATTCAAATGCAGTTACCAAAAAAACGTTCTAAGTCAAAGTCATTAGTTGATATCCGCAATCCTTCGCCAAAATACAAAAAACAAACAGACGCCAAAAATAACCACTCTCTCAATCGCTCGCGAGTGCGCTACCACACGCGCATCTCCAAATGAATTAGATTGTGCGCAAGCTTTTTGGCACACAATTTTTCATCAAATGGAAAAGCGCAGCTACTCACTTATTTGGTATGAGGAACAGTACGGTTGTTTTGAGGAGAGAAATTTTACACACTATCAAATCAGCGACGCACACGTGCATGGAAGGCAGCACCCGCAATGTAATTGAGTTTATTTCAGTCAGCGACAGCGGCTAGTGTTTTTGTATACGTGTAACTCAAACGACGAGTATATTAAAAACTACAACGACAGAGGGAATGAGAGAGAGAGAGGAAAACACAGAGATAGACATTGAAAATGAAAGAGAAGATCATTCGATACAACTTTGAAAACTCACTAAGAATGACAGTGCCTTCCTCATAACTTGTCGATTAAATTCACACACATATCGCGATACACAACGTTCGGTCAGCCAAGTTACACTCGATACAGACGAATCTATTGGATACAGCGATACAACACACTCACGTATGTTCCGAATGCTCTCCTCACATATGTGGGACTACTCGAGAGAGAGAGAGATTTCATACACCGTGTATTGTGTGTAGATTTGTGTGGTTTCTTCTCCTGCTTTTTTATCATCGTTTCATCGTTTCTTCACGAATGCTACCATCACATGAAATTGAAATAACAATTATTATTATAGTCATAACAATAATAATAAAAATAAAAAAGCATGAAGTATATGAACTGAACTGAACATACTCAAATATATGTATATACATATGAAAAAGAACTGTTTTAGTGGCTATCTCCGAGTTGGTCTCTCGACACATATATAAACGAACGTTGTCGACCAAAACCATTCAGTTTACTTTTTTGGTACCTGAAGATCGCAGTGGACACAGAGACAAAAGCGATATACGAAAAATTTTGTTCGAAAAAAAAGAACAATACTGCTACGGGGCCACAGAAAATTCAGAGTGATTTTCACTCGATCGCACCGAAAAAAATCGATTTCAAATTATTTGCAAACTCAGGTGTTCCTTTTGAATTTTGCACACTATAAGAAAGGTACACATTCTAAGACAGTAACAAACAAGTGTTGGTGGACGAAACAATTTAGAAAAGAACGGTTATATTTTCCCTTACTTTCTGAAGTTTCGATCGCGCAGTGACTTTGTTTCGACAGATTTATGAGTAGAGCCGTTTTTTTTGCATAAGTTTAAAATTGTACATCGTTGAAAATACCGTATTTATGTGAAAGATTTGTAAAAATAACGGAATAATACGGTGGACATATTTAATCCGCCCGCTTTTCATTTGCATTTGCTGACAAAATCAAGAATATAATACAATATTAATACGAAAAGCATAAAAATCTACCAGCAAAAAAATGACTTTGTTAACACTAATTTTGATGATCAGTGCCATTGCATTGTCATCATTCAATTACTTGAAAGTATTGTATCAGTCCAAGCGAAAAATCAAAATTGTAACGGTTGAAACGGTAAAAACGGCAGCAGGCAAACAAAAGCAAATCACCGTTAATGTGTATGCACAAGCGCCTGGACCACGCTTCATCTGGCCAATCCTGGGAAATTTGGCAGAATTGGGCAAATATGCAGCACCGGCCATTGCATTCACCGAATTGGCAAAAAGATATGGTGATATTTATTCAATGACGCTCGGCACTACCCGATGCCTGGTTGTTAACAATCTCGACCTGATTCGAGAAGTTCTCAATCAAAATGGAAAATCCTTTGGCGCTCGGCCCGACTTTATCCGATTCCACAAGCTGTTTGGCGGAGATCGTGGCAATTGTAAGTGAAAATTCTCCAAACATATTTTATTTGTTTAAATTTATTTGTTCGAATTCATTCCATTCAATTTGCCCAGGGCAATTATGCAATCGCTCTAAAAATAGAGTAAAATAGCAGAAACTTACATACAATTTATAAATGTTAAATCTTAAATGCACAATAAATTATTTTGAATTCTAAATAGAAATTAAAAAAACTTAAATAAAACGAATTTATTACGTGACGGAAATTTTCGTAAAAAAAAAACAAAGCACAAAAAAATGCAAAGTTTCTTCATTCATAAGACTGCATGCATCAAACCGAATGCACACATGTTGTTGGGATTCGCGTAATAATATATAAACAGATCGATTTTTGTGGCAAACAATTCACTTCACTAGATCCCACTGACCGTGAAAATCGCACCTCCATTTCGGCAAAATCCATTGAGCAAAGATGTGTGCATTGCCTTTCATAATAGGCGTATTCATTGTATATTAATAAATATTATTCATTGTATCAGATCGGATCAGAATGGATTGAAAATTGTGCGAAAAGCCACTAAATACTATGTAGTAGTTGAGGCTAGCGCTTGTACTAAGCCATCGTCTGCTCATAAATCAAGCATCATTATCATTATCGTCAAATGGCAGCAAATACATTTCGTGCAAGAAAACCAAAACACCATGCATTACTGCATGAGCCTGTATGCAAACATAAATGATACGCCACCATATTTTTCACGAAAAGCGCAAACACATACGAAGAGTTTTTTTTAGCCTGCAATACAATCGATGTGCGATATAATTTTGAAAAAAACTTTTTCATTTAGCGGGATTTAAAATGCCCAAAAATATGCAAGATTAGAGTCAAAGTGTTGAATGCTATTGAGAAAGCACGTGCTTAGGACACACGCGCATCCAATCGTGTCGACTTGACTCTTATATACATAGATCTATTGCTTTCAATGCGTGCATTCTCGTTAGTTGATTGCGGTTTTGTTTATTGCGCATTTACAGATATCAATGATGCAAATTTTTCCGGCAAAAATAGAAAAAAAGCAACCATCAACCATTTTGCAATAACATTGCAATTTGTAACTTACAAATTCATTAAAAGATTTAGCATTTCCGCCGCATCATTGATACCTAGCTATAGGAACTCAAATAGGCAGCGATTTTTGCTCACCAATTTGCACCCAGTCTTCGCCGTTGCATAGCTGCTGAGCAAATGAGCCAAGGGGTAGATCACTTCGACTATTAAATTTCTATTATGTGCTATTAATGCTTTTTAGTTGCTATTAGATCGCTATTAATTCATTGAAACGTATCATTTTATCTCCAAATATGGACGTTTTTGAAAATATAATAGCTACAAACTATTAATAGCAAATTAATAGTTGATTAATAAATAATAATATCAAATGGAAATGTAATCTACCCCTTGGAATGAGCACTGGATGATTCTCATTTTTCGTATTTACTAAACATTCATAAAATAATTCAAGGTTCAAATCCAAACTATTCGGGAAAGAAAACTCACTCATTTCAATTGTATTTTATAAGTTAGAGTTTCCAGATGAGTTAACGGTGCGCTTGCTACAGCCACAGCACATCGAACCATCAAGAACAGAAGCACAAACAAAAACAATACAGAAAATCAATAATGCATGCGAGCGAAAACTAAATGCGGAAGTAAAAATCTAGAACTTATACCCCTAATACTAATTAATTTGCCTCTCACGATGTGTATCTCTCAATCGGAAATTAAGTGAACAGCTATCGATAAGTCTAGCGATAATAAGCGAAGCACATGATAACGTTTTCCGAATCCGGTCGATTCCCTCATTTTTGTAGGCCTATTCACTCGGATTCAATTGATTAGGACTTTCAACGCTTGCTCGAATTAACACATTCAGAATTCTTTGAACAAATTCAAATAGTAAATATAGTGGCATTTCTGATCAAGTAGTCGAAGCTTTTGAATCACCGACAATTTCAACTCAAATAATGAATTTGGTCATGTTGACGAGAAAATATTTTTTTTGAATTACAAAATTAGTATCTGCTCCATTTTAAATTGAAATGATCAGCCTTGCAGTGTTTAAATACCATATTTAAACATTAAAGTAACTAAATTATTTGCATAACTTAATTCTGAGTGATTGCATATGCGCATTGGATATGTGTTGTGAGCAACTACTTTGATTCGAGAATTCGAATGAAAATCACATCAAAAAATGATTACAATAGCAATAATACTAATTGCAAATGGCCACATGCTCTTGGGCTCTCTGTTCCACTGAGTGAGTAGAGAGCATGTGAGTCATTCGACGAGACCAGCTTAAAGACAACTTAAGAAACCGAATACCGTCTGTTTCTTCATAAAGTATAATGACAAAATGGAACAGCCATAACGAAGAAAAAAGAAACGGAAAATAAAGTAATTTTGAAAAATACCATAGTCGCAAAAGTTTAATTCACAAAAGGAAAACACTGATATTAGCTAACATCATACGTTGATTTTCATTCCTTCGCACTCAGAGGCAATATTCCTGTGCGTGTAACATTGTTTAGAGATTATATAACTCAGAGAGAAGGTACAGCCGAAAGAATCCACTTGATGGAGCTATGGATTTAATTGTGCGTATTTCGTAAATTTAAACGCGACTGAGCCTGCGTTTGTGCGACGGAGTTTTTGTGCTGTTTTCTTAAATTCACAATTTTTTTTTTTTTTTGCTTTTTATTTACGTATTTCTATTTGTTCAATGTACATCTAGCGATCGATGATCAGCATGGATTTACACCGGTAAAAATATATATGTATATATATATATACGATTTAGCCGACGTGCCACCATCGATTCGTTCTCTTTTGATTGTTTGTATCTCTGTATTTTTCTATTCTTGTCTGCCTGCTGTTGTTTACTTTTCTTTATGCCACCGAACCAGATCGATTCCAACGATCATTCAATTTGTGCATATATAGCGTAAGTATCAACGGTATTTTATTTTTTGTGTCACTTTGAATAACTTCGTAATCCTGCTAAACGCAAACACCGATGAAGAACACGAAAGTTAAATTTTTTTTCGAAGAATACAACAATGTGCATAACTGAGGCAGGAAGCATTGAAAAGAAAATACAGCAGCAATAAGACACATGCTTGTATTTGACTACCTCGATCGCTGTTTACTTTGAACACATCACACGCTTCAATTCCAAAAAAATAGAATTGATGCGGGTTACATGCAACCCGAATATGGTTGCACCAAGGCAAATATTGTGCAGAATAAAGCAAAATTCATTGATAAAACTGGATACCGTGTTCATTGAGAATACATTCCGAATCCTCTTATCTACTCAAATCTTATCTTATGAACCTAATGAAATATTGTGTCCATCAAACGTCCCATTTTTGTATCTGAATTAATAATGATTTCCCCATTTTTTTTTCTGTCCCTACATAGCATTGGCCTTATGCGATTGGTCACCGCTTCAGCAAAAACGCCGGAATTTAGCGCGCAAACACTGTTCACCACGAGATTCAACCACTTTTTACGCCAAAATGAGCGAAGTGGGTTGCAATGAAATGAACGAATTCATGAAAAAAATTGCTGAATGCATTACGCCCGGCCAGGACTATCATTTGAAATCCATCATCAATCAAACGGCATTCAATATGTTCAGCCAATATATGTGCACAGCCCGTTTCGATTATAATGATGTCCAATTCCAACAATTGGTCAATAATTTCGATGAGATTTTCTGGGAAATAAACCAAGGTTATGCCGTCGATTTCCTTCCATGGCTTGCACCATTCTACAATTCACACTTCGAACGCCTGTCATCATGGTCAACAAATATTCGTAAATTTATACTCAGCCGCATTATCGAACAGCGTGAACGTGTACTGAATTTAGAAGAACCGGAAAGAGATTTCACCGATGCATTGCTCAAGAGCTTGGCTCAAGATCCAGAAGTTGATCGTAACAAAATCATTTTCATGTTGGAAGACTTTCTGGGCGGTCATTCAGCAATTAGCAATTTAACTATGCTGATTTTGGGCTATATCGTGAAGTATCCGGAAATTGGGGAGCGCGTTCAAGAGGAAGTAGATCGCATAACGGATAATGGTTCGCGTGAAGTGGCACTTTTCGACATTGACTACATGCCGTATACCGTGTCGACAATCTACGAAGTGCTACGCTACTCATCATCGCCCATTGTTCCACATGTTGCTACAAGTGATGTTGCTATTTCGGGATATGGCATTTCGAAAGGAACAATTGTTTTTATCAACAATTACGAATTGAATAAGAGCCCAAGATACTGGTCACAGCCGGATCATTTCAAGCCCGAACGGTTTCTTGAATGTGTCCCAATTAAAAAGACAAGTGACAGCAAACCACCGATTATTGGTAAAATCTCCGATCCAGACTCAGCTTCCGACTCTGGCATTGAAATTGATGAAAACGACGCACACAAATCGTCCAAGGAGCACAGCAACAAAGCCACCATGAATCGAAACAGAAATTACATCAATTCAAATGAAAATGTTGAGTTGCGCATACGCAAAAATATTCCACATTTTCTGCCATTCTCTGTTGGGAAAAGGACATGTATTGGTCAGAATTTAGTAAAAGGTTTTAGTTTCATTATAATAGCAAATATTCTGCAGCGTTACAATGTAAGCATCAGTGATAAAAGCCTTCTCAAAATGTATCCAGGATGTGTGGCGGTTCCACCGGAAACGTTCCCACTTTCTCTAACGCCACGCTATCATCACTAGGATCATACACATCTGACAAAAATTTATTAATGCACACAATTTTCGCCGTTTTCCAGAATTCTTAGAAGTGGACGACACATACACAAATATGTACTTCTTCTTCTTTAATTTATATGCGATTAATTTGAAAATGTCTATGAACTTTGTGATTTCGATTTAAAACATATTTATAAATTCATTTCATTTGGATGAAAGAAAAGAAAGTTTTCAGTAGGGGGTGAAAGATATGGAGAAACGATCTAACGAATGATATGATATTGCGATTTAAGTTGAGGTCGGGCTTGTCATAAAATTTATAAAATTAGGTGTAGTCAAATTTCTTTAAACATTTCGCTACAAATGAATTTTTTATCAATTAACTTGTAAATAATTAGTTTTTAGTTTCAAGTGAAATGAACAATTTTCATTTATATCAGGCACTGCCAATGCTATTGCATCTTCTAATTAGGAAATTTGACTGCACGAGATTCGAACACTCCCGCTGAAACAGCAAATTTTTTTAGTTTGTACGAAATACAAGCAATGTCAATCCAATTTCCTAAATCCCATACATAGATTTTATAATAATTTATTATTTTAATCAAATTGATTATACAGACATCGTTTAAATATTTATGGTAGCTACATCGAATCAGAAAAATAAGGAGAGACAATTTTGAAGTGGACACCAAGATGAAACTCGTTTGGAGGAATAGAAGAAACCATATCAAGAATCAAATTATTGAAGAGACTTCACATTTGCAAGTCTTTTTTCAAGAACAAATAAGAAATAAACCATTAGAAACCCATTAAAGCAACGATTATCGATTGTATAATATCTTCGATTATAAGACTGACATTGAAACTATAATTTCGTAATGCATATCAAAAATTAACAAAATGAAAATAATTTGACACAAGAATTTATATTTTATGTTTAGTTGATAAGAATTATAATGAATTTGAACAGAAGATAAATGGTGTTTAATTTGGTCTCTTTCGCTTGCAAAATAACCACAAATTGACTGGTTTGGTCTTTTGTAAGGCTATGACAGAATAAAGAAAACAGTTCTATCGTTTTCAATCTCACCTATCACTCTTAGAATTACAATTCTCATATATCAATGTGTATGCTCAAGAATGGTCAATTGCACAATGTTCAAGAGGTAATGATTTTTAGTTATCAGTTCAAATGAACAATGCTTTGAACAAAATTGTGCCGATACGCACGCTATCGGTACGCATTAGTACCGATACGCACGCTATGTGAATAAAGAGGATTAACCGCCTTAATGTAGGCTAAATCAGATTTTATACAAACTGTGAAACTGGATTCAGTTTAGGTCGGCTTAGTGGAGTGAATATTGAAAATATTAAGACTTGAATCAAATATATTTATAATATCAGAATTAGCATGTCAGATCCGGAGATCATCACAAACATTCCAAAAAGACGAGATCGAAATTAAACTGGCTGGTGCCGATCCATCAAACGAAGTACTACTTCGTTCGCGAGTTCATGAATTTGAAGAAATTTTTAATGAACCAATCTGTTGAATCACTAAATTTCAAAATGTTTGGGCTTCTTTGAGCGATATGTCGCTTTCGTGAATCGTTTTCACTAATTCTAATTCAAAATGTATATGAGCTCTAGTAAAAATCAAACATATTTTCTTTATAAGACGATAAGAAAAGCATTTAATATTCATCAAACAATTCGATTAATTTGAAAGATATAAATTCATTTATGTATGCGGTAGGAATCGTAACGCATGAAAACGCAAACAGCAGATCAAATCGGGCAATACATGTCGGTATGACTTCAATACACATACGTACATTCGTTTACTTGTATAATATCGCTAACGTGCTAGTGATCTATCAGACTATGGTTGAAATGGAATTTGTTGAAGATGTATTGGTGTACGAACGATTAATGTGTTGCAAAGAGAAATTTTCAGTTAGCGACACCACAAAACACCAATAGATTCAAAGAGTGAGCTCTTACGCCTCGCAGAAAACAAATTGATTCTTTTCTGCTTCGATCTATTTATTTCAGCTCAAATTAAATCTTTTTTTTTTCATTTCTTTTCAAATATTTCTTTGAAAGAATAAAAATAAATAATAACTAAATCAACTGTGCTTTGTATGTCTCGAATGGCATATAAACAAACACGTACAGAAAAAAACCTATTCACACACCTTCAAAAATAGAGATTGAAGGTGCATCTATCCATCGTTGTTGACTCCATTGTGTGTACTTTTTTCAGCATTTACATGTCAAACGGCGTTCGCGTTAGTCATCGACAAACAATTTGTGTTATTGTTGCATTGAATTTATGCGTGACCGCAAATTAAGTGGAAAAGCTTATTTCTATTTTTCTTTTAAGCAAATCTATTGAAACATTATATAAAATATCAAATCGATAAAAAAAAGAAGATGGGTACGATTGGTGATTTTGGAACGCTTACGCTAAAATGGGATCCGAAAAATTTGGAAATTCGTACAATGTCTGTGGAGAAAACACTCGAGCCGCTCGTTTTGCAAGTTACAACATTGGTCAACACAAAGGGTCCCAGTAAAAAGAAGAAAGGTCTGTTTAATTATTTACAAACCATATGTGAATTGAGATGAATTGATTTGTGTGTAGCAGTAAATCAAGGGCAATGACAAAAACCGATGTGCTTGCCTTAAATGAGTAAATGCATATTCCCTGTATTGATTGATAAATCCGAGAGAAAAAAAAAAATCGATTACTAATTGCATGTCAACTTCCCACACCGATAATCGTGTTTCATCCGTTGTTTTTGTATATTACGTTATGGCCATTTCTTATTATTTGCAAAGATATAAAATAGTGGGATGAAGGGTAGTAAAATTCGCACTAAGCGAATTGTTTTTGAAACAATGATTTTCTTTTACCAAGCGAATGTGACAGCCAAAGCATTCCAAGCGAGATAGGTCAAAGAGAGAATTTGCGTGTTTTTGTGCAATGCTTAGGTTTCTGTGCTATAAATTCATGTTTTTTCTTTATTTTCAAAAAAAAAAATATAATAGGAAAATCAAAGCGCGCAAGTGTATTGGTTTTGGCTGTCGAAAAAGCAACCGAAAATTTTATTGAACGCGGTGAGCAAATCGCTAATGAAAATCCAGATATTAAACAGGAAATGTTGACGGCTGTTGATGAAGTTCGCAAGACAGGTGACATAATGCGTACAGCTGCACGTGAATTTTCTGAAGATCCATGCAGTTCATTGAGACGCGGTAACATGGTTCGTGCTGCACGCAATCTTCTATCGGCTGTAACCCGTTTGCTCGTGCTGGCTGACATGGTCGATGTTCATTTGCTGCTGAAATCATTGCATGTCGTTCAAGATGATTTAAACAAGCTAAGGAATGCATCCAGCCAGGATGAACTGTTGAATAATATGCGAGTGAGTCAATATTTTGATTCAATCATAACTTTTTGTGTGTGCTCAAAACATATTACAAGATTCGTATATGTGTATATTCTTTCTGAACTTAACTAGCAATTTGGAAGAAATGCCAATGAATTGATTAAACAAGCTGCAAAGAGACAGCAAGAACTAAAAGATCCACAATTACGCGATGATTTAGCCGCGGCCCGTGCTGTTTTGAAAAAACACTCAACAATGCTGTTGACGGCATCCAAAGTGTACGTTCGTCATCCGGAATTGGATTTGGCCAAAATAAATCGTGATCAAGTGTTGAGACAAGTGTGTGAAGCAGTTAATACCATCAGTGATGTGGCACAGGGTAAATCGAGCCAACCCATCGATATGTATAGCGGTGCTGGTGAGCTTGCTGCTGCTTTGGACGATTTTGATGTAAGATATGACTTGATTTAATGAAAATTATGTACAAAATGGTTTTTCTTGGCTCGCAGGAGGGCATTAATATGGATCCATTGGCATACAATGAAGTGCGCTCTCGTCCAACACTCGAAGAACGCTTGGAAAGTATTATTAGTGCAGCTGCTTTGATGGCTGATGCAGATTGTACTCGAGACGAACGTCGTGAGCGAATTGTTGCGGAATGCAATGCCGTGCGTCAAGCTCTACAAGATTTATTGTCAGCCTATATGTCGAATGTAAGTATTCTCATTTATAACTCCTCCAAGATAATAAAATATTGATTTTATCAATTGATAATGTGTTTTCCATTAGATGGGTCAAAAGGAAAAGACTTCCACACTGGATATGGCAATAAATCAAATGTGCCAGAAAACTCGCGATTTGCGTCGACAATTGCGCAAAGCCGTCGTTGATCACGTCTCCGACTCATTTTTGGAAACCACAACTCCATTGTACGATTTAATTGAAGCGGCTAAAGACGGAAATAAAGACAAAGTTGAAGAGCGTGCGGTAGCGTTCACAAAACATGCAGAGAAATTGATTGAAGTAGCCAATTTGGTGTGCAGCATGTCAAATAATGAAGATGGTGTAAAAATGGTTCGCTATGCAGCCGCACAAATCGAAAATCTGTGTCCACAAGTGATAAATGCAGCGATGATTTTGGCGGTGCGAGCTAATTCCAAAGTGGCACAAGAAAATATGGAGGCGTATAGACAGGCTTGGGAAAATCAGGTGCGCATTTTAACCGAAGCCGTTGATGACATTACAACAATTGATGATTTCCTTGCTGTGTCGGAGAATCACATCTTGGAAGATGCCAAAAAGTGTATGTTTGCACTGCAAGAAGGCGATGCACAAGAGCTACGGAACACAGCCGGCGCTATTCAAGGACGCTCTCAACGCGTTTGCAATGTGGTTGAAGCCGAAATGGATAACTATGAACCGTGCATCTACACAAAACGCGTTCTTGAAGCTGTCAAAGTTTTGCGTGAACAAGGTAATTTATTTGTTTTTATTTCAAAAGGGATTCAAATGATCACTAGCATTTGAATAATTCTTAGTTTATAATAAAATATAATAAATTTTTCAATTAAATCAATTAGTTATGTCGAAATTTGGTCAACGTGTTGATATAGCCGTCGACGCGCTATCGTCAAACCCACCGAAAGATGTTGATGATAATGATTTCATCGACGCATCGCGATTGGTTTACGATGGTGTTCGTGAGATCCGTCGAGCTGTTCTTATGAATCGGGTAAAATAAATTATTTCACACTTTTGTCTCTTCATGCTTCTTTTCTTAAGCCTGGTTTATAAAAAAATTATTACCATTATCCAATAACAAATTCCTATAATCTTAATCTTGAATCACGCACCAAAAGGAGGAAGAAGAATTAGATCCAGAAGATGTTGAATTCGACGAACATTATACTATCGAAACCAGAAGCAAATGTAAGATTTCATCTGGACAGATATCTAATCGCATTCTTTTGTGTTTTTTTCATTTTTATTTGGTATTCGCCCGTTTGTGCTTGTGCTTTCTTTGTTTTGACTGTTTTTGCTTTGGGGGCATGCTTGGAATTTGATTTATTTTCAAATGATTGCCAACCGATAGAATTCCGAGGATTTGGATACCGACACTGAATTCGAACCGGTTGAAGATCAAACCATGGAGACTCGTAGCCGATGTAATTGTTTTTATAAATATTTTTATTTTTATTATTGTATTCTTCATATTTTTATATCAACTTTTTAATAACAAAATAATGTAGTTCAAAAATGCTGTATTGTCGTTCATTGCGATGCAAATTCATTCATAAATTGCAAATAATTTTGAATTGCTCTTTAAAATTATAGCGAGTGTACACACTGGTGAAGGTACTGTCGATGAATATCCAGACATAAGCGGTATTACTACAGCTCGTGAAGCAATGCGTAAGATGACGGAAGAGGACAAACAGAAAATTGCTCAACAGGTTGAATTGTTCCGAAAAGAAAAAATGACTTTCGATTCGGAAGTAGCAAAATGGGACGACAACGGCAATGATATTATCTTTTTGGCCAAGCATATGTGCATGATTATGATGGAAATGACAGATTTTACACGGTACTAATACATTAGATGGTTTTTTAAGCAAACATTTTTTATACTTGATTGTTGAATTGTAACAGTGGACGCGGTCCATTGAAAACCACCATGGATGTCATTAATGCAGCCAAAAAGATTTCCGAAGCTGGAAATAAATTGGATAAATTGACACGGGAAATTGCCGACCAATGCCCGGAGAGTAGTACAAAGAAAGATTTATTGGCTTACTTGCAACGCATCGCTTTGTACTGCCATCAAATTCAAATCACATCGAAAGTCAAAGCCGACGTCCAAAATATTAGCGGTGAATTGATTGTATCGGGCGTAAGTGTTAACTTATCTATAATCTTGCAATGTTTGTGCATATTTAGATGGTATTTTGATCAACTAATTTCACAAATTTGAATTGTTCATTCAAACATGTTTTCGATTTATAGTTGGACAGTGCCACTTCGTTGATTCAAGCAGCCAAGAATTTGATGAATGCTGTCGTTTTGACGGTCAAATATTCGTATGTAGCATCTACCAAGTACACTAGACAAGGAGTTGTGACGGTAAGCCTGGACAAAAAATTCTCTTTCCCCAAAACTACTCGATTTTGGTCCCGATTCATAGTATGAATCACAAAAATATTGACAAAAAAGACCACTAACGAAAATAACAAATCGACATATTCTATTTCTGAAGCAAACAAAAAATGACTGCACAGCATTTACTTAAATATTTATTTGTTTTTCTCATTCCGATTTTGCCCCATCCCAAAAAAAATAAACACATTACTAAACAAACATCAATTTCGATACAAATCGCAAAATCACCATCAAACCATGCCAAATCATACCCATGGGATTGCCATTAATTGAATTATGCATTGAACAGAAAAAAGTAAGTAATCTGTTTTTCGACATTGTTTCCATTTGTCGATATCATTATCATTTGATTGCAATGCAAATACAGATACTTGCAACCATTCATGTTTTAGTTTCACTGGGCTATTCGGATAATAATAAGTTCATTGTTTCGAGCCTTGTTTATCATATCTGCATAAATGTTCCGTTTAATTTTATTTCGTGATAAGCCATTCCAATATACTATTTTGTTCAATATGCATATATCTAAACACACGCACTCTCTCAAAATCTCTCACACTCACACGTCAAACAGTTTGATTGAATGGTTTGTTGAATTTTAATATTTATTTCCATAAATTTATTTCCAATGCGATTTTTGATAAGTGAATACATATAGTCGAATGTCGAATCGCAGCTGTGGAACATTTGCATTTTGTTTTGAATTGCATGCGGATTAAATTCCCATTTTTATCTCAATCTTAATTGAAATCGAGCATATATTGTTGTCATCACGTTGCCAACTGTAAATGACAGTCGCACATTGTGCATGAATTTTGTTTATCTAGATGTAATGATCAGCATACACGTACCATTGTTTAAATGTTATCGCTCAGTATAATAAATGTTTAAGTCGAAAAGATGGATCGTTCCATAGTTATCAAAATGAAATCAGCAAATAATCAAAATTCATATAGTATTTTGAATAGATAGATCATATTAGAAAGTGCACACACAACGTTCGACCGTTTCAATTCGCATGACATCAAAGATCGTATTCATTCAACACAGTTACAAAAATGTTAGAAATAAAATCAGCTGTTTTTCTGAAACAAAGTTGCTAAAACCAAACGGACGATGCTTTGTATCTTCTCCTATGTAAAGGGGTAGTGAATGTCGTTGGACCGCGCCATCTCTACCTAAACGATTGTACTAAACGCTTCAACATTTCACACCTTCCCCGCCTTCCCCTTCTTCAAACAGCAAGTTGGACAGGCTCCACATCTTTACTGTCATTGTTTGAAGAAGGGGAAAAAGTGTTTACCATCCATAGACGAATGGTACAGAGGGCGCTGCTGTGAAGCTAAGTGTCGAAATTCAATTTTGCATCGTCCGCTTGGCTAAAACAAAGTATCTCAAACATCCCCACCAGTAAGTGCTTGAAAAATTCATTGAACACGTTCGCACTCGTCAATTGAAGTTGTTAAATATGCGCAATTTGTAATACACATATTCCTCACTTATCAATATTTGTTGCAAAAATATTCTGATGCCCAAAAAAAACCACGTAACGATTCGAATTTTTCATGCTTTTGAAGAATTTCAACAAAATCCAACGCACTTTCCAAGATGTCGACATTTCACCCAAAAAATTTATTAAGTTCGAACCGCCTTGTGATAAATGCGAGAATTTGACACCGTTCATAGCGAAATTAATCGGAAATTTCTAAGACAAATTATTTTTTCAATGAAGAATCAGCGACAACATCGACAAGATGAATGTTCAGCGCGTGCGGCCGCTCCGCCAGCAACAACCACTTGCTCTTCCATAACCATCACACAAGAATTTGATCAAAATCACATTTATAAACCGTTTAATCATAGATTTTCGGTCGTTGTTGATGCACAATTCGACGTGAATCGCAAATAAAATCAACGGCCTATTTAACATATCGTATGTGGAAATTGTGAGGATGAAGGAAAATGAAGGGAAAGTGAAAATATTATGATGGACAATGAATGATTACTACAGATTAAGAATATTAGAATATACAGTGATGGTGGAACGAAGATATAATGCCATTTTTAACACTTCAAAACATCAACCAATTTCTGCCCATAAGTTCTAGTATCTGAAGAGATATCGTTGTGAGTTGACCATTTGAAAATTATGGAGATTTTTATGAAAGCAATTTTATTTTTTTTATTTTTTACATAACATTGATACGTTCGATTTTACTCTAATTCATTGAGTTGGTAATTTTTTTTTAATTTTTATTTTTAGTTGAATTCAGTGTTCAAATGCTTCATTTGATATGGCACAATGAATAATTTTAGTGAAACATCTGAGATTGATTTTAATATTATTCGCATTTTCTTGTGTTGATGCTATCGTTTTCTGTATTCCTCAATTCTCGCACATGCATTTTATATTTCCGAAATGTTTTATTTAGTAGACTGAATTCGTATTTCCATAAAATTGTATATGAAATATAAAACCAGAAACAACCCCATTGAATTTTTTACTAAACGAAATTAATTTAAAACTTAAAAATTGATTGTGTGTTTATTGACTATTTTTCCACAGCCGAAAAAGGTCCATTACAAAAAGTCTCGCCCGAGAAAATCTCAATGAAGTCTTTTGCTAGAAAATATACGTCGTTGAACATACAAAAAATGAGCACTGAAATAAACCAAATTCATATCAATTATAACTATAACGTATAAAAAATATCAACATTTTTCAATCATTTATAAAAGTCAATTTCGTTGAAAAATATCATAACTCTACATTAAATATATTAAGTCTCCCGAGTACTTAAAATTATACATGAATTTAAAGGAGTTAAGAAAAAAAGTTAAGAAACATTTTATTCAAATAAAATCCAATCAATATCTAAGACGAATTCTATCGTAAGTTAAATGATAGCAAATCAAAAACAATTCCCACTTCATCACATCTTTCAATCAAACATGAGACTAAATTTTTAACAGAAAAGTATGATCGCAGAGCAGTTTAAGCCATGGTAATACCGTTGAAACATGCTTGGCTTTCGATCGATTTTCGCTATTTTCCTAGTTACTTTTAATTTTTCTTCTATCCAATTTCATGATCATAAATTCGTTCTGCAAAATTTCAGATAGTTATTTTCTCTCTAAAATCTCCATCAAGTAAATTCTTTTCCACTCTATTTTGCTTTTTCTTTTTAAATTCAAATTCAGTTTTAAATTTTGGCATTTGCATTGGAAGTCATTTATTTTCATTAAATAAATTTGTTGATTTTTTTACTCTCCTGAAGCTTGTTTTAACACAAAATTTAATTAAAAAAAAAAAATTCTTTGGGCTTGATTAGATGTTTCATTCATTTCATGGCTTGTGATTACCAAAGCATGGATACCGTGATTTAAATGAACTGATGGAATATTTGGCGAATTTAAAAATTGGCAGATCATTCAGTCAATCATTTCATTCGTCATTGTTTATCTTGAATATGCTCATCCATTTTGATTTGAAATCATATATCTTGTAGGTTTCATGAACGAAGAAAAAACACATTTTCATTTTAACTTATTTGTGTTTTTTTTTTGTTTGAATTTTTCTCTTCTCCAAACCTTTACCTTTTCTACCGTTTCAGTTCATCAATTCATCTCAAAAAATTTACTGTTGGTTCATGTCATGAACTAATCAAATGACACAGTTCAGAATACAATTTATTTTCGATTAAATACTGAAGTTTACATGAAATGTCGGTCAATTTTTTAACATCATTTTAATCAATTCCAATTTTTCACTTCATATTTAGTCACCGATCGTTGTATGGAAAATGAAGGCACCAGAAAAGAAACCACTTGTGCGTCCTGAAAAGCCAGAGGAAGTTCGAGCCAAAGTAAGGAAAGGATCGCAGAAGAAAGTCCAGAATCCAATTCATGCCCTGTCCGAATTCCAAAGCCCGAATGATACAGTTTAAGCGATTCTTCAATTTCATATATTATACAATTATTTTTTATTACACAATAAGAGAATGCATTTAATTCGCCCACGCCCTCGTCTCCCCTGACAATTTTTACACACGAATATTTTGTGTTCGACAAAAATGATTTTTAAATTTTTCTTTCGATGTGAAATAAATCTTAAGCCTAGAATGACTAAGAATGACAAACGTTTTTATGAAAACATCGTTTATTTTATTTGAATTAATAATTTATGAAATTTTGTTAGAAAAGATCCTGCCAATTAGGAAATTTCTGATCATTTTAATGAAACACATACAATCATTCAAAAGAGAAAAAACAGTGTTAAAAGCGATACATATTGTTTTCAGACTACTGCACATTAAAAGTTGTGTTTTGTTTCAACTAGCAATTTGAAATACGCCTGAAAATAATGGCAGCTACATGAATTTGTGCGGCAAAAATGAGAGTAAAATTGATTTGAAATCAATAATATAAGTAATAATTTGGAAAGAGTGTTTCCATTTCTCTTGAAATCCAGAAAAATTAGTGTAAATGTGTTTTTTATTGTTGCGAGCAATCAAATACCGATTAAAAATTTCATAATACATATTTTTTCCTCATTGACACTTCATCCCCTAATATACAAATTAGGTCAGGAAAACTATTGGCTTGTTCTCGAACAGAATTAGTATTGAGCGAAATGGAACTTTTAACAAAAAACACACAAATCAAATGAAAAAACCTGTATTTATTTGCTTTATAAAAACAAAAAATTGAAAATAACAGTATTGCAACGAAGACATGATAATCTATCGATCAATTTTTATATCGAACTTTTTTCAAAGTTTTAAAGACGAGAAGCATTCCCCTTATTCAGCAAATTAACAGTTAGCAGCAAATAAAATGAAAATAAAGAGAGTGATTGTTAAGGAATTCAATGGAAATAAAATAATGATGTGCATATGAATGTCCATGGCCACAAAAATCCCAACACATGAACAAAAAAAGTGAGCGTTTATTGTTCGTGCGCCGCACATCCATAGAATATATGAATTGATATTATAAATGATTAAAATAATTGCCAAATATATATTTAAAAGACTCGAAAAAGAGGCCAGTTTTTTGTTGAATCGACGACATGCGGTATGGTGTTATAGCAAAATTAATGACTACTCCTGTTGCCAATGCGCATAAATAAGCAGCAATCTCGGCCGAATGGACTGACTCAATAAGAAATTTGCCTCTTCCAAATGCACATGAAACAAATTATAAGATATTCAACGATTTAAAAGAAAACCAAACTATTCCTAAATTATTTTTTTTGTTTCAAATGGAAAATGTTAATCGCTCGTCGTTGTCGGCGATCTGCATACCTTTTGCCGATTGTCACACAACGTGATTAATATTAATAGGGAATGTGACGAATAGCTTATATATGGAATCATTATTATAAAGAGTAAAGATAATAAATACAAATCGACAAGATTTTATTGCATATTATTAGTCGTTAGAGAGATACAAATAATTGATGAAAAACAAGACACAATGCAGTTTAAAAATTTCATTTCAAGTGTTAACCAATGAAGCCACTGAATGGTTCGCTATTTTCAGCGGCTCTTTAGTTTAAATGGTATTTTATGCATTTCCTATTCAGAAAAAAACACACACCTCGATCCTGATTATGGCATGGTTGAGATATTTTTGAATGTTTTAAATGACACGAAATTTATCGAAATCTTTTTTGTAAGGTTGTACGCCTATTTTAGCTGCATATGACCGAAGCCTCACTTTCAATTCAATGGGCATTTTGTGCCGTTTTTCAATATAATTATTTTATAAATGCACAGGATTTGTCGTTTTTTCCCTTCATTTTTTACATCATTCAGCACCAATATGTTTATTCAGATACAATGATTCAATTCATATGTTCATGAAAATGTGTACTCTATATCTGTATTATTATAACACACACACGATGTATAAACACATTCAGACGTGTTCCGAATTTGTTTTTTCATGGAATTTTATTTTTATCATTTCAATTATTCGAATTTAAATCTGTAATAGTTGTGACACGAAATTAAAGAAAAATCGATGAACGTAGCAAAGAACATCTTTGAATTGAGATTTAATTTAATAGTTGTATGTTTCAAGCAAATCGAAGGTGTACTTAAAAATCTTTAATGCGCTAAACTATTCCCGTATTTGTTATATTGAATTGTTAAAAACGCATAAGCTAATATTCGCTTCTATTTTCCTAGAAAACATGAGCTTGTAGGGAAGCTGTCGATGCCACTGGAAACGCCCATTTCGGTATTCGGGAGAGTAAATTGGCAAATCCTGGTGTAGGAGAAAATTTCCAGTTGAACGTCACTACTGTGACATCAACCAAAGGTCCATTGTGACCGGATATCGTCTGAAATCGTAAAATAGAGTGTAATTTTTAATGCAATCAAAGCAAAAATCAATTTGAGTAAAATATGATATCTCTTCCAATAAATGAACGAATTATAATTACATCAAATTCCATATGAACTTGCAATGGAGGCGCATCAAGGCCGTGTGTAACCATAGTGAAGTATCCTTTTTGTCCATTCCATTCATTCGGTTCGGGCACTTGATCAAGTAGATTCCATTTCAATAAAGCTACTCCAGGCTTGGGACGAATTTGCAATGAATATAAATAACTTCCTGCAATTCAAGAAAGTTCATTTCTATATGTGATCTTATAGGGATCAATTCGATAATTTCGTCGTATATTACCGGTCATCGCAAGTCTGAGCTGCCATCTATTATCTGATAACTTCAAAGGTTTTGTGGCATTCACTTGAACCTCATCTTCGATTATTGGAGCGTGTGTTGGTACCCAGAATCCACTGAAATAACAAAAAATTGTTTTTTTTTTTTTTTATTCATCGAAAGATATGAACAATTTGATTAAAAAACTACCCAGTATGTAATTGACGGCACGAGTATACAGGTAGTCCACAAAATGGTAATTCGTTGCATAATGGGATGAGCTCTTGGCGAATTGGCGTTTCGGGAGCAAAAAGACTTTCAACCGTTTTCTCAACGTTTCGATCGACTTCACGGATCCAGTATCCCGAATCTGTGTATTGTACACGGCCCTTCAAGTCGTATATTCTTCGAACGGAATGCTACAAATATGTTCAATTTTCACTATAAATAATTATTACCATTATTGATTGAAATTTTGTCGACTATATTTTAAATCAAAATCCATTCACCTTAGAAAATTAAAAATTGGGTTTTTTATGTCATACAAATTGATGTACAAATCTATCAGTGAGATCAAGAGGCGAGTATGTACATTTAAATTAACACAGACATACTCGCCTCTTGATCTCACTGACAGAAATATCAGTTCATAAATAGATTCTCAAATGCGTGATTATCTTTGTGACAGATGTGCTCATACATGAATATTCGAAATATTCACCAAATACACCATTTATAAACATATATTCACATATTTGTTGGAAATTTATCTTGAATATTACGATGAATATCTGCGAATATGAGCGTATTTAGTGTATATTTCATGAATATGGTGCATCGCGTGTAAACATAAAATCCCATAACATCCCGTGTGCAAAATAAGTTACTGACTGACTGTAACTTCAAATTGGCTAAAGTCAACTCTAACTGGCTAATCGTGATTGAATTTCAAATTTGTATGAAAAAAAAACTAGTCAGTTGATTAATTTGGGACGTATTTGAATTTAATTACAGTTGACTATATCCATCAATTTTGTTCGGAGTAGTCATAGTTAGACGGTAAAAAACGTCTCAAAATAGTCAACTGACTACTCAGTCAAATATTTGCACTCGGGATTCATAATGTACCAAATTTGACGAATAAATCATATTTGATTAAAAGCGATTGGGATATGAAACTTAATAGGGAATAAATCAGTCAGTCATTATATATACAGTCCAAAATTATGTTATCGAAATCTGCATACAGTTATGAAATGCCTTTGTGGTGTTGGATTGGATGGGTCGTCACTATATGGAAAATCGATATGCGTTCCGATGAAACTCAGACGAGTTAGGACAATAAATGATACAACTGTCAAAAGGAACATTTTCGGATTTCGAAGCAGCCCAACGAGAGGAATCTATTGAAGAAACGCTCAAAGAATTGAAAAATGTGCACTGAAAGTAGATTCGGTGTGAAAATAGGAGCGTACTTACTAAGTAGCTTGCAATGAAAGATGTGAAAAAACAGGAAATAAAGCCGATTGCTACATCTGGATTCTTGAGACCGCCTGAACGTCCAGCAATTGGAATGAAAACCCCAATTGTTGCGTGATAAAAGTGGGAAGCCCATAGTACAACAAAAACCTGTCCGACTAAATGAATATAGACCCATTTTCTGACTGCAAATATGAAGAAAAAAGCACAATGTTGACAAAAACGTTGACAAATTGAAGTGTCAATTTTAAAATTCTTTCTTCTTCCAACGTTAACATACTTGTATTTTGTGAGTTTGTCAATCCGATAATTGTGTTAATAATTAACGCTACAAGCACTGGCATCATAAGTACATAGGCTGCACGAAATCCTAATAACGTGAGAATAATGCTGCCAATAGCCCACATCAAATTCACACCATTTAAACGAGCTTGTGCCTGTAGCGCTAAACTTAGTGGAGAGTCACGAGTTCGAGCCAGATGAGCGTAGAAAAATGACGCAACGGTTAGCGATGGTAAGCAATAAAGTGCCACCGAGAAATATGTACGATTGTACCATGACATCGATTTTCCATTAAAATCCAGCTCAGTTGCAATTAGGTAACAAACAACGAATCCAAGGACCATTGATAATATCGAAACAAAGAAGCCATAACGGATCTCCTTGCGCACATATCGGCGCGAAATGCCTTTTGTATGCAGGAAGTAATATGAAAGAATCACAGATAGAATTGGTATGATGATATGCAGAATTTGACCAGTCGTTTCAGAATATGCGATGAATGTATAGCCCAAAATATCGAAATACACCATTCGTCCGGATGCGTATGCCTGCAAATACAATTTGCATCATTCAAGTTAATATACTTCCTTAATTCAAAGCATACCTCGGTATTTGTGAGCTCATCGGAATTCGCAATTACTTTGACGAGTGCAAGAATGTTATCGCCAGTGCGTTGCAATACTTGTGGTGGCAAATAGTCAATGTGATCATATTTGGTGTGATAGCGATATCCATTGAAAACATGAGCAAAATCCATTCCTACAGGTTGTAAATTCATGAAATTGATCCGTTCTTATAAATAAGGCATTACTTTGTCATTGAGCAAATTTAAGATTTTATTTAAATCAAAGCATAAAAAACAATTGAAATGAAAACATACCGGGAATATGGCCATAGTCTCTAAATATGCGGAAATCGGTGTCAGAAGGAATGACACCCAGATGGAACATCTCTTCAGCGGCCGCTTGACCATTTGGATAGGGCACGGCATTCTTGTACATCTTAAAACATTTCGAAATTAAATGGCGGACATTTTTGATATAATAGGTTGAACAAATAAAGGACCTACATCAATCAACCATCCATGGTTAGGTCCGGATTGAAAGAGAATTTCCTTGCCATTCGAACCAACCGATTCCAAATTCAGGAACGCTACGAAATATGAAATTTTTAAAAAGAAACGGAAATAATTCAAAACTATCACTTTTATTTACAAAAAATTAATTTTAAATTCGGCCTACCTCCTACTTCTTTTGCCCATACATGTTGTGTGATGAAACCGTGGGCTGCTTGCAATGGCGTTTCTTCGGCACCGTTAAATAAGAAAATTACAGTGTGCCGCAATCGTTTTTCCTGTTGTGAAAGAACTCTCAATATTTCCAACATAACACAACAGCTTGCTGCGTCATCACTCGCTCCCGGGCTAAAACCAAATATATCATTATTGCTTCATAAAAATGGCAATTCAGAATTTAAATTTTTTATATCAACCTTCCAGCAACTGAATCAAAATGGCAGTTCAGCATCAGTGCGTAATTTTTGCGCAGAGTATTTTCGGATTCATCGCTACCCTCCAATCGCACTATGAAGTTCTGAACATTGCGATAAATGTTTGTCATCGGGTGCGGTTTGAAATTTATGTAGTAAGCGCCCGACACAATTTGCACATCTGAATAGATTTGTTGGATTGGATTGGCATTTCGTTCGATGTACGACAATTCACGTTTAAAAAAGTCCATGGCAAGTATTTCATTCGCTTGGCTGCCCGTTGGACGAGTTCCGAAGCTTGTCAAAATGTTTAAATCATGCCACGCACGTTCAGCGATAAACGATTGATTGTGTCGGGGCAAATCGTTGACGGTCAATCCGGCTGGTAGTTGGAGCAGACGATGTTTCGTGAACCAACTTAAAATGAACACAATTGTGACCAATGACAAGGCCCACCAATGTGACAAGTGATGAACAGTTTTCTTGCGATTGTCCGTATTATAAATTGTATACATTTTATTGTTTTTTTCCAAATATTGCAAATCAAATCGCACCACAGTCAAAATTTAAATTATTCTACGCTTGATGAACATTGACATATCAGACACGCAGTAAATTTATTGAGTTTGATAAAATATTTCAAAAATGGGCTCCCTCACTGTTTTTATTTTGATGTTTATTTATGTATTGTGAATTACTAATTGCCGGTGAAAACATTTTTCTGACATTTAAAAAATTAAAGACAAAAACTTCAGTTAGGGTTGACCGATTGTAAGGTTTTCACTCTGCAACTGTGCAAACTTCAAATGTTTTTTATTTGGAGTGTATTTCATACAATCTTTGCACGGTTCGAATCAAAGTGAGATATTAAATTTACTTAATAACGACAGTGATAATAGTGATAATATGAGGGAGATTATATTGTGTCTCTGAGATTATATTGTGTGCTATTGATTTGAATTGGTACAAAGCCAACTTCATGTTGTTATTATGTCCTCCAAAGAATTGCGTTAACGTCAACAATTGCCATTTACTGGTATATCAAGTACAACGAAGACTACCTGACGTGGATCATTCAAAGTAGGTGAACTGGAAAGCTGTTTCGAGTATGTGTCGAATGTGATAATATTTTATGTGGAAATCGTAGCTAGCATTTTATTTCAAACGACTTATCAATCGTTTTATCACTTGTTTACTTATGTGTGTGTTGTGAACAATATTCGTAGATATTTTTTTTCAAATAAACTTTTTAGCCTTCAACGTAAATAAGGTAAATATGATTTAAATGTTGAAAAAAAAGATTTTACAATAATATAGTAAAAATCTATTCAAAATTGGGACTGGTTTCAATTGTTTCAATTGAATGTGAGTCAATATGAGCTTATGAGTTGCAACGTAGTGTTGAAACGAGTACGTTGGTTCTTCATCGTATTGATCGAAGAAAAAAGTGAAAGTTTTGTTGAAATCAATGGCCCTTATTTTTAAATATCGTTTCAGAAATTTTTACTACAATGTGGCATCACGCAAAGCTATTGTTCATTGGTATCGCAATTTTTGAACTGATTGCTCTGTCATTTGCGCAACGTGTTGCGCCCGGCGTTCCACCTCAGCAATATGTTAGTAAATCACACTGTACTAATACAATTGTATAATAAATTAACATTTTAATGTTCTATTTCATTGAGAAGACTAATTAAAATTTGTCTCTTCATAGCAACAAGATGTGCAATATCAACAGTATCAACAATATCAACAGCCGCCTCCTCAGCAGCAGCAACAACAACAGTACCAACAGCAACAATACCAACAACCTCCCCAACAACAGCAACAGTACCAACAGCCACCACCACAACAGCAACATCAACAGCAAAATCAACAGCAAAATCAACAGCAACAGTACCAACAGCCACCACCACAACAGCAACATCAACAGCAAAATCAACAGCAACAACCGCCCCAAGGCGGACATGGACACGGTCACGGACATGGACACGGTAGGCCAAGATTTTTGTTTCTATTTTTAGAGGTTCTGTTCGCTACATTTATAACTTTATATTTATAAATTGTCAATGAAAATAATCTGCTGACTTCCATTTGACTGTAGGCAATCAAGTATTGGGTGGCAATGTAGTCGAAGAACGAGAGTAAGTTTAGTTGGCCTCAAAGAAACATTATGACTCCAACTTCTCACAAAAATATATCTTTGCAGTCACATCAAAGAGCATATGGAAGTGCCAATTGATACCAGCCAAATGACTGAGCAAGAATTGCAATTTCACTACTTCACAATGCACGATTCCGACAAAAACAATAAATTAGATGGCAGCGAATTGATCAAATCACTCATCCACTGGCACGGTAAGTGTTTTTAAACAATTTTCTCTCTCGGAAGAAAAATTCTTACCTGTTTGTAGTTCTTATGTACTGCTTCGTTTTGCTTCAATTGAATTGCAAACAATTTTTGTGTTCGTTATATGCATTTGGTTCCGTAGTTCAAATCCCAGAACTCAAACAAAAATTGTTTAGAATTCAAATATTTCAAGATTGATCGCTTTATATTGTTATTATTGGCGTGGGTTGACATGACAATAGGAATGAATTATCGGTAAAAAAACACATTGGAGTCAGAATAAGTGGGAAAAAAAAATATATAATGAAATTGTATGCTTGAATTTCGGAAAAAAGCAAAATTGTGTATAAAATATTTGGGAATATGGAAATTAAGTGTACTGTTCGCCGTTTAACATAACTTCCATATTCAAACAGTTGGAAATGGCTTGACTAAAACTTGATTTAATCGTAATGTGTATTTTTTTCTCTTACTATTTGTTTCCTATTTCATGTTCGAAAACATCGCCATCCAATTTTCACCACCATGCATTAAAATTAATTGATAAAAAAAAAACAAACAAAAATACAAAACCAAATACTCATCTGTGCATTACATATTTTTTGGCTCGAAAAAAAAATGTTGTAAATAACTCTTTCCCATTTTTCACACATAAATTGTGGACTATTGTACTCACTGGCTGTGCTTTCACATTCAATCTCATCTACAAAATTATGTGTTGCGAAATACAGAGCAAGGAAGTAAGGAAAATTCACAACAAATGCCTAAAATCGAAGAAAAAATCTTTACCGATGATGAGCTCACATCATTGATTGATCCCATTTTAAAAATGGATGACACAAGTAATGATGGTTACATTGATTATCCGGAATTTGTGCGTGCACAGCAAAAAGCGGCGGCCCAACACCAGCAGCATCAGCAATAACTTCGACATATTTTCATTTAACTGTAAAAACCCAATCACAATGCATTGTTGAAAAAATAACGATATAAAGTCAATCGAAATTTGTCTGTGGTTTGAGATCGTCAGTTTCGGCAAATCACTTTATCTCAGACCTATGGTTTTGCTGAGCTATTAGCTCAGTTATAGCTGGCCACACAGAGATTTTTTTTTTTGGTGATTTCGAATCATGCGTTGCTAAATAATAGATTGTTGGTAAAATTTGCTTGAATTAACATAACGAACTTTGACATAAATTTTGGCTCTAGCATAAATTTACCAGCAGTTTGGCTTAATTTTACCAAACCTGGTTTCTGCGCCATCTGATATTTCAAACTGGTAGTTCAATGCTGATGAATTAATTATAAAACCAAAATTTAAGTCTAACTCTGTGTGGTAATTCAAGCAAAATTTACCAACAATCTATTGTTTATCAACGCATGACTCGGAATCACAATTTTTTTCCCTCTGTGCAGCTGCTGGTAATGTGTTTCTAATGAAAGACATAACGTTGTCGTTTTCCATGGATGAACAAGTATACGAAATACACTGCCAGTCACAGCTAACCAGCTCAGCAGAACCAGATTCGGCTTCATATTTTCAATTCTGTGGGTGAGATTTAAAATGTAGTGTGTTTATTGATGATTCTTTTTGGAGCAGAGCTTAACTTGTCTATAGAATTATTATTCAAAGTGGGTGGCGTATTTTTGTGGATCAAATCACTTTGAATGAAAATTGTGCATATTTGTTTGCGCATGTTTGCGCGCATTCGAATGCACTTAAAGTAGAATAAGTTTTGTAAAAGTGGAGTATGTTACAACGAATTCGAATATAAAAGTAGTATATGTTATACTCTCAGCGATGAAGATTCTTGGTTTGGGCTGGGCAGCGCCAGTGACCCAGAACAACCCATAATTGATTTCCCTCCCTTATCAACATTCGAATTGCTCGTAAAATTCTCTACTTTTACTAAAACCAGTCACACCTCAAACATACACAACTTTATCACATTCAAAACTACCTAAACTTGCTCTACTTCGATTATATTTTTTCTGAAAAAAACCTACTCTACTTTAACGCAATGGACTCGGTTGAACGTAAATCACTTTGCATCTCACCCTTAGAAAAAATTTAAAAGATTTGGATTTGTTTTAATAATGACATTCAAAATTGTGCTGCGGCGAATGCGCTCGATTTTCATATTGGCTATACAGATGAAAGATTTCAAATGATTTGTCATTACGTATTGAAGCTGTGATTTATGTTCTCATTTCTTCCATTCATTCTATGTTTGTACATTATGGAAAAATAAATTGGGATTTTAAGTGTTTTGAAAAAATGGAATGAAGGGCGAGAGAACAGGTTTCTAAATATTTTTTTTTAAGAAAGGATAGATTATTCAAATATCAATTTTCATTCCAATTTTATGAAATATAAACCAATTTCAATTTTGCGTAAGTCTGAAAAAAACCAAACGAAAAAAAACAAGATTTTAAAGAGACACATTTATTGAATCACAATTCATAATATTCTCTTAGTATTCATCTAAATGTAATTTATTTTGTGTTGAAAAAAAATAAAAAGAAATTACTTCAAAGTGTGTATAGGAGTAGGTGATTTTCATTTGCATAGCCACGAATATTGTTTTTATACTTGCTTGTCTATATTGTATTCTTGGATTAAAAATATTTTGTGTCTTATGTGTTGTCTGAGTGAAAAAAAACATCCTCTTGACATAAATGATTAACTAATCGAAATGTAATTTTTGTTCGTCACGAATGACATGCATCTGGTACGGGGTAAATCATGAACATATCTTGCTAAAAATTGCATCAGACGAAGGTGAAACTCTCGACAAAGCCGAACGAACTTATTATACTGATGATGAACTAGAAGAAACAATCGATTATTTATTAGAAACGATGGACTTGAACAAAGACGGCTATATCTTATACAGCGAATACGTGCGCAGCGTTTAAACATCAGCCATTACTGCCGGCGAATAAAAGAATTTTTCGAATCGTTTAAATTTCTGATTGGAATTCATACAGAATTATTTTAAAATGCATTGAATGTTTTTTGTATATAATAAAATTGTTGTTTAGTTCAATCGTATTTTTTCAGAAGCGTTCATTTGGAGATCAAATGAAACATTGATAATATTTTCTCCATTTGTTGACAAATTTAATGCTTATGCTAACATCCAGAAATAGAGAACTGTTATTAAACATCTTCGTTATCAATCTGTATTTGAAAATGTGTGTTGAATTTTGTTGAATCAAAGGGAGATTAACGTAATCCTCAAACTTTGTAGCCGATCAAGAAAATCATCCAATGGAACAGTTGAGTGATGACGTGCTGGAGGAATCTGTTGACAAAGCTCTGACTAAGGCCGATTACAATTGGGACGGATATATATCATGGGACGAATACATTTATTCACTTGGCGACAAAGAAGTGGAACATCACGTGAAACATGACTATGACACTCATGAAGTCGACCACCACGATAATAAATTTTAATCATTTGACGTAGTTTTGAACTAAAAAAAGAATCCATGGAAAAAAATACCGCCATATTTCAAACACCGTGCAATATAACCGACATAATTCCCTCTATTTAAATAAAATATTAAACCATTCAAAATAGTACATACTCACCGGGGAAGTGAAAGATTTGAATGGATCAATGCATGGACTGGGGAAATCAAACCTTGCTAACATCATGAAAAAATACTGTGTACATCTTATCAATTTTATACGATATTAGCAAGGCCTGGGGGAAATAGTGCATGAGTTATTTTGAGAATTTAACCAGATACCGTCTAGCTTAATATTTATTCAATTAACATCAGTTAGCAAATATGCTTATTTGTAGATTAGTTCGAAAGACGCTACTCACATGCAAATACTCAACATAGAGAACTTTTGTTCAGTCAATCAATTGAGTGGCACCTTTTGTACTAGTTTGAAAGTTACCCAAAATCCCTTAGTTAAGATAACGTAACAATTATTTTCTTTTTAAACATTAACATTTTACATACAGCTACAAAACAGTATATTAATAATATCCCTTATTAAGACGAATTACAAATATCCCCCCTTGCCATTGCAAAAATTCTAAAAATCATTTTGAAATACGTGTGCATAACCCAATTGCAGAAAAAGACAATAAACCGGTTGATGAAGATGCTTCACAAATATACACAGATGAAAAATTGAGCGAAATCATCGACCAATCTTTAAAGATTATGGACACAGATCAGGATGGTTATGTTTCTTTTCCGGAATTCATAAAAACACAGCAGGACATGAGAAATAACGCCGACAATCAATAATCATGCCAAACAATCAATCGTGCGCAAGAGAAAGAAAAAAAACAAAACTCGTTACCATAATTTGTTCGATTTTTGAATTGGACATCGTTGTAATTTGTAGTGGTTTAATGCAAATAAAATATTTTTATTTTTTTACAACAGTTTACTTGGTTGTTTTCTCTTAAATATTCCATTTCACTTTGAGCAGTCAATTGGAATAATTCTGTTTGAATGACTTGATAACACTTGAGACTCTTGAATTTAATGAAAACCAACTTAAATTTCCATGGAAAATAACGACAAGTATGAGATTATTTTTTATGGGAGTAAGCATTTAATGTTGAATAAAAAAAGAAAAAAAATAGCAGCAAAAAAGAAATTGTCGTTGAACTATGAACATGTCACGTATACATATTATCAGCAACAAACAACGGGACATAACCAGAAAGTATTCAAAATCGAATTTTCGTTCTATATCATTGACTTAAACATTTTTAATGATTTGAAGAGTCAAAATTTACACAAATCGTATTGTCTGAAATTGTTGAAAAGACAATGGCTAAAAACGGACAGAGACGTTATGTCGTTATGAAATATGTTCCTGAAGTTCAAACGCATGTTTCGGATTTTGAATTCTCAAATCAATTCAACTGTAAGTTGTACGAAATCCAAACTTTCAACCAATACAGTGAATATTGGCCTCTATTCATTCATTATTCAGTATTTATAGACCGAATTGTGTACCGTTAGGTGTGTTCAGTCTTTTTTCGTATTCCATGAATACCACCAGCATGAGAACTATTATTCGAATACATTGGTGAGAGGCTTGCAGGTCACGACTGCACCGCATTCGAATGCTCGAGCCCATGAATGGCTTCTACCTTTTTTTTTTGCGGTGGTGTATTGAATATTGAAATACCCAATAACACAACCTTTAGCGTTAAGGTAGTCAATTTACGTGTGTCTGTGCTAACTCAAAATCCTCTTTGTGCACACACACGGGACCGACGGCTTAAAGTGTCCTCCGAAACACTCCGTGAGTCGAACATCACTGTTTTATGTGTTAGTTTGTCTCCCATCAATATATACTATCTCCTACAATATATCACTGTTATTAGCAATGATGAAATTGATAGAAAATCAAACGGCCGCTAGTGAGACTCGAACCCACGTCCCCATACTTGCAAAGCCGGCACGCTAACCTTTACTCTACAGCTGGGTTGGCCTCTATATGAGGGAAATAAATTTTCAACAGATGAGACGACATTAAACGGAAATTAAATACAGAAATCAATAAATGAAGCGACCGGTTCGGCAGAATATGTGATTTTAGCGAAGCCATTTATGGACAGTAGAATTTCATGATCTTAACTATGCGCAGACATATTCAACAGCGACTGCATCAATTGCATTCTAAGATTCGCTTAGAAAGTAATCGATTCTGTTCAACTGCTCGTAAATTTTTCACAGCATATTTTAACAATTAACTCGTTCTCTTTTACCAGCAAAAATAATCAGTAGGCTCTTAATTGCAAGCTTCACTATCGATTCCGGCAAAAAAGTATTAATTTCGACAAAAAAGTCATATGACATGATCCGAATAATAAAGGTAAGTTCAAGTACCAAAGGTACGTCTTTCTTTAATGATACTTTTTACTGGATGCAAATGCCCAGAATTCTGGAAAGAGCAGTTAAAAACATACGAAACTTTTGGACACGGCCAACTTCTTATTTTTTTTATCTAAAATCGAAAAATCTTTATGTTTGTATAACATGTGATAAACTATGATATACTTGTTTACACTTTTATATTTTATTTATTCCATTTACTCTGATTTTCTCGTGACAAAATATAATACTCGACTGACTTAAGGCTAGTTGAAAAGGTTCTTAGTTGCTAATTGATAATCTGTTGGAAAAGGGAAATAGGTTTTGAGTGGGGATAGTTATGAGAAATGCAAAAGATGCATTCTAAGGCGTTACCATAAAGAACGATTAGGTATAGAGACAGATATGGCTGTCTCTATCTACGATTTCCCTAATTGTAGGTAATCCGTTTACCCGAGCTCTTATCAGGTAAAAAAGGGAGAAGTCCCGAACATTCGATATGCGGATGAGCATCATAAAGTTGCGTCGTACCTTCATCTTTGTTCGGGGTAATTAGCTGTCGAACACGGAGGCGACGTAAAGACGAGAGTGTCATAAATCTGCATAGCTCAGCATTGACGATGCAGAAAGGAGAGGAAGTCAGGTCGTAAATGCAATTGCTGAAACTCATTTGCCCCCTGGAATAAGTAATTAGTGAGATGAGTTCGGACTTTGCAAGGCAATCGAACATTCGAAAAAGATTTGAATGTTCGATGCGAATGTGAGACGGTGATCGTATTGCTGAACCGTCTACATTTGGTCTGTCACACAGCCGTGTTCCATATAAATTTTCTCGCAACGAGCTGCAGAGTGTTGCAAATGAATCTAATCTCAAACCCACACTGCAGCAGCACACGTCTAATTTATCCGATTCACACGATAGTTATTTTTACTATGGTTTCAGCATTTTGTAATTAAAGACATTGTTCGTTACGCAAGTCATTTGTTATTCAGAACAGCGTCTAAACTTGATCAGCAGGTTAATTTATTCAAACCGAATAATTTGTATGGACTCAATTATAATATGTTTTATCGAATTTGATATCGCAATCGATATTTTGCTGTTTCCCGTTTTCTGCGCATTTTCACGAGAAACAGATAAGTGAATTTTAAGTTAAAGCCATGCAAGTATCGAAAGTTTTGAGGGTCAGTTTTGTTTCGGAGTCGATTCAATGCATTTTTATGTATAGCAATCAGCTAAAATGCACGAAGCACATCCTCCGATTTACAATTAATGTAATCGAAGCAAATGTGCCGGTGTGCGCATGCGCGACTGGTTCAAAAGTCGAAATATTGAATGTAGCGTCCTTTTTGTTACATATTCATCATATTTATTGCTGACTACGCATGAATGTTATTTGCAGTGGTTTTCGTTGTAATGAATCACAATATTGGAGCCCAAGTATGTCGTGCAACAACCATAAAATGGGCTCTTATATTCGGCGACCTTGTATCGCTGAAAAACAGAAAATCAAACAATCAAATACATATATATTCTATAAATGCGGTACCGCTGTTCTCTTCCGTACTCATTAAAATGATGCAAGAGCCACGTGATATATCGCTGCTAGTGCAGAGCTCACAATGCTAATCTGGAAGGAAATTCATGTGGACGTCTCTGTTTAGACTTCAAAACAACACAGAGAACACAAGAAATGATCAAAGCGAATAAATTTTATCGTAAAAAAGTAGTAAGGCGAAGAAACTGACACAAGAAGATCGAGGTCGTAAATATTTTATGCGCATATATGCTGAAATGCACAAAGCACAAATGACTTTCGCACTGTGTACAATAGGGTGTTTCTGGTGAGAAAAAAGAAAAAAATTTAGCTTTCAAACTAAAGAACAAAAAATTCTGTATCAATTGATGGTATTCACACAACGTAGCGATTAGTATTCAGACTTCCCGAAGCAAAAAACACTCAAAGAAAAACTTGACTGTTACCCAATTCATTTCTATAGTATGTTTTCAATAAACTAGTTTTTTTTTGCATTCCTGTTTCGAGAAGTTGTAATAAACTCTGAATATGAATCGCGTAGAATACGGAGTGTATATCAAACAGTACCTCATTTGGATACTTACAAAAAAACACTCCAATTTCGTACTCCTGGCATAAAGCCTCTACCACACAAATTCAGAAGAAGCGGAAGTAACAAACTTTTACAATATTAATTTTCGAATTAATTATAATGCTCGATGCTTAGCGCTGATTCACGACTGGTCTCGGTGGTCGCTGTAATGTCTCCGGAATCGGAATTCCAAACAGCTCCCAGTGTCCTTGCAAACACAAATTTATTAATTAAAAAAAGCATTGCCGCAATAATCATTTAATTAATATATACCTTTTATGAGAATGCACTTTGCAGCGACTATGTCGCGTTGCCAAACAGTTTTATGTACACTTGGATGTTCAGCGGAAAAATCGTCTACAACCATCTCCTCTTGGAATTCGTTTGGTTGCTCAGCGCCATCATCGTCTACTTCCATCTCATCCGGAAATACAATTGGTGGTCCATCGAACACATTTTCCATTTCACCAATCACAGGGCTTACTAGCCAGTTTTTGCGGTATATTATAACCTTTGGCAGTAAAGGTCCTGCGTTGCGTTGATTTGGATTGCGATTTCCGAGGTTTGCTCGAAAAGCTCCATCAATCGTTTGCCTTTCTGAGATACGATAATTGATGATAGCAACGCCAGATGGTTTGGATGGCAATCTGGACACAGTTTGAAGGGATGGCTCCGTGTTCTTCGGTCAAAACGTCGAAAGCATTACGACGATACAATTGCCACGCTTTTTCAGTGCATTGATGGTTTTTCTAGATCCAGGGCATCTCACGTGCTCCTTGATGCGATTTGGTGAATCTGGTGGTGTCTCAGAAGCTCCAAAATAAACAATTGATGGCTCATAATTTACCATCTTGTCTACTGCCTTATCAACGGTTCTAATTGTTTCGATGTACTTGTCGAGTTGGAGTCGTGGATACAAGTGACGGACAAGTGAAGATTTACCCACCTCTTTACCGGTGGCGATGTTTCGGCGCACAGCCGCTTGCCACTTTTTTAATTCCGGTTCCACGCCGACTTCATTCACGATCTCACCAGCATTGATTTTGCGAATGATCTCCTGCATATCGACTGGCTTGAACTCCGACTTTTTCACGTCGAACAATATCGAGACCGCCACGCCATCAGATAGAATGCGAAAATGGAACTGCTTCTTTCGTTTGCCAAATTCGCGGTTGAATTTACGCAAATAAAAGATTTGATTCCAATACCATGCTTTATCAGTGATAAACTCGTTGAATGTAATTTGATTTCCGTTTGCATTTCTTGCGATGATCTTCTGTCCACAAAGTAGTTTATGAAGCGTATAGTTGTCAATTGGATAGTGCGTTCGCCTTAGATTGCAAATTGGTATGACGGCCAAATTTTTGATTTTCGGTGGACTGTTTGCGCTATCATTTTGTTCTGACTGTTCATGTTCTTCTCGTTGTCGCTGATTGATGTTGAATTCGTCGATATCACGTTGCATTGCAATCCACATTGGCAGCGATTTGAACCAATGCATCTTCGTGAATGTCGAAATGTTGTCCATTTCCCACCAACTAATATCACGTAACATTTGAAGAAGGATATCACGACTTGCCCTTCTCAATGCACCGTTAACAGTTCGAGGAATGTCGTCTCGTCCGTTTACTGCTAAATTGACAGCATTTTTGATATCGATCTTATTCAATTGTTGGACCTCATCAGAAACAGCATTCATATTGTGTTCGTACAATTTCAATTCCAGATATTTGTAGACGCGTTTCTTCCGATGCGTATTCAAGTCCGTCGTGACATTCGTTTTGTATGTGTCAATCAAATCGTTGAAAGCATTCCCAAAATAATTGTTATTTGTCCATTCAAAACGATGTTCGTCATCGAGATTTGTCACAAATTCACGGAATTCGGGAATCATAGAGTTTTTGGTGATGTTTTTCTTAAGAACAGCAAAAAAACAATCTCGTATGACTTTTTCACCATTTTGATTGAAGAATTCCGTGTTATTTTCGTTAAATGCGCGCTCAACTTTATGCAAGAGCAGAAGCGATGCTAATGAACATATCTTCGTTGCTTGCAGACTTTTGGCGGTAATATCATCAATGAATATTCTTCGATATTTAGGCCTAAGAATCGAAGGAAGTGCACATTTGATTGTAACGATTCATTAGTCCTCATCATCACCATCGTTGTTTTCATTGTTGGCATTATTTTTCGATGGCTTCTTTCTTTGCCGCATAGTTCACACTTTCGAACTATTAAAAACACAAACGAAATGAATATATTTGTGAAAAATTCATCGTTAACCCAATATTATCAATACGAATCGAAGCACATCTTACTTGTTCAAAATTGACATCCTTTCTGAATTCTCACTCGTTTGAATTCGGCAATGCAATCGAAAATTTCCGGGTATTCACTTGATCTTGAGTCAGCAATATGTGATCCCGTTCATCGAATTATGCGAATAATCCTAACACTCAAAACACAAATTGAATAAATGACCCCGTTTAAATGCACCGTTATCGGTGAAGCACACTTACTTGTTCAAACAACACACTCTTAGTGAATTCTCGCTGGTTTGAATTCGACAATACCATTCAAAACTGCCGATTGATGAAATTCACCACATCATTTGACGTTCTGAATCGATATCTAAACAAAAATAAAAAAAAATCCATCTCTTTTGTTGATTTATGCCATTTTGTCGGTCAAATCGCTGATGTCATAGCAACAATCTTATCCGTTGACCAAATACAAACAGAATAAAAGGTTCTTTTCCCTTCCCATTTCAATAAAACTTGCTTACGAATGACACAACAAATCTCGATCGCTCAAAATCAAGCTGAAACAATAATCGTGATTTTTGCTTCGGGATGTCTGAATCGCTACGTTGTGTGGAAGCCATCAATTGATACAGAATTTTTTGCCCTTTATTTTGAAAGCTACCATTTTTTCAATTTAAAATATGAAAAACACCTTAGTGTAATACATGTAATTCGCATTTAATATAGAGTATATTCATAGTGGCGTGAATCACTTGCGGGAATCTCTGAAACTGAAAACCAGTAATCATTGCATGGAAATGTATCATATGCTTCTCATTCTACTCCTCTTTATTTTGCTGTGCAATATTTCATCATGTAATGGAATAATGGTGGCGATGGTGGCGTTGACGACGATGGCCAGATTTCCATGTTACTTTTATATGGGATTACAAAAGAAATGAATGAATTTCATTTCACAATGCCGAATTCGCATCTCACAAGAAATCCAAAGTATGGCAATGTTGCAATTGTATTATTAGTCACAAGTCACAAAAAACCCCATGCCAACTTTGATTATATTTTTCGAGCAGAGAGAAAAAATTGATATCTCTGAATGACAATATATCAATTTAAATTTGTTTAGAGGAAATAAAAGACAAAGGAATAACACGAGCGAAAGTATAGAGTCGAACATTTAGAAAATGTGATACATTCAAAGATTTTTATTTGAAGAATAGGAATAAACAAAAAATATGACTCTAGCCATCATATGTTTTGTACTGTTCAAAATAATGCTCAAAATAGTTGAAATATATTGAAATACTTACATATCTCAGGCTCACTTTTCTACAGTCCAACCAACATTATTGTAGGATCGAACGACTTCCCCCTTATAAACATAAAATTAAATCGATTAGCAATTTCATTGTAAAAGAAAACACACCAACACCAAATTTAGATAAAAATATACATTTTACAGACTGACATTTTTCGTTTTTTTGTTTTCGTTCACCGGAAAAGCTATAGTATGAGCTACTACTATTCAGAATACATAAAAATTACTGCACAAAATATTTAAGACAAAATATTGGAATTGATTTTATGCGTTTGAAATCCGAAAATTTTCTTCAGGTATTCGCAATAATTCGACGCGAAAAGCGACAAGCATGCATTTCCTAAACCCTCTTAATCAGTCACTTTAAAATACAGTAAATAGTAGTTAAAGTTGTAACGTATGAACAAATGTACGCCAATTAACGGACTACACACACATATGCACAATTAATCACGTTATTTGGCTGTAACCTCTTCGCCGCTCATTTCGGTCGGTTCGTATATGCAAAAACAAAATATGGCAAAAAATAATACAGAGATTATTTTATTGATAAAGCTTGCCATAAAATTATTTGAAAAATAACATGCATTTCTGATAGAAGCTAAATGATTTAAAGCAGGTGATGAAAATTCATGCATTTCATATTCTGAAAAAAATAAACATGTAAATGGTCTGAAATTATATGCATAGCGCTCACCTTTTTCGGTTTATCCGCTAGAAATAATAGATCTTACACGATCCTTGCAGCCAATATAAGCAATACGTCTTTTCACCTAGATCGTATACAAAAATCTAGCTAATATGTAAAGAAGTATGTATTTGTCAGTTGTCAAATCAGCCAAATTTGCATTGTACCATGACATATCAGACTGTTTCTCATCTGGTGCTGTCCCGCATATGAGATATCTCCCATAATCATATTGTTCATTTCACATTCCTCACATTTTTTAAACAATTGAAAAAAACAGAATTCAAATAAAATTCAAGGAGAATCCTTCGACAGTGAAGTGAGTGCAAAAAAAGTGGCGAAGTGAATTCGGGCTTTAGAGTATATTCCGCGATACTGTTTTCACTTTATGTGAGCTGAGTCGAAACGAAGAGCTAAAGAAGCAATTCAAGTAGAAAAAATGTGCAGAAATCCAGGTTCAGATATCGTCGTATCTGAGATCTAACGGGAAAACTTAAGCCAATTTTGAAATTGAGGTATAAATCATCGTTGGAAACAGTTGAGTATAATGAAAAAGATAAAAATTTCATATCGGCAGGTTAAAATGATGGAAACATTTCGATAATTGTTTCAAAAACTGGTGAAAAAGCTCAATTAGAGTCAATCAACGAGTCAACACACAGAGAAAGTGTGAACGCATTGCAATGGACAATGTCAATGGGGAATGATGAATTTTTCACTTGTGCCAACGATGGTTTTATCATAAGGTGGTACATTTTCGGCTGGATGCTTAATACTCAGATACAAGTTTTCAATGCCGCGAAAAGTAGCCAGCTCACAACATCGACCGCCATTCGCTGATAAATATCGAATGAAAATGGTGAAGCGCCAATCATGCAAAGTATTGAATATTCACACGATTTATCGTGCGGTGTATGGAATCAGAATCTCTGCTCGAATTTCTTTGTTGGCCACTTGACGTGTTTGATCGATATATATGATCGATAAAGTTCACGATCAATAAAATCCAATTGCATCAATTTGCATCGTCAACTCCCATGCACATTCACCCTCATTTCAATGGCAAATTAGTGATCAGTTGCCATGGCAAAGGAATGTGCAATTAGTGCAAATATCCTATTTGCTGCACATAAAACTATTAGCCAAACTGATTGAAATTTTTGATCCTGAGCTCAGCCGTGAAGTGCTATTCTTCACAAAAAGTCGAGAGCAAAAATCTCTGACTAACCAACGAAGAGACGATACCACCAAAAATTACGATTTGATGAAACCCATATCAGAAATGATCATAAGCGATTGCACTCAGGATTTTGACAAAATCGTGACTAGGCAATCGAAGTAAAAGCGATGAAAAATCAGAATAATATTCTTGAGGCACATTTGAGTCGTTGAGAATAATCAGAACTAAAATCTTTTTGTTTACTCAAGTCTGAAACGTAAAATAAGAAGAATAAAACATGAAAATGGCTTCAAAGATTGAAACTTAACAATGGGCCACATCTTTTTATATATTCCTCTTTTTCATATTTTATATATAATGTATTTTCAAATTTTATTTCTTTACGATTTTTTTCAAAGTCCTTTCTTGTGAAAGTATACTTCACGTGCCAGTCTTCCAAAATATTTGTTCCAGCTTCACTTTTAAGAATCACAAATTACTTCTAGGACCGGGAGCAGTTCTGATTGATCTCTGAATATTCAGTTTATTTACACTATATTTCACTGACAATTGAAAAATAGATAATCGTAAAATAAAATGTATTATTATTTGAATAGAATAATATTAAGGTGATTTACTTGTGTTACTCATCCGCACATTTTTTGTGTGAAGGCAAAAGTGTTGGAATGGGTCAAAAAAAGACCACCAAAAAATGTGATTTTATCCATTCTGAGCACATAAAAACACGATGGACCTGTTCTTACAGTGTTGGAATGTAGGCGTGTGGTACATGTAGCCTGTACGCTGTACGCAAAAAAATTTGTTAACACGATAACTCAAATTTTTTAAAAGAATAATTTGTATAGGGACTATGTTTTGTTCACATTGACTTAATTATTCAATCATTTTTCGAAATCGAAGGTTAAAATTTGAACTTCAAATGCAGGTAAATGGAAGAAGGTAAAACGATTTTCAAAAGTAATGAGCAATGAATGCATGTCGTGGATCACAGTGAGGAAAAGTTCATCTCAAACGGACGATGCAAAATTGATGTTTGACACTTAGCTTGACAGCAGCGCCCTCTGTACCATTCGTCTATGGATGGTAAACACTTTTTCCCCTTCTTCAAACAATGACAGTTAAGATGTGGAGCCTGTCAAACTCGCTGTTTGAAGAAGGGGAAGACGGGGAAGGTGTGAAATGTTGAAGCGTTTATTACAATCGTTTAGGTAGAGATGGCGCGGTCCAACGACATTCACTACCCCTTTACATAGGAGAAGATACAAAGCATCGTCCGCTTGATTCATCTTAAGGATGTAAAAATTTTTATTTTTCATTTCAAATATTGTGATAGGTCTACCGGTTGAAAATGTCGTTATTGCAGACAACTTCATATGTTTTACTCTGAGGTGAATTTTGGCTATGACAGCTGTCACATCAGAAACTTCATGTCATTGTCTAATTATTTCAGTCTAGGTTATTGGTCATTAGTGAAAATAATTTTTTTTTTTGTGAAGCCGTAAAATGTCTACATTCGTGCCATCAAAACAACATTTGCGGGAAGCTGTAATATGCTCAAATGGGATGTCCTACCCCACCCGCCGTATAGCCCAAACGTTGCTTCTTCCAATTATCATCTCTTCCGATTGATACATGGCCTGGCTGACCAGCACTTCTTCAATTATGATGAAGTCAAAAATTGGATCGAATTGTGGATAGCCGCTAAACCGATCGATTTTTTTAGACGTGGCATCCGCCTCTTGCCACAAAGATGAGAAAAAGTTGTGGCCAACGATGGATATTAAATTTGTATCCATTTTTCCTCAATAAAGCATTGATTTTTAAAAAAAAAGACATTTTCAACCGGTAGATCTATTATAATTTTCATGTCAAATATCGAATGACATTGAAGTCATTTAAGTCACTGTTGTTAACTGTTTGCTCCGTTTTGAAATGTAAATAGATGATTTTAAGATGGTATAAAATACTTATATGCTGATGATTTCAGGATGATATGAAATGTTATGTTTTGGCAATTTGAGCCTAATGTGCTAAATTTCATTGAAAGTATGCTCCGTAGTCTGCTCCTGTCAGTTGTTAGTTTAACACACTAGTATATTACCTAAATGACAAAAAAAAAACTAGCAAGAACTGGAAGAAATTAGTAAATCGTGGATCGCCCCCAGGCTGAAATGTACAATATAACCGCCGAGAAAAATACTCAAACTGTATATGATTGTGAGATTTTCGGAGGAACATGAAAAAAAAGGCAAAAAGGAAACATCTGCCTTTTTGACTAATTTATTTTAATGTTCCTATTTTACCTTATAATCGATTAAAGTTACGATATTATTCTGGGCGGTTCACTTGACATGCATTCACGCGCTGTGCACATGTAATTCGAATTTAATACAGAGTATATTAATAGTTGTGTGAATCTCTGAAACTGAAAACCAGTAATCATTGCATGGCAATGTATCATATGCTTCTCATTCTATTTCTGCTTTGTTCCTTTTATTTTGCTGTGCAATATTTCATCATGTAATGGAATATTGATGGCAATGGTGGCGATGACGAAGACGACGGCAGTGGCAGCAGTAAAGATGGTTGGCCAAGACAAACAGAATCTCGCATCAAAAGAATGGTATAAAAGTCATGCAGGCAACCAACAATAATCAGAATCGTCTCAGAGCGAGTACTGGAAACAAGTCAACCAGCAGCGCTTTAATTTAATTCAATTATTTTCATTATTTTCAATCACTAAAAAATCAAAAATAAATTAATTGGTTTCAAAATGAAAACCCTGATTTTTGTGTCGGCTTTCCTTGTTGCTGTTTTTGCAGCACCACAAACTATATTAACGCCAACGATTATCACCGCTCAATTGCCAGTGCTCAGTCAATATCATTCACAGGATACCCTTGGACAATACTCATACGGATATAATGGTGGTTCATCAGCCAAAGTTGAATCGAAATCACTCGATGGAATCACCCGTGGTTCGTACAGCTACGTCGATGCTGAAGGTCGTCTTCAAACTGTCGAATATACAGCTGATTCAATAAATGGCTTTAGAGCTGCAGCCACAAACTTGCCAAAGTCTTCAATATCCGGCATTAGTGATACACCTGAAGTGGCTCAAGCTAAAGCCGAACATTTCCGTGCATTCAATGAAGCATCTCTGCGTGCTGCTGCCGAACCAGAAAATGCACAACAAATAACAAAAAACACCGTCGCTCCAATTGTTAGCGTGCGTACAGCAGCACCCGGCTCATTCTCATATTCATTCAACACACCATCATACTACAATGGCCCACAATTTTTGCCATTCGCCATCCAATTAAATAATAACAACAACAACAACAACCAGCATGGACCTCAGGATACGCCAGAGGTTGCATTGGCTAAATCAGAACATTTAAAAGCAGTCGAAGAAGAAAAGGCTCGCATCGCCGCAGCTCAATAGGTTCTGAATGCTCATATTTATTCATTTGGAACTTTTAGGAAAACAGGGTGTCATCAAAAATGAATATAGCTTATGCTCAAGACCATTTCGAATGCAGGCCCACTACCTACCTACCGCTGTTATATCTATAAATTTTTATTCAAAATTATTCGATTCTAGTTCGCTTATGGGCAGATAACGAAACTATGTGTTGATTATGATGAAAACAATAGCATGTTGGTTGTTCGATAAGATTATTGTGTTATTACCATTCCAATGAAAATAAATGAAAGATATTCGCAAATTAAATATAAATTCATATTAAAATAACTACCAGGCTTTTATTACACAGTATCCTCAATTGATTATAAAAATTCCGAACAAGATGTCTTCTATTTGTATATCCAAAAAGTTATCAAACTTTGAAATTTGATGTTCTTAGCTTGGACCAACTTTGATAATAAAAAAATAAGCTAGAGCTTTGATTTTCGTTGAACGAAATTAGCAAGTGCCTCAATAAAATCTTCCGAATCAAAGCGCTTATAGAGTTCTTCCAGTTCACGATCACATGCTTTTTTCAAGTTGTTTAGCTCAAATTCGATCATCAACTTTTTGGTAACACAAAGTGATTCTCTGGGTAGATTCGAGTAGTCTTGAATTTGTGGCCACAATATTGTGTCTAATTCAGAAAATTCGAAAACCTTCGATACCAAATTGAATTGATGTGCTTCGGTTGCTGACATTTTGTGATTTAACAGCAACATCTCGCTGGCTTTGCTTCGACCAAGAATTCGGGAGAAGGTGTAAGATGCACAACCCTCTGCACACAAGCCAAGCGCTGAAAACGGAGTGTAGAAGTAAGCCGAATCGACAGCATAGATTATGTCGCAGAGAATTGCTGTTGTACACGCGATACCAATGCAAGGCCCATTAACGACACATATCAAAGGTTTCGAAAATGTAGCGAAACTATGAATCATTTCTTTCAAAATAGTATGAGAACTTGCAACAGCTTTTTGTGGATCGCCCATTAATAAGAAGGATTTTATATCATTCCCAGAGCTGTAGTAATTGCCATCGCCCGTCAACGCCACTATTGTAACCGAATCATCTGCAGCAGCTTCATTCAAGGCATCTAAATGATCAAAGAGTGATTACATGAATTTATGGTTTTAAAGAATTTGGAATACTTTGCCATTGAAATTACTTGTTAGTTCGACGTATGCTTTCAAACTCAATGCATTTTTTTTCTCCGGGTTACTGATAATTAATTTTCGCAATCGTCCAAGATTTACGATCTTTATACTTTTGGGCTCAGACATTTTAATTAGAGATTAAACAGACAATCACTTTCGTAAACTGTCATACATAATAAAAAAATGGAATGTTTTCAATAGAAAGCAACATTGAACTAGTGAAAATTTGACAACTGAAACGTCAAATATGCTGTCAACATTTGCATTTGTGTTTTGTTTTGGTCGAGTCACATCGATGATTACTTATTATTTCATTTAGCGGTCAAATATCAATAAAAGTTCTAATTTGAGTCACAATTTTGCTGTACTGTACATATTTATTTCATTAATCACATAAAATGACTGAGTTTTTGGCCGAAGACAATACGTGCGGCCAAAATTTACTGCAAATTGTAGCTGTCGGTAATGCAATTATTGCGGAAATTTTGCGAGTCAAAGACTACATTCCAGAACTTTATCGGTATGTGTATGAATCGAACCGAAAGGCTATAGCACAGGTATTGAAAATAATTAAAATTGTGACTTTTAATAAACAATAGGCTCGAAAAGAAACAGGATCAAGTGAAATATGCCGAAATTATTATGGACTTTAGTTACTTCAGAATTTCCGAAGCGCAGGAAAAGAGAATTGAAGAAAATTCCGTAAGTGACGTATTTTTAAGAGAATTCCATTTGGGCCATCGAATTTCGCATCGCTTTCTTTCTCTCACCCTCTCCCTCTCTCTCTCTCTCTCTTTCTTTCTTTATCCATCGATGCTTCTACTTTATTTCTTTGAATCAAAATTTTGATCATCTAAAACTAATTGCACAGGAGCTACATGATTTAGATGCGGAGGTTCGTGAGAATTATTTGGATATTTTAACACGCTGCTACTTGGCATTTGAGAGTGTTCATCAATATGTGAGTGATTTGAAGTTCTTCCTGCACGAAGTAAACGAGGGAATGTATATTCAAAATAGCTTTGAATCGATCCTGCAAGATGGTGAAGGAAAGCAATTGGTGGTACGATCTTAAAATCTTACTTTTATCTGTTCAATTGACTATTTCAAAAGACTTATTCCTTATGGAATTTGAAACGATTCATTGCATTTGTTGATTGAACCAAATTTTAGACGGAATCGCTGTACTTGTATGGAGTGATGTTGCTAGTGCTAGACCTGCACATTCCAGGCATAGTGCGTGAACGAATTTTAGTTTCTTATCACCGGTACGGTACGAAAAGTCACAGTGACAGCAACATTGAAGACATTTGTATGTTGCTGCGATCAACTGGTTTCAGCAATTTGCCCGATGCCAAAAAAGTTCCAAACTATCCAGATGAATATTTTAGGTAAATAGAATTTATAATTCTCTCTCTTTTTGTTCTTCTAATGGATTTTTAAAATGCAGACGCGTTGTGCTCGATGAAACTTTCGTTGAAATGATAATCGGGAGGTTGAGATCGGATGACATTTTCAATCAAATCGCGATGTATCCACTTCCAGAGCACAGATCGACAGCCTTAGCCAATCAAGCGGCCATGCTTTACGTGTGCTTGTACTTCTCGCCCAAAATCCTGCATCAGCAGCAATCGCAAATGCGTGAGATTGTTGACAAATTTTTCTATGATAATTGGATCGTATCGATTTATATGGGAATTACAGTAAATTTAATTGATGCATGGGAACCTTATAAAGCGGGCAAAAGTGCTCTAACCAATGTCATCGAAACGAAAAATATCAAAGATATCGCCATCAAACATGCCGGAAATTTGGATCGGCTGATTCAGAAGACGCGCATTTTGTTAAAAGATGGCATGGTTACACAGCAAATGCTTATTAAAAACATTGTGAAATTAGTAAATTTGGTTCGCGAATGCAACGTGACTTTAAGATGGTTGATGTTACACACCAATAAACCCACATATAATTATGGCCAAAATAAGAAGTGCAAGCAAGTCGAAGCTCAGGTCATCAATGATTCTACGTACAAATCGATTGAATTATTTGAGCTGCTGTTGAATGTGAGCCAGCTCGAGTTTAAGGTGCGGGAGATCATCAGGGACATTTTAACTGAAAAAGAAACTCAATGGACGCATTGCCAACGGGAAGCACACCAGCGTCTAGTCGAGCTCAGTGAGGTGTTTTCGGCATCAAACACACTAATGAAAATCAAGAAAAATGACAACTTAACGAAATGGTTTGCCGACATTGGCAAAGAAGTGATTGAACTGTCATATGAAAATGTGAATGTGTCTGGTCGTAAAATAATTCAGCTAATTCAGGCCCTAGAGCAAGTACAAGAGTATCACAATCTCAATTCAAATATGCAAGTCAAACAGCATTTAATTGAAACCGATCAATTTCTTCATCAAATGATCCAAACGATTAACATCAAAGAAGAGAATTTGATCAATTTACAGATAATTGGCGATTTGAGCTATGCTTGGATCACAATCGACAAATACACGGAAATTATGCAGGATAGCATAAAAAAGCAGCCAAGTTTGGTGATTAAATTGCGTGCCACATTTTTGAAAATGGCAAGTGCATTGGAAATTCCATTGCTGCGCATCAATCAAGCGCACAGCGATGACTTAGAATCAGTATCACAATACTATAGCAACGAATTAGTGAATTATCTACGTAGAGTAATTCAAATTATTCCAAACACAATGTTTAAAATTCTCGAGAAAATCATAAGAATTCAGACGGAGTCGATTAAAGAAGTACCGACACGTCTCGATAAAGATAAAGTACGCGAATATGCTCAATTGGACGAACGCTATGCAGTGGCCAAAGCTACCTACCAAATTTCCGTATTTACCGAAGGTATTTTAATGATGAAGAAAACTCTCGTTGGTGTCATCGAATTGGATCCCAAGCAATTGCTCGAAGATGGAATTCGCCAAGAATTAGTGAAGAATCTTGCCGAAGCTCTTCATAATGGCCTCACTTTTAATGCCAAATCAAAAACATCCACCGATTTGATGGATAAATTGAATAATTTGGCAAAAATTATAGACGGATATAAACGATCATTCGAGTATGTTCAAGATTATTTGAATGTTCATGGATTTAAAATTTGGCAAGAGGAGGTACGACCTCTGATTATGTTTTTCGACCATTTTTTCAGTTTCAATATACTTATTTTTTTAACACAGATGCACCGTATCATAAATTACAATGTTGAGAAAGAATGTAACACTTTTTTACGGAAGAAAGTTCAAGATTGGCAATCTGAGTATCAAAGCGTAAACATTCCAATTCCTGTCTTCCCTCAAACCGACATCACATCTGTCAATTTCATCGGACGATTAGCAGCTGAATTGCTGCGAAACACGGATCCAAGGTTATTCCATTCTTCAAAAGTCTTTCAACATCTTTTTTAAACACATCATTTTTTCACAGAATCGCCGTTTATCTTGATGGTCTGTCGTCGTGGTATGACTTCAAAACACACAAGAAACTCTTGCACATGGATGTGATGTCGAAAATAAATGAATGCATGGGACCGGCTGGTTTAGTTGGCATTGACAAACTCTTTTCGCATATGATCAAATCAGATTTGGAATCCCTGGTGAATTCTCTGCAGCATAGCATCACAAACGATAAAGCTCTGGGTGAAATTGTGAACTCAGTTAGTGGTGAAACATCATCAACAAACCCGACTGTGGCTCAACCGCTCAAATTCTATAACAATAATGTGTCGAAGTTCCTGAAAGCTACACCAAAGGCTATTGATTGGATGATAAATATTGGACAACGCCAAATATTACGCAAATATATTGCATTTGAATTGAACTCCAGTTCCAAGTTTCAATCCAAGAATTTGGAATCATCATTGCGAGCTTTCAATGAGTCAGTTTTTGCACAGAGAAAAGAAAATGTAAATTCAATCAATCGGCGGTTAATTATAAAATGCTGATGAAGGTTGCTTGAATTCCCATAAAAATGTTTGACATAAGTTTGTTAAACAAGCATTGAACTGTTTGATGGCGCTGATGCTCATATTGAATGTTCTAGGGAAATTTTAAATTGACGAGCATATTATTTTAACGCCAGATTGAATGAATTTACCAGTTGCTTCTCCGCCGAAATTCAATACCAATCCATTTTCCAGTTCACTATTGCTTCAACTGAAATTGCACGAACTGGATCCGCAACATCATTCTTGTCCAGATGATGGGCTATTAGCTGAATTGAATAAATACTTGGAGTGGATTGGCATTTACAATCCATACGAAAAAGTCTACATTGAAACGAAACCGTTCCGCGGCATAAGCGCTGCTATGGTTTTGCTAACGATATCGCAATTATCCAAATTGTATTATGTGAAACATATATCAACGCTGATGGGGAAGAAGTCTGGCGAACATGTGGATGGCATATCGTTTGTTGTTGGCATTTTAACGGTATTGAAGCAATTCCATTTGGAAATAACCGATCTCTTCCTAGATCAAATGGCACAATACGTTATATCAATGGCTGACTACAATTTGCCGTAAGTGTTTAGGGGACTCGATTCAAAAAGCAACGGAAGTATCCCAAAAATCATTAATGTAACACTTTTTAGTTCATTTTAACGTAGAAATGAATGCCTTAGAATAAATTCATTTTTATTTTGCTGCTAGTAAAGGCGAAGCTCAAAAAGAAATCTCATCGGAGCGGCACAAAATTTCAATTCTTTTTCAAAGTGAAACATATAAAAATTGCACCGCTTTCATGCGGTAACAACAATTTACTTCGCTTCTAAATGCAACGCGTCTGAGTGTCGCTAATACGTTTAGCGAAATAGAGATGTACTTTTAATCTGGGGCATTCAAAAAAGTAACGTTCTTACCTATTTTGGGGGGGAGGGGGGTTGTGAATTTGACCGTGGTTTTACCTAATCCTACCGTCCAATTTAGATAAAATCAAATGTCATCCAACCGTACGCCACACCCGAATTAATTCCATTTATGACGGTAGAGAGAATTCAGTATGATTCAACATCAATATGTCTACCATTTCTTTTTTCATGGATTTTGTGATATATTTCACAGATTATATTTAGAAATAATCAATAATTAATTTCGTCCATAATCAGTGAATTGATTGAGTCAGCTTTATTATTTTGGTAAGTTGCATTCGCATTGAAGGGTTTGTTGTAAGAACTATAATCATATATCAAGTTATCATCGAATTCCGAATTGAGTGCTGAATATTCACTCGCACTCAAAAAACACTTTTTCATGAAATGCTTTGATGCCACACAAATATCGTATCTTGTGCAAAGTTAACGAAGCAGAAGATAAAAACGATGCCGGCTTCTTCATCGACAAACTCGGAAGAAATGTGATCCGTGACTGTTTCATAGCTGTGACGGAGGAAAACATTCAGAATCTAGCTAAAGCCCAAATGCCAGATGGATTTAAAACAATGCCCGTAGAGCTAAGTCGAATATCAATTTAAATGGCCAAGCCGACATCTGATGGACCACGTACATGAATATTTATACCAACAATATGAAACCAACGTGTACGACCAAAATGACTACTCATTGTGAGAAAAGATTGACGTACTTTTTGCAAATGATGTGCCATCAATTCAACGAGGACGAAAATAGGCACATAAATGCGATGATTAATATGATAAGAAATACACACAAGAATCATATGTTCAATGAAGATTGGACAGACGGTGACGAAGATCGAATATACAAAATGAATGAGTTGTTTTATGAAGTCGCTGCACGCTGTACTCAGTCATTCGACGACCAACTTACAATGATTGCATACATTAAAAAAAAAAAATGGTTTGGATCGTTGTGGTTTTTTATCTGCGAGATAAGCGTATTTTTAGAAGAACATGTGCAATCATGGTTGCGGCACGAAACAATTCCGCTATTTAATGACAAACCAACCAACCCAATGCCACGAAATGTGAAGAATTTCACCGCTATTCCCATTTGTTACACTAAATTGAAGTACATGAAATTCGATCATCAAGATTTGACCAACCTTTTGGTTGGATGGAAAATTGTGTCATACGCATTTGAAAGTCGGCACGAAAAGCATAGTGCGTGGAGCCGTGAATATTATAAGACTCATAAATCTACCTGGATAAAATAAATAGAATAAAAAAGCCTTATCAACGATACCACCACATGGTAGTCATAGACAGCGTTTCCGCTTTACTATTATTTGATACAACAAAGCGAGATAATATGAATACGGAGTTGAATCGCGAAAGAATCAAGCAAAAACTCGTGAACGGTGACAACAAATATATAATCACAATTGATCCCGGTATGAAGACATACTAAGCTAGAAATTGTCAAAATTTCCCAACAGGAGTCGGGGTGAGTAAATTGAATATTTTTTTTGTAAAATCAATGCTCATTTATTAATTGTTTTTGTTCTGTTAAAGGAAAACTTCAAGATATCTGCGAAGTAATATCATTGGGGTGCCAAACAAGATATCATCATGCCATCACCGCGAAGAAAAATTACATCAAGCATCGATTTACAATGCTGATGGGTAGAATGACTGCATATGCTCGGCGACGATATGCACGCCTTTCTTTGACAAATACATCGAATCACAACGGGAAAAAGATTGGTTAGAAGGAATGTTAACGTAGAATTATCCATCGCTTCTCACGATCGGAGGAGTGGAAATGGCACCCAATTCGCCAATTTACATCAAAAAGGGAAAACGATGCCCAGATACACGGCATATTGAATGCAGCGTCAAAAAACTTAGTCATTCAGATGTGGTCAGCGTAAATGAAGATTTCTCGTCTCAAACGTGTGCAAATTGTTTCAAGAAATACCCACAATACACCAGAACATATCGATTCAAAGTGTGCAAGGAATGCACACGAGATAATCCAATTCCACCGGATATATAACTTCCACCACTTATTGTAACGAAGAAAAGCTAACGACGCAAAAATCTAGATTCACGTGTTAAAAGTCTGATTGCGAGAAAATGTACTTCTTGAAAGACTGGCTGCCAAACCCTGCGAATGGAGCGCAAATGGGGGACCTTCCTGCGAATATCACTGATCAACAACCGGAACAACAACAACCACGCCAACCATTTTCCACCATTTGGCATCGAGATATTGTTGCGGCCAGGTCCATAATGTACAGAGGCAAACACTGAAATTTCTTTGGTTTTATTTTGAATAATTTTAATTCCAATTTATTGATGATAGGTCTTTGTTACATATCCGGTTTACAATTGCACGACTCGTTTGTGAGACCACTAGCAACTCAAAGACCACCATTCTGTAGACGAGAACGAGTACGCCGGAGAACCAATGCAAAAGTTGTTCCGGATCAGGTGAATGCTCAATGATCAAGCAGCGTCGCAGCCAAAGAAGAAAAAAAATGTTAACAATTAGTTTATTACAAAGTTTGTATTTTGTGGCTTTGTTGATAGTGTTGTGAGTGTATGTTGCATTTTCATACACATCAGTACATATTTTATTTATAGGTAAGTATCATTTTATCAATCGGGCAGAAATTTGGGTGGGGCTATGGTTGGATGACACCCAAATTTCATCTTTTTTCGACGGTAGGAATGAGTGAAACTACGGTCAAATCCGTACCTTAATTAAACGCTAAATATGTGCCCGGAAACGGTTCTATTTTAATTACTAGGATAACTTCGTGAACTTTCAGATTGAAGAAAGAATTGGGACCCGAAGCCTATATCGCAGTACATTTTCTGTTCAAGTTTATCGAATTAAGCAATATCACCCGTGAAGTGCTCGAGAGAAAAATTCCAGAAGTATTGCTCAATCAATTGGAATGTTTAGCAAATAAAATTTAGACAATATTTGTTTAAGGTTATTTTTATGAAATTTTATTCTTTCAATGGATTGCTGAACTCTTTCTATGTTGACGTTCAATAGCATCCTAAATAATATTCAATTATCAATAAAAAAAAAAGAAAATTGCGAATTTAATTTGTACGATTTTGAAAATCCTTCGTATATTTTGCACTTTAAAACAATAAAATAAAGTTTGATTATTCTGGTCCAAGCAAGAAGTTGGATGCTTTTTTTGTTGCCTAACCGTTTTATTTTCGTTTGTCTTTAGAAACCGAATGATTTTTTGATTTTTCGCATCCCTGATCAAAATTTCTATGCTGTTTTTAGAGCTGTCCAGCGTAACGACTACGCGTACCACTACGTTTAGTGAATTACTAAACGTAGTGGTACGCGTAGTCGTCATGCTGTACACCTTTGGCTGTTTTATAATCAATGTTGTTGTCTAATGTGTGATTTTAATTCAATTGTCTTAATAATTATTTGGAGCTTCGAATTCATTTAATTGCAAGTTGCTTTTGACACTTGCTCTCGAATATGCGTCGACATAAATCAATTACGCCATGAAATGAACATATCTTTAATAACTGTTCCTCAAGCATTTTATCGTTTCGCAACGAAATTCTTCGAGATGTAAATAAACTTAAGGCCACTTCTTACTATGTTCTTATATGCTTTTTCAACTAAAATATGTGTCTCTCTTTCTTTATCAATATACGAATATAAATCTTTGTAACTCAACGAAGTCACTTTCTTAATGCGATAAGCTCAATTTTAAAAACATGAAATATTATAAAGATGGAAATTAATTTGTTATGAATGCAATGTGGAAAGATGTTGTTTCAAATATTGTGTTGTGTCGAATATTTTGACTTGTCATTAGCAACAACTTGAATGAAATAACAATAAACTATAGTTGTGCTTTAAGTTTTTCGATAAAATCCGACTTCGTCCACTGTTGCAACAATTGCTTCTGCTCGATCTTTAGTGATTCCTTCAGTTTGGGAAGAATATTTTGTTGTTGGATCAGTCTGCAGGTTTCCAGTTTCTAAAGATGATGAAAACAATAATCCTTTAAATTGCTCGAACATTTTTGGAACATAAAAATATGAAGATTTCATACCAAAGATGATTTCGTTGCCAATCTGTCGCATTCAATCAAAACGCGTTGATCAGCTCTTCCGTCTTTAAGTACCTTGGTTATGATATTGCAATCTTTGGCCTCATCTGCGCCCATCACTTCATTTAAAAACAACATCTTGGCTTTCTATGACAGAATTTCGATATCGATAAATAATTTGAAACTGAACTATTTGACTATTTTCATTACAATCACATAAAAATACTAACGGCATTGTAGTTGATTTTGTCGGTTGTCGTTAACAAAGCAGCTCCTTCGATAATTTCACCGAAATCCTGACAGTTGCCACTAAATAGCGCGTTATTTTCAGCCCAAACAACATCGAATAATGGCAAGATTCTTGCTCCCAACCCGCTTACTAAGCCTTTCACATGAACCACCAATGGTTTTTTGAATGCTGCCAAAGCCAGCATGAAGTTACTGTTCAATATTAAAAATTCTATTAGAGATTCGAAATTCTGCAACTATGTCATTGAAAAACTGTACTTACTTCAACTTTTTGGCCAGCTCTATTGCAGACGAACGTCTTTTTTCAGCCGTTGATTGCACTAGAGACGAATAATCTACACCGTCGCAGAAATTCTCATTAGCTGTTGTTAACAAAACCAATTTACATGTTTTATCATTTTCAAGAGAATGCAGAGCAGCTTCGACATCCTTCAACATCTAAACCAAGAAATGAATTAACATTTGTTTAAATTCATTAAAAAAAAAAAAATTAAAATTATCCAAGTTTGAGTGTGAGGAAATTGCGAGTGTACTAACCTGTACAGTGAGTAAAGCCTTTGAATCATCTGAATGCAGAAAAATTTGAGTAAAGTTTTCGAAGCGGCTCAATTTGATCTGAGTGAATGAGGCGTCATTGTAATTTCCATTTTCCAATTTAACTGGCATCACATCGAAATCGTCAACCTTAGCTTCCAAATTGCGGCTGGTTTTGTGATTATTGAAAATATTGTGACCATCGACACCCGAATTCTTCGCCTCATCGAAATTACTTGGATATTTTATTTCTATTTCCGATTTGCCAATTTTCTTGGCCCGTGGTTTGGCAAATTCGAAGCCTTTTTCTTTGTTCAAACGCGGTCGTTTAGTTTGTGTTTCGAACTCATGATCATTGTCATTGCTGTCCAATTCACAAAACATCGGCGCATTCGGTAAATCAATGCTTGTGCGATTCAGGCTTGCTGTGCTGGAATATGAACTGTTTGATCGCCGGCGAATAATCATGCAGTCATCCGGACGTGATTTGTAAACGTAGTCCCACGAATCGGATGTTTTTGGACCGCGTTTCTTGCCGGCGGTCAAACTTTTTGGTGTCAAACACTTCTTATTCGCATTTTGCTGCTGCTTTTGAGGGCTCAGCTCTTTGGCCTCTTTCATTTTTGTTGCTTTTGCTTTGACAGGTAGAACGGAAGCATTTTGAATATTGCACTGTTCAACTTTCAGCGATTTGGCCCTGGGAATTTTACCTGGACTCGACCCATCGACTTTGTTATTGTTGTTATTACCTTGGTGTAGTGAATTCAGCATGTTTGCTGCACCCTCATCACCAAGTAGCTTATCAATTTCTGATGTTTTCTTCTTTTTAGGTGGAGGAAATGTCGTTGTTGGGCTGTCAGCAGTAGCAGTTGGAACCGAAACCGAAGCTGAAGCCAAAGCAGCGGGAGAATCTGCAAAAGCATTGTTTTCGTCTGGTTCTGGTTTCTTTGTCATTGGTTTTCGTGATCGTTTTGCTGGACCGGCACCGGATGTATGTGCTAAACTTGCATAGTTGATGGCGGTTTCCGGCGCATCTGGGTCCCAAATTATTTTCTTCTTAATGATCCGAGTACGTTTGAATATCGGTTGAACTGGTACAACAATTGCTTGTTTTTTCTGTGGCCGAATTTCGACAACAATCTCAGTTTCAGTTTCGGTTGCATCTTCATGTTTTGCATCATCCCACTCGGAGACCAATGAATTCACCAATGCCGCATTTTTCGCCGTTTTCTTAACTAATTTTAATTCACGTGCAACTTTCAGAGCTTGATTGAGCTTCGGTCGACCCTTTTTTTTCTTCGGCAAACTCATAATTTGCTCCATGGCGATTTCGCGCTCTTGGTCAGCGGTTAACGCCACTGGCTGTTCACCGTTCGTATTTTCACTTGGCAAACTCAGCTCGTAGTGTTCCACTGACTGTTCACCTAGATTCACCAAGCCATTGTCGTCACCCTCTAAAATAGCAATCAAATCGTCACTCTTAGCTGACGGATTTTTTATATGATTATTTATGATAATGGGTGAAATAGCACTGATGTCAGATGTAATTAACTCTCTTGGAATTTCTATGGTACCTGATGATTGTGCTGGAATCGGTCTATTCGGCGTAACAATTGAATCATTGTTGGCCGTAATTTTGCTGTTTGATTTCGGAGTATGAATTTTGAGGCGTACATCATTTGCGGTGGTGGCGGTTTTATTGTTTTTATGAAGTGGCTCATAAGTTTTGGGCTTGTTCAAATCAGCCGTTTCACTTTCTTTCGCTTCCTCATCCTCATTGATCACCTCCAGTAAGATTGGTTCTTCTTCTTCGAATTCATCATCATCTTCGGCTTCAATCGGACAGATTTCAACTTCCTCCGATTCGTCCGGCTGAGGCGGTTTCTTTACCGTTTCTAATGTGGTTAATGTTTTCGGAAAATCATCATCGCTGAAACCATGATCAACATCCCTTTTGATTGCTTTGGCGGCTGGAACTGGTGCTCCGTGTTCTTCCAAATCTTGGTTGAAATCAGCTGCAATTTCCTTAGCAATGGAATTATTTGCATCTGATGTATTCAAATTCTCCTCACTCAAACCACTGTATTCTAGTGAGAGAGTCGTTTCCCCGTTTGTCGTATTTTCGGCAACGTCTTGGTGCTTTTCAGCTGTCTCTACTGCAGTCGCCATTGTTGTAATGGCTCTTCAATCTAAACATTGACAACCGAAAAAAGACCAACAAAATGCAAAATGTCAACAATGAAAAAAGTTCATTAAAAACCAATTAGGTCTAGTTAAAATCTCATAAAAACTATTTGGAATGCAACTCTTCGTCTTAAATCCGGAAAAAACACGAAATTTGCTGAATCCGAATTTTGAACAAGCTGTATCGAATGGATTTACTCGAATTAACACCGTTTAATCTTGATGAAAAATGGAACTATTGTGTGTTTGTGTCACGGAGAGAGCAACTTAATAATAAACCATAATTTGTGTTGAATAGGCAAAAAAATAAGACGAATAATATTGGGAGATAAATTGTACTCATCAACTAAAGAGCATACGCAGTCGTACGTTCCAAATACTAGCCAGCACAAACACGATTACGCACACACTCAGCATACACACACTACTGAGCAACGGTTTGGTAGGCGCATTCTTATCGCTCGATTCTCGCTGTATCTCTCTCGTATTTCATTCGACTTCAGTTTGTGTACAATTCATTATAACGGGATAAATTTACACAACTGTGTACTTACCGACGGCACACAAATGTCGGAAAAAATCGTATTTAAACATTTCTTTACCAAAATGGAAACATCAACATTACTACAATATTCAATATTTTGTATATTCAATATTCATTTACACAATTTACCTTGTTCATATTCCAAATACGTTTTATGTATATTTTGCTTTAATAATTCAATTTAGACACTTAGACACTTCAATTCGATGTGTATGATTCGTACTCGAAGTATAGAAAAAAAAAAAAATGAAGAATATACATGAATATACAATACCTGTATATGTGAACATTAACTGAACACAAATTGATATGTCGACGGCTTTAGACTTACTGAATTAACCATCGGTAATTTTGATGCACATACATGCATAGACGAACGGAACAAAACGCATTCATACGCAACCGATACGAGCGGCTCAAGTCGATGTTTTCACATTCGAGAAGTGTCAACATCGGACTAAAAGCACATTGCGATTGACGGAAGATTTTCGGTTGCATTAATAAGTTTGACATTTACAGAGTTTGAAAGCTCTTGCATGATTTTTCTGCTGTTGAATGATTTTTGCATGAGATGATTTTGAAAGGTTTGACGAATATTAAATAAAATTGAAAGTAATCTGCCGAATTTTCTGTCTCATGAGATTTACCTCGATTGAAATAAATTCATTTCCGAAAGATAACTAGTTTCTCCAAGCTATTTGCCCCCGATCAACTCAATCACGTCAAATTCGTTAAATGACTAGATTCAATTTCCAACAGATTTTAAAAAAATCCAATTAGAATTGCGCCCCATCCGATTTTTTCTAATAATGTATCGTTCTAAATTCATGTGGATTGGCTACAGTTAGAAAATTGATCATCAGCTTACGATCAAGAGCTACAATTTAATCTGTCGCTTGCATCACCTTTTAGAAACCAAAAAAATTCATGTGAATTTTCAAATTTGTGTAGTTGAATTTTCGCGCGGTTCAATTAATTTGCATAAAATGCGCCGTGATAAATTGACCACGATATGTTGACCACCCAAGAATATTAAGCGCTAGGTCGCGCCGACTATCGGCTCTGCATTTCGAAATGACGTGTATTTCTTTAATGAAATCAATTTAACATACTAAAATGCATGACTCCATGAACATGGCTCATTGAAATTCCAATTTGCTGGAGCGAAAAACATAGATATAGCTTAGGACCGTTATAAAAGTAAGAGCAGCAGCTAAGTATGTAGGGAAAATGATAGATAGCCCACCAATTGTAATGAGTTCTGTAAGAACTTTGATGAAAAATTAAAAGTGGCGCACATTAGGATGCATTAACTGCAGAACGCGGTAAGTAATTGCAAGCTAACTGACGATAAGATAAAAGTTAGCTCGCCTCTGAGCAAAAACGAAAAAATAAACAGACTCACGGACACTCACACAACTTAAGCCAAAATGAATTAAAATTCCAGACGGTAAAAACTGGACCGTTGAAACAAAGAGCTGAAAAAAACTTTCATGACGAAAAATGCAAGTCAAAACAAACGAGCAAATGAATTGGTAGCGAAAGATAAGCCGTTAGTAAAAATATCACTCACGTTGCCTTTTATGAAGGAGATTTGCATGATGTTTTTCATTGAAGCCACACAATTTAGCTATTCATTTGAGTTCGATATCATATTCGACGACATTTTAATTGGTATTTACGTTAAATATGCTTTTGGCGGCGTGCTTGGTTGGCCATTAATAACTCGATATATCGACTAAAATATGAAAATCCAATATGTCGAAAATGACACAAAATTGTGGCAAAACTATTTTCGAACAGGCAAAATATATTTTATGAATCATGGAAATTATATCTCAAGGCAGACATAAAATCATTTGTTCATAACTCTCGAATTGATGGTCTTTTATTATATGAGTGCGTGTAAAAGCGATGTGAAGTGCAACAATGTTTTCTCGCTATTGAAAATGCTATTGTCATCGAGCGCACACGCCTTCGCGCACATCATCAGCAGTACTCACGCATCGGTCAATTCAAGCACCGAGAGCACCTCACCATTTCAATCGGATGTTTTAATTTTAATCTTTGATTTACTCATTAACATTTTAAAATGATGTGTGCTTATCTTAAAAGCTTTTAAAATATTATTGCTTATGTTAAAACATTTATATTATTCATTTATTTTCGTTGGGTTTCATATATGGTATTTCATTCGCTCCAATATCGCGTGGCTGTTCACCATGAAGCGACATGAGTGCAATTCGGATCGTTTTTTTCATGCCGATGTTATCGGTCTATTTGGTTTCTCGCAAATTAATAAAATGTTCCGTTCGGTTGTCTGCCTTTTTATTTTTGTTCGCTCACTATGGCTTGATATGAAAGGTGACTTCATAAGGAATACGCTGATTACCAGTTTGGATGGGCCAAGATAGAGTGAAATGTGAGTCTTTTGAAGTGCCACATGCATAACAACATGTGTTTAAAGTGGGTCTGTATAAAATTCTGACACTCATTTGGCGTTCAAACATTGGAGAGTTGATTATAGTAAGCGTGGCCGATGTGTGTACAATTTGTCGTTTAGACGCAATAATTCAAATTGCCGAAGAGACAAACAAAGGCAACTCAAATGAAAAATGAACGTGCAAAATATGTTGAATTCAAAACGTGATTTTTTACTTAAAATCATCCACCTCTGTGCGGGATATTATCCGTTTCGTTTCGCTGGCTCACAAAATAATGTGTTCAATTTGGACAATAAAGGACAGAATACCATATAGCATGTTGTGAATGAACGACCTCAATCGATGTTTACGCGACAGTTTTCATAATACGAATTAAAAATTCGAGCAGATTATTACGAAATTAAAGTGCAATTTAATTAGCCAATATATTTTAAAAAATATCTTCATTTCAGCTGATTAAAACTTGTCAAAAATGCATATCATATTGAGAACTAAGAAAAAACGACTAAGACTAAAGAAAATAGGAACCAAAGGACGAATTATGGCTTTCTGTTGTGACATGAAGAGAACATTTATCAAATACATAAAGACGGATGAAATGATTTCCTTAAAGATAAATGGCATGACGCTCATTTGGAATGCATCAATCGCCAGCGAAAAACAAAACTACAAATTGCCCCTTTTGTTTTTAATATACTGTTTTGAGACGATTATTTCGTCGGTGCGGTGGCAAAAATTTCAACGATGAGCGATCTATTTAATAAAATGCTCATTTGATGAATGATATTTTGTTCAAATGGCACTTTCAAAACGATTCTAAGACACGGAAAGGATCGTTTCATTGAAACGGTAATGCCGGTCTCTGGTGAAAACACAACACATGAATTAGGCATTTATTTGTGTTTTCTCTTTCTTTCTCACTCTCTTTCTCTCTCTCTCTCTCTCACTCTCTATCTGTGTGTATCTGCTGATATTCGGTGGACAGTTTGGTAATTTACAAACAGATAAAAATCGATTTACATGTGATTGGTTCAATTCAAACGGCCCTTCCGACCATTGTTGAACGCAACGCAATAATTCTAATTATGAAATATGGTTTTAAATCCAGCTACAGAAATTGGAATGCTCATTATACCCATGTCCGTGTAAAGTTTACGTTCTGAATGTGAGGGACGTGACGCAGCGCCGAAAGTGAAATGAATATATGAATTATTCAATATAAAAGAAATCAAGGGTGTTTAACCAACACAGCAAAACAATGGCTTTATTGTGCGTTCTCGTTCAAAGTGAATATAGATTGAAATGATTCGGCTTTTTGTCCTGAAACAGGTAAAAAAGTGTAATTTCTTCCGAGAAATTGGTTCCAAAACAAATTTACCTTGTTCAATTACTCAAACAACAGTGCAGTGTGACTTGTTTGTGATTTTTATCGAATCTCCGATTTGATTCAAGCATTATTGTACCGGTAATCAAAAAATTCTCATTGGAATCCCAGCTATTGTATGTGAATGTAGAATTTGACTGAATATCCCTTTCTGGTAGCAACGCAATTTAGCAAAATAACTGTCAACCGCTGAATAATTCAGCTATCAAATTCACTTAAAATTGTAATAATAATATGCTGATTACCGCTTTAAGAGAGTGATTAAATCTTCAGCGAATGAAATAGATTTCATCTAATTGGAATCAAATGTATACATTTGTATTCGACTGAATACAAGCTGAAAAAAATGGGATTGAATGAAAACTCAATTAAAATTGGATGTAAATATCAATTCATTTTTTATCTCATCATTTATTCATCCGTCAACCATATAAACTAATCAATCGCCAAATCGGAAAAAATATGCTTAAAGTGGAATATCAATTGTCATTGACAGCTCACGGGATCTTGGTATTCAATGGTTTTTTTTCTTAATTTGATTGAGTCAATTAAATCAATCTTGGATCGGATTATAATGTAAATTCTCTGTAAAATCGGACGACTAAACTAAATGGCACATAGATAATGTCATTTTGTGATAAACAAATCTACGTGTCCCGGTCGAAAAACGAATTGCAAAGCTTAAATTAGACAGAGACAAGTGTATTTTATTTGAAATTATATTGTGCTCAAAAGAGGTATCATTAATCCCAAGAATGAAAAGATTTCGACAGTGAGTAACCCTTTTTTTAGCCCCATACCATCGTGGTCGTGCCATTCCATTTCTTTCCTAAAACGGCCAATGAACAAATCTCAACATCAAACATTATATTATTTACAGTTGATTAAGATTTGTTCCAAAGAAATTAGAATGTCTCGTTGCTTGCCCAAAATAACATTGCAATCCATTTCGAATGATTCGTAAAGACAGAGAAAATATGTTCGAGCGGAGTTACTTTTATGTTCCTTCATTGTGTCGTAAACACTTAATGGTATTTCTATAAATTGCCTGATTCAGTGCAGCCGCTCTTATATCACCATAAATAATTCAGAAGTTGCCTTTAATTTGATTTTGATCCCATTCAAGCGGCACTTTTACCTTTCATGGCATTTGTCACTTCGTCCAGCCTCAAAAATAGTGCACGGCCAATATATTTTTGTTTTCACATACAATCCCGTATTTATAGTTGCTTGTTTATAAAATGTTTAATTTTGTATCACTTGCTAAATGTAGCACGTATTAATTATTGAATTATTTGCAGAATCGAAAATAGTCTGGCATTTTCATCGAATTTCCTACTTATAAATGTATTTAAATAAAAAAAATTAGGAAAGTAAATAATCAAGTCGGTAGGCACAGGAAATTCGATTCAACATATCGTCTGATCGACAAGCACATGAATCAAGTTGCGGCCGTTTTGAAAATCACCTACAAAACTATGGCTATAATTTTCGAGAAAGATGACTCAATTATCTGATGAAATTGAAAGAGCCAATCCTCTGGTCATTCGGAAAGGCCAAAGTATTCAAAATAGCATTGTAAACGAATGGCATACTTATATTGAGACTCATACGCATAGTTCTTCAAAAGAACGGAAGTTGTGGTCAAATTATACATGACGTTGATGTGCCAATGATAGAAAACGAGGGGCTAGATGAATCTCAATTTCTTTTTTCTTGTCGCTCTACAGCACTTCTATCACTGAGAGAGCGAGAGCGGGGGGGGGGGGGGTGGTGGATAAAAAAGATTGAGCAAACATGATCAAAACAAAGTTAGAGATATATTCATTGGATTGGATAAATGTGGAAAAACAAAAGACCACCAAAACTGATCGCACCTGAGAGACAAAAACGATGACAAAATGCTACTTATTATCTAAATTAGCTTCGGCTTTTCGGAGTGTTTTTTTGTAGCCTCATTCTTCGTTCAATCTCTTTTTGTAGTTTGCCTGCTCTCTATGAGTGTTGTTTCGTATGTTATTTTTGATGTTTGTATCTTTTTGGGTACGATTTGGGTCCCATTAGACAGAAATATTCTTAAAAAGGAGCGGAAAAGAGCAGTTGAGTGATTTAAAATTGAGAAAAGTCGTAATTTATTGTAAAAGAAGTTTGAATGCGTCATTCAAATAATTTCTTGTTGAAATTCTGGTTTAGCGTTTCGATGATGCGAACTGCTCTCCACAGCTGTTTTGCATAATGACTTTCCGATGAAACATTTTCAACAATTAAATGTTTAGTGAAATCACCGAAAATTGTAGCATTTGCACTTGAATCGAATAATAAACATTTCTGGATTTATTAATAACGCGAGAATGAGAGGAAAGTTTGAACTCTGAAAAATAAATGTTGGATATTATCCGAAAATGAAATATTACCTGAAAATTTTCTATCAATATTTTAGCATTTATGAACACATGGCTCGGGGAAACCTCGAACCACCGCTACACATTTGCCTGGTTAAAACAAGTAAATTGTACAAATCGCCCAAAATGTATTTATTCGATTAGGATGAGCAAGTACAACAAGACACATATTCCAAAATTTTCCTTTGATTTATAGTCATTTTCCGCGCTTTTGAACTTTTTCGTGCGTGCCACAATTTTAAATCGGGAATTTATCGCATTTATTTGGGCACACTAAATGCAAATTATTTTCCATGTGCTGGCATTTGTTATGTTTTTTTTTCACTCGTTTTTTGAATCAAAAGTTAGATTGTTCTTTTCTCCATTTCGAATTCGTTTTGATTCTATTGCGATTTTTTATCACCTTGGCGGAACAGTGGTTGTGGCACACCGGTCGGCCATTTTTACTGAGGCAAACGATTGTATTGCTGGCTTTTTTCGAAATTGAACACGGCTGCACCCACCAATCCAACGATCACAGTCTACTATGTTACGTACGCAACGCATTTCATGTACCAAAATAGACGCCTTTTAAAATTTATTACCATGTTAGCTTGCGCTCGAACTTCGCTCTTTCTCTCTCTCTATCCGCAACTTTAACAAACGCAGACACTTCAAGATGAAAATAAATGAACTGGTAATGCAACAACAAACAAAAAGCACAATTCGAAATATACCGCGACTTCAAAATTACAAAACAAATCGTCTCAAACTCGATCGTTCACTCTCTCTCTCTCTCTCTCTCTCTCTTTCCATCTCACCGTATCACACACGGGCCACAATATAAATGAAAATGCCGCACACTTCCAAAAGACTTTCATCTCGCTTTGATTTGATAAACAAGAAATTTGTTGTAAAAGAGTAGATATTATTTATTGCATCATATAAATTACAGAAAAGATAATGTGCCAAGATTTATGCCCTTGTCATCAATTGGTAAAACATGTATGCGAAAATATTGCCGTCGATCTTATTTTTGATAGTTGATGTTTTAGGATAACGTGAGTGCACCGAATTCTATCTATCGCTTTATCACTCTCCCTCACTCTCTCGCTCACTGAGCACAAGATGCGTAGAGAGCGAGAAAGAGAGAGAGAGAGAGAGAGAGAGAGAGACACAGTGTGTATGTGTGTGTGTGTGTGTACGATTTATTTTTCTACGGTAACGACTCTTGTGATTCATTAGCGAAACGGTGTGTTTTGTAGTGAATGAAATCAATCAACAATGCAGAAAAATCATTCAGCCAATTTTTAATTTTGATGCGGCAATCATAAAGATTTGATATTTTTGAATAAACGATTCTGATGAAAGCAGCCGCTGGTGAATTATTTCTAAAATCCAATTCCAAAATAATTCACCCATTTATTGTTTTCTGGTTAAAGAAGCAAACTTACCCAAAAAAAATGATCTGGCATCGGTTGTTAAACCGCTGAATATAACGATGTACTTGAAATACGTTCGGAAGAAAATCAAATAGCCAATTCAAAACATCGACACCGGATGTGAAATTCAGATATAAATTGTTTATTGGTAAATGTTTGTTATCCGTCGTGTATGTATGGCGAGCGATTCTTGGCAGTTGCTATTATTGGCGCGCTTTTAGATGATGATTGATATCGATTTGAATAGCTGGCAAACGACGGTTCAACCGACAAATAAATAATCGAGCGTCTGAGGAGAAGACGTAAAATTGAAATTTTCTACTTTTCTTCGTGTCATTCTTCTCATGTTCTGTGCTCCGCGCTCGCTCTTCGATATGGAAGTTGCATTTTAATAACATTGTAGTCGACGCTTCATTGGTTTCGATTTAACATGCATCGAAGCTTGCCCAGGATATGGAAGTAATTTTCAACTGAATCGCTTGATTATGGTTGTGCCTCAGGTTTTTTTAGCTGTTATGCTCAATTTGAATTTTAAGACCAAAAGACTTTCTGTCGCTTACAATTTATTTCAACATTTAAAGTGTTCTCAAATTGCAACATGCAGAGAAAATAACTGTCAATCTTTATTGTAAAGTCCATTGCAATACATTGAAAATTTTGTTGAAGCAGAGCATTCAAATTAGATTTTATAAATGCATCGAACCATCACGTAGCACACAGCCATTTTCAGATTGCATCGAAATTGGCTCTTGTAAATAGTTTTTCCCTCCATTTTGTACAGACTCAAAGCGAAATCAATTCCATAACTATAATTTGATCGATTTTCAATTGATAGTTGATGATGGCGATCGTGATTCTGCAAATGAGATAGCCTTTTTTTCTTCTCTGTGCAAATCTTCTTGGTGTTTTTACCCTTGGCACATTGCGAGACGGCGTATTGCATAGCGGCAAAAATCAGAAATTCTTAATTTGGCGCGCTTTCGATTTGAGGTGTTAAATTACATTGATGTGCCCTTTGGAACTGAGGGCGCCCGCGTTGCTTATGTTACATGAACTCAAGCTGCTGCCGGAACATGGGCCAAACAAAAGCAACAACAAAAACAATAATCAAAAAAATTATCTTGTGTCCCGAAGATATAATTTATAGATTTCGAATCAAATGCTCAACATGACTGCAACGAGATTCATTTCCGAATCAATTTTTGAGCTCAGATTCCAATGTAAACGTTTCAATTTCGCTTAGTGAATGTATTGAAATGCACTAACTTACTCAAATTATCTTCAATTAAATTCGATAAAAATCGAACGCGGCCGAGACGGGAATGAAAATGCGATTTTATGTTTGGATTATTTATTGTTCCTTGTAATTTGGCCGCGCTGAAGGGTGTGGCCTATCCGTTGCAATCGGAAAATTAGAGATTTACACAAAAACTACGATTCTATTTCCAACCATAACAGCAAAATCATAACATATAATTAACCAAACGCTGGACTGTCTCTTTCACTTGAAAGTTTTCCAAGATTTAACGCAACATTCATGCCGATTCGAATCAATGGGATGAAGCACTTTTGGTGCCGAATCGAATTTCAATACTAAATTGCATTCTGTAAAGATATCGATTAAATCGACATATATTTCGAAAATTGCTTTAATAAATTTGTGTGAAAATTGTCTGGAGTGAAAGCTTTGAAAATGAGTTTCAAAATGAATTCTTTTGAATTTTCTCCAAAAGCATCGATTGGAAGTTATTTAAAATGAGAATGATTTGATTTCTAATAAAGAATTTCGCGATATGAATTTTCCGGAATGAATATTCAATTCAATTGTCTTTGTTCTCATGTAGAAATGGGATGGTTTCGCGAACTTGCCAAATAAACCGTTCAAAGTAGTCCAGTACTTGCTAAGAATGTATCAAATAATATTGTCCTGTTCGAGAAAAAAATAGAAATTCTAAATTATTTCAGTGGCTGATTTTATTGTCAATGTTTGGACAGCCTGACCTCTTTCGTATGTCATTAAGCATACATTGAGTGTACAATTGGACGTCCATTGAACAGAATGCATTCGAGAGATATCTTTGAATGCTGTAGCAGGCCAATATTCGTTGTATCACTTCAATATATTGAAAGGCAATTGAATGTCAATTGGAAATGCCTGCCACTTTGTCGATTGGTTGATTGGGAGTGCAATTGATATTTTCACCAATCAACCACAATCTTCCGCTTCTATTTAGTACGTTCCGGTTTTCCCTCTGATTGCTCATTGAACGTCTCGCATCCATTAGACAAAACACAACGGCAAAATAAAGAGCATTGAAATAGTTTGGCACATTGAACAAATTGATATTTGGTATGCATGTGAGACTATATCCTTCGTAATTTATTTATCGAAAACCATTTCGGATTTTATTGTTGTGTGGATCTGCTTTGTTTTCGACTGTTTATTTTCCGCCTTTTTTCGGATGAAAAGCGATTTAATGGCAGCCATAGTATTGTGGCTGGATATTATTGCTATTGATATACTTGTTGGCCTTTTTTTAACCCACGATCTCATGCATCTCAAGATTTTCCACATTTATCCATCGTGTGTGAGTAGTAGAATGAACGATATTTCTCCGTATTTCTCTCTCTCTCTCGGAGTTTGTGTGATTTCGACTACACGCGTGAGCTTCACTTTATGTGTGATTCGTGTTTTTTGGGTCAATTTTCTTTACATTCTTTGATTCACTCGAAATGTGTGTGTTGTGTGTGTGTGTTTGTGTGTGTGTGTGTGATTCTTTGTTCTCTCTAGTCGTTTTTAGTATTTTTTTGCCGTGCAAATGGTCTCTTTCGTCCATAACATTTTATTATGTAATTGCGAATAACGGCAAAAACACGTGCATTATTTTACAGCCGAAAAACAAGTGAATATGGAATTCACAAACACTTGTACTAAGCAAAAGAGAAAAGCTGCCTATGGTGGAAGTCAAATTCAGCAGGGCTCCAAGCGTTTTCACTGGTTTCAGAGATGGAACAAAGTTCGGTGACGAAGCACTATTCTGGCATAAGAATTCCACCTTATTTTCCAATATTTTCGCAGAAGCACAAATTTAGAGGGCAAAATCAAGAAAAATGGAAAACAGAAAATCTAAAAAGGCTGATATTCATACTATACCATTTGATGGCGTTGCTTTATCATTTAATGCATTTCCGTTGCTTCTTTGCAGTAAATGTTATTTCCATCGCGAACAGCTAGGATGTGGCTGTGCTTCCATTTGATCCAAATATAAAATTATTAAGGTACAGCGAGCGAAGAAAAAACAACAGCAATAAGCAACAACAAGCACGGCACTTAGTTCAATTATGTAAAAGCGCACGGTGCAACTAGAGTGAAAGCGATACCGTACCGTTGCAGAAGCGATTTTCATTAAATATGCACAGTAACACAGAATTACTATTGCTTATGATCGTGTTAATGTAATTTTCGTCTTTGGTCCAGCTCTCTCGCTCTCTTTTTTTTCGCTTTCTTTTCCTCTTTCAGTGTGCATCGAAAAAAACGATAGTATATATTGCTCTCAATAACAAAATCACGTCAAAATCGCTTTTGCTGCTGTACTAATATGCCAATGTGATGTATGCGGGATTGAAGGCTTTTTACCTAATGAAGCTCTAAAAATGTTGTTACTTTGTATATTTGTTTGCTACATGGGAAGAGTTTCAATAGGCACCATCATTCTGGAGATTCCTCTTGATATTTGAAAAGAACGGTCGCACTGGCCAATTAAAAATTGCACTTGGAATCGGAACAGCGTCAATCTTTTGCGATCATCTGATTTTCTCACAATAGTTGTTCGTATTCTCAGTGGCAATAAAAAGTCAAATTGCACGGCAATAAATGGTCAATACATACAAAAGGTCATTGAATGTTCGACCTCTTGCTAAAATGCGCAATCTAGCAAATAACCAATTTCATCTGTATATGATTGCGAATCGAATGGCCATTACACATTCTCTCCACAATAGCCAATGACGACGACTACAACAACAGTGTCGGCGGCGGCGGCCAGGACGACGAAAATACCACCAAAGGACACCGAAAGTCACAATTTTCAGCACTTACAGCTGTACGTGATACTAAAAGTGATTTGAAATCATTAAGAGGATTGCCAACTTACTACAATGGAGTGCTACAAATTGCAATATTTCTCGATGAACGTGAATCGCATTCGTAAGTCCATTTCTTTGATTTCGAGTAAAAATTTTTCTGTTTCCCGACTGCACTGAAATCCGATTAAAAATTATTGACCTCGAATTCTTTATTGCGCACAGTTCATTCGGTGAGATTGAATTATCAACTGAGATGAATTAATCAAATCGCAATCCAGAATACACATTTCTCAAATATGAAATCATAAATTACGCAGCCCACCAGCAAAAAACAACGACGATTGCTCTGATTGAAATAAAATAATGACAACAATTCAACCAATGGCTAATTTGCATAGACAACGAGCGAACGCATGAAAAACGAGTGGAAAATCGATGCCAGAAGACAAATAAGAAGCAACGAAAACTACCCGCGGTGCTTAACTAAGCAAATTTCAAGGGAAACAATGATGTTTTTCCTATACATTACAATCTGTTGCAGATTTTTCTGAATTCCATTGTCATTTAAGTGGCAGAATAAAAGAGGAGAAATCAAAATAAATAGCCTGAAATGGCAATCACTCAGTCGTAACGTCCGAAAGAAATGTTAGTTTTCTTTTAGAACCGTAAAGAAAATGTTATCAACGGTTCGACGAGGGGAGATAGAGAGAGAGTGGGTGAAAACAGAGACACCTTTGCATCCGAAAGATGGAGAACGAAATCGAACAGTCGGCAGCCCCAAATACGATACGGACTCCAAGAGCATAGTGTGAATGGAGTATATTTCCGTAAACTGAACCAATCATGATTCGTTTTCAGATTTTGTTGCCAGCAGTACAAATACAGCACAGTTTTTAACTGACATACAATCGCATATATACAGCATTGACTGCTAACAATGTGCATAAAATAAAAACAACTTTAGTTGTACTAACTAATTTACCTCAACTTCAACAATTTAATTTTCATTAAACGTGAGAGAGAGGGAGAGAGAGAGAGAGGAAAAATTCGCTGAGAATTATCTGCTTATCTGCGCATATAAAATATTCCGGCATATTCGTTGAATACTGTTCACACAATCGATTGTAGTCCATTTGAACACACACTCCCAACTCGAGCATTCAAGCCAAAGATTTCAGTGTAACTTATTCAGATTGCGCGCATTGATTACTCGAGCTGGAAGCAGCTGTGTGTATTGGTCGTTGCTTCTACATGCTCTTGTATTCTTGTAAGCACCGCACGATTTAGAGGGCGGAGCTCTCCAGCATTCAATGAGTATGTGTAGCACATTTGCAGCCTGTTATGCTTGATATTTAGCCTGCTTTCTGTTGACTGAGTCAACGGTTGGCTCAGCGATTTGTAGGCACGAACCATCTGAAGAATAAACCAATGCTATACAAATACACACACTCAAGAGGGAACCGATTAAATTCCGCTCCTACACGCGCTCGATCATTTCAAATACACGGTGTGGTTTGTAAACATATCAGCGACAGCCCAATTCGGAGAGAGCTGCATAGTTTTCGAGAGACTCGTACAATAAAAAAGAACTCAAGCGAATCGATCCAGCGAGCTCGTGTGTTCAGTATTGGTTTGATAGTCAATGAAGAAGTGTGTTGTTGACGCGTTGTTTTTCTTTGGTCAAAGACATGCAAATCGTTTCGGACATACAACAATTCAAAAAAAATTTCTTGTCGGCTAGTCGATTTTGTGAATTCTCTTATCTCGCAGTGTTTATTCAAAATAATTGATTCATTTTCGTTCATTTACGGGTGAATTGACTAATTTTGTATGTGCACATTCAGAATATAAAGCAATAACTTTTTGCAATGAATATTTAGATCGATCAAGTTTGATTATTGATTAAGCTCCAGGCAGAGCGAGAGAAAAAAGGAGAGAAATAAAAAACTGAACAATATTTAGAAAAAAGTGATTGACTAGAGAAAAGAAATAACTGTTTTGTAATTGAAGTGGTACGATTGACACAGTGCGGTCCATGGCAAAGGTGAATCACACACAAATTGCAGCGAAATAACACACATAACATATTGAAAAACCGATTAAATGCCACTTTAACCGAATCACTCGCTTATCAATCATTTGGATCAATTCTTCGTTAATAGCCGAACCTAAGGGGGCTCGTGCATTCGCTCGTGCTCTCTGCCATTGATTTACTTTTGACCAAAACGGTTTTTATTGAAGTGTTTCGTTCCTGATTGCTGTCGTCATCGCCACAGCATTTGCTTTATTGCTGTTATTGAGATAAAGTGTATGTTCACCGTGTTGGTCCCTTCCTGATAAAATACCTGCTCTCACTCCATCTCTACGTTGTACCACTTGCGTTCATCTGAGTGTCAATGGAATGTTCCATACAGAACTATTGTGATAGAAACAACAAGTAAATAACAATTGACAAATAACAAAGTGATGATTCATCGGTCTTAGCTGCGTCAACATCAATCCATGAATCCATGGTGAATATACACCCTACTGGTGAACAGCGATTACACGTCAGCGATGGTGATGACGACGATAGCAATGATAAAAATTCCATCCATAATTGATATGATGCATTTTGAATTGTAAATTGAAAATAGAGAAACGCGAAAAAAATCCAACGTAAAAAATCAAACATTGTACTGAAACTAAATCCGAATTGGTGTTGAATTCCATTATCCCCACACACACTCCCAAATACGTTCGTTATTTAGAACGTTGGCGTGTGACTAAGTTTTAGTCACCTATATTGATCGATCGAAAATTTGGGATAGTGAACGGTTCAATTGAATTTAGTTTAATCCAAATGAAAATGTCGACACATGAAGATGATGATCAGGATCAAGATCAGGAGATCAATGTCGATTCTGATTCAAGACTGTCCTGCGGCAGCGGATCGGATATCGATATGGACGGTACTGGCAGTTGCTATGATTCGGAAACAGCATTAGGGTAAATATAGCTTCTCTGACAGACTGAAAACCAGAAATAACACTTTATAATTGAAGAGACGAATAAAAGAAAGAATTGATAACAACTGTTTGCTTCATTTAATTAATTCTTTTATTTATCTCATTTTAAAGTATTCGCACTTTAAATGTCTTCCGATTCGACTGAATTGATTTGCCAATTAAAATTGTTTTTTTTTTTTTCAATAAATAAACAAATAAAAACTAATGTATCAAACGGGTTCCACATTCGAAGTGGCCATGCATTCGAACGTGAAAAACCAGTTCCTTTAGTGTATTTTTTGTGATTGCATGCACTTGATGTTCAGGAATAGTTGTTGAAATCGATGACAAAATTATATGCAAAATACATGTTTCGGCAAAACGTTTTTTTCTTGTAAAAATATTATAAAAACGATTGTCGTTGTTTTTACCGAACAAATACAAGGGATTTTGCTCTAGACTGGACATTTTTATATATTCAATCGATGCGCTCAACCATCGAAAGAATGATCGAACCATCCTTCAGATACATTTCCCTCAGACATTACATCATTTCTCTTATTTATGACTTTATCCGTAATATTGTAAATTATATTGTAATATTGATTGAATTCGAAAGAAGAAGAAAAAAATAATTGAAAGATAGCTTGGCAGTAAGCCGTCGGTGTGGTTGGATACTCAAGCTTATGTCTTTTGAATCTATAATCATAATTTCAGTTCTCTTTTGTTTTGATTTTAATGGTAAAACGCGATAAAGGTTTTACACAACATCTAAATGTGCATATTTCACATAATAATTGATAGTTTTCACTTGAATCGTCACTTCTCCTTCAGCATTACATCGATTTCGTGCACAATTCACGGCATATACGGATACTACGAAAATTTTTGAGATCCTCTGCGGAAGTTTGAAAAACATTGACAACTATTTGGTAGATTGAGATATTTATTTCAAAATTTATTCAGTCGATACGATTATAGCTCGCAGGAGTTAAATAACATATGAAGACACTGGAAAATATCCTACAGATACGACGAATGAGAGATAATGTCTAAAATTTGTGAAAACTGATAATGAGTCAATAACTGACAATGTATTAATTGAACTTGAATTTACTTTTCTAATTGAAAATCTATTTTATTCACTTTTTTGTTTTATTGCAGTGATTCAATCCAATCGGAACAGACGAGATCATCGAGCGAGAATTTGCCATTCAGTATATCGCGTTTATTATCAAAACCATACGAAAATAACAATAAAAGCCCAACATCCGATAAAGATGCGAATGCAATTCTACTGGATGCGGAACATGCAAAATTTACGTCACATTTAGCAAATGCCGGTATACCTTATTCAACCGCCAGTGCATTATATTCATCGTATAGTCCATTTTATAGTCCTGGTCAAGTATTACGTGTGCCACCGCAACGAACACCATTGACGTGGGCACTACCGACACTACATCCTGCTGCACTCGCACATCAAGCTGTCAAAGATAGATTAACAGGTCAGTAAAAATTCAGTTTGTAGGAGAAAATTGAAACTTTAATTTTTTTTATTATCAATCAGAGAAATCGAAAAATTATGTGGTTAAAAATTCGGTATTAGTCGGACATTAATCACCCTTGTATCTTGTGAAGCAGAATATTTTATGTTAAGCCTGCCAGATTGTCCGGAATTTCCCGGACTTGCCCGGGTTTTTGGCGCTTCTGCCGGGAGAATGTTGCCCGGGCCGGAAATCCGGGTTTTTGAACAAAAGTCCGGGAAAGTCCGGGCAAGTCCGGGGTTTTCGGCATTTTTCCCCTCAACAATTTTTTTTTCTACACATCAAATGTATCGATATCAATTGAACCGCTGCTATGAAACAGCTGATCGATGATACGAACACACTCTCATAGGCCAGTGAACCGTCATACAAAATCAATGGTACGCGTAGTAGACTACGCTATGTAGTTCGCATAGCGTAGTCAGTACACGTAGTTAAATCGCTGCACCGCCTTGCACTCTCATCAATCGAATCGTTTCGTTTTAGCCATTCATAATAACTAAAACGAATAAAAGAGAGAGATTTGACTGTTTATGTTTATTGTTTACAAATTCTGACATCCCCCATACAAAATTTTTCGAAATAAAAAATGTATGCGCGGAAAGACGATGATTGAGTAGACCAATTTGGTTCAAAATCTAATGGTATCTATTCCTCAACATTCCCAACCATACTATGAAATCGGATTCAAAAACAATATCACTAAAAGAGAGAAAATGGGTGAACAAATCTGCGTACAACGTACAACGTACAACGTGGAAAAGACCCACAACAACCTGGTCTCAATTCAATTGATTTTTCATCCTGAACCTAGGAAAAGTCATCTCCGATCATTTTGAGAATTTTTAAATTTAGGCCCCATTACAATACTTTCCCCTTCACACTACGTGTGGGCGGAAAAGTAATTGAGAATTTGCCCGGAATTTGCCCGGAATTTGCCCGGAATTTGGATTCCGAACAGTCCGGGATTTGGCCCGGATTTTGGAAATGTTTGCCCGGAAATTGCCCGGCGGAATTGAATCTGAAAAAATCTGGCAGGGTTATTTTATGTGTACATCGTTATGCAAACTGTCATACGGTTGCGTCCTTATTATCATGTGTTCGTTTTCATTGTTTAAATTAGAATTTTATGATCAAAATTGGTTTATAACACAGCATTAAAACTTATTGTTTCGCATAAGCATGCAATTCATTCGCCGAATGCGTTGAAATTTTGCTCGGCGTAGATGAGGTCTTGAGGAAATCATTAATGAAACGGGGATGGATAGAAACGGCTCCTAGCCACCAATATATGCCCGTTTTTTTCTCGGATAGTTTCGGAAGCCACCTGATTATTCGCATGTGACTAATGACGGAGCTACATCGAAAAAACGAGAGTCAAAACAAGCCGCAGGCCAATCGGAATTACTAAATACGATTAAGCCCCGGATGACCATATTAATAACTACAATCATAAAGCCATGCACCAGAAGAAGAATATCATTCATTTTGTGCGCTTAGCTCAAATTCAAAACGCCAAATGCATGCACACATTCTTTTCGAATAATCTTCAATCGCTACCGGTTTTCAGCAAAAGAAACACATCGAAATTATCGGTGAATGCGAAAAACACAGTCATGTCGAATTTTATAACCTATTATTGCATGCTGATTTTTTGCGGCTGCTGTCAATACACAATCAACGGTTGCAAGTGAATGAATATAAAAAATATAATATAAAATGTACATTTTTAAAGCGTACGATGTGTGAATGTGATAGGCTGTATTAATTTTCAACCTTTCGTCCTTTTCTGGCTCTACTTTGATTGAAAGCGATGTGTTTTCTCTACCTGCCGATTAATAAAATCGTTGCATCCTTCTCCAATGCCCGATTTGACAGTGCCGTTCATTTTGCTCGCTTTCATTTCGAGTGTTTTTCGTTGTGTTTCATTTAGGGTTTCGACCTTTCGCAAACATTTCGACGTCGGATATAAAAACGGCATACATGAAATCGTCGAAAAAGAAACTGAATCAGGTACGGTCACCAAAATGAATAGTAGATATAAACTTTACGCATCGAAATTCAGAAATCAAATCAATGTACCGTCCAAATCTATATAATTATTATTCGGTAGTGATGAAAACGGATGCACAATCAAGCACACAACTTTTACTACACACGAAGGTGCGCAACCAATGAATAAACACATACACACACACACTGATCCGGTCAAAACGTAAAAAATTTATTCGAACCGATCCAAAATCAACGGCAGATTCACATCTCTCCATCCATTCGCGGCTATTGACTCTTCTTTGGATGTTTGATTTGATGCGATGCGTCACATTTGGGTATTTCATGATATTCCAATGGGTTTAAATGCCGGCGCTTCGGATGTGTTTTTTTATTACTCATCCATTCATTGATGCTGCATGACTTTGATACCAACAAGCAATTTACTAGCCACTCGAATTCTCAACACAAAAATATAGATCAAAGTTGGCGGCATTTTTGTCTGCTGACACATCTTAACCAATTTGAACGTTTTATATATTTCAAAATGCTTTAGTGAATATATTCCACCGAATAAATGTAAAATCCTCCAACGTACAAATTGTATAATCAAATCTCGAACCCTGATTTATTTTGTATTAAACATTTAAAAGTGAACTCAAGTGTAAGATCAGTGTTTGAATCGTAGCCGATATTTACTTCATCAAATCTTCTTAAATAGTGCAACCTATGACGCAAATCAATCAGATATTTCCATACTATTGAAGCGCGTATTAATGCTATAAAAGAAGAAATAAATTTAATCAATTGTGTTCACATTAAGAATTCTTTCAATGCAAATATTATCTCTAGATCAACTTTTACCCAACATTGTTCCAATTCAAATTCACAATCACAAGCATCGAATTTTGGATCTTCGGAAAACTCAAAATCCTCACATTTGTCAATCATGCTTTGAAAAACATGGGTTTTCTCGTTGGTTAGTAGATCAGAAACTTGGTCTACTTCATGTGAAAAATTGTAATGCTCAAATTCATGTAAGAAACAGTACTGAAGGGAAGACTGTCAAAATGAATAATTTCTTATAATGGAATTTATTATCTCTTAACGATTGTCAGCATCGTCACGTTAATCGATATCGGCTTGAAGATATTGAAGCAACAGCACTGTAAAATAAATTTGAACATTCGAATTATTCCGATTGATAAAAGCACTTTTTATCTTCGGGGGCTGTAGCCATTTTCTAACATAAATCATGCACCGGTTTTGTTAGGGCCAAAAGTTTTTAAGGGGGTTTCTTTGAAATGAAATTGAACACTCGCAATAAAAATTAAAAAGAATGCAGTTTGTTCACAAGAAATACCAATAATTTCAAATTACTGAATTACTGTTTCGAATTCCAAATGCATCGTCTGAATTGCATACAAATAGTATGTAGACTATTGAAAAGCGAATAAAAAACATTGTGGCCGTACACTGTTTATTCGATAATCTCTTCTAATAAAATCGAAACGGCAAATGCTTCATGCAACGAACCGAATGAACTGCAAAATCGAATATTCTATTCAAACTGTCGATTGCTTCAGTTTAATTGGAATGTGGTAATTATCGTGAGTAACAGGAGGAAACGACATGAAATCAATTGCATGTAACAGTAATTCGATGAAATGTTTGCATGCTGAATAATGATTAGCAAATTATTTCTGAACATTCATTCTCTGTCTCTACCTCTTTACTGCTTTCGTTATCTTCAAGGACAGAAAATGAAGTTTCTTCCATTTGTTTTTTTCGTCAGAAATTTCAATTTTTATAATAATTCGTCAGTTTCATTTCGTTCACGCTTCAATATCGACAATTTTCGTCACCATTTTAGGGTAATTGCTATTGTTTATTACTCTGGAAATGTGAATTTTTTCTTTCACTCTCATCACATAATGATAAGTGTACTTAAAAAGCTATAATATTTTACTCAATTTGGCATTGTAAAAATAATGAGAAAGAAGAAAAATACATATACCATTAAGAGAGCCAATTGATTCGACATTTAGTGAAACTTACGAAACAAGAACGAGACTGAAACATAATGCCAATTTTACACCAAATCAAAGTCCGATGAACTGTTTTTGGGTAAGCGTTCGAATAATTTGTGAAATTAGTCTTCATGTTATTCTTATTGTTTTGAATTGCCGTTTTTTGCCCAATTAGTTCATCTCAATTTCTATGCAAATCGCACCCGAAGAATTATAGAGAAATAATCGAGGCTATTTAAATAATAGTTTATTCAAAGACAAATATTTCGAATTCAAATGACATTGATTGATTCTCATAAGATGAAAGAAATCTCACGAGATTGTTATTAGTTTTCGTGAAATATTCGATGAAATATCGATATTTTTGGCGATTAAATTTTTCAATTTTGATGCTTCGAAATGTGTTATTTATCTAGCGACAAGCATGCACCGATAATATAGTTCGCTTTCCCCACCAATAACAACATGTGTATTACAACTCGTAGCAAGCATATTTAATTTTCTCGTGTCTTATGGGTGGCTGTGATATGCACTGAAACCATTGTGGTGATCAAGCATTTCCATGAGACGAAAGTGAATTTGAGGGGGAGGGAGTTACATCAGCTAAGAAAGATAAGTGTTCACAATGTCTAATAACCTTTTAGTGAAATGTCAAATGCAAAGGTTCTTCTTCGAAAGATCAATTGAAGCGAAGAGCAAACGGAATTCTTGTTGCATATGATCGAAGGCGTGAAGTCGAGATGCGAAGAATATTCAATATACATTAAGCTATTATGATTATTGAATCCGATTTGAGGCAATCCAGAGACCGAACCATCAACGAAAAACGAATCCATAAACGATAAACAGATATTATGGCTTTTTGGATTTGACTTGTAAAACATGATCCCAAACACGCATACATTCAGATACGATAAAAATAACAAATGAAATAGAAAATCCGAGTTGATGCGGTGTCTTCCACTCGCTTCCAAGCACCCGACATTCCCAAAGAAAAATGGCTTTTGTCGATCCATGTATCGTACGATTTTGCTGTGTTTCAATAACGCATTTATTTACGTTACTCATTTTTTTAAAAAAAGTAAGAGAAGATGTGCCAATAAATATGAAACAGTTAAAGCGAAAAAAGAGCGGCATGTAAAAATACACTGGCAATGCGATAGAATTCGATTTGTTTCGACCTAACATTACTCGTTCACAAACATTTATTTTTTATTCATAACCATATTCATAATGTTTCGAATGAAACGACGGATCATGTGCAAACGCGTCACGCTCGCGCCAACGCTCGCTCATATGCAAAATAATGCGAAAACTGTAAATGGATATGATTATGATGATACTCTTAGTATATCGGTATCGTTAACACAAGAAGCATCGATACCAAAGGGGTTGTGCCATTATATATATTTTTGTCAGAACAGAGCGTGGCAATAGCAACACCAACAACGGCTACAAATAATGTATTATCCTTGGGTAAAAGGGCTTAGATGCAGCGCACGTAAATATACATCGATAAATGGTTGGTCTCGCCTTTTGCATACCACTCGCATTCAATAACATTTCATAGAGAAAAAAACACAACGATAAAATCAATTTTTGCGAGGATATAACGTGAAGCGGAAAACATACTCAGCTGAAGAGCGGACATTTTTTCGATGATCCAAAGGTTTATGTATCCCATTTAAATACACTGAATTTGCTTAAAATAGAAACTCAAAAGGGAGAGCGGACACTGAAAAAAAGGAGCCAATATAAAAAAGGTGTAATTTAACCATATCGTTATGTTATGATTTCATGAATATCCATTTATAGATGATTTGTTTGGGCTTTTGATTGTAAAGCTGTCGAATGTGTTAATTTTTCCATATATCTGATTAAAAGTAGGCATTTTTTCTGCTGCTATAGAATTGATTCCATCTTTTGGAAACTATCCGGGAAGCGCACATATTTTCGATTCGAACAGTAAATTCAATGGAAAAAATTAACATTCTAATAGGCTCTCTCATTCGAGCAAAATTGCAGAAATTGCCCGATTTTCCAAAGTTTTATTTTGAATTGAATATAAGGCGACCAAAGATTTTGTTAATTATATATTATTGATAGTACATCTAATCAGATGATATAATCGGCGATTATAAATTAACAAACGAAAGCACCAAGAGTCATTAAAGCTATATCCTTTCCTCTTTTCTTTGGATATCTTCAATGTTCGCGTTGATTGAAACAGACGTGTATTCAGTGTTCAAATTTTTTTGGTCTGAATTTAAACTTTGTGACCTAATTTTGAGGAAACGTGGACAAAATAATATCTTGCCTCAATTTGTTGAATTTTGTTATCGATTAATATTCTATTTACTTGTAAGTTGTAACAGTTCCAACTCTCATTTAATTAGTGGTTGTATCATAAAGAATAATTGGATATTGTAAACTAAATAAATTATGCTTTGAATACAGTTGTTCGACATGTAGTTTTCAACATGTTTATCTGCAATTCTTTGAAAGGGATATCGTTAAATCAGTCTATTTACGTGTTGCGAATTGAAATAGACTGCCACAGTATAAACCCACTCGCCATTTCATATCAATCTCAATATGTAATTAAAATTGATGGTGATGTAATTGTTTACTTGCACATAAAACCTGGTTATTGACGTTCATTGCGTTAAGTGGTTTTCTGCATAAATGAAAACCGATTGAAATGAAAAATAAGAAGTAGAAAAAACAGCGTGGAAATGGACGTAAGCGTGCGCGCATACCACCATTAGATGATTTTCATTGGGCAATATGAAGTCTTCATTCATAATAATGCCATCAAATTGAATCTGACGTTCGGAAACTATAGCTCGTCATAACAATATACATGACATGGACATAGACATGGATCAAGGGTTTAATGCAACAAAATAGAAGTAATTTATGTGCACACTCTGATCAACCTTCTGGCAGTTTTATTATAACATAATTCCACAAAACAGTTGGAAAAACTCATTATTTACTTTTGAATTCTGTCGATGTTATTGCCGTCGCCGCAACATTTTTTATCCATCTTTTGCAATTACTCACGCGATTCCCTTGATTGGAGAAAATATTTTGTTGTTTCATTTGATTTAAGCAAAGTTAGCAGTGAGTAATTGCTGGGTTTGTTTCATATCTAAATGCCATAGCACATCGACAACGATGTCAAAATAGTTATCAAATGACGTAATTATGTCATTGACAAAAGGTTTATTTCATTTTTTATTACATTTCAGTTTTATTCCCTCCAACTGCCTCTTTTTTGCCCGTGTTTCTTTCGACGACGATGATGACGATGACGATAGAAACACAAGCGGAAGAGAAATATTGCATGCAACTAAATACTTGTTCTCTTATTTGGTAGTCCGAGCGGAAAGTAGAGGCAGCTTTTATTCAGTGAAAATACGAATAAAAAAAATGAATGAATACTTTTCAGTTCTCCCAGTCTCAGTTTATGGTGTAATTTACAAAATTGTCCTCCATATAGTAGAGTAAATACATTGGCTGCCTTGTTGCCATGGCATTTGATTTTGTGTGCCCGGTGACTGAAAAAATTCTTACTAAATCATATGTATGGCGAAGAAGGGATTTACACAATAAAAACATGTCATTAAATTTAAACGCGTCACCTGGATTAATTTAATACAATTATTTATTTGACCGTAATATGTGAGGTGACATATTAGATGAACGCTGTTTTTTTATATGAATTTGTCGCCTTATAATGAATGGTTTATCAATGAGTAAATTATTTTTAAAAATGAAAGTAATCAATTGAAAAAACAAATGATCTTTTCTTCATTGCAGCTTTTCCAATAGCCAGACGAATAGGACATCCATATCAGAATCGGACGCCACCAAAGAGAAAAAAGCCCAGAACATCTTTCACCCGAATTCAAGTGAGTTTTTGGGCTCATTCAATGCGGTTTTTCCTCATTCCATATTCGGGTTTTCTTTTTCTACTTCTGAATTTAGAATTCATTTTCATGAGTCGAGACTCGTTCGTTTCCATTTTTCTTCCCTTTTTTCACATCTCTTCATTTCTCTAAATTAAAAAAAAAAAAATTATGATTTCTAAATAAATGTTCTACTTTTGTAAAAATGTTTAGGTTGCCGAATTAGAAAAACGTTTTCACAAGCAAAAGTATTTGGCGTCTGCGGAACGGGCCGCTCTGGCCCGTGGTCTCAAAATGACTGATGCTCAAGTAAAAACTTGGTTCCAGAATCGTCGCACCAAATGGAGGTAAAAATCTTCAATCATCTTTCTCATTACATTATTTATATTGTTCATCGAACAAAAATGTTGATTACGGGCGCAAAATTTGCTTTTCTGCTACACGCTGACGCATGTGATCAGCGACGAATATGCACATTGCTGCATGACATTATAAAACAATTAAAAATAATTGGATGTAAAAAAACGACAAATGACGCGGCGATGACAAACATGTCGAGAACAAATTCAGGTTGAGATTAAAGGAGCAAAAAAATCAAACAGACGACGAGGATGACGACAGAAGCAAAATTTACAAAGCCATTGTCTTCGCACATGAACGGCCTACTATTAACAACAGCTCAGCAGCCATAACAGTATTAATGATTGTGACGTGTAATTTGGTATTTGTCTCTAGTGAACGATAGTTGACAGATCTGTATGGTGACTGGCGCATGTTTTGACACTCTCAAATTGACTCATAGCCAATACATGTGTATCAATTCACGTCGAACAACTACAAAATAATTTATCGAAATGTTGTTCGTTGAGGTCCAAAGGGCGACTCATTAGCGGCAAAACATCTGACCGAACCCACATGAATGGCATGCATATTTGAAACATTTTCGGGTGTTATCATTTGCATTCAAACATGCATTCTAATTGCAAAGGTTGAGCAAAACGTGGTCCATTGAAAGCACATATTTGATACGATATCGTCCGTTGTGACAATCAGATTGCATCCATCAGATTTGCCACATTGCGAACTCATTGCAGCCAAATGGTTAATATTTTGTGTAATATTTAATTGAATTAGATGGCAAAACACATTGCGTTCTGCTTGGTTGATCACGCCACCAAAATAAAACTGTTTAATGCCACTTCTTTCCGAAATAATGGAATATTAACGATGAGAGAACAATAAGAGCAAAAAATAGCATAAATGTATGTATCAATCGCAATTCACAATCGACTTTGCCCTTGCTCAATTGACAGATCCATTAATTATATTTTTATATAACAAATACATATCGTGCATTGTTTATCAACAAAAAAAGCAAAGTACAGCGTGACTCTCTGTGCGTGCTTCCAATGCGAAATACGGCAAGTTGCAGGCAAGTGTGGCTTGCTGATGTAAATAGCCAGCATAGATCGAGTTAATTTGATTGTTTATTATGATTGGATGTGCGGTGGTTGTTTGGCGCACATTAAATTGTGAAGCTTCATAAATTGCACATTTATATAATTGTGTTAGTGTATTTGCGAGTGTGAACGAACATATGAACTAATAAAGATTGTAAGCGCATGTAAATGAATAATCGAAATAATAATAGCACCGTTTGAATTGCACGACTCTAGCGCATTAGTTAAGCATATCGCGCAAATGATAACATAGTTCGATTTTGAACCTGGCTATTTTTTGTTTGCCTTTCTATTCGAAAAATTTTCGCGAACGTCACACACTATTTTCGTCATAAATATTTGGCTAAGGCAACCAAAAATGGTGATTATTTATTAGTAATAAAACAGATAATGGCCAATGCAAAAACAAGTTGCCAGTAGACAGCACGAATTTGTGTGTTTCAGTCCAATTTTGCTGTTTGGATTGCGGCAATCGCAAATAATCACCAACATTCGTTTTAAATAAGACTGTGCATCGTAATCTCACTTCCCTCCTGATCTGTGCGATGGTTGCGCTATTATAGCTGCATGCAAACGCACGCGCACACACAAGCATTGCCTTGAGTGTGTTTGAGCCAATGAGCAATAATAATACAACGTTATTATGGGCTATTACACACTTATGATTGCCTGGCAGCTGCCATTTTCTGCATCACATGACGTGCTTTTACCACAATTGTGTGAGTGAGTGTCCGATGCTGTACGATTAAAATAGGCTGGACATTGTTGGTACTATTTAGCAGCGAACGTACATGAGTTTGAAAATAAACAAAAGCAATATACACAATTTTGGTCAACCTTTCTGTCCGTACCGACATTTTAACGGGAGCAATTTCATGAAATCGTAACCGCTTATTTTGGACGATTTAGAATTTGCTAAATGAGTTTTCGGCAATCAAATCGAAAATTATTGATTCAGACGAATTTTGCCATTCAACAATGTCTCATTAAAACAACTTTTAGGAAAAGTTGAAAATTTTCAGACGCTTTTTTCATTTTATTTTAGACGATTTTGAGAATTCCTTATTCTTTTTCATTTGAGAGAGGTGATTTTTAATAAAAAATGGTTTCAGTTGTAAACATTCAGGAATCGTAAAATTGTTTCAAACATTTACTTAATCAAATAGATGATGAATAATTTCGTTTGGCCGGAATCATTTTATCCAAATAAATCCCGAAAATAATGATTCCTAAAGTTTGACATATCATTTTATTGGCTAGAGCGAAAAGTTAAATAAACCCACAGTGTGATGCGCATTTTTGGAAACCATTTTGAATATTACTTATATATTTAAAATTATTTGTATTGCGTCGGCCACACGGAGGAATACAAGCGAGCGTGCTTATGTATTACATATAAGCATCGAAAATATCAGAATCCCCCATTTTTTGCTTGACGGCACACATTTTTTGTCATCATTACCATATCCCTTTCCAAAATAAAATTTAATAATCAAAAATAAAAACGAGTGGGTGGAAATATGGAAGAATCAGTAATGTTCCGTGCACGCACTTGATTTGCCGTCGATGGAGTTAACAAAACAGACGCGCAAACCCATCTCAGGCTCATATAGAGACAAACACTCGTACGGGAATTGAATAATGGAAAGAAATTCGAAAAGATGTCGACTGCTAAAGAGGGTCTACGCTCGATACTGATATAACTTCATAAATATTTAATCAGCAGTTTTGTAATGAAATAAAATGGATGCAGTGCGAATCCTAACGAATATATCGTCGAGACCAAAAACAATTAAGAGAAAAAAGTGTCACTTTCGAGCAGCGAGAGAGATGTAATCTCGAATCAGAATCGATTTGCTTTGGGGCGAATGAAAATGCTGTTTTTATTTGTGATGATTTTTCCGAGTAGAATTTAAACAGAGGAAATAAATTTTTGACGAAGATGCAAAAGAAAAACCAATTCTAAACAAATATAAATCATTGTAGGTCGGTCGGAATTTGATGTGACAGACATATAAAACTTCAAAACATAGACTGCTTGATACAATTTCGTGTATTTTGTGGACATATAAATTAATGAGTTTTAATATCATACATACATCAGCCAATCATTTTTCAGTTGCAATTTTCCAATGCAAATGCGAATGAAGTAGATAATCAACGCGAAACGCGAAATGAGCAAGCCCATAAATTGAAATTCATTTTGCTGCACGGACATTCAAAACAAGGCACGTGCTTCGGCTATTTTAGCGTGTTCAAACACGCATCAAAACATTTTCAAATGAGCTACCGACACACTACTGCGCGCGCGCGCTCTGCCACAAATAAACGGCCTAAGCAAAATCCACATCAAAAAAACCGATGGAAAAAGCGAAGACAGACAAATTGATGCAAAAGAATTAAAACAAGAAAGAGACACAATACGAGCAGTGAGCAAAAAAAAAAGAATGCAAAACACACACAAACATTTATCAATTAGGCGAAAAACATAAAAACTCACCAGAAATAAAATAGTCTACCTGCATGCAAAAGTTCGACAATCAACGTAAAAAATGGACTGTAACGAAAACGCGAATCAAACAAAATGATTAACACACAACAGTAAAAAGCCGGAGAAAAAACAGAGGCGCGCGCACACCACCAAGAATCGGCTTCCGTAAGGAATTTTTGCCAGTTTTGCCTTCTTTTTTTCGTCATTCAACTCCACTGAGTTATAATTAACAGCAACAATTGTTAACTAATGGAAAAAATGTGTTCAAACATTACCTTTTCCATCGGCTCAAGCTAGCTGGGCAGATTTACTTGATTCGTTCGCATTTGAAATTACAAATCCATTTCCAGCGATAAATTCACATTAAAATGAGTATGGATAAGTGGACGCCAACCGAAAAACTATTGAATCAATAAAAAAAGTGAGACAGAAAATTCGATCGAAAGTTAACTGAATCCGATTAAACACTTAATAAAACGGTTTTGACGACGTAAAGACCACGATTTCACGGTAAAATGCAAAAAATCTGCGCATACACATGAAATTCACCACAGTCGCTGCCACCACCGAATTCGAATTTAATAACAAATGTTTACGCTTTTAAATTAAACGATGCAGAAAAAAAACGATTGAACGTCAATGTTTTACATAAAACTGCTACTTGAATAAGTAATTAAACGCTTCCTTCATCGGCCTGTGGCTCGGCCAGTGGTTCGGACATACAATGTTACTTTATCGACGGCCAATTGCAATCAGAATGCGTGTATCATTCGACATTGCACTAAATGTAAATGCGTGTCTCAGACTTGTTGTGAACTGTCTGCATTACTTTATTCGTTTTGTTTTTGAATGTGAGTTTTATTTGTAGTTTGATTCTAGTGAGTAAAATTATGGGTAGAAATCAGCATCTTTTGCAAACAAATGAAACTATCGCGATTCGAAGCGTACTTTGGCATCTATTGGGAATTTCGGTTTTTGCGTGCGTTTTTTTTTTTTTTTTTTTTTTTTCTTCATACTTTAAAATCATTCACATTGCCTTCAAGCGATCGGAAACAGTTGCTACATCAAAATTTATTGATTCTAGCAATTATTTAAACATTTGACATGGATCTTCATCGAGTAATTCTCCAAATTCCTTCATCTTCAAACTTTTTTGGCTGGCCACAACGCTCTCTGCCTTTCGTAACACCATAGCCTGTTGGCAGCTGTTTAACATGAAGCTATAGCTTTTGGTAGGATTCATCTGATAATGATTCTATAGTTACGCCATATGAAACAGCACGAAATATTCGAATTCCCGATCCTTTTTCGATGTTAAATTGTTATGCAGCGTGTGTGGCAATTAAACATTTGCTTATTTCGATAAATCTTTCCACTGATGAAACCGTATAACTAATGTATAACAGATACTCACATTTTTTATTATAAATCTTTTCTCGGTCGGAGATAAAGGCATTTCAAGCACAAGAAGAAACGAGCTGCGATAAGCTACAATCTTTACAAATCCGTCCGTTGGATTTCGATTTTGCAAACGGAATATTAAAGTTGTGCTGAGCATATCTTGGCTTGCAACCGCAATTATTTAAATGGAATCGATACCAGCAGCTAATGAAAAAATAAGATTGATACAGAGAGCATATATGAGCTCATCACATTGACTACATTAATAAATAATAATCAATACAAAATGTACGTATGTTGCTTTCGTAAGGTTGCTTATTGTCTGGGGTGACGTTCGATTGTGTAAGATAATCATTTATATATGTGTGTGTGTGTGTGTCGTTGTCGGTGACTTGGTGACACGAGTCAAATGTGACATTCAATTGTTTGTTAAACATGATGATTTCGCCAATTTTCACGACTAATCATTGTGGAAACTTTCGTAACGACAAAACGGAAAAACGATGACTTCTGTATTGGCAGCACTTGTCAATGGCAACAATGTAATGCATTTAGATAAATTACAGGCAACTAATTTATACAATGGCTTATGTGAATCCATTGAATTGGGGCAAGAATGTGTGTAAATGGAAAGAAACAGCAATAACACACATCTCATTTACGGGGGAAGCTTTTTTCATGGGAATTAGGATCACACAAGAGCAAGACAACGTAATGAAATCTAATGAAATAACACAATGTATTGAAGATTGGCTAAGAAACAAAGTGTGTAAATAATTTATGGAAAGCGTGCATGCAATCTTGTCTATTTGTGACTAAAACAAAAAAAATCTAAGAAAAATGTGCAACCACAAAATCTTCTGTCTATTTTGAAGATGAATTGAGATGGGGGTTAGAAACAGATTCTTTTGTAAAGCTGTTACATTCAAAAAAATTATCTAATTTCCCCATTTTGTGCTTAGTAGCTTCTATTGTTGCTATTTTTTTCTAATATGCGCACAGAACACACTAATATTCTGTGCAAAGTCAGCTGTGAGCCAAATGAAAGATGCAATTTTTGGCAAAAACGGTTAAATATTAATTCCATAAAAGACTGTTGGATTCTTTCCTTCTACCTACATTGTTGTTGTGAAAAATTTATTTCTTTGTCCATAAACTGCGATGCATCAATGCATTTGCTTGTGGAAGAAGGAATACATTGTTTCTCTTGTGGAATTATAAGTAAACCTTTTGATGGTGCGCTCGCTCTCCTTCAAAATACATTATTGTATGTATTTTTAATGGGCATTAATTATAAACTTGTGCCTGATATTTTTGTTAGTTTTTCACTGATTCCACTATTTTTTTGCAGATCTCAAACAGTAGCTACTTGTGTATAGCCCCTAGGAATTGAGCATATCACGTATATTCCGTTAACCTGAATTCTCTCAGAGCTATTGCTCCTTTCATATGAAATTCCATATTGTCCCGGTGTTGCCATATGGCAACATGGAGTTGATTCGAGCTAAAGAGAGAAGGAGCGAAAGGAGACCAAAGGACATAACACAACTAAGCGCAAAAAATCATTACATGAAAGGAAATAACAGTCGGAAAAGAAAGGACCGTTCAAAAATCCTCGAAAGATGCGTTCAAAACAGAACGAGGGGATGGATGATTCACATTGTTGATTCTTCATTGGTCGTTTGCTTTTGAGACATGATGCCGACTCTTTATGGTTAAATGTTGATGGTCCTAATTTAAATTAACTTAGTCAAATCATCCCCAAGGATTAATGCCATGGTTTTCATGTTGCAGCACGTGCCGCTTTCATTGCAGTAATTGTTTGTAACATCTTCACGGCCGATCTCTATTTTGGTCATGGCTGGCGCGTATTTTTTCGGGCACCATGATGTGCACTGCTTTCATTTGGATTCATGTTTCGTTCCCAAACCAAGCAATTTGATGTGTATATTTCAAATGTGGTTCGCTCGTAGAATACACACCTAGTAATCAGATGCTTAAGGCAGCAAACGCGCGATGGTGCTAGTCAAATGCCGACAACAAATTGAAGCTTTTTTGGGTGAGAGGCGATGTAAAACAACCAAATGTCTCCTTATTAATCTGCATCACACACAAAATTTGGATTTGTGACAATACAAATGGGTAGCACTCACTTTAACGCACCCAAATCCTTTTTGAAAATGTAAAACATTTAACACTCTGCACAGATAAGCGCGCGCAAATCCACAAACGCTACGCAACGACGCTTCTCAAGACGTTGCCATTATCAATTAGCTTAAAGATATTTATTGTTATTTATTTTTGCCATTAATTTAATGAGAAAAGAGCTCGTTATTTATAAAGACATAACTTATCTTGTGTATGTGCAAGTCGTTGAAGTCATTGGATTCGTTTGAGAGCGAGAGTGTGTGTTGGATATAAAGGAGGTGTAGGAACTCCTAATTACGTGTTTCGCCATAAAGTGAGCTCTAAATCTAGATTCGCAATGGATTTTGCTTTTGAATTATTAATCGTCGTTTGTGTTGGGGAAAGAGATTTTCAAACAATTTCATCGGTAAATTTGAGAAACAAACAATATTAACAGGTCGATTCTATAATGGCTGTGCCAAATAATTAAGGTTACGTTAAAACGCATTTTCTCTGCCCATTTCTCACTTGACTGATGGAATTCAAGCGGAAATATTAAATAGGAATTCAATTTGTGGCACAGAGTTGCTTTTATTTTAATTAGATTAAATTCCAACTTTGCAACCACACATGTTGAAGATTTCCGCGCGATGAGTAATTAATTAAAAATATTGCAGCTCTTTTCTGGCAATGAATTTTCATTTTTCAATACCTGCGCCACTGGAAAAGTGTGAATAATAAACAATAAATGTTTCCTGAAAAGTTATCAAGTGATCTAATGAATATTCCAATGTATTCTATGTTAATGGCAACTATCAACATGTTCAGACTCTTCCTCACTCGATATACACTAAAAGGGAATGCCTTTATCAAGTGCCACTTACTTGGTAAATGTGGGTAAAACAATGAACCAGGTCATCACCGGAACTAAAAGAATGAAGTGTTTTCCTAATTGTATTTTGTGATAAACTCAATTCAAATAACCATCAAAACAGCATCATCATAACTTTATTATATTATCAGTGGTCGGACCGAAATGGTGAAGAGTGCCAAAGTTTGGTTAGGCGTTGAGATATATTTTTCATGCTAAATGCTCTTTAGGCGAGAATATCATCTTGTTACAGCGTGTCTTTGTGCGAGAAAGAGAAAGTTTTTTGCATTTAGGAATTTGGTTGCGAAAAGCATGTATCAGCTATGCAAAGCCATCAGCATATTTTGCTCTTTGTTGCGATCATTGTTATTTTTATGATGTGTTGATCTGAGGCAAACACATGGGAATGTGGCGATATCGTAACGTTGAAACGACAGTGTGCACCTTCTTGTGCATGAATAATATACCAAAAATAGAAGTTAATTGCTCATGCTACATATTTTGCGTCTAATTTTGGTTTGATACTTTTAATAGACGTCAAACAGCTGAGGAACGGGAAGCCGAACGTCAGGCAGCAAATCGTTTGATGCTTTCATTGCAAGCGGAAGCATTGAGCAAAGGTTTTGGACCACCTCCAACAACACAATCAGCACAAACATCAACACCATTAGCACCTCCACTTGCTGGTCTTCAATCGCTTCAACCATGGGCCGAAGCACATCCCGCCGGTTGCTGAGCTTTTCAACATCAACGAAAACATACAATTGTGAATGAGTGTTAAGCAAAAATAACTGGAAACGAAACAAAAATGTGCGTTCGTTCCGTAAAAAAGGGAGAAAAGCATCGTTTCAAGTTTTCCGCGGCAGCGTTTTTTAGCATTTCTGAACAAATAAAAGTGTCAGCCGTTTTCGGTGTGACAATCAAACTGAATTAAATGCCCAATCAGACAGTTTTATCGATAAAAAAAATATATAACAATATTAATATGTGGACGCAGTGTAAGGAAAATTCATTTATTTCAATTTCTAATTTTTAAACAAAAAATTTTTGTTATGATTTCGTTAAATGTTAATTTGAAAGGGGAGCGAGCTTCGGTTAGATAGGCTAACTTTTGAAGAATGAGAAAAATAACACAAATGTTTGAATTTGAACTTCATTTATGCCAGAAAAATTGCAACAGTGGAACAATTTCTGAATTTATAAACTTAATCTTACGTCGAAATAATCGTTTTCAACAAGCGACGGCCGACATTCTTTGTAAATATGATCATTGCACTGATGGATATTTTCCACGAAATTTCTAATTTAATTACAGCTAATGGAAAAACATCTAGATCTCCCTATAATTATGAAATAAAGTGTGAAGCTTTTCAAACTATAATTGCAACAGCTTCTTTGTACTTCACGGTCAAAATATTTAAAAATTTACAAATGAAACATTAAAAAAGGGTAAAGTCCTTGAGCAAGGAGAGGGAGAATCAAAAATTATGCTAATTTTTAAAGGAGCCACACACGAATTCAATTACTTTATAAATGATTATTCATGTTGAACGGCTTTTTAGTATTATTCTGTTTACACCAGTGCATTTGCTTTTTATTGGATTGACTGGCATTTCTGGATATCAATAGACAACAACAAATAACAATCACAACAAAAATGACGAAAAGTTACAAAAATAAAAATCATCATCGTTTTGTATCTCTCACTGCTTTAGCAAATATGCTAGTTTTTCCACAATTTATAAAACATTGAACATTTCGTATTTATCAATTTCATAAGGTACGCAATGCAACGTTACTATACAAGTTTTAAACATTTTTAAACATAGCTGATCTAATTTTAATGCAACTTAAGTAAATTGTATGAATTAATTCCATTCCTATGATGAAACAATTCTAGATTTAAGGGAAATTAAAAGAAAATAAATTATATATCTTAATCGATAGGATGTAGACTGTACTGTAGATATTGTAAAAATACAAATATGCTCTCATTATAAATAAAAATCAAAAAAAAAAAAAAAATTAAAACCAATAAATAAACCTGTTCCCAAGCATTTTCTGAGATCAACACGTTTCTTGCTAATCTGCGCGCCACTTGTTCTGCCGGCGGTAAGACACACATCACCGTTCATACTGACATTATTCGGGATGGTGATGATGGTTAATTCGAATTGAGTAAATAAAATATTTGAATTTGTTGAATTTGCAATTGCAATATCAACAGCATATTTTGAACAACGAAGATGTCAATTGGAATTTTGTAAAATATGTCTTTCATATGAAGCGCCAGATGAAGTTGAGACTTTGGGGGTTTCCGTTGCTGCCGAATCGGTTTTCACATTTCTTTACATTTTATCGGTTAATAAAAGTTTGAATATTTCAATTTCGTTTGCATTCTATTAATCAATCGTGTTTGAATTCGGATTATATGGAGTTCGCGTCAAAAATCCTGTGTTTTTCTCAAGAAAATATGTTTTCGTTGCGGGACTACGTACACTTGTTTGCGCGGCAAATGTTAAACTTGTACATACGAACAGAAACACCACCTACACTGATTGTGAAATTTTGAATATTTTTGTTGGATTCCAGATTTAATTTACAGTTGAGACCAGACAATATCAGTGGCTCTCTGACCAGTCGCTGCTACTAAAGAGTCGCTTGCAATATTTGCTGGTGAATGCGTCGTTGACGCACGCAACACAGTTCACTACACCGTAGCGGGAAACAGCTTCTGACGTGCAAACATACGCATATACACAAATGATCGGTTCGAATGAAAGACAAAGGATAGGCATAAAACTGTAAACAAAATATGAATTGCTCTCTTTACACAAAAACAAAACCGAATTATTTTTTTTCATTTTTATTTCACACATTTTTTATTATTAAAAATCACATTTTAATAATAATCAGTCGAAAAAATCACATTTAACATAATATTCAAACATCGCCGGTCAGTGAATACATAATTTAACTTCGAAAAGTCTCTTCCTACTTGGACTTCTGACGGTGGTATGCTGAATACTATCATTGCTAATTTATAAAGTTCGGTATGATCTTTTTTCATAATCTCCCAGTAATTTCGAACAGATTGATTGGAAGACAAAGATTCTGGATCAAATGTTGCAATTAATACGTCAATTTCACCTGTATTCGGTGCGTTAGATTGGCTTGTGTGTTTCCTTGATTCCCTGACAAGTATTTGTCCAATTCGGCTTGCTCGTCAAAATTTAAATCAATAGAGCTATTTGTTGATTCAATACTTGCATTACTAATATGGGCATTGCCAGTTGAAGCTGAGTCGTCGTGTATTCGATGCCACAAATTCAACAACATTTGTTTTGCTTCTTTAACTTTTTCTGGATTATTTGTAATTTGGCGACGATATCGAGGGTCTAAATAAAGAGCACAAGCCATGAACGGATTATTAAATATCATGACTTCTCTATTAATAATTGCATTGAGTAGTTGCTTGGGTAAATCAGTTTTAAACATTTGTTTTTATGCACAGCATGCATTCAAGTGAATTTCGACCTTTTTCCAAATCCCATATACATCGCTTAATGTGAGTTCACAGTGTTGTAAAGAAATTGTTGCACAATAAAAAATGCCAAGAACATACTTCATTTCTTTTAATATGAACTATTTTTTCAAAATCAATTCAAATTCTCGAATTTTTTGTGCTGCGAAGTACTCGATAACTGGCTTTGAACAATAGACGTCAACCAACTGTGAAAAAAGAATTAATTTAAATATATCTTAAATGAAAAAAATGAAAATTAGTCGGTACCATTTTGAATACGTTTGTTTCAAAATGAAAATGAATCAGAATAACAGAGTTTGGTTGAAGCGAACAAGTAGAGATGGCGCGTTTCGTTGGTATTCACCATACCTCAACATGACACGCTATAGAAAACAACCTCCGCTTCTTGAACTTGCCTAATTAAAGTGTTTCTGTGTATAAAAAATGAGCAAATGGCATCCACCATCCCATTAGTTCCAGTGTCTCACATTTTAACGTGTTTATGATTATCAATTTGAGTAATATAATTTAGAATGTGATTTATAAATCGTGTCCGGGCATTTGCTTTGCAATCTTTGTCAATAACAAAAAATCCGGTTACTACGGCTTTGATATAAGATACATTTTCGTGCATTTCGCCGCATTGGTAATTTTAACGGATTTCCAATTTCGGCAGCATAAGATCCGTTGGCCTATCTCTTATGACAAAATCGATGTGTTTTTTCTCGAGTGTGACTTAGCACGTCCTTCACTTTAAACTCATTTTTGCTTGAAATCGAAACAATGTGCCTCGAACGAGGGGAGGACACCCAGCTCGCTCTCCCCGGGACCGGACCAGAGCTCCAAAGTTGACGACCACTTTGAATGTTGGAACAATGATGTTGAGAGGGGGTTTTGAGAGAGCAAATATTTTCAGTTTGGATGTTTTCGTTTTGAGTGATGTTCCTATTAAAGGACAGATTGAAGATACTTTAGGGAGATATGGCATATTTTTATTGGGTGTTTCCAAGCGGACGATGCTTTGTATCTTCTCCTATGTAAAGGGGTAGTGAATGTCGTTGGACCGCGCCATCTCTACCTAAACGATTGTACTAAATGCTTCAACATTTCACACCTTCCCCGCCTTCCCCTTCTTCAAACAGCGAGTTTGACAGGCTCCGCATATTTGCTGTGATTGTTTGAAGAAGGGGAAAAAGTGTTTACCATCCATAGACGAATGGTTCAGAAGGCGCTGATGTCAAGCTAAGTGTCAAAATTCAATTTTGCATCGTCCGCTTGGGTGTTTCTAGAGGAAGAGCTAATTGGGGCGTAGAGTTTTTGATTCACAAACATTAAATGTCTTCGGTGTTTAATCTATGTACTTGTTTCCGCAGATAAAATGGTATACGAGTAAAAAAATCAGTGGCTTGTACGAACTTCGAAATAGCCATTAATGATACAAAAACTCATGTTTTGCATGTAGGTGAAACTCGAAGGACTACTTTTTTTACATCTTTTTGGAAGATGGCAAGATTAATTAAGAGTTTGAACAGCGTAGGGTTAATGTAAATGAAGTTGTAATAGCGCGGATTACACGTTTTTTTTATGTTGATTCACGGGTCAATCTTTAGACCAACTATTCTATATGGTAGGGAGAGTTGGGTTGACTCTGATAATTCAATTTATGATTTGGAAGTGTCTGATCTGAAAGTGATGAGAATGGTTTCGGGAATTTCGCGCCGCGATCAGTGGGAAAGTAGATTCCGAAAGGAGACATTTTGAGGGGATTTAAATGTCGATTCGGTAGGGGAGGAAGCAAGAAAATTCATAACCATCAACCATCTCAGGTTTGGTCATGTAAAACGCATATCCGATAGGGGATATGAATGGTGTGATGGAACTCAAAATTTGGCTCTTGAGTAGTGCTTTGAATCTGAATTTATTGAAATATAATTTCGATTGCAAGACCTTTGAATTCTTTCTTGTGCTTTAAAGAAACACACGTCACTTGTTTAAACCGCCGTTTAGGACATTGTTGAAATTGCTTTGCTTCAGCGATTCAAAACATGTGTGTTATGTATAGAATTATTCTGGAAAGCGACTGCAAAAATGCATCGATAACAATTATAAATAAAATCTTGTATGTACTGATCTATTGCGTTCAAATTGCGCACTAATGCTGATCATTTAAAACCTCTTTGCTTGAAATGTGTTATTAAAAAATAATAGTTTAATTAAAGTGAATCTTGAGTTGAGTCTATTTTCAGCTATAAATTTACACGAAATTTGAGAGCCAATTTCAGTTGACTAGATCTGTTGGCGAAGTTAGCTAGAAAAGGTTGAAATCGAATAGTTCAAATTCAAACTCAAAAAGTACAAATTCTGAATACAAAAATACAAAAGTATAAATTCAATCTTGAAAACAAAAGCGAAAATGCTAAAAGCTATAGTATTCTTCGCCAGTACTATTCTCGTTGTATTTACAGCTCAAGTGCGCCGAGACGATAAGGTAGTCTCATTGGTTGTTTTAAATTTTTAATCAAAGATTGTTGCATTCATTTTGGGAATATTCGATAAAAAATCTAGTGGCCGCCTCCTGAAGTTCTTGCCGTTCTCCAGCCAATCAGAGAAGTATGCATTGGAAAAACTGATGTCACTGAAGGTAATTTCGATCTTCCATTTTTTTACTATTTTTTAGTATTTCCATCGTAATATTTTTACTTAAATAATTGAAACAATTTCACAAAATAGAAGCGATCAAAGAATTTAGCGATAGTGATATTCATGAAGATGAAAAGCTCAAGTGCTACATGGATTGCCTGTTTAAAGAAGGCAATGTTGTTGATGAACATGGTGAATTGCATTTGGAAAAGCTTGCCAAACACATTGAAAAATTGGATGAAGAAATTCAATTGATTGCTATTCGAATGGGCAAAAAGTGCCTGAAGCCAAAAGGTGATAACCAATGCGAGCGCGCATTCTGGTATCATAAATGTTGGAAGTCAGCCGATCCCAAAGTAACTAATATAATAAAATATTTTTTAAGTCGATTCTATTATTTTTGCAATTGTTCATATTTTACAGCACTATTTCCTCATTTAAATGAAGTAAATTTCGTAATCATTGGCTTTAATCGGTGCAAACACCACGACTCTCAAGTGCTTTTTCAGTAGTTTTTGATTCCTGGGACAAGCTTTCATATGAACAACATTTTCAACATTATTACAAATGTTTTGCTATTTTAATAAACAAAGTGCTACAGCACGACTACTTCAAGTTATTATTATTTATGTATTTTTAATTTATTGTCGTGAGCAATTCAATTACTGTTGATATCGCCGTCGGAAAGATGTTGTTGTGTGCTCTGTGGCTGAATTTGAGACAATATTGGGCAAAAAGACACATCATAAAAAGCCTAAATATGTTAGTTTTCACATCTGTGTGCGTGTTTACCTTGTATGAAGACTTATGTAGCCTATCACAGAAATAATCACAAACACAGGCTTAATACGAAATAAATAACATAAATTCTCATTACCGAAGAATATTTACGGAATTTCTCCATTAACACATTCTAATCTTCATAAATCTTTATTTTAACCTTCATACTGAAATGACCATTGAAAAATTGAACATATTTTTCGATGAATAGATTAATTTAGAATATGTTCATTTATTGAAGATTTTTACACAATTTCTTTTATTTTTAATAACGCCTAATACGAATGAATTTGATAATGTGCACATTTTTGAAGATTTTTACTCATTTTTATCACATTTTCGTCTGATGTCATCTGAAGCAATCTTATCTTAGATCTAAATTCATTTCAATAATAACTAAATTTAAAACATCCTATTGGGTTATTAATAATTTAGTCTTGGATTATTTTTACAAAGCAATGGCTTGAATCCAATCATCCAGCATCCATACTCGCTCACAGTGACTTCAGTCTAGTGAATTTCGTTTTAATTTTAGTAACATCTTCTCCTCTGATTGCTACACGCAGCCACTGATCGAACATTCTTCTCTTGAATATCGATCTGAAAAAAGGACAATAACTTAATTTATATTCAGATAAAATCACCTCAATTTGTTATACTTGTGCATCTGTAGGTCTAGAAACTACTAAAACAGCAAATAGCAAGCCAAATAAAATCATTGCATATACAAGTTCCATCAAATGCATCACTAAAATTTTCAAATTAAAAAAAAAAAAACTAACTTGAATTGGTGATGCTTGTGATCTTCCAACGTCTTTCTGAAACTATACTGTCATATAAACACTACAGTCTTTACAGCTTTAAAAATGGAATATTTCACGAAGATATTCAGGTATTTGTTACTGTTCGTTTAGTTTGAATACGTACACACGAAGAAATTAAATATACAAATTACATGTTGTAGTGAATAATTTTTGGTAGTTAATTCATATGACTTTCAATAAACGTGTCAAAACATATCGTTTATGCTGTCAGTGAAGTTGAGTTTGATATTGTGTGTTATATGATCGTTCTGTACAAACCATCCATTCTAAGACGATTTTTGTAGGTAACACGAATAAACTGCATAAATCCAAAAAAAATTACTACAACGAATGATTTGTATATTTTAATTCTTTGTGTGTACAGTTGCACACATAATCGATGAAATATGAGGCTGAGTATTTGTTTATTTTATCATTTACTATTGAAGTGTACCTTTCCACTTTATAAACTCTGAGTATGTGCTCGTATCGAAAAATTTCCACATAATAACATTTAAAACCAAAAGATTATAATCATTTGCTGTGAATTACAATAACGGGTAATGAGTTATGCTGCATCATGCTAGATCATCGTTTTAATAATGATTAACGTATTGAAATTGCGAGACAAATCGACTTAAAGAAAATTGCAATATGTTCATCTTTTTACGATTTCTTTCGTTTTTCTCGTTGCCAGAGATGACTCGTAGCTCGCTCTGCGAGCTGGCTCCTCTTTGCATGAGAGTTCAGTTCAAATTGAGCTGGCTCTTTTTACATGCAAGTCCACTGATATTTAAAATAAACTAAATTTGTTAATTAAAGTAATTCAGTAATTTATTATAAAATTAGTCATGGATCATTTACGATGCATTTTTAACGAAAAAAAACGGATATCATTCATAGAAAAATAACATGAATTGAAAGATAAACGATTTTTTCAAATCAGCTTCGAACGTTGACATTTGACGTAAATAAACAGTGTGATGTGAAAAAAAGTGAACTGTCAAATTACATTTTCGCAGAGGGAGCTACGAGTCATCTCTGCTCGTTGCTAATGATCTACCGAGTATTTCATGTTGCATGTAATAATTCAATTTTTAGCTATATCATTTTGTACGTAGTTCATGACAATTCAAAATGAAACCGATTTCAACCAAATTCTTCATTTATTTATGAATAGTATTAGCAACAAAGTGAGTGGAAATATTCAAAATAAAACATTAACAAATTCACTATTCGATGAAATAAAACAAGCAAAACTCAAAAATTATTTAAGTTATTCAAATTGAATAAGTGACTGAGTTTAGCATTAACAAGACGACTTTTTACGCATCGAATCATCTACAAACTGAAATAAATCGGTATACAATGAAACAATTCGGTTTGAAAATTTAAATGTCATAATATAATGTGTCATAAATTCAACATATTGTGTAGACCTGTTTCTTCATGTATGGTATGAGTTGTCAAAAATAAGCACTCAAGTTCATGGTTTTCCGACAAGTGATTTTTATCATCATTCCAATATAATCATCTCCAAAAATAATATTCCTATATCATTTCAAGCAATTGTGATAGTTCCGTAGACATAATCTTCATTACATAACTTTCTGCTGTTGCATCTGATGTATTGCCTTATTGTTGAAGTTATCTAAAAAAGATTGCACATAAGATTGCCAAATATACCGTTTCAATTGAAATCAATCTGGAATAATGTTGCATACGTAAAACGAACTTTTCCGCACATTTTCCAAACCTGGGGAAACGCCAACGAATATTTTGAATAAAATTTAGATTTATTTGGAATTTTTATCAAAAGAAATTCATTTTTCTTTGCGTTTCCAAAGTTAATGTATTTAAAATGAACATACGCCCATCCCATTAATTCCAGTATTTGTGTTCGATAGTTTGTTATCCATCTGGGTACAAAGATATCATAAGAAAAAAAAATTTGATTCATTCAAGCGATGATCTCACTGAACGATGATCTCTCTGTCACTAGTAGATAAATATTAATAAACAGAAACAATGGGAATGCAAATGAAATTGTGAATGTTTAGATGAGATTAACAGAGTGAAATTCAGATTGCTATCAAGTTGAGTTGGGGTAAGGCTGCGGGTGTGGATGAGATTCGGAATGAGCATCTGATTATCAGTGGTTTGGTAGGTGTTCGCTGGTTGCATCGTATTTCAAACTTAGCTTGAGGTTCCTCTGTTGTCCCTGAAGAGTGGGGTGGCGCAGTCATTTCGCCACTTCATAAGAAAGGCAGTAATAGAGACTGCAACAACTATCGAGGAATTTCTCTATTGAGCGTTGTCGGTAAAGTATATAGTGCAATTTTGGAAAAAAGAACAAGAGCTATTGTCGAATTGCTTTTGGATGCGAACCAATCGGGATTCCGCCTAATGCGCGGCTGTAAAGATCAAATTTTTTGAATGAAACAACAAATGGATAAATGCCTTGAAAGAAATAGGGAACTGTACTTCTGTTTCGTGGATTTGCAGAAAGCATACGACTGCATTCCCAGATCTAAGTTGTGGTCCGTCTTGGCCGAATATGGTGTGAATGGTTATCTTCTCAACGCGATTCAAAGTTTGTACGCAAACAGTAAAGCAGCAGCAAGAGTGGATGGAGATTTCAGTGAATGGTTTGAAGTCCGTAATGGTCTTCTATCTAATGGACAGGGCTGTACAATTTGACCACTTTTATTCATTATTTATGTGAACAAGCTGATCAAATCAGCCAATTTTAAGTGTAGAGTAGCGTTGGGGGCAATGTTATCTCTGCACTTGCTTACGCAGATTACTTGGTACTTTTTGGCAATACTGAAGGGCTCGAAAAATAGTATCATATATTTGGAAGTTGTTTGAACGAATGTTGGACAAAATTTGGGCAAAATTCGAAAGAGACTTAATTGCATATCGAACGGCAACTTGTTGGAACGAGTTTCCCAGTTCAAATATTTGGGTTACATCTTTTTGGAAGATGGCAAGATTGATTAAGAGTTTGAATAGCGCAGGGTAAATGTAAATAAAGTAGTAATAGCGCAACTTAGATCACACGCTTTTAAGAAACGTGAATTGAATACAGAAACAAAGATGTTGATTCACGGGTCAATCTTCACCAACTATTCAACATGGTAGCGAGAACTGGGTTGATTCTGAGAATTTGATTCATGATTTGGAAGTGTCTGATATGAAAGTGTTGTTAAGAGTGGTTTCGGGAGTCTCGCGCTGTGATCAGTGAATCATAAATGAGACGATTCGGGGGATTTAAATGTCGATTCGGTAGGAGAGGAAGCAAGAAAATCCAGACTGAGATGGTTTGGTAATGTTAAACGCATGGGAGAAGAGCTACTACCGAAACGGATTCTGTTCGCCGAAGTTAATGGGCCGAGTGGTAGGGGTAGACCACGTAGACGTTTTTAAGATATGGTTAAATATGATTTGAATGCGAGGGTATATGAATGCTGTGATAAAGCTCGAAACTTGGCTTTCGACCCCGATCGAGAGTAAATATTGAAGGTTTCATTACATCTATGTATACATTTTCGGAACACTCCGAAACGGAATAAATATGTGGTACTGATTTATTCCAGTTTGGTTCAAATGTCAAACTTTGTCAACCAATGCACCGGAACTTTTCTACAGCAACTTAGTTTGACGTTTATACCGAACTGGAGCAAACCAATAAACATTCCATTTCGGAGTGTTCCGATAATTTATACGTAGATGTAATAATTATTGTTGTCGTTGTTGTCGTTGTTGTTGTTTTTGTTGTTATTGTTGTTTTTATTCTTCTTCTTCTTCTTCTAATACTACTACTAAATATTGAAGAACATATCTCGATTTAAGACTGAATTTTATCTATTTATTGAGTTTATATCATATATTTCACTTGCCCCCGAAGAATCTATATCCCTAGATAATTTTGGCCACCGGAAACTTCCCACTTGAAAATGAGCTATTCAATTTCTTTAACTTAAATTTTTTGATGGTGTTTCGAGTGGCTGCCTTTGCTTCTCTTGGATGTGGATTCTAATATTTGTCTCTCTGTGTGTTATATTTATTGGTTTGTTTGTAGTTCGTTGTTGTTTGTCAAGCAAGCGTTGAAGGGCGAATAGCAGCCGCTACAAATGGATTTGTGTTTTGCACTTTAGCCAAAAGAGCGAGCGAGCGAGCGAATGAGCCGGAGTGAACCGGTGTGTAAAATTTCAAAGTTATCAATTATTTATGTGGCACTGTGAAAAGTGTGTTCTGCCAAATCGTTTTATATATTAAATTCGATTACGGATTGATGGTAAAATGGTGTTATTTTATGACTAAAATAGACGTGTCAGCAAAATGCAGCCATCACCAAATAAAATATAGATGTAATCTCTTATTTGTTGGAACTATTTATCAGGCGCTTAACGTGATATCACTGCCATTGTAAAGTAAGGCACGCTTTGTGCACAATGTTTACAAATTAAGCTATTTAGCTGCCGGTACCATTTGAAGGGTTGAGTTTGTAGCCGATAGATTCCGTCCTAAATTCTCCATATGTTACACTTTTCAAATATCATACAGCTTTATATTTATAGCTTCATGGGAGTGATTTGACTTGTTGATGAAATTGATTATTATTTCGATGTATGACGTTGGCTGGTCATCGTATCAACTGAATTTCAGCTAAATTTAAATTGCATTGCTCACTTATTTGTGCAGTAAAACAAAATTAAATCGCCAGGAAGTGCAGTTGATTTATTTTCCAAAATTCAGAATGCAAATAAAATTACTTTACTTGATTAACTTCATGCATGGTATTTGTTCGTAATTTTGTTTTATTCGAAATTCATCGGTGAAATGGTCCACATATAATTGAAACAACTTGGAGGAGAATGAGACGAAAGCGAAATTGAGGGAGAAAAATTAAAGAGGACAGAATCATTTATAAAAACTGTTTTGTTATTATGTAGCCGTGCAGTTGCCTCTCGAGGGAATTATTTAAAAATAATATTTGCCAACTGTTCGTCAAATTTGTTTGGATACACCTACAGCACAGATTCAACCTACAAGAATAATGAATCTAAATTACGTGCTACCTTGATTTTTAGCGTGCTTTTTTCAATAAAAAATTACTGTTATTTTTTTTTTTTTGAACTTCGTTAGTAATTTCGAATTTCTTCGAAACTCAATTGTAAATGATGTCGTATTAGTGGATGACGTTGGAACCCGAACAGGAGAATCTTGGAACCCGAACGGGGAGTAACGAAGCAATTTCTTAGAATATGTCGATACAGTTATGATTTTTTTGGGGCATTAAAGTCACGTGCATTTGACGTTCACCAATTGCATGCACTTGCACTTGCCCAAAAAATAATATCGAATTTTTTGCTTTAGCTCAAGGATTCAACGAAATCGCGAGAGAATAGATCAAATAAATAAGTAATTGTATTTTAATACAATTAAATAATTTTCTTCTATGCCATTGTTTAGGATAGGGTCGCATAATTCGGTTCTCATGATTCACTAGAATGATGTGAATGCCCGTGGGATCGATTATCCTGTTTATGAAATTCGAATTTCATTTTTGGTTCGGTCGACAAACGATGTACTTTAATCATCCCACACATCTCTCACTCCCAATGAAAATTCACTTGCGTACGCACACGTCGGCTCTGCTCACACGTAGTATAGACGTCGCTTTGTATCGGCTCATGATCTTTGATAAATCCATTACTAAACGTGGAATTAAAAACAAGTACATGCGAATGAGGCGGTAGCACCCATCAACTGAAACCAAATACACACATTTAAATAATTGTTCTCTGATGGTTAACGTGCCACGTGAAGACTTGACGGCAGCGAGGAACGTAAAACACAAGCCGTCGGATAAACGAATAAGCGAACAGAAGAAAAATTGAAAATGTTCTCGATATTGTTTGAGTTCATCTCACGATGAACATACACAAATGCGCATTCACATGATATGGTTGAGATTATTGTGCAAACCAGCGACAAGAGGAGAAATGAGATAGAACGAGAGTATGTGATACCGAGTGTTTCCGTATACGGTGGCCGATGCTCTTTTCATCCACCGAAAAACATTTGGTATATATCGGCGAGAAGGGGCTATAATTAATATTTGAGGAAGATAGAGGAAAAGAATTGTGTAGACTGACAGCACGCACTTGGGCAACAAAATCACTTGGGCGCACTGATGGTGGTGCTTTATCTAAAATTCAATCGTGTGCACGACCAACAATATTTACTCCGAATGTTTTAAGGCGTGAGGCTACAAATACATCTCATATGCCACTTCAGGCGCGTCATTGTAGTTTTTTCGTGTGCATTTGCAATGGACGAAGATTGTGACATCAGTCATCCCCTCGCAGCAAAATATTCATTCCAACTAATTTCTCTCGTTGAAATCCGAAACGAAAAAATATGGTTCAAAACTCATTAAAAGTATTTAATGCTCGTTGAAATTGCCGTGCTGATTTGAAACAGCTATTGATAAATATCAATTTTATGTTCCGATTATCAAGAACCAATAGGAAACGGGGAAAACTTAAAATCATACACACAGGCATTGCTTATTAAGGTAGATATAGGCCGTTTGAACTCTCACTCTCAAAATAGTCAAATTATCCAATAAAGCCAATAGTCATTAAGCGAACAAACGGTGTAATCAGAATGAAACCTTCTAATTATAGTCGGCTCAATTAAAGATTAAATGAGCCAAAATACAAACAAACATCGGCCAGACTCTTCATCAGACGCGGATATCAATTTTAGCAGGTACACCATTTTTCGGTTTAGTTTTGGCCTTTAATCATTTCATCTCAACTACATAAACACAGCGATCGGCAATAAATAACCGACAACACTACATCTCTCGGCTGTGCGAGAGAAAGAGATAGGGAGAGGGAGAGAGAAATACAGATATACATTTTCCAATTTTAATCGTATTTCCGGCGCTTATGTCAATTGTGCGTTTGATTTTGCCGACACACATTTTGGCTTGCATTATTGGACTATCAAATCGGCCAAGTAAGTGCGGCTGAACACAAAATCAACTACAATAAATAAATTATTTCGAATTTCTATCGTTCGATCACATGTTCTTCCAACATTCGGCTAATCGGCTCACTATATTCAAACTACTCCTGTCCAATATGGTGTATTTAAAATTCGATACGTTATTTCAATCATTGAAGTTTAAAAGCGAGAATTTCTATGTTATTTTTAATGTACAGGGTCTGCAATTTCTCATGTCGGTATGTAGACATTGCATAACTTGATAAAAAAAAACAACTGATTTCTATATATGAGATATCTTTATTCAATTCGGCTGGTCAAAATCTATCTTAAAGAAAATAAAATCGGGAGATAACCTTTGGTGGATTATTGACACGAAGGCAAAATAATTCATGAATATAATTTGTGGCGATTATTTCCAAAAACTTCTCCGCTTAAAAGTGTGGTGTAAGTGTTACTGATTTATTTGCCATTTGTTTATTTCAACCAAATAGATTGGACGATTGGAGCGTTCACGTCACATTGGTTTGACTTTCTAACATTTTATGTAGTATATTAACAGCCTTCATAACAAATGCGTATAATTATCGAAATTTCAAGACATCAGAGAACCTTTTGAGGAAACTTTCAGAATATTACAACAAAAAAATAAATTTCATTCTCTCTTCGGAAGCCACAAAAACAAGGAATTGAAAACGAGGCAAAATAATTTGGATCATAGAAAAAAAGCAGAATAAAATTGGATGTCGTTTGATTATTGGGTACATATGTACAAACCTCATACCATGCTGCGCCGCTATTCGATGTGAACGGCGATGACGACGATTAACTTAATAATCTCAAATCCCCAGTGATATGCAGATGATTAAATCGAATAAAAATTTAATCAATAAAATTGTTGCCGCTGCCGCAACATTCCTGCTCCGCGTCGTTATTAATTGCGCAGCGCACATGTCCGATGCGAGTCAGACGCACCGAGCCATTCTTTGTAGAGAAAGATTCAAACGTAAACAGGATTTTGTTTCAATTACGGTCGGTTATTGAATATTGCTTGCAAATTGTTTGGGAGAGAGATAACTGTTTCAAATTTTCTCATCCGCACGCGAAAAACTCACACACGCGAGGATAAAGAGGGAGAAAGAGCACGTTTAAAGAGTGAAAAAACCTGCTGCAACACTGAACATATTGTTAACATTAGGCCATTTAACTTATCACCCCTCTTAACAATTTAATCCTCTACTACCAACGGAAACCAAACACATTCAATTGCAAGAAGATTCGAAACCCAAACAAAAAAGAGTACGAGAAGATAAATAACAATGGCTCACTGAACACAATAGAGTTGTTTTGTGCGGAAAAAAGTGCAATGAGTAGCATTTGACGTGCTGTGCGGGTACAATGACGGGTATGAGCACTTCATTCGGCGGGAACAAGTCTATTAAAGTTGCATTAAAGAGTATGAGAGAGGGAAAACCGAACCAAACTAAGCCGTACCGCACTGAAAGTGAAATCAAAAACACAAGAGCGAAAAATCCCGGTTCAACTAAATGCAATTGTGTTGTTCACGATGATTTTATGTACACATACACTCGAATTTCGATTGAATCGGTCGGGTGGTGTAAGCAACGCGGACTATGATTTTCTCACCCTCGTCGCCAATGACACTGCAAAAAAATTTGCGTATTCGTGCAACGTCTTTTGATGTACACATGTCTATTAATCACAGTTTCGGTGTTGGTAAATTGTTTCTTTTGCACTTAGCATTATAATTTATTCATTCCATTTATTTTTACCTTCGAATGTTGGTCCAGCATAAATGTTTTTTATTTTCTTTTTTAGTTATTGAAGCTTAGCCGGTTTTTTGATGGCATTGATTATAATTTTTCTGTTCAACAGAATCGATTCATCTGATGAAATCAACTATAGTTGACATTTTTCTGATTCCAACAATGATTTTTGAACATATTATATCATGTAATCAAGCAATCACTTAGATACCATCACGTGTCCTTATTTCCATAAATTTCGTGTGTGTTATCCAATGAATTTCCCTTTTGCACGCAGTGTGCAGCACACTTGCTCTCAATTTTATCCCATTATTTTACATTATGCGAAGTTTTTTTTGCTGCGAGGTGGTAAAATTTTACGTGTATCATACGGATTGGCATCAAATTACAGCTTTTGAATTTGTAAAAACAGCGCACAGCCCTCGTTCGTTCGAAACAAAGTCAACGTTATCTAATAAATATCATGTCACACTCGTTTTCAAAAGACTTAATCGATAAAACAGTTCTCATGCAATGGTTATGCAAAATATTTCGAAGTATTTTATCGAGTTTTATACCCACAAATGATCGAACCAGACAAATTGAACCACTTCAACAGCTAAACAAAAACATACAAAAAATATACAAAAATTTGATCACTATCACTTTTTTTTATTGAATTTATAGAAATCTTTTGAATAGCTTTGATAATCTATAATAGAAATTCTGTTATTTTCGCAATATGCCAACTATCGACTCTTGAACAATCGACCCACACTCACGATTGCACTCGTTTGGTTTTAAATTTAACATTAAATTTCTAGACATGGGGAATTCGTCAATGATTTCAGATGATGTTTTGAGCATTTCGTTTGTATCGGTCATTCTGGTTATTTGGAGGCGAATCAGCAATAGTGTACGGAGCCAAAATTGATTCCGATTCATGTTTAATTTGTGGACGTTGATAAAAATCAGCTGAATGAGCTTGATTTGTTGTGTCATGATCGATTATATGCACCGACAATGGATTACTGCCTGCCAGAATCTCTGATAAATAGAATTGTCTGGAAATAAAGAAAAGGAAAGATTTCGTTTAAAATGTAAGTCATTCGTCTATTCTAAATCAATATTTATGCAATTTATAACACAAGCAATAAATGTGAAATGGCATTACTTGCATATATCCGGTATATCGTCGACATTCAAATACTGTTCAGATGTCTTTGGTGTAGTTGACCCAGACCGCTAGACACAGATATTTTCAAGGATGACACACATTTTGATAACGATTCATTGCATTGAATTTATTTGGAAACTTTTTGCCAAGACACTTACTTTTCCATTCACCCAGCCACGTGAATATTGAAACGTTTGAGCCATGCAACATGCAATTACTGCACACAACAATATCATTGGCAATATAAAAAAGTGCCCCGTCTTCGAAGACATGTCAACTTTCAGCTCACTGTTAAGCTGTAGGTAACAATCATTTACGAAAAATTAATCATTTTCAAATAGAAATTAAAAATAAATATTAGAAATAGAAATTTAGAATATTTCGAAAGAAAATCCGAATTATAAATCTACATATTAATTTAAATCTCGGATATCGGAATTTGAATTAAAATAATAATAAACGAAATTTGAGATCTCTAGAATGCACTGACTGTTGAAACGTTTGATAATTCTAGAAAAAAATTGTGCTCTCAAGAACTTTGTTCGATTTGCAGTGCTACCATCTATTGACAGCTTTATAATAAGAGCATCTTTTAATGTTTACTATTATTTATTTTATGCAGATTTTCTTCTTCACAAAGCGAAAACTGAAAAATTTCAAATGGCTCGGTAGCAAAAATGAGGAAATCTGGAGTTCGAATATTTAAGATATTCTCACCGCTCTTTCAGTAAACAAGTGATGAGTTGCATTGAGAAGACATTCCTTTTATATGTACTTGGAGACTTTTCATTGAATGGAGTTGAATAGGAGTGTAATTAGCAAAAGGGCAGCATTGTTTTCGAAAGAATCCAATTTCCCTGTCTCTCAAAGGAAATAAAGTGTTTTGCGTGCAGAAAGGGTTGATAGATTACAATTAATCAAATCGATGAATAGAAAATTAGACATTATCCGAGTTTGTTTGATATGTTTTGAATGGAGAAATGCCGCATCGCCCATTGATGGGCATCAACTTACGAACCCTTTATAATTAAATAATATTTCGCATAGGTTCAATAAAGTTAGATGACTATTTTATCGTGTATAGCACAATTGCCTGACTTTAAAGTACCATTTTTCCTCATGAGGAAAGTTTGCAAACCCATTCTCCGCATGCTCGTAATTACAAATGTGCTTGACAAAGCGCGAGAAATATTGATAGCTGTAGATTAGCATGTAAGATAAGATGTAACTTGTAATTAAAACTTTATTTCACTGCCAGTAAATGGCTGTTCAGTGTTCACTGACCTCAATATTCTTTACTCAATCATGGAAACAATTTCAAGAGAAATAAATACAATCTTTTATCATTCATGTCATATTTTATTTCGTTGCTAGAATGAATGTGCGAAATATACATTAATCAATATCAACCTTTGTGACCGTAGCCACCGCCATGTGGGTAATGTCCTCCACCAAATCCACCTGATAAAATTTGAAATAAAAATATATTATGTCAAAAAGAAATGTTCAATCATGGCCGTTCAAAATGTTCCAAACTTTTACTCGGAACTTGTTCTTAAGATTGTATTAATTTATAATAATTTGTAAATTAAATCAATAAATTAATTGGAAATGTACAACTTTTTACTATTGAACTGCAATTTACCGTATCCGCCGCCGTTTTGATGATTTCCACCATAACCTGAAAAAAATCAAAATAAAAAAATAGCATTATTTATATCTAAAAAATCTAGAAAATCACAGCCACAATTTTTCCATCATCACCAATTTAAGTGGCACTTTCGTTAATCAACCTGCTGTCAGACGAACTGCACACAAGTTGAATTGGCCAACCAGATAAAACCAAAAATAATGTATTCATGAAAGAAAAAATGTCATGCCTCCGTATCCTCCATGTCCTCCAGGTTGGTGTCCATAGCCACCATTGCTGCCATAGCCTTGGAAATTGTGTTTTTATGAATTCCATTAAAAATAATTTAATGGAACATAATATTCCAAGATTTACTGAAAGCTTTAAAAATATTTCAAATCAAATGCATCACTGATCATCGTTAATTCTCTTCGCCTTTTGATTATGATTCGATTTGAAGTATTTTTTGAATAATTTCCAGAATGCGGAAAGTATGAAAAATAAAATATTACCGATGCTGAATTGCACGTGTGGATAGCCGAATCCTGAAAAATATCCCCAAAATTTAATTAATAAAGATATGCTTATCGATTCACTTGAGCTATAAATTGATTCACAGCGTAAAAAGAGCACTACACATACCTCCAAATTGTCTGCTCTTGGTTTCGGCTGTTTTCAAAACTTCATCTTGTATCTCGTCCAGTTTTGAAATTTTTACCGTTTCGGCAATGCATAAACCCACTACAAAGGATAGAATTAAAATTGTCTGCAAAAAAACGAATGTAAGAATGTATTTTTTTAACAATGTTGCTCAAATTATCTAGCTTACACTGCACATTTTTGCTGATTTCAATTAGCTCGTTTTGAAAAGAACACCAAAACTCAAAAGTCTTGCTCCGGAATGTCGACAAAAGACTACCTCTGGCTTAATGCTGGATCATCCTTTTATATTAAAATCTGTAGCATTTTTCGAAAAAAATAATAATCTTTTCAGCCAACGGGAGAATATACGCACAATTTCAAAGATGCAATAGATATGAATGCAGAACTAGTTTTACTCCTTTAATTTATGCGAAGCCAAAACAAGTTTAGAATACCAAATGATGAAAAAATTTATGCAATTGAAATGCATCGGATGCATCGTTCATCGAAAACAAATGCAATTGAATATTGTTACCTCTGCTGAAGGGGGTTCATTTTTGAAAACTTGTTTTCAAACCATGTCGAACAGCACGAACCCATTAATGTCTCAAATTGCCGTGTGTATGTTTTTTCAGATTAGACGCCATCAAACTTATTTTTATAAAAACAGTAGACATAACTGCAAGCGTCCAATGGAAATCCCAATTCTTCTCCAGATCCATAAAATAGTCTTGGCAAGAAAAGTTCAAGGCAAATTACATAATGAAATCAGGAGCTACACATTTTATTATTTAAAATGTAAAACATTAGATAGGCTTTGCGTCTTAAGTCTTTATTCAATAAAAATCATTAACTAAATTTTGCATCTAATGAAATTCATTTGAACTTTTAGGTTTTTCCAATTATTTTGATGAATTTTTTCAACCAAATCGAAGGAATTTCGCCGAATTTCAAAAACATTATTTGATTCGAGTCGTTTTGGTTCCGAATCGACTGCATTGTCGATTTATTGGAATATTGTCGGCAAGCAAATGTAATTCATGAATGGCAATGGCTGTGTATTGTCATGTAAAAATTTGACATGTACGTGGTAGAGGGCGCTGCTTGAACATAGCGCTCACACATTTACACACACCAACAGAGCGAAAGAGCGACAAAAAATGAAAGATTTATAGAGCACAAGGGAAAAACATTTTGTCGATATTGTGTTGTACAGTCGGGTTTTTGTGTGGCGAAAATCATTAAAAAAAATGGTTTATGACCTTTGAATTGTAGTGTTAATATTAATTTTTGTTTAATTCCATCAACAAACAAAAATTGGAGGAGATTCATTGATCGCCGAATGATAAAATTTTGATATTTGTGCGAGTTCTTGACTTTTCATTGTTCGTTCGCTTTACATTTAATATTTTCTGTGAATTTTCCTTACTTGAAGCGCTGAGTTGCGTTATGTATGCCGGCTACTCTTTTACAAAATAGAGAAGCGAAGTAAAAATATATACATATAAGTAAAAAGTTGTGCCAAAAGGGGACACGAAAACGGCAGTGAATTTCAATTTTGAGGCATTAGTCGAAAGTAAGTGTGATTCGAAAATTGTTTTGGTATGATGTCGGAACGCAGAACAATCAAAGTGCATTGTACACGAATAGAGGAAGATAGATAGATAGAAAAGGAGAGAGAGCGAGAAGGAGCGAGAGAGAGAGAGAGAGCGCGGGAGAGAGAGGGAGAGAGATAGATAGAGGGATAGAACATATATAATTTTCGATTGTGTGTCGTCGTCGTTTTTTGCTGTTGTCATTTAATATATATATATATATATATATATATATATATATATATATATATATATATATATATATATATATATATATATATATATATATATATATATATATATATATATATGAATTTCTTATATATATATATATATATATATATATATATATGTGTGTGTGTGTGTGTATATTGTATTGCGCCTTCCTTGTGGTATAATTTTAATCATTTCTGTTTAATTTGGTTGAGCACGTCGCAGCGAAGTTATGCTATCGCAGCATTTATTGCTTAATTTTTTTTTTCTTATTTACATTATTTCAATCGTGAGTGTTTAACTACTTTGTTCCGTGCGCCCGCCGATGTATGTTCACAAAAGCGCTTCAGCCTGTATTTGAATGTGTACTATATTATATCTCTTATTGCTTATAAAAATTGAACGAAGTAATGACGAATCAAATGAATTGAAAGATACAGAAAACTGCTTCCAAAAGCAATCTCTCACCGTTGAGCACTAGATAAGTAATGATTGAACGTATGTTCATGTGTGTGTTTCACGTCTGTGTGTGAGAGCGGGTGTGAGTGTGTGACTGTGTATGAATGTTTAGTTTCCGAGGAATCGCCTATATAAAAATTGTGGTAAATAGTGGATTTCTAATTATTCAAAACAAAAATAAAATTTCAATTATTACAACTGAGCGGCCTATATCGATTCCCAATCCATTCGCATCCATTCCAATTGGAAGATTCGACGACGATGACGACGATGACGAAGACTCTCTCAATTCAAACACATCTAATAATTGACCAAAACAAAGGAATAAAATGAACCATAAAATGGCCTTCGATTTACAAACAAAAGTTTTTCTCCCTTTTTACTTTGTTTCTCCGTATTGGATTCTATATTTAAATTGAAAATTGTTCATTTTCCATATACTTGAAATACGGATATGCTGCATTGAAAGATAAGCGCACAAATATGTGCATTTTCGCTTCGGGAGTCTAACCTACATTTTCGTACAATTGTGTAGCAATCAAGTCGTGTGTATCGAATCCACACTGCAAACGGAGTGCTATTGATTGAAAAAACATTTTATAAAAAAATTAGACTTTTTCAAACAGTGAGTGAAGGTGGCTCTCTGTCTCTCATTCTCCCTGAAATCAATTCGTGTATTTGTACACGAAAAGACGAATTGGCTTAAAATGTGTATGTATACAATATATGATTTTATATAGAATTATATAGATCGCGTGTTCGACACTTCTCAACTTCTCGTATGCCGCGGTGTATTTATGAATCGTTTGACACTATTTATTGTAGTTGGCGCGTTGACGATGATATTATGGCATGTGTGTTTGTGTAAAGTGAATAATCGTAATTTGAGTAATTGCCTCCTATTTTGTCGTTGTTTTTTCATATTTTTAGTCTTTTTAATTCAATCTCATTTCTGTATCATGGAATTTTCTACAATATTTGTTTGTTTTTTCCCTCTTTTTCTTCTTTTGGAACATTCAGTTCCATTTCGGAAGTAAGCAACCGAATTTCCATACAGCATATTGTACGTTGTGACACATAAAAATGGAAAATGAGGCAGGCCCCAATGAAACTGAATCTGCAGTGGTTGAATCAAGTGAACAGATTAATGAAAATGGTTGCGATGGGCCGACAGAAGAAGTGGACAGAATAACGGAATCGGAAGGCAAAGTTGATGAGCCCAAACCGAGTGTCGAACCGGATACTAAAACAGAAGACGAGTGTGAATTACCGAAGCAATCAACTAATGTATTTGAACTTGAACCGGAACCAGAACTGAAACATGGGGCCGAAGCTGAGACCGAAGATAAAGCAAAAGCCGAAGTCAAAGGAGAAGCCGAAACTGAAGCCGAAGCTGAATCCGATGCTGAGCCTGAACAAACCGAAAATGATCAATTCACTGCGATTGATTCTGATAATCCATCGGAAATTGGCCCAGAAGAGAGCCGAGGAGATATCAAGTGCATCATGTCATCACCATCTGAGGCGGAGGGTGATGATCAAGCGAATGGCAAGACCTGGATTCAATTGAATGACAGCAGTCCGGAGAAAAGTCAATCGGATGTGACTGGTGCGATTTCATCCCCATCCGAGATTGAATGCGAATATCCGGCCAATGACAAAGGTTGGGTGCAAATAAATGATTCCGTTGGCGATGGCATCTATGAAGATTCCATGGAAGAAGAAGCCGAATCCTCAGAAGTGGATGAATTGGATATATCTAATAGTCACTATAGTGAATATAAAGTGGTGTTCGAAGAACATGAAAACCAACGAAAACCAACGGTCGATTGCCCAGTCTTCGAATTGACCGACGATAATTCCAGCGTTGATGATGGACAATCAGAAGTTGACGATGACATCGAAGGCGATGATTTGGGCGAGGAAGAAGAAGATTCAGGTGAGCACCCACACATATCACAATTTTTGTTGAATTAATTTCTGTCGATGACTGTTGGTAATTTAATTAATGCCGTTGATTGATGTCATTAATAGATTATAGTGAAGTTCATAACATAGATGACAGTGATGACGAGCCATTCGTTGAAGAGCGGGATAATACAAATATGCGTCAAATACCAACGTCCCATAGTGCCAATATCGATATTCGGCTGTCGATGAAATCTTATGCGAGTGAGCCAAATTCCGACGAGGATGCAAAGTTCCGAAAAGAGTGTCGAAAACACTTGAGAAGTGTGCTTCAAAAGCAGAGTGCCTCGAAATTTCAACGTTATTTGGCTGTAAAAAGAAGTTTAAAATGGTATGTGTGTCATTTTATTTTAATGTCTCCGTTCACTTCAATGCTTTCTCGCTCTCGCTTCCTGTCTGAATTCGGTAGACGACTATTGGCCCTCGCGTGCAAACGTGTGTGTATAATTGGAAATGTGCATGAAATGTTAAATTTATCCAGAGTTCCAATTTGAATCCAATACTACAATATTTGCGGCAATTAACTATTAAATAAACAATAATGAATTTGACTTGAAATCAATGTAAATTTTTTATAATTTCCAATTTCATTTGTTTTCAATTCCTCTCTCTATCTCTCGCTTTTCCTTTCAATACATCGCGCGCGCATTTTAACGCGCCTGCCCTATTTACAGATTAAAATCATTTGATATTTTTATTTTCAAGCGACAAACCGATATGTTCGATTAGCATTAGCAATAAACAGTGATAAAAGCATAACAAAAAAAAAATGATTAACAATGAAGACGAGCTTCATCAAAGTGCAGTGCATTCAAATTACAACTTCATTTTGCAAACAAAAGAAACCCATTTATAGTGAGCGCGATGCAGATAAGATACGCTACGGTGTGAGAGAGTTGCTGTTGCTGTTGTTATTTTCTCCTTGATTTTTCGCTGAGCACAGAAAAGAACTATAATTTTTAGCACAAGTTGCATATTAAAAGAGCTTAAAAGAAAAAGAAGAGAACTTAAATCAAATAGAGGATTATGAGTCAAGGTTTTTTGTATTTGCGTTCAATGTGTTTAATATACCGAGGTCAGCCTCACACAGCTTATACGCGGCACCACAACACGGGCATACCAACCAAAACGTACTCGTACACTCGAAAATTATTGTAGATATAATATAGAAAATACGGCAAAGTACTGAATGAAAATGAAAATGCGCCAGAAAAAAAACACACATACATACTACACATAGAGAAGAAATAAATACACGAAGCATGTGAGCACGAACAAAAAAAAATTATATGGAAAGAATTAGCTCTCGATAACTCTCTCATGGCGATGCATCGCACGCGGCGTGGTGCAGTAGGCGGTGTTTGTGAGCATTCCTTAATGGTTATTATCATTTGATACAATGAGCACAAGTGCGAAATCCATCGATAATTTTACGCATTTGTTGAATATTGTCTTGTTGTGTCAATTGGCCTGCTGAGATTTCGAATGGTTTATATCTGCCCCATTTGGTGGATTTTACCATTGAAATGTCTTACATAAAAAAACCAACGCAATCAATTCTCTCAGTCGAAAATCGAGAAATTCATGAGAGAGACTTTTGTTTGTAGTGCGTTGTTAACGTTAGCGTCCGCTGGCACATGTAATCAATTAGCCATCATATTGAGCAGAAACTGTCACTGTCGTCATCAACATTGCCTGGAGTTGAGAATGAGAGAGAGAGAGAGAGAGAGAGAAATATGTGGATGACTGCACTATATGATTAGTTGAAAATTGCAATAATCGGTTTATTGGAAGACTTAGTGTATTCTGTACCCCAGCCTGAGATCTTGCCTCTACCCCTTCCATTTGGATTCCGAAATTAAAACACTCGAAAAAGTTTTGATTCAATGTCGAATCAGTATGACTTTTTGCATATGCATTTTTCGATTTTTCGATTTATTCGAATTCTCCAAGTGGTCTTCAACTCACTGGCTTATCGGCGACGGGAAAAAAAGTGTAGCATCTCCTGAAAGCGATTAAACAAAAATTAAAATTGAATATTGTTAACGTACGTGTACCGCGTCCGTCAGTGTAACGTAACGTAACAATAATATTCAGGTAAATATTTGCATGTGATCACTATCACATAATCATTGACCATAAAATTAAAATTATTTACGTCCCGATGTGATGTGGCCACCATGAAATGATGATTATAGTTGCATGCTTTCTCAATGACACTTTAGTTGCATTTTTCGCAAAACGAGGCACAGAAATGAGCGAGCGAAAAAACAAATGGCCGAGACAGAGAAAGACGGGGAACGAAGCGAGAACAAGACACAAATTGAGAGTTAACTAAAGCGAAAGTCATGCGAGATATTATTCATCGATAGAGTTGTGATATTGTGGACATATACTCTGCTAGTTGACATTGACGCAACACACAATCTCAATTAAAATGTTGCGAAAGCAGAAGCTCATGTGCACAATTCATCGGCATGGCCACTGTGATTCGACAGCACAGCGGCAACGCAACGCATGCAAAATCGTTGCATCCAATATCAGATTGCGATTTCAGTGCCCTCACAAAAGCGTTGCAACCGAACAATATGTCAATTGAAGATGAAAATCGGTTGATTCCATTTCGATAATTCATTGAAACGGACAATCGATATTGCATATCTATAAGCTCACAGGAGCATACGATTACAACAGCATTCGTGACCCGCACATTCGAATGGCATATTCAAAAGTGATCCGCGCGCGAGTGGTTGCGTGATGCGCATGTATTAGATCGAATCGCTGTGGCTCCGATTGTGTGTTGATCTGAGTTTATGTATACCGTACTGTTGCTGCTGTTGTGGTTTGCTATTCAATTTCTATTTTATTCTTGAAATGACCTTGAAATGTTCAGCTCCCTGAGCACCTTTTCCATTTCGATTCACGATTTAATTGTTCTGAACATTGATGTTTTGAATCGAATGCAATTTGAACTGATGTAGGTGGCCGTGCATTTCGAAAGTCAAGTGACATTTGAAAAAATAATTTCACAAAAAAAAAAATTCAAACGGTTGCTGCTGCACCCGACAAATGGAGTTCGTTCATCTATTCCAGTGTGTACACCGAAATCGATTCACTTGTTCACTTGGTATTTATTCACGCTCCAAATTCGGGTAGCTATGTCATTTACATTGGAACGCGCGTGCCGTGAACTCTCAGGCTAGAGACTTTGTGTGCCGTGTTGTGTCAATTTTGTTTAGAAAGTTCCTTATATCGAATAACAATTGGTTGGTGAATGAGGAAGACGATTTATTTGTTGTTGTGCATATGTAATTCGCTTGACAGAATTGAGCCATACGTAGATTAGTCACAAGAAAATTGTTTCATTCTTATTGCATCCTCTCTCTCAACATACACCAACTGGAGCACCGTTCCAAAATCTCCGTGTGCGAGGTGAATGATTTTGCATTTAAACACTTGAATATAAGCAAATCAATAGTAACACCACCTTTTCGTGGCGGAAAATCAAATATACTCGCTTTCAAACCGCATAAAACGCTTGCTTTGGTACAAAATTAGCGATGACACAGATCTTTGCATGAATTATTTACACTTCTGACTTGAAGAAACCGAAAACTGCAACTCACACAGACAATGAACGATTGCAACTTCTAAAATGCAAATTATTGGTCGCTAGTTCGACGCAAAAATAAAACCTCACCGAATCAGAAACGGACGTAGCATTATTACACGTATGGATATTGCATGGAAATCATATATTTATGTATTGAACCGAATTGAATGCTGCAAATAAAATTCGAACCATCAATTATTAAAAGTTTGCACAGCAAAAATGATTCCAATTTAGAAATTTCATTGCTTAATACTGAGCGTATTTTCCAGCACAATATTATGGACATTTTGCAAAAATCGGGATTCAGTTTTTCGATTATTCCAAAAATAATGCTGCTCAGTTTTCATTTGAATTCGTCGCACAATCCATAAAAACCAAAGCACATAAAATCGATTAATCGCCAAATTGTTATCAGTATTATATCACAAGTTGAATAGTGATCTTAACCCGTGCACTCGTCGCATATCGTTAACATTTCGTGCTGATAACCATTCAAATCAAGCGAACCGTGCTTGTATGGGATTGGAGAGCTATTCGAGAGTATGCCAATTGACCGCGCCATCTTATTTTACATGGGTGAACTCAATTTAGATCCATTGTAATACGAACAAAATTTTTATTTACACAAATAATAAAAACAAATGAGTCATTGAAACGATTGAAATATCACATCAATACTGCTGCCCAATAGATGGCGATGGAGAATAGATATGATTAAAATGTTTCAAATAGCACGGTCCCCTTAAATCAAATACAAGTGATTTTCTGTCACTTTCTCATTCTTTCTTTCGTTCTTTCTTTCTCGATTGCTCGCTCGACTACAGCTTCAGTCGATTCTTGTCGGGTATGTTAAAAAAAATCACCAATTGCATTTCGACAGAGTCAGTTAGCCCGAGTGTTCCTTTCTCCGTTCATATAATTTTTCGTTCGTACGTCAAACCAACGAGCTGTGATTAGAGTATCCATGAGCGTAGAGATGCTGAGAGCAAGCGAGAAAAGTATAAGAACTACATATGCGCACTGTTTAAAAGTTATATATGTTTCAGATACTATACATACAAATGTCAATGAGTTCAGTGCTTTTTACTTACTCATTATTATTATTATTACTGTTTCTTTGAGTCATTTTTTTTTTTGTATGTTTTGTTCTTTATATTTTTGTTTTTTGTTGACTCCCTGTGTGCATCAAGATGTGTGTAAATGTGTCTGATGATTTCGTTTGTTGCCATCGAAGTGAATGAACTTTAAATCATTTTCTTATTGCGTTCAATACTTTACGATTGCTCTTCCAAACTCAGGTTTTGTTACTTTATTGAAAAAATAACCAGCCACACTTGAAACGTTCAGCAAAAAATCGATGTTCAGATTTGCTATAGAACAAGGAAAAATTATCCACCTAAATTCATCCAATTCCAGGCATATGTCCAAGGTTGGATTTGAGAATGTAGTTGACGGTAGATGTTATCGATGTTACCGTCACAAAAGTGTAAAATACAGGTATAGACCGATTGTATGAAATGAATGAAAGAAAGAATTAGCACCTATCAAAATATTTAAAATTCAAAACAATATACTTATCTACAGAGTGATTTTCACTGTGCAATCTGTACTCCTATTTGCAACTATAACTATTAAAGCAACATAATGAGCACTCATGGAATAAAGTCATAGAACAACTTGCAAGGCTGCAATCAGCATACAATTAAGTAAAATAAATCAAGCCCAGCTTAGTAACAAGTAGCTATAATATTATTTTTAAATGATTTGAATGGTGAGGGTGTTGCTGCTGCTATCTAAAGGTCATTGCTCGTCCCACTCATCCGTCATAATCCAGTCAACCTCATCGTCGTCAGATATGTCAGCGTACGCTTGCTGTGCATGCTGTGTTGGTGGGAATGATCTCTTGAGCGACAGATTGATGTCTAGTCTGAGCAATTCACAAAGACCTGAAACATACAAACTTCAATCAAATATGTTGCCAATCGTTGCACTCAAATCAACTCCTTACCTTCGTATTGAATATATCTTGCAGCCACTATGTCGCGATGCCAAACAGTCTTTGTTTGATAATGAGCAACATTAATCCATTCACCAGCAACATTTCGCATCATTTTGTAGATTACCTAAATTTTTGATAGTCAACGTTGTATGACTGATCGATTCGTATATGGTACTATACGAACTGGCTGATTGACATTTACACGACCTACTGCTTCACCTTGTTTACGATGTTCTAATCACTCCTCCTTTTGAAATCTTTGAATGCTGTGGATTGCTTGATTTGCTCAAGACTACTTTGGCAAGTTTATTATTCCATTTTCAATCGGATGGCACTGTTGGCACACTCTAAACCGATGGGATTTCGTTTGTGGGTCAAATCGTCTAAAGCATTTGGTACATGTTTGTGATTTCATCCATTCATCTACAAACGGAACGACGCAATTGCCTAGTTTCTTAAAGCTATTCACCAATTTACGAGTCCCTGGGCATCACGTGTTTTTCTTAATATCAATTGGTGAATTCGGTGCAATTTGCGCTGCTCCAATCCAGATCATCGATGGCTTCTTGTTTGTTAATGAGGCAGCCGTTTCCGAACATACTTTCGTGCCGAATAGACAGCCATTCCTTTCTCCAAATTCGGCATTCCAGTGGTATCGTTTGCTACTGATCGTGATGTTTTCCTGAAACGAAAAAAACATTGAAAAAAGGAACGATATGTATTGCAAAAAAATATATTTTTTTGATCATTGACACTTACCTCAGTGTCATTTTGTGGTCACTGGCCCCTCCCGTTCCGGCTCGGTGTATAGCAACGAAACTTAAACGCTGTCCGTCAAAATATGGAAGTCTTTCGTTTGCCTAGTTTGACGATTTTTACCATATCAAAGACGTATTTCCACCAAATGGCCAGATTGCGCTGATAATCTTCGCGTTTGATGTTTATGATTCATTCGTACTTATTAACTGAATGTTGAGTCCAGCATCAAGATGTTTTCTTACTCATTGCTTTATTAAGACTATTCTAACGAAATACATTGTTCTTTATATAGTGCTATTGACACATGATTTGGGCGCGATGTTACTTAGCGCCATCTATTATCAATACATATCAGTTTATTTGCCGGCCATTTTTGCTGTCGCTCCCTTCATTGCTCCTATTTTGCATGCCATTTGATAGAACTGTGTAGCATCGATCTTGATGTGCTTCAGGTGGAAATCATGCAGTGGGATTGCGTTGAAGTTCGAAATTATCGGTGGCTTCGGAACTGTTGACTTTTGATGGTTGGATGTATCTTTTCGGTATTTTCGCCACAAACTGCTCGCGTGGAATTCATCGATCTCACATTGAATTCTCAACCGAAACCGATTTCCACGGGCACGCCGATTTTTCTCACTTCTTCAATAAACAGATCCATATTTTTCGCTCTGATTGGGTTGTTTCGTCCCCAATAATACTGATACATCACCGCAGTGACAGCACGCTTAATATCGGTTTCGCTTATCAGTTCGTTTTCTTCCACACCCTGAATTCGCCAGAGTATGATTCAGTTCATATTGCTTCATGCGGAAAAACTTGTTCATGCGTGACTTGGACCAAACATTGAGGTTCGTTTTTGCATTATCTACGTACTGTTCAATTAGCGCATTGAACGCATTAAATGGATAATGCCAAACGAAATTTGCGCACGCATGCCTTACACTGGATCGAAACTCAAATGGCAGTATGTTGGTATTTTTCAATAGAATATTCTGGAAACAATCGCTGATTATTTTCTTCCCATCAGTGGCGAAAAATGCATCGGTTTCGGCATTGTCATTGTCCATAGACTTATTGATGTGATAAAGCAGCAACAATGATGCTAAAACCGAAATACGGGTTGCTGCGAAGCACCATTGAAAAGTCAGTTCGGTGAACAATCGGCGATATTTCTTAGTGTTACCTTATCGATGGTCATTTTTATAACAGTGGCGCGATTACCCGAATTGTCTCGCATATTCAGGTTCTTCTTCATCGTTCTACCTAATTACAGAATGACATTTATTTATTTAGATGAGTATATAATATATATTTATCAAGCGAAAACAACTATTTTTAAAATACATTTCTTGTTTGAATAGAATAATTGATTGAAAATTATAATCTTTCCACTAAACACTGACTAAATTACTCGATTTGAAAAAAACTATCACTAAAAACCAATGAAATGGGGAATTTACCGTTTAAAAAACAATCAATCCAATTGATATGCTCCTCTTCTTCAATATATGGACCTATTTTTATCGGTCCAAAGCTCTATACAGCACAAATTCTGCTTATTATTTTTCAATAGCCGTTTCACAAATTGCTCAGCAAACTAATATGACAATCGGAAAAATGAGAAAAATTGATAAGAAATTATACACTTTACACTGACTAAACTACTCGATTTGAAATAAAAATCACTAAAAATGCTTATTTGACTTACTTTTCTAAATGCTCCAATTTATGGTGATAGTGAACGTAAACGCCACAAATTTATATATCCTGCTCAGTTTGTTTTGATCGCTTGTCGCCATGATATTTTTTTCCAAGATTCCGATGTATAAATTTAATCTTCATTCCAAACAGTGTTTGAAATAACGCTGCTCGGCTCAGCCCGTGTTATTACGCACATCAAGGGGGTGTCAAGCGTTGCCCAGCGCCGCGTACCAGTGAAATGAAAATATTTGGAACTAGCAGACTGTCAATAATTTTACAGCTTCTCTTTGTAATCACTGTTTAATCCACTGCAGTATTTCGTTGAATTTTTGTAAATAGATTAGCATATTTTTCACATTTATGTTTTTATCTATAATTTAACTATTACTTTCTGATCAATTCGAATTGTACTTGACAAGCGGTTGCGTAATTAAAATAAATGCAGTATTTCTCATGTAGCATTAGTGCTACAGATTGAGAAAAGAATAGTGCACAAAATGAACAGAGCAAAATCTATTAGCTCTGAGCTTGTAATTCGATTTGAAAATTGCAATCATTGGGTCAAGTTCGATTAAAATCATTTCCGGTCTCGATGTAAATTGACTGACTGTAAGAACTTCACCCACGCCTTCTGCACCAAATTTCGGGCTTTTCATGTACCCGATAAGGCGAAAAAAACAAGTGAAGCGGCCGAATCAAATGAAACCAAAAAACAGTGGATTAAAGCAAGCCGATATTTCCAAGATAAGCTCGCATCGTGGGCATTCTAACAGCACTTTAATCAAGAAATCAACATCTACGTAATGCGAAAAATTTGTCACGTATACGTGACAAATGATTGTAACGCATAAATTATATAAACTGCAATAGATTACAATGTACAGAAGGATGCATAGGCTGTGTCTTCATTCCGTTTGTAATATTATTCCATGTGATATCCGTTTGGAATAGGAAATGTTGGAAAATTTATCGAAATAATGTATAAACTACAATTGTAGCATTTGTGATACATTTTGATTGGAAATTGTTACTCTTTTACGCTTCTTGGAATTTGTATACTTTATCCTAATAAATCTTCCTAAATTTCGTTTTCACAACAAATATCACGTAGTTCAACATTAAAAACGGATAGACAACACAGCCTGTGCCTTTTTCTATACATTGAATTTCATTGCAATTAATGTAAATAACAATCTTTTGTCATGTATACGTGACATTTTTTTTTTTCTTCACATTTGAGCAGTTTGGTATCTCAGTTTTGATATTTTTCCCATTTAATAAATTGCAATTGTGCGATAGATTGTCTTTTTTTAATATTAGGAATAATATGCGGGAACTAGTGCTTTTCTTCCGTCTAGCCTATTCAAAGCTGGCCATTGAGTTTCTTAAATCTAAACTATCTCCTGTCAGTGACTTAAAATTAATTTGATCCAAAAGAGCTCGTTGGGCGCCTAATAGCTACCTTGACTAGAGTGCGTTGAGACTTTGCAGGCCGTATATTGTTCGGTTGTCGACGCGGTGATGGTTGTCGATTCGTGCTAGTCCAAACGGAATTTTGCTTCGTCAGTCCCAAAGTGATCGTCTACGTATATCCTTCGGATCAGTGCATGTAGTGACGGATGCACTTCGATCGATCTTATTATTATTATTAATTTGGGTTGTCAGGAAAAACAGTACAACATGGCAAGCCAAGGCCTCCTCAAAAACTGAATCTTTTCAAAAGTCAATGACTAAATTACATTTGCATGTGTTAGTGTTTTAGTAACTTAAATCTAAGAAATGCAAAATTGAACTGAAAATCTAAGAAATGCAAAAATACTTAAAAAATCGAATGTGGCTCCGGGGCTACATCCGAGATAGCACGTCCATTCTGGTGTATTTAAAAAGAGAAACATGGAGACTTGCGGCATTTTGGCAAAATAATGTAATTTATGGGCAGGATATTTAATGAATAAATGTAAAGAAATATTTAAGTTATATATATGGTTCACCAGGAAGAACCAAAACATGTCATGCAGCACTAATGCTACATGAGAAATACTGCATTGATTTTAATTACGCAACCGCTTGTCAAGTACAATTCGAATTGATCAGAAAGTAATAGTTAAATTATAGATAAAAACATAAATGTGAAAAATATGCTAATCTATTTACAAAAATTCAACGAAATACTGCAGTGGATTAAACAGTGATTACAAAGAGAAGCTGTAAAATTATTGGCAGTCTGCTAGTTCCAAATATTTTCACTTCACTATTACGCGGCGCCACCAACGAAATTTCAACATAACGCTCCCTTGACGCACATTTCTTCCATGTGCCTCACCTGAAAATCGCAAACATAAAATAGCACACATAAATTAGTGGATTTTTTATCCTGAAAATCGGATGCGAAAATTAAAGGCTGTTTTGGTCGATCGTGTGATGCCAAATTGATAACAATTCAACCGATTCTTCCATTTTATTCGATTTCTGCCACTAATTAAATTTGAATTTGTCCAAACGAACGGTAATCAATTTTAATATTTCATTTTATTGTGAAATTGAGAACGATTGTGCGTTTACTTTTTTAATGTTAACTATTCAAATGAAGTGAGACCGACTGTGTGGGTGTCAAATACATGCATGACATTAGTTGTTGTCTCTCATCTTCGTATTTGAAAATTGGACGTTCAAAGTGAAACGCAGAAATTAATATAGAAAAACTTCACTATTTCGTTTAGTAAACCTAAACATTTTTGAATTCCTAATGAATATTCCTGAATGTTGATAAATTCTTACTGATTCTCACAGTTGAACTACACCTGCATTTGACTCTATTTCGGCGGTAAAAATTTGTGGCTTTATATATAGACTTCTCTGCAAATCACTTGAAGCCAATTTGGTGCGTTCAATTAGCAAAATATTTCCAAGCACACTCATGAATCTGAAATGTCAAAACATTACCAAAAACAAATCAGTAAAAAAAATTGTTGCACAAAAATGCTGTGGATTAATAAACACCACTACCATTTCAAGAAATTTTTCAGCGCACACGCTTTCCCACTAACCGTAAATTTATTTATTTCATGTGGATACTTCTATATACCTTAAGAATGCTGTATTCCTATTGCTGCGGCTCTTGTTAGTTAATTTAATCCATGCTCATTTCACGGTGTGTAGTATATAATCTATTTTCGAAAAGAATCCGTAACCCTTGTACCGCCGTGTTTAAAGCCTCTGTTTCAATCGATTCGGTAGATATGTCGACCAACGCACAATGCGCTCAACAGATCGACCATTGCTTCGCTAAATGCTAAGAAAATTATTTGAAATTCATGTACATTAAAAAAATTAGATGCACCAGTTTATATAAAAGTGAATTGCCTAGAACACCGGCAAATGATTAAAAGTGGCTAATAGAAAATCAATTAAAAAAGTGTCAACTGCCACTTTTTAGATTTTGGAATCAATTTGAGGCATTTTTGCACTAGTCTCGAGAAATTGAAAAGAAATCATGGGTTTTCAACATTAAACCTTTTTTTTTTGAAATTGTATATTTTTTCAGGTATGCGTGCACATTGCAAACGACAACACGTTTATCGTACCTTAATTATCCACCGCATAAATGTTCTCTGTCCTCGATATATCCGCTTACCTTACCTTTTCCAATTTTTTTTATCACATTGGTACAGTTTTAGTGCATATGTGTAACACAGTGGTGTTGTGTTCAATGTATTATATATTACTGAAAAGGACACAAAGGTCAAATTTGGCCCTATGATTCTGTTGCACAACGAGCTGAGCTGAAAATGTTGAAATGCTTTCTCGGTGACATAAGGAAAATAGTAAGAAGAAGAATCAGCAGAGAAGAGCTTGTACTTTCCCTAGATTCTTGTTCTATTCATCGTAACAGTTTTCAATACACTACACTATTCATTTGGTTGTTCGAAAATGAGCAATGCGATAAACAGTGCATTGACTGCACAACATTTGCTTTTTTTGTTATTCTTACAATTATGACTATCAATGGCACTGTTCGATGCGTGGATGTTGATTGGTGGACACGTTACACACTCAATGAGAGTTAATCATTCGACATTTTAAAAAGGATAAGAACAGAAACATACGTATATCGAGCTCTCTACTTATACATTTCAGCTCTCAATCCATCTCCCTCTCGAACAGTGCATCATTTATGTAATGCGAGTTCTTCAGTGCGATGCAGCTTGGAATCAATATCCGCTTTGCTACATTTTTTTTCTTTCAAAAGTCCAATTCCGAGATAATGCTATGATAAGCATTGGTGTCAACGAATTGTCAAATGCATCATTGATTTTCTTGTTTCAAGCAATGAGCACAAGCACATAAAATAGATGAATACGTAGGATTTGACGCTTAGTTTAAACTGACCAGCATTAGTGAGAGAGACATTTAAAAAGTGTCGAGCATATCGAAATTCAAAATGAATCGAATAAACACAGACGACGGCCATTCATATTTGACCGTTCGAGTATGATCTCATGCGATTTCCATAGCTCGTAAAGCACGCGCCAACCATTTCGTTTACGTTAGTGCATTGAAATGTGCACAGAGGCTGTTGCATCTTTTTGCCATACACCAAATTGCCACTTAAGAAAATACAATGTATTTATTTTGCATTTTACGCAAGCTGACTAGTATGTAACGTTGGGTGTAAAATAACGCATTGTCAATAATAAAAAGAGATAGATTGAAGTGAACGGCAAATGCAAATGCGATTCGTGTGCAAGCGCGTTCAAGCGCAGCGTAACACTCACAAAAATTAAATGCAATGCTATTGGTCTTGCCCGTTTCGTACATAATGCGACAGTGAAGCCAATGAGCTCCATCTAACTGAAGGATTATACAGAAAAGTCAAAGAAAAACTATGAAGTGTTGCATCGATTCGGCAACGGCGCCGGCGACAACGGCGAGGAAACAGAGAGCGCAAAATATATCCAACCGACTCTCACACTCGCCACAACAATGGATGGATGGCAATGTGTTCAAATGCACCGACCGAAAAATGTATATCCAAGCGCATTTGTATTGTGCTAAACAACTGAACTACCTCAATCTATAAAGATTGTGTGAGTGCAAGAGCGAGAACACACATTTTCGAATATATGTATATATAACTATGCCAAATGAACTATGAGATGCCTGAAGAGTTTAACGAAACACTTATTCTTCTTGGTAAGCTAGTTGGTTGGCAGTCACTGACGAAAACAATACACTTGGGTCTGTCGCGCACAGCAAATGTGAAAATACCAAGAGCGGGAAAAGAAATTGTAACTGCTATTTTATTCGGCAAGAGTTTGACGTATTTGATAAAACATGTAGGTGTGCGCGCCGAACAAAATACCGATTGATTCACATGCCGTTAGCTGTTGCTTTTCGATCGATTCGAATTCAGGTGAAAGATTCAAGTAAGTTTCGAATTGTTGCCATTCGAAATCTGTTGTGGTGTAAAAAGATGTTGACCAAAGTGAGCCAAATTTCATTGCAATGCATTGAATCACTGACGAGATCTAGAATGAGTAACAATAGTCGGGTTCAGATAAATGCACACTCATTTTGTGATCGAGATTCGCGTTAATCTTCATTAGAAGCGGGGCTTGGCGGCGATTTCGGATGTTTTCGTTTATTTCTGGCTATGCTGATTATTCAATTATTTTAAAAAATATGATCCGTTACATGTTATACAAAAATAGAACACAAACACGGAGAGCCTGAGCAAAAGCGCTCATGAACAGTTCATTGATCTTTTAATAACAATTTTGAAATGTGTTTGTGAGCGAGAGTGCGATGTGTGTTTTGGCTTGCGTGTAGCGTGTAACTAATTCGGCGTTTATGTGAAAAAAGTTGTATTCAATGAAACGAATATTCGCTTCGAATTCAGTGAAATTCCTTGTTATTTGAGGGCAATGCGCACAAAATATTAACAAATATAATTTTCAATCAAATTGAGAATGTGCCTTTCGGTTTCCCATATTAACTGGCCACTTAATCTAATGGGAATAGAGCTTTGGAATGGTTCCGATAGAATCCACAGGCATTGACATGTTATATACTGGTCGAAGAGTATAGTCCGAAATGCGAGTCGGTGTGGTTTTTAAATTTGCAATCGATTTTCAGTCTCTCATTTTCACTGAACGTCAGATAAACAGATTATGTTTAACTAATCACATTTAAATGGATTTGCTCGAAATTCATTCGTTTGGTTTATTTTTAGTTTGAACAGAGACAAAGTAACCACAATGCGTGATAACCGAGGTGCAAATCGAATGGCGGATGTATTGGATAGCGGAATTGAAACTGGAAACTCTTCAAATCTCGTTTCTAAGTCCGCACCAGTTGAAGTGTCCGTGTTAAAAGAGCGAAATACCAACGAAACCAGTGAAACAACCAGATCTGCAGCTAACGATGTGAAGGATGCGAAAGTTGACGATGAACGGGAACGAGAACGCAAATCGAATGCTCAAAGTGCCAGTGAATTAAGCATAAAACGAAATGTAAGCCATCGAAATGATTTAATGATCAATCTGGATTTGGACGAAATCGATTATGATGATGATGAGAAGTGTGCTAAAGCATTGACCTCTGAAGGTGACAATGACAGTCGCAATACATTGGGCATGGATGTGGATGAGCCAAGTGAAAATCTGTATGTCACCAATAAAACGCGAAAACAATACGATAGAACAGGATCGGCGGCCAAACCCGATGGTGAAATCAATGATCCAGTGACAAACGAAAGTGGGAAAGAGTCAATAAAAAGCAATGCCTATCATGAGAGCACAATCGTTGTCAATGGCATCAACAAAGTAAGTCCGTTGACCGAAGAAGATCCTGTTAAGAATGAAAAGACAAGCGATGATATTGCCACTAAAACCACGAATAAAAATAAACGTAAAATTTCCATTTCATCGGATGAAGAACAGGAACCGCCTGCAAAATCGTAAATATCTATCTGAATTTTCGATCGATTATATTTTCCAATGCTTTTATGTTTATTTTTTTGACCCACATTTTTGCCTTGAATTTTAATTTTTTCCAATAGGGCACGAACCGAAATTGACGCACACTTCCCAAAGCATGATAAAATGATGCGTCGCATGATGGAGACATCAACATCGGCAAATAAAAATGATCCCGATAATATCCAGCGTGACATTGATCAGTTGACCACGGAAATTGAAGCCCTGGATGAAGCAGCTCGCACCAAAGAAATCGAATGGAACAATATATTGTATTTGAAAAAAATGAAAGAAGACATGATGTTGCGATTAAGCCGCAAAAAAACCGTCATCGAAATTATGTCCACAAAGTCAATTGACAATCCCGAAAGTTTGTTCCTCAATAGTAATTTCGATTGTTTGAACGAGCTGGGTGCAAATGAGTCGAAAAAATCGACGAGCAGCGGCGGAATCGGGCCGGCCACCTCGTTCATTATGTCTCGATGCAACATGAAAAGTGTCGATTTAGCCAAAGAAAGGTCTAACTTGAACGAATTGCACAGGTATGAAACGCTTGACATTTCTATTCTGCTTTGATTTGAGTATTTTTATTGCGATCGGTCCAAAAAATTCAAAACGCTCGGAATGAATTTTCTATAGATATTGGTCCTAAAAAAATGATTACAACTATTCCAGGAGCGATTTGTTGTCTTTGTGTAGTATGGTTGCACGATGTCCATTTTAGGCAAAAATTTGTTTACACGATAACTCAAAAAGTGCATAAAATTAATTGTACCTGAAAGCGCAAATAGGTATTCATTGGTATTAGATAAACAATTACTTTTGTGTGAAGTTTTCAACTATTGTGTTGTATTGCGTCTGATTGAACGATCACAGAAATAAATAGTTGCATAAAACCTCGAGTAGATCCGATGATTATTGTGAAAAATGTATGTGAGGGCTATGTTCTTAAAACGAAACAGTGTTATGTGCAATCTTCGCACAAAAATTCAATTTGTCTCTGTCTTTCTCGACACTCCAAAAAACGTTCATATACTCATATCTCTAAGAGTTGTGCTATTTTTTATTTCACTACAAGAATCTATATTTCCTCGAGTTGTTGTAGTGTTTTCCAATACTAAAAATATATAAAATATTTTTTAAAGTAAAAATCAGCAATAGCCAATAGTTTGCGTCTCGCTATTGGTGAGTAGGGACCAAATACCAATACATTCGCAAACATGGCATGGCTGATTCGTTGTCTTAGTTAATTCTAAATCTCATCAAACTGACCTGAACATTTTGTAAAACTTATTGTTTTCATGAAAATATGGGATTCGCTGAGTTACATGATGAAACGAAAAGAAATAAACATAACTCCAGTACAAATTTATGATAATTAAAGAAAATTCCGAAAGCCCGTAGACTTTCGAGAAATTTACGGAAAAGATAGTTTTATTATTAAAAGGCCATTTACTTTGTTCTGTTCTACCAGGTGCTTGCATATGAAACCTCTGTTTTTTTTCTAGAAAAACACGTTTATTTTAGTATGATGGCAAAACATATTTTATTCTAAGTATTGTCCATTCGAATCCGCACATTTTTGTCATCTTTCAGACAATTTATGAATACCGCGCCAATAAAACTGTTCGTCTTTTGACGCAAACCAGTCATCGAGCCATTTTCTCACATTTTCGTAAGAAAAGAAGCGCTTTGAAGCAGTGTGACCCATCGAAGCGAACAAGTAGTAATATGACGGTGCCAAGTCTGGTGAGTAAGCCGCATGCGGTAGCACTTCCCAACTAAGCGCCTCAATCAAGGGGACCGTGCTATTTGAGACATTTTAATCATATCTGTTCTGCAGCGCCATCTATTGGGCAGCAGTATTGATGTGATATTTCAATCGTTTCAATGACTCATTTGTTTTTATTATTTGTGTCAATAAAAATTTTATTCGTATTACAATGGATCTAAAATGAGTTCACCGATGTAAAATGAGATGGCGCGGTCAATTGGCATGCTCTCGAATAGCTCTCCAATCCCATACAAGCACGGTCCACTTGGCCTCAATCGTTTCCTTGACCAGTCTTGCAGTGTGTGATGGAGCATTGTCGTGCAAGAGAATCACTTTGTGTTGCCTTTTTTGATATTCCGGCAGTTTTTGAAGCAATGAGCGGTTCAAATCGATCATTTGCTGTCGGTAGCGATCAGTATTAACCGTTTCACCAGGTTTTAACAGCTCATAATAGATGACACCCTTCTGATCCCACCAAACACACAGCATTGTCTTCCGTCCGAACCGATTAGGCCTTGCGGTCGATGTCGCTGGTTCGCCTGGTGTTACCCATGATCTCTTGCGCTTAGGATTCTCGAAATATATCCATTTTTCATCGCCAGTCACAATCCGATGCAGAAACGACTTCCTTTTGTACCTTGCGAGCAGCAATTCACAAGTGTTTTTTCGGTTCTCCTGCTGCCTTTCATTCAGTTCATGTGGCACCCATTTTCCGACCTTCTGGATCTTTCCCATTGCTCTCAAACGTCTGGAAATAGTTGCTTGGCTCACATTTAATTGTTCTGCGAGTTATGACTGCGTCTGAGTATCGTCCTCATCCAGCAATGCCTGCAATGCAGTGTCTTCAAACTTCCTCGGCGGTCTACCACGTTCTTCATTTCTCAGGTCAAAATTGCCATTTTTGAATCGTCTGAACCACTCTCTACACTGTGTTTCACTTAAAGCATGCTCGTCGTAAGCTTCTAGAAGCATTCGATGAGATTCGGCGTCAGTTTTCTTTAAACGAAAGCAGAAAAGCAGTGCTGTCCGCATTTCACTATTTTCAGGCACAAAATCCGACATTTTTCAAGAGCGAAAAAAACACATTGTTGTATGAAACTTGGAATATTGTATATGGAGTATTATTGACAGATGTAATATTTACTAATAAACATGAACAACATGGTTTGGCAGATAACACAGTACCAGCAATTGACCGCTGGATGTAAACAGTGGTTTCATATGCAAGCACCTGGTAAATCGTGCTTTGTGTGTTGTTTTTCTGTATGCCGTCTCCTTTTATTTTTCCCAAGATTATCTAAGGTTTTTTTTTCATTTGCTACCTCTGCTCTACGACTATATTAATAATAATAAACACTTTAACTTAGCACTCAATATAGTAAAAAAAAAACATAATTTAACGAAAATGATTTCAACTCAGCGTTTTAAATGCAAGTCACAATTGTGCATTAATGCACGTTAGTCTACAATGCCACGATAATCAAGTTACAAACACTATATTTAGGTGGAGTGACTGAAATCATGCATTTTGTAAAATTGTATTTCATATTAACCTTAATCCGTAATCCTTATAATTTATTTACGTAGCATTGTGTTTCCCAGAAATATTCAGCCGAAATCGTCGCGATCGGACGCATCCGAAGCAGCAGCAGCATTCGCCAGTGTTGTTACCTCCATACCAAAATCATCACCGGCCATTCAAACCCAACAATCATTCTTACCGCAGCGATTCCGCGAGAATGGCCAGAGTCTGCTGACGGCGAGCAACCAAATTGATCAATCCACGAATAAGATGCAAATCGGCCGTCAAGGTCAAATCAAAGATGTGCAATCGATTATTGCAAGTTTCCGTCAAACACATCCGGAGGTGGTGCCACGTCGCGGCCGACGCTTGAAAAATGTTAACCAAAATCCGTATGGAAATGATCAGGGCAGTGGTTCAGCTGGTGATAATAGTGATGCTCTGGTAGCAGATCTTTTATCAAAACGAAACAATGACATTAGCTCACCGCCATCATCAAACGATTCCACTTATAGCAATTCACAAATGTTACTATCTAAAGGGGGCGCCAATAACCAATACGGATCAATCTCAGCAGGTAAGCACGACAATGACTTTGCAATGCAATGAACTAAATTAATCTGGAATGTCAACTACTCATTTTCAGGCAATTTCAAACAAGCATTTAATGAAAATAATATCGGCAGCGGCTTAGGTTTGAAGAACAACAGTCTCCTCACGAGCACACCGCTATTTAAAAACCAGAACAGTGGAATTGGTTACCCAGAAGTCACATTGCATCCCATCGGTCAGTCCAGTCACTCCGCTCTTCTACACAATCAAAAGAACAACAGCGATCACTTATCCGATGCTCACTCCAATTCATTATTACATGGAATCCTAACAAAGGTACAATAGGGTGTTTCTGGTGAGAAAAAAGAAAAAAAATGGTAGCTTTCAAAATAAAGAGCAAAGAATTCTGTATCAATTGATGGTATTCACACAACGTAGCGATTACTATTCAGACTTCTCAAAGCAAAAAAAACTCAAAGACAAACTGGATTGTTACCCAATTTATTTCTATAGCAAGTTTTCAATAAACTAGTTTTTTTTGCATTCCTGATTCGAGAAGTTGTAATACAATCTGAATATGAATCGCGTAGAATACGGAGTGTATATCAAACAGTACCTCATTTGGATACTTACAAAAAAACTCCCGGCATAAAGCCTCTACCACACAAATTCAGAAGTAGCGGAAGTAACAAACTGTTACAATATTAATTTTCGAATTAATTATGATGCTCGACGCTTAGTGCTAGTTTACGACTGGTCTCGGTGGTCGCTGTAATGTCTCTGGAATCGGAATCCCGAATAGCTCACAGTGTCCTTGGAAATACAAATTTAGTAATTAAAAAAAGCATTGCTACAAATTTAGTAATTAAAAAAAGCATTGCCGCAATAATCATTTAATTAATATATACCTTTTATGAGAATTAACTTTGCAGCGACTAAGTCGCGTTGCCAAACAGTTCTATGTACACTTGGATGTACAGCGGCAACATCGTCTACAACCATCTCCTCTTGGAATTCGTTTGGTTGCTCAGCGCCATCATCGTCTACTTCCATCTCATCCGGAAATACAATTGGTGGTCCATCGAACACATTTTCCATTTCACCAATCACAGGGCTTACTAGCCAGTTTTTGCGGTATATTACAACCTTTGGCAGTAAAGGTCCTGCGTTGCGTTGATTTGGATTGCGATTTCCGAGGTTTGCTCGAAAAGCTCCATCAATCGTTTGCCTTTCTGAGATACGATAATTGATGATAGCAACGCCAGATGGTTTGGATGGCAATCTGGACACAGTTTGAAGGGATGGCTCCGTGTTCTTCGGTCAAAACGTCGAAAACATTTCGCACAGGTTTGGGAGGTGTAATATTCATCGGTTGGTATAACGATACAATTGCCACGCTTTTTCAGTGCATTGATGGTTTTTCTCGATCCAGGGCATCTCACGTGCTTCTTGATGCGAATTTGTGAATTTGGTGGTGTCTCAGAAGCTCCAAAATAAACAATTGATGGCTCATAATTTAACATCTTGCGTACTGCCTCATCAACGGTTCCAATTGTTTCGATGTACTTGTCGAGTTGAAGTCGTGTATACTTTGCTGTTGCATACACATCCATTCCTCGTTTCAGCATTTTAAACCTATGCTGAATGTAACACCGCCAATGTCTCCCGAGCGGCGATGGCATCACTGGATACAAGTGGCGGTCGTTGCGATCATTGTTTTCTTCGATAGTGAAATATTTCGTCCATCATTTCGATTTGCAGTTTCGCACTTTTTCTTTAGCATTCCAATGGATGCGTTTGCTGCTTATCTTCAAGTTGACCTATGAAATGAAACAAACAAAATGCAATATTAGTATGAATAAAATAATTTTGAAGATTTACCCACCTCTTTACCGGTGGCGATGTTTCGGCGCACAGCCGCTTGCCACTTTTTTAATCCCGGGTCCACGCCGACTTCATTCACGATCTCACCAGTATTGATTTTGCGAATGATCTCCTGCATATCGACTGGCTTGAACTCCAACTTTTTCACGTCGAACAATATCGAGACCGCCACGCCATGAGATAGAATGCGAAAATGGAACTGCTTCTTTCGATTTGATTCCAATACCATGCTTTATCAGTGATAAACTCGTTGAATGTAATTTGATTTACGTTTGCATTTCTTGCGATTATCTTCTGTCCACAAAGTAGTTTATGAAGCGTATAGTTGTCAATTGGATAGTGCGTTCGCCTTAGATTGCAAATTGGTATGACGGCCAAATTTTTGATTTTCGGTGGACTGTTTGCGCTATCATTTTGTTCTGACTGTTCATGTTCTTCTCGTTGTCGCTGATTGATGTTGAATTCATCGATCTCACGTTGCATTGCAATCCACATTGCAGCGATTTGAACCAATGCATCTTCGTGAATGTCGAAATGTTGTCCATTTCCCACCAACTAATATCACGTAACATTTGAAGAAGGATATCACGACTTGCCCTTCTCAATGCACCGTTAACAGTTCGAGGAATGTCGTCTCGTCCATTTACTGCTAAATTGACAGCATTTTTGATATCGATCTTATCCAATTGTTGGACCTCATCAGAAAAAGCATTCATATTGTGTTTGTACACTTTCAATTCCAGATATTTGTAGACGCGTTTCTTCCGATGCGTATTCAAGTTCGTCATGACATTCGTTTTGTATGTGTCAGTCAAATCGTTGAAAGCATTCCCAAAATAATCGTTATTTGGCCATTCAAAACGATGTTCGTCATCGAGATTTGTCACAAAATCACGGAATTCGGGAATCATAGAATTTTTGGTGATGTTCTTCTTAAAAACAGCAAAAAAACAATCTCGTATGACTGTGTTATTTTCGTCAAATGCGCGCTCAACTTTATGCAAGAGCAGAAGCGATGCTAATGAATATATCTTCGTTGCTTGCAGACTTTTGGCGGTGATATCATCGATGAATATTCTTCGATATTTAGGTATAAGAATCGAAGGAAGTTCACATTTGATTGTAACGATTCCATTGTCCTCATCATCACCATCGTTGTTTTCATTGTTGGCATTATTTTTCGATGGCTTCTTTCTTTGCCGCATAGTTCACACTTTCGAACTATTAAAAACACAAACGAAATGAATTAATTTGTGAAAAATTCACCGTTAACCCAATATTATCAATATGAATCGAAGAACATCTTACTTGTTCAAAATTCACATCCTTTCTGAATTCTCACTCGTTTGAATTCGGCAATGCAATCGAAAATCTCCGGATGATGATATTCACTTGATCTTGAGTCAGCAATATATGATCCCGTTCATCGAATTATGCGAATAATCCTAGGACATAAAACAAAAATTGAATAAATGTCTCCTTTAAAATGCAGGTGAAGCACACTTACTTGTTCAAACAACACACTCTTTGTGGATTCTCGCTTGTTTGAATTCGACAATACCATTCAAAACTGCCGGTTGATGAAATTCACCGCATCATTTGGCGTTCTGTATCGATATCTAAACGAAAATCAAAACAAAATCCATCTCTTTTGTTGATTTGTGCCATTTGTGTAGCAACAATTGAATCCTTTGACAAAATTTAAACAGAATAAAAGGTTCTTTTCCCTTGGCATTTCAATAAAATTCGCTTACGAATGACACAACAAATCTCGATCGCTCAAAATCAAGCTGAAACAATAATCGTGTTTTTTGCTTCGGGAAGTCTGAATACTAATCGCCACGTTGTGTGAATACCATCAATTAATACAGAATTTTTTGCTCTTTATTTTGAAAGCTACCATTTTTTCAATTTAAAATATGAAAAACACATTAAGGTACATATTACATTGAAATTGTAGTCATGTAACGACTATTGAGATAGAAGAACATATATTTTTTTCAACCGAATTCCGTTTATATTAACTTATTATCAATTTGATTTTTTTAACCATTCAGAGCTCCAATCTAAAGGGGTCGTCAACGATAACAATGGGCATGTCATCGTCAAACATGAACGTAGCTGGTTTCAATAATGCATTTTCGCCGACTTTAGCCCGCCTTCTGACAGCTCCCGAACGGAATTTTGCACTCAGTGCCGCCTTATCATCGAACAACGTTGGCAATATTCAAAATACCGCCGGCAGCAACAGCAACAACAGCAACAACAACAACAACAACAACAACAACAACAACAACAACAACAACAACAACAACAACAACAACAACAACAACAACAACAACAACAACAACAGCAACAACAACAAAAAAAGCCACAACAACAATAATAATTTCTTCTCAAATCAAACGACCGGTATAAATTTAACGAAACCGAGCAATTTGCGATCACACCAAGATTCGAACAAGCCGGAAATTTCATGTCTACCCATCTCACAAATTTTAGCATTTCAACAGCATCAGCAGCCTCAAAACAATTCGCTGCTTCAGCAGCAATTGCAACGCTACCAACGTGATATCAATAAACTTTTGCCCAAGAACAATGTTCTTTTTAATTTGGTATGATGACGCACACATTCGATTCGATTCGATTGAATTCAAACTATATTTTGCATGTTAATTTCTTTGAATAGGATGAGGAAGCCGATGACAGTGATCGTTTGGTGATTGACGAAGAACAGTATTCGAATAGTGAGCTGATTGGTGGCTCATCGGGCAAAAATGACGACTCACACGAAAACGAATTGCCCGAATGTCAAGGGTGCAAAAAACGTGAAGCGCAATTCGTTTGTGCTGATTGCCAACGTCAGTGGTATTGTAGCCGTGAATGTCAGGTTCGAATTTACGCTTATACATTTTATTGATGGGATTTTTTTCACAAGCAACCGAATAATTTGCTTCTCCGTATTTGTTTCAGGTGATGGCATGGGACGAGCACAGTGAAGTGTGCGCCCGATAAATATCCCATTCTCGTTCGTATCAACAATCATAAATTTGATAGCAGTCATACTTTTAATATTTTTTCGACTTTTAAAAATAAACTTCTCCTTTCTTGTGCTCAACACATGTTGGACAGATAATTTGTGCACGATAAAGGAAAAAAAAACAAAAACTATATCAATAAAAAACAAACAAATGATATCGGAAAAACATAATTTTGTACAAATTCATCCGAAAAAGTGTATTCACTTCACATAAAACGAAACAGAATAAATCAAAATTATATAATGTATCAAAAAGCATACAAAATAATTAAATGAGTATTGATAGTAAGCATTAAGTGAAAATTCAGTGTTATTTTAAGTCAAGAAATTAAAAAAAGAACACAAACAAGATGTAAATGTAAAAGCAATAGTTGAAATGATGCCGAACGTTAATATAACCAGAAGCATTCAAAAAAACTACACATTTGGGTGTTTTCACCTCAACAGCATATTCTTATTACAAAAATTATTTTTCGTGAATTTCGAAATGAAGCAGCAAATAAATGAAATTTAAAAAAAAAAAAAAAAAAAAATTATTGAACTAATATGAGAAACTTTTTTTCAGAGATCAATTCGACATTGGAGAATATCGAATTCACAAGCATTGACAATTCGTAGAATCTAATAACTGCGATACTGTGGATTGCAAAAAAAACGTCTTAGTTTGAGAACATGGAAGAAGTTCAGTTGAAATAGTTGAGGTCACGTTGGCATTTTTTGCTGCAAGCCACTACAATTAGATGTGTCCAAATATTTATCATGACTAATTTTAAATTGGGTGGAGTAATCGTTGGAATCAATGGCCGAAACCATAAGAGAATGTCAATCTCATTTCAAAAAAAAAAAAGAATAAAAATGATTAATTCGATTGACTCATCCGATGCGACTTGAAATAGTCAGGGAAAGAGTTTATTTTACTGAACTTTTAAGATGAAATCTTGACGTCAAATTGTTAAATAATAAGCGCAAAAACAAAATTGAATAACAAAGACGCTGGAAAATATGAATGTATTTTTATGAATGACAGCATCTGTAACAAGTGATTTGCGTGTATTGCAAACAACTTCACAATGGTCGCGCGAGATTGACATTTTAATGCTTCGTTTGCAAAAACCAATACTCTGTGTGTTGAAAAATGTTTTAATTTGGTCATTTCAAAACTAATTCCAGAATATTTTGTGTAAATGCATCAAATGGGAATATTGTTCGAAGTGAATTTGTATGCACGCCAACAATTAATTGTAGGTGCATTTTATCAGCACCAGTTTTTGGAAAAGGTTGGTTTTGTGTGACACAATTTATCTATTTGGGTTCTTCTTTCTCGTTTCACTCACACACAATTGATATAAATTGATGATTTCCAAATAATGTTGAATTTAAAAGAAAGAATTGAAGAATATTATAATGTACTGAAAGTGAGACATTGTTGAGGAATTGTTCGTTTTGTTAACAAAAAATACCAACGTTATTGAAACTGTGTGAAGATTTTGTTTGTGTCGCACGTTGATTGCATCGCATCCAACTTGCTCTCGCTATCTTTCTTTTCCTCTTTATCTCTATATCTCTCATCCACCGATGATTGCAAATGACTCTAAACATCAATACAAAAAATCAATTTTGTTTCAGCTACATCATTTTGATCGGGTCGGCGAAGCAACAGCGACAGTGGACCATTTTATTGTGATTTGAAGCTGTTAATGGCAACATGAATAACTATCAACAACAACAACAACAACAACAACAACAACAACAACAACAACAACAACAACAACAACAACAACAACAACAACAACAACAACAACAACAACAACAACAACAACAACAACAACAACAACAACAACAACAACAACAACAACAACAACAACAACAACAACAACAACAACAACAACAACAACAACAACAACAACAACAACAACAACAACAACAACAACAACAACAACAACAACAACAACAACAACAACAACAACAACAACAACAACAACAACAACAACAACAACAACAACAACAACAACAACAACAACAACAACAACAACAACAACAACAACAACAACAACAACAACAACAACAACAACAACAACAACAACAACAACAACAACAACAGCAGCAGCAACGACAACGACAACAACAACAGGTAAGTGATTGTACGTGACTTATTTCTGCCATCGTGCGTGCCATGGCTCATGGACAATTTCCAAATTTCAGCTTATATAAGTTTTCCATTTGCATTCGATAAAAATAACAGACATTTCAAATTGAGTAGATATACTTAAAAATTAGTCAAGTTGTTCGTATTAAATTGATTTACTTAACCAGCTACTACGATTGATTGACCAAAAATAATCTCCAATCTGAAGTCACTAAATATTAGTGAATTTTGGGTAACGTCAATCGCCACTACTCAACGTTAATGATTGATTGAGTGACCTTTGTAACCACTTAACTCAATCAAAGTTTTCGGCGGAGTGAAAGTGATTGGCGTTGCTGAGTGATTTTTTATTTTGGATTATTTTTAGGCTATTCAAACGGAGTGAAATCGGTTTGAAAAACTTTTACTCGCTAAAGATCAAAAATTTTCATTAATTTGCGAGTCTGAAAAATTAGATCAAAATACATACCATGTGTTTTTCTTTTTGTAGCATCAGCATCAACATCAGCAGCATCAACATGCCCTCCATCAAATGCAATGTCAAAATTTGCATCAGCAATTTGCACCGCCGCATACCCAATATGTGTACAATGATCCGACAGCTGCTTCGACGCCGCGCACTGATGGTTTCACCGTTTTTAGAACGACTCATGGCGATTATCTAGCAATGAATAATTTCAATAGCTATGAGCTATTTTCGAACAATGCATTCATCCCCCCGCATCATACGATGCAACAGCCACCACCACATTCACAACAGCCAAACCAGGAGCACGCTTTTTACCATGCAAACAACTTAACGATGGGTGATCGCTACATGGCCGAAGCCAATAATACAAATTTCATCAATAGTTTGGTTGAAAATTGTTTTCCGAATATGTCTGGAATGCCATACGGTGAATACACGCCATTTGGGCAGCAAAAACCATTTGGGGAATCACCATTGCCACCGCAAAATTTGTCATTAACAACGCACAATACTGCCGCTACCAGCACAGCCACGACAACACCAATCACTAGCCCATCTACATCTGAGTTGCGTGAGGATTTATTGAACAAAGACAATGTTAATGCGTCAATAATAAGAACAGATCCTGATTTTAAAAATATCAAATTTTGCAACGATAGCGGCAATAATATGGGAATGCACAAACAAATGTCATCCGATTGCAAAGAAACGTTCATTCAGAGCAGGATAAATGCAGTGAATACAGCCCAAATATCATGCACGAACGGAAACTTCCAGTGCGATAACACAAATTCAGTCAAGCCGACTTCCGATGTGAAAAAACCACGTATGGTTGCCGAAGTGAAGCCAATGCGAATGTCATATTCCGATGTATTAAGCAAAAATGTGTTCATTAAAGATGATATGTCCGATTCGCACACGCTCAACTATCGCAATTCAAGCAGCGCCAATAGTTTCGCCAACGGTTTATCGACGTCGAATCCAATGCAGAAAATTTCGAAAACGGAAAAATCAAAAAATCTAATCAATGCTAGCGATAAAAAATCTACGAACATTCATGATGACATCAAAGATTATAGTGCCCTCAATTTTAAGGGCACTAAAAATGCATCCAATTCAACATTAGCACAAAACATGTCAGCCATAAAGACATCATCCAGTTTTGATAGCGATTTGAAACCAGCTGAAAGTGATAACAAGCAATCCAAAAAGAAAATAGGCGCAAGCGCAGCAGCGAATGGAAGAAATGCAAATCGTACCACAAAAAATGCTAGCGCGGAATTCTTGGGCAAAAGACGCTCACAGACCGATTTAAACTCGACGGTCACAAAGGATGAAAGTGATAAGAATGCACAGAACAATGGCTATTTCTATAATATCACAAAAACTGAACCATCATTGGCCGATAAACCATTTGGAAACTACACAAAAACGAACAGCCAACAAAGAAAAAGTGCTTCCAGCAAATCACTTTCGACATCATCAGCAAGTCGAAACAATTTGACGCGCACTGATAAATATGCAGTCTACCAGCAAAGGCGCATAAATAAATCGCGCAAGAACAACACATACGAATTCATATTGAAATTGGCGCACACATGGTTTAATTACATGCTGTTCTTCTTTAAATGGCTGATTGCATTGGTCGCCGATGTTTTCCTGCTGAGCGTTGGCATTATTTGGGATCATTGTTCAGCCGCCTATGATTATTCATGTCAGATGTTTTTTACACTACGCAATGAGCTGACCAACAATTCTGGACGTCCGTACGCATACTTCACGAGTTTATGGCAAAAATTCGATAATAAATTTAACAAAGATTCGAAATGGGCAATTTGGCGGCGATTATTTTCCAAGAGAAAACCACCTGAAACCATACCCGATTACTATAAAAATGGCCGATTACCTCAAACTGGCGACGAAGCAATGTATTCGTTATTAAACTGCAAAGGCAAAGATGCGTACAGGTACAAATTCCATTTAATGCAATACAATGCATGATCGTCAAGTCCGATCTGTTTTTTATTTCCATTTTCAGCATACTTGGTGTTCAATCGGATTGCTCACAAGAACAGATTCGAAAGCATTATAAAAAAATTGCAGTTTTAGTTCATCCTGACAAAAATAAGCAACCTGGAGCGGAAGAGGCATTCAAAATTTTACAGCGAGCTTTCGAATTGATTGGTGAACCTGTACGTTCTATTTTCAACATATACCAGAATTTTATTTATTTTTTATCTGATATTTCGTGTGATATTATTCTGTTCTGAAAAATAGGAAAATCGAAAATCATATGATCAAGGTGTTGCTGAAGCATTGAATGCGGAAAAAGCATGGTCCGAACTGAATGATCTACTGAAACAGTTACAAACGAAAATTGCCGAAGCGGTCAATACGATCAGGTAATCGAATACGCCCAAGTAGAATGAGTCATAACAAATTCAATGTACAATTAATTGGATCGTGTTATCATATTTAGATGTAGCAGTTGTGGTCTAAGACACCCTCGAAAGCCGACTGGTCGACCTCATTACGCGGCAAGACAATGTAACACCTGCAAAATTCGGCATACTGCACGTGAGGTAAGTGTTAAACGGTTTTGTGTTTATTGAAAGTAACGCGAAAATCAGTAGAGAGTTGATAAAAATTGAATGTGAATTGGTAGGGTGACATTTGGGCTGAGACATCTTTTTTCGGGCTGCGTTGGAGATATTTGGCATTGATGGAAGGAAAAGTGCTGGATATTACGGAGTGGGCGAATTGCCAGAAGGGAGCATTATCACATCTGCAACCGAACTCGCATCAAGTTCACTATCGCATTGTATTGGGTGGACAGCAACAGCAACAACAACAGCAACAAAATCAACAGCCACACTATCAACAGGAAAAAGAGAGATTAAAACGTGAACAAACAACGTGAGTAGCCAGAGCTCGATTTGCATTCATAAAGTGTTGTTATTTGTCCGATTCTTATCGCTTTTTTTCGTTGTTTTTCCAGTGAGCCGTCTTTGGACGAATTTCTAGATAATTTATATAGTGGCCAAAACCCACAGAATCCAAATGCCGGCGGTAACAGTGGATCGAGACGCCGAAATCGTAAAAATTAGGCAACCATAATATTATTTAAATGCAAGATAAAAAGAGAAAACAAAGAAAAAAACTCCATAAAACATATATTTCAAAAAGAGAAAAATGAAGAATTCATTAGGGATACAACAAGTGTCTCTTTCAAATAGCCACTTTGAAACACAGCTGAACATCATACCTGTAGTACATTTGCAAGCTGTTTTCAAATTTTCATTAACACTGAATGTGTTTTTACAAAAATTACATATACAATCATTTAGATTAACTTTTTGAAATAAATGTACTCGAACTAACAGAAACGTTCTTCGATGCGGTTTTCTTTGCATTTCTCTTAAGAATCATTATATTTCTGAGAATCTCTATAGTATGGGTGAGTGAAAGTGCTGCTGCAACAGGTTCCGTTAATTTTGTTTAAGGCGATACAATTTTTGCCCCGGCCAAACAATTTATTGCCTATTCCATAGAAAATTAAAATATCACTAAATATTTTCTCTTTGTATTTTTACACTTAACATTTTATTTACATATTTAAAATTGATTTTTTATAGAATACGTTATTTTGAGGAGGAAAGGAAATAAAGTATTGCTGTAGCAATGCACACGTCGGTCAATAATTTTTTTCAAGATCGAACAAACTAGGTAATTAAATGAAAACATCAGTTCTTATGGCAGCATCAGTCTAAGTATTCATTTACAAATCATTTAATTTGAATTGGTATTGGTATCAACTACAAATATATAAAAAAATGAAATTGTTCAGAACAATGGAGTAAAATTGAAAATTCGGTTCATTAATTGAAATTGAAATAAGATTCAATTGAAATGAAGAATAGAGTTGAATAATATTTGCGAAAAATTGTGCCTGAAAAGTCTGAGAGAGAGAGAGAGAAAGAGAGAGTGAAAGAAATATTCTATGTCAATAGATTTTTTTCCTGTTTCTCGTTGCCATTTTTTATGAAAATAATTTTTATTGGTTCAATAAACTATTCGTTCGATATATTTGTTTTCCTCTATTTTTTTCTGATTTTTGTTTTCTCTAAATTCGTATCAAAAACTATTTTATTTTTTTCTGTGTTATTGAATCGCTCATCGGAATCAATTCCCATTTCCTCGTAGATCGTTTATCAGTCGATTTTAATTAAATAATAATAGGTAGATGTTTTTCTTTTTATTAATTTGTGCATCCAACTTACTCAATTACATAAATTGCTATAGAGTTTGTATCGGCATTATTTGTCACCCGTCCGATATTGAGGATTTAATGAGCGTGAGTAGAGTTTGAGCATCAATTTCATTGGATTGCGGATGAAAGTGGGGCCAGATAAGAGCCACCAAATCATTGAGCTTTGATTACGAATATGTATAATAATATATAAAAAAGTATTAGTACAATGCATCCAGAAAATATGTGCATTTTATTATTGGATTCGGCTGAATGAATCGCTTGGAACTATTGACTTCTTGTTCCATTGCATATTCGTTATGTTTTTCTCTTTACAGACAACATACATTCTTCTTTTCTACATTTTTTTTGTTTGGATTATTGAATACATTTTTTCGCATACAAAAAATTACCATACTAAACTATCACCTTTCGTACGGCCATTGCACACGGTATTCGCTAATTTCGATCTATTCGGCGCTGAAAAATTAACAGAAATGGTGACTGAATGGCATGACGGCATTTGCGCACAATTTTTTCCTATTAAATCGAAACCATCTAAGTACGGAACGAGTGCATCGTAATCAACACTCAGCGGCACATAATGTCGACCTTGTGAATGTAATGCGAATATTGGAACTGGATTGTGTGGGAAACGTGCTGATGAATTGAATGATGCATTAGCGGTGTTCGGTTTTTGAAACATTTGATAGCCATTGGTGATGGGCTCCGATTTAAATTCGGTAATACCATTTGTTGTTGGCTTCGTTTCGTCACAGCTACTGCATTCAGCAAAATCATAGAATTTGGCTTTTTTGGCATGCGGTACAGCCGACTCATCCAGTGAGCCTTTGTCAACGGTTTGGCCATTTTCGTGCACTAAACTGATGATAGACGCATCCTCATGATGATGTTCATCGTGATGGCTGCTGTTGTCCTGCGAAAATCGTTGCTGAATATAATTTTTGAATTTATAATTGTTATGATGCTCATGATCTGGATGTGATGATTCCGACAATTTGCGTAAACGCACCGATGTCGTACTATCCGTTTTTTCATTTGATATCTCAGTGTCAGCATGCACGGACGATGCACGTGATGAATCAAAATCATGATTACTGGAATCGAGGTGGACAATCGGTGGTGCCGTCGATGTTATAACAGCCGCCTGCTGTGGTTGATTTGAGCGAAAGCTCAAATCCTTCACATCGTTATGGTCATTACTATTGCTGTGCTCCATGTCTGTCAAAAGTATATTACGCAATTGATTCATTGGCGGTGCACTATGATATACATTGGTCGGTGGACTGCCGCTTGATGCACTAACCGAATCAGCATTATTTCGCATCTTGCAAAAGTCAGCTGAAGAAGAACCAAGCAATAAATTGAAATCATTAAACAAAATCATTTAAATGTATGAATTTGGAATTTTCGAATGACAGAGCACGTACCTTTCATGAAATCATTTGAATGCTCCTTTAAATGATCCATCAGTTGAAAGCAAACCTCGCGGTGTGTATTGTACAAGAAATTGGCAGCCTGTTGTAAACACTCATCATAGCCCATTCTATAGACATTCTCTTTGTGCAAACATTCCTGATTCTGCAATTGTTTCATATAACGTATTGACATTTCAATGATTTCCGTTTTTTCGATACGGCCGCGACCTTTTCGTTGGAATTGTGGCGGAATCAAACGTGACAAATCGGCCAAACAAGAGTTCATCCGATCACGTCGTCTCTTTTCAATGATACGATGTGACAATGGATCTTGCTTTTGAATCAAAACGAGAAAAATAAATAGTCGTGATAAGAACTTCATGATTAGGGTAAAAAGTGTATATCGATTTGGTTGTTAACTTACACGAGATGGTTTATTTCGTCTGCCAGGAGCAAAATCGGCATCATCTTCGCTGAAATTTGCGCTATTTGTCGAAAAGTTCAGGCCATTTTCGCTGCAATACGAAAATCCCGGCATTGCTGCATCACTGTAGATAGTAAATCAAACAAACAAATTATATTGATTAAAAACATGTCGAACATTAGCATTGATTATGACCTGTCTAAACTTTTTATTGCGACATATTTGTTTCTGTGAAATTATTTGTAAATACATCAACGTTTCAATGTTCTAATTTTTATGGTATTAAGGCACTCAACCGAAAATTGATAAATACAATTTAAAAATATGATGGCAAAAGGTCAAGTTTTGCTCGAGTATCATTTTTGTGCAAAATTAAACGAAGCGCGCTCGAAACGGACGTAAAGCAAATAATTTTGAAAAATATTTGCGCACGAGGAAAAAGCTCGGCTGAGTTTTGCGCACACATAATATTAGCATGATATCAGCCGCTCATTAACACCATTAAGTGCAACTCTCTTCGCTTCTCTACTTGTGAAAAAAATCTGACGAAACATAGCGCGACATTTTGGTTCCATCAAATCGTGTCATGTGAACCCATTTGTGTCTCTCGATCAAGTCAGTTCCAAGTATTGATGACCACATAACAAAAAAAGGAATATTGTCAGCTTATCAACTGTGCGACATGTCGGTAAATACGTACGTGAAATAAACACGTTCAATGACAACATGGCCAAACAGCGTTCCGTAGAAGTAGCAACAAAAACAAACATGCCACACACACAACAACGAAAGAGAACCATGAACTCTTTAAGTGGTCATATCCACGTTTCTGTTTACTCATTCAATCGTTCACACTTCTCGCCAGCGTTTTGCTTATTTTGTATGATACTGTTGTTTTCTGCTATCACCGTCATATGTGCAATGTGCGAGAAAAAAATACACTCGCATTTGTGTAGAATAAAACGGCGAGAATTGAATACTTTGTGACATCAAATATTTGACCGTTTTAAGGGACTCTTTTTGAATAGCAGACAACAATTAAATTTGGTCATTATACAGACGATTATTGGAAAATTAGCAAGTCTATAGTTAGATCAATCATATGGCGCGTAATTCAATCGCTATATTTTGAAATTGATCCAATATATAAGGTTTTGCAATATATTCGACAAAGTTTGAGCAAAAAAAGCTTTGACCAAAAATAAAAATTACAGTAACATTATGACTAGCATATTTTCGATTGGTGAATATGACCAATGTGGATTTTCTCTCTCTCTCTCTTCTTCCTTTTGATAAAAGTTTCAATTATTTAAATTCGATTAGCACACAATAATACCAAATTATTCGATCCGCATTTAGTTAACGATTTACCCAAGAAAATACGACAACCACAATCAAAAATAACAGGTGTTTCGATATGAAACCGCTGTTCATACATAGATGGTTGTTCATACATATGTAGTGACTGTATCTTGTTGTCGATAATTTTTTTTTTCTAATTAGACATCTTTCAACCGTGTTTGTCTGTCAAGAAATACCCATTTTCATGCAACAAAAAAAGATTTTTATAGCTCTAAAAATGTTGAATTTTGAGCCAAATTCTTATCATTTGCGCGAAGTTTTATTGTATTACTTTCTCATAAAGAAAACGGCCGCTGAAAGTCATTGTAGTTTATAGAGAACGTTTTCTATCAGAAACAGTATGCAGAGATTGGTTTCGACGATTTAAAAGTGGTGATTTCGACCTCAGTAACAAAGATATCGAAAATTTTGAAGATACACTATTGCAAGCATTATTCGATGAAGATAGCACAGAAACTGAGAAATAATTGGCAGAAACAATGGAAGTTGCCCAATTCACCATTTCATGCAAAATAGGCATAATTTTACCATTTAAGGCATAATTTCATGCAAAAAACAGCTGTGTCATATCGCTACACCTATTACCTCACTTGAAACGAATAATAATAATAATTACAATAATGTTTATGCAAACACAACGTACAGAGAGAGTGAGGGCTCAAATGGCACCTTTGGTGCATAATGGAAATTGCCTGACACTGGAACCGATTCACTTAATTTGAAAGTGATTTATTCGGTTATTTTTAGAAATTCATTTCATTTTCTTTATTTTTATTTCATTTCTCTTGTTGAAAAAATTGAGCGCATTCAATCGATGGCAGCATTCAGGTTTCTATTTTATGGAAATGCGACTCGTTTCTTCCATTCCGTCGTACCCGTCCTCTCACTTACCTTACTCGTTTGCCGTGTATTTGATTATCATTTGATTATTTCATTGTTTGCGGTGTGCCCCCAATTTGGCAATGTTCCTGAGATTGCATAAATTGTATTTACACACGAACGAGAATATATATATATATATTGTGTATGATGGCGGACGTTTCTGTTGAACTTTAACACAATCATAATCATGCATTTATCTTCCGTGCTTGATTAAGGCATTGTAAAAAAACGAGAGCATTCTCACGTGGGAATTATTTTCCTTTGCAAATTTGTGACATGAGATTTAAGCAAATGTTTCACCCTTAAACGCGTACTCAATCGATCGCATTGGTCAATGCTACTTAGCAGCGCTTATCGGAAATGCGGAAGGATTTAATAGGCTGAGTCCTGTAAGATAAACCCTACTATTTTGTAAATGGTAATCGGAGGTTTGAACCAACCTTCGATATTTATCTATCAACATCAAAGCCACTTCATTTGGTGCACAGTTTGTTTTGTGACGAAAAATTGAATAAATAACAATCGGGAAAACGGCATTAACATTATTTTGGAGGCAGAGAACGTGTGTGTATGTGTGTGAAAAAACCTGACATGAAAAAAGCCTGACATTTTACTCAACTGCCACTATCAAATTAACGCGATGAGCAACAATTGCTGATGAATTGCCAAAGATAAAGCATTTACACCAAATTACAACGCAATAATGGCGTCAAACTAATGACAACGAAATGTGCCAAGCAAAATACCAACATTACTTTCGAAACGACTCACACACAAAATTGTCATGGTCTGAGTGACAATGCATCGATATTGCATGTAATGAATACAATGAATGAAAATATTTTTTATGAATTTATCCGAGTATTCGGCACGTATCGAGCCATCACACGGAATGTATGATAAACAATGAGATAGGCGTATTAAACACACCCAAATCTGAGCACATATACAATTTAATTTTATATACTGCTGTTGATCTACATTGAACGCGCTCACTTGATTTGATATTTTAAACATTTCCAGAAAAATAAGAAAAAGTGATGTGCAAATGCCACCGTACGATTCGACAATCTATGAAAACTGAATTATCACTCGCAACAAGTGTATTCCAGTCGCGGCGCATGCGACACTTACAATCCCAATGAAAAGCAGGCAAACATAAGTTAAAAAAGATGCAAATTGAATCAGAGAGCGAAAAAAAGGCGAAACATTGAAAAGATTTGTCGCGTATACAGGTACGGTTATTGTTTCGCTTTAGTGGAAATATTCATAAGGACAACTCTGATAAGCGGGAATTTTGTAAAAACACAAATATCTTGAGGATGTTCAACATACACCGTGGTGAGTAAGTATACAATACAATATAGTTCTATGCAGCAAACCATTGAAAACACCCAATGCGTTATTGAGATTTTTAATGCATTAATCATCAACATCATCATTAACATCAATGTTTCTTGATCGTTAATGTTAAATTTATTGTTAAATGGATTCGCCACTCCTGTAGTCGCGCACACAACGCTGCTGATACACTGTCACCACACTGTTGCACTTATCACCTCTCGCACACACTGTTGCACCCGATCGATGTGAGGTCTGGCTGTCACAGTGATTAAACAACAGCCAAATCAACACACGTCATCCATTATCTCTCTCTTTTCATCTCTTATTTGCCGTTCTCGAATATTTATGGAAAAGCAACAATAAAATACTTAATTATAAACATCACGTGTCATTATCACTTGATAGATTCGAATTAATTTATTTTCGTGTGCTTGTATAGGTTTTCGATGTGTTTATTTGCTGGCTGGGCTTTCGCTTAGTAACAAACAGCAGCTAATCTGAGTCACAAGCAGTTCAAGTGGTTTTCGACTGTAAACATATAAATTTCTAAATGATAACGATGACCTGAATGCTCTGGTTTCAATGAGTTATTGTTCATTATTTAAAAAAAAACGGAAGCTAATTTATTAAGTGATGAAAAAAAAAAAAATAAAAAAATCATCTGGTTGCCAGCAATAACCTGAACTGCATTTCAAAAAGTTTATGTGGTCATCATATTGACACCCAAGCATTGAAATATAACGGATTTAATAAGATGTAAACAATATATATACATTGTCCCGAAATATTTCCACACATACTACTTCGAATTTGTTTGAATACAGCAAAGTATGCAGCCATGAATGTTTGTAGATTACAGACAGGAGACATCCGCTTATCGCATTTCGACGCTGAATTTTTTAAAACCAAATCAACACAAATGAAATGATAGCAAGCGACAGGGAAAAAACCACACACTTTGGACTTACGCATACAAACCTATATAAATATGTGTGCGTGCATATAGACAGTTCACGCTATATATAGAAAAAAAAACACCGCGTTGATGTATTATCATGTGAATTGAAAAGCAAACGATCGATTTCGATTTCATATTATACTTGTAATTATAATTATTATAATATATCGCTTTGTTCGATTCATCGTTTTAATTTTGTCATGGATTTTATGGAATTTTCGTGGCGTTTTACCACTTTTCACTCTCCGTGTGTATCTCTTTAAATGAAAAGCAATATTGAAATCAGACTCACTCAGAACAAACTGAGAGACCCACAAAGAAATGTTTTGAATAATTGAAAATGTATGCATAAAAGAAATTGATCGGTATCATAAAAATGAGTTGAATGTTATTTTTGCGCTGCATTTGCGTTGTTTTATTTAGAAATGGCGCACCGATTTTAATTCTCTTTTTTTGCGAGGGGAGCCGCTTAAAATCTTGACAGTTCTGCCATCAGCCAATTCGTATACACGTAGCCGTTTTGTTGGCTAAAATGAAACGTGACCGGCGATGTGTAGCTCTTCGCCGAATTCAACTGACTGTATGTGACTACTCGTTATTTCTTCTGTTTTTTCAAGTTTTCACCATCATAACGATTATTGTATATGTTTACTTGGCATGCTTTTACTTTCGAGCCGACGAAATTTTGTCTCTTGATCAAAAGAAATTTTGTCTCTTGACATTTGAAATATTTAGATTGCGATAAGTGGGTCACATTTTTGAATGAATTTGAAGAGAAAATCACAGATAGACACGCTCTCTCACACACAGACACGCAATTGGAAACGTATCCCAACTAAAAATAATTATCTCAATCGAATGCATAACCGCTTAGAATCGATCCTATGAAATAATCGTATGTTTGCACGGACTGGGGGAGATTTCAATTTTTTATTTGTGGAATATTATTTTCTATTTCAATCATTCCACCATCTAGCATGTGTCATTTACATTGTCGGGCTCTGGTTATGCTGTGCAAAGTGCGATGTGTGCGTGTATTTCAAATGGAATGAATTGAAGATGATAGCAATCGTGAGTGTCACATGTTCTCTTTTGCTCCGCAGATTCCGGAGATCCGTTTTGAATTCGATGAACCGGAATTTGCAAAATGACGAATACAGGAACCGGGTGAGGGAAAAACACATACATTAAAATAGTGCTTCAGTTTGATCATTTAACAGGCAAATTGAAATTAATCCGAATCGTTGAACTTCATTTCGATTACATAAATGTTAAAGCGTTTATTGTCATCAAATGTCCGTGGAAACGATGTCATTGAATATGAATGAACCCAGAAAATATCTTTGAAGTACCGAACTGTATTCTGGAATGTCATGGGAATAATCGAATCGAATCGAAACGCAGTAAAATGAACATTCGAAGTGGTTTTGCTGGCAACGTATAAAATCAATACCAGAAAGCAAGTGTTGAGGAAATTCATAGGCATTTTGATTCACTTGTAAGCAAGCAGCAACATTTTTTCCTAAACGACACGTGCACCCTCACATGAAATTCACATTCACTTTGGGTGAGCAAATGAAAAAAAAAATCAATCGAACGACGGTTTGGTCGAACGATGTCGTCCGCTAAATCCGAATATCTGATGATTTTAAACGAGATTAAAATACTCGCGTTCAGAATATTTGCTTGCACTCTCTCTCTCTCTCTCTCTCTTTCTTTCTTTTAGGAGACAATATATGCACAGCAAACATTTTGATTTGATTCGATTCAATTCGATATCAAAAGACATCTCAGATGAAACAGCCAATTTATCACGAAAATTGTATTTAATTTTGAGGATTTTTATTATTTGTCGGTGCACGTTTTGGTCATTCGGGTAATCGACATTTTGAGTGTTCACCATCATTTGTTGTCGCAAAATATGTGATCTTATTCTAGCAGGAGCGTTAAGTTGCTGTTTGTTTGACAGAGAGCAAGAGCGTGAGCCTCATTTGCATGAATAGTAAAAAACATATTCGACAAGAGGGAAAAACATGCAATTTGAGAATATTTTCGAAAATGCTAATGAAAGCAAGTATTTCGTTGAATCTATATTAAGCACACTGTTTCGCAGTTTGCTTTTGAGCCTGATTTTTTATGTGTCTTCGTTGTTGTTATTTGGTGATGAAACATCATGAAAATCCAATAATATTAGCAGCAAAACAACAATAAATATCACGCCTGTTTCTCATTTGATTCCTAACTCTCTCCGTTTTTCCTCTTTCGGATTCGATCGCGAATGAACATTTTACGAGTGCGAAAACATTTGGGTGCAGTGAACAATGTCCTGATTTTATACAATTACATATTTATCTTTTTTTTCCTATGTGTACAAGTAAAGGCACAAACAATTGTCCTTGGTTATTATATTGCATCACGTTCCAATCACGCGATTTATTCCTCTCGTCATCGTAGTCGATGTTGACATTTATGTACGTTCATTATTCCTTGAATCTTCGCTTCCATCAACGATTGCTACCGTTGACACTGGTGTTGCTGCTGCTTCTGCCAAATATCGTCGGTATTTCCTCTTAGTGCACTTGAGTGTGTTGAAAATTACAAACAGCAAACCGGTGTGCCAACTACTGGTTAAAGCTACTAGTTTCTTCTTGTTCATAATTCTTTTTGCATGGAATATCAAGTTGTAGTTAATTGACAGTATTGCGCATTCGAACGGAATCGTAATTGTTTGTACTGTTTCAATATGGGCTAGGTGTGACTGCAAAAGTAGGCATGACGTGTCTATTGACACATCGACTATTTTAAAGTCAAATCCGCGAGAGTCTCCAGCGAAAAGGAGTTACAGACACATAAATAAATATGTATGACGCAAATACACGAATCCCAGGTAAATGAGCGTTTTTCATGCAAACTTAACGTAAATAGTTTTACTGATCAAGTGATATATATTTTGAAGAATAAATCATAGCCAACAATCCGAGAAACTCAGGAATTTCACAAAAGCAACTGAATACAATGATATAAAATATGTAGAAATTCCGAGCCGTTCAAAGCAAAAAATGTTTGCGAGTAAATTGGGTGTTGTCGTTCGGGTCAATATCGTGGGTTTTTCGAAAACAACCCAATTAGATTTGTCATGAGATTGAGTCTCAAAAATAGTTTTCGACATTGATTCGAATGAGTGTATGCGTGCCGATTTGTAAACAATACTCATAGAAATATTTTATATTAGAAATGAAAGAAGAATCTCGAAAATTCATAGTGTATAAAAAGGAATGATAGTTCCACGAGTTGTTAAGTTCATAAATAACGTGTTTATGCGAATTCACGTGAAATGAAACGTGCGGATTCTCGCCTTTTCGATACACACAACCACATAAAATTCATTTATTTATTGATTGTTTTTTCACTGCTATGTTATGTTCATATATATTATACTTTTATCACGTTTTCACGCTGATAATGAATAAGCGCAAAGCCGGAAAAAGATAATTCAATATTGTTACTTGAATCGGCTCTTTTTTGCTTTTTTTTGGCTCATGCGCCGTTTTTGTTTGTATCGTCAAACGTTCGAATCGGCTCAAAGGCCACCCATTTGCAAGAGTGATGATTTTCCATCGAACTTTTCGGTTTGCAGGCGTCATCATATTTTTTTCACAAAATTCGCATAATTTAATTGATGCTATATATAGATATTGCATGGCATTATTGTTACGAGTATAAACATTCCGATGAAGTATGCGCAGGTATAATATAAAGATAAAGTATCGGTCGCCCAAATATGCAAATGTAATAAAATAGATATGTTAAATGTGAAAATCGAACGACGCGCGCTCGCTTCGTGGCACCAAACAAATATACGTTAGTCCTTAGTGTAATCATTGTTTTATGAATGTGTGTGTGTGTGTGTGTGTGTGTGTGTGTGTGTGTGTGTGTGTGTGTGTGTGTTTGTCCCAGCTGCAAAACATCGGACCGCAAAATAAAATTCCAACGGAATGAATCTATTTTCATTAAGCGTATTGGCTTTGCTCATCGTCACACGATGATTTTGGCAACATATTTTTTGTTGTCACTGTTGCTGTTCACTCTTCGTTTTCTCCCTCTCTTTTAAATTCAATGTGTCGTCCTGTGTATACTCCCATTGAAAAACGCACAATTTACATTTTATTTTTGGTTGAATTTGAAAATAGAATCCTGTTTGTGAAACGACTGTTTCGCTTCCAAATTCACGTGATTTTTATTGCCGTTATTGCTTTGACGGTATTCATTTCAAATAAACCGTTTTGTTGTTGTTGCTGCGTTTCGAATGAAATCGAGTGATGAAATGGTTCGCTGCCTAGTAACCAAGAAATGAATATTTATTTGCATTCTGAATCAGCCACACCATGTTTTCATGATTAAATGAAAAATTACGTTTAGAATTCCCATCACGAGTTAGGTCTGTTTCATACCTTTTCAAATCGTCTCGATGGTTCCAATTGACTGATTTGAGGATTTTTTGATTGGGCGACCAATGCACGCGGTGGACGATATAGTTATAACGAATCTATTTCAATTGGCCAATGGTTTTTTCTCTTCAACTTGATTTGATGGTCAGATAAAAAGAGATTCATTTCGAACTCAGCATACGAAAGATTTTAGCTGAGAGCTGTTATAGTCATACACAAACTTGTTTCGGTGCTCGCCAAAGAAAAAAAAAATTAAATATATAATTTTCTTTCGATATCACATGATTCAAATCGTGATCACATATTAAGGTCTTTTCGAATAATTGTTTAAAAATACCTTTGAGTTTAAATGGAATATTATTTGTGTTTCATCATGATTCGGACTTGAAACGCAACTTTATTTTTAGACGAATATTTTTTCCAATAGGTTTTGATGTGTTCATTCGTTCGTCTCGTCCGTTCGATTGTTCATTATGTTGAAATTGCTTATGTTTTCTAAACACAAGTGATAATTGAATGAAATTTTTTCGAAAGTATGCCAATAAATTACGAAAAGGTACACAACATTGTGGTCAAAAGAATATTATCCATATTCCATTAGCTTAAAACTCCCGATCATTTCAATAATAAATTTAATTAGATAGTTTTTTTTTCTCTATCAACTGTGACCCGAATTTTTGTTGAATATAAATGATCTGCAAATGCTCCGATTCTAAAAATATTTGCATATGTGGAAATTTGTCATTCCTTTCATTAAAAGGCTATTAAATGCTAGCTTAACTTAAATATCACCCATTTCGCTTTAAATGAATTGTTGAAATTGCAATCTAATTATTTTCATTGTGTGTTGTAGTTGTTTCGTTATTTTCAGAATTGAAACTGCTCAGATTTCTTATCGGTAAATTGAACTTCATGCTATTCGATCACGTGATGGTATTCGAAATATTGAGAAGTGTGATTATGAAATCGATGAAATGGCAGACCTGAAACAGAAACAATTTGTGTGGTACGTTTTTGTGTTTTCGTTTTTATTGTTGATGAAGCAACAATTCCAGCAAATTGAAAATATGTTTGCGCAGTGATCTCTTTCACTGATAAAACGAGAATTGTGTATTTGTGTATAGGCTGGGAATTTTTCGTTGGTGATTTGATACGGACATTACAAGTGAATACACACTTATACACACAAATATTTGTGTCGAAAACGTTTTGTGTCGAGACTGATTAGTGTCGAAAACGTTGAATCATTCGCTTTTGTGTGATTAAATAGATTCTCTTGTTCGTCGGTCAGTTGCGCGCACGCACGAATAAACACAGGCCCGAAATGGCGGAAAGTCAATGAAAAGAGTAGAGGAAAAAACCGATTCAAGTGGACAACAGCTTTGTAAACGGAATTGTACGATTTTTTTATGTGTTTATATATATAGCTCTCTAACAGAGATTTTGTTTGCTATATTTTAATCGAAATCACGTCCTTAACAGTACGATCGTACAGCAATTTTATGACGGCTCATTTTTTCTGTATTTCTCGTTATTTGCTGCTCAAGTATATACTGCCCCGTTCACAATTCTTCACATATTTCTATGATCATATTTACGTAAAAAAGTCATGAGGAACAACAAGTGAAAATGAAATAATGATTATGTGTGATTGCAGTGGAAAAACATGGAACTGGTTTCACTCCCGTGAAATGCTTTGAACTTTTTGTTCTTTTAATGCTGTTGCGGTTTTTCACTCATGAAATTGAGGTAGATCGACAGAAAAAATCTAATAAAATGTTAATTTAGTGGACAAATCGTTTGTAGTGTGACGCGTGATTTGTGTATATAATTCCTAAAGGGGGCGCTGATCTCGTTTCGGGGTGAGGAAAGGTGCTTAAGTATACCATGATGATTGCGCGCATGTCCTATGCATAGTTGGCAAATCTCTACAAATGCAGAGGATTCCGTTACAGTTGGTCATTCGCTCACTTCAACATAACATAAACAAAATTAGGACACACTCACCTCTCGTACTTGACTTGATGAGCAATATGATTGTTTTGTTCCCAAATCGGTTCCATTATTTCCGATGCAGTTCAATGGAACTGGATGAAAAACAATTTTGATGGAACGGGTTAAACGTATCTCTCTGCTGATTATGTGTGCTGCTTGGAGATATATGCGTGATGAAATGGAATGTTATTTTTCGCCTACACACTCGCTCTCTGTTAACAATCAAAATATGTGGTGCGATGAGGAGCACAAAAGACGACAGTGTGGAAGCAAATGAAAGAATTATCGTGCAGCTCTCTGAATGTGTGTAAAGGGTGAGCAATTGAAGCAAGCTCAACAAGTCGCTGAATGTCTAAAGGTCTCTATAGACGTTTAAATTCTGGATTTGTTGTTGTGTTAGTTGTTTATAGTGTCCTCTTGTTGTCGTCGTTGTTGTTGTTGCTTCAGCTGCTGCTTCTACTGCCAGAACTACTTAATTTATATCGATTCTGTGCGATTTGATAAATAAGATGTTGAACTGTCCGCAATGCTGCCGATTGTTGTTTCCAGATTGTTGCCGGTTGCTGCTGCTGCCTTGAATCAGTGTAATATCAGCTTTTGACGAAAAATCCTATTGAATGCGCTCAGAAATAGATGACGATGAGCACAGACGCGAAGAAATCATACAGCAAAGAAATGAAGTAGCGAACAATATTCAATATGGCAGCAATAAAACCAAATTTTGACACGCAACTGGTGTGCAGCTGAATTTTTATCTTCTATTTGTTCTTGCGAACTTACTATTTTCTTCGCGCTCTCAACGCCGGCGATATACACACGACTGTAGTTCGTTTGCTTTAAAAAACTGTTGTTTATTTTATATTCCGTTCTCTTCTCACTCACCCACATTCACACAAAATTTCGCTATGCAAATTGTGTTTCAGAGCCGACCGAAAAAAAATTTAATGTTCAGATATATAGATTTCAAAAATATATATCTTTTGCTTCAATTCTTCTGTCTATCTATTCACTCGCCGCAAACACTTTCCGCCTTCGTCTCTCGCTCTCTTCCACATTCACACCAACATTCGCTGCTGCTGTTGTTGTTGCTGCTGCTGACTCTTTATACTTTTGTGTTTGATATTATTAATTAAATGGAACGAAATATTTTGCTGTTTCTTGCTACAAAATAAAACACAGAATATTCCGTTGCTAAGTGTGAAGCGCACCGAATGGTGAATTTTCAAATTTTGCACGATTGATAGACTGTACCCAATAATATATTCCAAACGGAACAGTAATGTGTGTAACGAGGTTTTCGATAAAATAACACAACACAATTTTTGTAATAAAACACTTGTGGCTTACACATTAAATTTACTAAAGTGTTCAAGTAAATCGAAAAAGAGAAAAACACTGTTTCGCTCGCTACCAATTTCTTGACGATAACAACACCCAGTTCACGTAATTGAACTGTCTTTGATGGCGACTGCAATTTTATCGCGTACAGTTTAAAGCACACTGCTTTTCCGGAACGGTTAAACGGGAAATTGAAATTGCTGTTGTTGCTACTATCTCAGTAAATTCAAAGGGGCCCAGAAAATACTGATTTTTGGAACTCTTTTGTTTTGCTGTTGGTGTGGTCCTGAATATCACTTGCGCGTTAAAGATGTGAATGATTGTTATTTTATTATGTGTTTTGTTGTAGAATTCACAAAGAATTTAAACATTATTCTTCTTTTCAGTTGAACGAAACAAAAAGTACACTTGCAAATTTAAATGTGTGAGGTGCTGCTAGGTTGCTGTTAGTTTGGTTGTTATCGTCGTCGTCGAACAAAAAACTATCACGCTCACCAACCAATTCACGCACTAAATATAGCAGGGACAATCAGTTAGATGATATTACGCACTTTTATGGCCACTTGTTTGGATCGCGCTCTCGCTCGATCGCTCGCTCGGAATATCAGTTGACACGGCTATTGAGCTGACTTTTAAATGGCTGTCATTTGATTTTGGTTTATTTTTATGATTGTTCCAGTCTTTTCGATTGAATGACACAGATTTTTTTTATTTTGCTTATTGCATGACATAGGTCGTGTTTTGTACTCTACACCGGTACAGATGCGGGTACTTTTACGATCTAATGAATCCAACGTTTTTGCACTTTATCAAGCAACGGATGGCACTGCAAGAAATTCGGTTTGACGTTGTTTTTTTTTGGTACGGAATATAATGACACTTTTTATTGAATTTTAGTTCAATGCAATTGAAGCTGTTGCTTCTTCGTTTTTTATCGTGTTGCAATTGTCGCTGCTGTGGCGATTCGATTTACACAAATTCTTTGATAGCTCTTGATTCTAGGAAAAGGTATCGTGTTCATCAAAATGTTTAGATGGATCAGAATTTTTTCACTTGATTATCGAAATACAACGAATCGCATAGAGAGAAATTCATTTAACCGAATACACAACGGAATTGAATTAAATTATTGTTGATTAAGATTGGCAATTATTGGGCTGTTTCCATTGGTAGTTTGAAGAGAGTTCAGTTATCCAATTCTTTATAATTGGCGTCGTCAGTCGATTGCTGTGAGCGATATTGTAATTTCAAATTTAATAAAAATACACAAACGTGCTCGTCGTTGACTGATGTGACACACCGAAAACGTGTAGAAAGTAAGCGAACAGTATGGAAAAATTAAAAAAAAAGAAAATACAGCAATAAAAACAATATGTTTAACACATAAATTAATAACCGTAGGAACAGACAAGCGAAAATGACTGACTGAATGAACGAACGAAGCTCCTGTGTGCTGAACCGAATGCGATTGATAAGTAACCGTTTTGATAGGAATAGCTACTTAACCATATGCGACCACCACTATCGAACCGCTTTCAGTCTATGGTATATATATATATATATATTATTGTCAACTGAAACTGATCAAAATGCTGAGACGGGAAATCAAATCAATTTGTATTTTGTGTGACAGTTGAAACTCAATCGTGCGACTGGCTTGATTTTCCGAAGAATTCTGTTCCTTTCTGTTGCTGCTGGTGCCACTGGTGTTGCTGCTTGTGTTACTGTTGCTTTGCTGATATCATGAATTACTTTTACTCGTTTTCATCACTCATTTTCTTTTCTCTCTGACGTAAGTGTGTGCCTCTCTTTCTCTCACTTGTTTGCACTTCATGAATGAGGGGATTGCTCTCGATTTCAGAAAAAAAAGGAAAAAACAAACAGCTGTTTTCGCCGATGTAAATTTTCGATGTAATGACGTATTCGACAAAATGCATATATTCCACAATCAAACAAATTCACAATGTTTTTATCGGTGTCGGATTTTGGCTTCGGAATTATTTTACTCTTGACTAGCTGCGAAAAAAAATCTGACCGAAATCGCTGCAGAGCATTTAATAACGAATTTTAACTTTCTTAGACAACGATGTGCGGAGTACTAAAATGTGAGCGGATATATGAAATAAATGTAAGCGACAATGACGACGACTACGACTATGATGAGAATATATACTATACAACAATAAAATAAATCTGACACATTAAATGGAAATATTTGCCATGTCGTTGTATGCTTAAAGCAAGTACCGAACAACGAACGCCACATACTGAACATTGAGAGAGGCAAGAGGTAGAGAACAAGTGTGAGCAAGAGAGAGAAAGTAAGAGTGAGCCACACCGAACGCAATGTTGTCCCTCTGTATATGATATCGCTTACTGAGACGGCCAGCATTAACAGCAACAGCACAGACTTGGAGCTGAGAGTTTAGAGTACACACAGTAAACAATCGGCCGCATCATACATTATTCAGCAGCTATGGGTATTGAGTATTGCTGGTATTGTACGGCTATGGATATGTTGAACACGCACTTGTAGTTGTGATTAAATCAGAGCGCCAAGCGATCGACGGCTGGGTTAGTTCGTTCGACTTTGAACAAACGATTTTCATTCGCATTGTGAGAGCCATGTATCAATGGCCGAACAACCGATAAGTATTCCGACACGCTCATAAACATGAGCACATTCAAACGGATAATACATCATTCCTCTTACACATTTGAACGTTCTATTTTCGTAGTGAAAATGCCGATTCAACGAGTGAGCCGAATGTGAATGAATGAAATGAGTGAGTGTGCGAGACATACAAAGCGCGTATTGGGTGTGCTGATATTCCGTTCACAGCAACATGAAATTGGATTGAATCGTGATAGAGCAGGAGCTTGGGTCCATATGGACACTTTCATGAGGAATGCAACTGTACACATAATGTCAATTGAATTCTATGCATCTGGTATTTCTGTTTAAGCCTGCCAAAAACCGATACCCTTCTCTCTATAGCATTACCGATATCACGACTCATGTCACTGTCGTTGTTTTTGTTACTGTTGTTGTGAGAGCAAATTCAAAGTCTCATTCTGTCAATAAATTTACCAAAAGTGTTAATTTGACCAATTTGTTCAGTTCTTATTTTGTTTGTTGGTTTGTTTGTAATTTTTGACATAAATTTATGCCAAATTGCGTTAAATGTGTTGTGTCAAATGTTTCACAACACCGCGCAAAACGTACAAATGTTCAAGCATTCCTTCCAATATATTTATCGGACGTATGCATTCAATTATTCGAAATCACCAGAGAATTTCAACACACATATACACATAAATCAGAACAAAATTCATGACTAAGCGCTGCTAGATGCAGCAGAAACACGACCAGAGACAAAATAGAGTGTTTCAGTGACGATGGCACGATATTTGAAGTTTGATTCAGTTTATTTTCGGGTAATGAAATTCTCACGAAGGTTGATGGAAACACACTGATTTTTTATATGGGTGCACTATACACAGTACACATGCACATAAACCGCGATAAGTAAGTGTTCATCGGGACACATTCATTGTAACTTCGATTGCCATAATTCAAGTGATATTACTGTTTGCAATTCCAATCCATACTAATACATGCAAACTTGGTGCCGATAATGCTTTTCACATCAAAGTGTTGCGCGCGAATGTTGGATGGATGTTTGCAATATTGTTCCCATTTACACATAAATGTTTTAAAGAGGGCAATCATCGACTGAAATGTAAAAAAAAAATGTTCACAGATTATAACTTCAAATGTGAAAAATTTCTGTGAAACATTTCTATGATAAATATATATATTTCCGATGTATAAGTCAAAAAAAGAAAAGAGTTTATTTTCAAAATGCATTTTATGCTACATACTGTTAGCGCAGTAAATAGTAGAAACCATGTTGACTCATTGCTTTGTTCTTTTCTTTTCTTTTTTGATAAAGTTATTTTAATTCAAAGTAAGAATAATTATTATATTTTGTGGTTGCTTTCATAATTTTTCTATCTTTGTGATGAGAAAATAAGTACTTAAACAATTAGCCAACGTGGTTTCAACCTTTTAGCGCGCTAACATAGCTGTATTTTTAGTTAAGGTCCAACTCTTTTTGGTTTCTATATGTTTTTGTTTCATCTGGACTTCCGGTTCTTGGCATGTGGTACACAGTGATCAGCCGTGTGAATAAATGAGATTGAGGGAGAGCGACAGGAAAAAATGGAACGAAAGTTTATTTGAATATTAGCAAAAGGCAATTCAATGGCACTCCATTTCGGATGAAGCCACTGTCACGTATATCGCTATTATGAGAAAAAGATATAATCATGAAATTTGACGTCATGCATCACGTGATTGAGTTATGCTTGTCTGATTTCCAGTCACGTGCGCGACTTTTAATAATTCACTTTTTGCTGCTTGTTTATCCAAGATTTGATGGCATTGTGTGGCTGTACATGTGTTAAACATGCATTATGTGCATTTATTTTGTGTCATTAAGAGGTAGATTCCTGGATGGAGAGTGAGCGAAAATTTAAAAATATACCTATATATATATAAGCACCTTTTTTCTTTCGCCGATACACGTCAATTACTGCATTCTCCTTCGCTATCTGGTTGCAAGCGATAAAGGAAAAGCCGGAGTTCGCAACAAATAACAATAACAAATTATATTTCTGTACGTCGTAATTTGACCTAGCTTTACATGAAACAGCCTTGAGATAATTTAAGATTGCTCGCTGCTCACAAGGAGAAAACTCATTTGGGGTACGATTAAATTTTTAATTCTACCATATTACTGAAGAATTCGGCGAGAATATAACGATTGTATTGGACAACTTTGCAGACAAAGTTAAGCTTAAAAGGTTCCAAAATAAATTGAAACGCACACATACAATTTTAGCCTATAAACTAAACAATTTTTTTTTTTTCAGTGTGTGGCTAGTTTCCAATTTATGTTCATGATTATTTCAACGTGATAAACATGTCAACAAGTGTTATTCAACACTATTTCAATAAAAGGCAAACGATAAGTCGATGCAAATTATTTTTATTACTAATTTGTATAAATAGCACGAGATAAAACCAGTTTTAATGGAAGAAAAAAACGTGTAGCAATTGGTTCCACATGAAAATCAGTCGAGGAACAGTGAGACTGAAAAAATCTCCCTTACTTATATACTGATTTCTGGAATTCTAATCGTTTGAGGCGTTACTTCGCGTGACTTCGACATGCTTGTCTGTGCCCCTCTCTTTGCCTCTTAAACAAACATTTTCTGTTGCACCTGCAACTCAAGCGCGGCCGATATCAAATGGAATATTTTCTGACAATTAGAACATTTAAAAACGGGAACCGATTTAGTAATTTTGCTGGAAATTCTCAACTGTCTGACAACAGTGAATGATCACTGTTATATATATCGCTCCGAAGAGCGAACGGTTGACTGCAATCTACTATCCGAAACGTGCAGAAGCAGCAAAAGTGATTTTCAACTTACACATCAATTCGCACTTTAAAGTGCAATTGTGTTTGGGCTATATTCATGGCAGTAAAAAACATATGATACACAATTTTTGCTGCTGCTGTTCGTTTCTATTCTGTTCTGTTCAATAGAATATGAATAATTGACTCACTTCATAAATATATTTGTTGAATAAAAAATATATTTATTTAATGTGTTTCGCAAGAATGTTATAATCAATAAAATACTATGTAAAATGTGATAAACGAAGTGAACATTTCATAGAAAGTTCGTGTGATCGTAGGTTATATTCTTTGTAAAAGATTTTGTACGGACGAAAAATCGTTGTTGTTTAATGTAAATGGCATTATGTGGTCGTACATTCATCGTTAAGTATGCGATCGTAACTTGGTTTCATACAAATGTGAAAAAATGCGTTGAAACTTTTGCCAAAAATGAAACGAATCGATTTCAAGTTGAAAACGCGTTTTTTGCTACATATTGTCAAACATTATTGTAGGCACAAGCTGATCAACCAATATTTCGTATATAATCACTGAGCTGAGGAGGTGTGCTACTCCATGCCATTAAGAAGCTTTGGCATTCCATAATCGGAACTCAACGATTTGTACGTCGAAAGCAGTTTCTTGCTCTTCCTTAACACGTGCTAAATACACTTTGAATGACACGTTTTACACCTTGCTTTTTCCGTATGGCTAATCGCCAATTCAATATCAACTCTAACTTCACGTTTGCTACATCGCATTGAATGACGAAACAAACATGCTGTCAGCATACAATATTTATTAACGGGATTTTCAATCTTCGGAACAATTCTTCATGCCAAATAAATAATATTTTAACTATATTTTTATGCATTTACTAGCGAGATAACAAATGAACAATTTTGATAAATGATGAAAAATTGGGAAATGAATGAATTAAATTATAATTGCCATTAAGATAATATTGACGATGAAGATGGAATTATCAATTTGCTATTAATTATAGCCAAGACAACCACTGTCTCTACCCGACATCATTATTCATTACCTAATGAGCTTATGACCAAGAGCCACATATTCACAGCTCAGCAAGTAACGAAATGTTACATGACCTCAATTTTAAATTTGATCTTAAACCTTAGCTAAGTTGCTATGTGATTTCGGCGATAAAATCTTCTTCAATGAACGGATCATAAGGGGCAGGATAATAATTGCTTGGTCTAAACAGCGCCCGATTGATTGTAAATATCCTTATTCTAAATCAAAATCATGAAATAAGTGGGTGAACAAACATTGCAAATTGCACGGATCGATCCTCCGGCTTCACATGCCGGGGCTGCCTTTAAACAATTCTGACGACTTCTTCAGGTTTTTGAGAGAAAAGACACCGAACCATGATGCGAGTCCCAAAAAGACATTGGTTGAAAATTGATTCGATATGGGTCCTAAAGATTTCATTCAGCGACATTTAAGTAGCCAAAAATTCATCATTGTCTTTCAAGTTGTCGGCGAGCCCGTTTCTACTTCTAATCTAATTGTACATTCAATAAAAAATACATTAATTTTGGAAAAACTTTGAAGGAAATATGTATTGAATGCATAATAAAAACCACGCGAAAAAAAACACAATTTGCAATTGGCACTCACGCAATGTGTCTCTCTGCAAACAATCATACTCAAATTCAATGCAAATGAATAGCATATAACTCCGTCAATTATATTAATTCACAGTAGTCCATTCAATTATGATTCTCTTTCGTAATTAGGACAAAATATCGCAGTTATTTTGACGATTTGCATTGGTCAGCATTTGACATTTCTTTTGTCAAGTCGAATGAATTGAGCAGAACAGCATAAGTGTTGTTTTAAAAATTTTAAAATTAGCCGTTAAAAATGGTAAACACATCAAACCGCCTTCAAACAGGACAAAACAAACACTTTTTCCGATTCATACGAGCATTTACAGCAAATTAATTTGTTCCGTTTCGTATTTCATTTGCTGTCCAAAGCCAACCTATTCTTGCTCAATGCATTTGTTGACATAAGCGATTATCAACAAAAAAGTGAAGGCAAAAAACATTTTGATTTTTCAGTATATATTTTGCGCTGATACTCACATTCTAATCCATGTTCTCTTTATGACTCGCTTATTATGAATCGCATGCTTGCAATGTGCAATGGCTGGCTGTTATGCATGTAACAGAAGAACATTTTTCTTATTTAGCTGATGCATTGATGATAATACAAAAAACATTTTGTTGATAAATACACTTTTTCTTCAATAGACAACCCAAATAAGACTGGAATGTATATTAGCTGTTTTTTTCTTGGATCTTATATAACGAGCTTTCAACGAATTGCGTCTCCATCGCCAAGCTTCCGTAGCTTCCATATGACAAACAATTTAGCAAATCAATGTGCAAGTTCTGTTTGACATTAGCCTACTGTATGCTGTGCACAATGGACATAACCTCAATGCATTTATTTCACAACAATACTTGGCACGGATAAATCAATATCTGTACCGTTTCAAAATACCTAAGACTCAAATTATCAAATGTAATTTTCCATTCAGTTTTGAATAACTTCTTGTGAAATGTCCGATTCATTTCGGAAACGGTGCATTTTTCTTTGTGAATTCAATGGATTTTTTGTGCTTGTGTTACATAACAAACGTATGCTCCTAATCGAACAGTGTTGCTAATTGTTTTAAAATTTCGATTGCAGATGGGAAATACGGTGTCAGCGGCTGAGGCAGTTGCCGCAGGAATCACTCATTCACCAAATAACTCAACCAATTTATTAACAGACCACAGTAAAATCGATAAGTCGGCTGCACCACCGCCAGCATGTCCAATGCACCAACAAGTATCAGCCAAACCAGCAGCAGCCAGCGAATGTCCCATACAACATCAATCCAATGACATCAATCCATACAACATGGTAGGCAAATCGTATTTATTTTCAAAAAATGTTTCATGAATTGATTTAAACTGATTTTGAAGATGCCGCCAGCCAATCAAAATCCATCACCAGGTCAACCGTTCCCATTGCCCACCACGCGACAAGTATCAACTATACCAAAAGTCACCGAAGACAACTCACCGGAATTCTGGGTGTATCCCAGCCAACAAATGTTCTGGAATGCAATGCTACGTAAGGGTTGGCATTGGAAGCAGGACGATATCAAACAATTCGATATGGATGTCATGATAAAGGTTCACAACGCAAATAATGAGCAAGCATGGCAAGAGGTGCTAAAATGGGAAGCATTACATGCCAAAGAATGTGGTAACCCAAGATTAAAAAGTTTCGGTGGCAAAGCCAAAGATTTCAGTCCACGAGCGCGAATTCGTAATTGGCTCGGGTAAGTACAATCGAAATATAATGCAATTTCCCAACAAAAAGATAACCAAGCGATTGTTTTTTTCGTGAGGTCAGCTATGAGCTGCCATTCGATCGACATGATTGGATTGTAGACCGGTGCGGAAAGGAAGTGCGGTATATCATTGACTATTACGACGGTGGTATGGCTGATGAGAATTTCAAATTCGCTTTACTTGATGTTCGACCCGCAATGGATTCAATAGGAAACATTTACGATCGTGCACGTGTTTGCCTATTTAGATGGAAACTCGAATTTTTAGAAAGTATTCACACTGAATAGACTAATATCCAACCGAATTAGCAAAACAACACAACGAGATAAACATTCTTTACACCTTTTCTGATAAATACTTATAGTTTATGCTAGAATTTCGAAGAAGATCATGAAATTCAGCCAATTAGTATATATTTGTGTTATCATTAGCCAATTGTTCGTGTAGAGACAAATTTCGTTTTTTTTCGTATTTTTCCGAATTACGATGTGCGTTTAAAATAAAAGAAAATAATGAAATAATGTACATGTAAAAAATAATTCCGAATAATTGCATCACATTTGAGTAATTTAATTTGAAATGTTAAAATGTATATTTATGAAAAAAGTATCGGAATGACATTTTTATTTGGTTTTATCTACACACGCACACAATCAAATGTTTGATTAAACATGTTAATGAAAATAGTAGCAAATTGTTTTGACTTACATTCATCGAATAGCTTGAAATTCGGGATGCCTAGACTATCCACGGGACATAACAGAATAAATTTGACTAAGTGAAAATGTATTTGAGTTCCAAATGGGATGTACTTTTAGTTTCGGTGAAGTATGTAACGTCCGCATATATTTCCTTTTCATATTAAAATTTTTGAATGAAAGAATGAAAGTTTTTGGTGAAGAAATCAAGAGAGATAATAGAGCATTTATTAAATATATGCAGGAATCGAGGGAAAATGTTCGATATAAAGTGGAATTTTGGGCGCACATAAATAGGTTTATTTGAAGATATAATATATGAATAGATGAATGTGTCAGAGAAATGAAAGTGGGAGAGAGTTGTTTGTTCATCAACTTCGGTCTCGGGCCAAATGTGTAATTTATTTAAAAATTATTTCACTTATCATTATTGTCATTGAAGAGGTGAGTTTTAAAATCGGGCTTGACTGAAATAGCCGTCAACATCGTTTCATAAGTTCAAACTATTCTGAAATATGCGACAAATTTTGATTTACGATGGGGATTGCAAATGATTTATTTCATTTTTGTTGAGCTAATTCATTGAATGACGTTTCACAGTGTCACTCAATTTAACATCAGCCCATCAACAATAACTAATGCAGCAACCGAAAAAAATATAAGGTAAAGTTTATTAATGAAGGAATATCGTCTTGGTCGTTACGATAAATGTATATGTGTTTCACCAACTGCCATTTTGATGATATAACGTGGAAAATGCAGTGAAATATTGAAACACGATATTGCATTTGCAATTGTTTGAAAACGATGGGAAAGAAATTCTCATGATATATTTCAATTTATCGCTTTAATTGCTGTGACGGTACGTTAAATCAGTGAGGTGAATTTCATATAATTTGCTGTGTTATAAGGAAGTAAACTATTCCCATTTTATAACCTCTAATTTAATCAATTTAATTAAATGTTACGAAACAAGACCAAACCAATTGTATGCTGAAGACAATTGCGTCAAGCGTTAGTAAACACTCTTCGCCGTAATAATATTCTGATATTTTTCGAGCACAGCCCTCGAAAGCATCCTTTTCTTTCATCTGAGTCGTCAACAATTTAGATTAATGTTCTGAAATGCTCGCTTTCCATTTATTTGGCCTATGAAAGAATTAGATTGTGTATTGTGATTGCAAAATTCATTATTCTTAAGCACACACACACGCCAAGCATCCATGGAAGAGCTTCTAGCAGCAGCCAAAAAGATGTCTTCATGCGAGAGACTCAGGACAAAATGAAATGAAGACCAAGCAGCAGAGCAAGAACAAGAAATAGAAACGGCGGGCGCATGAGCCCCCCGAAGTAATATCTCATGGTGGTTCCGGGACCGGCAGGAAAGCAGGAGACAGGTTTTAGTCGGTAGGAATCCGGCAAGATCTCCCCCCTCCTAGCAAAAAAAAAAAAAAAACACACACACACACAAATGAATCTATTACAAATTAGATGTTTGATCTCACTAATAAAAATAAATAAATAGGAAAATGTCCTGTTTGTACGTTCATTTATCGACGCATTATTTCTGATTGAATAGTTCTGAAGTAAATTTTACCTCATGCTTAGGTTGTTAAGTTTGTTTTCAAAATTGTGGAATTAATGGTAGAATGTTCTGAGTCAAATAATTAAAGTATCAAGTGGATTTACGTATGTTACGGGTAACTCGGGTGTTTTTCATATTCGCAAAGCAATAAAGGGATATTATCGATTAAACTAACGTAAATTTCTGTGACATTTCATTCACACAACATAATCATTGTTATTCTCTCCTCCCAAAGGAGAATAATTTTGGGGAAGCAAGAGCAAAATGTCAATGCTTCAATCAAAAACTTCCCGAATGTACTCTATCTATCCATGAAGTAATATCGAAGAACTCATTTATTGCATTGCGTCAATGCATATATTCGCTCCTTTAACAACATGCGACAGAGCTGGGGTCACTTGAACATACCTAACTACATGTAAAAACCTACAATTTCAATTCTTAAACGTTGACGAATGGAACCCGATATGGATAAGCGAGCTGTTCGCGAGTCAAATTCTGATGCAGCTCAAAGCCGAAGAGTTCACAATGACCTACAAAGTTTGTAGTACAAACAGAAAAAAACGAGAATGTTTTATTAATGCCACAGTTTTATCACTTTATCACTTTCACTCCAAATTCAATTTCATTCCAAATTCAATTTCATTTTGAATTCAATGAATAACTTACCTCTGTAAAAAATCAATTTCGCAGCCGAAATGCCTTGCTGTAAACTGTTATCTGAAGTATTCGTTCAATGGGTTGCTTGAAGAAGACTTCGGGCTCATAATCTTTTGCGGAACCCATGACATTTCCGTCGCGAATAATGCCTGGGCGCTAATCAAAGTAGTCATCCTTATCGTATACTGAGTTTTGTCGCCAGTTTTTATGGTATTTATAAGCAAATTTGACACAAAACCAACAGCTTGATTTGGATTCTCCACCATTGATTGCTTCGCGCAATCCACTTCGTTCTAATTGCAGCATTCGTTTGCTCTTGCAAAATTTTCTTGGCGGCTTCAATCCGTCTGGTCAATCATTTTGATTTGGTCATCAGTTTTAGCTAAAGTTTTTATTTGCCATTGAATTTCAATGTTTGATTGTAATTTAATTTGTGTTCCATTGTGTCCAGGGTCGCTCAAAATTAAGCTGAAACAGAATCAAAAGTCTAATTAAATCTAATTTAAGTTTGCATTGGAGAGTTTTTCCTTCGGAAGGTCGAATACTTATCACTACATTGTATGAACGCCATAAATTGATGCAGTATTTTTTACTCCTTATTTTGAAAGCTAACATTTTTACTTTTCCGCACACACCACTATGTGTGGTAAAGTATTGCGATCGGTCCAAAAAATTCAAAACGCCCGGGATAAGTTTTCTATGCGTTTTGAATCTAAAAAAACGATTGCAACGATTCCCGGAGCAATTTTTTGTCCGTGTGTCGTACGTTGTCCGTTGTCCGTTGTACGCAAAAATTTGTTAACACGATAACTCAAAAAATTGAGATTAGAACTAATCAAAAATGTACACACACATTGGTCTTCATTAGGAATAAAAACCTATTAATTTTCAGCCCAATCGGATAATTTTTTCGGGTAGCTCTAGTGGAGTCGAACCAATAAATGGACTGATTTTCAATATAATTAATTAAGAAACATTTGTATGGCGACTATGTCTAGTTCGCATTGTATCATTATGAAACTTTCAGAATATTTTAATGAAGGAAATGAGTCATGCAAAATTTCATTTTTCATCAGTCATTCCGATAAGATTTGGGACTACCTCACCTGCAAAATTTTCGATTTTCGTGGTCTTTTCATAGCCGTGCAGTGCTCCGCGTAGTCGGGCGCGTAATTGAACAACGGGAGTGTTTAATGTACGCTATATTAAAATACGCATACAACGCCGCTCACTCCCAGTATACGCATATACCGAACACAAACACAATGAACACAGCAGAGATGTGCCACACACTGCAATTATAAGTATTAAGTTAGTCCCTCTACTTCCACCAAACGAAGAACAATAAATAATTCGTTTATACTCTAAAACAAAACTCTTTTATTCCCTTCTGAACATTTGGTCCCTCGAATCAATAAACGTGACTGATAAAAAAAAAAAAAAAAAAAACAGTCCACTAACGCATTTCGGGAATTTCAATTTATTTTATTTGAAAGATTCCTAATCAAAAAAAAAAAATATATATATACAAGTGGTTGTAGAGAGGACTCAAACGCATAAAATAATAAATCTAAACGCTCATTACTAAATTTTTACAATATGCTTATTCTTTGTTACACATTCCAAACGATAAATAAACGACGCATATCATATTTCACCACTTATGGTTGTTTGGAACGAAAGCATTGAACGTTCAGGCAACCAAAAAGAAGTTACTACGAACGCTTATACCCAAGATATTGCTCATACAAGAAAAACGCCTGAGTAATGAAACTCATTTTTTGTCACATAGCAACCAATGCAACATTCTAGATGTACCGTTGATGACAAAATGCCTGCGCATGAATAATCATGTCAGAAACCGACGCTCAACCGAATGATTCCATTGGCCAATCAATATTTGGTCAATACGCTATGCATATGATACGCATGGAAGAGAAAGCATGCAAGTTAAAAAGTGCCGAAATTATCGAAACTAAGAAAGGCGCGCATTCTCAATCTGACTCTCATAGTGAACATTTGCCTTTGTGAACCATAACAGATTATTTCAATTTGTTGTGAAATAGCAAATTAATTCTTAAAACTAGGACAAATTCAACAAATTATAATTATAAAACAATATCAAATATAAACCAATAGTTGTTTTATCAACATTCATACGCGTTAAAGTGAAATAATTCCAATTCCATCGACGCTTGTGATTCGTTGTAGTCCATTCAAAAGTACCGTATAAAAAAAACGTGTAAGCATCTTTGTGTTTTAAGTACAATCTAACCTGACTTTGCAAGCATTACAACAAATACGCATTACATTATAGTACATCTTCACGGAATTTTACGCAGATTTTAGTGATTTCAATCGAAATTGGTGTTTGCATAACAAATCTATATACGCATTGCTTTACAGTTATACAAGAAAACTCGGATAAACGCATTTTACCGAGAAACAAACAATTAACGCATAACTTACATTGTGAATGCCACACTAAAAGCCCGTTATAAATACGCAGACAAATTCGCTGACATAAAACTAAAAATGGTTGGTAATGATGGAAAATCAACGATGGGAAAAGCACCCATCGTACTACCACACGCGCACAATCAACTGCTCAACGGGAACAGGAAGCCACAAAAAATAAGCAAAGGCATTACACAAGAGCAATGAAGCGCGCATTTGATAAAACCACAGCGGAAACCTTTAACAACACCACGGTATTCGAATTAGAAGATACGATTTCCACGCTTGATTCTGACTGGGCCGAATACAAGCAAGAATATTCAAAGGTTTTCGATGAAATGTTGGAGGAAGACGCTCTCCAAGAAACTGAAAAAGGCTTTATTGAAACAGAAAATATGTACATCAAAACACGGTCAGCGATCCGCAAACGTATAGCCGAATTAACCCCCAAGCCAGACGCATTGGCAAACATCCCAAATACTTGGGGACATTTTTCGGGTGACTACGCAGAATGGCCGGGATTTCGTGATCGCTACAGAACGCGCATGCATGAACGCCAAGATGTTGCAACAACCTATAAATGGGGTTTTCTTCGTTCGTCATTGTCCGGCGAAGCTCTACGAGCTATGGGCAGATGGCAGGATACAGACGAAAACTATTTTCACGCTTGGAATCGTCTGTGCTCTCAATATAATGACGACTACATGGCGGTGCAAACGCTTATCCAAAAATTGCTCAGCATTCCAAAAATGCAACACGCTTCAAACAAAGAAATACGCAACATTGCTGACACTGTGCATGAATGCTTGAGCCAATTGAACGCATACATTCCAACAGACAATTGGGACCCTCTTATCATATTCTTGGTTGTTGACAAACTTGACACCGATTCACGCCGAGAATGGGAACGACACCGCCACACCATAAAACCATCATCGGAAGCATTGATTGATCCAAACTCGAGCTCGGGTGCAAGTCAGCATGGTGACGATGCCGAAAGTACCGAAGCATCGATGGACGGGGCATATGTAGGCATTTCAAATTTACCGAAATGGACGCATATGGAAACATTTTTGAATCAACAAGCGAAAATCTTACGCGATGTTGATCAAAACAAACCTCACGGCACGCAAAACAAAGGTGAGAACCTAAAAAACCAAAACGTATTTGGTCAAAAGTACCACAAACGCCACAATGAACGACCAAACGAAAATTTCCCACCATGTCTAATGTGCCGCGCACGACACCCAAATTACGCATGTACAATTTGGTTGGGTATGAAAGTGGAAGATCGGGAAGTTTTCGCAAAAACCAACCGACTATGCTACATATGTTGCCAACAAATGCATGGAGACACGCCATGCTGGAAGAACCCGAACTTCAAAAAAAAAATGCCCAGAATGTGCAAAATATAACGAAACCGTGTTCCATAACAGCACTTTATGCCGACGCTTAGAGACAAAACGCCTTGAAAAGGCAAGAACAGCATACACAACTCAACATGTGACTAGCTCAAAACAGGCTGATGACTCGTCCAAGCCACAGCATGACAATCAAAAAAACGCCACGATTATTCACGGGATGTAGTAAGTACGCCTCCACAAAAGCGAGCAAAATTACAAAAACCTAATGTTAAACACGCATTATGTTCGACTGTAGCAAAGGTTGGACATTGGGAGCTAGCAAACAAAAACAAAAACGCTAATAATGATTCGAATAAAACGGAAAACGAAGCAATTTTGAACCAATCTGAAAAAACAAACCGACAAAAATGCACGCAAGGTAAGCATGATTACATAGTAGTGCTAGCAACTGCATGCATACGCCTTCAAATTGGTACATTCATTTCTCCCATTTGCAGAGCGATTTGCGACACCGGCGCACAAGCAAGCCTAATTACATACGCATGCGTCAAGCGACTCGGTCTGACCACTAAGCATTGTCACCAGCAAATATTGGGAGTAGGAGGTATCACATCTTCAAATCGAAAAGTCCAAGCATATATTTCACCAAGATTTAACAGCAACTATCGGCTATACGCAGAATTCTACGTAAAAGAACAATTTTGTGACACACATCCAAACGCAATACTCAACGCATTAAGACCAATCAATAAAAATATTGTATTGGCAGATGACTATTTTGATATACCTGGACCTATTGATATATTATTGGGTGCAGACATATGGGCAATGATTGTCAGCGCGAATCTTTATAGACATTCAACTGGAGCCATAATGCATGAAACAATGCTAGGTCATGTGATTTTGGGCAGAACTATAGATACGAATTCAAACCAAATTGATTCTGTTGTTTTACACACCTCAACTAATAAAAAGGAAATCACATCAGAGGAACTGACGCTTCAGGGAATGTTACAGAGATTCTTCGACGCTGAAGACATTGCAGAACCAAAGGGCATATTAACGCATGAAGAACAAGCTGTCGAACAGTTCTTTATCGAAAATACATATAAACATCAAATGGGATTTTACGTTACAAAAATTCCACTAAAACCGGGAAAAATTCTCGGAGAATCACGCAGCATTGTTAAACGCCGTTTTTATGCTCTTGAACGCAAACTTCAAGCGAACGCATGCTTGAGACAAGAGTATATACAATTCATGCAAAAATTCATAGAATTGGGTCATATGCGAGAAGCTCCTCCAGTAAAAAAGAACGATATGCATTATTACATTCCACATCACGCTGTCCACAAAGACGGAAAACTTCGTACTGTTTTTGACGCATCATGCAAAACCAGTAATGGTGAATCATTGAATTCAATACAATTAATAGGAGCCAAATTGCAATGCGATTTAAATTTCCAAATAATACGCTTTCGACGCCACAAATATGCTGTAGTCGCAGATATTGTAAAAATGTTCCGACAAATAGGCATTGATCCATCGCAATGGAACCTTCAACGCATTTTTTGGCGAGAATCGCCTACATATCCATTAACTGAATATCACATTACACGCGTTACTTACGGACTCGCATCATCAGCATTTACTGCCGTCCGTTCAATGATCAAATGCGCTACAGATCATGAAAAAGAATTCCCTGACGCAGCCAAAATCATAAAAAAATGCTTTTACATGGATGATGGGCTATGGGGTGCCGACTCAATAGCTGAACTAAAACTACTGTGCAGAGAAGTGCAATTGGTTTTGAGTCAAGGTGGGTTTGAACTCAGCAAATGGGCATCAAACAGCCGTGCCGTAGAAAAGCTTATGCAAGGTGACGAGTCGGAGAGCATTGACCTATGTGATAGCAACGCCGAATCAAAAGTGCTGGGTCTACGCTGGATCAAAGACACGGATGAGTTCACCGTATTTGTCAGAAGCACCAAAAACACGCATTGTTTCACTAAACGCAATATAATTAGTGAAATCACACGCTTATATGATCCAAATGGATACGTAGCGCCTGTTATTGTCGCGGCAAAATTAATAATGCAAGATATATGGAGACAAACGAGCTGCACATGGGATGACGCTGTCCCGGAAGAAATTCAAAAAAGATGGATTGAATTCATAAAATGTTTACCTGATCTTAGTCAATTCCGCATTCCACGCTGGATCTCAATTGGGAAAGGCATACAAATGGAAATTCATGGATTCTGTGACGCATGCATCAGAGCATACGGCGCTGTATTATACATACGGTCAATTGATGCAAATGGCAAAATAAATTGCACGCTTCTAGCAGCCAAATCAAAAGTCGCGCCTCTAAAGAATATAACCATACCACGCTTAGAATTGCTTGCGGCATTACTTTGTCGTAGCTTAACACATCAAGTTGTGACATCATGTGAATTTTACGTCAAGCAATATCTATGGTCGGATTCAATGATCGCGCTTCATTGGATAAAACGTTCCCCAACAGATTTAAAAATGTATGTTGGAAATCGAGTGCAAGAAATAAAAAAGACAACTAGACACGCAGTTTGGTCCCATATTGCAACAAAGGAAAATCCAGCTGATCTACTTAGCCGCGGTGCCAACGCTAAGGAATTCATTAGAAGTGTTTTATGGAAGCAAGGACCAGAATGGCTCAAACTACCACAAAAAGCATGGCCTAAATCAAAACTTACCGTGACGCCCGAATTACAAGCTGAAATCAATAGAGAAGTAAAAGCAAATCAAGACACCCATTTAACTCTTCTCACGCTTAGTCACAATCGAAAGATTACTCAACAATCAACAAAAATAAACGGATTATGGCTTATTAGTAACAATTACAAGAAAATTTTACGCATTACGGCCTATGTGTTCCGCTTCATAAACAATACACGCATAAAAAACATAAATCACAGAAACAAATCCATCAGTCCAACTCCTCTAGAGCTAGAAACAGCCGCACGCTTTTGGGTTAGGCATGCCCAATTTCTTACATACAAAGATGAGTTTGAAAACATCAAAGCGAACGAAACGCATTTGCCGCCAAGGAGCAAATTAACTGCAATGCAACCAATTTTGGACGAGAATGGAATATTGAGAGTAGGAGGACGCATTGATAAATCGCATATACCATACGCACAGAGGCATCCAATTATTGTGCCACCACGCACAAGACTCGCATATTTGATAATCTATCAAGCGCATACTGAAACAAATCACGGTGGCACACAAGCAATGATGGCATACATTCGCAGCCAGTATTGGATACCACAACTACGACAACAAGCACGTAATATTGTCTCAAAATGTGTCAGATGCACGCGCTACGCTCAAAAATCTGTGGAACAAATCATGGCAGAATTGCCTGCTGTACGCCTAAGACCAGCCAAGCCTTTCGATACAACAGGCGTTGATTTGGCTGGACCATTCAGAATAAAACTAACAGATAAGCTCAATCTGAACACACGCTCAAAGGTAAACTTACCCGAACTAAAAGGATGGGTCTCCGTGTTCATATGCATGGTTACACGGGCCATCCACCTTGAGCCAGTTATGGATATATCGGCTGACGCATTCTTAAACGCTTATACAAGATTCGTATCCCGTAGAGGCAACCCAAAGGCCGTTTCCAGCGATAACGGAACTAATTTTGTCGCGGCGGATAGAATCTTGTGTGAAGCTGCCATGCGTTGTCAAAATGACAAAGTACAGCAATACGCATCCAATAACTTCACCAAATGGCATTTCATTACGCCTGCTGCGCCTCACGAAGGTGGCATTTGGGAAGCTGCGGTTAAAAGCATGAAACACCATTTACGCAGAGTAATGGGACCGCAAAAATATTCCTATGAAGGAATTTCAACGCTCCTAGCAAGCATTGAAGCGTGTTTAAATTCACGACCCATTTGCGCAATGTCAGATGATCCATCCGATACAGAAGTGCTTACGCCTGCACATTTTATCATCGGACCACTGAAATTACCATTGCCAGAAGAGGTGGAAAAGGCGCCAAAAATGGCGAAACGACTATACACTTCAATTCAAACCCAAACGCAGTCTTTCTGGAAACATTGGACAAACGATTATCTCCATTCACTCATGCACAGACCAAAATGGAAAAAGACGCAGGAAAATGTGAAAGTAGGACAATTGGCGCTCATAAGAGATGAAAATCTTCCACCTACGCATTGGGCCATGGGACGCATAATAAATACATACGAAGCATCAGACGGATACGTTCGATCGGTAAAGCTTAAAGTACAAAAAGGTACTTTGGATCGATCTATCCGTAAAATTTGCATTCTGCCCACCGATATAGAACTAGGATATTGGGTTGAGAACTGAACATTCTCAACGGGGGGGAGTGTTTAATGTACGCTATATTAAAATACGCATACAACGCCGCTCACTCCCAGTATACGCATATACTGAACACAAACACAATGAACACAGCAGAGATGTGCCACACACTGCAATTATAAGTATTAAGTTAGTCCCTCTACTTCCACCAAACGAAGAACAATAAATAATTCGTTTATACTCTAAAACAAAACTCTTTTATTCCCTTCTGAACAGGGAGTTTTTGACAGCTCAAAAACCATGCGAAAGTACATTCTTCAAATTACTTGTGCTATTCACCAGTTTTTTGTTGTTGATAGTCCATTTAAAATTTATGGTAATAATTCAAATTTGTTCAAAAAATGTTCTAAATTCAATTGATAGCAAAATAAACAATCTCAGAATTTGATCTAATATTTCAGAATCAATTTGTATTGATCAAAATCATATAGCAGAGAAGTCGGGAGAAGTGCCTCCTCAAAGAAACTCTCCAATTACATAATGTACACATATACAATTGAATAAATATACTTCGTAAAGCAATTAATTTAATTTAATTTGATTCCTTTTTAATGGAGAGGCGATAAAAGTAAAAAAAATAAGTCTAAATAATGAAAAATATATCCCATTCGCTGGTTGAACTTATATGCGCATACTTAAGCATCTATTGGCATCTATTGATACTTGTGTAACTCTTTGACATGTGACGTCTGTTCTGTCTTATTTGTATTCGGAGCATTTCATTTGTGATCACCAATCAGTATTAATTTATTGGTAAATGCATTGTGTTTGTATTGGTATCACTGTACAGTGAGAAAAAATACAAGAATGTGTTGCAGCTGGCACAAAAATGCTGGCCACTACGTTCATCATCTTCCAAAACTTCTCGGCCATCCTTGAATCGTTTAAACCACTCAAAAACAGATGTTCGAGATAAACACTCACTTCCATAAACTTTTTGCATCATTTGATGCGTTTCGGACGCTGTTTTACCAAGTTTAAAACAGAATTTAATGTTTGCTCTTTGTTCAAAATTCATTTTCCGACCGAGTCTATAAATTTTGTGCTACTAAAAACGCAATAGCTTTGCTTCTAATTGTCCAAATGTCATGAAATTTTGAAACAGCGTCCATAATAGATGTACTAACACATGTCTAAAATATCTAAAAGATGGCGCCACCAGTTCTTTCTATATTCGATCAGTCCGGGAACTTATGAGAAAGGCCTTGTATATTATGTTGTGTATTAAGCTTCTGCTTTGTGGAGCACAGCATCCGTCAATAGTTTCCATTGCAATTTTTCTCCTTTTTTTTCTCTCTTCGACTCCCTTTGTCCAAAAATATTCCACACATTGGATAAAATACCAAGGAGCCAAACCAAACCGAACCGAATATTTGGTTTGATTGTGTGAACAAACCGAACCGTTTGGAACGTTCTGAAAAATGGTTTGTATGGAATACAGGAACATTTATTCTTACGTGTATCAATATACATCACTCGGAAATGAACTACACAGTTTCGCTATTTCGCACAACTTCTTATACAAACCATTCTCGGAACGTTCTGCTTGATACGGTTTGCTCCGATGAACACTGAGCAAAGCAGAGAAACCGTTTCAAAATCGGTTTGTATGAAAAACGTCAAACCGATTTCGGTCCCTGATTATTTTCTCGCTGGATCTGAGATGCGGGAATTGAGCCCTTTTTCTTCATATAGCGGATATTCGAAAACGCGAAAAATGAAACCGTTGAAATGGTGGAAACTTTCCACTAATTAGTAGATTTATTATTATTTTAGTAGTTTCACCAATTTTATTATTTTTTTAGTTCGTAGGTCTTAGTAGCCACCAGGGGGCGACAATGTCATCAAAATATCATGCATTAGTTCAGAAATGAATAGTTAAATTGCATTGATTTTCCCATTGAATTGAGGGCGCTCGCGTCAGTTCGCGTCTGATGTTTCCGCTCGATGGTAGCCACTAAGAAGTAATAATTATTATTTTATTAGCGACTAACATCTACTAATTAGTAGGTCTTAGTAGATTTTTATTAGAATTTCAGTAGATTCATTAGTAAAATGTTAGTAGAATGTTAGTAGATTCTTGATTATTAGTGGCTGTTAGTAGAGTTTTCATTAGATTTATAGTGGAGTTTTTATTAGAATTTTCTTGGTTTCGTGCGTCATAAATATTATTATTTTTTTTTAATTTTTGCAAGAGCACTGGGCATGAGCATTGAGCATCATTAATTACAATTGGAATGAATTTCGTCACTTTTATATATATATTAAATATATTATATATTGCGATATTTATTCCAATTGTAATTAAAGATGCTCAATGCTCATGCCCAGTGCTCTCGCCATTGCAAAAAAGAAAAAACGCAACATTTATGACGCGTGAAACCAGGAAAATTTTAAATAGTAAAACTCTACTATAAATCTAAAGAAAGCCCTACTAACAGCCACGGCCGCTAATAAAATAATAATTATTACTTCTAAGTGGCTACTAAGACCTACTAACTAATAACAAATTTTATTATTTATTATTTATTAGTTACACCAATGCACAAATTGAATGGGTCCAAAGTGCACATCAAGGGCAGATGAAATTGACGATGATAAGAATAGGTGAAGCTTAACCAACTTAGTTTTGGTGCCACATCGAAAAATAGCATTCAAATTTAAAGAAGAAACATCGAGCAAAACACCGGTACGGTTAATGTGTGTGCGCGCGCTGGTAAAAAGGTATTGAAAACCGCTACCATGTAACGCTAATGACCATTCGGTAATATTTGATGAAGTTTGAAAAAGTTGGTCATGTCAAACGCATGGGAGAAGGGCGATTGCCGAAGCGGATTCTGTTCGCCGAAGCTGATGGGCCGAGAGGTAGGGGTAGACCACGTAGACGTTATCTGGATTCAGTTAAATGTGATTTGAATGTCAGGGGATATGAATGGTGTGATGAAACTCAAAACTTGGCTCTCGATCGAGGTTTGTGGAAAGGTATTGTTAGGGGGGTATGAGGCAAGTTGTTTCGTAAAACAGACCAGACGCTGAAAGGCATTAATGGTCTATAAATGCTTGTTGTTGTTGTTGTTGAAAAAGTCAACAGAAAGTCCTTGAATCAACAAATACAGCGGAACACACAGAGTGATTCACAGAGATTTCCAATGCATACATAGTAAACATCAATCACAAAAGTAAACCGAGCGCCATGTTTTGTTTACGTGTGTCATTGCAACATGCTTTTGCCGACGGATTCGTATCGAAATATTTGATGTGAATAACAATGACAATTGTTCATATAATGTGAATTTTCGATGGGGCAGGTAGATGACAAATAACACATCACTCAATAAGTCTTTGATCTGACACATAGATGGCGCCACTAGTACCGAATTGCCCACATCAGCTGACAGCTAAAACCTTAAGATGACGTTTGTCAAAATTTGAGCCAAATCGACCGATTAGTTTGCGAGTTACAGTCATTTGGGTGAAGCTACTTTTGTCATTTAAAAAAAAATGGATTCAAAGCAATTTCGTGTGTTGATTTATCATTGCTATTTGATGGGAAAAAATACCGCCACAGCCAAAACTTGGCTTGATAAGTGTTACCCGGACTCTGCACCGTCGAAAGGAAGCGTGGTATATTGGTTTAATGAATTCAAATGCGGTCGTACAAGCACCTGACGCTGCACGCTCTGGACGCCCAAATGAGGCTGTCACCGACGAAAACATCAAAAAAGTCCACAAAATCGTGTTTTCCAATCGCAAAGTGAAAATGCAGGAGATAGCTGACACTTTAAAGTTGTCGGTTGGAAGTGTTTGCACCATTTTGCATGAGCATTTGGGCTTCAAGAAGCTTCATTCGAAGTGGGTACCGCGATTGCTCTCACCGGACCAAAAACAACATCGTATCGATGATTCAAAGGCGTGTTTGAACGATGGAAAAAATACACGATTTACACTTCGAATTGCTTCCGCACCCACCATATTCGCCAGATCTAGCCCCCAGCGACTACTGGCTCTTTTCAGATCTCAAAAAGATGCTCCAGGGCAAGAGATTTCGCTCTGATGAGGAGGTGATCGCCGAAACTGAGGCCTATTTTGAGGGACTTCCGAAATCGTTCTATAAAAGAGGCATCGAAAAGTTGGAGGATCGTTGGAATCAATGTATAACCCTCGAAGGAAACTATGTTGATGAATAAAGTGGAATTTTGCCAAAAAAATGTTTTTTTTGTATGTCAGATCAAAGACTTATTGAGTGATGTGTTATGTTGATATCAACAAAAGGAGCGGTGTCTGGATATCTGAATGAAATTCTGTTCCGATCGAGCTCGTAAATTCGCCCGCAGTCTTCGGTAGAATTTGCTAAAATTAGATTACTAATGTGTCAAATAAGAGAGCAAGCAAGGTGCTTGGTGGATATTATTCAATATCGTCTTCACACCATTTTGCTCCCCCGTTGAAAAATTCACCCAAGGAAAGCGAATTCAAACTACCGCCATTTAGGTGTTGAATCCCATTTTGGTTTCGCAATAATAAAAATTAATATGATGGTTCCATTTGAGAAATTTTGAAAATAAATGTAAAGATGGTATTTTAATACCAATACCATCAAGGAACAAGCAGCTCATAGTTGTTTTTATCGTAGCATCGTGCGCGCGGATTCTTGTGTGTGTGCCGGATAGTGTGTTTATTTGTTCGTCATATATGTCATTCGGATTAAGTATACTTCGTATTAATGCTGCTCGATAGCGCATCGAGAGGCTGCACAGTGCACATGCACACACAAATACATACATGCCTGACACAGAGTACACCGCCGTTTCTTGTCTACGGCTTAAATATTATAAGTTGTTTATATTTTTTCTTAATCTTTTGATTTTGCCAATGTTTGTTGTGGGCATAACGTAGCCAACGAGCTCAAGAGCTCAAAGAAACGCTGCACATTCATATGAAGCCGAATAAAATGAAATATCGCATATTTGAAACGTTTCATTTCAACACTATTTCGTAATGCTCTTTCTATCTATGGAAAATGTGACACTCATTGAATTTCTGTTTAGTGCAAACAAACTAATTATCTTTAAAAATTTGGATCCGATTGAGTTCCACTTGTTGGACTTACGGTGATTAAATACAATGAGTAAGTCTTTCAGTCCATTGCTTTTGAGTTTAATTCACACTCACAGTGCATTTATTAAAATTGGCATTGAACAATCTTCATTTTTTTTCTGAAAATAGCTAAACAACAAATGTTGATCGTGGTTGAATCTTGCATTCTCCATCAACCGACCTCACATTCAATTATCTCAAAGTCTTATTTGCAGAGTTTAAGCTCAGGTAAAATTAATTTAATATATAACCATATATAGATATCGAGAAGGATTATTTTGCTGCTTTTAATATTTGATTCCATCCACTAGACTATTTTGCGTTTGCAATTGGGTTTTTCAACATCTAATGCAGTGTTGTGTGACACTTTGCCACACACCTTATACCGAATATCCATGCCCAAGCACTCTTCATATGAATGCCTCAGAATTATCATGACTCAAATATTCTTGATATACTATGGAGAACTGACCCACGAATAAATTTACACGAGCGAAACTTACAAATAAAAAATATTCACAATAATAACTGAAATTGAAAATAGAATTCAAGTATGATACCGGATGGGTTTCCTTGGCAAAACTGTACACCTTATCGATGGCCATTTTTGCATCATCTCTTATCAATGATGTGCAAATAAAAAAAAAAAAATGGTCGAAAAATATTTTTTTGAGAATATTTGAGTCATGATTATACTCGGGCATTCATATCTTTGCATATAGGGAGAGCAAAAACAGTCATTTTGATAAACTTTTATGGTAATATTAATGGGCCAACACAGGTACACTTTTTGAAACATACAATCAGCTTACTAGGTTTTCTTCGAGTTAAGTTAAGCTAAATCTTTGTCTCCATCTATATACTTTGGATGACTTTGACTTTGCAACCGCATCTTGCATATTCATCTGCAAACTCTCTGTCTCTCATTCTCTGATCAAACATAAATAAAATATATAAGAGAATGTCTTTTGGTTATTAATATCAATCCGAACTGTGCCTGAATCTCGTCTAATCATTCATTATGGAAGGAGCGTATTCACAAACAAAAACATCGGGAGAGAGAGAGAGAGAGAGAGAGAGAGAGAGAGAGAGAGATAGATAGAAGGGGATTTATTAATTTTTCGTAAATCATGCATGCTCAATGTATTGACGACAACAGCTTTTGTGGTCTGCTTGAACACTTATGAATGTTTATTCAGCTTACATAATCGGTTAGCCACAATGATAAATCCGCTAAAGAGGTGCTGGATTTTCACATTAACTTAAGAACCTTGCTTTATGGACAAGATTTTTTTTGGAATTCGTCAATTTGCACCCAGCCTTAAAATTTACTAGCCGCTTCAAAATATTAGCATCAATGTATTTTTATCTTACTGTTTACGCCAGGTTACTTAAAAACATGTCCCGTTCGACCAGGGGAACAATAATGAAATAGTGAGAAAAAGGATAAAAAAGGATAGAGCAGAATAATAGAGGCATTTTCCACATACAGTATATTTGTATCTCTCTCACTTTCTCTCTCTTTTTCTACACATAGCGCGCTGAATGAATAAAAAAGGAAAATTCTAATTAAATATAAATGTCAAACCTATAGAGGCAACGGTTTGATGCTCACATCGAAATGCAATAATACGGGTTCTTCAGAGGAAACTGCCAGTAATTTAAATATGAATTGAAAGCTCTTAATGCAAAATAGCTTGAAGGAAATCTCAACTGACAAGTGCAACGCTCCTAGCTTATATTAAATCTGCTTTGCAATTATACAAAGAGTGAATTTGATTCTCTCACAATCAGAGCATACAGAAATGAGAGCAATGCACTCTCCGAGTCATCTATGCTATAGTATTTAATTCACAATCAAAATAACTGTTTGACTCTCAAAACGGTAATTTTCTTTATTTGGAAGAAAGGAAATGCAAAATTGCTGGATGATAATTTTCCTTTGCCGGCGCGCGTTTGAGTTTGCGTTGGCCTGAAACGCGCATGTGTACAATGTACATATGTACATGTGGAGAAAATTCCGTGGAAATGTTATTTTTCTTTCTGAGTGATTTTCGAGCGGGAAAACTTCGTGTTTTGCCTTTGGTTCTGAATTCGAATTAACAACTGCAACATGGCATCAAGCTCATTTCAATTTTGATAACGACAAAATTCAAAACATTTCGCCGTACTGGCTGAAACATATAAGCGTAAGTAAAATATTGCAAGCCACTGAATTGAACATTACGACCAAAAAAAAAAAAAAAAACACAAAACCGAAAGAGAACTTCATTTGCTGTTTGTGGTGTGCCTATTAAAAACATGAATTCCATTGGAAAATAATAAAGGCAGCAAGTATTTCATTTTCTAAAAGAGCCAACATTTGCAATGGATGCTGTATGCGTAAGAGAGTTTGTGTGTTTATACATTGTATTCCGTTGCATATGATAATGTCAAACTGTCGGCAAACACAAAGAATTTTACGCAATAAAATAATCGAAGAACCCTTGAGCGTTTTCTTTTTAAAACGAAAATTACGGATCTGCACAAATAAGATACGTGTCTTATATTCGTATTGTTTTGTCCAAATATGTTCGAAGACGGAATCGTCTCAAAACAACGTCCAACAAAATAAAATGCCACATAATGGGATGAAAAGGAGCCGTAACAGATCACAATGAAAACGATAACGATGAGCAGAATGAATAATGAAAAATATGTGTATAAATAACGCCAACTCTGATGAAAAAAGAGAGAAAAATAAACAATTTCAAGCGGTATACCATTTTTGCGTTTGGGGTTTTGTTCTGTTTTAGTTGCCATTTATTTACATAATATTTGATCATGCGGCAATGAAGAACGAGAGAGAGAGAAAAACCACAAGAAAGTGGTTGCATTGACGAAAAAAAAAATTATGCCAATGCAAGAGTAACAAAAAATGACGACGAAAGCACAAACGAATATAGAATTTTGAAATGAAAGAAATGCATAACACTGAATGGAAGACCGTACATTCAATTTAAGACAACATGAAAATTACTATGGGAATGCGAAAGTAAATACATATGGCCCACAAGCGAAAAATAATATAATTTCATCTAACCAAGACACTGTACAGTGCATAAAAAGAGAAAAGCACATCAAGAAAACCAACTCACATACATACATGGATTGCACAAGAACTTTTCATTTTCACAATATAATATAAATATTTCAGTTAAATTGGCAAAATATAGTTTAAGTTAAAGATTGGATTTGAAATTGAATAACAATACACCTGGAGCAACAATAAAATGCAAGTCCCTTTCATGCGATATCATGGTATGCTTTCTCTTTTTTCCTAACTTTCGGAGCCCCTCGGTCCCCTCCCTCCTTTGATCCCCCGCAATGTACGTTTTGAATTCGCTCAGCCGAAAACGTATACAAACATATATAATAATTGAACCGTGTGCTCTTCAACATTTGTCAAATGTAGCATTACCCAACGATAAACTCACTAAGAAACACACAACACCAAAAGCATGAAGAGCTTAAGAAAATTAATTGAATCAAAAGGCAGAGATACCCAAACAAAACCACAAATAATTCGTTAGCAACAGCGGACGAAAATGCCATCATGACTGGTTTGACTGACTTTTTATGATTTTAAAAGTTCCTTTTTTGATGTGCATTTTTTGTTGCCCCAATTTCATGCTCAGTTTTCTTTTTCTGACATGTTAGCCTCGATTTCTCGCTCCCTTTGCACTCTGAGCAAGCAATGCAAATGTCTGTACCCTTTTGGAAGTGATTAAATAATCGAATCTGCGAGAATCTTCTCGAGAAAAATATGATTTTGTTTTTGATTATATGATATTCACGAACAAATTTACGAGTTTCAAAAGTTAGATAAATTTAAGAACGACGTCACTGAAGAGATGGCAGCTTTTGTTGTTGCTGCTGCTGCTGCTCGACTTTGTTGTGCAGCATTAAAGAAGTCGTTCTCCTTCTATTCTCAAGATACGTGAACTACTACACGCATCATATCGAAAGTTCTTTTTCTAATTTATCGAAGAATGTAAAATGTGTTTTGAATGATTTACTGTTGGCATTGTAGTTGCGAAGCTATTGCATGTTGTATGCAGTTTGTTGCAATGAAGTGCAACGGAAACAGAATGTAACAGAACAAAAACCGAGAGATGTGCAGAGGTATGGAGATTATAAAGCATATCGATTGGTTGTTAGGAGTAGATAGATTCAGGGAATGAAGCTTATTCCGGCAAGGACACTGGCGGTTCAAGCTTGGTAGTTTGTGAAGCACTTCAAATTCGATAATAAGTTCAAAGCAAATATCTTCCCTTTAAACCAACTTATTGCTATGAATGATTTACACAATCTATTGGTTGCTCGTTCGTTCGCTGTCCCATAATTCCACCTGGATTCGTCGATAGCAAAGCCAAATGACATACACAGTTTCTCTTCGGATTAAAAGATGCAAGTATTTAAGATAAATTATCTGCCAATTTGTAATGCACTTATATTTAAATTAATTCAATTTGAAGTGATCTCTTTCTCGTGCTCTCATTCTCTTTATGAGAGATCGCGGGAACGATTTTATTGTTGTTGTCGTTTCCAGATCCAAAGGAGAAACGATAATACGCTCGTTTATTTGCACACGGTGAACACACTTAACATAAATCATTGAGATTCTCTCTTCAACTTGCACTTACGTTCCACTTATTCAAAATTCGTTTCTCTCGGTCCGTCTTCTTTCATCAGCGTCACACCATCATCGTCACTGTTCATTCCATCCGATTTCGTGTTTCAACCTCCCCATCACCGCCATCGCCTTCGTCGTCATTATTTCTGGATGAAACGGCGCGTATTAAATCTTATTTTCTCTGCACACAGATCGTTTTCAACACGTCTATTTTGTTGATGCGGTGCCAGACACTACACAGTCCACACTGCAATCCAATGTGTATGCGAACAAATGTCTCAAACTATTGCATAAATAGCAATTTTTCATCAGGCATTAAATAAAGTGGAAGACCACACTATTGTGCTCAGTGTAAATGAGAGCGAAGCAGAGTTGCGTTTGCATTTGCAAACTCTATCTTCCTCTCTTTTTTCTCGGTGTGGGTTCATCCACTCCATCTCATTGCCTCATCATCATCACTGTCGTTCCCATCACATTGTTAACCAAACCGAAAACTCTATTATTACTGCTTATTTCAATTTGAATTCTGTTGCTCTTGTTATATATTCTTGATGTTTATCACTACCGCCGAAACTATTTAACTATTCCATTTTTCGAATTATATGGCTTACATTAGAAATTAATCAATTTTATTAGTTGAAATTTAATTGAACGTGTTCAATTAGTTTGATGAATTGACGGTGTTTATCTGCTATAAGGTCTCTTTCGGCAATCGAATTCCAGTTAATTTAAATTTACGCCGATGAAGTGGTGGTGCGGGTTCAGTTCAAAGGTGAATTCCGATTCGGTTTTAGCAATTGAGTTCATGCGGCTATGTTCATGTCTAAATCGAATTTTCCTTTGATGGATTAGCCAAAAAGAAATGTACATGAAGAAAATGAGTAGAAAAAAACAGCATCGAGATTAAGCATCATCGCAACCAGCACATACACAACACACACCGAGTTGGCCAGAAAACGAAATGCGAGGAAAAGTTGATATACAAGGATACACTTGACCTTTGTTATCATCTGACTAATGAGTGTACGATTCTCAATCGAAGTTTAATGTTTAACCTGTTCTCGCAAGTATGAAAAGATGTTTTTACTTCATTAACGTCAGTAGCAACCACTCTTCACGTCACATGCCATGCTCACCAGAACACACACACACATATACACGTGCAGACATAAACCTAACATAAATGATGGGTGAAGAAAGGCAACACAATGAAACGGCTGACAAAACAAGCTCCCACTCTTTAGGCCACAACATGACCGTTAATATTTTTGTAAGGACGATAGAGTGTATCAGACACATTTTTCTCGATAATTATTGCACTAATTATCCCTTTTTTCCTTTTTCTTCTCTTCCTTTTATTAGGTGCAAGCCCAAATATTGGCACCTTCGGGGGCTATCCTCACACCCCGCTCTGTTCGTCCGATGAAAATGGGATTTTAACTGGGAGAGATCACAAAGCAAATTTGTTGCAATTATTGTGTTTGAATGCGTTTTTTGGGGGCCAAAGAAAGAACAAAATGGAACAATAATCCAAAGTAAATCATTCGGAAGTATTCTACAGCATTTTAAGTGGAACCAAATACGTGGAAGCTAAGTATTTACGGTTAAGACTACTAGATTTCCAATGTACTTGTGGGATCATCAATCCATTTCAAAGCTAAAACGATTTTGTATAAAATTGAAAAACGGCATGCGCTTCCATCAATTTGAGTTGCGATGATAATTGATTCTTCTGAACAGGACATTTCATTCCAATCCATGCCACACTATCGATTCTTGCACGACAACCAGCTGCGGATGCCAACGCATAATGCCTCAAACATTTAGAATAAAATAAGCACTATACAATTGAAATCTTATATGACACTAAATAAAACCTTCGTAAACCTTTCGCTGAACATGATAACTACGGTATCTCACCATTCCACATGGTGGTTGAATATTTTTGTCTCAATGGATGTAATAAACTTGGCTTCTTAAATAAAGTACAGATGCTTATCAGTTAATCTTCGCTGCATACGATTCCATTTTAAGTTGAAGTAGTGGCGTAGTTTTAACTTGTCAAATTACAAAAGATGACAGCTTCAAAAGTGACAGCTGCCCAAATAGCGGGCTATTCAAAATGAAACCTCTTATTGGAAAACCCTGTATTTGCAAGATTTGACTTCAACCGATTTACTTGGAACTATCAAACAAAAGTATTTTGTGGTGGGCCATAGCTACAATAGCTGTGACAGATGTTTCGGCCTTATTGAGAAGCAACGAAAAACATCATCGGATATATTCACACCAAATGATTGGATCACTTTAATAGAAAAATCGAAGAAGAACGCACCTAAATTCAATGTGACTGTTATGGCAGAGTGTAATTTTGTATCTTGTTACGAGCTCCTTTCAGTTATTGTGAATCGAAAAAAATACTGAAGGAGTCAAAATTAATTGGTTTTATTTTCGTGTTTTGATTCATCGCAAAGATGAGCCGTTCAATTTTCTTGCTATTAGCAGTGATAGGAATCAACACCACGTAGACATAAAATAAAAAACGTTTACATAACTGATGAAATGTTTGTTGATTGTCATTTGCTATGCTTGTATCCGGGTGGTAAGGAAATTTTCAAACCAAAATTCGATGATCTCATGCTACTTTTAAAATATGTACCAGCAAAGCACCATGAATTCTTCAAAAAACTCAAGATAATGAAGACTTCGGACTTGCAAGTGGTTTTTCTGACGCATGAGAAACATATTCACATTTTTTGCATTCTTTTTTGCTTGCACTATTGGAATCTGTGCGTTGTGTCATGTTTGTAGTTTTCAACAAATAAATGATTTTACCGATTTGTTTCTACTTATGAAATTGTTTATTATTTGATCAATTCAATTCAGAAAGTTCTAATCCGTATACAAAATAAAATGTCATTAAACTTGACTCGGAAACGTAATGGATGAAAATTCAAAACGAAAACGAAGTGCGCAAGTGATGCTCGTAAGGAAAACAAACAAGAGTTTAGCTGAAAAGTGAAATGGATGATTTGCTTGGTGCATTTCTGTTCTGTGTGTTCGTACATTGATATTTTACGCTCATCAATTTGTCGTTTCTTCTATTCGCAATATATTTTTACAGTCGCTTTATGAAAAAAATATATCATACAGTGGAGTTCCATTCTAAAGCTATCATTGTTCCATTCATTGTAGCATCAAAATATCAACTATGTCAGGGGTTCGTTATGAAATTCGAATTGAGATAATCTACCAAGGATACCCGATCGAATTGAATTTCTTCTCGGTAGAAAGAAATTATGCTTATTATATTTTCTCTGAAATCAATATTTATGATGCAACATATCGAGATCTTTCCGACGTCAATCATCATACGCATACCGTTTCTCGACGCTCAACGTAAAGAACCCCATTTTTATTCAACTGGTAAATGGACTGAACACATATATATTTTGCATACATATTTTCTATTTGATTCTTGGCAATTTGCACGTTTTTAAAGAGTGTAGCTTCTTATTTCTTATTTGCATATTGCACATGTTCCGGCAGCTAGTGACAGAAATATTAAAATGGATTGATATTTGGGAAAGGCAAATTTGTATGACATTCTAGTCGATTCGCTGTTCAAATATGGATACTCATTGCAGAGCTATTTCCTTTTTTGTATGGTATTTTAAGAGTTTGGAGTGTTTCTGCGATTTCAATAAACTTGAGTGAGAGCCAAAGCTTTCTGTGAGCACACAGTGGACGAGCGAGTAATGTGGATAGAAACGCAGCTAGAAATTTCTTTTCGATTACTGCTGATTTAAATGTTATTGAAAAACACATTGTGCAGCTGTTGCATAGTCTTCATAGCAATAAAATTGTTTTTTTAATGCTTCCGAAATTAAATCACCGAAACGACAGAAAATTGTCTGATTTACGTTAAAAATTAAAAATGTAGCAAAGCGCGTATGTTGAGCTCACACATACACAGTTCATTTTACACATTCGAATGAGTATAAAGCCACAGCACATGTATACACAGCTCTACGACGTCGTTTGTTCGGTGGTGTGTACAATTTTCTCCAAAACAGAGAGCGAAAGCCGCAGTGTCAGTGTGAGTATGCGTGTGAATGTATGGGTGAGCATGAATCATCCGTCAGACAAGATTCATCGCGCGGCGGCAATATATACACGGGCAAAAAGTGAAAGAGAGAAAAAAATAAAACACGGGGCAAGCGCTGTAACTGTACGACTGTTGTATATTGTACAAATGTCAAAACTCGTAAGCACACAAACACCAACCACCAATATACACATCAACTTACCTTTTCCTTTCTCATTTCATTTTGACATTTCTTGTGTCGCTTTCCCTATCTCAGTCTCTGATTTTCTCTTATTTGCATGCTTTCGAATAGGGGAAAAATCGCGTACATGTGTATTGCGTGCACACGAAACACAGTGAACAGTGTACCATTAATAACAACATCAGTGCGATTCGAGTATCGTTTTCATTAAATTTTACCTTACAATTTCTTTCTTTTTCTGAATGAATTTAAATGCATAAAGCCAAACCAACTCCGTAAATTTGTTTGCCAGAGACGATTCAGTAAAATGAGAAATGTATCGGCCATTCAAATCGCCCAGAAATTCCACGCCATCAAGCAACTAGTTAGAACTCGAGTTGATATTCATTAAGTAAATTCTTATACATCAGCGTGTGTATCAATCACTTGGCTTGGCAATCAGGTGACTTGTAATGGAACTTCGTGTTCTTTTTACTTGTTTTTCTCATATTCTCTCGTGCTCATACATTCATTCTTTCTTGCTGTCTTGTTCTGTGTATGTTGTTGTGAGTGTGTGTTGTTCTCAAACTCAATTGGATTCGCCATATTGTTTCATTTTTATTCGACCACTTGTTTGAACTAGAAGAGCAACAAGCTATATGGTGCATTTTGTTGTTCTTTGTATTCCATTTGTTGTCATCATCGCGGCCTGCAGCCTTAAGTCAATGTCAATCGAAATCAAAAGTTAGGATTCAGATGTGTGCTAAAATAATTGAATCAATACAGTGAATATCGAAAACATTTAACGATAAAATACGAAAAATCGAAGGAAGTGACATTTTCCGTATTGAAATCGTATTGTAAATGAAGAAATGTTATTAAATTAAATGGAAAATAAACGACTAACAGACACGGTTTGAACTTGTTGAAGATCATCATGCACCGTATTTGTATGTGAATAAACTGTTGAGTTCTCTAACTATCGGTGTAAATACTGATTTAATCAATTGCTATTTAAATGACTCAATAGATGTATTATTATTCAAGCGATACAAATAAAATCATGTATTTATTTCATGGTGCTCTATCTCTGTATTTGTGACTGTTTGTCTTGAACATTTCTGTCATTCCATTTGTAAACATTGTGTGCAGCATTGCTAGCAAGTGTCAAAAAGTCAAATGTTATATGTTTTGTGAGCTGTGAAGTCTACGCCCAATCGACAAACAAAGCGAAACAGGACGAAGAATCCAATTGAATCCTTCGACATACGACTATTTCGATTGATTTAGACTCGCCGTGTGTATGTGATTAACATTTCTTAACGATTTTTGCTTGTTATTGTGGCCGCTTTGAAACGATATAACTATCATTGCCTCAAGTGGCAATATACAATGCTTGGGTAAGTTATTTCATGATATCTATGCTATGTTAGAGGTTCGAACACATCAGAATAGCAGAAAAGTGATAAGTTAGTATTAGTGGGTGTATCATACAATGACACATCTGATTGCTGTTACCTGGTCAAACATCATTGAATGTAATATTTATATGAATCTACATATACACGCGCACTGAAAGTTTAATCATTGATTTGTTCAATTGGTGCAAACCGCGTAACCGGTTTCTATCTCTCATGTAGTCTTTGATTTTATTTAATTGAATCTAAAATATGATTCAATCGTATCGGTCGTTCAGCTCATAATTTTTTCTATGTTCGCTATCGTAATCATATAAATATTGAATACAAACTCAATATCAAATAATTCGTGCGAGAGATTCGAGTGGATTGCCATTGGCTTGCACATGCATTTGACTGGTGAAGAACGACGCTCGTATTAACCCTGCTGGATGAAGACTCGACACACACATCAATAAAAATTTGTCGTATGACTCAAAATACGAATGGATATGTTGCATTACAATTTTACCCTTATCGCTAACGTTACAAGTTTTCGGCAGGTTCTAACCAGCAATATAAGCAATAAAATAGCACTGATAATAGGAAATCCATTGCAAGGTTAATGAGATTACACACACTTATGGTGAAGAAACACAAAGAGAGAGAAAGGGATAGAAGAAAAACATGCCCGCAAAAATAAGAATATTTCACTGCTTTCATCAGCCAGCACATAGTGCGCATTGTAGTTTTGTTTTAATTTGTCACTGTTTCATTTGGATGTTGTTGTTGCTGCTATTATTATTGATATACTATGATTTCCATGCATTTTCACGCTCCATAATGGACGCTGTTTGGCTTCGGACTTTTAACACTTTGCATTGCATTGTATGTGGAAATTAATATTTGCACTTAACCATGAATTCGTCATTCATTGCTATGGGATTTGATGCAGATTTATGTTCAGCTTATTCAATTGTGTTCGGCCGGAGCCGGAGGTTCGACGCAGATCCGAATGAGATATTTTCCATTAAATATGATGTACAGACAGACAGGGTGAAGACCCATCAAGCCAACAGCAACAGCAGCAGCAGAAGCATCGTAGAAATTATCTGCATAGAGCAGCAGTGTATCTAACTTATTGCAAATTCAAGCAAATAGAAAACCACAAAAGTAAAACCAGTTTTACGTGTAGGCTACTGTTTTTTTGCTCATAGTTGAGAAAATGTTTGACCACCATTTCTAGCAGCTATATTTCTATTGCCATATGTAAAAAAAATACATTTATGGTTTATGCTGGGAAGCTGGCATGCCATGCAAACCTTCAACCTGTATACTTACGCAACTAACAGATCGGTAGATGAGTCTTTGTCCTGACATATAGATGGCGTTAGTAGTATTAAAGTCCATATGGTTTTCAGTTAGTACCAACTTTCAAACGATTCGTGTCAAAATTTGACAGCAATCGGACGATTATTTCGTGAGTTATTGCGTTTTGAGTGAAGCCACTTTTGTCATTGAAAAAAACATGGATAAAAACGAATTTCGTGTGTTGATTCATCACTGCTTTTTGATGGGAAAAAATACTGTGCAAACCAAACAATGGCTTGATAAATGTTGCCCGGACTCTGCACCAGCAGAATAAACTATAAAATATTGTTTTCGTGAATTTAAACGTGGTCGTGCAGACACAGACGATGCACAACGCAGTGGACGCCCAAAAGAGGTGGTTACACCAGAAAACGTCAAAAAAATCCACAAAATAATTTTGAATGACCGTAAAGTGAAGTTGAGCGAGATAGCTGACACTCTGAAGATATCAAAGGAACGTGTACATCATATTATTCACGAGTATTTGGACATGCGGAAGCTCTGTGCAAAGTGGGTGCCGCGCGAGCTCACAATCGACCAAAAACAACAACGTGTTGATCAATGAAAACGATGGCAAAATTGCATGAATTGGGTTGCGAATTGCCTCCCCACCCACCGTATTCTCCAGAAGCCCATGCATCTGTAGCATCTCTGTACTTCAGTTCGTTCTATTACTTTGATCGCGTTCACTGTCCAGCCAACTTTGATCTTGCCCCTAACCAGTAGCTTTTGTGCATCCTCCGCCTGGAGTCTGAGCTGCGCTGTCTGGGTTCCTCCGAATGAATTCCTTAGTCGGATACTGGTCGCCTTGATTTCCTCTCCCAGCTGGAACTGTTCTTTAAGTGCCAGGCTTATGTCCTCCGCTGTTGTGATCTCGTCTGACTTGGACTGTGACCACGTGTGACAGCGCCCTCACTTTTGCTCCCACGCCCAGGGCATTCTCCAGCATGTCCTTGAATGCTGCACTTTTGACTTTTGGGTCTTTCTGCAGTTCTAGCAGCATGTCACCTTTCTGTGTGCGCCAAATTTTGGCCACTTTCTCGCCTAGGACTTTGAGGCTTTCGTCCTGTTTCAATTTTCTTATGAGGTCCGCGTGGGATCCCCTTTCGCTCACTCCTACTAGGAGGGCTTCTGCCATCGGCTTTATCTTTTTCGTCTCCTTCGGTTTCGGTTTCTCCGCCGGTTTGCCTTGGCTCCTGGTGTTTTTGTCGGCCTTCGTTTTTTTCGCTTTTTTCGCGTTGCCTCGGCTCACGACCTTATTCCACTCCATGGGTGGGGGGTTTCCGGTCTTCGCCACTTTGTGTGCCCTATCGCCTCCTCCGGTAGGCTCTTCTGAGTTTCCGAATCCGATCTTCCTCTCTTGCAACCTACTGGGGTGGCGGTGAGCATCGGTGGGGGGGTTGCTTTCGCTCCCTCTCCTTCGAGCGCTTTTTCAGCATTCTCCGCCTTTTCTTGTCATCGCCGTTGCTCCCTCACGACCAGTGCCATCTGCTTTCTCAGCTGCGCTGTCATTGTCTTCAACTCCGCGTGCAGGTTTTTCTTTGTTTGCACGAAGTCGTCCAGTGCTATGACCAACTCCGCGGCCTTCTCAGCTTCCGTCGGATGGGCTTCTGTGCCGCTTTCTCCATTGGGGTCGGGATGCGCTAATATGGTCGGCTTTGGCTTCAGCGTTGGTGACCTCAGGACTTTTCCGCTCTTTCTAAAAACGCTTTCGGAATCGTTTCCTAAATTTTCTCTCGGGGTTGGGGTTGGGGTTGTTGTTAAGGTGTTTTTCTCCATGTGGTTGGGTCCCCCCTCCATGCCGCTATCTCCCCTAAGATGTGTAGTCGCCTTTTGATCCCATGGTTGTCTATGCAAGCAGTGAGGCCATGCTACACTACAAAATATCTTTAACGTCTTTTATTCACACTCGTACATTACTGAGTTGTCTAATGCATAAACAGCTTACTTAATACTCACATGAAAGAATAAACCGTGACAACTATAATAATATAGCTATAGGTTATAGTATATATAATATAGTGTATAGCTATAGCTGTCACAGTTTATTCATTTATGTGAGTATTTGGTACACTGTTTATGCACACTAATACATTGACATCTAAGTAATGTACGAGTGTGAATAAAAGACGTTAAAGATTTTTTGTAGTGTAGGGTTGGTATAATCCTTCATGGGGTATCATACTCAGAGCCGGATCAGCGTTAGTCGGGAATGTTGCATCCGAGCCTTCACCACCATTCCTGGTGTTAGGATTTGAACGTACCTGGAGGCCTGCCAAGGTTTTATCGGGACGGGGACGGCGTAGACATTGGCCTACTCGCCATTTCGTGTGATTTTCACCCGCCTTACTCAGGGAGCAGAATGCCGCGACCGCCAGCCCTTTTGCTATCCGGTCCTACTCGTGTGTGGTACTCGTGGTCCATTGTTTCGTCCTTTGTATTTTGGTCCGTCCCGGGTATTTTATTTCCCCGGTACCCTCTCTTGTGGGAGCGAGCTTCCCCTATCCGCCAGCTGGGGAGGCGCCCGGTCGGAGAACAAATTCGCAAAACAAACTCCCGCGGGTGTGTGTGTTTTTTTTTTTTTTGGCTATTGCCAGGATGTGGAATCTTCCAAAGATACCAATGATGAGATGTCATTAGCATGCACGATTCGCCAACTCTCTTCTACCATTCTCCCCGCGGAACTGCCGTTAGGCTGGTTAGCATTTTATGCTTGTCTCTCCATTGTTTCTCTTCCTTGTTTTTCCGCTATGCGAAGCTCCTTTTGTACATTTGTGACAAAATTGAGGGTGTTTTGCCACCCCTCATCCGTTTCAAACATATAACTTACTAGGAGACTTTCCCTTGGGGGGATGTGTACTCTCGACTCTGCGAAACGAATGCAGTGGAAAATTGCATGTTCGTCGTCTTCTTCTTGTTCTGGGCAGGTTGGACATGCCGCAGAATTTTCGTGTTTGTACTTGTGGAGGTATTTTCGGTACCCCCCATGACCCGAGAGGAACTGAGTGAGCTGGTATCTACAGTCCCCTTGTTTTCGATTCACCCATGTCTCAATGGCCGGTTTTAGATAGTGAGTCCATCGGCCTTTTGTTGTGGTCTCCCATCGAGTTTGCCATTTGGCCATCGATGTTGTTCTTTCTTCTTTTTTAATGCGTTTATACTCGCTTTTGTCTGGGGTTCTTCTGTTGTAGATTCTCCACATTTCGTCGGCCAGTATATCCACTGGTATCATACCGGCTATAACTAATGCCGCGTCGTCTGATATTGTCCTGAAGCCACTTATTGTTCTCAATGCGCTGAGTCTGTATGTGGTTGCAAGATTTCTCCTTATTGCGTTTGTTGTCAGTGATGTTGCCCAAACTGGAGCGGCATAGAGCAGTATCGAGCTAACTACTCTTGAGAGTAGGATTCTCCTTCCGTATTTGGGACCCAATGTACGGCAGTATTCTGGAGAGCGTTGCTTGCGTCAATGCTGCCTTATTCTTTGTGTACTCGACGTGGGACTTGAACTGGAGTCTTTTGTCGATCATTTAATTGAGTCTTTGGAGCTAATTATTTGATCGCCGACTTTTACTTTCATATACTCCAGTGATTTACGACCCATGATTAGGACGGCTTCCGTTTTATATACATCCATGCACAATTTTATTTATAATTGAAAACAAGCAGCAACCAAGAACATATTGTGAGTGTGTGCATTTGTTTTTAGTTTGACACTATTCGCCACTTCTTTTTATTATGGTATAATTTTAAATCAATGAACTTGTAAGCGAGTTTCACCCATTTTACAGCAATAGCTTAGCGTGTGTTTGAGCGAAAGCCGAAAATCGAAAAATGATATAGGTTTTCACCGAAACGACGAGGTGATGAATTCGGACCCTTAGGTGTTGATGCTCATGAACAATGTTGGTGAACAAAACTAATAAATAAAATGCCAACTAATTTTGAACTATCAAAGCAAATATTGAATGTCCTCTGGCCATGGCCGAACAATGATCGCCACATTTTGATAAGATAAAATATAAGAAATGGCCCCAAAGAAAGCAATGCTGAACCGCTTCCATATGAAATAATTGATCTTTACTTTGAATTCTCTGCATTTGTGTTTGGACATGTGTGCGCAAGAGCCAACCAACTAGACCAACAAGAGCATATGCAAGATATTCAAGTTTGAATGAATTAAAACGTGCTGTATCCCATTGTGTGATGCGCACGATTTCTCAAATGCAACTTTACGTCGTTGGTGTCGTCAATGATCTACAAAAAGGGTCGTTAATAAAATGGTTAAATTTGTTTAGCTTTTGTTGCTGTCACCATTATGGTCGACATACAAAATATCACCACATTATTAGATAAGGTGCTATTCTTTCCACATCAGCTTTAAATATGCATGAAATTCATACCAAATAATTCTCCTATCTGTGTCATGTCTTCGCATTTAAGTTTAATTTCAATATTTTTTAGCCGAAATTCTATTTGAATTGATGTTCATTTTTCGGCATTGTGAGCGGTCACTATGATATATTGCCGCACAATGAGCATGGGACAGAGTCTAATGACAAAATAGCAGAATGAAAAAGAGCCTGCGCACATACACAGGGAGAGCAAGCAAGTGTCATGCAATAGCTCACGGCAACAGCAAATATCACAATCGCTATCATTAACGACCACCGTTCCAACACAGTGGTGAACAGAGAGAAGCTCCCACACAAATTAATTTTGCCATAGCCCCATCCTTTTCTACTCTCTCGCTCTTCGTCTCATTGTCCGCGATTCACATCTAGTTCAAGATATACTCACAAATCTATTAAGTGACTTATTACGAATAAACTTTGGTCTCAACTTTCTTTCATGAATTTGTCTACAGTTTTTACTGCATCACAATTGAATTAACCTAACGATATCTGGTGTAAATGGAGATGTAAATCGACTCGGGATGTGAGGCACCGGGAAAAAATTAGCACCAGTTTTATGTGACTTTTTAGAAAAGTTTGATTAATTTTAATTAAATGCTGCTTCGAAAGCATCAAAAGTTGTCCATTTTGTAAGTCGTTAGCGGAGCTATGAGGCCGTGCGAGTGATTTGCTGTTTGAAATTTTTGAGCGTGTTGGAGGTAATAATACATTTATCGATGTTTCGAGCCATTCACATACTTGTATACTTTTTGTGCTTTTTGGTGGGCAATCATTTAGCTGTTAGTCATAAAATGGTTCGGTGGATTGCTTTTGCTCGATGTGTGCGCACCATTGAGATGCGTGCGTGTTTGTGAGCAAAAGTCTTGACGCATGTGATGCGACGGTTGCTTTGCATGAATTGCAAGATTCCATTATTTCATAGCGCAATCATAACAAAGAAGAGAGCGTCGTCTCGAAGTAATACATCCATGAAATGGTATAAATAAAAATTCCCTTTAGCCGAACATGATTCTCTTCATTTCAACTTATCTTTGGCTTCAGCCGGTAAGCTCTCGCTTTTTCTGTACTCGACTATCAATTCAACTTGAATACTTACTTTTTTTCGTTTCTTACATTTTCATAAAAAAAGTATACGCCTAATTTCACTTTCTGGCCTCACTCATGCCACTCTCGCTAAGACATTATTACCTTTTCTTGCAAAAGAACATGTTGTTGATGATTTTTCTTTCCTCTCTCTCTCTCTCTCTCTCTCTCTCTCTGAGTGTGTGTCTCTCTCTTCGAATGTTATTCGACGTCGTTCAGCTTTGTTGTTAAAAGCTCCACTTCAATATATTAAGTAAATTTATAATTTAAGTGTGTACAGTACACAGACAATGCAACCAATGTCTGAACAACAACACCACCACCAGCAGAAGCAGCAGTACCATATTTTTGTATAAAAGGTTGTGTCCGTTCCGTCTATCTTTCTGACTCGCTCATGTCTCGATATCCACATCTACTGATCGCACACTAAATGTCATACGATGTATTGGATATTGTATGCTTTCAGTACCGTTGTTACTTCAGTTTTTGTCAAACTTTATTCTTTGAACATATTGTTTTATGTGATTGCCATAATACAATAAAACCAACCACGCGTACCAAGTTGCTGTCTATCTCGACGTCAGAGCATCTTGGCTCCAGCTATCGCCATCTTTTTTTCACAATTATTATTACTATATTTGTTTTTGCTATGTATTTTACCTCAGATGGGTATTGTGTTTCGCACACGCTCTTTCTCAATCTCTGTACTTTTTTCATAAGATTGCTGCATTGCAATTGCCTGAAGATTTTTTTTTCCTCCTCTGGAAAAACCTCTTATACACGCATATCTCTCGCACTCCACACTTAATTCTATTCAACTCGTAAACCGCACTTACATACACCCAAATACTTGTGAAGATTCATTTATTTATTTATTTTATGCTATGTGTGGAGCTAACATTCGCCAAAAAAGAGAGAGAGAGAGGCACATTGAGCAAGAGAGCGCGGCATTTGGTGTATGTTTGCATTAATTTAAATAGGTTATTTGGTTATTTGTGAGGCGCTTCTGTACTTGTGTCTCGTGCAGAAAGGTACATGGTTATTGCACTGCATATATACAATTCTCCATAATTTTGCTATTCCCTCTGATAAGTTATTTGATATTGGCTCTGTGCTTTTCTTTTCTGTTCTGTTTTGCCGTTTTATGCTGTGTTCTGTTCTTAACTTGATGCTTTCTGTGTGCTTTCTGCGAACAGTTCTCGAGATGCATTTACTGCTTTTTCAGCTGTTCGTAAGGTACAAATGAACCTATAATATTCGTAAGTTGCTCGAAATTCTTAACCTATAAATACGTACATATATTACTTCTCCATTTCCGTCGCTCACGAATGGAATCGAATCAGCTATCGGTGTGGAATTGGTACAGAAGACCGAGAATTTAATGAAACGTTGGTCAAAATACACTATCCATAAAATGGCGAAAGAGAGAGTGAATGGAACAGAGGTAACGGCACACAACATGAAGCCCTAAAGCAAAAACATACACACAGCTGCACAGACAAAAAAGAAGGAAGACGAACGAATGTGGAAATCGCCGGAGAGGGGGGAAGAGGCAGGGCGGTAGAAAATCGTGTAGCTCCCGATAACAATGGGCCCGATTGATAGAAAATATTCGAATCATGAGCTCGTTTGATTACTAAACATTTCCGACAACGTTTCCGTTAACACTCCACCGGGGAGCGGAAAAAAACGAAGAAAACTAACGGGTCGAAGGAAAATCCACACCAGTCCAGAATGAAATGCCACTTTTAAACTCACAATTATGTAATCGTTAGCGATAAAATTTCAATAGAAGTATGTGTGGGTGTAGATTCGCACTCCTCTCCCTCTCTCTTTCTTTACCTACACCTACGACAGCCAGTCAACGTAAGAATCGTATCCTGTTCACCAATGCCACTTTAACTGTCCATCGGTGGCTCTTTTGTTTCTGTTCGCACTCAACTAACAATATGCCTCACGGATCGGCGGATATTTTGTGTGTTTGTGTGTATGGGTGTTACAACCATCAAACGATTGAACATGTATTTGCTGTTATTTGAATGCCAATGTTTTTTTATATTCCCACTCTATTCTTTTTCTCTGCCACTCACAGCGAAATATTTTTAGACCGTTCTTCGACAGAAAAATTAATCAATATACACAAACCCACACGTGTGAGCTTTTTCGCAAGCTACTTTTACGAGCGTAAATCTTTTGAAACGATAATAAAATTTAGCGAATAATCAAAAACTTAGTGCTTACAATTATTTCTTTTATTAACGAGCGATCATTTGTTAAGTTATTATAAAAATGCGTAAGCCCGAACAATTTCGGGAAATGTGCGGAAAAGTTAGTTTTACGTACGTAAGACCATTTATTTTTTTCATAAAAAAATAATATTCTGAAAGTCACAATTATATTGAAAAACAGCCCATTTATTGATTCGACTCCACTACCCGAAAAAATTATCCGATTAGGCTGAAAATTAATAGGTTTCTCTTCCTAATGAAGAGCAATGTGTGTGTACATTTTTGATCAATTCTAGTCTCAATTTTTTGAGTTATCGTGTTAAAAATTTTTTGCGTACAACGGACAACGGACAACGGACAACGTACCACACACGGACAAAAAATTGCTCCGGGAATGGTTGCAATCGTTTTTTCTAGGTTCAAAACGCATAGAAAACTTATTCCGAGCGTTTTGAATTTTTTGGACCGATTGCAATACTTTTACCACACACAGTGGTGTGTGCGGAAAAGTAATAAGTCATGCAAAATTTAAAGTCATTCCGATAAGATTTAGGACTACCTCCCCTGTAAAATTTTCGATTTTCGGGGTCTTTTCGATGTCAACACTGAAAATTTGTATGGCGAATATGTTAAGTTCACCTTGTATCCTATTGAAACTTTCAGGATATTATTTTTTTTATGAAAAAAATAAGACACACAAAATTTCAAGTCATTCTGATCAGGTTTAAGACTCCCTCCCCTACAAAATTTTCAATTTTCGTGGTCAAAATTCAAATTTTGTCATTAAATTGTATGAAGTATTTGTGTTTTTCTAATCTGTTTTTTTCATCAATTTGAATGCTCATTAATTTTTAACGAAATTGATACATAACATAAATGTGGAACCATATCTATCGTTGGCATGAATCAAAAGTTCAGATCAGAGTAAACTAATTCGTAATTGTTATTACCAATTCAAAACTAGCGAAGAAGCGTTTGTTGAAGTAAAAATTAGAATCTGAGATGTTTATTTATTTTTTTTATTTAAATTAAAATTTAAATTACATGATGTATAATGACTCGAAATTCTTCTATACACTCTCGTATTTAAAACTGTTTTGCGCAAGCTTGCCTCAACGATAATGTAATCGAGAAGAGATTTTTGATTCTGACCAGGATTTTCCCACGAATACATGTGAATTTTCTTATGTTTGAAAAATGAATTAGTTATAACTAAATCTGATCTCTGGCACAAATCGCGTAAGCTCTTCCCGTTACCATTCGCGGATCATTTCTACCCACTCTCGCATTAAAATCGCCTAATAGAATCACTCTTTCGCTGCCCTTTCTATCGACTACATCATTCAGATCAATGTAGAAATCGTTCAAACGGTCCGAATCTGCACCTTCACATGGCGAATAAACACTCACAAATCTATAAACTAACCCCCACCCCAATTTTAATCGAGATCCACATTATTCTTTAATTGACAAATCTATGACTGACTACCGAATACTCTAAACTTTTGTGAATCAAAAACCCTACGCCCCAATTAGCTCTTCCTCTAGAAACACCCGACAGAAATACGCGACAATTTCCTAACGTATCCTCAAACTGTCTTTTAATACGAAGATCACTCAAAGCTAAAACATCTAAACCATATATTCGCTCTCTCAACTAATTCGAACTTCTTCGACTCAAAACCTCCTCTCAAATTCAAAGTTCCAATATTGAAAACGGTTTTCAACTTTGGAGCTCCGGTCAGGTCCCGGGGAGGGCGAGCTCCGTGGCCTCCCCTCGTCCGAGGCACATTGTTTCGATTTCGAGCTAAAATGTATTTAAGGTGAGGGGCGTGCTAAGCCACACTGCACCCGAGAAAAAACACATCGACTTTGTCGGAAGAGACATATCCGCGGAATTTCCATGCTATCGAAATCGGAAATAGTAAAAATTTACGAAAATAAACTCGGACAATTGTATGGAATTGGAACGAACTCACCAAACTACGTGACGAGTGTACATATGAAAGCAGTATTAACAGAACATTAACCGTTATATTGACATAAATAGTAGAGAATATGCGCGTAGACAACATGAAATTAATTGTAAAATTGCTAATGAAATAACTCGAAATTGATAATTAATGACTACTTAAAATGAATGAAACGCCGTTCAAATAATGATAAAGTTAATTCGCGGTGCACTCTTCTTGTTTTCACGGCCGCCATTGACGAACTAGCGGACACAAGCACTGAAACTAATGGACTTGTCATCTGCTCATATTAAATTCACAAAAGCAATATTTTTGAAAATTAAATTTATAAAAGGAATGAAAAATTGATTTCTACTCCTAAACGTCCAAATTAAATCTATTTTATGGCCAAACAATTCTAAATTGCACAGTCACTGTAGCCGGGGCTTATGTTCACATGTTCGAGTTTGACATTTGCCGCGTAAACAAGTATACACTTTTCCGTACCGAACACACACTTTATACAAAAACCCGATAAATCGGAATTTTCACGCAAACTCCATAATATACTAAAGCGAACACGATTACTGGATACAATGAAAATAAAAATAAAATTTAATCTGGCCTAAAATTTAATTTAAGTCGAAAAATGTAAAAACCGTTTCGGCAACAACAGAAATCCACATCTGTCACCATCAACGCCATCTTGCGTGAGGATTTTGATTATTTTGTAAATTCAAAAAAAGACAGGTTTAAAAGAGCTGCTTGAAAGACTCCTTTGATAATATCAATCGAGATATCTTGAATATCAATAATCGAAAATGTCATTCGTATCATTAGCTGATGAGCTCGTGTCGAATTGGATGGCAAACAAATCCCTATACTTCAACTATAATGGTGGAATTTCGATCCGCCAAAGGTCAGACGGAGAGAATAAAGTCAAGTTTAAACCGCCAAGAAACCTCATCCTAATCATATTCAAGATGTTATCGAATTCAGGTTGATTAGTGAACGTTCGAAGTTAAACGATTCGTCGAATGAGGATAGTGTCGAAAATAACAAGTCACTTTCTTTCCGCAAATTGCTCGAGAAGCACAAAAACGCTTGTGTTCTAGCGTGAAATGAAGTATGCAGGCAATAAAAAAAAACAAGAATTGTGATCGAAAGAAATAGATAATTAAACAATGCCAGAACGCGAAAAGTGACACCAAATCTACCGTCGAAATTTCAATAATGTGTGAGCAAAATCCATGCGAAGTTTGACCATGATAATTTTATTTTGCCAATCGTGACGTCATACGATTGATACTTTTTCCAATACTCGGTATTATGATCAATCTTAATACTTATATTCATTTTGGTACGAGTATTTAGGTTGAAAATTGATAGCTTCTTCATCAGTATAAGGTATTAGGATAGTTGATACATCTGTAATCTGTATTGATGGGACTTCTATAGCGAATGAATTTTGAAACTAATATATTATAGAAAAATAAGGAACCACTTCGAACTCGGGATCATGTGTTTAGTTTACGATGGTCAAGGAATGAATGAAAAAAAACACTAAACACATGCGAGACAGTACTCCGCCCTGACACCCAATTTCAGATATTGTGCAATATATTACACAGGAAATAAATGTAAGTTTTGTTCCCGAGGTGTGTATATTAGAAGATGGAGAACCAAAGTTCACCGATTTTACCGTTATTTTTCACGGAATAAATGTGCGTTGAACATTGAGCCAGCGTGCAATTGTTGGACATTGAAAGTTGGATATGTGAAAATTGTACATCGTCTACATATCGTTCGCCAAGATGGGTGTGGCAGGAAGAGAAAGAGAGTGCAAGAGACAAAAACAGAGGGAGCACAAGTGGAGATTGGAGCTAAGGCTCATTTAGATGTAGCACAAATAGAAGGAGTAAATGGCATAGAACACGATAATGCGAAGCGAATGAAAACGAACGAAACCTTTTTATTCGCACCGTGCAAGCGGAGTCTGTCAGAGACAAAATTATTTCATACGTCAAACATAAAATATTTACACCTAGAAAATGTATTTCTTGATTTCTTTTTATTTCTGCGAAAACGAAAAGTGTAGTAAAGATCAATGAATGCGAATGTCGGCGAAAGCATGCCGAGAACATCCATATCGCGAATAAGTAAACGCTTGCTTGCTGGCTGGCTGGCGCTCTCACGCCAGGTTCAGCCAGCGAATGAATCGTATAACATAGGATTCTAAGCATGCAAACAAACACCATTTCTTTTTGCCACATCAATACTGAAAGCGCATATTAAATAAATTATAACCGGGATAAATGTACTACATTACGTGATAAATATCTTTCTGAGAAATAGATGGACTTGAAATATTGAAGTAGTCACTTTGTCGTGTCAAATCCTGTATGATGGCAGATACCGATCCGTTTCGAATGGATGGAAGCTGTCCATGATGATAATCTTTTGTGACGTTATATTATGTGTGGAAATGCCCTGATCAAAAGCCAATTAATTGCGCTGATTTGAATTGATGTTTGTTAGAGAGAGAGAGAGAGAGAGAGAGAAAAAAAATTTCACTTTCCGACATTTATTCAATAAATGTGAGTGGGTAAATGAAAATGGAACGGGTGGATGTGGACAATTCGCATTAAAATGATTAATATTAGCATCGGTAAATGTTTTCAAATTTGTTTGTGCGAGAAACTTTCTGACATTCTTTTCATGTCGAAATGGCCATCACAATTGAACCGCTGGGAAAAACACTCAAACTTTATACGATTGTAAGATGAAAGAGAAACATGAAAAAAATAGTCAAAAAGGAAACATCTGCCTATATAATTTGTATGGAAAATGTTGGATTTTCGACTAATTTCTTTTTAATGTTCCTCTTTTACCTTACTATTGATTAAAGTTTGGGTATTATTCTAGACGGTTCAATTATCCACCAAGTGATGGAGATGCTGAAAAATTTATATATAAAATTAGTGAATGGGAGTAATAATGGGCAGCAAAAACCGACAAATGAAATATGCGACGAAGTGAAAACATACAAAATGGTTATTGTTCTTTGCTCTCATTTTGAAAGGAGTTTTCAAGAAATTGCCTACAGATAATCATTGTACCGACTCCTTCCCCACAACAACCGCACACCCCATTGTTTTCGTACGGTTTCTTGTAATTTGTTAAAGCTTTTCTGCTGTTGTGTATTAAGGAACAATTCAAATCGTAACTGCGCTTCTGTAGTGCTTTGTGAAAAATGAAAATGTTTGTATGCAATCGCATGAAATAGTGACATTTTCATTAAATGCATGGCGTTGATTTGATGAACACGCTGGTCGGGATATGAATGAGAGTATCTGTGCGTCCGTTGATGATGGTGCTGAATTATAGCACATATAGCTACTGCATATACACACGTACTATATTTATTGGCGAAATTCTCTTTTCTGTTTAGTTTTAATATTCATGAATAAGTCTTCGTATGCAATTTATTAGTCCAAAGTAAATTTGTTGTTTAACGCTCAGCCGTCTATGCCTGGATGTGTCGTCCATCTTCACACACAGCCAGCCATTTCTCATCACATGCACGGGTTGATACACACACACTGCAAAGAGGATGGAAGAAATAATGTCATTTTATATTTTTATGGATTCCCGTCATTTTCAACTTTATTTTTATTCGTTTTGTTCTAATGAATAGCTTGACGTTTAATAAATTGTTCTACTTATATTTGCGCTGCTATTTTCGTCTCAAAAATAATCCATGGCGCACAAAAAGCACATATTAGCAAAAAAACTTATAAAAGCAATAAACAATAGACATTTGTTCACGTCACCAATTGAAAATGTTGATATTCGCAAGCAGACAATTTGCTGAATGGAATTTACAATGGTGATACGCCGATGTCAATGCTTATGTGCCTCACTCTCCGAATTGATGGCAGTGAGAGAAATAGAATGAGCAAACACATTTGCCGGTTGCCGCTTGTTCCCCAGCTCGTGAAAGTTCGCCATTTAGAAAACACTTGATGCATTCAAGAGTCTTCGAATTGTCGAGACGACGCATGTGCTGCTAATGAGAAAGTTTCCTGTACTTTTTTCACTATACTTCTCCCTATTTCAACCTCCCCGAAATGAAAAACGACATTTCCTATTTACTGAAAATGAGCAACTTAAAATCGAATACTTGAAAAGCATCGAAAAAAAGTAACCAATATTCTAACTTTACGCCAAACTTTTCAAATCGGCAGCTTTAAAGTAAAAGAACTTGTACTCTTCGAGTAACTGTAGCCGAAAAAGAAACGAGGGAATTGCGCATGTATTCATTTTTATGGCGGCCACAAGCAATTCCAACTCCATACAGATTTATGTGCATGAATGATATTGACGAGTTTACTGAAAAGAAAACGGCACAAAAAAAGTTCACTTGAGACCCTCAAAGTAAAACCATGATATGCAGTATCGCAGCCAAATCAATATAAACAAAAATGTTATAATCTTTATTCTTCTTTTAGCGAAACCGGGATACATTCAGTCGAAAGGAAAAGTGAAACCACGTTTCTCAGAGCAAAAGGTTGATAAATATGCATCCCGTTTTTGTTCTCGCAAAATTTCATCTCATTTTTGGTCCCGACTGTGTGTATGGCTGAGAAGGAGAAAAATGTCTCATCGCTCGATTTTTTTTCATAACTTTTCTCTTCAATTCAGTCTTTCTAATAAACGTCGGGAGAAAAAACCCTTGCAATAGCCTTAAAAAAGTTCGACAGCAAAAACGTGATAAAATTTATTCGAATAAACAGCGTGATAATTTTTTTTCCGAAATCAAAAGTTAGACAAAATTTTATCCTATTTCAACTTTCATGATAATTTATCATGATTCTAAAACAATTTTTAATTGATTTGCGTGGAGAAATCACTAGAGAGGTTTTGCAAAACAATAAAAATATATCACTATTTCCTTTGAGGGTCTCATTTTTCTCTGTTAACCACATAGTATAAGTAATCGTAAAAGTGAATTCATGTAAAGTACTCGAATATGCAACACTTTATACAGCAATCGATATGATTCGAACCGAACAAACTCATTAGATTTATAAAGATAATTGGAGTATTCTCAAGAAACACACAAAGAGAGATGAAGCGAAAAAACAACAACAGAAAATGCTTTTGAAAAATTATCTAACAATTGTGTCATTAACTTTGGGCGTAAGTGATTTTCAGAAAAATGAAGAGATTAAGCATCATATGAAGAGCTTAAGAACTGAACATATGTTGCTGAATCTCTTCATTTGTCACAGCATTTAAAATATTCCGTACATTTTGTGTGATCGACAAGTTTTCCCGTCTTTTAAGTGCTTTTTTTCTTTTGCATTTGATTCATTTTGATTTTATATGGGGGTTTTCTTAATTTCCATTGTTCGCATCAAAATGCGACTCTTTCGAGTGGCTAATATGTTAATTTCGAAATGAAATACACATCACATTCAACACCCACAGGCTCCCACCCTATGAATGCTTTTACCTTTTATTCCCTGACACAGTTTTTTTATTGAGTTTTTACAGACTTTCGTCTGTATTTATTTATATTTGTCTATCAAATTTGACGAGATTGGGACTAAAGAAAAGATTTGGCGAGTAATTCGTACCCACTCTTTCATTTCACGCAACTTACCCCCAAACTCACACCGCAACTCACCATAAAACCGTTGAAAATTGACGATTTTTTGTGAATGCGTTCAATTTGTTTGCATTAAATAGACACTTTTTGAACAATAAATTTATTCAAACATTTCTTTGTCAATTTGAATGTTTGCGCAAAATCTAATTAGCAGCCTTATATTGCATTTCATGAGTGAATTGTTATGTAGTTTTATATTTGGTAATGAAAACTGCCACAATTATTGTCGTTAGTCCGAAAATTGCCGCTCGCGCAATCTCCGAACGATTGTATAAATGAGTTGATTCCGTGAATGAATTTATCGCACACATGAACATGCAGACAAGTTTGCACACAAATTATATTCTGAATCAACAGTTAGGGAGAGAACAAGTTATTGATTGAGTTTTAAAAACAATTTTTCGTGTGCATGAGAACCAGCCATACTTTCTTCAACTAATCCAAACTGAATTTTATTCATTTCGCTGTGTAAGAATTTATCATAAAATGCGTGTACATATGCATTCCAAAAAGTCATGTTTTTAGGTTTTACATTTTAAATTGTGTGTCATGTTGTAGTGATGATGTGTTTGTGTTGATTAAAATCCATCAACTAGCCGAAAAAGCGCTGCGTTCAACATTGAAAAGAACTTGATATCAGCACTTGCTATTGCCATTGACGCCGCAGTCGCCATCATAGATATTCATAGCCTTACACTTTTTATCCAAGACACAGTTTTCGCACAAGGCGAATAAGCGTTATTAAAGTTTTCAGTATTATAACATTTTGTTATCGTCATCTATTGAGTGCATGCAATGTAATCGTGGCGATGGCAATTTCATAAAATTGTTCAATGATGTACGATGAAGTACTGTCAGTTGACGTGCAACAGGCCAAATTGATTATTTAAAATATTTGTTCAGTGCTACAATTTTGAAATTGCTTTCAGCGATGTGCAATGCCGCCGGTTTTGCGCTTCGAATTCTACGCAATGCATTGAGCCAACCTAATCCTATCACTGTGTGTGTATGTGTTCACTGTACGTTTATTTTCCGCTTATCAATAGATTCGATCCAGTTGATAGTGTGTAGGTGATGATGAGGTACAAATAGATCTTAGTGACGATAACTGTTTCCGGTGATCTGTAAAATTGACCCGTACGCTGGACGAGATTTGAATTTTAATACTCATTCTCATTGCTTCGTTCGCCGCTCGTGTATGTGTAGGATTTTTTTAGCGAACGCCCGTTTGATGCTGGCATATGGGAATTCACAGGATATTTCAGAGCTATTCACCTTTCTAAATACGATATTCATTGTATTGGAGCACATTTCGTAGTACGTTGGTCAACGAGAGTGCTTTTTCTTTCCATAGTTTACGCTATGCACTGCAAATACATCGAAAAATAGGGGAAAAAATTAAGCCGTTTGTGATTCACATGCATTTTGAAATTTATCAAAAAAATGAACGATACGTGAATTTAATCTATAGTATACATAGCTCTCTATATTTAAATTGATATTTAAATACACACATGATCCTGTCTATCGTATACCATACATTGTTTCTCCTATTTTAGCACACGTTCAGTATTTAGTAGTTATCGGATCCACTATGCTATGATATTAATGCAATATGCAAATTTTTTTGATTCACCCAAAGCGTATCCTCTCTTGCTCGATCCGTTTGTGTGTGCTTCTTTTTATCCAATGCAAATAATACACGAGTCATAGCCGCCAACAATAACAACAATCGCATCAGAACGGAAAATTTCATCATTAGAATTCGAGTAAAGTAAGGGAAGAAGTTAGGGAAGAAGGGGTAAATTGATAAAGCTGAAAAATGAATTTTGGTTGTTGCAAATATGCTTAAAGGCTTGCGTAACATATTTTTGAACATTCAATTATCGACGTCAGACAGTGACCAGAATATTAAGAAGGATAAACGGCTATCAGCACTTTTGCTATTACTCTTTCACTGTTTCTCTCTTCAAATCAAAACCGATAGACGAATTCATAAATGATGAATTTTTTCCATTTGCCAAAAAAGTCTGGATGCACACCAGCCACAAAAAGTGGATTAAAGGTGGAAATTGCGCACTAGTGTTTTTAAAAATATTATTGATGAGCTATGAGGTTTGATGTTATTATAATTCTCCATTGAATTGATTGAATGCACCGTGTCCCCGATCTATCATCGTGTATTAAAAAGATTGATCAAAGCTTAGGCATTAGAACAAACATCCTATGAAAATTCGCTTTGCGACTTTACTGGCGGCTGAATCTTCTGCCCGATTTGCATGAACTGCTTTTATCGTGCGAGTGAACGTCTATCGTGCGGGTGACTTCGTTCAACCTGATATACAGGCAAGAGCATTCAAGAAATTCTTGTTCTTCTTCTTTCATTCACATCTCTTAAATCACTATAACAATGTTGAATGATCCGTGCTGCAATACAAAATTAATTTAGATTGTCAATATGAACAATGAGCGGCTAGTCTCTTTTGTGATCCACTTGAATGCTACATACAAGTAGGCCCATGTACATTTTATCTACAAAATGAGAATGTGAGTGGGTGAAAGCCAGAGGGAGAGGGAGAAAGACAGTAGCGAAAGGAAAATAATGGGAAGAAGTAAAATAAAAGAATCATATATTTTGGTTTGAGTTAAACGCAATTCATTTTGTGTTATCTATTGATGACTTCCATTGCATTTGCTGAATGAACATTAACGCATTGTATGAACACGATTGTTATCAATCATTCTATCATTTATTACTCGAAAGCCTCACTCTCTTTCCGATCTTGACGTGTGTGCGCATGTATGTATAGCGCACAATGCACAAACATTGATTTCAAAGACTGACGAGAGAGTATAACAACGGAAATAACAATAGTAACCGACAAAATTATTACAACAATAGTAACTGTAATTTCTGCGTATTGTATGAGATGCGGCAGATAATAAATCTGAAAGAAAAAAAACATCGCGCGCAGCTTTCATTTTCTTTCATTTCATTGAGGTGGGGGGGGGGAGGGGGGTAGATAGATGTGCAACGAATCTCTCGCTCAAAGAGTCTTGATCTATGCCTTTGTGCAGCGTTCAAGCCGAAGAACAGAAGAAAGAGAATATAGATACAACAAGAGATTATTTAACAACTAAGAAAAGCAGGGAACGACCGAAGAAAGCAACATATCCTAGAATTAATCAAATATACTTTGTTGCTAATTCACAGAATAAGTTCCAGTGGAAATTCCAGCTACTGACTATGTAAATTTCGCCTTTCGGCCTCTTATCTCAGCCATTTCCAGAGGCAATCAACATGCCGGCAATTTCGTAATCAGCATCGAACTCCAGCATTTTCACTGCATATTTGTGCAAATTATAAAACTGATGTATTTATCAATAAATCTAATGCACTTTCTGTTTTGTGCACATAATCGATTTGTTCAACTTTTAATTTGTGCATATTTATGACGAAAATTTATTCATACCGTCCGAAAATTGCTGCGCTGCGTGAAATGTTTATTATTAAATGAATGCCACATGCTTTAATATTGTTATTAAATGAACAAAACCTTTGTGGTGATAGTAACTACAGCAGCATCCGCCAACAAAAGCAACACACGAATTGCCAGCCAAACGCAACGTACTCATAACCAATGAACTTTTGGAGCAACGCCGGTTTTTGCGTTGAAAACAGCTTACGCTCTCTGTCTCTCTATCACATCCATAACATTTTGAATGTATTCTAGCGCATCGTTCTGGTTTGTTTTATTAAATAAAATTTTTAAAGAAACGAGAAAAAATGCCAAATTAAAAAAATTCCACCGATGAAAATTAAAACCGACTACTGAAAAAAACGGTAATTTTGTTTCCCTGCAATTTTGTGTTCCGTGTATAATGTTTACTTTATTATGCCAAAAATTACCCTTTGGCTATTTTACCTCGCATTTGAACGGCGTACATGATTTCGCGTTCGGCGAAATAATAACAAACAAAAACAATCTACCGTGCTGTGATTCCTGAAGCTAGTAGTGCGTTCGAATGTTCGAGCAGCTTACAACTGTTTTCTGCTCTTCCACGCGTATTCTCGCCCTTCTTCTTGCATCCACTGTACACTCAGAGAATTTGATAGCTAAAAACTATGACATTCTGTCAGCTAGCTTTCGAACATTACAACACATACTATGTTATTTGTGCTTTTCTTTAAAATTCTATATGCGCAAACAACCATTTAGCAAAATTTAGAATGAGGAAGATTTTCAGGTGCCATATTCTAACACAGTTTTGACATCATCAACGCCAAAGAAATTCATAATTAAATACGAATGAAAATAATGTGTGCAGCCAGTTTTGCAACCAACGAAATTCTCTCTACGTCCGCTGTGAATGAGTTAAAAGAGTTTTAAAGCAAAAAAAAATCAAGAATGGCTCGACAACGAATTATTAGAGACAAATATATTACAATGCGGACGGTGTCATTGTAAAGCCGAATAGCCCCAAGTTAATCAAAGTGAAATTTGAATGTCGGAATTCTTCAAGTTGTTAAATCTGCAATTCAAAAAAAATATTGTACAAGGTACAAAAAATCAACGGTTTCTCTGATTTTTCATTTATTACTACAAATTTGTATTGGATTTATATTTATTTCTAATAAATAATAAAGATACTTTGGGAAACTTATTTCTTTATGAAAAAATAAGTCAACCAAAATATCAAGTCCTCTAATAAGCTAAATGACAAATTAAAATTACGAATCAGCCGTGCCTTGCTTGCGAATTTTTTCGATATTTGGTTCTTAATCACCATCAGCGAGATAACTTATGATTGATGTTCCCTTTGATAGCTCGCTGAAATGAATATTTTAGTATAGAAAAGCACTTCAAAAGCTTGAACAAAATAAAGATTGCAGTATTGTTTCAAACCTGTCAGGATTTTAGGATCTATTTTTGTGTTGGGAGAGATAATGTGAAGATTTTGGATGAAAATTGTGTTGTTTGCTTCGAAAATGAACCAATTACTATCAGGCAATAAGATTCAAGTTCACATGGAATAGACATAACTTCCATACAAATAAATTATTCGTTTTGACCACGAAAAACGAGACTTTTGTATAAAAGGCAGTCCCTAATCTTATCGGTTGGCTTGAAATTTTATTCAACATAGTTTTCACACAAATTTTTTCGTAAATATATCGAAAAAACCTTTATATTTATAACTGAACTATCCGCAGGCATTATCTGAATGAGCTGAAAATTAATTGGTTTCTATTCCCAATGAAGATCAATCGATGCGTTTATTTACGATTGATTCTTAGCTCGTGTTAACAAATTGTTGCGTACAATGGACAACGTATCATAAAGAGATTGTTTCGAAATCGATTTCAATAGTTTTATTTAGATCTAAAACGAAGAGAAATTCGAAGGTTTTGAAATTTTTGGACCGATTGCAATACAAGTGACAAAAAATTGAAAATAAACATAACATTCACCGAAAAACCAAGTGCGAATTGGGTACTTTAGTTCATTTTCACATTTTTCGCCCAATTAACACACTAAAAACTGCACCTTAATCATTTTTACCCGTAACTTCCGCCAATGTGGATGAATATATTTAATTAAAAAAAAATACTTGTAAATACGGTTATCAAATTTTCTCTCGTTTCCCTCGCTGCAAAATAATTCGACAACTATCTAATTGGATGCATTAGAACAACAAACATCTTCTTGACACGTACACACGCATAGACAAGAGATGATAAATGGGACATTTTTATAAATAAAACATTCATTATCATTATCATTCATTTCATTGAATTTGATTATAAAATGATTCATTATGAGCAGTGCTCAAAAGCAGTTCTCCAAAGAACCGAATTCGGTGAATTAACACGCTAAAGAACATATTGGCATACCATTTGGACCTATTACATTCTAGCTTATTGCTTTTGGTGTTGTTGCATCCTGTTGCGTGCGTATGGTATTATTGATTACTTTTCAGGAAGATTCATACATTTCATTTCTTCTGTATTTTGAAAATTTAATGCTGTCTCTACATACTTGTGAAATGTTCATGTGTATGCCGTGTATTTTTCATTCAATGTATTGTCAAGTTTAAGCAATTTATTTTTCATCTCTGTTTTTTTGCACGTTTTCACATTTCCCTGAAATTCTCTTCCCTCATTCTTTTTTATATAAATATATTGAATTAACAATGTAGAATTCAGAAGAAAACAGCGCGATGTGCAACGTAAATGTCAAGCGATTCTGAAACTTATTGCTCTATGAATTACATAAATCAATAGGTTTGAAAATCGCTTGAATTTTATGTTGCACTGTTTTCTCCTGAAATCTTCATACAAACTGAACAGCTTCCTTTTGTTTGTAAGTGTCCACATCTCTATCACTGTATTATTTGCTCTATCTATTTTCTTCTTATTTCCAGGAGTCTAGAGGCGGTCAAGCAAAATCCCTTGAATAAGGTACGTATTGAATGGTATCGGTATTGTTTTCCTCTTTATATCTTCATTGTCTCTCAAACACACTCCTTCTCAATGCCTATAATCAATTTCTTATTGCATGTACCAACTAACTTGAATGTGTTTTTCTTAGCATTTTAATCTCAATTTTAAGTGTGTTTAACTGGAAAAATCATTTCATTAGAATCTCACAATCATTTTGCTTCTTCATAAGGTGTACATGCCAATTTGCTTTGTGCAGTTAATATTATATTTGAAGTTAAACTTTCTGTCGAAGCGAATTTTGGGTGGCTGAAAAATAATTAACAAAAACTCATTTCAACCTTTACCCAAAGAAAAACATTCTCTATTGTCCGGAAGGGTTCTCGGTCCATTTTGGTACAAATGACAGATTTCTACTATGAAAGATCGAGTTTTCAATCAAATAACCGAATTTTGTTCCACAGACATTGCGGTTGGACTAGTCAAATATGGACTGTTCTATGATTGTTATTCACAATAAAAGTACCATTGTTTTTAAAGTACGATAAAAGCTTCTTCGAATCGGATTTTCATAATACTGCATCGAGCTTTTGATTTGATCTCTCTCTCTGTGTCACGTGACAAAGAAATAGTAAAGATATAAAGCGATTATTCTTGGTAGATTATCAGTTGGAGGAACTGTGATGAAGCTCTTTGATGCAAGTATTCCATATGTTCCTTTATATGTTCAAAAATCACATAGTTTCCCATTGACACACTCGAATCGATCCTCCTGCTAAGTCATTACTTTAATTGATATGAGACTATTTAAGTTTCATTGGCCATGTTGTATTTCCAATCAGCCGCTGCTCTGGAAAAATGTACAAATTAATTGAAATATGTACATTCCCTTTCAGAAAACTTTCAACGAATATAGTTACGGTATAATTACTCACACAGGTCACATGAGATCTTACACAGAATGTATACAACCAATATTTCGGTTGTATCAAAGGAATCTGATGATAAATAGAGTGGCAAAAGGTTAGTTCGAAGCATTCGACAGGACATCCAGTGGACACATTATTAATCTAGCAGAAGAGTCCGAACAATGACATCAAAGCGATCAGTATTATTGCATTGAATCATTATAAAATGAATTACAAACGAACACGATATATTTCCCAACGAGATCAAAAGTGAGCTTTTTGTGTTTTTGAAATCTTATAAGCGATTCGAATCGAAATACATATTGAATAATGAAAATAAAAGCGGCAAAATTAATGTAGAATACAAAGAGCGAAGGAGACGGTAAAAAATTGCCGCCAAAATCAAAGCAAATATTTGAATACGAATGAATATTTTATTAAAAAATACACCCCCATCCGAAAAAAAGTGTAGTGCCTTCTATACGAGAGAGAGCGAAAAAAAAGGTAGAGAAAGATAAAAAAAACAATTTGATCACAACGAAAATTCTGCGCAAAATATTCGACAAATGTAAAGTTTTATTTGCTTTTATTCTGCATTATTCATGAGTTTGGGATATCTGAGATTTATTCGCCCTTTGATCAAGGTAGAGAGAGAGCTGAGAGCCATTTGCAATATATTTATTTATGCGAGGAAAAATATTAACGATGTATGGTAGAAATTTCATATCGTGTTTTCGAAATATTTAGTATAATTTTGTGTTGCTGAGCGAATCGTGAGCGTCGTTGTTTTACCAACCCCATATGCACCATACACAGAACCATTTTCAACAACGTTCGCTACAATGTATATTAAGCGCTTCACAGGTTAGCGATGCATATTAAATGCCTATATGAATTTAAGAGATGCTTAAAAATGAATAACCCAGTGCCGATGTTCACTACACATATACATTCACCCTCTCGTTAGCCAGACACATACACACACACTCACCCACTCTCTCCACGCAACATTTCATGAATACGTCTAATTATAAGCCAAAACAACGAAACCTCATAAAAACGGCAATAGCCCCATAGTGCTCAACATACAGTAGCTACTAAAGCTTAACGTTTATTTGATATGGATGACGTAGATGATAGGAGTATTTTGTTGCTTCATTGTTTACAAATTGTTGCATTTGTTGGGACAAGCTTGTCAGATCGTTTCGTTAGATGGTAATTAAAAGTTTGAAAATCATCATCCATACATCTTTCTTAGAGAGTTCGAGTAGAATTATTAAATGATTTTTTCTGGCTGATCCAATTTTGCTGGTTGCGTCCATTGCCTATGGTCGTAGCCAAAGTTCATTCAAATTTACCACACTCCAAAACGTCCCATTGGCAAGTCAGAGCGAGCAATAGAAGTAAAAATATGCGCAAATTGAGCTTAATGTTGCGCTATGTACGCTTTATTCCGAGACACATTTGAATGGCTGAGAATAATAATACAACGTATTCTTGTTTGCAAATGAAGTGTCCCTCTAAAAATTTTCAATATAATTGTCCCAACTTTTCAAATTTGATATTCGCATTACTGATAAGAGATAAGTGATATTAGTCTAATATAAAAGGCGTTTTAGGATCTACATATTTGGCGAAGACACTTATCACTTTTCTTTTATCAGTAATGCGAAAATTAAATTTGAACGGTTGAGACACTTTTACTGAAACAATTTTCAGGGACACTTATATTGTAAATTTGTTGAGGGACACTTCATTTGCCAACAAGAATACGTTGCATTATTATTCTCAGCCATTCATTTGGACCTGGCAATTTAACCAAACGCGTAAAAAAACAGAACCAACAATAGTATAGAAAAATGAAAAGAGTTTCAATTAATTTGAGCAATTTGGTATATTATCTTTCATTTACCTATATTATTTAGGGCTTGTGATTGTCTTTTTATCCTCTCTCGCCCGCTCCATCTGCTTGTCTTTTTTCCTTTTCTCGCCTTCACCATATCAGGGAAGATATTTAAATATTGTATGAAACGTCCATTTTAAAACAAATGGAGTAACAAGCAGATTTGATGTTGCAAAACATTTGTACCACTGCCCATTGAATTAATAATGAACGGACAATCGCATAAAGACTTCAAGCCATAAGTAACATCTGGTTCCCCCTCATTTCACTTCTAACGGTCCACTATCGCTCGCATTCTGTCAATCTCTGTCACACAAAAAGCAATTATTGCAAATGGTACTTTGCAATGTTTTGATGGTTTTTTTATCTATTCATTTTCTATTCATTTGATTCGTCAATAGACGAAATGATGGCCGAACATGGCAACTGCAAAGTCAACCGAACGACGACGACAACAATAGGACTTCGAATTTCATCTGTGTTTAATTCGCAATTATATTTCGAATGGCTGTAAATTATTACCCATTAAATACGTTGCATGCCTCGATGTATTGGCAGACCGCATTCGCATAATTCATTCCAAATATTAGGCGATTGGATTTGAGGCAATGTTAGCAGAACGAACACGCTGACCATCATCTTTAATGTGCATGAATGATGGATTTTTAATACTATTTTAATTCATATTTCTCCAAAGTAATTTTCATAGTATTCCGCAGCACGTGCTTCAGCCATTCATGTTTCATCGTACGGCCAAAATAATGGCAGATCCGTTTAATCTAATGAATGATCTGACAAAAACATGCAAATGAAACTTTCATTGCTCCTTTTAATGGAATGTTATGCATTTATTTACTACACAGAAGACACGGATTTTAACATCTTTCACATGACTTAGAACATAAAATGTATAATTTGATGTAATTGGCGGACAAAGTATGTACAACACAGGCGTTATGATATATTCACATATTAAACATTGATTGAACATTTAATAGAAAATGAAAAATCTAATATTTTCTCATAAGATTTTCAAACTTGACGATTAGGATTTTGAATTGAAGAAAATATCGTTCAAGCCACATTAAATGGAGCAAACGTTCTTCCCCCATTTTCTTTTTCACTCGCCATCTTTCTGTTTCATTGCATCCCCATTCCTCGACATGTTTCGCTCTCTCTTTCTCTCGATTGAAAATCATAACGCATGAATTTTTGCTGTCCAACGATCTGATTCAACAGCACGTTTCAATAAGATGCATCGAACCGACCATAATTTAAATGCACGTAAATTTCAAGTAGATTCTGTTTAGACGAATTCAATAACATTGTTATGACAACTGCTTGGCATAATTTTGATGGAAAAAGTTTGATAGGCGAATATTTTTGTATTCAATTCACCTCACCAAAATATCTCGCCACCACCGAAAAGCATTCAATTTACAAAATCAAATTTACACTAAAATGAAAAATGTTTGAATTTGTAACCTAATTTCCATGTTGATAAATCGAATTTATTCCGAATCATGTTTTACAAAAGAATAATTCATTCCCTTGCATTATCCTTTTAAAGTTTGATCGGTAGAGCTTTTCAAAATTTCTCTGAAATCTTTTCCACATAACAATGATGTGAGCGATGATTACCTGGCAGCTGAATGAGAGCGGAAAGGGAGAGTACGTTAAAAATGGTAGCGAAGATTTGAGATTAGACATGAAGTTTACATTTGTTCTTTGTTCTATTCTGTTCAGTGGTTCCGTGGTAATGTTCTTGTTTTCCTTCTCTTTTTTCTCCGGCAGATTTATTGATTTTCACGCAAATCGTCGTCGTAGTAAAAGAATATTTGCCACGTGGTTGAATGGTGTGTGTCTTTTGATTAACTTAATTTATGATAGCATCGTTAAATTAAAATAAGATTAAAATCGTTATGACTCGTTCTTTTCAACTTGCGACCGCTCTCTGTTCTTCTATGCTAGGCTTTTGACACTGTGCGCATTGCCTCCTTCTAATTCTCTCTCTTTCTAATGCTATGAAATCTTCTTAATGTTCGATGCTGTTGTGCCAGTTGAAAAAACGAACCCAGCTTCAATAAGTGATTCGTTGTGATTTCATGTAATTTATGAGGAACGTTTGTTCACGTTTGTTCTGCTCAACATTTTGACAGCTCAATTGATGACCGTTCAAGTTCTATCAAATTGGAAATATCTCTATTGTTGCAGCCCAAATGCTATTTAAATATGAATTAAACCCATTTAAGCGTAGTTTCTATCGAGATTGAGTGAGAATGAAACAGGGAGAAACGTGGAGGAAGCGCTGAGACAAATAGAAACGTATAACATAGTTTAAGACCTATTTCCACTAACTCGACTAACTTCATCTCTTCTATTGCTTCTCTATCTTCTTTTTTTTTTTTTTTTTTTTTTTTTTTGCTTTGCACTGTATATAAAGTAGAGTATGACAAAAATTATAATATAATGTAATTCCCCTGATTCTCCTGAGTCAGGCCGGTTTTGCCATGGTTTTCCGGACCCAATCTCTGGACCCAATCACTTTCATACCATCCCTCCCCTGACTGTATTCTCTTTGCAAAAGACGCACCATGGGCGGAATTTATACCGTATTGGGTCTCTGACCAGCATGTTCTCAGCTCGCTGTGAACACATATTGGTATAAATGTAGGCTTCGTAATAAATAAATAAATAAATAAATAAATAATAGAGACAACACAACACGTAGAACCGATATATCTGAGCTATTTTTCTTGATGAATATAGACTGCTCAAGTAGTTTTAGTCCAATAGAGGTCGAATGAATTTCCAAATTTGTGGAAGACAAGATGATTCTCGGTGATTCCTCCGATTTAATACTCATTAATTATGGTTATGTAGCGGTATTCGTTTTGTAAGTATTTACTGTGTCCAACAAAAGGCACACCGAAAACGACAGAAAAGAGCGCAACACAAACGACACAACAATATGGAAAATGTTATTGAAATTATACATTCAGAACGAATCACGAAAAATGTGTTGGACTTCAATAATAATCGAGGCATTGAAAATGCGAAACAATCATCACCATTATTACCGTTTACTATTGCCATTGCCACATCAGCTGTGCCAATTTTCTGTCTCGCTGAGTAAATAAAAATTAGACCTCTAAAGTAAAACCGTAATATATGTATATAAGGTGTGTTAGCAAAACTGTCATTAAAATTGGAAGGTTCGATTTTGTTATTATTTTCGAAAGCAAAGGCGTGATAAATTCATATTTTTCATAAAGTTTTTGCTTGGAATTTTTTTTTATCACAATTTTCCCGCGTTTGTCTACATCACGCTATTTTCCGTGAATTTGGAACAAAAGTGTGACGAAAGAAATCCGGACATAAATGTGAACGAATTGCGGGGGTAAAAGTAGAATAAAAGCAATTACTGGAAAAAACAACGTGATGATTTTTTTCCGGGAGCAAAAGATAGTTAAATCTTATCTCGTTTTCAGTCTCGAGAAAAATGATCACGGTCTTGCTCTCTCCGTTTTACAAAGCATACAAATATCGCGTTTTTTTAAGATCTCATATATAAACGAGACGACATAAATGTAAAACGTTCCCCTCATATTTGTTTCTTCATATCTGCAATGAAACTGAATTAAAGTAATACTCCTTTCATTTCATAAATACTTTATGATATTATTTGTTCAGCGCAGGTGAAATAGAAATTTCATTATTCATTATTATTTTTGGTATGAATAATGACAACAATGAATTTCGTGGAAACGAAAGAGAGAGAGAGAGAGAGAGAGAGAGAGAGATGCAATTGAACAATGAGTTTTCTTTCTTATTTTTTTTATTAAAATGTTCATATTTGCGCAAAAAGCTATAGCTGCATTTGCTTTAGCTGATGCGAGAAACGATGAAAAAGATATTTCGTTTGCCATTTGCATCCTCAAACAGTGTTTCACAGCTTGCTATTGTCATTCGATTATTGAATAAATTGAAATGATTCTTGTATTAAAGTTTAGTTAGCAACGAGTGCGTCGTTGGTTGTGAGAATATTTTATTTCAGTCAAAAAATGCATTTCACTCGTGAACATTTCCGTTTGATGATTTGTTACGGCTTTCGAGTGGACCGAGCTTAACAAAAGTGTTTCGATCGAATATGCCCTCCCTCAGGTAGGCGAGGTGCGGGAAGTTCGTCCAAAATCAGTTATTGTGCCAGAAAACATTGATGCTGTGCGTGAAATGATGAAGCAAGATCGTCATGTCACTTACCATGAGATTGAGCATGTCTGGGCATTTCATCTCACAGCATATATACAATATTGCATGAACATTTCGCCGTAAAAGGGATTTGCTCACGTTGGAACCCATCGACTGATTGGGTCTTGCAAGATGAGCAAAATCCAACGAAAGTGGTTCGCGCAAGAAGTACTTCGAAGCAAATGGTCGACTGTTTTTTTTTTTTTTGAGAAGTGGTCATGTGGTAACAGTCCCTTTGGGTGATCGTAGAACGATAAATTCCTAGAGGGATCATTCACTAGGAGTGATTCAAATATTATCTTCTTATTCAGTATCAAACGGACTCTCACGGATTCGGTAGATTCATTCAAAATGTGAAGTATCATTCGCACTTGATTGGTGAATTTCGCAATTCTGTCGAATCCATTCGATTCACTTGAAGTCTAGAATGAAGTCTCGCTTGAAGTTGTCAGTGTAAAACCATCTACTTTACCGACCGACATGCACATTCTATCAATAGTTAGACGTGATGACTAGCAAATCGTTCTGGAAAAGAATAGAAGCATATACCGGTAACAAATATCCAAAAGTCATTAAAAATATACTCTCAGAAACTGGTTTTGATAACGAACTTTCGATTATTTTAATAAATGATTCAACAATTCATACACAATTAATGCATACACATCCAGAGAAATTTCTCAAAAAACTGGCATCATCCTTAAATAGCGAAATTTCAGAATGGCTTGAATGGTATTTTTTTTTTAAATTTCAAATAAATAGATAAATAAATAAATATAAATTACCATTTCAATAAATATTTCGTTCGCGGTCGCTTATAAATTGTTTCTTGTCTATACCAATTCCAATGCCAATGTCAGTTTCTATTGATTGGCATGTTGATAATGCAGTCATATTGAATCATTTGTTATTCGTACGGAATCGCAATTTTCACCATATTCAAAATAAAATCAGTTGAATCAATGACTTCTTCAAAATTACTTGATTTACTATGAATCATTAGTTAAAAAAGTGTGTGATCTCCTTAGGTAAATTCTGATTGGTAAACCACCATTTGTTTGCCCGGAGTCTTTCGAGAAATAAGAAAGAACAACCGTCGACGCAAGATCATTCTCATAACAATGTGAGCTCTCACACATCACATCAAATAGCCGACTATTTGACCGGTCAAAAAATCGGAAACAATGGGTCATCCGCCGCACAGTCCTGATTATGCATCTAATGAAAACTTTTTATTCCCGAGCATAAAGAATAGACTTCATGGTCAACGATTTTCTGAGCCCGAAGAAGCAGTTGAAGCTTGAGCTGAAGCGTTCAAAATGCATGTTTCGGAGATACCTATTTCGGAGTGGTATAAATGCTATGATAATTGGTTCAAACGTATGCAAAAGTGTTACGATCATCAATGTTGATTCTTTTACTCTATTATTGAAACATCAAGAGCTTCCCTCGTATAGGGAAAAAGCCAGTAGAGTTAAATCCTTGATAAATAAAAGCAAAAAAGAATCAACGGTTAAAAGTTTTACTAAAATGGAGCGTTATTGAAACTCTTGGTTGTTGTCAAGACAGTAAATCCAAGGACAGTGGTTCTAAAATGCTTGACAGTTGTAACTTAAATGATATAAATGGCTTCTTCGCTTCTATTCGTTTAGTTCACGGGGCAGACCTGAGCAATCTATCACTACCTAATGATATTATCCCTCACTTCTCCTTTTCTGAAGTATCCATTGAAGATTACTTTTTTTTCTACTCCGCATTTGAAATGATAAAGAGTAAATCAATTGGCGATGACGGAATACCACTCGAATTTCCTAAATTAATCATGCCCTCGATTGCTCATCACAATGTTCGTACATTCAAATGGAGTGTATACCGGTGATCTGAATAAAATTATTATTTAACCGCCCAGCAAAATCCCAAGTCCCAATCCATTTCTAATTACCGAGCAAACAGCAAAATTTCGGTAATCCCAAAGATTTTTACGATTCTTAAAAATAGTCAATTAACTGGCTATCTTGAATCAAATGCAATTCTATACAAACGACAATCCGGTTTTTGTGAGAATCACAGTTGCATCACCGCATTGTTAAACATATCAGAGAGTATCAGAACCGCGATCAATCGAAAAAAAAATGTTTTTGCCAAAGTTAGGAATCATGATTGTTTGACGTTTACACGCTATGCGAGGACCTTTTACATTTGTAGCGTTTCTCTCAACTACCAATACAGGACTAGTTCGACGTTTGGCAGAAATTTAAAAAAACACAACATTACACATTGGCGCAAGTGTTCTATTATATATACAAGGTCTGTCAAAAGTTCCCGGACTGATCGAATATAAAAAGAACTGGTGGCGCCATCTTTTAGATATTTTAGACATGTGTTAGTACATCTATTATGGACGCTGTGTCAAAATTTCATGACATTTGGACAATTAGAAGCAAAGTTATTGCGTTTTTAGTAGCACAACATTTATAGACTCGGTCGGAAAATGAATTTTGAACAAAGAGCAAACATTAAATTCTGTTTTAAACTTGGTAAAACAGCGTCCGAAACGCATCAAATCATGCAAAAAGTTTATGGAAGTGAGTGTTTATCTCGAACATCTGTTTTTGAGTGGTTTAAACGATTCAAGGATGGCCGAGAAGTTTCCCCAAAACTCACGTTTAGAGAAGTCAAAAGTGAAGTCAATGCTCATTTGTTTCTACGATTCCAAGGGCATTATTCACAAAGAGTTTCTTCCAGCGGGCCAAACAGTTAATGCAGTGTTTTATCTAGGTGTCATGAAGCGTTTATTGGCTAAAGTTCGTCGTGTTCGCCCGGAATATCGTGAAAATGGAAGCTGGCGATTGTTACACGATAATGCGCCGTCTCATCGCCGTCTCATCGTTCAAATTTGGTGACTGATTTCATTATCAAAAATGGCAATTTGACCATTAATCATTCTCCCTATTCGCCTGATTTGGCACCGTGCGACATTTTTATAATTCGGAAAATTACATTTGGCAATGAAAGGAAATCGTTATGCAGATGTTGAGGACATTCAAATGATTTCGGAAAAAGAGCTAGAGAAGTCTTTTGACGACCTCATTGACCGTGCCAAACGTTGTAAAGATGCAGAAGGGATCTATTTTGAATAAACAAAAACAATTATGCGAAAAACATTTGTAGTTTTTTTTATATTCAATCAGTCCGAGAACTTTTGAGAAAGACTGTGTCGAACAGCATTTTTATCTTTCCGCCTGCAAATCGATTCGAAATCACAAAAATCACAATTATTACACAAATCATGTTGATAAATTGAACAGAAATTCAGAAATGCCGATACTTGCCATTTGGAATATATATTCATAAAGAGAAATATATCAAAATCAAATTAAAACGTCTCTGTTTACATCTGTTTGACAGTTGAATGATATTTTCAGTTTTGTACACAACTGACATGAAGTTATGTACAAATGTCAATTATCCTAATGCGGATGCGTAAATGACTTTGACAGGTTTTTGTGAGGTCTTGATCGATCAAGAATCTCGGCGAAATTTATTACGAAAATTTGAACTCTCAAGAGCATGACGAAGCTAAACCGCAAAAGGTCTATGGCATTTTAAATCTTATACGTCATACCACGCGGTTTATACCTGATTATGTAAAACGTGACATTTTAACTGCGCGAATCGATCCAATACTGAGTTATGGTGTTGTGATAGCTTATGGTTGGGGTGCGCCAATCATGATCGGTTCACCTGCGTATCTGAATCACATGTTTGTTCGAGACGGCTAATCCTCTAGATATCCAAATAATATTCGCGTTCGATTCACTCCACGTACAGCCTTTTACTCTCGTGCATTTAGCTTCACTGCCATTAATTTTTGAAATAGTAGCCCGATTGAAATTCGAGTAATCAATAATTCGGTTTTATTCACAAATTTAAACTTATGAAATTCAAGAATCGATTGTTGTCTTTGGTCTCACTAAATTGTCTTTCTTTATATAGATTGAAGATCTTTATTTTTTCTTGCTCTTCTTCCACTGCTATTAAGTTTTAAATTTTTCTTTATTTGCATTGCATAACGTAGAATTTCATATAATTTCATATTATTCTATTATGTAATTCCCCTGATTCTCCTGAATCAGTACGGTTTTGCCATGGTTTTCCGGACCCAATTTCTGGTATTTAAAGACTCTCCATGAATACATTCCCCCTTGAAATGTAATTGTCTCTTTGCTAAAGTCGCACCATGGGCGGAATTTATACCGAATTGGGTCTTTGACAGCAATCAGTGTACACATATTGGTATAAATATAAGCTTCATAATAAATAAATATCTTCCGGACGTAATTTACCGATGCAATAGGCTCTAGCTGCCAATAATACACGGCATTGGTGTTAATAAAATGATGTGTTTAATATATTGCGAAGAAGAATAAGAAGCAATGTGCGATCTCAGTTGTGCTGTTTCACACAGCCTGCGTGTAAATATTAAAAAGTTTATCGTCCAATATGACATATGCAGAGTTGTGCCATTGTTTTATTGCGTATTAACAGTTTTGAATTTTGAAAAATGTTTTGCATTGCACGAATTTTCCATGAGCTCCATTCGTTCGATGTTTCACTTTGCATCCAATGTTGTGAAAACCGGCCGAATGAAGCATGACCAAAGCAAATGTCTGATATAAGTGCAATATTGACGTCAATATATCAATCTGATCAGCAATCTAGTCAAATATTAAACGAATTTTAGCGCATGGAAAGATTACTTGGGCATTGATGGAATCTGGCAGCACTACGTATAATTAACTGATTGAATAGGACCATTGCATTGATATTTATCGTGTATTTTCATATTTATGCAAAATAATATAAGTGATGCGTCACATCAACCGATCTGCCATTCCGCCCGTGCCACACTTCCACCAACAATTCATAAGCACTCTTCATTCATTTTTCCCGCGCGCACACATGACGAATTGAACCAATGAAAAACATGAGGCTATTGAACCAATGAAAATTACCACATTTTGGTTTCGATGCTAATATACTTTAAGTTGGTCGACCGATAAAATTTCAATCCAAATCAATAATCATTCATTACAATTCGTCAAATTTTATTTAAATTGATTCGGTGGTCAATTATTTGCTACCTATTTCATTTCGTTGCTAAGCATCATCTCATTTACCGAATAGAATGCAATGCAACCGCGAAACATTAGATATTGAAAACAGCACACACACACACACACACTCACACACACACAATGATAATTTATTCGGCGAAACAAGTTCGGAATGATGCATTATTCGAAAGTACTTTTAACATAAAGTTCAATTTTGAATGGTACAATTTGTGAATTTAAATTTCGATTGTGTGGTTTTTGATCCACCCTATCAAGATGAATGGAAATGCGTGGCGCTTAGGCAATTGGAATGCAAGCTCGTCAGAGCTCATTTTAGTCGGTATTATGCTTCCATTCATTCAAAAAATATTTGCTCCAAGTGGTGAATGAATCCCGAAGCGGTTGAGTGTAAGAAAATGAGAGAAATTGAATATTTTGGGATTCGCACGCTCTCACTTTGCAGCGAGTACGCGTCGTGAATTGAATTGTGTATGCATGAATAAGATGCGAAGCTATTGTGCCATTTTATATCACCAAAATCTTTGATTTATAATTCACACCTATGAGACGTAGCATCATCATCAACAGCAACAAGAAAATCGTAAAGTATATACGATGGTGTGATGAGAACGAGAGAGAAAAAGAGAATAAACGCAAGGCTAACATATTTTGCTTCATCTTCTCACTATGCGTTTGCTAGTGTGTGTTTGGCTGTCATTTTTCCACCATTCTATCGAGTTTGCTTAACGAAAATTCGAACTTCGTTGTATGTGTTATGAAAATATTGGTGCTGCTGATGTGATTGTCGGAGCACAATAGGAAATTCAAGTTTGCAATTTGATTATATTTGTTGATGGCGGGAAAATAAACGACGACGATGACGAAGAAGGAGAAGCGGTGGAATAAAAGGAATCAACATTCCTGCTGGATATGCATTCTTTTGAAAATTGATTCGGCATTCCTTTGAGATTCTTCGCACTTGCAGTTTTCCTTCCGTCACCCGAAATCATTCGTTCGAATCTATTTTTAATGTTTTTAAAGGTTTTTTCGGACAAAGAAAGCGCTTATCCGTGAATTCACTTTTATAATAATAATTTTTGGTGTTGAGTGAACGCGCGCTCTCGTGTGTGCTAGCGAATCTCAACATTCAGATGCCGACATCTTTATTTGTATTCACAATAGCATCTAAACGATTACTTCTCGCTTTTATACAATGCGTCGGCCCCCCATTACATTTTATATTTCATTGTAGTGGATTCCATTCAGTATTAAAGGAAATGGAGACTACTAAATATTTTAGTGTTAATCAGTCGCAATGAATAAAACGTGCACCTATATATTATATTCGTCCACTGGGAGCCACGATATCGATGCTAGCCGTAGAATGAGTAAGAAGAATGAGGGGGAACGAAAAAAATGAAATTGGTACAGAACACATGCTCGCATTGTCCGAGATCGAATTGAACGAAATAAATGGTCACGTATCCGTTCTGCGCGGTGAGCTCCATAGCATAAATGCCACTCCGGCGAGTGATGTCTACCTGGCTAAATCAAACCGAATTTCCAGAGCCGAACTGAGATGCTATCATGAGGCATGCACGCATTCATCTTTTATAACTGTATACACTCACAATGCATGATTATCATTACTATTATTATTATTGTTATTAGTAATAGTAATAGTAATAGTAAAAGAGTATTTGTAGCAGCATAATCGAAATAGAGCAAAATCGAGAGCGAGAAGTGTGACGGCAAAGGCATATGGTAATACAAGTGATTTTCAATGAACTCACGAATCGCAGATTATATTTGTTGCAGTTCAACATTCAGTGCCCTGATGTTTATATGATACGATATCATCAGAAGAGAGAGAATAATACATTTTCGGAAGGTCGAAATGAATTGTCTATAAAATGAAATCGCATCAGGTCGAAAGTTGTGTGTCGAGGAACACGGTGCGCAACAAATGAAGAGAGGCACTATACACAGCGAATCGAAAGGATTTTTCATATTATCTTCACAATGGAGTAATGTGAAGTGGATTTACATTTTGTAAGCGAGACAGAGTGAGCGTGCAATATGAAATAAACGGCACACTCGCACATCGACATCAACCCACCCGCATATGTACGTACTTCAATTTGCAATACATAACAATGGAAGGAAATCCACATGCTCAAAAATCCATTCATATACGTTACACAAAGAGCAAATCATTTCTTTTTCTTCCTCTTTCTCCCATCATCATTTCACTTTTCTTCCATTCACTTCAGTGGCGTCGCCATTGCATCACATATATGGAAATACATAATTCGGTTCGTCTTCATTCACTCTCTTGCGCTCTGCTCCTATTTTCTTCTCTGATGTTATTCTGCTCTATTTTTAATATAATTTATTTTATTGCTAAGTAGTCGGTGTGTGGCTGCAAGAGTTTTTGCTCTCTCAATGCATGTCATACATTTTGTGAATAGTTGAAACACTCCTTTCCTTATTAACATTAAATTTGCATAGAATCATAATCTATATCGTACACCGTTCGCTTACATATGTTTTCTGCACGAAGAGAGATAAAGTAAAGCGCGAACCGGTTTATTTTTCATTCGTAAGGTATGTTCAACCAAAATGATTCAGAATATTAGATATTTCACACCTACATGATGTGCGCTTTTCCACTTTTGGTGCTTCAACACCATCCACCAACTTGTTGTTTTTGTATGCGTGTGCGAATGATCGGGTTTGCTTTTGAATCGGCTATGCCAAAGTCGGCACATCGCCTTTGCTTGCTTTTATTTTTCAATTTATGTTTTGTGTCATCACAAGCATCAATGTGTCAGAGAAACAAACCAAAACGATGGAACAAATCAAACAAGACTTGGGTGACTTCCGAAAAAAAAGAACGCAACGTAATAACTACGAGAAAACGGAACGTAGGAGAGTGGAAAAAGAGCGGAAAACGTGAAACGTGAACATTTACACACAAAATCGCATCGCATCGCATCGAAGCCATCAAACAAGACTTGATCCGCACACCAAAATTCGAAATTGTTCATATCAGAACTTTTACCACCACAGTAATTGGTGCGATTGTCCAACAAAAAACTCACCCAACATGTTCAATCTCGAACAACGTATGCAGCACATACTCATATACACGGTAAAATATCCAAACTGACAAATACATCGATGGTGCAGTAAACATTTGGAAACAATTCAACCAACTTCACAATAGCCACTCTAGACAAGTTCATTTATATGTATACGTGATTTTTGTTAACTTCTATTTCATCTTTCGAACATCGGGAGAATAAATCAAAAATCCGGAAAAACAGGACGAACAACAGAATAAATGAGGCAATCATATCTAAATGAATAATTTATTATTTGCCAAATGAAATCGTAAAACACTCACATACATGCAGCTAGCGACCGAGTGAAGTAGAGAAAGAAATTAACATAAACATGTCTAGCGCGCTTCTGTGACAGAACGTCAAAAGGATAACACATTTGGAACATTCATACTTTAAATTATTCAAAGTGAACGAAATTCATTTGTTGGTGTTCTGTGCACCAAATATACAAATAAAAATAGTGCAAATTACACATAAAAATGGAAAATGAAATTGTTGTGGATGTACTTTGTATCGGAAATTTCCACCACTATAAAGCTGTGAGTTCACTAATTCTCTTCAGAATAAAAGCAACAGACGAACTTGTATTTGAACAATGTTCGTGTAAAAGCCTAATAAACATATGAATACTTCTTTTACTTCACTCAACGAACAAGTTTTGCAGTTATTCATTTATACGCGCGTACACAAAAACATATATAGCTCCAACATAAATAGCTAATCAATTCCAGGAAACTCTTTTGTTTCACTTGCCGCGGAGTGAGAGTGTGATAAAGACCGAAGGAAGAAAAAATCGCGGACTGAAAAACGCCACTTTAGAGCAACTAAAGAATGAAAGAAAGAAAGAACTAAAGGAAGGAACTTTTCCATATCTCGCACAGTTTTAATTAAAATTGCATTGGACGAAGGCACAAAAATTGCACCATCACTGTGTGAGAGAGAGAGAGAGAGGAACGGAAATGGCATAGAATGTTCTTTTTTCACGCCAAGTTTTTAACATTTTATCTTTATGAACGTCACTTGAATTGCTGACAAACTCAGATTTATATCCGATGTATCTATTGGTTTGTTTTCGTTTTACTTTTTCGCATTCACCTGTTGTTATACCAAAATTAATCTTCATTAACGACAAACGATACAAACAAAGACACTCACACACTCGCCGAATAAAGACGAATGCGAAACATTCGGCGCACAACGGAAGGAATGATTTTCTTTCGTTGCTATTGCTTCGCTTTCGCATTTCTTCAATACCATTCACATTGCAATTATTGTATTTCATAGCAAGATTTTAGTCTTACACACACCCACGCAAGAAGCAACAGCAGCAACCAAAACAAATCCTCTAAATATAAAAGATAATGATATTTCAAATATTGAAGACATAGAAAAAAACGAATGAAAAAAACTCTGCGACAAAAATGTTCTTTTTGGGCCAAAATTACGGAATGGAGACGAGATGGGGACACAGAGTACATATAGCATCTTAATGCCTAAATGATGGCAGCAGATTAATGTTCGGTAAAAATGCGCAATAAGAATATTATGTATAAATATGCTATAACAAAAAGGAACTCCTTTTAGAGATTTTTTGGTGTTCATCTATAGAATCACAAATTTAATCGAGTTTGTTTATACAGTGAATAATGGCGTAAATATGTGCTTCCTCACTTATGACAGAAGCACACGGGCGTGTCCTCACCATCAAAAACGGCATCGGTTTTATCTAATAGAAAAAACAAACGAATATCATTAACAAATTAAGAGTTTTCATTTCTTGTTGAAAATTTGAAGTGATTTTTGTTGCAATTTGGATATCAAAACCTCGATTCGGTTTTGGTGATTTCATTGAAATATGTATTTCAGCTCATATGTTCCATGCAACAATTCAAACAATTCAATTTCCACGAATTCAAATATCAGCACACAGATGGCACGCTTCAAAAATGACGGTTTCTGATTTTGAAAGTCCCACCAAAATATAATGACCGTAATATCAATATGGGCGCTATTTCGAACACTATGAATATTCGAAAGACAGAAAGCGAAGGAGCAATAAAGAACGTTAACATGTAAGAATATTTAATTAACCTTGAAACCGAATTAGTGATGTTGATGTCATAACGAAACAGTCACGGACGACTCGGAATAGCAAATTAAAATCGAATTTAAAAGATTCGAAAGCGAATAATCGTCTGCTGCAGAGAAGTGTATTTCCAAGTGTGCGTTGTATGAAGAGCATACAGTGTAATTCTCGTGAGTTTAATCGAATGCTCAGCGCGAATATTCTTGAATCTTTTTATGCTTACTTTCAGGTAGTATATTTGGAATGCGCGAAATGCTTACCGATCAGAAGATGGTGAATACTCAGGTGAGCCTTTCGATTTCAATTTGATGCGCCAAAGTCATTTATTTCTGATTTATATCATGAGTGTGCGTGCGCTCGAGTGAGCGTTTCAATAGTTCCACGGAACAAAAATCGAGATATGGCTGGTATCAAAAAAGTGACCGAATACATCACCTGCTTATGTATGTGTGTGCGTCACAAGTCCACGAATTTCCAGTTTACTTTCTGCAGTTCGTGCTATTTTACATACAATTTTTCTCATGTGTTGTTGTAAGACAGACAAAGAATAGTAGAGAGAGTGAGAGAGGTAGCGAAAAAAAATTGACTACGAAAAATTCAAACGAAATCAAAACATTTTTCGACTCATTAATTCCCTTTTCCTTTTTAACATTTAACTACACATATCGTTTCCCATTGCCATTTATTATGTGCGCCGCGCGTTCGCGGCTCCACCATACCAACTTGTAGCCATGTATGCTCAAATCATATATACACACACGATACGTATACAATATGAGCCAAAGCTATAATTCAGCATTGGTTGAGTTAAAATGTTTTGAAATTGCCCAACTTGTATGATCACGCATTTAACCAAAATCCAAGTCGAAAAATGTTCTGGGAGCAGCGTATTATTTGAGTGTTGTTTTCTGCTGATCCGGTTTTTCGTGAATGTCGTGCTGTGTGTGTCGGTGTATTGTCGATTTGTGCTCTGGTCTTTTCATGTAAACAATTCCAGAAATTTGAACGTTGTACCATCATTCATGCGAGCATATGAAGAGAGACAAAAGGCAGCACGAAGAAATCCAAAAATTGGAAACATCTCTATGACGCATGAAGCATTTTTTCGGATGACTTTCTGTGTGTCGGTCATTGTTGATTATTATTGTATCTGAAATGTACTTTTCATCGGCAGGCGTCCATTATGAATTTGAATTTGAATATTGAGCGATTTTGTCATGTGTTTGCGTTCAAATTGCCATTTTTTTCCAATATAAATTCACGAACCATATCTAGCCTTGAGCGAGCGTGTATTGCACCAATTATTAATTGAAATGTCGCACTGGTCGTGGCTGTTATTGGACTCTAAAATAATCATTCGCTCTCTTGTCAATAAATCGTTTGCATATTTCTTCGAACCATGCTCAAATGTGCATCCAGTACATACCACGCACTTCGGCACAACAATTGATCAAAACTATTGATGTCAATTCTAAAATGTTCCATAGAAAGTGTCACAAGAAAGATGAATATATTCTGACTGAATTGTACCGTACTGCACTGTACTGGGTTGACGTTGAACCTGGAATCAGAAATCAGAATATGTACGCACATAGAGTCGAATATGAACATGATTTTCAATTATTATAAGTTGTGAGAGTCGAATGTATGAGTGCGCCCTATAGCAATTAGCAAAATTCAACAAAATGTGGTTATTTATGCTGCACACAGCCATCCAACCAATCATTCAGCCAGCCACAGTAAATTTGCCAGAAAACAAGAAGCCACAAACACTGTCAACAAAAAATATTCAAAATAATTCTGTTACCCATACATACAGATGAAAAGTAATAATTTGTTAATAGATAACGCATATAAACTGTCGATGACGATACTATTAAACATTGGCATATACCCGCACACACAAAATAGTCACAGAAACGGTCCGAAGCACGACGGATAGCGAGAGCAGCAACAAGAGAGAGAAATAGCGCGAATCGTTGAATACAAAGAAATAAAAAAAACAGAAGTGTACGTGGGACTTAGTCGAAGAAAGAATATGAAAAAAATGTAGATATAATGTCTCTAAAGCACACAGAAGCAAGTGATGTGAAATAGTGTATACACACTCTCTTGCTTGCAGTGTGTGTGTGTGTGTGTGTGTGTGTGTGTGTGTGTGTGTGTGTGTGTGTGTGTGTATGTATGTATGTGTGTGTGTTGCAGGCGTATATTGTTGAACATTATAAGAAAACGATCGCGTATATGAGTTTATTGCAGAGCGTATGAGCCGCGCTTCCAAGAAGCTGTACGAAGCACAATGAAAAAAAACAGCAACAACAAATCAAGCACACATCGAATTGTTGTATGTAAAAAACACAATACGCAATACCAAAACGAATAAGAATTTTGTTTCGAGCATGTATGTTTGGAGTGGGCTAACAAATACACTTATAAACGGCATTCGCCTCTACACATGCAGCCAACATAGCGACGAACACGTTTCTTTGCTTCTTGCTTATTGAAATTGAAAACAATATTAAAGCATTTTAGTATAAACCTTCCGTTCGTCAGAATCACGGCGCATGTATGATCATTATATTTATCGTTTGTTGCGTTTTTTTCTGTTTTTGTTGTTTTCTGTCACTCTAAACAATAATCAAGAACACAGTGAAAATACAACGACGAAGAGGAGCAACAAGTTTTCTCTATTTTTCGATGATTCAATGTTAAATACGGCATTTATTTTTCGGACAATCTATTCGATAAACTATTTTTCCGTTCTTTGAAAGTTCTTATGTTAATAGTTTTGTGCGTGGATTTCTCGATTCACTTTTTTCTTTCATTATTGTTTTCAAAGAAAACTTTCCCGTTTTTTGTTCTGTTGTGTTGTTCTGTTATTCAAAAAACCAACAAAGTGTGTGCTGTATAGAGTTTAATCCAGTGGTGATCATTTGCGTGTACAATTTGTGATATATTTCAACGCTTCCACATTATCTCTATGCGGTAAATTTCACTCAATTAACATTAAATAGAAGTTTAATCGACAAACATGGACTAGGCAAATTATGTATAAAATGAATTTGGTTCATTTAGTTGCTTTGATTTGGTATATATTTATATGTTAAATATAATAATTTGAGTGGTGGCTTGATGATGTGTGATGCGCGCGATATTTGGCTACATCGCGATTGATTTTGCGACGGAGCGCAGTTTTGATGATATGGATACATGACATGTTTGTCGCCTTCCAAACAAAAAAAATCACACACACAAAGAATATATATAAATTGTTTGATACTCAAAAAGCGTAAACGCGACAAAACGGCATCGAATATGTATGTGTTCATGATGACATCGTGATTAAATAAATTCAAATATCGTCATTTTTATTGCTTTGATGTCAATCGCGTTGGAAGTTGTATGGTATACAACAAATTTCAACCAAATAGTGAACAGTGCGTCTCAACATTGTGTCTTTCTCAAACTGAATCAACAGAAAATAAATATTTCGGGTAATTCTCGCTTCTTCTGCTTGCTCAAACTGCAGCCGTTGACATTGCCGTTGTTGTTGTTGTTTTTGTTGTTGTTGTTTTCATTGTTCTGATCAAGCAGCATATGGAAGTGACTGGAGGCAGTACTGAATTCTCGTCGATTTTTAATAATTAGTTGCTTGAATATGTGGAATCGACATTATTAGCATGTGACATCACACTCTCATCTGAATGCTGCTCCATATGCTCCATGTACATACATTTGAGCTCACCATATTTTCGCTCTTTTCCCATTTCGGCTGTTGCATCGTTACACGGAGAGAGACACTCATAACATCGCATCTTATCAAACCACATCAACATCCGAATGATCTGCGTCTTTCGGCCGATTAGAAATTCGCGGATTGAATACGAAACATTGAAATTGAAACATTGTTCGATCATGAAGTCACGAAATTCCAAGTAGAAAATTGCTACATGCATACAATTTCCGATTTTGCGATGTCAATATTCCAACTAAGTTAGTTGCCGGTTAGCACACCGATAGCAATGTATGTGTTGCGTTCGTGATCTCCATATATTATACATAAGTGTGTTTGTGTATACTATAACAATCATGGTAGACAGGCCGTTTGCATCGACGTATTATAATACCAGGAATCATTTTTTTATTGCGTCGTTTCGGCCTTCTTTTTTCTCAGTATGCAGTTTATGTCAGATTATATGATTTTTTTTTTCATCCATTCATCTTTCATTGCCTTTCTGTCTTTCTTCCATTCTTTTACTCTATTCTTTTTGCTTTTAGTGCTAATATTCAGTATTTGGTGTGTTAAAAACGTTATTGTTTTTTTATCTTACCATTTGTTTGCTGCTTCGATGAATTTGCGAATACCAAATGCAAATAGGAAAAAAACATACTCCGCGATCGAACAAGAAGAGGGCTAATCGGGTAGAAATAGTTAACGCGGACTGTTAGTTCGCATGCTGCCTTTTAAAAAATATTGCATTCAAAAATGAATTCGATGGCCGAATAACAAATTCAAAGTCCGAAGACACCTGAGGAAAAAATTGGTGGGGTCAAAAATGCAGCGAGAAAAATACGAAAGAATTCACCAAAAGACAATAGATACCGACCAGATTTACTGTGTTAGTTTCAACAAGGTGATGAAGATCGGTGAACGCACACGTTACAATAGCAGCACGGCCATTCGATTGTGCAACACGATGTTCGAAGTGCGTTCTACACGTGCAATGAATCTATCGGATGATGGCCACTTGGACATTTCTTCTTCTTCACCATCTTGCTTCTTGTATGGATCAAACGAATTCCGAACAAAAAGAAACTGATAAACGAGCGATAGCATACAAAATACTCGGATCGAAGCAAAGATACAGATGCCGATGAAGAGCGGCATATTTTTACACACACAAAAACGAAAAATGAAACGCCGAGCGAGAGATTTACTAGCTTTTCTTCATTTTATTCTCTCACTCTCTTTATCTCTCTCATCAAAATACGTGTTCATACTTTCCATTGTGGTTCAACCGTGAATATTCCTCTGAAATTGCTTATGTTAATTTCGGTTTGCCGGCGTTGGAAAACAAGATTTATGAAAAATCAGCTTTTCCTTTCTTGCTCCCATTTTTCTCTGTCTCTCTGCTGAGTCACACATTCAGAATTTTTTCTCCGTGCGAATCGCACCGCATCCATGTAGAACTGATACCAATTTTCACTTTATTGAATGCACGAGCGCTCACCCGCTTCCTCCACCAGGCGAGTTTTTTTTCATACACATCGCAGCAGAACATGCTTAACGGCTTTTCTGCTTAGCACAAACCATTGAAGAATGAATGCTTCGTATATTGTCTACCTAAGTGCTTGTTACATTTTGGCACAAATATTTTTCTAGTTAATTAAATTGCCACCGTTTTGAGTGTCGAATACAAATAAAACTATGGTCCGCAGATCATGGCCGACATCCACCGAAACACTGGATGAGAATGACTACATGCAGATTGTTCTTTGTTTTCTGCTCAGAATGAAAAAATGAGTTGATCCTTTGAATAACCGTAATGTATTGGTCTTTCTGTTGAAAAGAGCCAACAAAATCAATACAGTAATCTTCTCTCGCTGCTGTTGCTGTTGCTGCTGGTACTGAGGGACAATTTTTCGTCAAATTTATTCAAACATGCTTAGTTAGAATCGTATCTTTCGAAAACAATGTGCGAGCGAGCGGGTGAAGGAGGAAGATAGAAAAATGAGTGTCATTTGAAAGCGTCAAATGTTTAGATTTCGTTAAAATGAATTTAATGTCATGACGATGAACTCTGGGCATGGCACTTGTACCATCCATAGTCATCGTTATGAATTATGTATGCTTTATTCAAGTCTTGGCATGACAAGGCAATGAAACCCATGACAAAGACAATTTGAATGTGACACATTTCTCTTTCACATCGATACATACGTTCCGCTCGGCGGCACTTTGTGTTATTCCTGATCTAGGGGCTTTTTAACGATAAATAAAAAAATACGGATGCGAGGCGGATGCCATCGTTTTCGACTGGAATTCGTTTCACAAATACATTTGTGTATGTTTTCAATTATATAATTAAATGAATTGATGCGATATTTTAAGGGGACAAATAGCAATCAAAACGAGATATTTATTTTTGAATAAAAAACAAACATATTGTTCCGTTATTTTGTAGCTGGGTCTCGTCAAATAATCGGAATTCAACAACAGTTCCATGTATCAATGATTGTTTGTTGGTTTTTGGTTTCGTGAACGATTCAAATCAGGTTTCAATAAATTTCAAGAGTGCATACGGTTTTTTGTTTCGATGTTGAAATGCATCAAGTGAGCATATTTTAATAGGAATGATTTAGCGACTCATTGCTCGATGTGTTCCATAAGAATAAGATGGCCCCCTTCAAAGTGGAAAAAGCAATAGAAACAAATTGTTATTAATATGTTGCACGCGTGCGGTGGCCAATGCGGTTACGATGTGCATTCGCACAGAATAACACACTTTGTCATTGAATTGATTGAAAAAGTCAAATGAACTTTTTTTACTTCATCTATTTGTATTTATTGGTCACCACCGTTTATTTAACCAGCAATTCAATTCAACCAAAAACCACCTTTTCGAACCGAAAATATGTGATGATCATCAGTAAACTTGTTCGGTGTAATGAACAATGCACTCTGTCCATAGAGAATGAAGCACGTTTAACACAAAGATCTGACAGAAAAAATAGATTGTGTTTGCTTGCGTGTTCATGTGATGATCATTGTTTTCGCATTATGCGCGAAGTGAATTCGCCACATATAATCGAACTGTTGATATACGCCACATATAATGCATTCCGATATGCGGCATTTTGATACACAATATAATAATAAATATAGTCAATGGTTATGAATTCAAACACAGGGAGAGATAGAGAGCGAGAGAGACAGAGATGTGGTATTCAAAAAATTCTCAAGTGACAACCAACCGACAGCATGAAATAAAATAATATATTATTTAATTTATAATATTATAAATAATAAAAGGAAGACAACAGAATGCTGGTTGATGACGAGCTCATGTAGTACATGTCTAGTGTTCGCGCATATTTGAGTCGATTCATATTCATCACTTGTTGAACGCCAAAAAATAGCACAAACAGAGAGAATACGAATGGAAATCACATAAACCATTTAACACATGATAGAATGGCTGTGATCGTTGAACGCAGGCCATTTGCTCGCGTTCGAGCCCATGCAAAAACATTTGTCTACAGAGTTGAATCGACACTTCACTTTATCATCTTTCAAAACGTAGAATGATTATGTACGCGAATAAAGCATATTCATAAGCTTACAAATTGGTAATGCAAATAATCAATGCAAAAATATGAGGCTCACCCAATAAACTGTGAATGTCAAATCGGTTAGCTCACTAGCGAAAGTGAATAAAAATCGCTCGCCAGCAAGACGAACAAAAAAAAAAAAAAATGGGAGAGTGAGAAAAAACGAAAATGAATTGAATAATATCAAATAAGAAAAATTTGTGGCTTACACACAATATTTATGAGCAATATTAACGAACAATAATGAACTTCAATTTATTTATTTAGTTGAAAATGTGGTTGGTATCCGTCCAATGCTCGGCCCATTGATTGAATTCACATCGTATATATTCATCGTCTTCTCTTGTTCGTTCCCGAATCAAATCAACAATTTAACGAGCACTCCGCACTGCTCCCAATGACGCGTTACCCCGTCCAAACTGATGTTAACCTGAAACATTGAGCAAGTGAATTGTGATTGAAAATGTGCAATCCGAAACAGAAATGAGTTTTCAATGTTAAAAGGCATTTACAATTTGAAATTTCTTTTTCACTGCATATTTGCAATTTAGTTAATCTTTTTATGTTAATACTAGTTGCAGAGGCAATAATTTTTTCATAGGCTACGAACAAAAAACGGCTATTTGACCTGTCACGCTTACTAAAATTCTCGTGTTTATTACACCCATTTTTAACGTTTTGCCGTTTCCCCCTACCCTTCTCTCATTCCGACTCAAATGGGAACATTTGCCCGTTTTTGCTCTTCGATTCTGAGTAAGTAGTTGTAAACGAATGTAAAATAAGAAATAAATATTTCATTGTTTTAAGCTTAAAGCTTAAATAGCTAATTGGAGAGGCACTTTCATTAACTCTACGCTGAGAAATAAATTCAACAGTTGAACTTCAAGTCAGAGGCCGTATTCATTATATTCCTTCGTTCCGTTCGCTGTATGTATGTTTTGACAATAAATTTTTTGATTGCAAAGAAATAATTCCATTCGTATACTGTATTAATCACCGACCGAAAATGAGTTTTCATAATGGTTTCATCCAGCGTTCGTGTTCTCACAACAAATTAGCAAAATTCATGCTTTAATGTTTATGATTGTTGCCTATATATGTATAATCAAATCAGATTCGACTTGAAGGATAAGATGCGATCCGAACATGATTTTGAAAAATATGTTTGGCCATTGAATTTAGAAGTATATCGTCATTTGCACGGGTCTTCAGTGTTGCCTACTGCTTTGTCAGACATATTGAGCAAATTTAAACACACACGCAAAAATATACGATGTCGGTGTGCGCGTCATTAAACACGAAAACCAACAACACATAGCGAGTTTCCCTCTCATATGCTAAGACGACATTGACTTTTGCTAATACTATAATTATTTCTGTTGACGACACTCCTCTACCGCTTGCAGATTTTTTGCTTCAAATTGTAAATCAAAATCTCAATGGTGATTCAATCGATTTGAATTGACAAAAAAAATTAAGACGCCGCTGAGTATATATATATATATATATATATATATATAAATGTACATATATGTTTATATATCTAGAGTTGCGTCTTTCGAAACATGTGCGTGTGTTAGCAATTACAATTAAAGTTCCTCATGAAATTGGTCATGAAATTCCGTATTTTCGGTTCATTTGCCCTTTGAGCACATTAAACATATTTTTTCCGTTGTTCACATCATTTGAAGAAAGAAAAATACGTCTAAGAAAAACGATTTTGGATTTAATCTTGTTGAAAAATGTGTGTCTAAAGCCGGTTGGATGTTGGCATCAAATTGTACTTTTTTTCACGTACTAAAAATCAAGAGTGAGAAACAGAAGACACACTAACAAGTAGTAGTAACAGCAATGCGAAGAGAAAAATACTCTATTGTTATTCTAAAGTGATCCGGAAATTCAATGTCATGTTTATTAAGTTGGCTGTTGGTTGTGCTGTTGTTTTTTGCTGCCATCTCTCTATCTTGTTTCATATACAAGAGTATTACAGGTTTCACGACAGTGATCTCAAACAAAATAATTTTAGTTTCGGTTGGCTGTCGTCGTGGCTTGTTTGGCTGAATGTGGCTTATGTCATTTTCAATGAAACTCTTTGACCTATTGAGCGAATTGTGCGGATCTAAAATCTCTGCACGAATTTATTGATTTCGTTCGAACATATGGAATTATATATTGTTGCTTTGATTTTGAGGTAATTTTGAGATGATTTCTATTGGAAATAGCTTAACCTTTTATGTCAAATAAAACGGTTACATCGCATGAATATAAGTATATAAATATCTTTAATTCATAGTTTTCATTGTGCAAACACAAACCAAGAAAATCGATATGAGATCTATCTAACCTAATAATTTTTTTGCTAAAAAGATATGATTGTCTGTTCAATCAAAAAGGGAGCATAAACTCACGTGAGCTTTATTTATATTCAATGCCCGCGTATTTTGGCATTGTGTTGATTTTTACTGAGTTCGTATGATACATTACCTTGAACATTACGCAATGCCGTTTAATGATAAACTATTCCCGAAAAGAAAATTCCGATTACAACGAGCGAGAGCGAGAGCGAGAAAAAAATTGAACAAATACGCGAAACAAATAAATATAGAGTCAAGATATGGTGAATAGAAAATTACCTTTTGAAATTGTCACCTGCAGGCAAAATGTGTTTTTCGGGCCATTAAAATGCGACATAGGAAAATTGCTATAAAAAGTGGTCGTAACAATTCGAAGGTAAAGACATCATGCACGTGTTTTGGGGCGCTCTCTGATTCGCTCTTTCTCTCTTTTTTCTTGGCATGCTTTACCTTGCCATGTGTAATGTTTTTATATGCGTGCAAGAGTCTTTGTAATGCAGAGGATCTTTACAGGAAAATTAGACGTATCCTGTAAGTGATATGATATGAGTATCGTCTTAACCGACTTTTCTATTTGCACATTCATAATAATGAATACGTGTCACATGTCACACATACCCTTTTCGCGCCCAACACATTTCTTTTACTTTCTGCGTTTTTTCTTCCATCGTTTTTCCCCGTTCCCTCGGATTTTGTTCGATGCTCTTCCTCCAATTTTCTTTTCAATTAAATTTTTTTTCAGTTCGTTTTCTTCAATACATTTCGTGCTGATCCCTCCGGTTCAATTTTGCAATCGAAATGAGTGCGAACGCAAGCACGCACAATTTGCGATACTCACTTGTATACTTTGTAGCTGGTTGAGTCGATGTTCCCGCTTTCAACCATGCAGCGCACACCACAAAACTGTGTGTGGGTTCCGTTTATTTTGGCGTTTGCCATTTGCATGCAGCATTATAACATTATTCTATGAGTATTTATGTTTATTTATTTGATTTCGGCATTAGAAACAACAAATAAAAAAGTGTATCATCAATGTGATATTGCATTATGGTAAGGATGATGTACAGAAAGTCTAGATGCCACGACAGGCAAAAATAGATATCACGTGTGTCGTACAAAAAGCAGGAGAATAAATGCCATGGCACCCAAAGAGCCAAAGAAAAAGATCGGGAAATCTCGCCTGTAGAAGAAGTAGACGAATAGAAAATACATAGTAAAAGAATGTCAACGGTGAAGGCGCGCTCAAATCAGCCATACATGTATAAAATGCGAGAGACGAGGTTTTGCTAGACATCGGAAAAGATGAATTAAATAAGCCGTATCGTTCCAAAATAATATTTGACAATAGAGATTGCCTTTGGAACGGTTTTATGCAAAATCATTGTCGTACTATGTTTTTTGGATCATTCACGCGCACACACACACCAAACTGAACCAAATAGACACGATTCGAAGTGCCGTGTACTTTGCAATGTGCTGAATATCTGTGCAACATGATTCTTTCCGCAATTTGAATGCGTAATTGCCCAGACGGCATAATAAAATCACATATATGTATGTAGAGATATTCAACATCGGCTCTAGAACACGTACACAACGATCCAACGAGGTGAGAGCATACGAAATGGCTGTGGAACCAGTCAAGTTTGTTTGTGGGGCTCAAAAGCGATTTTTGGTGTTTGAGTGCCTCACACTCACCCGTTCTTCGCTATTTACGCTGAAAATTATTATTATTCTTATAAATATAGAAATACTCACGAGCACACAAAACAAGCAAGCACGGTTGATGTATTTTTGCGACTGTATTTGGTACTATTTGTAAGCCGGCAAAATGATTTGAGCTATTTGGAACACATTCACGCATCGCAAACACCATTATCGTTCAGCATTTTTCCATTGCATCACTTTCTACACATACGCACAATTACCTGTATTGCTTGATAAGTAAACATAGCGCCGAGACTCTTTCACCTCTCTCATTTCATTTCGTTTCGTTTGATTCCGTTCCGTTTCGTTCCGTACCATATTCCAACTTTGTCCCAGTTTTTCCGCTCATGAAATCATCTTGAGTTTTTCCTGCGATTCATACGTGGTATTTTCCGAGTCAAATCTCGTTATTCATTTATTTATTTATTTATAATGTTGAACATAAATTCGATTCCCAAATAAATTTCATTTACATTCATAGAAACAATGAGTATTGCCAAGCCCGAGCCCGAGCCGGAGCCCGAGCCAGGCAATGCCAAGGAATCGCAACCATTCAAAAAATCCAAAAGCAAAAGATCGAAGTGAGAAAGTGTGAACAAAAGTAATAGAGAGCGTGCCGAGTTAGAGTGAGAGAAAGCAGGAAAAATTTAATTTTGTGCGCTCCATTTTGTAAGGCAAACAAAAGACATGTCGGCATCGCCTCGGTCGTGCTATGCATGCGGATCGAAATGTAAGAGTTAGTTTGATTTAAGATAATTTTTAGCGTTTTTGGCAACGATGCAAGCACCATACTCATTCATCGTGTTGATTTTTGTAGGGAAAGAGGAAAAGAGAGCACAGCGCGCGCTTGACAAACAGCTTAGCGTACGGCGGTGCCATGATGTGAATTGTACGCATAATAAGACACATTTTGAAAAAGGAGTTTATGAAGAAATATAAATTGTTCAGCAGTACCAATAATGAAATCAGAGTGTGACGACAGTTCATGTTATTTTGGTATTTAAATCTTAAATATTCCATATTTTAATGTGTACATTTCACACAAACACTCGTACAGAGCGAGAGAGAGATGCTGACTGTAATTGAGTCGCGGCTGAGCTGTGTTTTCGTTCACTTTCGAAAGAAGAGAATCGTGCAGGTCTTGTGGACAAATGCTTGCGCGCACGCCCATTTGCTCACTCGCTCAAGTGTATGCGTGTGAAGTATTACTGATTCAGAAAGTCTTAATTAGCCGCAACAGTGACATTAATTATATTATTTACATTAATCCATTGATGTGCGAAAGCGCAAGAGGGAGCCTCGGCGTTGTCGTCGTCGGCATTGTTTTAGAGATATTTTGTTGGTATTTTTCGCCTATTTTTGTCGATAATAGAAATTTATTGTTTGTTTTGTCGCGAAAAGCGATTCACACGATCAAGAGACAATGTGCAGAACGAGAGAAAATGTGAGAAACATATCGTTATTGCCATTTTCACTTGCTACCGCTGCTTCTATCTCTTTATTTCGTTCTGTCACGCGGATACAATTTTTGCATCGTTCGCATCTACACATCATCAAATGGTGAACATATCATATTTAGCGAAAACGATGTGCCGCATTGCGATGTGTTGATGCTGTTTAGTTTATTAACATTTGAACATAATTAATTCCCATTGAATTATAGATATGTAAACGCATAATTCTTTGGCTCCTCGCTCTTTTTATTCATTTAACCGATTGTGTGTGTGAATGTGTGTATACATCGCATTTGAATATAAAGTACAGAACTAATCGGAATAGTGTATAAAATACTGTGGGGGGACATATTTTGAAGAAGTTCCTTAACTATTCTCGTCTCGGTGGCTATTTTTGCTGCTGCTACTGCTACCGTTTGTTCGTTTGGTACTGCTATTTTTATTTCTTCATGCCAAATTTAATTGTTTAATGATATTTGCCATAGATTTCATCCTGCCCACTAGATCAAAATCATTATATGTTTCATTTTCATCATTAAAATGTCAAGCAAATGGCATGTATGCGATGTTGAAACACACTCTCCCAAGATATCAAGACTTATTTACCCACATCATTTATCTCAAAACAATTAGCTGAATATATATTGAATCGTAGTTAAATGCTTAACTCGACGACACGTGTTTTGCTGTGTGTCTATATGTGTGTATATGTATTCTGTGCCAGCTAATGCTCGCATGCACTCACCTAACTCACAAGCCCGAATTGAAAAGCCACAACAACTGTTCAGAGTTGTTTGAAATGGTTTCGATAAAATTGCAATTGTTTTCAGTTGGTATTCTAATAAACCCGCTTATTATATGCAATACGTAAGCATTTTGATTCGAAAAGTTTTCTGGTGGTATTAGCACATTCACTTCATTGCCGTAGATAACAAACATTCAACTAGCAGCAGAGAGAATAATAACACACTTGGAAAATATTCGTTAGTATGCGGGAATTCTTGGTAAATGTTGGTATTTCGCTGATATATCGATAGCAGAATGCGTTGGCCATAGAGGTGTATTCTACACTCTCATTTTCTTCTGTCTCTCGTTCTCTCGGTCAGTTACTCAAATTCCTTCCTGTTCCAAACAGGAAAATTCTCACACGCACGGTGGCGCTGATGTTGATAAATATGTTCTATTTCACAAACTCCACAATAATATCAAAGAAATGAAAAAATCATGGTGTGTTCTCAACGTCATATCGTAACAATTGATTGAAATCGAACATTTTTCACAGGTCAGAAGTCGGTCAATAACTTTTGTCGTTGACCTGAAACCAAAAACTATGCATAAGTGACGACATCAAATGCATTTTTATGGTTGGAAATGAAAAGGAAGAAAGTTGGCCGAAAAATTGTCAAAATATATTTGCACCCATTTTTCATTAGGAATTTATGATTTTCGCAGCCCACTGAATTCGTTGATTTGCCACTTTTTGATCCTTTTCAACCTAACTCAAATCGAGCAATCAAAACACACAAAAAGAAATCTCACATATATAGATTGGAAAACAGATTTGGGAGAGCATTTGAAGGCAATGGTCGCCCAATAAATAAAAGTGGGATTATTTCGCGTACATTATAAATTTAGTTTATGAAGAAAATTTACGACATCAAATGAGGAGGAAAAAAAATCACCTTTTATCATGTAAATCATTAATTATTTGATGAAGATGATTTATTTTTAGTCCCGCGTTTTTCAAAGAAGGCACACAAATTGACATCGATTTTGTCGTTGTTCTGTGTGTTGCTAGGTTTATGCAAACAAAATAGATGTTCCATAAAAAAAACTTGCTCCGAGGAACTCTATCGCAATCTCAATCGCTCGTTGCCGCTAGCTGCTGATTCACGTGGATGAGAATCCAATCACAGCGTAAAAATCGAAAACATTCACGTATTTGAAATGGCGCATTTAATACGGAACACAAACACCACCAGCAGCACACATCATCTACGAAAATATCAGTGTCATGTCACCATAGTAATTAATATACATATTACATATTATTTATTTGAAACTTTGAGTCTGCCGGCGTTAGTGGCTCAATTTTTGACATGATTCGAATCATTGTCATTGTTAAGCCATACGATTTTGTGGCAGACCATTTCACATCTTGACGTATGTTTCTTGCAAATCGCGAACGCGACCGCGAGCGACCGACTCAAAAGTTGCTACATCTCAACGACAGCAGAAAAATGTGCTCAACACGACGAACGATGTTAATTTGTTAATGGACTTGCAAAATTTCAAGCAGCTCATTGCTAATGAATGACACACACACAAATTGTCACTCATCTGTGATTCTTTCAACGAATTGTCATGCGAGTACACGTGCAAAGTATTTGCGCTCATGCTTCATGTATAGTAAAAATTGGTGGAAGTTCGAATATAGCATCCGAAAATGATCAAATTCAGTTAAAATTTCGAGTTACGAATTGGCAGGAGAGCAGATTTGGTTTCGAGATGATTGGCCTATGCCATTTACCGTGGCCCATATCTATGGATATTCCAATCTCTGATATACGATGTAAACCACAATTTCTAGTGTTAATTGCACAATACTCACAATGAATCACGTCGAAGTTTCGGTCCATCCAAAAATTTCATTATTTTCGTTTGTTTACATCGTTAGCTTTACCGATCTTACTTTTCTACTCTCTGACGGACACGCACACACAATCACTCGTTCACCTAAAATTGCGTGCATATTTCCGAATTTGCCATTGGAAATTCAATATTCTATTTGTAAGTGAGAACATACCAGCAGCCAATCTGTATCATTCCGCATCATTTATTGCCACTCGAAATTGTGAAAACCAATCATAATTTCATTGGTGTGTGGTATTGGTTGGCCCTGTCAACAGCTCGACAACGATGTGTTTGCGTATATAGTGTTCGTGTTTGTGTGTTTGAAATCGACCCAAATTCCATATGCATGCTCTAAAAAGCCAAAGTATGCTATTGGCTTCAGAAAAATGGACAGAATAAAACAAAATCAACAAATATCAAGCAAAATAAGAAAAATTCAAACAACTACCGGAATACACGGCGGGCAACAAACACTCCAAAATTATATCCAGAAAATTACAAACAATTCTAAAGCATTCGCAGAAGCCAAATGCCGGAACGAACATTTTCAAACACATCAGATTTCACACATGGCTCAATGATGATCAAATTGTTTGAATACGAGCGTACGAATCATGAATCTAATCGAAGCTCTTGAAATGTACTTTAATCGCATGTGCTCACTCTCGCTCTGCCTCTGGTTCTCGCTCTCTGCAAAGATTTAAACACTTATTAGACAGCTTATTTAAATCAAGATATTTCATAATGGACTTTCTTTCATTTTCATATAAAACGATATTCAGATGATTTAGTGTATAGTATGTTTGTGCTACCGTTAATCAGCGCCGTCGTCATCATCGTGCACATGTTCCCTTCTATTCAGAGATATATTTCGTAAACCATTACTTCGCATATGAAAATCACAGATATGCTACGAAAATTCTCAAGCAATAATGTAAACAGCACGACGTATGATTCGAAAAATTCTATTTTGAAAAAATCAAAACAAATCCGCTGGCCCAGTATTCGCCTATTGAAATGTGTCCAAGGATTATCTCTCTCTCTCTCTATCCCTCTCTTCACTTCAATGGGAGTCAAGCATCTTAAAATTCAAAATGAAATATGAACAGAACAATTTTGCTCTAGCCTCAACATCTGAATCACACAGTTCCAATAAAGTCTCATAAAATTCATTTGTTTTTCTCTCATTAATTTTTCGATTTTCATTGCTGTTTATTGAGCTGTGAAAATAGCACACAGTACCGCACAACAAGCAAACGATCGATTTTTATTTTGAATGGCACATTTAATGTACTCTGTATAATAGCCCAATTGAACGATCAATAAAGTGGATTTTGTGATTGCGAAGGGTCAGCGAGTTATCAAACAGATACGTAAATTGATTTTTCTTCATTGTTGATACTATGATTTCTTACGCCGGAAATATAGCATTTCATTGCATATTCACAAAAATCCAAATTATTATCAAGCTTAATCATGAAGGATGGCAATATGATTATTGAATAATCACTCCAATGGATGGAAAAATGATTGGGTTTCCCCAACCACAAGTTATTGAGCCACAAGTTTTTGGACAAACCAACATAGTCTGCATCCACTGAGTTCCAAAGTTGCGTTTCCAAACGAATTCGAGATGCATGAATATTTGAATAATGAACTGTTGTGTTCACGTGACTTTTAAGAAAGCCATTATACAATTTATCTCAGTCAAATAAATACGAAGAAATTGGCCATTGAATAAAATCCAATGAATATTAATAAGTTGACTGCAATTTTGGTTTGTGTTGAACCAATAAGATATTGCAAGATTTTTTCAAATGTGCGGTGGTTAGATTTTGCGTAAATCGCTTCCTGCTATTTTCCCATTTATTAGCGCTGAAAAAAGACATCAATTGAATTGACGCAAATTCACATCGCGATGTCAATCCAAACAGAGAATTTTATCGATATTCTCTCTCTTTCGTCTCGAGAGATGCTGCATCTATAAAGAAAATGATTGCTAAAAAATTGACTGAAGCAATTTCACCGAATTATTTTAATTATTTGTTCAGTTAAAAACTATTGAATGAATAACATTTCAAAGTCTTTGTTCGTTATAAAAAATCACTCAATTGATATGAAAGAGATTTCGATATCGGAATTGAATTGCACATTTAGGATTAAAAGCACTTTTCTAAAAAATAATAACTATCTTTGGATAAACCGCATTAGGAACCGACACCGAAGCTGTTAAGAAATCCCAATGAGATATCAATTATGCAACGATTATGATTTTGTATGCAGGCTGCAGGAATGCTTTATTATTTGGCAATGTTTCATCATTTCTAGACTGCGTTCTCTCTCTCTCTCTCTCTCTCTCTCTTTGACTGGACTCTCTCTGTCTTCCTATGTCTCCCCCTTTATATATATATATATATATATATATATATATATATATTTACATCGAACAATGAGAGTGAGAGAGAGCGCTTTTATTTGGTATTTGGCTACAGGGATAAAATACAAATTCAAGCATGAACCCAAACAAAAACAATTGATCTAAATAATAACAAACAAGAAACTGTTACTAAAATCAATCTATCAATACGATGCGCTGGCAAATACATTTCTTTCATTTTGCTCCGTGTATTCTTTATTATTAAAATTACATTTTTGAAGCTATTGCTCGGCGTTGCAATCATCGTTACTCCATTGCATTTTCCCCATCATATTTGAATAGACATCTTTTGTTGTCGAAGTTTTTTGTCTGTTCATTCTGCATTTATTCAGCTTCGGTTTGAATTCTGTAAAAATGCAGTCGAATAGCTGTAGGTAAAATTGACGACACACAACGGTGAACAGTGCACAGCTGAATCACTATGCAATTTCAGAATTCTCTTTTTCAAATCGTCTGTATTCTTGCTCTTTAGAAGTATTAGCTTAAATGTGTTTTCCTCTCCCTTTACCTCATCTTTTTCCTATTATTTTGTTTGTCTCGTTTCGGATTTGCACTATTTATTCAGATTTTGAGAGGTAAATAGCAAAAAGTGCATAAAATAATGTGAACTTTTCTTTTGATATATAGATGAAGAGATCGCTGAATTGTGAAGTGTGAATGAAATCGCTGAGGGCAATAGTTTGAAAAAGAAAAATCATGAAGACCGATTGAAGTGGCATCACATAGAGAACATGCGATTATGAATGTATCGTATATTTAATCGTTCGTTCGTCCGCTCGCCGTCTTATTTTTCGCTATGTTGCTGTATTGAATTGTCATTATCGTTACATTTAGAGAGATTTATTTATCTGAGCCTCTAGAAACATTACGGTATGCAACATTCAAGCTGAGCCATGTAAAGCGCAACAATTTGACTTTGGAATCGAAGTTACTATCCAGTAAAGCACTATCTTTTCTCTGCCCAACTTTTCACTCACTCCATCGCACATTTTGCGAGGTTTTTAACATTGATTATTGTTGTTTTTGTTTTTTTTTTTGTCAAGCATCACACCGATCCCCATTTATTTATTTGATATAATAAATTACATCATTTACACAGCGAACCTTCATTCTCTCTCTATATCTCTCTGTTTTGAAACAAAAGGCTATATAATGTTTTAATTGGAGGTGATATGATGAAATGCATTTAAAATCATTTTTGAAATGCTTTTTTCGAGAACAAGCTGTTTTAATTATAGCCGGGGATAAAGGAAAATCCTACTTTGCATTTTCCTATGTTGCAATGAAATTGCAGTGCAAACGAGCGAGCGCACACCATTTATTTCATTTTCATGTTTTCTATTCATAATCGCACCATCAAGTGTACTTTGAATCACGTGTTTCAGCTTCTTTCAAAAGCTAAGTGAAGAGCATATTCCAATTGCGCCAGCACTCCTTTATGCCGAAACACCGAACGTGGTATCAAGATGGCTTCAAAAAGGTCATTCCATTTCGAATTTGGATGCAATGACAAGCATGCGAAAAATTATTTCAATTTTATACCAACTTGACATTTCTGAAATCATTTCAGTCTTTTTCCTTCCTGAGTCGAGAATTAAAGTCTCTGTTCAGTTAATCAGTGGTTACAATGTGACATGAGAGAAAGCAAAAAATAAGCCGTCGCGTTTTTGTTTGCAATGCATTACTCCGCTGAGATATGAGAGATGCAACACACCGCGCGCATTCGAAAGAAATTCAAGAGAATGTAGACCAATAGATAATGTATTATTATATTAAAGACACTGAATTCGGCGTAGCACAGGGATCGAAACTGGGACCTCTTCTCTTAAATTAAGGGGAAATCTACAGCTATATGCTGATGATTCTTCAATAACATATTGGGTGCGTTCCTAGAAAGACGCGCTTTTTTTGTTCAAAAAACCATTTATTTATGTATGAAAATGAAAATACATGTCATTCAAAATATTGTCCATCGGAAGCTACGACTTTTTCCCATCTTTCAGGCAATTTATGGATTCCATCCCAAAAGAATTGCTCATTTTTCAGAGCGAAGAACGAATCGAGCCATTTTTTGATACCTTCAACTGAAGTGAACCGTATTCCGGAGAGGTGATTCTGCATCGACCGAAACAAGTGGTAATCGGAAGGGGCCAAGTCTGGGCTATAAAGCGGGTGAGGCAGAATTTCCCATCCGACGTTTTCCAAATAGTTTTTAACAGGCACCGCAACATGTGGCCGAGCATTGTCATGATGGAAAATTATTGACTCATGTCTAGTCGCATATTCCGGCCGTTTTTGCTTAATTGCTGCATTCAATTTAATCAATTGTTGTCGGTAGCGGTCCCCATTAATGGTTTCACCTGGTTTTAGCAGCTCATAATATAGCACACCCTTCTGATCCCACCAAATACAGAGCATTACCTTAGCACCATGAATATTCGGCTTTGGTGTCGATTTTGCAGACTTGCCGCGCTTCGTATATGATTTCTTTCGCTTCGGATTATCGTAATGAATCCACTTTTCATCATCAGTCACAATACGATGCAAAAAACCCTTCCGTTTTTGCCTTTGAACCAGCTGTTCACAAGTGAAAAATCGCCTTTCAACGTCTCTCGGCTTCAATTCATATGGCACCCAATTTCCTTGCTTTTGAATGTATCCAGCTGCTTTCAAGCGTTTGGAAATGGCTGAGTGAGTGACTCCCAATGATTTTGCAAGTTCTTCTTGAGTTTGACATGGATCTTCATCAAGTAATGCCTCCAATTCGTCGTCTTCAAACTTTTTTGATGGACCTGGTCGCTCTTTGTCTTCTGTATCGAAATCACCACTTCTAAACCGTACAAACCACTCCTGACACATTCTAATGCTTACAGAATATTCAGGGTAAGCTTCAATGAGTAAACGTTGCGCTTCTGTTGCACTTTTCTTCAAATGAAAGTAGTGTATCAAAACTTCCCGCAAATGTTGTTTTGAAGGCACGAAATTAGACATTTTCGATTATGATAAAAACTTCTGCAAAAATACGACTGTTCACTTTGACACTTGTAATTCAATAGATTTTTTGATGCTCTTTAAGATAGAATAGCTGTCACTGTCAAAAAAATGGCGCGAGTGAATCGAAACGAAGTTAGTAACGATGCGCGTCTTTCTAGGAACACACCCAATATATTGCGGACAATATAAATATTACATGAAATGATTAAAGAGGATCTCAACGAAATAAGTAAATGGTTCAAAAATAATTCTCTTGTTCTCCATTCCGACAAAACTAAAATTCTTATATATAATTCTAATCGTGGGGAGCTTGATAATTTTCCCGATATCTTTTTAAACGATTCAAAAGTTATACGAGTTGATGAATATAAATACCTTGGCTTAATAATTTATAAAAATTTAAATTGGAACTCTCATGTAAATTCATTAATTAAAAAACTGAATCCATATGTTGGTGTCTTCAGAAGAATTGCGTTTGTATGTGGAAATAATGCTAAAAAAATGCTATATTATGCCTTTTTCTATTCAACTATCTGGAGTGGAACAAAAGAAGAAAATTTAAATAAAATTAAAATAATTCAAAGTAAAGGCGTAAGAAATTTATTCTTCAATCAATACAAAGTGGGGAATATTTAAACCAATGATCTCTTTAAAGAGCATAATATTTTAGAATTCAAAAAAATTATTGAATTAGATTTAAACACAAATTTCTATAAAATTATCAACAACGAACTAAAATGTGATTTCAAGATTGAATATAAACATAACCTATAAAAACATGAAACAAGACAATCAAGTAAAATGCATAAAATAAGATATAACTGGGGGACACTTTCTATCATTAATCATAGAATCAATATTTACGATAAATTAACTACCCCAATAAAAAAATCCGAAAATGCAAAAGTATTCAAAGAACATATCAAAGCAATTCTATTTATAGCCGGTCGAAACAGCGTATCTTATTCACAATGTTAATCATTTCCATTCCTGATTAAGATTATCTGTGAGTAAAATCGAATATTATTCACTAGTGATTAAGATTCCTTAAAAGATTTAAATCTTCATCTCAATCGCAACATCTTAATCATGATTTAGATAGAATGTTAATCATGATTAAGATCGAATCTTAATCAATGATTAAGATTTTCACCTTACTCCTAAATTTATACTTTTTTAAAGATAAGGATCAAATCTTAATCGCCATCGTTCAATATTCATTGAATTGTTCAATGAATGTGCCGAATCAATTATTCTTTGGATGAACATCAATGATTAAGATTTTGGTGATTAGGATTCCGGCTATAATTCTATTTGATAAACAGATGACAGAACTAGTAAACAAGATACAAGGGAAAAAAGAAAACAAAAACAAAAACTAAATGTTCTAAAGTAAAAATAAATAACGATCATATTTACGAAATCAATGTTTCATTAATTCTAAGGGCGTACGTGTATTTATTACATTTGCTATTTTTTGAAAATAAATAAAAAATAAATAGATAATCATAGCTTCCAAATTCACAATTTATGGTCTTGCAAAAATTGACAACTATATATTTTGATAAATACCTTTAATTAAAGAAATGAATTCTGTCCGTCTACAGCATCAAGTTTTTTTCTCTCTCTCCCTATATATATCTAGTTTTGTTTTATCTATCAGAATTAATCATTTGAAACGAGGGAATGAAATAATAATTATCAAAACATAGCAGAGAAGTATAAGATGAAGTGCTCTAATATATATTAGAAAAAAAAAAAAATAAACGGAATTGCCATCATAAATATTAGTAAATTAATAATGCGATCAATTGTTGTTAGCATCTTGCCAATAAGTTTTTCGGGTGAATCTCGGGCGTGAAATACGCACGGTAAACATGGTGTCAAATATGTTTGCGGCATGCATTTTGAATCGTTGAGACAAAAGCGTGCTGGAATTTTATTCATTATGTGGAGGTTTGGGAGGAAAACAGTGTGATTTGCAACATAAATGCCACACGATTTTGAAACTTATTGCTTTATGCATAGAGGAATAAGGTTCAAAATCGTCTGGCTGTATTCTTCTGAAATCTTCATATGATGCTTTTATTGTCGGCCGATGTTGTTGGGGTTTTCCGGCTTCATTATCTCTTGATCTTTTTTTAGTGTAAAATGATACCGCTAATTATCATCAAATGAAATCGTCCAAATGACACATTCGACCGTCCATTCAAAATATATGATTGATAGATGACCAAAGAACACACTCACTCACACGCTCAGGCTGCGAAATAGCAAAGAAAAGAGAACTACCGCAGAATTCATTCATATTTTGTTGATATGATTTTCAGCAACTATACCACGTCACACAGTTGTCGGTCATTCGTGTAATATATTCGTATGACATCATCCAATTTGTGTGCAAATCATCAGACACATTTATAGACACACACATAGAATTATTGTTAACTTGAATTAATATCTATTCCTCTTTGTTTATTACCTTTCCCGCACTCTCTCTCTCCTCGCTCATTAGGTGAGTTGTCTGAATTCGATTGTGTGTAATAATAGTGTAGCCTATTTTAAATGTAACACAGTTATTTAGTGTATTATCTCTAATGGATAGCCTCTACATCTGTGTCTCAAAAATCCAACTAATGAATTGCATCTTTTGTTTTTGTTTTGTGAAATATTAAGAGTGTTGCGAAGAAGAATATTTGCATTGATTTCCTACATTTGGCTACGCGGTATTTGAACATTTATTTGCCCAAGCACTTAATTTCGTGCAAACATATCAAAATTGAAATCAATTTCGAAAAATGTTCGGACGCGAAATGAACACACATGTTGCATAGTTGGCAATGGAACAATGCTGACTATTTTGCGTTTGGAAATTGTAAATGCAGGAAAATGACAAACTTTCAACCGTCAATGATGGCGGTCTATTCCGTCAATTTCCCGTTATGAAATGCATTATTTATATGCAATGCTTTCCAGCTCTCACTTCGGTGCTGTTGATTTAGTCATATTTTCGCAGCTAAGCAAATTGAATAAACCAATAGACACCAAATTAAATGCCCCACAAAATCGATTATGGTCAAATAAAACGCAATCCGTTCCGAAAATGTATGTGTCAATGCAATGTTTCATATTGCAAATGCATTGAAATATATCAGTGCTTTCGAACATGCTGAATATATCACTCGTCTAGATTCAACGTCTGTATACGGCTCATGCAGACGCTCAGTCGGCTGCAGTGCTCAACAGACACTCGCTACCCATACACTCAAGCATAGCTCCTATGTTCAGAAGCTGAATCTAGATGAGAGAAATATTCAGAATTTTCATATGCACTGAAATAAATTATGCCATAATTTTAATGACAAATCTAGAGTCAGATACCGACTAGCATTGGGCGAAAAAAGGCGTAAATTCACTTGATGCAGGCGATGACTAAAATGATGATGATGCACAAACTCACGCACATGTGGCGTGCAATTGCTTCACATGAAATATTAATTATCCATACGATTACTATTAAGATAAATGTATATTTATTTTGGGAATGAATTATGACAACAAACGGTATATGGTTGCATGCAATACATGCCAATTTTGTATGCCATTTAACAATCAATGATGGGAAAAATCTTGCTTAATTTATTGGAAATTCTGAATTCAGCAAATGAAACGCCGAAATTGAAATGAACAAAACGAACAACGACAACAAAAATTACGCAAACGATACGTAAATCATTCTAAAAGCCAAGTGAAATAGTGCGGTTTCCGTATAGATGAATTTCATGATAGAATAATTCATAAATGTTTATGATGAGCGAGAGAGCGATTGGCGACAGCAACAGCCAAAATCTCTACTAATTGCAGAGAAAATGGCGCCAAATATTTGAAATATACTGCATACTGCAATTGGCCGCCAAAAATCCGTTTGATCACATGAATTCATCGCATTGTATCGTGTCAGTTTAGGATATACATTTTCTGTGTTGCATTTCGACTCAAAGAATCTGCTTTTCCTCTCGGTTTCCTGCTTTCTATTTCGTTCCTGCCCGTATTGATATAATCTGTAATCGGGCTAAATGTCATATATGAGTCGAGAAAAAGAAAATAATGAACAGCACTCAGTATCAGATGTGACACAATGTCTGAGAACAAATAAAGTGCATACTTTCTGCTGCCGTATATGACGTTGTGTCATCAGTTAACTTATTTATCATCTCGAGTACTTAACTGTGTGCAGTTTTTGTTTCATTTTTTCTCGCTCGCTGCTTCTGTTATGTTAGCTCACGATATATGACAAATATATAAAATAAAGAGCGTGAGTTTTGCTCAGGCTAATCTCTAGCATTTATGTGTTTCGAAGGAATAAAACAGTGAGTGCGTCTGCCAGAGCGCACACAGATGGATCGTTTACATCGAGTGTGTCACGGCAACTTATAGTATATGCATCTTAACGACCTAGCCTTTCGCTTTTTTCCACATTTCCTGTCAGATTGTGAAATATAACATTTGAATAGTTGTAATAAACTGAAATCGACACATTTCAAATGATATCCAACTTTCGAATCGGCGAACTCAGCAGGGGACTCGATGTTCTAATACCACAAAGTAAAAATGTCATTGAATTCAATTTGTTTCTTTCGGGAAAAAACAAATTGTAAAAGTTTTTGATTGGTGAATTTTTTCTTCCTTTGCTCTTTAAGCGCAGCTAAAAGCTACGGGGCTTAGAGATCTATCGTTAGCTCTGTTTGTCTGTCAAAAGGCTCGCTTTTATATTTGCCCATTAATTTGTTGGCTCTTAAGCAAGCAGAAGCTCTTTGCATGAGTTCACAGCAAAATGACGCAGGAAATCGTTTTGGCGGGTGTGTGTGTGTATATAATTTTTTTTACTTTGGATTAATGCTGACAAGATATTGATAATATTCGGAAATTTACTTGGAAAAATGATTTCAAATTCCGAAAATTATTTTCTTAGAGAACGAAACCAATTTGCCTGAATTTAACAACGAGAATCCCTGTCATTTCTACTTCATTGTTCGATCCATATTGAGAATGGATATTGATATATTATGTATATATCATGTATATATCGCTACAATATCCTTTTCAGCTCCATAAATAACTTGAAAATTCAGGAAGTCAGAGCAAACCTCACTTTAGTTAGACAAAATTACGAATCGAAATGTATTCCTCGTGATTCTCGGCCAGTTAGCCAATTAGAATAGAATGAAAATTCGATTTATATTTAATTTCAATGATTTTGTGAAAGCTCATCTCACAGTTGGCTGTGGGGAGAGGAGAACGGGAAGGTAGACACTCATTTGGGAGAGAGAGTGAAAATGCAAATAACATAGAAACGCACAATACGGAGTAAATTATTTTATTTCACCTTTTCGCGTAATGAATGCCTCTAATGAGAGGATTCATTGCTGGTGTTCTGCAAGTATTCAGTTCTAGTATGTTTTTTTTATCCACAAAAAGCTCACTTCACATTAATTTCTGAAATGCAAAAGAAACTATCACAATTTCGAGATAGAATGATTCATCAGACAACATTGTACATATAGATGGATAAAACATGTCAATGAATTTACAGTAATTGTGTTTGGAATTTGCTCATCTGAAATTAATCGGTTTGTTTGTTGTTCGAATAGACTATTGGACACTCATTTCTATCGGTGCGTTTGAACTTTGGGCGATCAGTATGTGTTTCAATGCACGATATTTTCGGTGGCATTATTAAATTTTAAGCAGTATATTTTTGTAAACACTAAATAGAACAGCATCCATACACACAATCTGGCGCTATTTCGATGTTTATACTTACACATCGCTGTGTTTGGTGCCTATTGATGTTAATGATAACCATCGAAAATACATGTATGCATCTGCTAGATTATGGCGCGGGACGATCACCGAATTGCCGCAGCTCACCAGCCAGTCGATGTGAGATGCGATGCAATGTAACGTCAGTATGCACAACTGATTCGTTTGCTTTAAAAACGCTTACCATATCGAATTCTCTGGTACGGGTTTGTTTTAATTATACAATTATAAGCGCAATAAATATTAATTATTGCGCTTAATTTACAATTATTATCATTGTTAAATATTTGATATTATAATAAAACAATATTGAGTGCATTTTCTCTCTATGTTAATTATTTTGATTGTTCGATATTATTATAGCCATTCAATCAACGTCATCATCGCTGAATCATTGTGTTCTTCCTTCTTCTCATTCTCCAATTGTCGCGGTCTCTCTCTCGATCTTTTCCCCTCCCTTTGGTCAGTTCTGTTACTGTTCATCACATCCCAACCATCATCATATATGCTGGCCCTTTTCCCTTTCGTCAATGCACCCCATCAATTCAATCCAGACTTTCGCATTGCAAACACTTTCGTTATATGATACCGTTCGATGTATGCGCGCGATGCATTACATTCAAATTATGGCACATAATAGAATGAGAGCGTTTGAGAGGTATTATTGTGCTACGCTCCTCCATTCTATACACAAATATGTTTACTATGCCATTGCAACATATTTCATTTATATATAGCTATATGTACTTATATATCCATGGATGGATGTGTTTCGACGATAGAATCGAACATTAAAAGAGCTGAAACCGAACCGATTGATTAGGTTTTTGGGCAGATGGATTAAGTTCAAAGAGATGTTACACAGATTGTTTTCCACTAAATTCTATTGAAATGCCTAAAGTTTTCGGAGCCGGAGCGAACGTCGATAGATGGTGCGCAGCTTAGGGAATTTGAGTTTATATATCTTGTTTTCGGTAAAACTCATTATATTCCATTTCAGTATTTGTAACCACACATCCGACTGATTTGATTATGGAAATTCATTGCATGCTTTTTTTGCTGTGCGTGTTGCAAATCTCAAGTTTCAAGCTGGGAAAATAGCAATTAGAACAGTATGCACGCTGTTTTTAATGCAATTTGCCCAAAAAATGCGGAACAGTGAACAAGTTTTCAAAATGATAAATGTTAGAAACGAATATTTACATTTATAAAACATTAATCTACCAATTAAGGTAGCCATATGCTTTGTGCAAACGTAAACTTCCAAGAACTGCCAGTCAGTGGGTTAATGAAGTGAATTGCAAGGATTTTAAAAGTACTCGATCGAAGATATCCAGAAAATTGATCCATCATAATCGACAACATTTTCTCAGTTCAAATCTGTTTACATTCTGATCAAGTAATCAAGTACTGACATGACACACAATGTGTGTGTGTGTGTGTGTGTGTGTGTGTGTGTGTGTGTGTGTGTGTGTGTGTGTGTGTAAATATGTGTGTACTGTGGCTGCGTCGCCGTCCTCGGCTCTGGCCCAAGTCAAAGTCGAAAATCGATTTCAATGAATTAGCAAATTAGTGAATTCTCATAACAATGAATGACACAATACAATTTCGCTCAAATCAAGCTGAAACAACTGCCAGAAGCTCTCTTTTGTTTGAAATTTAATTTTCACTTTACATTTTCCGCATTGAATTGCTGCTTTGCACAAGGTTTAACTACCACACTGCAAATATTGTGCGACTTCGAAGTATTTGCGTATTCATTCTTTGAGAAGTGCATATTATTATTTCTCTCTGCCTCTCTCTCGCACTGCAAATACTGAACACTACAATGTAATTCAATTCAAATGATATTCCAGATATTTCAATTCATCAAAAATATATAGCAATCGTAAATCAGCAACAACAAAATCATTGGCGAACAGTTTTCAATCAATTTCATTCATTCAAAACCTTGAATGTGTGTAAATGTGTAAATGTGTGTTTTTTTTAAATCACACGTAATACGTCAAACATACCAGAAACCATAGAGGTATTTTGAATTTGTATATTGCCAATTGAATAACAATCCAACATAGTCCAAATCCAAATAGGTTTATTGCTTTGGGAATACCGTTAATAATGTCCAGAGTCTACGTACATATTACCCATTTATCAATGGAATTTGTTGCGTATCCCTTAAGTTCATTTTTGAAATATTTTGCATAATCGAGCGCTCACAGTGCTTGAGTGCGTTTGGCCTTTTACAAACAATGAGCATACATTGAGATCATTGAATAAAAAAGTTCGACTATTCTGTAATTCAATCAAGAATGCATATTTGGAAGCCATTCACTTGCTCAATTTCAATTGATGTTGGAAGCTTCAGCTACAAATCTTCACCGGCCTAAATACTCCTTTTCATCTGAATATATCCTCAAGAAGATGTGACTAATTCAAATTAATATATTGTCTCATTCACGCGTTTCCCTCGAATTAATCGATTATACCTTGGAATTGCGAGACGGCGGTGATTAAATTTGATGAATTACGCCGATAATGCGCCGAAAACTCATTGGTTGGAATGACCGAAGCACCATACGAATTCAATTTCGATGTGAATGCCATCAATACAAAATCAATGTAATTACTTTGGTTGTTCAATGCGCTTGTTACAAGATTTAATAGGATTGGAGGTCTCTAATGTTATTTTTTCTTGGCAATTCATTCATTTATCTGTTTTCAATGCTGTTGTCACTTCTGAACCAAATTAATACAAATAAATGAGTGCAAATTGAAATTTATCGGGCATCTTCAAAAAGTGTGTGTGGTTTTTTAATTGGTTCGTAATATTCAAATTCTATAACCTGCAAAATGTCCTGATTGTTTTTCACACTCTCGAGTCAACCGGAAAACATAGTCGAGATACGGTTTATTTTCTTTCTCTCATCGATGACCGTCAATAGATCGCATGTGTTTTTGCGTTGTCATCACCATCAGCGATGAACATCGCAACATCGATAAATGGAAGATTTTCGCTCCCTTATTCTAATTTCATATTATAATTTCGAAAAATATATTCTCGAAAATTCGATTATCCATATGGAAAACGGTGTGCAGTAGAGAAGTTACGAATAGCATAAATAAAATGCGAATGAACGAAAAAACGCTTTGGTGTTTTTGTGGTGATGATGAAACAAAAGGTCATCACACACACCAGCCCAGACATAACCAAAACGTATACAGGATATTAAAGCGCCCGGGTCTCGATGTATGAGATAACTGTTTATTTATGTTATTTCTGTCGATTTCGAATGGCTCGTGCATCAATGATAAAGCTGTGTGAGGGGCGAGTGTGAATGAACGAATGATAGCGAGAGCAGGAGCGGGAGTGTGAGTGAGTGAGTATGAGAGAAAGGAAGAGCGATTCAGAGGAAACTCATGCACACAATGCACGCTTAATGCCAAAGGAAGAGTTGTGAGATGAGATTAGATTCGAATATTTCATGATATTTCTATGGTAACGAATTGTGCGTTCGCATTGTACCAATGCTCCACAGATGGGCATCGCTAGTGGTGGACACATTTTGTTTGAGTCTGCTACACTGGTTGCGGCAGCACCAATCGAAGTGATCGGGCCATCTGTAAAACATTCAATAAAATGCCTATTGAATTATTAAATGGTAATGAACGCTTTGTTGTCCCGGGTGCCGGGTGGCACCGCATTTGCGGCTAAGCATTCAACTTGACTTTAATATTTATGTGCATTTTTGCCAATATTCGTTCGACTGATGACTTATCGTAATATCATCATAACACACATATAGTACACACAGCAAAACTCTAGTACTTCGCTGTGCCGAAAACAATCATCTCATTGTAAATGGACATATCAGAAGCACCGATAAAAGTTGTTTATACATGCGGTTTTAAGCATTGTTTGTATATATTTTGATGTGTCAAATATGATATTTTGTATGAACAATGCGAAAAACCACATATATATATGTGACGTTTATTGGCGCCACTGATATGTCAATTTACCATGAGATTTTCAGCACAGTGGAGTATCAGAGTTTTGCTGTGTGTAAAAGTGCATATTGCGCAACATCTGGGATTTTGTGTTAAAACCAGAGGCGAGAGAGAAAGAGATTGGTGAGTAAAGAAACAGCAATATAAATAGTCACAAACAGGATCATAGCTCATATAATAGTTCAGTATTGAAAAGAATCTATGAGCTGTTTGTATTATCCATTTCATATAGGCTCTTGTGTTTACCGCCAGAGATTATGGTGCGTGTTATTTGTTTCCCGTTTTTTCTCTTCTCGCATTGTAAAACGATAATATTTTTATTCTATGCCAGCACATTTCTTCAATTCCAATCGTTTTAGAATTTGCGCTGTTCTAGTAGCGATTGGATGGATGGCCACTTTGGTGCAATAGAAAGAGAGTAAGTGAGTGTGTAGCGAGCAACAATAGTGTACATGTACATTGTTGTGATAATATCACACTCTGGATATAACATAGAATAGAAAACATATTCGCAATGCAGAAAATGTGTGTTTTATTTGTGCATGTGATCTGTATGCTTGTGCACGTTCGCTTGCATTAGCGGTCGAAAAGAAGCTCAATAACTTTGTGCTTCGAATAAATACTTTTAAACGGTGAAGAGTGTGAATCAATTGTCTCGAATTGATGTCAAACGTACGTATATGTGTGATGGCAGAGAGCAAGAGAGCAAGAGAGCAAGGGAGAGAGAGAAATATGGCAGAGGGGAATGTCGGTCGGTGTTTGTGACGATTTTCCACTAGATACACAAAGCCAATTTGGTCACATCCGACGAAACAATGTGTGTAGCAAGCACAAAGGTGACTTCCCAAGGGCATCATTTGTTATTTGTTTTATCTATTTGTTTATAAACTCTGTACGTCACTGTCTCTTCCTCGCATTCGTTTGTGGTTTCACGGTATATTTCAATGAAAAGTTGACCACTGGCATTACCGTCACATCAGATGTATCAGGTTCTGTGTGGGAGCGCGACATACAAAGAAATTGGCAGTAATAGATTAACGATGAAGTTTGAACCTCAACATTTATATCCTTCTGTGCTTTGCTCGCAAAACTAGCAATAGTTTTCAATTTATCAGTCACTGATGAATTACATTAAGTTATTGATTTAAATGCTTGTTATGTTTTTGTATGTGTGTGCGTGTGCTTTGGTCAATACATTAGTTTTCCGGTAATATAAAAATGCTTTACTTGAAAAAGAGGTTAGAACAAGCTTTAATTAAACGAGGGAAATTCAAAGCACAAAACTGTCAGAAGTATGAATTATAAGGAAAGAATTCGTAGACAGCACTAGAACAAAGCACAATAGAAAATAAAAAAAAGATATACAATTGTTTCTAATGAGCATGAAATACGATTTGATATGATTTCATTTCGATCCTACGACAGCCAAATTCGCGTAGTTTATTTGTTTCAATATTGGATTGCTGATACGCTACTATAAAATTCTGGCTCGCCGAGCTATTAAAATTGATATTCATACGGTAATCCAATACGTCGTAGTGAATAGATGGCACCGCCAAAATGACAAGCGCGTTTTACTCTGGAAAGCCATTGTTGTCATAATTAAAATGTACAAATATGTTCAAAAATGCATGGCTATTTTTGTGATTAAATGTTTTTCACGGGAGATGCTAACCGATTGACTTTGTTCTGAGCACAAACAAGCAAATTGCTGGGACAGACCCCAGAGCACACACAAAAACGGTGGAAATAGTTCAAATTACAATCCTATTGGAGAACTAATCCTATTGAGGGGTGCTTGGTTTTCGGTGAACTGCCACTAGACTTAATATTCAAACCAAATTGAACGTTGTAATTTGAGTTGTGCCGAGTTCCTACTCATTTTGTTCTCATTATTTCGACGATTTTTTTCATCATGTTGTTCTCGTCCGCTCAATACCTTTTCGAACAATTCAATTCACTTTTTTTCCACGATGAATCGCTGTTTTGTTTGAGTTTACCAATCCTTAAATTTTTTTTTTTTTTTGTTCATTTCAATTGATTTGAAAATGCGCATTTCAGCACTTATAAGAATTCGAAGCGAACAGAAATAGATGAGATCGATTTGCTGTTTTCTCTTCATTTGAGAAGGGGTTTTGTTTTGGTCATGGATGTGTACACAACAAATGAGTTTATAATTGAGATTCGATAGACGATACAGCTACTTTTTTCACACAAACATCAACATTTCATTATCCTTTTTCACAAAACTAAGAACTGAATGGAGTTAAGAGCCAAAGACAAGAGCGAAAGGAAAATAAAAAATTCAATTTGTTCAATTAAAAGAAGAGAGTTGTGAGATAGAGTGAAAAAAACCGAGGAATTATGTGATTAAGATCCACAATCATAGTTGATATTTATTCGGACAATGACAATAGCATTTGTGTGAAGTGTTTACGCATTTTTAATGTTATTTTCTTTAAATTTATTTTCATTTACCACCACAATAAATATTCAAGCATTCAATGCGCCAATTGCTAATGGTGCCAACCTTTTTTTTGGTCAATGTGTACGTTTCTGACATTTTATTTTTCATTTTTCTCTCTCTTTGGCTGCTACGCGTGGCAATTACTCTAGTTGCGGTAAATATTTTCGGTAAATGTTCTTTGGGAAATTTTTTTGTGCTGAGCTATGGAAAAATTACGGATAAATCGTAAAATTTATCGATACCTTTGTAGATGATTGACTCGAATTAGAATCAAGTTAATTATTAATGATGACGAAGAAAACGAAGAGAAAATGCCACGCGCGCAAAAAAGAAGAGAAAAACAACAAGGGCGAAAAAAAACAACGAGAAAATAATTCAGAGAAGAATCATCTGGTTTAATGTGTGCGTGCTGCATAAATAAACACTCATAATTATATAGAACTTTTAAATGTTGAAGAGCCACTCAGCCAATTCAGGAGGTCGAAATGATTCATTATCCCAGCCATTCTTCTTATTCCTAAACCGCATTATTCCAAATGAATTAACCATTTGCACGATCATTTTCAAATCGCATCGTTTTGATTGTATTTACCCCCCCTTCCACCGCAGCAACCATCGACAACATTGGTATACCCCCTCCTCCCCAAAGTATGCCTGGTAGCGATATCACCGAATTCATAAAAATATATGTATATGAATGTCCGAGAATGAAAGTGAGACCTGATATCACAACATATAGAAATGCAAAAAAAAAAATAAAAAAAAAAATGATATTGTACGACCGAAAAGGAGACATTTAAAAGTGTCGCACCGAAATCGACACATTCTGAATGCAACATTGAGATCGACAAATTTAAAAGTGTAACATCGAAAAATCTTCCACCACAAAAGTGTAATATGGAATCGAAATATTTTAGAGTGAAACGTTGAAATTGGGACATTTTGAAATGCAACATGGAGATCACCATAGTTTGAATGAATGTCTTATTCGGTGTTACATTTTGAAATATTTTCATCTGGATTTTGAAATATTATTCATTTTATGTTGCATTTCTATACGAATTTGGGTCTCACTTTCAATCTTTCATTTCAAGAAAAATGGATTCATCGTGCACGTAATGCTTTTGATGGTCTTGCCATTTGAAAGATCCGCAGAGAACAAACAAAAAAAGCTAAATAGCTTACAATCACGATGTAATGAATGAATAAAACATTTGTAGTGCATCGTTGGCGATTAAATGACGTTAAATCTGTACGTGTATTTGCTGCAAGTGAGTCCTTGATCGGATGACCAGATTAAAAAGGGTTGCTTGCAAGCGGTCACATCGTTGCAATTAGCAATATTAGTGTTGAGCTTATGATTAAATAAAATCTCTATTCTAGCTCTCGAAAAAATTTCGTTCGCTCACGTATAAGTTCTTAGGACAAGATGGTCACATCCACTTTTGCTGTTCGCAAATGTAATCAAATTAGCAATATAACGTCTTCCACCGTTCTTTAGTGCAGTTTTTGCTTCAAGTTTGACCTTTGCCGAACAAGAGCCGAAGGCAAAGGCTTTTCACCTAGAGACCAAAGTGCCTAAGTACTGGCATGATCTCTGATATTTCGCTTTGATGATTCTTGCCCTCAAAATGTGCGTAACCGTATGAGTTTATGCCGGTTGCTACTGCTCACACTCCTTCACATGACGGCTGGGATTATGGAAAATATGTCATTACAACGAAATTAAATCACTATATTCACATTTTTAATGTGTGACATGTATAGGGTGGGCCATATAAAATTTGCATTTTGACATTTGAGACATTTTGACATTTGAGCTGTCATTCTCTAAATGAACAATTTTGTAAAAATGCAAACGTTAGATGGCCCACCCTGTACTTTTTAAGCGACGAACGCTTGCACATAAAAACGAACTCGTTAAAACAATGCGGCAGGTTATATCGTACACATAAAAATGCATTAAAGAAACATTTTGGGTGGAAATAGTTACACATTTACAAGTGAGTCCATTCGTCAATCTCCAAATAATTCGATACTAGGTCAATATCAATTTGAATATTCTTAAGCCATGGCTCTAGTCTGCACAGCTCACCGCGAAGATGTCTGGCATAAATTTCTTTTTAACTATTCCATCAAATAAAGCGCACCAGCATAGAATATGTAAGCCAAAGTGTTGCGCTCCGATACACTCACACTCCAAACCGAAAGTGTACATCGAAATCGCAAGCCATACACATATGCAATAAATATATCAACATGTAAACTACATATTTGACTGCTCTATGTGTACGTATTTTTTTGTAGTTGCTCTTATGTTGTTGCTTATGAAACATTCTTCGGCGTACTCTTATTAACGTGTTTAAAATTTAACCTTGACTTCACTTGGCAGCGTGCAAGTTTTTGGCTCTCTGTCTCTCACTCGTTCGCTCGAATGGTGTGTGTATGTGTGCGTTTTTTTTCCTCAATTTCCGAACGAATACTGGTTTTCAAATAGTAGTTTAAGAGCCATATGCGAATGTATAATATACACCGATATCGCTTTACACAACGTACATCGACGCAAAAAAATACACCATTCAACCAATCAACCAGGCAAGCAAGCAACGAATGAAAGAGTCAGAGACAGAAGCGGAAAAAAACAAAATACGTATAAAAGCTATTAAAGATTGACATTGAATTTAAGCAAAATAAAAAATATTCAAGAAAGAAAGAAAATGCAGATGCAAAGTGAGCAACACGATGTAAATAACGACTCTTTTTCTGAATCACAACGACGAAGAGATACGTAGCTTGAGAAAAAGAGACAAAAGAACACGTTTTCTATGGATTTGAACAATTTGTTGGTTACTCGTACTTTCTTACTACCTCTTATTCTTGTCGTACGCTCGACTTAGGAAATAAATGAGTATCAAATAACATAAAAAGACAAGAGAAAATAGAAGATAGAACTAGTGACAAATTTCATTTCATGTCGCGATGTTAGTCACTAAACTGCCATCATATTCAAAAGAAATGAAAATACGCTTTTCGTCGTTTTCGTAGAATTATTCGAATTATTTTATTCTTCGTTGTTGTTGAAAACCGTCAGCGAGAAACAACTACGAAGTGAAATCTATAAGAGATATAAAAAGTCATCAAACCAATATTTTGCTTCTCTCGGGCTACTTTAAGAACTCTTTTAGTTACTAGCAAAGTGACAGAAATTGTTACAATTTTCAAACTGTTTTTAGTCCTTTGAACATGTTGAAAAATGTACAGTTTCGATTGGAAATAAGTGGTGAATGCGCGATAGTGATGGTACATTGTGCTAATAAAAATCAATCTGCAAGAATGTTTATTTGGCCGTGTCATTGACTAATACAATTTCTTTAGTTGGACAATGTGAAGCCAGCCGAAGCTACACCGTAAATTATTTCTCTGAATGTGATTATTAACGACGTTTCGAGAGACACACATACACAGAGTGAAGCGGCACGTAAAAATCAAGAACAAGAAAACCATCGAATAGAATCGCCAAACAACGAGATAAAAGTAAAACTGATAATTGGTTGTGCTAGCCAAATTCAATTCGACGAGCCAAGCCGACATGATGAAACATGACATCCATGAAACATTTGAAACCGCACACAGACACAGCACCAAGAAGCGAACCGACCAAACCAGTTTCGTGGCATGCACATGGCCACCGAACCGGCAGACACACAACAACATGGTCCATTTGAAATTTTGCTTTCATTTTAAACACAAATCAGTTCATTTCGATGTTTCGTTTATGTTTTCGAGGTCTGTGTCAAGTGTTCGCCTTCGTCGAATATTCGAAATTCAATATCAATTGCTATTCATATTGATTCATTATGATTTGTTGGTCCTGCTGCTCATTAGTTTTTGTTGACGATATCAATCGCTGAACTCATCTGATAAATCAGTAATTATACGGCTATAATTACTTGAAATTCAACAATTGATCAAAATAAACGTTTATTCATATTCATATTCATGGAATTTTCTTCCGAAGCCTTGGAATGAATTTGTATTGTCATTCTCTCTCTTTATAAATATATATATACATAATATATATTTCTAATAAATGATATAATGTAGAATTATCATCAACAAGGCAAATATTGTTAGCAAAACATCTGTTCAAAATTCCCAAGCCAAAATATTGTTTACATCCCTTAAAATTTACTTGTTAAACTTTGAAAACAAAATTAATGAATCACTAAACCTTCCTCTCGTTCTTGAAAAACTCTGAAGTATAGTTTGATGGGATTGTTTTGGTGCACTCCAATGATTTCGCTCTTGCTCATCTCGATCTCATTTTGATGACTGTTTAAATGTCGGATATTGTGTTGCAGGCGAACTGTTACATGTATTCGAAAGACTGATAACGAATTGGTTTTTCCTTCTGACACATCGCCTACCAAAACGCAAAATATGCTTAATATGCATCTTTCCCAAAACCGATAAATTTCTATATTTATTTTCTTACTCAAAAAGATCTGCTGTAATGGCAAGCTACAATCATTTCTTCGATCACGCGCTCAACCACAAAATCCACATTGTGATTCCTTCTCTCGAATATCAATGCCCATAAATTAATGCGGACACATAATGTTAAATGTTAAGGACAGAGACTGGGCGTGGAAATAGAGGTAGAGAGGCAGAATTCGAGAGTTTCATCGAAATTCAAAAAGCAACAAATGAGGTGAAACAAGTGATTTTACCTCATTGACTTCATATATAAATTAGAAATGCTAAACTGAATTTGATTATATTTATTTATTGGAACGGTTTATCGAGTTTTATACAGTGATTCAGATGGGTAAATGAGGTGTTCAAATGCTCATGAGATGCTCACGTAAATGAAACGAACACGTGTTTTGTTTTGAATTGAGACATTTTCGCACTCGTTTGGAAGTTGCAAACGAGAAAAACTTCGGCCTATCTGCTCTGTTGCGGCAAATCGAAAAAGCGTCATCCGCCAATGATTTTTAGTGTGCTTTTAAATTACTAAACCATGTATGAAAACGATCTAATGAAATTTGAAAACCTTCGAGATGGCGAGAGCAAGAGGATTGAACGATGGAAGAGCGAAAGTTAGAAAGAAAGTTATAAATATGATATGTTTAATGAATAAAAAAGTTCTGGGCATTGATAGAATTTCAACTGTCCTGTTGTCGGTTCGGATCATCGAGACACCTGTCTACGCCATACAAAAAGTCTGCTATGTGTATGCTGGAGATTGGCCAATTTAATAACTTTGCGTGAATACTTTCTGGCGCTTATTCAATAAATGAACAGTGTGCTTGCTATAGTTATCCAAAATATTGTTAAATTCATGCTGTGAATTAAAGTTTTTCAGTTGAACACTGAAACTTTCGCGAATTTTCTAATGCATTGACCTAGGCAGACTGAAATATATGTTATCAATGTAAACAAACATAAGTTCAATCTACCTGAAAGATATTTTGATATCAGAACAACTTGTTGTTATTGTTAAGGATGTGTGTGTGCATATGCTTGCCGCTAACCAAGAGAGAGAGAAAGAGAGAGAGAGAGAGAGAGAGAGAGAGCGGGATGTAAAGCGAAAGAGCAGAAAATTGAGTAAAAAAGCAGTAGGCAAACCAATATGTACCTATTATGGTTACAAATCTAATATTTAAAAGCTGTATTGTATAACCACGTTCACGTCATATGTTAAAGTACACCCATATCAAATTCTCAACAACCAGCATCACTCTCTCAAAATCTCAAGTCAAGTCTGCGTGAGGCCGATGAGCCAAATCTCTTGTATTCTCCTCCGTGTCTCGCGTAGCCGCTCTTCTGATAGCTGAAACAGTGTTTGTTTTCAATTTAGCGAACATGTTCATGAATACACTAGATAAACGCGAAATCTGCAAAACGATTCAAACAGTAAGAGAACGTGTGAGAAAGTAAATACGGTGAAATAAAAGCATTAGACGGGAACATATTGGGAGAGAGAAGAAACAAAATAGCGTGTGTGTGTGTGTGTGTGTGTATGTGACGGCGATGGAAACTGAGGGCTAGAGAACATTTTACCAGTTTTCTAAAACTCCCATTAGCTTGAATCAAACATATGAATTTAGCAGTTGTGTGTATGTGCATGGCAAACTAAGCGGGCCCATGCAGAGACAGAGAGCGAAGCTGCGATCTCATGGCAACGCAACGGGCCAAACAAAGGTGCCAATGAACCATTTCAGTTTTCTAACGTGTTCACATGTACCGAAATATTTCAAGCGTGAGATGAGAGACATAGGGAGAGCAACGGAAGAGTTGTGAATGCTCGAGAAAATGCATTAACCATAAATGTTGAATGAGTGCATTAGAAGCAGTGTTAGTTCTTGGAAATCAGTTTGAAAGAGAATGAAAATCAAATATTTCATTCTCATTCAAACTCCTTTAGGAAAAGTCATATGTTTAACTACAGTGATATATGGATGCAAGCGAAAAAGGTTGCACCGGTTTGGATTGCGTACACTGTCAAAGCATAGGCAGTTAAATTTAATCTAGTAGGAAAGCATGGATTTGTTTTTCATATTGTGGGAGATTAACTATTACTATTCATTCTTACTAAAAAATTATAATAGATTAAATTGAAATGCCTATGTTCAGGCAGTGTACAAAGTCTGTATCACATTGTTGATATGATAGACAGAGAAAAAAACAAACAGAAATAGCAAAAGCAACAGTGAAGGCAAAGGAGGCGAAGAAAAGGAACCGAACGAAGAATAGTAATAAATCATAGGTTGTTGAATGAAAAGTTAATGAAACTTTGTGCAAAATGTCCAAACATCAGCAACTATTAGCCAAGGGGTGTATTCTCTGATTGGCATGAAATTATCCATCTAACGGTGAAATGAGACGGGCAAATTATAATTTGTTCTGAGTTATATATTAGTTGATAAATTGAAAAATGTCTCGAATTTCGTCTTCATCAGAGATTTGCCGCTGTCAAATAGATGGTTTTTGTTTATGTGTGCTAAAGCCGGAAACTAGAGTGGAAAATAAAATACGAATTACCTGCATCACAACACCTCGGTGTGCCAATAAATCATTCAACACTCGAATATGAATGCCGGCTGCTTGTGAAATTGACACTATCTTTATTACTTGGCTATTATTTTGAAAATTATGATAGCTCAATTTTCGGCGTGACATCAGGCAGGCTCCTGCTACTTGTCCATTCATTCACTCCAGCGCCCAATTAAACTCTATCTCTTTCGCAATCAATTTACTAAGTAAAGTTTGGTTATATATCGTCCATTTCATTCTAGGTAGCGGCCATAATGTCCTGCCCTTTACCTTTACCATTACCACTACTGCCACCAGCATTACACGCTGATTATCCACCAATTCACATCGGAGTTAAGGTACGTACTCACAATAATTTCATCTTATTTTTTTTCTGACATATTCTTTCACGAAAAAGCGACCATTACCACCAGAAATTGTTCAGAAAAAATACACAGAGAGAGAACAGCTAGAATCATGATAGAGAGAGCGCGCAGTTGGATTCTGTAATTCCATTATAAAGTGGAACTCTCTGAAGATGATTTCGACGTAAACGACTTATTGAATATGTTCTTCTTCTATTGAATACGTTCTTGGGTATTTATGTAAGAATGGAAAATAGAAGTAAGTCATGTGCATACTGCTTTACGTGTATTTATTTTCAATTCTATTGAACATCCCTTCACGACAGCATTTTAAGCCATTTTCCACTGCGTTTCAAAGCCTTCTCGTGTGATATGTGCGTAACATTTATCGGTTCACTTTTATGCGTGTGTGCACTTCTTCATATTTGTGCGTTCACTATTCAGTATGTTTTATGTGTATTTATGCGAGGGAAATTGTGAAAATGTATATTATTCGTCCTGCGAGCGAACGAACGAACGAGCGAGGGAGGGAAAGAATACTTTGTCGGCCTTTGAAATAAGAATACATGATTAAGTGATAAGAAAAGCTGCACAAAATATTTAAGTGTGACGTTTTCAACATTATGGTAAGAACACCAAAGGGCATCTTCCCATTAGCATGACCTGAGCTTCGTGCTACAGCACTCAATTTATATATGGTGTATATGATTTTGAGTTGGATATGTGATAAATCAATAAATCATTGCACTGCAGGGAACATGTTGAAATGTCAAATTCAATATTGTATCCGTATAAATTATTTATTTTATTGGAACACCCTTTCTGTCCGCTTTACATTCCGCCTACCATTCCGTTATACCCATTCTCGCCGCAAAGCATCCCATATTTATATTTATATTTATGTTTGTGTGTATAATAATAAGCAGCTTATTTTCATTTGATGGAATCCTGTGTGTGTGTGTGTGTGTATGTGTTTCTTTTTTCTTTTTTGCTATCAGGGGGAAATCTTGCATAGACACTGTGTCCGTCGGTGCTACGCGTCATTGTGCCGAATTCCTACTGACTTTAACCCTCCTCCTGTTCTCCTTGTGCCTGCTGCGTTTTCTATGGATCAGCATTTCCGCTCCTTCCGACTCAAATCGGGGCCTTCGCTGCCTTTTCACAGATGTATTTGACGTGTTCGTTGGAGTTCAAGCGGTCGTCCAACATTACTCCAAGATACTTCAGTTGTCTTTCTGTTGATATTTCGTGGCCTCCGACTGTGATTTCTGCTGTCACCGGTTTTTTGTTGTTGCTTACTAGCATCACTTCGGTTTTGTGGTGAGCCAGCTGTAGTTTGGCTAGCCATTTTCCCACTGCTTCTATCGCCTCTGAGGCGAAAGCTTCTACTTCTATTGTAGATTGGCCCACTACTAAAATTACTATGTCATCAGCGAAGCCAACAATTTCTACTCCTCTAGGTAGGTTCAATTTCAGCACTCCGTGCAGTGACTTTGTACTCCTCTCGGCCGTCGTCGGTGTCGTACAGAAGAAGTCAGTTTTCGAAGTGTGGTCTTCAACTTTCTTGATGGCGTCCACAGTTGATTTGCCGTATAGGACGATGGGTCTCCCGGTGGTTTCCCTGGTTTCAGTAAGAGAACCAGTTTTTGCCTTTTCCATATGTCTGGGAAGTGGCCCACGTCGAGGCACTTCTGGGAGTGTGTGTGTGTGTGTGGGTGTGGGTTTTTGTGTATGTTTGTGGGTGTGTGTGCATTAATAAATGTAATTGAAGTCTCAAAAATACGGTTTAATTCACTTTCGTAAAACAATTATTGTTTATTTGCAAGGATAGATTTGGCAAGGCACACATCTCACAATCTCTGATAAATACAATTTTATAAAATGTTTGCCGCATACGAAAATTTCATGTCAAAAATTGATGTTTGCACTAAGCGATTGAGAGAACATCTCGTTGCGTTCAAGCACTGAGCGAATTTAGCGCGCGCATAAACAAGCGACTTTTTTCAAATAATTTATGGAACTTAATCATTGGAGTATATAATTTTTCGGGAAATGCTCGTTACACCGTCATCGTTACCGTCCAATATTACCATGAACATTTGATATGTCTATTGACATATGTGTATTGTGGCATGCGTACACGCGTACATAATTTATATCGACATCGAAAATTACGTTGAAATTGGAATGAGTGACTTGGACAATTTATCCGTCAGTTTCGGATTAAGTGTCGCCCTCAATATTTATGCGTGCCATTGTAAATGCGCAGCATTGGTCGCAATTGCATTGGCAAGATTTTTCAATTTGTCCTCCCATTTTACGAACGTAATCAATCTAATTGAATAAATTTGATTTTTCCAATTAGCAGTCACATTTGAAATTCAAAATTCAATTGATGTTCAGAATATCCCGAAATTAGGTGTGTGTCTGTGTGATTTCAACACAAAGTACTAGCAAAATGGTTTACTTTGCATAAGCCAATGGCAAAACATATACACGGCGCATGGAAGTAGTTCGTTTCCAGCTTCAAAATGTGCTCTGTGACGGAAATAACCAACATCGCATTGCCACAATTTCCGTTAAAAACATAATTTACTGTCTAATTTTATTGACATTCATCGAATTCGTGACATTAACGAATATCATTTGGCATTCGGTTGCCGTTGATACATTAAATCGAGGCCAATTATTTTGTTTATTCCGTTTCGCTCCATTATAATTTACCACGAAATATATTTCATCCACTTTATGTGCATATTTCCAGGTATATCTTCTTGATTTGTACGGATTCATTATGATATGCGTCATCATAAGTAGATGATAGCTGATGATTTTTACGCTTTCCCAATATTCAATATAACCAACAGCAACACATACTCGCTCACGTGGAAAGTGTTTTGTCTATCGATGGAAAGTGTTTTGTGTTAATTTTTCCAGGAATATTTGACACTTCAAAGCGGAAGTATAACTTTGGTTAACTACTATGAAACATTCACTATCGGATTGGCATCGAACGCTGCTGCTGATGATCTTTTTTCGTCCGTTCGTCTCTTTCCTTTATCTAATAGATAATATTTATGTTGTGTGTTCCATCAAATGTTCGCGCTATTGAGAGAATCATCGGTAAAAGCTTGCATTTTCTCGAAGGTGAAAATCAGTATTAGAACTTGTCAGATATTAACTTTAACTTTTCATTGCCTATAAATTCAACAACATCGAATGCAATTGCCAATAATGAAAATCATCGTTCACTTCTCTATTGTCTCCGTATATTCTGTCCTTTTTTGTTGTTCTGTCTTTCTCCCACTCGCATGAAGTACATTGTATAATAATAATCAATGCATCATGTGAAATCCACAAAAATTCATATTAACTAATAATAATAGCATATTCAGAGTGCTTTGCGTTCGATACACGCTAGTTTTTATCAAGATTGTAATGCACATCAAATATTTATGAAAACATGAGCGAACAAACATAGTCTTTCGAATAAAACATTGTGAAATAAACCTATAGAATATGGCTTTCTCTTTCTATTTATATGTAAAGCACATTAGGACATTGTTGTTACTTTGCGCATAGTTTTTGGACTCTCGTACAGACAAACACACGCATCATGCACATAGCACAATACATGATCAGAGATGTGTTTGTTTATTCATGTTGGTTTGCTGTTTATCTTGTACAATGTATTTGTTTTCCATTGCAAAATGGAACGTTGTTTTGGTGTTTTTCAGCTCATTAACATATTTTGATGCTCCATAATCACTTTTAATTGTTTAAATGTATCACTTCTGTGTGATGACAAGATGGCTGATCGGACGGACGAATGGTGGGCCGGTCGCACGGGGAGGAGGCGGATGTGATCGATGCAATTACTTGTCATTTTGATTTTTTTTTTTTTTCAAATGGAAATCGTTCTGTCGAAAGCAGATTTTTGAAGGAATCCAACGACAACAATAACAACAAATGCAAATCGTTTCAATATAAATCCAAAGGAAAATTGTTGAGTATGCATCAACGCTTCATTTTGAATGCAAATAAAATAAATTCGCTCCTTTTCTCGTTTGCAATCTTTTTCTCTCGCTCGCTTTCAATGTGCTTTTTTTATTCTTTCGAAAGAGTGACAAATAAATTTTGAGTGAATGTTCTTTATGTGACTTAAAATGTGTGTATGTTTTCATTCAGTGTCGTGCATCATTGAAATTGAGTGAATTGTCAAATGCGACGTAAAATTTGAAAAATAAATTTTTATTAGCGAAACATAAATGGCGTTTTATGCGAAATTGAAAGCGAACTCTATTAAAGAGGTGCTTTGTGCATGCCATTTTCATGAATATTGTAAATGTTATTATTTAATAGCGCAGCACGTTATATTCCTCTTCTTCCCGAAACGAGCTAAAAACAGAGTGAGGTGAAAGGATGGATAAAAGGCGAATGTTCACATGCATTGTCACTATATCGCGTTTATTTTATTGTTTGGCACTGATTTAATAACCGAAATAAAAAAGAATAAAATTTTGCGATTAAAATGAATTTATTTCAAGTAGCTTATGTGCAAAACCTTAAAAAAGGTAACTGAATGATGTACACACATTCGCACAATGGCTGACGATTCCATCGGCTGTTGATTAGAAATTTACATCTCTATTCAGTGTGTCGGAACAAGGGCTGCTTTTATTTCCACGTTGAATATACACATTAAGTCGATTTCATATGGAATCGTCAGTACATGCTCACATCCCTACTACTGCTTGTTTTTCTCTTGTTGCTGTCGCTGATGCTGATGTTCCTTCTACAGCCCAAAAAAATTAAATGAATTTTCACTGTGCAAAGTAAGAATATCCATAGAATTTTCAAATATTTTCTTCTTGCTTCTCTGCTCATGGGACACAATTCCATTCAACTTCGATGCCCTTCTCCCTCTGCCATCTGCCATGTTGCCGTTTCGATTTGTGCATTAAATCTTATTTTCCTTTCCATTGTTGAAAACTTTATGATGGAGAAATAGAAGCACAATTTTTAATCCATATGCCGTGCGTTGTATTTTACTTTGTGGTACCCCAAACCATTTAACCATATATTACACGTAAACAACCCATTTCCATAAATTTACACCCGCGCCTCCACATTCCCATGTTTCAAGTGAGAGAGACAGAGAGAGAGAGAGTTTGTTATTATACCGCTTTCTTTCATATATTTCTCTTTGCCTTGCTTGCCTCTGTCTTTTAGCCTATGCTGGGCTCGATCCCATCATTGTTATCATTTGTCACACAATCTTATTTAATACGATTTCCTTTTTTCATCGCAAATTCCCAATAATATTATTACATTTAATAAGTATAGAATATCCTCTCTCTTTTCTCATCCTCAAAATTTTTCGCTCTCTTTCTTTGAATGAAAATAGTTGTATCCTTATTTTTATCGTCTTTACATTTCGTCTTACGTATTTACCTTTTGAATACTTCACTCCCTCATAGATATGGTTGTCATCATTATTATTACTTTTCTCTATTCAAAACCTTTGCTGTTTATTCATTCGACAAGCTATCTAACGAAATGAATTAGCAAACGCAACAAAATAAAATATTCTGTTATTTATACATAGAATTTTGCATGTATGTGTATTTGTTTATGGAAAAATAGATTCACCGAAAATTAGAGAGAGAGAGTGAGAATAAGTACAGATTTACAATCGATAACATATTAATGAAATATAACATAACATATTGATCATTTTCAAATATATTTCAAAACATAGCATAATATATTTTTTTTGAAAAATATTTTTCGAAACATAACATAACATAAAATAATTGAAAATTATAAATATGTTAACATAACATAACATATCATGTTAATAATATGATTGGCGTTATGTTAATAATATGTTGAAATATTTTTGAAAATATGTTACAATATTTTTGTATAATATGTTTGCGTTATGTCAATAACTTATTATCAAAATAATTGCAACATATTTTCAAACATATTTTAACATGTTCTCGAAAATATTTCAACATATTATCAACATAATATATTTTCGGCAGAATTTATTGGCTATTTTGTACGGAAGCTATTTCCACTTGAATTTTGTATGGCATTCAAAACATTTACGGACACAATTCTGCCGAAAATATATTATGTTGATAATATGTTGAAATATTTTCGAGAATATGTTAAAATGTGTTTGAAAATATGTTGCAATTATTTTGATAATATGTTATTAACATAGCGCAAACATATTATTAACATGATATGTTATGTTATGTTAACATATTAATAATTTTCAATTATTTTATGTTATGTTATGTTTCGAAAAATATTTAAAAAAAAAAATATGTTATGTTATGTTGCATCTTAATAACGTTATGTTCGTTATGTTATGTTATTAACATAACGAGATCGACAAACTGTAAGAATAAGACAGAGAACGAAATAGAAAAGAAAAACGGCAAATAATGAGGGAGATGTAGCTAAACGAAAACGAAAATGAAAAAACAGCATAAATAAATTATGGAAATGAGACCGAAATTACTCATTGAGTTTTATGAAAAATTAAACATCTATCAAGACGAGGTCACAATATTATGACTCGGCCGTTAATATAACCGTCACCGTGCACACAGCATCCACAGATTTTCGTTAAGAAGCTTTCTGAAAGGTACAAACAATTATTGCTTGCAACTTGTATACCAAATATGTGGTCTTACATACGTAAATCAAGCTTTTCTGCACATTTTCCGACAGTGTAAGGGTTCACAGGTTATGTTTATTTCTTATCGTATCATCATGTCACACCAAATTTTAAGTATTTACGTTCAGATTTAAGATTGATAAAAACTACTAATCAGCCATGTCATATTTGCCAATGTATTTGGTTCAAACTCATCAATAGCGAGACGGCAACTATAAGCCATTGTTGATGTTCACTTTGAATAATTACTTTTGTATTGAAAAACACTACAAAAACTTGTGAATATATAGATCCTTGTAGTTAAATAAAAGACAGCACAACTTTTTCTCAGGGTATCGAGAAGGAGACAATTTGAAGATTTTGCGTGAGAATGGTGTTTTGTTTTTTTTCTAAAATGAACCTCATTACATGGAGCAATAAAGTTCAAATTCATCTGAAGTTTATGTTGAATCTAGAACTTTACACTATTTCGCTCCAAGAACAAAGCTGCCATATACGTATTTCCCAAATCTCATCCGAATGACCGGAAATTTTGTATTATTATTGCTTATTTTTTTCATAAAAAAAAAATATATTCTGAAAGTTTCAATTCGATACAATGTGAACTTAAGATAGTCGCTAAACAATTTTTTCGTTTCGACCCGAGGGGGGAACAGGTATCAAAATGACCGAGGAAACGTCAACATGACCGACAAAAACCAACCGAATATCATAATTAACCGAACAGTCATTTTGACGTTTTCTCGGTCATCTTGATACTTGTTCCCCCCTTGTTTCGATCCCGAAAAGATTCCAACAATTTTGCAGGGGAGGAAGTCCTAAATCTCGTCGGAATGACTTGATATTTCGTAAGACTTTCTATTTCAATAAAAAAATAATATCCTGAAAGTTTCATTATGATACAATGTGAACTAGATATAGATAGTCTCCATACAAATGTTTCTTCATTATATTGAAAAAAAGCCCTTTTATTGATTCGATTCCACCACAACTACCCGAAGAAATTATCCGAATAGGCTGAAAATTAAAAGGTTTCTATTCCTAATGAATAACAATGTGTGTGTAAATTTTTGATCAATTCTAGTCTCAATATTTTGAGTTATCGCGTCAACTAATTTTTGCGTACAACGGACAACGTACCACACACGGACAAAACATTTCTCCGGAAATGGTTGCAATCGTTTTTTAGGTTCAAAACGCATATGAAGCTCATTCCTAGCGCTTTGAATTTTTTTTTGATCAATCGCAATACTTTTACTACTCACAGTGGTGTGTGCGGAAAAGTAAAAACATACAGACCGATATTAGATGATTATTATGACGAGAAAGATACCAGTTGGATTCATTATAATGAAGGAGTTACAACAACATTCGGTTGCTTTCGGCGCATAACTTCAGATACTTTTTAAAGACTCCAACAAATATACTTTCAACAAATTCACATTCTCTGTCAAATGCGTTAAGCGACATTAGTTCATTTGAGTTCAATGTTCATGAATACACACAACCCTTGTACTTTGCACTGTGTATTCCACATTCAAAAAGCTCAACGCAACAACAACCGTAGCCGTGGCATATTAAGGCGAACGAGAAAAATGTATTCGAAACGAAAATGGGGGCAAAACCAGAGCCGGGTAGAGGCAGGAACATACACGTAAATCACATACATCAAAACATTACAAACATCTACAATAAAATGGATAATAATAGAAGAATCAAAAAGGAAGAGAGTCGGTAGCATTTCATAATAATAATAATAACAGGCAAAAAGAGGAAGATCGAGTGACCGAGCGAAGCAAGAGGGTGCCGTTCATTTTTTATGGGCAAATGATTTTCATATACTCTTATGTATATTATGGTGCGCAGAGGCTGCGTTGAATCAAACAAGAACTGATTTCCGAGAAAATTGTATGTGAAAGAAAAATGTGTGGTACGAAAGACGGAAGATTATCATTGAATTGCTGCATCATTCCGGAATCCGGATGTGTGTCCAAGTGTTTCTGGAGGCAAATTGAAATCATGATTTTTACCTTAATGGAATTAGTTCCTGGAATTCACAGCCAAATAAAATCCTGCATAAATAAATTCGGTTAAAAATAAAACCAAACTCAGAAAAATGAGATTTTCTGCTCAGTCATTTAAGTCATCGCTGCACTCACTCACGGTGTTATTCTTCTTTTATTTTCACTCGTTGTTGTCAATTTCTGATCTTGTTTTGATACTTTTCCATATTCTATGTCCATGCCCATGTCCATGTCCATGCCAATGTGACTGACTTTCATTGATTTTCTACTGCTCTGCACTTTGCAACGCAGTCGTTGAAATGAACTCGTTTATCTAGTGCATTCACTGGTTTGTTGCACATTCCAGTAGCACATTTATTGAAATGTACTGATATTGCCCAGAAGCTATCATTGCAAACGAACTTCTCTCTACACATTCCCCATCAGTTAGTTCTTTCCCTCTTTTTGTTTCTTCGCTATTTGTTTGCTTAGTATACTTCATCTGTATTCTGGCCCATGCCAGTTATATTTTCATTAATTCTCCATTAGAACAATCATCGGTTTGCAAATTTCATTATTGGCATTGTGTTGGACGATCAAACAAACTAATTTATTGTTGAGTAAAACAAATGATGTTTTGGCTGGCACATACTTTGCTCATCTTTGCCGCTCTCGATCTCAACGGAATTTTGCTAGAAGTATTTACATTTCTCGTGTGTGATGGCGTGATATTGGTACTGGATTGGTTTTCCAAACACATTCGTTTGATTTCTCTCAGATTTTAGCTACTTGACAGAGAGACAACAATCATTCAACCGCATTCAGTCGAACTTCAAATATTGTTTGTGCTCACCATTTGCAAAAATTGGTGACTGATTCCATTTTCTATCTTTCATTCATTCATTGTTTGTTTCGTTCTTCTTTATCTCGAAAATGAAACATATGCAAAAAATAAAAGGCCTAATGGTGAAAAGCATGAAAAGCGATTATTTGCAAGCTGAAAATCGATTCTCTTTGATTTGGCCACAGATTTGTACACCGTTTTATCCGTGGCGGCAAACAGAAGAGTAACAACAAACACAAAATCGAGAGAGCGGTAGAGAGAGACAGACAGGGAGAAAGAGGTTATACACGACGAGAAACGAAACAAAGCATACAACTACTGGATTCGCGTGCGTGCAAAATAGATTCCAATGAATTTCAGTCGAAGTGGCCAGCACTCACTGGCTGACAACAAAAAAGGGCCTGCAAAATTGGCAGCACCAGGTTGACTAAACCAATATTTATTTTTCTCTATCAAAGCCGATTTTCTCTCATACAATTTTTCGACTCAAGTTTTATTTATCCTTTTTCTTCGGCAAATATGTAATTCCGACATATTTGTATTTGCTTATTGTTTATTTGTATGATGGAATTCTAATGCCGGGCAACCGAAAAAATCATACATAACGCGCGCACACAACGTAAAATGTTCGAATGCGGGATTTATTTCGTCGCACTGAAAGCTTTATTATAAATACACTGTAAATTGTTTAGAATACTTTTCATTGTAGGCAAACATCAGCTTGGATTCCATACAAAAGCGATTGTTTTCTTATTGATAGATTTTTCACCAGGTCGAAGATTTTTGTGAAATTTGCTCTTTTTTGCCACCGCTCATTTTTTTTGCACATTTTTGTACGTGCAATTTATTTTGATTCCTATTAGGTTTCATGGATGACAATTCCCAACACGAAAAAATTCCCTAAATGAACGTATCAAAAGTACAGTCTTGTGTCCGGTTTAATGTGTGCTTTTTCAAGTGCAACGAAATACCTAACTGAAAAATAGTAAAGAAATGGTGCTCAAACAGCTTGTATCATCTTGAATCTTACTTGTTCGTGTGTACCGCTACATTCAATCTGGACAGCAAATAGTCAAATAAATGAAATAAAGCATAAAAAACTCTATGACAATAATTCGATTAAGAGCAATTTTCTCTGTGTTCTTCTGTCAGTGTGTTGATGCACTGTAAGCGTCCCGTATTTCAATACCACTTTGCGAAAGTTGAAACGATAAGATGTGCGCACGTTTCACATAGCCAAGCACACCTTCGAGTCTTTCGGAACGGTAAATTATTTGATAGTGAAATTTTAGAGCTTTTCAAAGATACACTTCGCTTCACACGGTGTAATCATAAGAATTTCAATAAATCTTTAAACATTCGCTCTTTTCTCATTTTCATCTCCATCTTTCGCCACTCGTATGTATTCATTCCATCCATGTTGGCTTCGCCATCGCGACAGCAGACGACGGCGAGTAGGAGTGTCGATTGGGAAACGATTTTTTCGTCGCTCAACAGAAGCATCAGAAGAAGCGCACATGAATCAAGCAATATTGCTTCTCGTGAGTTTTGCATTGCAAAAGAAACATTGACGGTTGCTGATCACAAAATTCAACCTTTCAATTTTATACTCAGATTCGTTTATTTGTACCGCTACCATCGCTGTGTTTCAGCCAGGGCCGAGGGGCAAGACGAAAAAAACAAATCTAGGACAAAACAACAGAATATGTATGCCATCAGTAAAGTCCTGTTTTGACATTACATCGTTCACTTTCAAAATATATCAGTGTAGGCGCAAATAAGGGCAAACTCTGGAATTATGACCTACAAATTTTACGTGTCTAATGACAACTCAATACCTTATTTATATAGGCAATCAGGTTCATTTCCGCAGTTGGGTCATAAATAGACAGTAGATCATATTATGACCAATATACCCTTAAACTCACTTTCAACCTCGCGCTTGCATTCTCTCTCACTCTCTCTCGCTCGCTCTCTCTTTGTCGGCGATAAAATTGAAGAAAGTTACACACAAGAGAGCCCTACACGCAAGCGAACTCGAACTACCTTTGACTGACACAAATAAAGCTTATACTGATTCCATATAATCCTTGAATTTGTTCAAACTACAGTTTCAAAAGAGAGTCACTTTACGTGTTCATATGTACAATTTTGCCTGTTTGTTCCTTTCCATCACTTCAGCAACAGACTGAAATTCTGTTCGTCGTTTATGGCAATTTGCCAATTCGACGAGTTTGGTCGGTGAGATAGAGAGCGAGAGAGAAAGAGAGACTGATGTTGTGTTGACGGTGTAGATAGAGAGGCCGGAGATGGTTGCATGTGTGGCGGATGAAGTAATGTTGCGGAAGTAATGCGATACCTTACCAAAAAGAATTGCACACCGTATAACTTAATTGTGGATGTCTGTTATGAAAGAAGTTGAGTATAATGTGAGTCGGCTTGAGTATAAAAAATTTCCGTCAAATTGAAAGATGCGTTTAGAGTATTATATAATAATTTAATCTGATCTAAACCAAAAAAAAACATTCCAAATAACACATCCAACACACACACATACACGCACAATGAAGAGCCACAGAGAGCATTCGGTGGGCGAATTGATCACATCAAACCCATCGGTAATATTTCAAGCTAAAATGGACAGATTTGATTCATGTTCCAGTCCCGAACATTTGTCTGAAACTTAAAATCGTTATTCGAAATGAAAGAATGATCTATCCCGAAATGTTTCGTTTTTTTTTGTTGCATTACCATTGATCACATCAATTTCGATTGCAACTCTCAAATAACAGGTGTTTGTCTAGAAACAATATATTTATATTGTTCGACCAAAAAAAGCTCATTTTTGTCATTCTTATCATTCGACATAAGGTTTTTATTGCACTACTCACTATGGCGGGCAAATGTGCTATGTAAAGTTTCTGCACAAATCATTGCATTCAATACGATTCAAAGCCAATTTGGAATAATAAAACTGTGCTGAAAACAATTGAGAGATGATCTGGAAAGGGTTTGAAAAGAAAATTCGCTGAAATAAATCGAGCTTTGCACACACAAACACATTGACCATACATGACCATACTACAAATAAAAAGTAACGGCTTGTGTCCCAGCTCGCACACACATAAAAAAAAAGAAAAACGAAAGCGATGAAAAAAGAAAATCACCACTCGCGATCGAACACAGACAAGAAGATTTATTGTGCTTGAAAAGCTCAAATTGCACATCGTTACCGGCAAAAGAGATTAAAGAGAGAAATTAAGTATAGTAAATATATGTAGCTCATTTTTATTAGGCAGTATTTTCATTATTTGTTAAAGTTTCCTGTTTTTGTATTCGAAACAAGCCTATTATAATGTTTTTTAATGAAATACAGCGCCGAGAGCTTTAACGCTTTGATTATATTTTTATGAATTAAATATTGCAAATAATTTATTTGAGCTTTTCACATTGTCCGCATTGTAATTGACGCGAGTTTTTTGGTGTGGATCCCATTTCGTTTGCTGTGGGGTTGAGGGAGCCTGCAAACAACAACAACGACGAAAAAATGTACAAAACGGTTTTTAACGAATCCGGAAGCATTTGATTGGTTTGTTTTGTATGTGAATTAAAGTTAACGAAATAGCATTAATAAATAAGTTACATCATATTCATTACATAAATATAGATGGGAAAAAAGAATGCATGCCCGCACTCAGCTAATGCATGAATTATTGGAATAACAAGATGATAAACAGAAAGATATAATGCGAAAATAAAATACCTACAAACCATCCACATAGACATAGACATAAACCTGAACCGTAAATATCAAATTATTACTGCGCGCAAATCAATACTTACAAGCAGTGAATGTTTTACGTTTTACAAGCAGTGAATGTCGGGTCTATTTCAAATTGGAAAAGGATATGCAATGATTTGGATAGATACAGGGTGGTCCATTTAAGATTTGGAATTTGAATCGGCTATAAAAAAAGAACTAATGAATATTTTTTAAAAATTCCGTTTTATTACAAAGCTTGGACTTTGTTTTTTAAGAATGAAAAACGATATCGTTCATATGACTGCCACGACTGGCTTTACAGTACGCTATTCGGTCAAACCAATTTTCAAGCACTTTTTCGATTGTTCCGGGTATATTTTCCTGAATGGAAACTTCGATTTCATGTTTCAAAGCTTCAATCGTCTCTGGATGGTTAGCGTAACACTTGTCCTTTACGGCTCCCCACAAAAAATAGTCCAACGGGCTCAAATCGCAGCTCCGAAGCGGCCAATTGACTTCAGAATTTCGGCTAATTATTCGATTTTCGAAAACGGTGCCCAAAAGTTCGACTGTTACGTTGGCTGTGTGGCTTGTTGCGCCATCCTGTTGCAATCAAATATCTTCCATGTCACGGCCGTAACACTTTGTGGGTGCATTGGGTTCTCAATGGTGACGTATGGATTTTCCGAACCCCAGATGCGACAATTTTGCTTATTGACATAACCTCCGAGGTGAAAATCTGAATGAAAAGAGAGGCATCTAAAGGGATTGATTTTTATTTATTCTTTATGTCCAAAACAGGGGGTTGATATTTAAAACCCTTCAAAACGTCGATCAAGTGTTGAGTTTTGACACACACACACACACACACACACACACACACACACACACACACCATTCGTGTGGCTCACCAGTTCATCTTTTCATGTGTGCAACATGAACTTTACTTTTAAATATGCCCTGCGGCTCAGACTATGAGAGAGAGAGAGAGAGGGCAATGGGAATATTCATGAACATGCACAAAAAAGCAGCTGTTGCTTACTGCTACCGCGCATACGGGCATCGATAGAAACATTTTATCATTTTATTGAAAGGTATTATTATGTATTTGGATAATTATGCACAACATTATATAAATAATGCGAGTTGAAAGCAGAACATATATTACATATACATATATTTTCCCATTTCAATCAGTTGCATGGGAAAGAGGATATTAAAAAATACTTAACAATTTAACCAATTAATTGGCGCTTCTATGGGAAATGAATTGATTAATTACAGGTTATAGTGCCATCATATTGATGATGATGATGATGATAAATAATAAAAATTATCATTGGATCATTTTGTTTGCAATTAAGCGGCCATTACAAGCCATTGCAAAGAGAGTGAAGTAGACTAAAAACAAAGTCAATGATAATATTGAAGTGAATCTGCGTAACCGGATAATGTTGCATATGATCCTATAAAACTGTGACCAGAATTTTGTTCACAAGGTTGCCAATCAATAAAGGTATCGGATCACGTTTTTGGTATCTTTTGTTGGTAAATTGTTTAAAAGAAATCACAAAAAGCGCATACACATAGTTAATTGTATGCGCCTTGTTATTCCTGAAAAGATGAGTTTATAATTGTATATATGGTGTAACGGAACCAACCTTTTCACTTTGATGAAGCACTTTTTTTGATTAACTGCCTATTTCAATTCATTTATTTATTTATATATAATCTCAGGTGTTGAAAATCGTCGGTTCCGCAGTTGTTCAACCGTTTTTACTTTTTCGCACACACCACTGTGTGTGGTAAAAGTATTGCGATCGGTCCAAAAAATTCAAAACGCTCGGAATAAGTTTTCTATGCGTTTTGAACCTAGAAAAAACGATTGCAACCATTCCCGGAGCAATATTTTGTCCGTGTGTGGTGCGTTGTCCGTTGTCCGTTGTCCGTTGTCCGTTGTACGTTGTACGCAAAAATTTGTTAACACGATAACTCAAAAAATTGATTTTAGAATTGAACAAAAATTTACACGCACTTTTGTCTTCATTAGGAATAGAAACCTATTAATTTTCAGCCTAATCGGATAACTATTATATATGGGGACTATGACTATTTCGCATTGTATCATCATGAAACCTTCAGAATATAATTTTTTTGGGGAGGTAGACCTAAGTCCCATTGAAATGACTTGAAATTTTGCACGACTCATTTTTTTCATGAAAAAATAATATTCTGAAAGTTTCAATTCGTTACAATGTAAACTTGAGATAGCTGCCATACAAATTTTTCGTTTCGAGCACGAAAAGAGCCCGAAAATCGAAAATTTTACAGGGTAGGTAGTCCTGAATCTCATTAGAATGACTTGAAATTTTCTGTGATTTATTCTCAAAGTTGCATGATGATTCGATAAGAAATAAACATAAATCCAATAAAAATGAGAAGCAATCAATGAAAAATGCGTAAGCCCAAACAATTTCGGGAAATGTGCGGAAAAGTTAGTTTTACGTACGTAAGACCATTTATTTTTTTTTTATTCGCTCGTTCGTTCGTATAGTAATGTTGTTCGTAAAAGAGACTTCATAATGTACTGGCAATCGCAGAATCTCATTTGCACCTTTACGTACTGTTTTATGTTTTAAAGTGTGAAATGTTGATATTGTCGAAAAATGAGCGTGGAGGAGAAGAGGAGGCAAATAAAGATACATACGAAAGAAACATTGAAATATCAGTTTAAATGGTAGAAAATATAAGGCTCGTGAACAACCGTATTCGGTGTTCTGTTTTGATGTATTCATATTATAAACCAGTTACTTACAGTTGTTACTGTTCTCTCTTGTTAAAAGGAAAATTGACATTTTGCCTGATTTTCTTGCTGGCACCTTTGAAAATGAATCATGAAAAATGAAAAAGAAACGGATGAGGAGAATCGTTCATGAATCAAATGGAGTACTAAATTACCTCATAACGAAAACGCACAGAGTAAACACAAATCAGAGATATAAAGAGAGCTGGAGAACCGGAGAGCCAGAGCCAGAATCTGTGATTTATTTTATCACACCGAAGAGAAATGCGTTTCACTAGAGCATTTTGGCTTTTCAATTTTTGTGTCTGCCATATATACGTGCGATGTTATAAAATGCGTCTATATGAAAATCCTCTAAGTATGCTTGGGATGTGTGTGTGTGTGTATTTGTGTGCACTTCAGATGTTTTTGCCGTCGCGCATAGGTGAGCTCGTTAAATATGCAGGTCAATTAATTATTCAATTCACTTTTTTTTCTTTGTTTTGGTTAGACTGTGCCCTCCCGTACACTGAATCAGCCCACATGTATGTGTGTGAATGCTGTTCATTCGATGTTTGTTAATTTCTTTTCACATTTCTACATTTTACCTCACTCCCGATGCGGCCTCTCATTCCTTCAGCATCCGATAGCAGCATCGCACCACCAGCGAATGAATGACTTCCATTCCATTCATTGCATGCGAATCATTTTGTCTTTTTTGGAATGCTGTCTACATCTCGTTCGTCACCAAATGAATCTTGTATTGAGCGGTAGTGGTGATGGTGGTGTTGAGAGGGAGCATATGCTCTCTATCTGGCCAGGCCAAAGCAAACTAGAGCACATCGAAAGTGGATTGTGATTATATGTTCGTTTGAATATTCACTTAAAAATTAATGTCTGAATGTGCTTTCTTTTTATGAATACGTAATATGTCGCCCCGTTCTGCGGTGCAATACACGCTTTAAAATATGATGATTTTGGACGAATATCTGACCAATCTAAAATATAACATTCCCTGATGCTCACCCTCTCTCTCCCTCTCACTATATCTCTGGCTTGAATATAAATTCTATAAGCACACAGACTGTCCAGTCTTGATCTTTTCGCTAAATCGCATTCAAATTCAGAGAAATGGTTATTATGACAAATTCCATGGCCCGATGATGTATGTATATTTGATCCATTTTCCCGTGACGTTAAAATTAGCTTTATGAAAATGTGTTGTATTTGCTCCAGTATATATCGTATGTGGCAATGCACGGGATGAATGTAAATGAAGAGAGAGAGAGAGAGAGAGAGAGTGAGAGAGAGAGAGATTAAGAGCGTGCATCCTTGCCCTGTACAGCATATAATTTTGTTTTAATTCACAAAAGTGAAACTCGTTGCTTATTAGTTTCCAACCAATCCTGTCAATTTCACTACCGCAAAAACACCATCCACTCATCTTGTTCGCACAATGTTTTGTCTCTCTCGCTCTTTCTCCGTTCGCTTTCTCTATTTGTCATAGAACGGTAGTTCAATCGTTCGATGGCATAAGTACGATGTAAAAAAACCAGCACATAGACGCACACAAATAGCTTCGAATAATTTCATAGATACACCAATGATATTAGTTTGAATACATGCTGTTTGTTGAGCTATTCCCTGTCAGCATTCTAATCTTTGTACGAAAGTTTTCAATTACGTTTCCTCTCATATGTGCGTCCCACAAATGTAACATGCATAAAATGATTAATTGCATTCGAAACATTTGCATCAAAGTTTCCCTGAATTTACACATCAAATAGAAATGCGAATAAAAACACAGATACCTCGACCGACCGACCGGCGCATTTCATCATTTTTAATAATCTTGACTTCTAAATTCCTGAGCATTACTGGCGCGATATGAATGAGCATCAAACAAATATCTATTTAATTATTTTTCATTTGAACATCTCGAAATTTTGAGTTCAATTTGAATATAGTCAATTATTTGATACGATTTAGTGCACTCATTCAGCCCATTCACTCAAATCTGTATTTGTAGATATATTTAATATGATTGAGAAGGATTTCGACCCGAGTGAGTGTGTTTACTTCTACTATTTAGGGATAAATCAACAGGAAAACACCGTGATGCATCTAAAATATAGTCGATTGTCAAAATTCCATTCTAAAAATTTCCATGACCCGGGAAAATGTAAACCTCAATGCGATTAAAATGCGAAATAATATCCTTATGCCGTAGAATTTGCAAAGTTCTGTGATTCTTGAGATTGTCTTGTTCCATTCACTCGAATTGTCTATTAATATAGATTTTATTTGAAAATCAGAATTGAAATTCGACCAATTACATTTCAAGTAAATTATTCCAAATAGAATCATTCCCGGAATTGTTTTAGTTTGTTTGGCATTTCTCATATTAGCTGCTGCTCCATTTACTGCTTCTGTAGCGCATGTTCGACTTGGCCTGATTGATGATGATGATGATGATGATGATGATAATGATGATGTATTTGTGAATTGCAATGGTAGGTTTAGGAAAATTCTTGGAAATGTAAACATTCTGCATGTTGTCTCACATTGTCATCCCTCGTATCGACATGTACCATACATGTATTCGTGCATGCACCTCTGTATAAATTTTAATTGAATTTTCGCTTTGATTCCATATATTTTTGATTTAATTAATAATCATTTACAAGTGATTCAGAGAGTTCACCCCTCAGGCAGTTCGACAACTAAATTTACTTTAATATGTTTCATTTAGAATTTTAATTTCCTTTCGAATATTTGTCCATCGTTGGCATTCACTATGGCTGATACATCAAGCGTTCGTTCTCTCCATTTATTTGACGGATGGATGGACAATGTTTAATCATTTTTTACATCAGGCTTAGGATGCAATCAGCAGCAGTCTGTTTTTTTTTCAAATTGATCAGAAAAAAATTACATCGAAAATGAAATTTGATTAATTGTTCGTTTTTTGCTGCACAAAAAAGAGCTCATTAAATATTTTTTAATGCGAAAAGATAAATTTCCTTGCCTAAGTTAAGCATTTTATTTGATCGCATTTTTTATTTAATTGACATCTTTCGGTGTAAAGAAGATGAAATCAAGGAAACTCCAAAAGGTACTTCGATTCATTTTTACATGAAAACAATATACAGTTTTGAGGAAACAATATACCTTTCCAAAGCCGCCCAAACAAAATAAAGCGAGCGAAAAAAAATAATAGAATGGAACAACATTTCCTATCAAATCATCAAATCCTATCACCGAACTGGATTTGGTGTATGTGCCGATTGGTGTATAATATTGGGAGTACAAATTGAAAACCGCGCATTCGTTGCTAACTTCATATCTATCATAGATGTCATTATTTTGACTTTGACAGCTATTGTATCTTAAAGAGGATAAAAAAATACATTGAAAACGATCTGTCAAACTTATCATTCAGTTGAATACACAAGTTTATTATTGCGTTGAAAATGTCGAGCTACGTGCCTACAAAACAGCATTTGCGGGAAGTTTTACTTTATTGGTTTAATCTGAAGAAAAATGCTTCCGAGAGTCATCGTTTGTTATGCGAAGCATATCCAGAATATGCTCCGTCGATTAGAACGTGCCAGGAGTGGTTTGCGCGGTTCAAAAGTGGTGATTTTGATGTGGAAGACAAAGAGCGTCCAGGCCAAGTGAAAAAGTTTGAAGACGAGGAGTTGGAAGCATTACTCGATGAAGACTCGTGTCAAACGCAAGAAAAACTTGCAAAATCATTGGGAGTGACACAATAATCCATCTCCTATCGTTTAAAAGCCATGGGAATGGTTCAAAAGCAAGGAAATTGGGTGCCATACGAATTGAAGCCGAGAGACATCGAACGCCGTTTTTTCACTTGTGAACAGCTGCTTCAAAGGCAAAAACGGAAGGGTTTTTTGCATCGTATTGTGACTGGTGATGAAAAGTGGATTCATTACGATAATCCGAAGCGAAAAAAATCGTATGGCTACCCCGGCCACGCATCAACATCGACGCCAAAGCCGAACATTCATGGCTCGAAGCTAATGCTGTGTATTTGGTGGGATCAGCTCGGCGTGATCTATTATGAGTTGTTGAAACCAAACGAAACCATCACAGGAGCATTGTACCGAACTCAATTGATGCGTTTGAGCCGAGCACTGAAGGAAAAACGGTCGGAAACGGTCGCAAGACACGATAAAGTTATTTTGCAACATGACAACGCTCGGCCACATGTTGCTCAGGTCGTTAAAACCTACTTGGAAACGCTTCGATGGGAAGTCCTACCCCACCCGCCGTATAGCCCAGACATTGCCCCTTCCGATTACCACCTCTTCCGATCAATCACACATGGCCTGGCTGAACAGCATTTCCATTCTTACGAGGAATGCAAAAAATGGGTCGATTCATGGATAGCCGAAAAAAGCACAGATTTCTTTCGACGCGGAATCCGTAATTTGCCAGAAAGATGGGAAAAAGTTGTGGCTAGCGATGGACAATACTTTGAATAATCAATTTGTAACCATTTTTCCATAATAAAGATCGAAATTTTGAAAAAAATGCGCGGTTTTCAATTTGTACTCCCAATAGTATTCGGTCAAATTATTTGCATTTACACATTTATTTATTTCGATGAGTGTTAGGGGGGAAAGACAAAGGTGAAATCAACGCTCACTCAATATTCGATTTGCTGAAAATCGAGAGATAATTCAATTGAAAAATTAAATGCAAAGCCTATTTCTGTCCGTTTCTCGTTCAACATGATTTACACATCCATCAAAATGGTATTAGCAAAAGTATCAAATCAATTCAAAACTGGTCATGGCGAAAAATGGCCACGTCGTTGAAACGCATTCAAACTAGAAGAAGGATTCGATGAATGAACGAATGACGGGCAACAGTAAAAATCGCTTGCTTTACATAAAATTTGGTAGTAGCAAAAACATAGCGCTTGCCTCTCTATCTTCCTCTTCTTTTGTATTTGCGTTTCATTGCATTTATGCGCGGATTGTTTTTATGTTTGCCGTGGCAATAGTCCTCTTCCTATCTTAGAATTCAAATGAATATCACTTTGATCGTTCATTTGTTGCTCATTTTTTGTGCTCCAAAAGCAAACGAATGTACAGGCGTGCGCTCACTCCCGCTGTCATTCTCATGATTTGCACAATAAATTGCTTTCCAAATGCCATTTTCAGTTCAAATGAAACTGAATTCGTCAACGAATCCAAGCTGATCGATAGGTGCTCATTTCAAATGCGAAAGGAAGGCATTTGTTCAATCAAGCGCGAGTTTCTGCACACGCTAAACTCCATCGAAAATTTAATTGTTCGCCTCTTTTCTCTGATGTTTGTCTTCCATTCGGGTTCATTTATTATTATATTTTACAATTTGAAAACAGAATGTGGTCAATAAATGAGAAATTGAATGGCAAATTGCATGTTCCACTTTATTTTATCCCTCTCTTTCTTCCTTTGCTTTTGTTTCGCACGATTTTCATATGCGAGAGCATCAGTTTTGCCCTTAAATATTTAATTACGACCTGAATATCTATATGTGTTTTTCGCGGTCGAAAAAAGTTAATTTGACCAGTCATTGACAGGTTGTCAACATCATACATTTTACATCGAATTGAATTCATTTTGAAACGAAATTTGAGTCATAATAATGATCAAATATATTTCAACTTTGACACTTTTCAATGTTTCTGTTTCTTACTTCTTGCTTCCTCTCAATTTAAAATATATTTAATTTGGCAAAAAAATTCCTTTTCCACTTGTTATTTTATAAATAGATTGCGATCTTTTGCATAAAAATTCAATTTACTGACTGATTCAAACAATATAGATCAAAACCTATTTTGATTGGTAAATGTACCACATTAATCCAGTACTTATCTAAATATTTAAAATATTTTTTCTGAGCCTCTCGCACGAAAAGACTTTTCGTAAATGTTTGTCATTAATAGGATTATGTCCTAAAATTGTGATTTTGTCGACTTCAAACTAGGAAATTTTTTAGGAAAAGCACACACACACACGCTGTTCATAAATTTGAGCTTGGCTATCCAGAGTGTTGTCGAGTGCATGTTTCGCGTGCATTTGTGGCTAAAGTACTCGAGACGAACAATGATATTTAATTTTGTGATTATCATCTTGCTACTCTCTTGCACCTTTCTATACATTCTTTAGCTGTTGCTCCGAAACTGCTTATTCAATGTTAATCTTATTTGTTTTACACTTGTGTTCAAACTTCTAATGGAAGAAAGACAAAAACCGAAAGACACACACGTGCAGCTCGAGCACATCGGTTTGCATTCATTTTTTTTTTTGCTCGTTTTGCACTTCAAACGGAATTGATTCAAGTGACTGAATCCATGCAGCGAAACTCTCAAGTAAAAACAATCTTTGTATAATTTGAATGTGCTTTGACTATATTAATGAAACTAGTTCTTAAAAGGTATTCTTCTCTTGTGTGTTTTGTATGTATAAATGCCTGCCCGGTAATGAGTGCAAATAAAAGCAAATATGATTGTTGGGAAAAAGGGACGTTTTGTTCATTCTTATCTAATGACATCATGTGGTATCTGCTCAAAAATTTCGCTAAATATGACCGTAATATATCTCTCTTTCTATCCATGCTCTAATGGCGATGACAAAAGGATTGAAAATAAGATTTCATGTGGTTGTTCCTCGTAATGACAATGAAATCATTGGTAGCACAGAAAAAAATAGCACATGTGGTATCTCATCGTGTGTTTCTTTGTTGTTGCTATAAATGGGCTTTTCAATCCGTTTTGCATGCTTGCAGTCTCATTCTCGCTCTTGCTCTCTGCTTCTCTTCGACAATACAGGTATATTCCACTCCGACAATGTTTAAGCATACAAATCAAACAACAACAAAATACACTCATACACACGCACACGTACGAAAGATGAATGAGAGTGAGGGAACAATGAACAAAACAGCCGCATAGAGAAAATGTTACGGTCGACAACATTAATAACAACAACTGATGCTTATGCAATTTTGAACTGTAATTATGCGTACGTATTTATGGCTACAGTATTTTTTTTTTTTTAATTTGATAGAAAATTATAAGCGAAACGAACCGAAATGTAGCAAACAATGCAACGTACGAACACACAACACAAATGAGTGTAAAGTGATATTGATGTTGGTTGTTTGTGAATATATTTTTTCCGTATACAGGAGCATTTTCAATGTGATCAATATCACTCGTTCAGCTTTTGGCTCCCAAAAAGGCTCGATTCTGCATCAGATTTGACGGAATAAAACAGAACAGGTAGATTTTCATTTGGTTGTGATTGTTTTTCTTTCAATGGAATGTGGCCAAGTGTGTGTGTGTGTGTGTGTTCGACAAAAAGATGAATTCCTGTGCTTGGGACCAATATCAGCTATGCCATAAAAATGTATATTTAAGGGTTATTATTTGTTGCGACCACGAACACATACGCTCCTTATCCTCTCATTCTGTGTTTGTATAAATGGAATTTTATAATATTCTTTGGTATGCTTTTTCACTACATGCTTTTTACTATTCATCATATGTAAAATACAACACTTTTCCAAGGAACTCATTTAATTGAATAGACACACCAAAAATTCGATCGATTAACGGAGACAAAAGTAAACAGTGACGATGTTTATAAGCGTCCTTATAGCACGAAAAGGTGCTCAAAGAGTCAATATCAATGCAACACATTAAGCTGTACACGCATGTTGTTTCTCTTGTCTATGGTAAAAACCGAGCATTGTTTGTCGCTTGCTTGAACATTTTCGCTACAGCTCATACACTCGCCCAGCAAAATGAAATAGCACATCTAGTCAAATGGGAAGTTCCACGAAACGACCGTGTTGGAAAACGTTCGAAGAAGAATAAACACACACAACAGAAGCTTTATCATAGATGCACAATTGCGATGCAGTGTGTGGCATAATGGTCGTGGTATTTAAAGCCTCAAGGCAGTATGCAACATCTCCGACCTTCATGTTTCGTTCCACTCATTTGGTTGATTATTAAACGAAATACGGTGCACACATGTACGCATTCACAAGCATAGTCAGAGCGTGAGAGGACCAACACGGAAATCGTTTGTCTCGTTTGGCTGCCACAAACGCTTTTGTCAGTGATTTGTCATTGCGTAAATGAATACATGAACGGCTTGTAGTCTCTCTCTACCTCCCTCTCCGAATCACTTGCTCTGTTCAGATGAATTTTAGTTCATTTGTGACAAAACAAAGACGTTTATTTGTTACAAATATTACACACACACACACATCTTGAACAGAATTCGACAAGTCATTTCACATTCAAATGGCAGATGGCGCTGAACAATTTGGCTTTTTAATATATTTGAGCCAGTTTAAGGTTACTTTTTGCGCACTCATATTGAATTTCATCGCAAATGTTTGATTATCTCAAATTTAGATAATATTTCACGCATAATTATTTGTGTGATCTCTCTTTCTTTGTGTGTATTATATATTTTGCATTGAATCGGATCAGAATTCAAACTGATTGGTTCGTATGGTATTCAAATGAAATGGAATGTGAAAAGCGTACTTGTTCTTCGATTATTTGCATGAATTACGTGGTACTCGAACAATATTTGCCATGACTTTGACACATTGAACAAAGTAAATGCTTTCACTCAAAAAGCACTAAATCTATCAATTATGCGATTTTGTAATGGAAAATGGCGCAAAATTCAATGACTACCATCAATATGCTGGGTGATTTTTAAAATACTGTATATGATCGCATCAAATCTTGTTCGAATTTAATCAGCTTGTTGGATTTGGCGATGATTAGTGATCGCGCATAAGACGGAGCGCTCACTTTAATTCACAAAACATTGATTGGTACACACATAGAGACATACAATTGCTTCATTTTGAAATTTTGTCATTTGAATGCGCAGGCAGCTCAGCAGCAAGACAAAAGGGATTATATTTTTGCTCTGTATCACACTCTCAACGTTTGAATAATTATTTTCTCAACCGAAGCTGATTATCAGATTGTAAGTCCTTCCGCTTTTTTTCGATTCACCGGAATTCCGAAGACCCGAGGAATCGATACAATTTCATGGAGCAACAGATTGCTTTACGTTCAACAATTCGACGACACATCACCGTTTTTCCCTGACTCTCTCTCTCTCTCTCTCTCTCTCTCTCTCATATTGACAGACACACACAGAAACAAACCTAAGCAAAAAGATTCATAAATGCACAAACAAAATCGAACATAACAATTTATAAAATCTTTCATATTGCAATTAATAGCAGTTGTTTCTTTTATTACACGTATACAATATATTCTATTGTTTTCATTCATTCGTTATTCAGTATTTATAGACCGGATTGTGTACCGTTAGGTGTGTTCAGTCTTTTTTCGTATTCCATCAATACCACCAGCATGAGAACTATTATTCGAATACATTGGTGAGAGGCTTGCAGGGCACGACTGCACCGCATTCGAATGTTCGGGCCCATGAATGGCTACTACTTCTTTTGCGGTGGTGTTTTGAATATTGAAATACCCAATAGCACAACCTTAGCGTTAAGGTAGTCAATTTGCATGTGTCTGTGCTAACTCAAAATCCTCTTTGTGCACACACGCGGGACCGACGGCTTAAAGTGTCCTCCGAAACACTCCGTGAGTCGAACATCACTGTTTTATGTGTTAATTTGTCTCCCATCAATATATCACTGTTATTAGCAATGATGAAATTGATAGAAAATCAAACGGCCGCTAGTGAGACTCGAACCCACGTCCTCATGCTTGCAAAGCCGGCACGCTAACCACTACTCTACAGCTGGGTGCAATTCTATTGTTTTACTAACATTTAATCAGCTTTTTGAACACATATACATATATGCGGGGGGATTTCGAGCACATGCACATTGGTCACGAAATCAAAATAAAGCTCAATAAACAGATACCTAAGCGCACGCACTTGCACAAAGCAATAGGAATACCTCCAGAACACAATGACGTTTGAATGGAGAGCGAAAGCAAGAGAGAAAGAGAGAAAGTTAGAGAGAAAGAGAGAGAGAGAGAGAGAGAGAGAGAGATTGAGGGAAGTAGAGTGTGCAAAGAGTTAAGATATTTGTTATTTCGTATTTTTCGATCTTGCTGCATTTCGTCCATTTTTTTTTTTTGCACATTTCTTTTGTTTTCCACATCGTTTGCTTCATAGGTTAAAATAAGCTAAATCGACAAATTAAAATCCACAACTCTGATTTTTTGATCTTGCATTTGAATATATTCTGTAATACTCAAACAAACTAACATTTATTTTTCATCATAATGTTGAAACATTTCCCCTTTGACATATAAACGACTTGACGTACCCGCAAATAAAAAATTCGAGAGGAGTCAAATCGCATGATCGCGACGGCCAATTGACAAAACCATTACGCGAGATAGTCCACTCACCGAATTTCTCTTCCAGCAAATTCATTGTTTCGTTACTTGTGTGGCAAGTGGCACTGTCTTGTTGGAACCACATCTCGCTGATATCGATGTTGTCAAGTTCTGGCCACAAATCCAATCGCAAAACACGGCGTGCTGTCTCTCGTGAGAGGCCTAATCCAGCTGAACGACGCCGAATCAATTGTTGAGGGCCATCCTCAAGTCTGGCCGCTACGGCGGCTATGTTTTCTTCGCTTCGACCAGATCTTGCTCTGGTTGGTGGCTTAAGGTCCAACAATGTGTACTCACGCTCAAACTTTTCCACAGTGCGACGAATGACTTGGTTATTGAAGTGATGATAACGACCGAGTTCACGACTAAAATCACGTAAAACACGGACAACTGAGCCGGAATTTCCGTAGTATTTTTTAATAATTTTCAAACGATCGGGAAGCGTGAAACGATGCATAGTGAAATGGCAATATATACTAAATATTTTATCAGCATGAAGTGAATAATTTATTCGACAGGAGCTGAGTAATCCCTATTGAAAAATGTATCATCCCTATTGGGTCACCCTTTATATAGGTTAAACTTATGTCGGGCTGAGAATAAAAGTGGTTACACACATATCACGCCCATGATAATGGATGTATTCATTAGCATAAGCAGGGATGAGATGTAAATCACCACTTTTATGACAGTGCATTTATTTTATTAAATTCAATTTTTAATAACAGATAAGATCGAAAGTAAATATCACAAATCGATAGAAAATCTTTGCTTTTTTCTAATTCAGTTGTTGATTCACTAATTTTGAATCGATTATATCTGTATTGGATCTGAATTGAAGGAATCGGTTAAGTTCAACAGTGCGACAAGCGATAAGTACTTTGGTTGCGTTGTAATACGACGAAGGGAAAATTATTTATAAGTACAAGAACAAAAAGAGAAGAGAACAAAAAAAAAAAAGAAACGCATACATTCAGACGGGCGATAGTATCAGTGATCAGGAATGGCAAGTGAAGCATACGGCGTCGGCACAACATAGTAGCACCGTTAATAAGAGCAAAATCCCCGTCGAACGACATGAAATAATAAGAAAACAAAATCGTTTTTCTCGTTTAGCGCTCGCAAATGTACAAAATTCCGCTCTCTTTCTCTTCACTTCTTTCATACACAAACGCTTCTTCCTTTATTCCGTTTTTTCAAACTCAGTATTTTCTGATGTTGCTGGTGCTTGTGCTGCTGCTCCTGCTCGCTAGAATTAATATTCTTGCGGTAAAGATGAATGCCAATAAATAAGAACTACACCGCCCGTTGTAATCGAACATTTTACTTGTCTATCGGCACACAATATTTAAGTGACAGATTTTCTCAGTTTTTCTCTGTTACACTGCTCTGATTTTTTCGCGCTGGTCGCTTCCACCTTTTGTTTTTTGCCACTCTTCTTTTAATAATAATAACATCACCGAAAAAGCGTCATGTGCAACGCGCCCTAACGCAGCCGATTGAAATGTGACAGGCGGCACAAATCACAACGAATGAATTACTTTTTTAGGCTTGCGGCCGAAAAGCTTATTGAATCTTTATTTGACCTACAACAAAAATACTAAATGAATGACAGCACATCTGAATTTCTCCCAACATTTCAATATAAATTTAAGTTGATGTCGATCATGGACAGAGTTTTTTCCGACATTTTCTCGTTTTTGTAGAGCATCAATCACATGCGCAAATATGTTACAAAGCTTTTTTTGTGTGTGTTGCAGGCCACATATTTTTGATTTGTAATTTATGGCTTGAATGTCAGTCATTGTCAGAAGTGCTCAAAAGATCATTGCCGATTCTTTTACATCCCCTCCACGAAAAAAATAAATAGCTAAAGGAAAATATGAATTGCCCAAAACGATTCCGGGAAAATGCTACGCTGGAAGTTATGTATTTGCAGGAATGGAAAAAGGTTGCGTTGTGCAAGATTAATTAGATCGAGGTAACACAAAGATCTCACGCATTTTATTCTAATGAATCTTTTTGGATTCTTTGAATGAATCGGTGCCTGCATGCCTGTCTGTCTGCCTGCTATCGCCGAGCATGCTACATCACCCAAATCGGTGTCTGATGGATTTTAGTTGGCTAAAAATCATTTCATGTCATTCGTTTTCAAGCGGATTTTCTGTGTGGCTCCGCACAAATATACACAAAAATTTAATAAAACATCCAACGAGATTTTATATAGCGAGAAAGCAAATACAAAAGGATAGACAATATCCGAAACCCATGTGAGGTAGAAATTAGAAGTTTTAAATTACCTTTGCGCTTCATTTGAGCCATGATTTATTCTTATTTAATTTATCTTGCATGTATAGCTCAATTCATTAATCAAGTTACCTGAACCGAATAGCGAGCATCAGTATGAGCAGCAATGCAATGCCAGCGCCAGCATGAGCAGAAGCAGCACAAATGGGAGAAGCACAGATATATTATCGGTACAATTTCCTATGAAATTTATGTTTTCTTAGGCAATACTAGCTGCTTTTAGTTTACACTCTCTGTCTCCCTCCCTCTCTCTCTATCTCTCTCTCTCTCTCGCCCTCTTCTTCTCTTCCTCTCTTGCTTCAGTTCTCGAATCGAACAAGTGTTTGGAGTTGAAATATAATTAGACTGCCAAATTTTTTGTACGCATATCCAGTCCGGAAAATCCAAGCGATTTTTCGAAAAAGCCGGGCAAAATCCAGGCCAATCTACGAGATGATGTTAAAGACAAACACAAAGGATGTGATTGAATATTTGAATATATTTTTCGTTATTATCTGATAGAAAAAAGTGTGTGATCCGTTATACATGAAGAAATATAGTGGTGCCAAGAGAAATTTCATATCATAATAACTGGGAAGATTATTTATGTATGGTTTCTTTTACTGAAAATAGCTATTAATATGATGAAAATTTATAGAAGGTGTAACTAGTTCGAGCAACCGGTACTTCAGAAGGTACGCGATAGGTACAGATTTTCTCAATTACCGGTACAAATTTTGTACCGATACTTGTACCGCGTACCGTCTCGGAATAATGCGGTACAGATGAGCCTCGTACCTGAATTTTGCGATACACATTTTGTGCGGTTATATACCGCATTGTACTGATACTCCCACGTTTTTTTTTCTCTCGAACTGGGCGATGCGGTCCGGATGATTGTCAGGATGGGTTTTTTGTTCAAAATTTGGGCAAATCCGGATCGGTCCGGGAGATCTGGCAGCCTTAAATTAAACGAAGCCGCTCATATATTTCACCCACGCACATATAGTATATAGTACATTTTTGCATTCTTTCCTACTACTGTCCAACTTTTCTCGTATTTGGTGAACTGTTGAGCCTTTTTCCACTTAAATTCCAGCTTAAGAACGAAAAGGATTTGGCAATGTTTGATAAAGTTTTTCACAAAATCTGCCTAATTAATTGTGCCAATGTAACTACAACACATACTTACATACAAATTCGTCGACGGGATAGTAACAGCTGTAGCGGAAGCGGTAATTGAATGAGATAAAATAAAATGTGGTTGAAATAGAGTTTCAGATACAGCCGATTTCGTCCGATGAGAATTTTGAAAATTAATCATTCTCAATTGTTTTGAAGTTTGTCATTACGTTTTTAGTGTGTGAAGCTCATTCGCTGAAAACGATTATTTAAATATAATTGGCGAGTGTTTGAATTCCAAGTTAAACGAGCATCAACAGTGCATTGCAAACGAACGTAATGTCATGTCTAGCGCCTTGATTTTGCTTCACTCTCCAAATTACTGCCGATTCGTCCAGATAAACAGAAATCCTGGCTGGGCTGCGAAATACAAGTACCTATTTATTAGTCAAAGTAAAAATTCATTCAAATTTCGGATGTATGCGAGAAATGTGTATGTTATGCAATGTGCGATGTCAGCCCTCGTTGCCGCACTCACAGCAACCATCCATTATATTAAAGTGAAAATAATTGTTGCATTACGTTTCAATTGCATGCAATTTTTAAGCACTCTACTTGAACTAAGCCGAGTATTGGAATCTCGATCCAGCGAAAAGAATGCAAACGAATCATTCATCTAAAAGAAACAGCAACAGCAACAACAACAAAAGCTATGCCATCAAATGAGTGAATGAAAACAGGAGAAAAATTACATCGAAACAGAGAACACCACGTATCCATCTTTGCTGTGTGTGTATCTATTGTTTGTCTCTTTTTTTAGCTCACTGGTTTTTCGAATTGGACGATTTCCCCTACGCAAGACAACAAATATCGTTGTCTTGCTCATCTTTTTGTCGCTTGGCCACCATACACATTAGTGATTGGTTGATGTTGCTGATGCTTTCCTTTGCCATGCACTAGTTGCGCGTATTTGCGAGACACAGACAACCTGTTACATGAGATAAATGAGGTTTTTGGCTTGGATTTGGCACATTTCACACCATTTGATGTATTACTCTTTCATTTTATTCTTTCACGCGATTTTCCATTCGCTTGAAAATTGAATGAAAGAGGCTGAAGAGAACAACTGAGAAAAGCGAGTGATCGAAAATTCAATAAGTGGTTTTTCGATAAAATTGCGCCTCAAATATATTTAAAGGGATAATATAAATATCACACGTAGGTAAAATGAACACTCAAACACAAACGAGATTTCATGATACCTTTTGACGCACGACTTTTTTTGACACATTTTAATAAATATTTAACACAACGAAATTGGTTTTTGTGTTAAACATATTACGAGCGCAACCATAAATTGAGGATTAAATTGGCCGAAATGATATTATAAATCGGTTCAATATTAGGGGCACAGCAATATAAGCGCATGTTAAATCAAATTAAAAATTCAAACAATTGAATATTTGCACCGAATTAGATTGATTGATTGAAATCCTTCACGTGTGTATGTGCGGATTTATTATTTGCATATCGGTGCAAAAAAAATTGTACACTCACCGTTCTGGGTGAAAGCTCATTAATGGAACAAAAAACATTGTGAACACGGGAAAACTTTGATTAATTTATAATGAATTTTGCCAGCAATAAAAGAACTCTCAATAAGCATTTTTTTCTCATTGAAATTGAAATGTGCACGATTTGCTCGATTCTTTTACATATTTATGAAGCGTGCAAATGGCCAGTAAAAATTTGCAAAATGAATTTTTTATTACATGTTAAAGTGCCTTTTACGGAAAATGGTGTGCAACTGTATTTAGGGTACGAATTCAATAGTTGAATCATTAGTTACTGTAATTTGATTACAAGAAAATCAAAAACATCGCCATACGCTTTAAATTCATCACACCCTTTTGTTGAATGATGGCATTCCGTGATCTGAAAAAGTACGATGGAAGGAAAAAAGCGAATTGGCGAAATGAGAGAGCGAGATGGGCACGGTTCTCGGGAGCTGCGGTCGAACCAAATGGAAAATGTACGATGATGCCATTGTGCCAATGAAAATAGCCGAAACGTGAAATACCTGTTGGAGTTAATTTGAACTATTTACCTAAATAATGTGATTTCAATTGCGAATAGTTAGCAACCTTTCTCTGCTTTTTCATTTGGTCGCACTAAGCGGAAAATTCTCCATTGCACTCGTACAAAAAGCCCGCAGCCATTTCTCGATATTTTGCTGCGTGAAAAATCAACATTGTACATGTTGATTCCAACAAGCATACGCTATAAAACAACGCGAACAACACACGACCCTCCCCTATTCGAGCGAGATAGAAATCATAAATGTGCACGTAACTGCAATAGATAAATATGAATCGGTCGTAATGCGATTTACGGACAAAAACTGCATACGAAATGACACAGAACGAGGGAGGTATAAAGTGTTTGTGTGTGTCTCGTGTGGCAATGATAACAAGAAATAGTTAACATACGTGAACGCAACAACATTGTGGATTCATGCGATGCAAGTTGAAAATAAATATGGTCACGGACGGGTATTCTTGTGCAATCATTCTGTTTAATGATAAGCACCATGATACGTAGATAGACATGTGCTCATATCTAATAAACCCTGATTGCTGTAAATTACATAACTGCAAACACTTTTGCTCAGGCAATGGCTACTTTTTGTAACGCAGGAAAAGAAGAAACGAGAGAAATTGAGAGAGAGAGAGAGAAGTTGTGTGTGTAATTTCCACTCTACGTTGTCACTGAAGAGTTATATACATAGCGGCTACAAAATACGGAAAGAAAAAAGAACGACAAAATGAGAGTGCGAGCGGAAAAAACGAAGAAAGAAATGTAGTAGAAGAACCGGTATGATTTTAATAAATGGGCAATTTGAATGAAATTCAAAATGTTTCTGGCTTAATCCTGAGTCTTTGAATCAGAATACATCGCCGACGAAGAATGAACGCAGGCAAAATCCATTGGCTGGCCGTCTAATCCGCATAAAATGTTCTTGGTGTCATTTCAAGATCAGTTAAGCGAGACAATTGCGCGAGAGAGATTGAAATTACGTGTACGGAAGAGCTCTCAGCTTTTATCGACAAAATTGGAAAAAGAATGGAAACCAAAGCCGTGCACCTGAACGGACAAACAAATTTATGCAAGGCACTGCACCAAGTTTTTATTTGTAAAAATAGCAAATGCAGCAAATATTCTTGCCATTTTTTTCCTTCCATTTCATTTGAGAGTTTGCACAATTTTGTTCTGCTCTGTTCTTGGCGGCAACGAAAAAGCTCTAAAAATGACCATATAAATTCACAGCGGCCTATCTGTTTGGCAATGCAAAAAAGCGAATGCATAACACATATTGTTTATTTTAATTTACGGGATCGCATTTGTATGTGGTAACAATAGATTATTCTGACGCAATTCAATCAGATTGGGCGCAAACAACGCATCATCGGTGAAAATGATTTTGACGTGCAACTCTCGTTTCATTGATGAGACTTGTTGTATAGATGAACAATAACGACTATGATATCATATAATACACATACTAATGACGAAATAAGTAAAATACAATCGGTTCAGTTCTGTACACACAATATAAGCTCTCAATTCATACGAATTGAGTGCTAACAAAACTCATAATTTTCGCACGAGTGCTCGAAAGCGCATAACACAATTGAGAAGATAGATATGGGCTTATGAAAATTCGGGTTACTGAAGGAGTTCCCCAACCTGTAATACAATTGTACGTACATCGTCAGAGCGTACCATGAGAGGTAGCGAAAACACACATTTCACGAGATTTCAAAAACAGCATGTCGCAGACATGCGAGGGGGATGGATAGTGAGAGAGAGAAATGACTTCAACTTCGATATCGAACGAAAGAATTGGCTAGATCAAAATGAAAAGATGTTAAAAAGAATTGGCAGAATTGAAAAGAAACCAACAACATCAAAAATGGAGCTAGCTTTGACTAGAGTACGGAATGAAAATTGTGTTTGCACCTGAAATGATGAAGGGGAGTACGGAACGCATGTGAAATGTTCTTCCTCTTCATACACATATTATAGTGAAACACTGTATCGACGTTTATTGTGCAGTAGAGAGGTATGTGGGTAAACGAAGCACATGAAGTAGTACGATTTGGTTTCTATCGAAGCGGTGCGTTGGATGGATGGATGGAGCAGCAGCGGTGGTGAGCATAGCAAACAGTGAATACAGTTCAGAAAATAGCACAAGCGGAGCGAGAAAACACATTGGTTCAAATGGTATAGTCGCCTGTTGTTGCTGCTGCTTCTGCTGTTGCTGTTTTTGTTGGTTTCGTTGGTGTGCTGCGTGCGGTGTGTAAACTTTGGCTGTGTTACCTCATCAGGGGAGTCAACTGAAGTGGATATTCGTTCGGCTTTTCATAACTCCACTACACACGTTCAGCAACGTTGAAATGTCGACGTTATTAGCGGAACGGCAATACCATAGCGCCAACATGGATACAATGCACACACCACACACAATTTGATGTTGGTACACGAATTAATTGAACAGAGAAACTTGTGGATGTGCGCGACTGATTCGACGCAGTACCATTTTAATGTGTGTAATGTTTCTGGTGGGTATGTCTGTTCTTTTCTATCATTACATATTTTTGCGTGTGAAACGCGTGAAACAAACGATGAGATCAGGTTCAGCACTGGCAAATATCGTCAGTGTGCAGTACGAGCCAAATCTCCTTACTGTGTTCTCTGTGCGCGCTGTGTGCTGTGTCCTGTTCTCTGTGTTCAATCTGTGTTTTCCGTGGGTACGACCGAGTAATATTATTCAATTTCACTTCAGTCTTCATACAGTCTTCGCTTCAACCCGTTCCAATCTGTCCACCGCTCTTAAACACAACATCAAAATACCATACAAAACATTTTTCAAACAACCGCAATCAACAAGAAAATCGTTAAAATTATTCAAAAATAAATTAAATGAAACACTAACCAAAACAAGAGAAAAAAAAAAAGACAAATTCAGGAAAATAACAAAATAAACTGATAAATTAATCGAGATTTTTCTTTTGTTTGTAAACACTCAATTCTATATACTCTGCATAATATCGGTACGAACAAGTAAATTGCAACAGTTGAAAATCAATAATATAATATCAAGGCATTTTATTCATCATATGAAATTGGCAAATGAATATCGAAAATAAACTCGCAGCCAAAATTGAACGAAAACGGGATAAAACGCCGAGATCAAAATCTTTGAATTACGATTCGGTTGATTAGAAAATCATACTGAGATAAAGAAAAAGGGAGAAAAAAGCCTCTAGCGAAATCCAAAATGTCAATCATTTCCGAAAATTCACAAAACTTTGTTATTAACATTTAAACGCATTAAAATCATTGATTTTGATTTCAATCGAATATTGATAAACTTGTGTTGTTTGTTCAGGTTCATACTTTCACTCTTTAAAGTAGTATCGGTGGCACTGCAACCAAAACAGTTCGCGTGCTAAGAGAGATTATCATAAGAGGAAGATCATCTCACAAACAAGAGCATTAGAAACGACTTGTTCATTTATTGTTGCTGCTCAACGAAGTCATTCATCACATTGAAAAACGTGTGCGACAATTTATCTATATAAATATATATATATATATATATAGAGATCCCTTAACCAACGACCACACACAAATAAATCTTCATTTTTCAATCGACTCGCTCTCACATACTCTATCCCACCATCACTGATTTTACTGTCGGTGTTTCAATTTCCAATTCGCTTGCCACTCTTTGGCAACATCTCTGGCCAAATCGAACCAATAAAAATGATCAAACCAAAATAATCACACTTAAAACTAGTCGGAATATACCCGCAAATTGAGATTCAGCATACACAACATATCCAAAATCATTTCCCGATATCCTTTGCCGTGTGTGCTCCTTGACACAAATAAACCATCACTCGTATCATCTCATCACAACACATAGACTCATTACGCAACTTCATCACCATCATTCACACATCACCGATACAGTGATGCTTGAAAATAACGTGAAATCAAAACAAAAGCAACAAATAGTACATTGAACATAGTCATACACATCCATACACCTACACATACATACGACAAGGCTTGAAGAATTTGAATTTTTTTTAAACGAAAAGACAGCAAGACACTGTACACATTTTTGCGCGAGAACAAGACGAACAGAAAGATTTCTCTCTCTCTGGAATATTTGTTGCATTGCCAAAAAATCGCAAGTTAATTGAAATCACATACACTGGTTGCGACTTAACTGAGTATTGTTCTGTTCTGATTATGATTCATATCATAACAAAAAGCCGAGGGAAAGAAGTTTAGTCAAATAAATCATAAGCGATTTGATAAGTGAACACATATAATAAGCTCTGAAAGCCACACTTTGAATTAATATTGTGTTGCTGTTATTGTCTTATAAATAATAGTAAAAAACACAACCGTTGTGAAAGAGTGCATTGAGAATAATAAATCGAATTGTTTTTTAAAAATCGTATTAATTATAACTATTTGCTATTTGGGATTCAGCAAAATTTTTTTTGTGGTTTTCTCTGTTTTGAATTGTGTGAAAAATCCACAATAAAACCGATATTCAATAAAATTGAACTATTTCTGAGCAATCAAAGAAAAAAATACAAACGCCATATCCAATAAAAGGAATAACCGTGAGTAAATTGAAAACCAACAGTTTAAATCCGTCGCCATAAAGCATTCAGTGAGAATCAGTCATATTCAGTGTTTAAGTTAAGGCGTATAATTGTAGCATATAGATATTTCAAGATCGGATCCAGGAGCGTGGAAACCAACGATAATCAAACGTTGATGATTGAATTTGATCATTAAAAAATATCCAAATTATTTACACTACAATATTAAGCAAAGAGATATAAAAATACAAAAGAATTCACCAAGTAAGTAAATTGGTGTATTTTTCAATTTCAGTCGTATCTGATTTCTACCTAAACTAACTTTAAGTACACTTGAACAATAACGTAACGAGTGTACAATTTACATATCACTAATAAACAAACAACAAAATCCAAAATTAGATATACACACACACACAGAGAGAGAGAGAGAGAGTGAGAAAAATATTGCTGGTGTCAGAAACCAAATTATTCATAAGTTGTTACCATTTGATGTGTTGTGATCGATTGGTTGGTAATCGGTATCCGATCGAAACCATCAAATAGACACTGATGGGTTGACACATATTCAATTTTTTATTGAAACTATTGCACTATACAAATAACCAATCGATCAATTTTATCAAGTAACATATTATCAAAATATTAACAATAAATACTAAGAAGAAGAACATATTTTCCTGTGTAGATCTATCATAGACATTTCATCGAGATGATCGTATCTCTAACTAAATGTTCAGATACAATCTATATTCAAATGGATAAATAATGAAATAGAAACGTAAATTTAATTGAATTTTTTGCGTAGCTAAGCATAGTTCAAATATTGTGAGATACTTAAGTCAATTACTATTAATACGGTTCTAATTTACTTGCACATTGTGTGTAAAAACCAAATATATAATTGAAATTAGGTAAAATTAATTAGTTTTTCTATAGTATAAGAGTCAAGATCGCGTTTTGACAATCAAAATCATAGATTTAATTGATTATAATCTTAAAATCAAATATAAGACCTAAGACAATCTTCTTTGCCAAATCTTTACAAATCAATAAAAATGCATTCTTCAATTCTATTTTCCCCTCTTTGCAATTTTTACACCAATCATTTATAAAATCTACACCAGTTTTTTTCGGCTAAATCTTTAAGAATGAGAGTACACAAAATATGTTATTGTTATTTAACACACGCAAAAAACAATAATTTGAAGTATATTATATTCAATAGTATAGGAACAAAACAACTGCCAGTTAATTGTGTTTCGGTTATCAGTTGAATTCGTCTCAAGAAGCATTCAGCTAAGTTTCGAGTGAAGCGAGCCTGCTCGAATCATTCATAGCTCTGTTGAACAAGCTCGAGTTCCCTTGTTGGGAAAGTGAAATATATTCTTTACTGCTGATATACCACCTGCAAAAAGTACTCGTCGAAAAGCTCCCATTCAAATCCAGCCGTACACGATACATTTCATTCACAACCAATTCCACAACAAATGATTCAAACGAAACAGGATTTTTAGCAAATATTTAAAAAAAGCGAAGCGATTGAAGGAAATCTAATACACTAAAAAATGAAACAACAACAATAATCAAGTGAAAGAAGGAGCAATAAATGCGAACAAATCGTTCGCACACACACACACACACACACACACACACACACACACACACACACACACACACACAGAGAGAGAGAGAGAGAGAGAGAGAGAGAGAGAGAGAGAGAGAGAGAGAGAGAGAGAGTTGTTGAAAATCTGTAAAAATAAACAAGAATTTAATCTAGAGGGAATATATAGTCATATTTTTAAGTCAATATTAATTTATTATTGAGATAAAAGCAACAACAAGAAAACCAAACATACTTCTCACTCTCTCACTCGCCGAGTAGCAGAGAGAATTCTATTTACGTATAGCGACGTCTTTTCTTCCATTCATGTCGATGTCTCATCTCTTTCTATCAAATATACGTATACAAATATTGTACGCGATATTTCGCAGAGAGTGAGACAGAACCAGCGTCAGATCCAGCGAGAGCAAGTTAAAAGAACCACGAAAACGAACAAACGTGCAACCGAAACAAACTTTACAATTCAACTGTGTGTTGGTGTCTGTATCTCTAGACTCATTGCAAGAATTCACATTTTTCTTGGATTGTACATTTTCGAGAAGGAGAACAATAAACACGCACGTAAAAAGGGAAAAATCATCATACAAAAAGTAGAAAGACGAACAAGATATATTTTTTGTACATTTTTTCATATTTCAACACAAATAAATCAGAATCAACGTCAACTAAATGTGTATTTGGATAAGCGGCAAAATTCACCAGTAGGAACGAATGAAGCAAAAAGCAGCAAATCATACACACACAGAGCATAAAATCTACACCAAGACATAATCATTCAACTAAAATGAAACAGCGGCGGCAAGCGCTGGAAGAAAAAGCTGATAACTAAAATTTTTGTGCTGCTGCTAAACTCACTGCTGCTCTTTCTAGCATTTACAAACACGCAAAAACGTATTGTTCAGCTGAACTGGAACAAAAAATGCTTTTAGATAAATACAGAATTTGTTTTGTGCTGTCATAAATAGAGAAAGAGTGAAGGAGACAGCTTGTGATTCTTCCGAGATTAAGTTCTGAAACGCATAATCATATTCTGTTGGCGAGAAAGTGTGCGTGTCTACATACAGAGAGTGCTGAGCGACCGTGTCTATTTTGTGCAATAGAAAAGCAAACAAAAAAACTGTTCCGTACTAGAAATTTCTTTGTTTTGCATTTCATGCATTCATTTTCTCCACTGGCTGCCTGCATCAGCGTCATCATCATCTTCAACATAACCAATTTCAAGGTGTGCGTGTGTTTAGATAATTATTGAACACGTCAACCGCCACTCGGTCCATTTCCTTCACACTTCTTCGCGCTCGTAAGCGCTCGTACTGAGCCAAGCGACCGGAAAAAAGCAAATTCTCGATTGTCTTAAAACAGTCAAGCGTCGCTCGTTGCTTTTGTACAATTGCTAAATGTGGTAGTTTTCGATTTATACGCGGCTTTTATACAGTATGTAGTTGAAATTCATTCGCAAATAGCATCACCGCAAAAAAGCAAGGCGAGAGAAAAAGAGATAGCGTGAAAAACACAGAAAGAGAGAGAGAGAGATTGAGAGAGAACTGCTCGGTAGTTCAACTACGATTCACAATAAGAGGAGAATGAGCAACATATTTTTAGAAAAGGAACAACATTCGCATTTGAAGTGCATGCATACACACAAATACATAGCAATCGATTCTTTCTGAGATTTGCAAATACACTCGCCAAAAGTCGTGCATCACTTTTGCACAAACAAAAGTTGCATTCGCATCACTCGAGAAAAGGCAGCGAAAAAAACTGGTTTTCGCTACACACGGACCTTGCATCTTTTTCGTTAGCATCATTTGCTTTATTCTGTTCTTTGGCTTCATACCATTTGCATTGTGTGTATGCACGCTTTGGATGGAATTTTTCTTCATACGTTTTTGCTATTCGATTGCAGCATCTTTATGCCTCTAAACAGAAAGCAACAATAAACAAAACATAAAAAAAAATCAAATCTCACGAAAAAGAAATTGTTGCGTTTTCGAGTGCGAACGAGAAAGAAAGATATTTTCGTGTGTGAGAGATAGAGAGAGAGTGATTGCGTGGCGCGAAAGAGAGTGAGCTGGCGTGCAAATAGTAGTCGCTTAGAGAAGAGCACATAGGCATTTCTTAATAGTTTGTTGCGAAGAAACGAGCACGAAGAAGTGATTTTTATCGCTGTTCCGTATTGCTAATTCGTTCGTTTGTGGATTCTGCTCTCTCGATGCATTCATTTATTTAAAACAATTTCCAATTGGTGGCAGTAAAGAACGACGTGTCGATCACACATCTCAACATTCGAACTGCAATTTGAGCCATTCCACAAAATATTCGCACACTAAAATCAATTCTCGCTGAGACCACTCGATATCAGAACGAAAAAAAAAACACATGAGTTGTGAATTCTTTAATCAAACAAAGTATTTTCGAAACGCGTTGTAGTGAAATATTCGATAGTTGACGCGGTCGTGAAGAAATTGCTATAGCGCATAAAAAAAAAGAAGAAAAATTAATTAGAGATCGTCGAACAGGAATAGAAATTATACTTAACATAAAAATATCCGGAGTGAATTTGTGTAGGAGGTAGACAGTGAGTCACACACAAAAACAGGGTTTTTTACATATTGGAAAATAAATAAACGTTTCAACCGAAAAATTCCATCGGATTGCTTTAAACGGAGAATCATTGTAATTGAATGTGTTATTCTTGTCAACAATATCGCTTTTGCGCTTTTGCCTTTGTTTTTGTGTGCTCAATAAAACGAATCATAAGCGCATTCACAAAACAAAGTCAAATAAGTTTCTTCCCTGGTGAATAAAGTGGATGAAAAAGCAAACAAGCGAAACAAACAGGGGCACGTGACGTCAAATCCATATTGCTATGCAATAAATTTAATATCTAAATATCTGAAAGAATATTTGGAATTTGTCATTCCGGTAAACAGAACACGTAGCAAAAGTGATAGCTATCGCATTTCGATGCGAAAATAAAATAAGCAAATAAAAAGGAGGAAAAAAAGTTAGAAAGAGTGAGAGAGAGAGAGAGAGTGAAAAACAACGCCAATGAACATGCTTTAAATAAAAGGAAAAGAAAAGAAAGTGTCGATCTGAAATCCAATTGAATTAAATCAAGTAGAACGAAAAACCTGTCGCCGCAGACTTTGAAAAGAATAGAATTGCCACAACGTATTTTTCAAGGTTTCTCGCAACACGGTTTATGACACAGCCATTTAGCCTGTTCAAATTAAGCAATTTTAATCCTAGTCTAAGCCAAACGCAATTAACACATTAAAACAAACTTTTAGTATCACAACACCATATACTCTCATACTTACGCGTGGAGCTCACAGCTATCGGCACATCCAAATATTATATCCAAATCAATACCATACCATCCATCCACCGTCACCCGATCCAAACGTCACTTCAATAATTCCCTTAACAACAGCAATTATCGTCTACATGAGCAACGAAACGTTAATCGTTGCATTGAAATAAATTCAAAGGCTACCTTCGAAAGAACGAAAACACAAGCGCTTGCAACGGGCGAAAAATTATCGTCCATCCAAACCCAAAATAATTCAAGTCATTTGCGAAGTGATTCGCCGATAGCAACGACATAAGCAGCCATCGTGACATCAGTTGCATCAACCACAGCACCATCAAGGCATCAATCGATTTATTATTACTTGATTTGTAATCTCAGAGCCAATTAGTTCACAGACAGTGGCATTTCACACTTTGTACAACTGTGCATATTAACGAACGTTCAGGACGGTAACTGCAATGTTGTTTTGATGATTTAAACAGAAAAAAATCGAGATAGAATAGACCAAATATAAAACGGAAAAATTCCGAAGAAATGTGCGAGAAATGTGTTGGGAAAGATGCTATTTGCCCAAATATATCTCACATTGAAATGCCAATCTGATCATTGGCATTTGATATGTTTTTGAATTGGAAATTCCGGCTTTTGGTCCATACACATAGTACACTTCATCACTAATATTCGCTAATTTGCAAATAATTTCGCTTGGAAACCGATTGCACTGCCTAAAATTTCCTAAATGAACTCTTATTGGCGAATTTTAAATTGCTTTCGTCCGCAAACACGAATTCTAATGATGTTTCCAATCAGATCATTAACACTTAATCGTAAAATATGCTAACGATAGAGTAACTGAGAATGGCCCTCTCGAAAACGGGCCAAATATTTTCGAGATTGAAATTCATTTTGTTAAAAAAAATCCTGAAATATCTTTTCGTCAATTGAATTCATAATCCGGCATTGATTTGAAGTTGATATTATACATTCCTCGTTATCTCGTAATTAACATTAGAACATGCTGCGAATGTACATATGATTTGTCAAAAGTGCAATTAAAACGGAGAACCAATTCGACGAGTGCAATTAGCATTTATAATAGTCTTAATCACAACAGACCGACACACACACGCACACACACACACACACACACACAATCAAACATGACTGATAATAGTAGTTATCGTGAGCCGAATTAATGTGAAGATTGCTTCCTCTTCGCAAAATGCACAAATAATTCCGCGCCTAGCTTAATTTCTATGTCATTTCGGCAATTCATTGATTAAGCTCACTTTGACCATAACAAAATCACAAAATTATAGACATTATCCTATGTGAGCCAGCTAAATTATTTGTTAAAATGTGCAACAAAATGTTAAGCAATTTGGCGTTTTTTGTGTGCGTTTTGTTTTGCTTGCGTTCCGCATTGAGCAATGGAAGAAGCAATTTTCCAAGTGATTCGAGCTATTATAAATATGAAAATAACCAGAAAAACAATGAAAATAATATGCTAGACACGAGTCACAACTACAACAACAACAACAACAACAAAAGCCGATACTACAGCCAGAAAAAAGCAGAGATCAAGCCAACGGTAGAGAAACTATGGTAAGATATTTAACACTCAATAATCACTCATTCGGCAAACAAAACCAGAATTATTTGTCTACTTATAATCAAGCTGTATGAAATGCATGTAAAACTATTAATGGGGCATTTCAAGAACATTATAATAGGCTGATGCGATACCACCATTGAAAGGTAGCACATTGGCACAATATTTTCAATTGTACCATATATTTTTGATTTATTTTTTGTTTGTCAAAAGGCATAAATGCTACTGTGCCAAGTACGGCAGCTCACGTTGCTATTGCACCGTTAGATGTACCGCTGACTGCACAATAATACTTGATATTATGAAAAATAAAATCCGAGCAAATGTCGCACAAAAAAGGTGGCGCCAGATGCGGAAACGCTAGAAGGGGGTCGGAAACCGGACGAACGAACGATATCTTGTGCGTGGACGGGCGGGGGCACGGGGGTTAAAATTGTGTGTTTATTGCAAAATATGAAATGGGCGCACCAAAACCTCAGTCTAACAAGCAACATGGCAACAATATTGAGAATGATTATGTGCATCACGGTTCGCTATCAAGAATTAATTGTTTCGTTCAAACAATTACTTCATCTTGGAATAATTCCTGCGTATTGCATGCTCAAGTTTTTTCTTTCACCAATTTACGCTTGTTTTACCAGTTTTATCGTCATCTATTAAAATGATCTTTTTTCGTTCGCGCTCGCGTTCGTGTGCACAATATTCGGTGAGCCACAGTTTGAGCAAGTTAGCAGGTGCCCGCATGCCCGCCAAGCGAGGGAGAATCACAAGAGGAAAAAATTAGCTTGTCTTGAATGGTAATGCTGCACAATGTTTTAATTATTTCAATTAAATTTAAGCGCCACGCTTGGAATCACAAACGTTGGCAGAACGGCTAGAAATCGGTACAGCAACACAACCATATTAGAAATTTTTCTTGTGCAAGGAACGCAAAAAATTTGAATGAATATATAACAAATTACTTATCAGAACGGAATTGTTATAAGACTATTGCCTGTTTATTGCATATCTATCGATCCGGTAGATTTATTGTTCTCTCGCTCGCTCACTTCCGCTCATTTTAAATGGATTTTATTCATCTCATCATTCATCTTTCACTTTGCAATTTTTTTATGCTTCCATGCAAAGTCATAATTTCCTGAACAAACGGAAATATATCGTATCGGTAACGGTGCTGTATCTCGAGTGCATTCACTGTATATGCTTGAGGAGTTTTTAGAACGTTTATTATTAACCATTAAAATTATATGATCATGGGAAACGTTTATTTCTGGTTTTTTTTAGTGCATTAATAATACAACAAAATCGATTTTATATATTATACTATTTAAATTTTTTTTTTTTGCAAATGCCTTTTTGTCGTTCAACCTCTCTCTCTCGCTCTCTCTCTTTCTCTCGATATATTAAAAGAAATATATGAAGTGGCACAAGTGCTACCTAATTGTGAGTTCCTTTCCTTTTTTTCTGGGTGCATTTTCTTTCCTTTGGTTCTGCCGCATCCACCGCCAGAAATTAGATAAATAAACATTTGAAGAGTCGCTAAAACACACCTTTCTAAATGCTGCTTGATATTAGACACCGTGAAATGTAGCAAAAGAAGCGAGTGAAAAATACGAATTTCATCAAAGCACAATACCAAATACAGTCGTGTTAATTTATAGAATTAAAATGGCATCACGTTTTTTGCCGTCTTTGAATAAAAATGTGGACTGTACAGTAGAACAAAATACTATTAAAAATGACCAGACCGCAATTATTTAATTAAAACCCGAAAAGATGACGGAGAGAGAAAGAACAAAACATGTATCCGGAACGGAGAAGTGGAGAGCAACTCATTTATTTACTTAGTCCAATATTTTCCAATTGTATTTTATGCTGTGTTGTTTCGTTTACACACAAGCAAAGCTTATTTCTTTGTCGTCTGTATTTTTCTGCGACATTTTAGCTCTTATCACGACTTTGTTTGCGAATTTTTAACTTTTTTTCTGTGTTTCGTTCGTTGTTGCTGTGTTGCTTCTTTTTTGATTTTATCAACATTTATCGGAGTGCATATTCGGCATGGCCCAACTAATTGTACTATTCGCGTATATACAAAAAAAGACAACGAACTTATTTGCACTCGCCTTGATCAGGTAATGTTCAGTTGTGCGCAGTCCAACAAACACGCAAACACGAAAAAAAGAAAGAAATGTAGAAAAAAGAAAGAAAATCACACTAATCACCGCTAAAATAATTGATATTTCTATTGTATAAAAATGCAATGGCAGTAATATGAGCGTCGATTTCCCTAAGATTGTTTCGCGACAACGGGTAAATAAATATGTGTACATTTTAAATTGCATAAACTCATCTCTCAACAGCAACAAAAAGACAAATATTTTTTCTTTCGCTGAGGTGCGAACGATATGTTATTTATTCACGAACAGTCGCCATTGAATTTCTCATACAGCATAGTCGTTCATTGCATTTAAACTCCTTGAAAATTGTGGTTAAATCAAGAAAATATTCGTCTGAATTCGTGTTTGATCGTCTGTGTGTGTGTTTTTTTTTTTCGTTTTCAATTCTAGTTGTCGTGAAAAGCATTTGAGCATGCCAAAAAAACCAAAAACAAGTTTCAACTGTGTATTTAATTTGTGTGCGTTTGACTCAAGGCGCTTTCCCATTGCAAAACGATTGAAATGAAAAAATACCGAGCATAAACTTGATCTTTCGCTTGATACATTGCGTTTTTGTTGCCGTTGCTGCCGCCAACATCGCTGCCGCTGGTACTGCAATTCCTTTGCTGTGATTTAGAAGTCAAATTGAAGTGATGCGATCTCTTTCTTGAGAATCTCAAGAATCACTATGAGCAACATGTACCGCATGAATTTTAAAATTCATGTTTTTTACTCTTCGTTCCGAACACACAACATTACAATTTAATCGTTTTGTGTGTACGAATTAATTACAAATGTGTTTGAATTGTTATTAGAGTAGAGAGGAAATGAAGGAGAAAAACAAACATTTGGCGAACAAACGTGCAAATCCAACGCGCGAGTTAAATACTTATTCGGTTGCTTACGAGCGAACTCCTGCACACACATAGATACAAACACAATCGAGCATCGAGAGAGAGAGGGAGAGAAAGTTTCCGGCATTTGCTATGTGATTTAATTTATGAGAGAGACAAAAAGTAAGGCAATTTTGTGAATCCAAATTTCCTCCTGACTGTGCGCACATTTCCGTCAATTCTTCGAATCAAGAATGCGTGCATAAATTCGTTTTTAGATGAAATTACTCAGTAATGAAATCACCAGCAAAAAGCTTTCCCTCTTTTGAAACATACATTCACTTCGACGGTGATAATTGACTGGTTGAATTAAATTGTTTTGTTGTGTGCACGCCCGGCCATTCATTCCATCAGCACTCGCACCGCCTTATAAATTTGCACACGGGAAATTGCATTTGTAAAAGAATTATGACAAATATAATGCAGAGGCATACACGGCATTATTGCCGGACTCGAATTATCATTCAAATTGCTTGTGTTCCGAAAATCAATAAAATTGTCATTTTATTTTCGGCAATTGTTCGAACCACAAACTGAAATGCCAGAAATTCATTAAATTTGGATCAATTTTAATAAAGTGCACATTTTATGCATATTTAAAATTGCACAAATATCCGATCGAAGTAAACATTTTCGTCGGCATCCATAGAATTCGAATAAATTTTAATGGGCCATTGTAAAGATCAAGTCAATAAAATTTGACAACTTCATAAACGTAAAATGTGCATAAAACTTGACATCCATATCGTCCTTTCATAAATACATACAAAACAACAGCAACAACGAGACGCGCGACCATTCGAATCCACTATTTACTATGAATATAAGTGAACATGTTGACAGGATGTTTTATGTGGGGAAATGAATGGCTAATGTCTTCGATGGCTTTTCCATCACACGCAGAACTTTAATATCATCAACATTATCAACACATTATTGTCAAAACCAAAAAAAAAAAAAAAAAAAAAAAAAAAAAACAGAACCAACAACTGCTTCAGCAGCAACAGCATCAACAACAACAATATTTCAATTCCTGCTTTGAATGCTTCGTTTCGCTCTGTTTTTTTTTTTTTTTTTATTTATCGAAATCAACAGTTTCACAATCGGTTGCTGACAAACACATTTCCAAATAGCAAATAGCGTGCATTTAGTTGCTTTATTACGTTTTGCGGTAATAAAACGAGCTGAATAATATGTGTTTTTGTGTCGAGCGGATTTGGTTTCACGTGCATCATTACACAGATATAGAACGAGCGGAGATATAGAGAGAAAGAAAGAGAGGGAGAGAGAGAGATGTGCACAAATATAAAACCTTACTGAATACAAGATGGTGCGGTATTTTGGTTGTGGATTGAAATATCGTGGTATCTAATCTACCGCCCAGAAACTTAAAGCAAAAATGCTGACAGTTTTTTTTCTCCCATGCGCTCGGAACACGCATATTTTCAGCAAGAAAAATTGAAAATGTAGAGAAGTTGTCAAAAATGTGAAACAAAATCACAAGCATGGAGAGCCAACTGAAACCGAGTTTCGTTATATTTATATGATTCGTTTGTTGCCTTTGAGCGATTTGAGAGCAGTTCATGATAGCTTTGTGCTATGAAAAATGATGATGATACTGCTGCTGTTGAAAATATTCATGCTTAAAACTATGCAGGGATTCAAACCGAATGCGATCCCCAAGTTTTATGAGCAGTGAATATTCAATATGATACATACCAGCCACCGAAACATAATAAACATTTGCACAACAATTTTAATGGACTAGAGGAACGCCACGTCACCATGTACAGTAACGACTAGCTACAAATTCAATGCTAGTTTTTCAGAGAGTTAAGTAAAGACAGATAGAGAGGGGCCAGCGAAAGAGATACGTGAAACCCATTCAGGATTATATGACGAAAAGACTATTTGCAACAAAGTTATAAATTGATTTACTCTCGAATCATCGCCCAGAAATGTGTGTGTGTGTGTGTGTGCATTTTGGTTGGAAAAATAACTCAATTTGACCAACTGAATAACGTACTTATGAAATACATGAAGTGAGATCCGTAATGAATATTTTGACATATTATTGGCTACTTATCATATTTAATCATTCGCGCGAATAGTTTTAAATCGTAACGAAATCGCCAAATATTTGGTGATAATCAAAGAATAAACAAATTTAAAGCAATAATTGCAACCATCCACCGCCGGTATTATTTATCGTTATTTTCAGTATTTAACTAAGTCGTACTGAATGAGAGAGAGAGAGAGAGAGAGAGAGAGAGAGAGAGAAAACAGGTTGCACGTGAGTGAATCGATATAATGAGAGGGAATAAAGATCAACAACAATAATGAATACGAGCAATTCATAAATCGACGACCGTCGCCTCTAATTTTAAACAACAGGAGCAGTATTTGTTTTCAATAGCAAGTGAACATAAAGTGGTCAAATACGTTAGCACACACCGAGCACCATTTCAATGAGGACTGACATGAACATGTCGGATGGCCATATGAATGTCCTTGGGGCTAGCAGCAACACACATCCTTTTTGTACGTCATTTGAAAAAAGGAAATTTTGTGTGTGGATTTATAAGAAAAATGAAATCGATGCATTCGAGTGGAAAATTAAAGCAATGTGAAAAAGTAGAACGAAATCATTGTCAGTAAGAAAACGAGGGCGCATGTATCCACAATGGACAAATCAAATGTTAGTTTCCTGAAATGTTTGTGTTTCACTTTTTCTTTCTGTGCGAGCCCAAACCATGAGATTTTTCTAGTTGTGCGCTGCGACGCACGCAATTTTATTAACTTGTTGAAAGCTTTGGTTTTGGTTTCATATTTATTTTGGTCAACGTGAGAAATGACAACCGCTGGCCGAACACTGCGCGTCTCCAACAATAAATTCAAACAAATCTTTGAGTTGCACTACTCACCGCTACCGTGTATACTACAAATTTATTGCATCTAAGTGGCGCTGTTTGCACGTAACTTATTAAAGGTGCAGTATGTGGTACTGGCAGTAGAATGAGAGAAGCGCGCGGTAGACACACATACACACTGTGAGTGTTTTGTGACGTTCATTTCAACAACCCATCATTTAATTGTGAGCGTCGTGTATGTGAGTGAATTCTCGCCCATAAATGACGTAAAATGCACGTGCATGTACTTTATAAAACATAACGGGCGCACCGAATGAAAACCAAACATACGATGAACAATGGCGTTGAAAGTTATATGTATTTGATTTTCATTACAAAATGTGTTCAGCATTCAGCTGGTTCTTCATAATGGTAGACAAAAAATCATATTAGCACGGAACGTAACGCGTGTATGTATGCAAAGAGAATTTAATTCGATAAATTGCTACAGGAATTCCTTTAGAATAGGCGCTCGAGTAGTTACCCGTGTAGTTGTTTAGACCTACAGGGATTCCTGTTGCAGTTCACCGAATTAAATTCTCTGTGTAAAATTCATGCATGGAATTAAACAATGCTTGATCTATAATATCAATTCATACCTAAATACACACACACACGCGAAACGCATCGTATTCATGTGTAGACAGGAGCTTGCTACACGAAAATTTTCATTACTTATGATGATTATTACTGAATGTTATTCTGCTAGATTATCTATATTAGTTATGTTTATGGTTGAGTACAGTGTAAATAGCGACATGCATGCATACTAGAAACAATAATACACAAAACATTCAATGTATTTAATTCAGCATTTCGTCGAACTGCCGAAACTGAATCTTTTCCATGGACTCACACGCCGATTATAAACCAGGATAAATAAAAGGAAAACAACGAGCTCGGTTAAAGATAAAGGAAAATAGAGCAAGAGAAAAATAGATTGAAGAGAGAGGGAGCCAGAATGAATGGACGAAACGTTATCGCCTTTTATGTGAGCTTATCATGAACCCATTTCCACAGAGTCAAAGCAAAAACACAGGCCCGCATTCATATGGGACCGTGTCGTCCCTCTTTCTCCGTTCTCTGTTGTGCATGCAATACGCACGAAGAAAATATAATGCCGCTATTTTTCCCTCACACTTTCTGCGGTTAAATTATATGGCCATCAATGAAACAGGTCCTAAACAAAAAACCGTCGGCAATGCAGGGGCCTGCGGACAGAATGTCTTGTTTACATTGTTCTAATTTAACTTTGAATGTGCAATGAGCAAAGTACTTTTTCTTCTGAATGTGAGGAGAGCGCTCCACTTCTTCCACAATTTTGCCATATATCGAAAAGACCACAAAAAAGCGTGTGCACAGTGGCATGCATTGTCTCTCTGTCATTCATCATTCAAAAGCCATAAATGCTTTTATTAAATGGAGCGTTGTCATCAGTTTATACAAATTTAAATTAATCATTATCATGATCCAAGCGGCAGTGGATTGGATCGTTCACGGCGCGTTGTTTCGTCATCGGCATAAATTTTCCTTATAAAAAACGAGCAATTCATAAAACCAATTATAATATTTTATTGTTGTCGTTGTCGTTCATGGAGAATTAAAAAAAAGGCATTTGCCTCATCAAATAATAGCTAGTTTCGAAGGAATGCCTATTTATTAGCGCGTATTTCAATGAGAAAAGCTCCGTTTGAAAGCTACTTAATTACGTAATCAACACACTGCGAACATTCGCTTGGCTATTTTAATGTTAAATATAAATTGTATGATTACATGTTTATCAACAATTAAAACGAGAATAGAAGCAGTAACGAAATGAATAGATCCGAAATAGCCGGTTGATGATAATGAAATGAACTGTTTCCCTTTCTGTGTTATCGAGCGAGCGAGTGTTACTTTCATTCGGCTTCATGGTGACAGCTATGACGGTATATTCGTCACAAAACATCTAAATTAAACATGTTTAATTTTTCAAATGAATCTTTCCCATTGTGTAAATTAGCTTTTCATTTATTTATTACACCGTCAAGAAAGGTTGAAAAAGACAAGATGCACTCCAAATTTCATTTGGATTCCAATCAATCGAATGTCCGATAAATGAAAAAAAAAATCTTGCAATATAAATGAACAAAATTAACAAGTGGGAAATAAATCGATCGAATTAGTCGTTGACATTTTATTCCCTCTACTTTTTTGTAAGCTTTGGGTTGAGCTGAATAATAAATAAATTTTTTGTTTGTCTCAATTAAATAAATATAGGAGCTTATTTTCTCTCTCTTGGACAAATAATACCATATTTAATCGTATTCGGTTGTGTGAGCATTCGTTAACTGTTTACAGCAAAAGCTCAACCGCCGAACGAAATTCAAATGTGAAAATTAGTTTAACCGTGCGGATGATAGTTAATATAATTGCAAAATGCAACGCTGACACATTTGAATATTGAATGGGTTTGGCGGCTTCTATTCTGATTTAATATTTATTCCTTGCTTAGCGAAACAATATCCATACAAAACCAGCAACCAACACAGAAAAACTACTCAAACACAAACATAGCAATTTTTTTTTCCTCTCGGCGTAAATATTTATTAATGAAGATAATTAATAAACTTAAGTATGACTCGTGTATATATTGTGAATTCGTAATTTCAACAACAACAAAAGCATCATGCGGTTGGATTTTACAGAATTACTACAATTAATTTAGAATTCGTAGTGTATTTGTTTTATGTTTGTTTCTAATGTGAAAAGCACGGCATTGCAATTGAAAACTAAAAAGCCATTTTATATTGTTGCCGCATACTTGTCTTGCTGTGCGAGTGCGAGTTCGAGAGTGTGAGTGTGGATGTGTGTGTGCTACAAGTGCTACTTATAATATGTACAATACACTGGGAATTGATTATGAATGCAAACATTCTATTCAAATACAAGTAAAATCAACCATAGGGAAATATAACGTTCGCAACGGCAACAAATGTTTTGAGATGCCGTGTTGAAATAAGTGTGGTACGAAACAAATGATCCACAAAATACTCAAAACACATTCCGAACCGAAGTCAAAACGTACGACAATTTCAATTGAATTATTTAATTTTTCCTTCGAGGCATCACCGACAGCTAAGACTTTTTCACTCTTCATATTTAAGTTGAAAATAGTGTAACACAACTATTTTACCGGGAATATTCTTTTCACTCTGCTATTCGCTTACAACGAACTTATTTACTTAACTCAATTTATAAATTTTCAATCAAAAAAAACTGTTACTAAATATTTTCAAACAGTTTTATTCGAAGATCGCAACATAGTGACTGTATCGCGCACAATTCTCAAGAACTAATGGAAAAAGAAAAGTGGCAAACAAAACAGAGTAAATGACCGACAAAAACGAAATGAAAACAAAGAATTCAAATGCGCTCGTACATTCACGTATTCACGTAAATACAATTTGTGTGCACTTTTCACAATGGTGTTATCTCGGCCCTTGGCTCTTAGCTTTTTTCTCTTGGCTATTTCACAATTCTCATTGACAAGTGCAACAACCACACTCTGTATTCTTTCATTTGGATATTTCTCTCTTTTCTGCATAAAATGATGCTCTCTGTTCTCTTGTTCTGTCGAAGGTTGCCTTTTCGCATATTCATTCCGACATTAGAATCGAATTCAAATAAATAGATTCATCGAGGGAACGGTAAATACCAATAAACACGTAAAGGCAAAACAGCGAGAGCGAACGCTTTTACATTTCTAATGGTTTTTAACGAGTGAGCGAGTGCACGTGAGTTCGAGTGAAAGAGTGAGATTATTCAGTTGGTGTGTGTGTGTGTGTGTGTGTGTGTGTGTGTGTGTGTGTATGTGGGAGAGAGAGAGAGTGAATGTGCATGTCAAAATCGAGTAGCATTTGCATTTATTTGCTCTTTTGTTCTCGCACAATTTCTACACTTAGTGCTTTTACTTGCGGCTATCTAACCGGTATATTGTATGACATAAATACCATCACAGACCATTAGAGCTCTTAAGAGATTCCCATTTTCGATTGTCAAAACATCTAGTTTTTGCTGATATTTCTATTAATGTGTGTTCTTGTGCTTGCGAGTGTGTGTCTGTGTGTGGTGTGTATGCCTGTGCATCGATCTGCATTGAACGATAAGATCGTTTTGTGAGTCTGCTTCATTACTTTTTCAATTTTTCCCTTCTCAAAGCGGTTTATGAGACGAACAAATGAAATGTATCTCAAATCTACGAGCGGCTCCCCATTTGTTTATATCAAAGAATTAGATCTGTCCAAAAAAGATTGGGAATAAAATGAATGAAAATAAATTGATATTATTGACGATATTACTGCAAGAGATTTTCTGATTTATTTCATTTAAAACAAAATTCGAGATGGTCATTTCATCGTAAGGTCTTGTGTTATGTATATGAGGACGCGCCCATTACTTATTATCAGTGAAACGGAACGGAGCAAAGCGAATACGACTCATGTATGCACAAAATGCCTATAAAAATAGTTCGAACGGTTTGATACAAAAGTCTCAAGAACCGTGAATTATATTTGTGCGTTTTTCGCAGACATCCGATTTCAAGCATATAAAGAGAAACCGCTGCTGCTCCCAAGCCATGGCGATGGTGGTGATGGTGGTTTTTGATCTTTTTCCTTTTTGCTTTTTCATTACGAATCCATCAATTTCAATTATGATAAACTGCAAAGTATCTCCTTAATGTGTTATACCCAATAAATGATTGTTATTGAGATACATTATTTCGATTTATATACATTTGAGGACTCGACCATTGGTGCTCATTCACACATTTATTTCGGCGAGAATCGTTTATGTTGCGATGCGCTTTGTCTGTATGGATGTAGTTAGTTAGTGAGTGAGTGAGTAAGGGTGAGCAAGAGAAAGAGAGAGAGAGAAATGTGCGTGTGGTAGTATTGGATGGTTTGGTTCGTCTGAGCGTTTTAGATGCGCTCGAAAATGTTTATGTGAAAGGAATGTGTGGAAATGTTCAAAGCTTTCTGGGGGATTGGTTCCGTTTTGGTTCTGATTAATTATGCCTGGAGGGAATGCTTTGATTTAATTTCAACCACTTTTAACTTGCCCGCATTACGGAATTGTATGTTTGTAATTGTGTGTGAATACGAACGAAACTCTCTTGACATCGCAACATAACGCAATTTCGTGTCAATTTCGAGTCGATTTGGGTTTTTCATTGAAACATAATTTTCGGACCCAACGAAAAGTTACAGCCAATAACAATAATTTATAGTATAAATTTTATTTCATAGGCTATTATATGGCTATTTTATGCATTAATGGCATATGGAAATGGCCAAAATGTGAATAGTTTCGGCTCGTAACTCTTTCAAAACGGGAATGACGTGTTCGTTTCCCCCTTCTTCTCATTGAACATTGATTGGCGTCAGAGGAAACGAGCTGAAACAAAAAAGGTGCAATCCCCAGCATTTTATTCATATTCAGAGAATCACTGCTCTGCTGTGCCTTTTATTTTATGAGCTCCTTTTCATTGTGTGTGTGTGTGTGTGTGTGTGTGTGTGTGTGTGTTTGGTTTCAGCTTTGTTGGTGAAAATCAGTTGCCAACTTAGCGAGAAAGAGCGCAACAATTGCCCAAAACAAAAGTAGGAAGAAAACATTACAAACCCAAGCAGTTATCAGCATCAGCAGCAGCGGCCACCACCACCAGTAAAAGCCGCTTCCTTTACGAATATTAGCTTTCGACTGTGAATTCTAGGTGTATATTAAATCGTTCTTTTAGGCCATTCAGCATGTATGCATGCTGCGAGCACTGACATTGACGGTATCATATAAATTAATATTACACACAAAAAAAAGTTATTTACAACACCATGGAAAACTATTTAATTAAATTTGATCGACAAACAAAGGAACGTAGCTTCGCAATTTTTATGAATACTTTTACACAAAACGATGTGTACAATCGTTTGCATTTTGTTGGGAGAGATGAAAAGCTTCGGCATTTGAAGCCATGCTATACACTGCAAACGAATGAACGATATATAATATATATAGCTACATATATATATATATTTATATATATAATAGGTTTGATACCGATTGTCCCAGACTTATTTGACTACTTTTAATGAATAGTTGAAAACCTCCGTGCAAAATGTACGGGCCAAAATATTTTTTTCAACATTACCGCAGTAAATACACACCGAACGATGAAAAGCGAAAACTTTGCAAACCGACACTGATTGAAATAGACAAGCGTGTGCTAGCTAGCTAGCGCACACATCTAGGCACTCAGTCAAAGGCTTAAACACGTAGACCCAGAACACACACGGAAGCTTTATATGCATAAAACGTCTTAAAAGTCTATTTTATTTCATGTTTTCTCCTGTTTTTGTCGTTTGATTTCATCAGAAATGTTAGTTTTGTGCGAGCCGTATATCGTGCAGCAATAGCAGCATATAGAAATGGAATATATTACGCGTGAGGGCGAGAACGAGAAAACGAACTCTTGTTGCTTTTGTTAAGGCTTTGCCGCACGGATAGATGTATTGAAGAGGAAGATTATCGAGATAAGAAACTGTTGCTTCAACATAAAGCGTAGCAAAAGTTTTATCTCGGTTTTTGTTCTTCTCTATCTCGCTTTCTCTCGCTCTCTCTCTCTCTCTGCGAAAGCTGTAATCTAACATGCATTTCCCCAGTAATTCAAAACTCCTTGCTTTTTCCGCTTCTACCGCCGCATTGCTACTATCACCCCTCCCAACCCCCTATTTCCTCGCCGAACAAGAACTTTTTAAAATAGAATTTTTCAATTTTCCACAACAAATTTGTCTGATTCTATTCATATGGTAGTTATTTCGATATTATTATCGCAAACTCAGTGAATAGTCTGCCCACGTAACATGTAGCAAATACATTAACGTTTGTATCGATTATTATACATAAGATGAATTAAACTTATAGACTTGTTTCACTTTACCTTGGAGTTTATTCATCCAATCAAAGTGAAGAGAGACACGCACACACACACACACACACACACACACACATACACACACACACACAGAGAGAGAGAGAGAGAGAGAGAGAGAGAGAGAGCAGGAGCGAAACAGAAGCGTTCGATGTCGCCATATATTATATTCATATTCATAATAAACTGCATGAACTGTGGTGAAAAATAACGAGAGATAACGGATCTTTCATTTTCATGTATTAGGTTTGCGAGATATGCACAATGAAAGCAAATGGTTTTTATAAAATATGCATAAACATAGACTAACTGTTTGTTTGTCTTCGTGTTCATGTTTATCAACATCAGTTCATATGTTGCCGTCATTTCCAAAATAATGTGAAATGGATGCAGCTAAGCAAAACCGATTGAAGGCGTCCACCACGCTTTATCATCAACAAATTTTGCTGAAACCATATGCAAACACTGAAATCACTTCTCGAAAGTATGTCATGGTACCAAACCAATATCGGTATCAACCAATGTAAGCAGCAGTAGCAGCTAGCTGGAAGTGCATAGGCTCACTCGCACACTCAACATGAACCGAAAACAGTTTGCTTAACGCTAGATAATATAAAGTGAAGAATAGAAATGCTTGGAGTCTTACAATTAGATGAATAACAAATGATCATTTGTCCTTCTGCTCCCTGTAATTTGTTTCATTCTCTTTGACTCAATCACTGAAAGTGCTTTTCGATCAACCCTATCACTTTTTCGTTTCTCTATCTCAAAAAGACTACGGATTTACCGATTATTTTTCTTTTCACTCTCCGGTAAATATGGTGCATCAGTACATACAATTTTGTACACAAGTAATTGGCGTGCTACATTCAAACAAAAACACTTTTCATCTGATCCATAACTTATTATATCGAGTCGTAAAGCAAATCTGAAGTTTTTGCTTATCGTTTCGATTTGTAATATTGGTTTAAAGTGCACTTCTTACATAACATTTCAGATAGTCAGTCTCATTTTTTAGCATCTCTCTATCTTCCTCTCTTTCTTTTTGCCCATTTATTATTTCGGTCTCATTCTTTTGCGCGCATTCGGCTATGTTGTTCATTTCCACTTTATCGTGACATGGTATTTTTAAATATGATCGACTTCAGCATTTATTTAGAGTCAAATGATTTATTCGGAAATGCTTTCGATGATTTTGGCTAAGCCAGCAGCTTAAACCTGGTATTATTATAGTTGTAATCATTATACCGATGAATGAATTAAATTTAATTTGAATATATAAAAAAGAAAACCAAAAAAGGCTTGTCGGAATATTTTAAAAGGAAAAAGCGTGGTTGAATTGAAATTCAACGATTATAACATATCTTAAAAGTTTCTCTGTCTCGTTGGGGATTATCGACGAAAATGACATGTTGTCGCTGCATTAAATTATTTTTTTTTTCATTCAAGTTCCCACTATCAATATCTAAAATATGAATTGAATATATTTTCTCTATTTCTTATTGCAGGTAAGTTTCATTTCGTATTCACGCGCTGTCGCTGCCCAATCGATACTAATAATACCGTTTATCGTAAGTGTTTTTAGAATAAAAATAATTATCGTTATAAAGAAAAAACACCCAGTTTAATTTTATATAAAAAATAGAATGTTTATTTAGGTGAAGTTGATGTAGTCTCAGGCTCCATCACTCTCCCCACACATAACAAATCTTTAGATATTAATAACTTTTTCCAACTATGTGTAATTTAAAGGAATACTCCATAATGGAGTAACAATGTGTTTACTCAAACTGAAACTATTTGGCGTTAAATTTGACATTCATACCGCAATGAAATAAACCAATACATTCACTACAAAAAAAAAAAAAAATCTAGTACGTTCTTAGATGACGAACGGATTAGATTTTTTTAGATGTTCGAAGTCACTCCAGTTCGAAGTAATTGCGAAATGATTTTAACATTTGTTGTACATGTAGATAAGTTATAGTATCAAACTTGCACATAATCACTCTACTATGGAGTATTCCTCCACATTATTTATGCATAGTTGTAAAAAAGTCTTCGATCCACAGATTCGCTTGTGTGCAAATACTTTTCGGGGTCAGGTGAAAAGATTCAAAAAACAATTCAACCAATGTTCAGAGTTTTAACTTGTTGGCCACTAAATTGAATCAAATAGATTATTGATTCTCCAATATTGCTCAATTGGTAGCGATACGAGCACACAACAAGAGCGCTCGCTGGCGCACACTCAGAAATCAAAGAAACACAGCTTCAGTCCAGATAACCGATACCATATTAAATTAGGAATAAATTGCGTTTCCGATCGGAAATGGTCAAAAAATGAGAAATCAATAATGTATCTTATTCAATAATCTAGTGCGTATTTGGGCTGATTATATACATATTTTCCCTCTGGCTATCACAAGTGAAGCCCATTGCATATGCAACACACACATATTCCATGGATACTAATCGATATAATATATTGTCAATTGTCGAAATAATTTAGACATGCTCTGTTTGTTTTTTGTCCGGTATAAATATATGTTCCGCAGTGCTACGTTCGGTGCACGTCATTTTTTCTGTGCATTTACATTCAAAAACATTTCTCCAATAAATACTGATACTTGACTGAATCGCACTGATCGAAGACGAACGAATGCACACAAATGATGTGCTTACAAATAAAGCACATTTTGTAGTGAAAAACGTTAAACAAGTGTTGAGTCCATTAGATTAAATTGAAATGAGATTAGTTTTTGATTTCCAAAGGGATGTTGTAATTATTAAATTATTTATTTCTTTTTTTGCTGTAAATCACGACCTGTGCAATAAGGAAATATCGAATGAAAATGTTAATTTAAAAATATTTTTTTTGTCGATTCAGAAGATATTGAATCATTTATATTCACTGTTGATAAATAGCTTCTGGGCACAAACATAATTAAATAATGAATAGCAAAAATTAGTATCATTAGAATCTGATGAATCTAATTTCAGTGGTGAGCTCAATTGTTCTTTGCACACTGCGCTCTGTATTCTCGGACACATGCACATAGTCGACAAGCAAATAGATAATATGAAAATGGTTGCATAACCGCATTACCACAACGATTTGTATTACTTCATACAATAGAGCAAGTTGTGCTAATTTTCGATACAGAGAGAGAGCTGAGAGGAGAGGAATTTTCGGACCATCAGATATATTTCCATATTGACACACATGGACGTCGGCCGAGTTTCGGGCACTCAAGCTAAATTTTCCGTTCCTATTACGATGAAACGATGGCCAAGCTAGATCAAACGAATCTCCACCCACAAGGGATAGAGCCAATTCAGCTGGAAACTTCAAATCAGTTGAATCCGCCGATCGCATGTATTGGATAACATTAAATATATATGATTTACTCCAAACAATGTGTGTTTTCCCCGCACAAATGCCATCAATCGCTCATGAAAATATGTAATTGCAGGATTTTTAGATTAAAGTTGATGCCAAATGCGTTAAAATAATTGACGTAGTTCAAATATCATATTTTTTTCGATTGATTCGTCTTTTTGAGGTCAGAAGCAATTTGACTCTCCACGAAATTTCAGTTGCATTCGATATTGATGAAAAATGAGCCGGAAAATCGGAATGCACGACTTATCTTTGCGTGCGTTCAATTCATAGCGTTGAAATTATGAATATTTTCAACAACCTCGAATATGAAAATCAATCAGCACTTTCATGCGAACGAAATCATAAAAATGTACTTAGAAATCTTGTTGTGCTAAACATTTTTAATCCATGGCTGTGAAGTTCACAGTCTGAGTTAATGTCGTTGTTAGCATATACTCGGGAAAAAAGAAGCACCTCCATCGTATGATTTTATCATGCCGGCTCATTAAGATTTATTTGAATTTTATTTTGGTCATGCATTCACTAGCATGAGTGTCTGTTACTTTTGATGCACTGTGAATGGAGTGCAGTGTGCATGAGACTGTCGTTTAAATTAAATAGAGACAAAGTTAAACAAAACAAGGACAAGAATCATAAATGTACATACATACATTCCATTCATATCCAATTTTCCTGAGGTCTTGCTTTTCTGATATCTTCCTCTGTGTCTTTTTACTGGCTGATGGAATGATTGGAAAGGTATCGATGCGCCGGCTGCTGTTGCTTTCATTCCATCCTACTCTAACAAATGCATGCTTCCGAGTGAAAGTAACAGAGAGGCACACAGGGATAGAATGTTTACAGCTTGTGGCTTTCGTTTCTTGGTTATTGCATTTTGTCGTTACATATGCATGAGCATAAATGAAAATGTGTATTTGGGCGCCTGTAGGCATCTGCCATTTATACGGTTATGAATCCGTAAAATATAGGTTCACCTAATTTTTTTCTAGAAAATCTATATCACCGGGAGTTAGTCTAAGAAAGGATTATTGTCTATTACTATTGCAAAATAAGTGGTCGTTGTTGTGAGGAAATGAAGTCATATCGGTGTTCTGCTACCACCGAGATGGCTGTTTAGTGTATGGATGGGTCGACGTCTGCGTTTTTGTCCGGTACCTCAAACAACAAAATTCGAGAAAAATATCAACGAACGAATAATGAAGAGAGAGAAAAAATGGAGGCGAAATATATAATGGAAATGATATTTTTTCATATTTTTGCATAATCTATCATCGTAAATCTAAATATACATAATTTCTCCCTTGTGAATGAATCCAACACTTTTCCACTTTTATTCTCGTATTATTTTCTTTTGCGCGCCTCTCATTTTTTTCATCTTTTCGCTCTCATCCGTTTGGCTATGTGTATGTATACAATAGAGAGAAACATAGAAAAAAGAACGTATAGCGAATAGGAAGCAAAAAAAAAAAACCAAATCTTGTTAAATGTTACACCACATATTTTTCACCAAGCTGAACTTCTATGATGCTCTCGATATAGAGCGATCGGAAATAAATTAAAAAAAGAAGTGTTCACACAAAATCAAATCACTTTTTCCTTCTCTAACGTTCCTGCGCTCGGCTCCACAAGAAATTGGGCTGCAAAATGGCAGTAGCGATAGTGGCAACAATATAAACGTGTAAAGAACAAACTGCCGAACAAATAACTTGGGTAAACTCTATTTTATTTTCGATTATTATTTTCAATACAAATACAACAAACGTACAGCTAAAACAATTTTCACCACATAAGATGTGTCAACATTTGCTTCGTCACCCTTTTTATCCATCACACAGGAGAGAGAGGGAGGGAGAGTGAGAGAGAGTGGGAGAGAGTGAGAGATGAGGTGAATGTGGATATGTTATATGTTAAACATTTTGCATCAGTCAACCCAAACCATCTGAATCGGTGAAATCAAACAGGAAAATGTGACAACTTTTTCCGCTCAACTGAATCACATTATGACTTGGTAAAGCACCAATAAAGTCGGCTACATCCACGTTTTCCGATACAAATACGGCATTGCTGTTGCCATTGCCTTCGACACATTCACTCCGTCATTGGAATCAATACGATATGTTCGCATGGCATGACTGCTATGCAGATAGATATGTTTTGGTGGTGTCCATATTGAACCTCGCTTTCGCCGTCGACAAACGTTTTTTTATGCGTGTGAGTGTATCGTAACACTGTGTCGCAAGTGCGTTCGAAATTTGCTTCGTTGGCCATTATACTTCACTTTTATCATCGAAACATTCACTTTGTCTGGACAATTTATTTGTTGCGACAATTTGTTAAATCAACAATTAGCTAGTCAACCAATTAGCTAGTTTAAAATATCACGTGACAACACCACTCAGTTTTACCGAAGAAAAATGATACTGATTCTTAAAGACTTAAGCAAACATTTTGAGGCATCGAGATCTCGGAATGGAATCGACCTTTTTAATGAGGTCTGAAATGAGCTTAGATGCTCGTCAACTCAATTTATTGCATTTGAATGTTTTCGAAGCGTTGACAACAAAAAAATTACTTGCTCTGTTCGACCGCAGTTGTGAAGTGTCAGCGACTTAATTACGATGTGCTTGATATCAAAAGGTAAACAAATGCTCTCACCCTTTTTTCTGGATCGCTCTGTGTGTTCAATAGCTTAAACATAACAATGAACACGATGCAAAACGGGCATATGGTTTCTATGTTTATCTATTGCAGACAGAACTTTACCTTGACAATTGATCATCTCTTGAAATGGGCGCTCAATCAATTGCCTTAAAACGCCCAAGAAAGCTTACTTCTTGAGTTTGCCGAACAAAAAAGAATAGAACTGAACAGAGCAAAACATCACAGAATATGCTTGCTCTCTCTCTCTCTCTCTCTCTCTCTGCACATAGCTGCATTCGATTGCATCAACACGACACCAGATTACTTACGCTAATCAACTTTGCAGCGATTTTGTAAATTGCAAAAGTTTTGTTTGCAAATTTGTAGCGAAAAATGGACTAACGCTATTAGAGTGAAGGTGGCTTCGCGTCTATATTTGCATAAGCAAAACACGCGGCAATTGCGCATCGCTGCCACACTTTTACCCACTCACTCACTGTTATCATATACTCTTTAAATGTGAGATTGGTTAACAACTGAATGAAATAAAATTTTAAAAAGCAAATTCTTTTGTTCGCATGATTTAAATTGTTAATGATTTTTAGCATCATTGTCGAGGGAAGCCTTTTATGTGACTTGACGTGGGCTTTTGTTTTGTTTGATGCCACTTGGTAACGTAAGGCGTCCAATGTATTGCATAGCTTTTCGCCTCGTGCTGTGTGAATAGCATTCATTAGACAGCAAAAAGCGGAGTGGACGAACGAACGATCGAACGGGTGAATGAGTTTACACCATACACACTGTACTCGAACTGGATACGAAAAGGAAAAGCGTCTGCAAATATAATTAAATAGTGCGAAACTCCGACAGCATTGGACCGTCCGCAAGCATCCACACCAAACAATAATTTTCAATAGAATTAGTAGTTTAAATGGCTCCAAATCAACCATAAAGTAAAGACTATTGTTCTGAATTAATGAATATAAATGATCGAAAAATGATTTACATTTTGTATGTGTGCGTCGGCACATAATTTGATCTATTCTTCTTGAGCTACGTACGAGGCGGCGACGTAGTCATTCACTCGCTCACTCACTCACTCATTCGTTCACTTTTTCACATTCTCATTCAATTCGCAGTTCATTTTAGTCGATTCAGTAATCAAAGGCGCGCCATTTCAATCGCCGTCAAAAATATAGAAAAAAATCCCAAAATTCAACATAATACAATCCCAACATGGTCAGTTGCAGAATATGAAAATAGGGTTTTGGTAACATATTTTGCGAATATTGATGCACTGAATAGATAACCAATGATTTTCTCTTTAGCCCGTCGGATTGGACTTAATGATGTTCAGCTGGTCAGAGTGTATCTATATCGACCCGACAAAATTCTGTTCCGAGTAAATTTCGATTATAAAAATAAAATGTGTTAAATTCATATCTGTAGTACAAAACTGGACTTCGGCAGGCACACATGCAATGTGTGAGTACAGGGGGATAACGAGAGAGTGCATTGTATTCTCGATAAAGGGCTAAACGCAACTTAACGAAACATTTTTCATGTGCGCAAGCAATTTGTGAAAATCCCCAAATTGAAGTAGCGGCTTTCGCAGCATCGGTGTGCATGGGTATTGAAATGCTAATAAAATCGGTAGCTTATATCACAGCAATTATAATTTGTTATTTAAAGACGCATCTGAATAATTGCATAAGCTAAGCTGTTGGCGACGATGACAGCCACCAATAATTACGAAGATTGTTAAAATTTGATTTCAATTCAACGATGCTGCAAGTTTTTGCGACATTGTCTCCGAAATTGACCATTCTTGTTGTTGTTACTGCTGCTTGCACACATTTGAAAGACAATCTCAATGCTCTGGTGAATTCGTGTCCAATATGAACGTTAGAAGGTAACCAAATGTAATAAAATGTCTAAGTTCTTCCACGGCGAACAATAAAAATCGTACTCTTTTTATTAAAGACTTCGAACATGGATAAAGTTTTTGAACGCGTCTCCGTTGTGGATGTCTGTGTGTTTGTCTGTTTTTTCTGCTCTGCATCTTCCCTTGTTATCCTGGTCTGTATACAAGTGATCAATGTAATGAAGGCTGATTTGATTTATATCCAATTTAACTTTTTTATCTGTTGTTTCTGCAATACATACACCGAAGTAGCTCCATTTGTGTCCTTCCTCATGGTTCATTTACATTTACATTTTAATCTCAAGCAACGCAACAAACTTTACCGATAAAATACCTTGAAATGAATAAAAGAAAAATGGAAACTGAGCACGCACACACAGAAGCGACGAATATAGAATAGAACAACAGCAAAAAAAGCTCTGTGCACATTAAAACAACATAGAAACGTCCAGATCAGAGAATGAACAAACATTATCACCGTTACTGCAGATGAACATCAATACTGAAGAAAAAAGCTCGTTCATTGTCTTTAGTACAAATATATATACAGGAGAAAAAATCTAAGAAAAAATTGTTTTTATACCCTCCCATAAATGTTTTCCTTTCAACCCTCTCAAAGTTATTATTTATATACATATATTTTACGAATTCAGTAAGTTCGAGTCAAACATTGTGTATTTTAGTTGGCAAAAAGTAAAATGTTGTCGAAGAGAGAGAGAGAGAGAAACAAAAATTAGCAAAATACGTCGTATTGGTAATAGTGAAAAGCCACACAGCTAGCGTTAACCCATCAATGTTGAAGATGTCAAAATGCGACGTGCTCCACTCTTGCTGCACACAAACACACACACATGCCGACAATGTAGCAACTATATTTTGTAAAAAATACATCTTCTGATCTATTACTGTGAATTATGTGAGTTTTTTAATTTCTTCTTTTTGCATCGCCATTTCTTCTTCCATTCTCTCGTTCTCACACATTTCCTCACAACTAATTGTTTTCTAAGCTGTTAGCTACTTTATTTATTGTTTCCCCTAATGTTCGTTATGTGTTCATAGGTATATTTTAATCAATTATTAAAAAAAGAGAGAGAGAGCGAAAAGGATACCAAAATAGAGAATACAAAAGAAAGGTAAACGGAAAACTCAGGTTGAGGACTCAACCATGAATCATATCGGAAGCTTTTTGGCCAGAATGGGAGGGAGAGAGAGAGAAAGAGAGAGAGAGAAATTCAACAGGGGACAATGTAATTGAAGTACGAGCATTCTCGAATCGAATCACTTATTGCACCGAATAAAGTGAAATGGACAAGTGGCAAGTGGCGTATAAAAAGGCGCATCATAGATGTAATGTAATTGTTTGAAACGACGAAGGAAAATAAATCTCTTTTATGTATTTTTACCTCGATTAGAGCCTTTACATCGAATTAGATGTACTTATACGCATACATAAGGTGGTTTTATGTTCGCGCTGAGTCAAATCTGGGTCTTCTTCTCAATAAAAAGTCATTTCAGCACCAACCGAGAAAACAATTTTCTCTGTTGCGCTCTCGTTCGAATTTTATTCTTTTTTTTTTTCCGCATTTCACTCCGACATTTATTTGTGTAAATGTAATGTGCCATTGCTGTTTTGATTTGTTTTCCATTTTCTTGTACGGTCGCTTCCTCTCTCTTACTCGTTCATTCGCATCAGCAATTCTTGCTCTTCAGAAGCAGGCTAATACAATATGGACTTGAAGAGAGGATATACAAGAAACATTCCATATCCATATAATCCTTTATCCTGATATTTATTAATCTCCAAGGTGCCATTAAAATGCATATATACATTTTCGTAAGTCGTAAGCAGCCAGAGTTGCTCAAAAGCTCAGATTTTGAAAAGCACAACCATTGCAAATGCATGCATTTTGATTGTACGGTACAGCACAGCCACTGCCACCACCGAGACAGCATCAGCAGCAGTAACACACCAACTTCAGTATATGAGCACATAAAAAGGTACACATCCGAAAAGAGCGCGCACGAATGAACGAACGAAACAACGATCCGAATCTCATATTCATTTGTTAAAAATTATATCGTAGCGATGCCCAATTGGAAAGTTCATTTCAAATAAGATTGCAATGTGATGAATTTGTAATCAGCATTGATTAAAACGACATATCATCTTTTGATTTCAAACCAAGGGAAATTGCACACTTTCAGAAAGTGTAGATATTGTGAATGCGTTAATGCATTTTCTGTCAAAATCTGTCTACCTACACAAATATCCACAAACATTCTATTATGTGGATATTTGAACATGAGATTCTGTGGGATTCCCCTCGATTCGAACTAACAATTCACCACTATCATGATTCAAATTGGTATTTTAAGGAGTTTTGTAATTCGGCATATTTACGATACATTCACGAACTCATCATAAAAATAAGCTGAATGCAGAAAACAGTTACCATGGCATACGTTTTGGAATACAAAAATAGAAAAAAACTTACGCACACACACACGGAAAATAAGAGACGCAGCGTAGCTTTCTCGGCAGCACACTAGTGAAAGATCACACAGTAGAAGCAAGCAAACAGTTAAAATAAGGGAACAAGGAATGGCTTTAATGACGATATCGCAGAATGTAATAGCTTTGATAGGAGCAGAGGAAAAAATGAGAGAGGGATATATTTCGGCCATTATGCACATTGCACAATGCGCTCTCTATGCCACAAGCACATAAAGCATCTTCATTTTCATTTCTCCAGTTTTTCGAGTTCGGAGCGAATTTTGAATGGCAGCCAGCTCGAGTATATTCAAAAGCGAGTGCATCGCAAATCATCACTCATCTTCTTGGTTCGCATGTTTTCCTTCCCTTTTTTATTTTGTTATCATGCACTTGAATAAAAATGTAACGTTCTACTCGTAAACACACACATTCAGTCTCTCACTCTTTCGCTGTTATTGTTCTCTTTCACACTAGTTGCTCGCAGATCATTAGTTCCCTGAAATATTATATATAGGAAATTTGTGGGTTATATTTTCCATTGGCAACAATATGCAATATGCATCACAAAAATAAACGGCAAACTGAAAAATAACCGTTATCAATAATAAAGTTTTCTTCGCATTCACATAAAAATTTTGTGAAGCATAATTGTGTGCACATTGATTGGTCCTGAAAGAAAAGCGAATCGATCGATTGGCGCGCGCAACAAAACACAATGATTCAATGAAATAAAATAACTTGATGGGATATAACCGAGCATAATAACGTTTGAAATTCAACAAATTGGACATATAAATTAAATTTTGAATTTAAATTGCACCTTTGAAGTGTTTCCCTCGACAAGGATTGAGTTGTATTTGTTGTATTTTCTCGTAATAATTGTCACAATAATGACTCTTCGAATTGTGGTACACAAAGAAGTCACCACAATTCAACGAATTTTGGTCACGATCGATCGATTCGAACGGGAAGGAGGGGTGTTGAACCGACCTAGAATTAATTGGCTTGTCTAAAATATTGTCAAAAGCAGCAGCAACGATAATATTTGTGGTTGCAGCACAAAGCTTTCATTCAGTACGGAAGCCGGAATAGCTTATGGTGGGCCGACTACTACTTGTAATGAATTTATTCCAATTTTATAAGCATACAAACATTACGCGTGTTACGAACATTGTACACTTGTTTGTATTAGCCACAAATCATATGCAATAAAAATAGGATATTAGCAACTTTATTTATTTTCGTTTTCGATAAATTTGCTGCTATTTTTCTACGATTCGTTCTCCATTTCATCAGTTTATGGTGGTGGTCATGGTGGTGGCTGCGGTCGATCTGTTCCGATTTACTTGTTTTCCATCCCAAAAATTCATCTTCCTTTGCTCGTTCGCTCGTTCTGGGTCAACGCATCAATAATACAGCGAACATTCCGAAATTCGTGGTAACGATGTCTATTGGATTAAATGGAATTTGTATGCGCAATTTGTTCATAATAAACAATACAAATATCACTCAAGCTTACTTTGTTCGTGATTGTTTTTTTTCTCTTCATCTGTTTGTATTACATATATTTCTTCGGTTCAATTCAATTCTTTTCATTTTATTTCCGTTGATATGGTATCGACTTTGGCATCCCCTCGTTTCTGAATCTTGCTTTTTGTTGCTCCCGTGAGCGGTGCCAACATTATATTGTTACGAACTCGGACAGCGGTTCCATTTTATATGCGTTTTTCTCGGCTAGCTCCTTGTTTTTCACATTGAATTAACGTGAAGACAAGCCAAAACGTCAGGAAAGAGGATATATTTCTCCCTCTCGACACCCATTTTGAGTGAATGGCTAACGAGCGCGCCCACACACACATATATTTCTGATATATTAGAATTGTTTTCTAGTTTGGGTTTATGTGTGTTTAGTGCATGCTTTCCAGCGTCAATCAACATAATCCATTCAATGATTTGATATTCCTTAGCTATACATATTATGTGCACGTGTGCTGTAAATTGTGCCATATAATATGTCATACGTGCAGAGCGCAACGAGAGCACCGCGTCGATGTTCGATATGTTTGCTGACAAAGTACGAGCAATCACCATTTTTACATAAAAGCTATTTGAAATGCGTTCGCATTCGCAGCGCACAGAGCGAATTCAGTCGTTTTTAACATATTGCAAATTCGAAAATTTTCTCGAATGAAATGGATTGATTGGCCGTGCAGCCGCAGTTTTGGAAAATTATTGAAGTAACATTGCAGCAGAAGCATAGAGAACGATAAAAAAAATCTCATGCTTTTTTGAATGATTATAAATGCAATGCGTTTGACCTTTTATTCCATGACACATTTCAATGGCCATAGCATTTGTAAATAATAAATAAATGGAAGGCACGAAGGGCACCTCGAAACTGCTGGCAAATGTACGCATGATTAAAACACACGACAAGAACATCAATGCGAAAATCCACATGAAAATGTTGTTCATATCAATTTTTGAACTGTATTTTCTCTTTCACCCTTGCTGTCGCCGCTGCCTTTGCTCGTTGCTGCTGTTGCTACTGCTGTGATTATGGTGGTGACAAAAACAGCAGCAATATTGTTGGCGGTTTGTACGCATAACAGTCATTGTATTGCGTATGAAATATGCCGTCTATTTGTATATTCGTGGTCGTAAATATACATATATTTCAAAAAGCAGAACAGAGAGATATAGATTTCAAATACCGTTGCCCATGTGTTCCGTTTGTGTGTTTATAGCGGTTGTATCGCAAAAATTATTGATTAAAACTTTTTTAATTACTTACAGCAGGTGTAGCAGTAGAGCTGTGTATAGTTCATTTGTATGGTATCCAGGCTATATTGCACACGGTGCCAAAGCACATGACTATTTTGCATGGTTGCAGTGTGAGTGAGCCTTTGTCAATGCGTCGCTATTCGTGTCTATATACTGAGAGAGAGAAAGAGAGATTGCGTAGCGGTGGAGCTGTAATGAACACAGAATGCTTATCTATATGCTTTTTTCTATTTTGGTTTTTTTTTGTTCATATGTTGTGCCGTGTGCCTAAACTGCCCTAGCCCCTTTATCGCCAGAGAGCTCTCTCTCTCTCACTCTCTCTCTCTCTCTCTCTCTCTCTCTCTGTGTGTGTGTGTGTGTGTGTCTGTCTCTTCGCGTTGCGGGAGCCGCGCTCATTTATTTATTTACTCAAATAATATGCTGTTAATCTTTCGCTTTTGCTGATTGTCGTGTTGCTGTTCCCATTGCTTCTACTGCTACTGCTACCGACACCGCTGCCATTATGACTGTGTGCGCGCGTTGTTTTCACTCACAATTTTTTCACCGTAGAGTCACTGCCACCCTCTTTTCATTATATTCCATTCCATTTACCATTATTTTGATGCTTTTATAATTTAGTATTTTATTTATAAGGCATTAATGCTGTTCCATGGGCATATGCAATTTACACTTAGATACAAGAACAACTGCTCCACAACATTGGCTTTATATTCAGCTCCTTAATTTCTCTCTCTCACTCACTCACACACACTCTTTCTCTTAGGGCGAGTTTCCGTGCATGTTCTGGATTTTTCCAGCTTGTTTGCAATCATTTCTTTGCTACTACATATTTGTGCAGCTTTTTTTCATTAAGCCATAAGATGCAGTATATGATGTGAACAACAACAAAGACGGGCAGCCGAGCAAACTCCGATGCCAAAACATTAAGTCTCGATCTCAAAGTTGTTATTTTCTCGCTCGCTCATTCGCTTTCCGTGTCCGCATCTTCCAGTGTTGTATCCACACATGATGTGTGTGAATTTGCTTCCTCATTTCTTTTGTTTTCCGATCGTACATTCTTACACACTTTTTGTTTATCGGCGCAATTTTTTCGTATCGTTTTTTACTTGCTTCTCTATGCGCTACAGCTACTAAAATTCACATATAACATTTGATACAGTATTTCCTCTCGTTTTATGCCCTGTAATGTGTGTTTGCAAAGGTTTTTGTTGTTGTTGTAGTACTGATTGCTGCCGTTTTGCCACTATTTCTCACAAACATCATCGCGTACTATTATGAGCGCATGTATATGGATACAGTGAAGTTATAAAAACGCTTGTTTCATTCAATTGATCTCGCTAATTACACTTAAATCAGCGCACAACGTTCGTTATGTTTACACGAGAAAAGTCAGTGTTAATCTGAAAAGTGAATTTTCCATGCTACTACTATTGATGCCACCGCTATCTGCAGCTGCAATTGCTACCTTTAATACATTGCCTGTATTCACGTGGACATGATTCTTTGAATTGGATCGAATGTATAATGAAGTGTCAATCAAGCTCGTGGCATAAATTGACAATGGCAAAATGGTCAACAAAACAGCAGCAAAAGCGATTCGCACATGGAAAAAATGCGATTAATTTGTTTGCTAAATACATTGTTCCATGTTTTATACACATAGAAATAATGTTCAGATTTACAATAAAGGGTGATTTTTTAAGTGGTTTCTTTTTGAAAATCGAAAAAAACGCAAAAAATTTCGAAAAGTGAATCAAATCTTTATTGAAATCGATAAATTGGTTCTTGCCATTTACTTTTTGAAAATAATTTCATGCAAATGTTGGCCGCGGCTACGGCGCAAATGGTTCATACGGGAAGTCCAATTTTGGCACACTCTCTCCAACATATCGGCCGGAATCTCGCCAATAACGCGTTCGATGTTGTCCTCCAAGTCGGCAATCGTTGCTGGCTTGTCCGCATAGACGAGAGACTTAACGTAGCCCTCCCGGCTGCTCATCACACCAAATCCGACAGTTTTGTTTGTTTACATGCCCCGTCCAAAAAGATGATTTTTCGATGAAAATCAGGATTATTTTTGAGCTGCTCTAGAACCCAATTTGCGAACGCACGCCTCTTGGATGGTCATCAAGCGTAAATATTTGCATGATGAAATTGCAAAGCATACTGAGCATTTTTGACTGTGACAGACGTCAGTTGGAATTTGACATCTGTCAAAAAATTAAACGTCAAAAAGAAACCAGCTAAAAAATCACCCTTTAGTAATGGTTTTTTTGTCAAATCTATATCATTGTTGTGTAGCAGATATTTTATTGAACAAAAAATTGGATTATGTTTTCTCAAATACACTATGGTTGACAATTCAGATTTCAAATTCGCAACCAAAAATGTGTCAAATTACGCGCGACAAATTTAAACAAATTCAAGAAATATTTGTAGTGGTGAACAAAGATCAGCGCTAAAGTTCAAAAATAAAAACCAATAAACCAATACTACTGTTATACTAATCTAAAAATTATTTCTATATGTGTATCGTGTGTGTTTGTTCAGTCAAACCAAAAAATATTTCTGCAATTTTGATAAATAATCACAATTTGTAATCACTCATTTATTAGTTTTTGGGAGTGCACTGCTGTTCAGAGTTTAAAGGTAAAATGAATGAAAAATAACGAAAACCGCATCATATCTATGTTTATACATCAAATTTTAAGGTAAACTCAATGGCCTCCGCTCTGCTCGAATAGACAGAGTAGAGCAAAAAATGAAGAGAAAAATCATTGAAACCTCGATGCAAGACTACATTGTACCGAATGCTGAACTGTACCAATAATATACTGTGAGGCAAATGAATAATGAAAAATTACAACGGGCTTACGGAGTGTAATCTTCTTTTTCCCGTACTTTCATCACGATGAACACACGCGTTAAAACCTTCATTTTCATCATTTCTATCTCTAAGCGTGCCCGAGGACGACTTCCCTACTCTCTCTTACTCATTCTCATTTTTCTCTTCACTCCCTTTCGTTTCAGCAATTAATGTTTGGGATGATGTTTTGTTGATAGTAGCATTTAAGTACATTGTCTATTTATCAATGAATTACAATGTATGAGTTCGAAAGATGTAGCGGCGCATCATTTGATTGAGTGGGGACGTGCGTGAGCGCACCCTCGAGCCACCGCGCTCGCAACAAAGCACTTTAATCATTAAATTAAACGACAACGAGTATTTTTGTGCACGCAGATTTCGGTTCACTGGTGAAATATGTAATACGGAATCAGGTTAAATTAACCAAGAAAAACCAATAAGCAGACGTAATTCGCTTGTGAAATGCCCACCATACAAATTTGCTATTTATTGTACAAACACACACACACACATTTTCTGCAAAACTAAAAGCGAAAAATTCATTTGCATTTAGTTTGGCTGTGTTATTTTGTCATAATCAATCTTGGAATAGCGCTTGAGTCAAAAACTCTTGTTATCAGTTTCACATCTTTTTCGCCTTTGCTCTGTACCTCGACACAAGCAACTGGTTGCTCATGCTGTTGCTGCTGCATTTGTGTTTTTGTCATTGCCCTCTCTCTGTCGCTCTTATTCCCGCTATGAAGTTTTTTGTGTGATCTTAAACGATGAACCAAACTTTATAACATCTTTCCTAGATTGAAACTAAACGAAAACGATGTAAAATTCTCTGGTATACACACGACACACGCATATAGCAACGGTAAACGGCAAAATAGCACCAACTAAAATGCTTGCCGGCTATCAAAATTCTATGAAAGTAAGTTCAGAATACTTCTGAAATGTATTTTCATTAAATGTTTATTCTAGAATTTCATTCTATCTCTTATTCTCTTGCTGAAAGTTACCGATTGAACCCAAACATTTAAAATGCACTAGAAACAATCAATGCATGTGTTGCTTTTGACATTGTCACAATCGGTATGCTTTAAAGTAAAAACCAATGCAAATGGAAACAGCGACAAGAATAGACACACAAAACATCAGAGCTTCGTCGGATTGAGTATACAAATAATCATGCGCTTTAGTTGAATGTTTATTATTGTTCGTCTTGAGCTAAAACAATGTAACACAATGCCGATGCAATAACCCAAAAAAGTACCACTGAATGATTGTTCTATTGCCACATCGAAATATTTTTTTTTCGACATTTTACTTGTCTAACATTTTCGCGTGTTCCATACAGCGAATTCATACGATATTAAAATATCATACATTCGCTGATTGGAACAAAGTTTGAAATTGCAAATTATCGTCAGTTGAAAATCTTCGGTTTTTATCATTATCAAAATGATTTCGAATCATATATTCATTTATTTATTCATTCATATATTCAGTCGAATGTTTGATGTAATCAAGAAAATAGAGAAAAAGGCTCACGTGATTTTTAATAAGGAAACAAAGAGCCAACTGGCACATGAGCTACAGCCGTACGTTTTTTCGGATCTGAATGATTTTCTCAAGAGGGTTGCTGTCATCGGTGGTCTTAATTTTGTCGCCGAGCAACGAAAAGAGAGCAAGCGAGTGGGAAAAAGATAATAAAACAAGTTCAATATTTATCATACATGTTGAGAACATAAATGTTGAAAGACGAATTTTAATTTTATGTAAAATAATTTTCTATTTGGTTGCGTTGACATCACGCCACATTACATGTTATGAAAAAATGTTGAAGCGCAAGTTGTTAATTATGAGCTGTCACAGTACACAACCAATATTATTTTATGTCGAGTATTTCGCGATTTTCGATACGCAATATGCCGATGGGTGCGCATCAGTTTTTTCTCTCTTTTTCTACCCTCCAATTCCTCCTTCTTGTCATCATTTTGGGCAACTTTTAAATCGCATCCAATGTACCATGTACATGATTTTAAAGAATTCAAAAAAAATAAAACTGTGAAACTCAAAAATAAACCATTGTTTCGCATAGCGAGAGCTAACATTAATGCGTTGTGCCTGTACACAATGTGTGTGTCTGGTGCCGGCACACTTGTACTTTACCTAGTGGTTACTTTGGAACTTCTCTATGTTCGTTGCGCACGCCCGCTTTTTTCTATAATGTTTATGAACCTAGAAATAAACACTTGGCATCGAAAACTTATGCGAAATGTTTTCGGCAACGCTCTGCTATCATCTTATCAGATGACACAATTTATTTTTATGGCGTGAACACATGAACATGCACTTCAAGTGCGGTGATATGGGGCATTGAGGAAGAACATCCGTTACAATGAAAAACCTCATGGTGTGTTTAAGTATGCCGCTGCCATTTCTTAAGCTCGCTCTCGCTCTTTCTCTCTCTCTCTCTCTCTCTCTCTCTCTCTCTGTGTGTGTGTGTGTCTCTCGTGCGTCAATGTAACTTTTTCCCGAAGAAACAACAAAAATAGATAGACATTTTTCGTGCACTTTGTTCCTGCCGAAAGCATGTGAAGCAACAAAAACTATCATTTCTTCGGGCGGCACATGATTCACATGCTTTGAACTGGCGGCACAGTGTGCACTCAAACACATACATGAAGTTACAGAAAAACAGAAAATTAACCGAAAATTTTTCTAATCGCTTAAAATGTGTTGCTATTGGGCTAAAATCATACCGGGGCAAAACCCTGCACAAATAATGTATAATATTTGATTGACTGGTCCCATCAGCGCCATCTTGGTCACACCACTCGTTAAAGAGTGGAACTATTACGAGAAGTTGGATGTACTCAATCGAATGCCAAATTTTCAATATGGCGGAGCCCATCGAATCCGAGTGAAATGTCATAGACAGTCCTTGCCACGGTATGGCTGAAATGAATTGGGTTGTTCGCAAAACAGTATTTTGTTATGTAGTGACACAGTGCGCGACAGCAAATTATGTGTGAGGCATGACAAGAATATTAACAGTGACAATATATTGTATCGGCTGTTTGGGTACGCGCGCACGCTCCGTTATATACTGTGCAATCGAAAATGAATTCAGTCAGCTGGTGTCAGTGAAACGTCAATAATTCAGACGAAAGTCAATATTTAGTTGTTTGTTTACGTTAACCGATCATTTAGTTGCACTTACCCGCACATTTCCTTTGATTCAATGGACTGATTTTCTTCAATTACCTTTTAAATTATGGATTATGTATTACATGCCAACATTTCTGCTGTAAAATTGCAATCACATACCGAAAAAATCAAAGGTAGGATCATAGCCAGTGCAAAAAAGGAGGTTGCATTCTTGGAAATGAAATCGCTCGGCTATTGACAGCGCTCAAGCAATGTCATTTGAAAAATATTTCAAACCACCCTTACTTTCTTCATATGTTATCCATATAGTTAACGTACATTTCATTGTTATGTTGCCATTCTACAATAATATTATTGCATATTTAATTCATTTTTATTCATTCATAATGTGACCCCACCTTTTGTTATTCACATTCATTTGCATCATACATGTTTATGCACACAAATACGCACACGCATACAATCATCCATTAGCACCCACCTCATCACGGGCCCCGGATCCAGTGTACACAAAAATACACGTGTCACACAACGATTGCCCGTTCGGTGAAATACTGCCAACATAAGCACCTACAATGAATAATAAAGTAGCTTACGAATGGTGCATTAGCAAGCGAAAAATTGCTGATTATTTAAATATACATATCACACAATAAATGGAAAACAAAAGCACACACACACACAACAAAAATGCAAATACAGTGTGCTCGCGAGAGCGATTGAGAGAAAGCAAAGTATAACAGTATACAGTCGCCGCAAAAACGCTAAGACCAATTGGTTTTCCCTTATTATACATTAATCAGCGGTTAAGTGGTGGTAAATTTCGATTTTAATTATTTCAGCGCATGCGCATCAGCATTGACAAATTATTTAGCTGTTGTGTCAGCCACTTGCATTTTGAATTGACTCAATTAGCTATTTATAGCTAAAAAGCTCTTAATTCCATCGGAAGTATTAGGTTGTTCGATGACAAATCGTCGAAATGGCAAACGCAATGCAATGAACGCAGTCCGAAATGGTTGTGACAATGGATGCGAATGGTGTACCTTCATGTTCAGATTCTGATACTAAGCAAATCATCTCACAAATTCAGCGAAGTGACAGATGCAATCAATCTGGAGTTAACGTTGTGTGACGTTTCACCGTTTTTGCAGTTCGAATTTTGGATTTTAACCGAACGCCAAAAATCGGTTGAAAATTGATAGTTCAACTGCAGTACCGACAAGCCTACGTACAACGCTAACTACAGATTTATTGAATCTGTAATTTCTTCGAGTTAGATAAATTGCTTTCTTTGCATTTTGAATCTGATATAAAAAAAAACTAATGGTTATTTTTCCAAACTTTTGGAAAGCTTGAACTTTGTTATTCATGAATGAAAAACGATATCGTTCATATGACTACCACGACTGGCTTTACAGTACGCCATTCGGTCAACCCAATTTTCAAGCACTTATTCGACTGTTTCGGCTCGAATTTCATTAATGGCAACTTCGATTTCGTGTTTCAAGGCATCAATCGTCTCTGGATGATTAGCGTAACACTTGTTCTTGACAGCTCCCCACAAAAAATAGTCCAACGGTCTCAAATCGCAGCTCCGAGGCGGCCAATTTACTTCAGAATTTCGGCTGATTATTCGATTCGTCCATGCCATACTCTTCAACTTTTGGAAACAGAAATTCGTTGAGCATGGCACGGTAACGCTCGCCATTGACCGTAACGGCGGCTCCTTGCTCATTTTCGAAGAAAAATGGCCCAATGAAGCCTCCGGACCAAAACCCACACCAAACCGTAACTCTTTGTGAGTGCATTGGCTTCTCAATGGTGACGTGTGGATTTTCCGACCCCCAGATGCGACAATTTTGCTTATTGACATAGCCTCCGAGGTGAAAATGGGCTTCATCTGAAAAGACGATTTTTCATATTTTTTTTTTTTTTAGTAAGTTTTCAATATTTTCCAATTTTGTTCAAGCGTATAGTGTCCCATTTCGTAGATGTCAAACCTTTGACTAAATTATGAACACAAATTGAATGACATTTGAGCTGCCATTCTCTAAATAAACAGTAGTTCAAAATGCAAACGATAGATGGCCCACCCTGTAGGTTACTAACCTTCCTAAACAGTTGAAAGTTTCGCATGCAGATTATCATAAATGCTTCACATATTTAATATACAATAGTTTTCACCAAATATTTTTAAAACGATATAATGTTGTTGCCATATTGACGCACCTTCTCGATTTAAGAAACATGGACGGGAAGACAGGACAATAATTAGGCCATATGTTGTGCATCACACTAGCCAGATTTATGGACTTGAAGTAAAATTATAAGCTAAATGCTCGAAATTCAAAATTGTCGCATTTGTTTTAAAATAAAATGTGTAATTGAAATGTTCGGCGAGATTAAGTTGGGCACTTGCAATTTGAATAATTAAAATGAGAATGGCAAAAAGGAGTGAAAGGGTGTGTTGAAGTGACAACGAATTCCAGCGAGAAAGAGTGGTGAAACATATGATTGATATGGACTGAGAAGCTATAACATCACCGCAAGGGACGCATGAAAAAGTTCGGTCGCAAAATTGATAATGAAGTGTGAGATTATTTGGACAATTTCTTCGTATATTTTTTTTATAAATATTACCCATTCTTTTCTTCGTTCGTTCGCTTCGGTATGTTCTTATTTTTTTTAGATTGATTTTATGATGACATGTGCAATGATGCGGTTTTGCTATTTGAAAAAAACAGCAGAGAGAAGTGGAGGCAACTGCGATTAAATGTTGTCCATAGCCACGGCAATATTTCTAGTTTGATGAATGTACTAGCGTAAAGTTTTAACACATTCAATTCGTAGAATAATTGAGATTTAATTTTATGTTTGAGATGGTATCTTGGGAAATCGTTCCTTTTCTTCTCGGACTTTGTAACGTACTTCCTTTTTCTCTTTATTTCGTACTCAATTTTCTCGTTATCTGCCTGTTTGAGTGTGTGGGTGATTCTCTGGCTTTCAATACGCTATGGCTATGTGGCAGCAGTGTGATGTTCGACACAATGTTTTGGGTACACAGAAAGTGTCGTAAGTCCATTTCTTCTGTTTAAATTAAATCCAATTTGGCTGCAGTGCTTTCATCATTTTTATTTGAATATTTCGATTCGAAAGTCAACTCACTATTCCGCACTCAATCGGAATTGCTTCAATTCATCGTTGCTTCAATTTGTTGTGCTCCTTGTGTTTTGTCAACTTTTAAGTCAACTAAAATGTTAACTGGCTCCTCTCGGTGCTATCGAAAAATGTCACTCGTCTTTGGTCACACTACCCGACAAATTCAACAACTCAACATTGTTGTACTTTTTCATATCTACAGACATTCGCCCAAACTTCGTATTACATCCAAATTTTCTTTCTGAATATGAGCCCAATAATACTGTTTCCAATCATAATAATTAAATTCAAGTAAATATCTTCCAATTGATATTATTTTTTCACAAATTAGGAATAATATTTCAATAATAATAATTGTTTGGAATTATTTTTGTGAAAAACACTGTCGCTGAGCACAGTTGACAGTTCAACTATTGTGAAATCGTGATTGGATTTTAAGAACATTTTTTGAAACAAATCAAGTGATATAATTTTATTTTGAATCTATTTCTGTCTAGTTATTATTTGCGAATATGATTGATGTACTCAAGGCATACCGACTACCAATTTACTGAGAGAAATGTCAAAAGTACTGGAAAGTATTGTCTCTAAATCGCATGTACTGTAAGATACTACAGTAAGACGCAACATCACTGTAGAATGAGAAAATATGATAGTTTCACTCTCTCTTAGTCTCTACTATATAGTACGCTACGTACGTTTGTCTCTTTCTCTCTCGCTCTCTCACTCTTGTCTGTGTTTCATCTCCTGTCAATACATTCGCACCGAACATGAATTTTTTAAGCATGCAAGGTTTCTGAGTACAGAAACAAAGATGTTGATTCACGGGTCAATCTTCAGACCAACTATTCTATATGGTAGCGAGAGCTGGGTTGATTCTGAGAATTCGATTCATGATTTGGAAGTGTCTGATATGAAAGTGTTGAGAATGGTTTTGGGAGTCTTGCGCCGCGATCAGTGGGAAAACCGAATCCGAAATGAGACGATTCGGGGGGATTTAAACGTCGATTCGGTAGGAGAGCAAGCAAGAAAATCCAGACTGAGATGGTTTGATCATGTAAAACGCAAGGGAGAGGAGCGATTACCGAAATGGATTCTGTTCGCCGAATCTGATGGGCCGAGAGGTAGGAGTAGACCACGTCGACGTTATTTAGATTCGGTTAAATATGATTTGAATGCGAGGGGATATGAATGGTGTGTTGAAACTCAAAACTTGGCTCTCGATCGGAGTTTGTGGAGAGGTATTGTTAGTTTCGTAAAACAGACCAGACGCTGAAAGGCAATAACGGTCTATGAATGTTTGTTGTTGTTTTTGTTGTTGCTGTTTTTGTGCGAAATAGGTCAATTAGTAGTCGTCCATTGGTAGTCGCTATGCCTTGAGTACATCCAAGCGGACGATGCTTTGTATCTTCTCCTATGTAAAGGTCTAGTGAATGTCGTTGGACTGCGCCATCTCTTCCTAAACGATTGTACTAAACGCTTCAACATTTCACACCTTCCCCGCCTTCCCCTTCTTCAAACAGCGAGTTTGACAGGCTCCACATCTTTGCTGTCATTGTTTGAATAAGGGGAAAAAGTGTTTACCATCCATAGACGAATGGTACAGAGAGCGCTGCTGTCAAGCTAAGTGTCAAAATTCAATTTTGCATCGTCCGCTTGAGTACATCAATCATTATTCGTAAATAATAACTAGACAGAAATCGATTCAAAATAAAATTATTCCACTTGATTTGTTTCAAAAAATGTTCTTAAAATCCAATCACGAAGATAGTCAGTATGCCTTGGATGTGCTATATGTCGAAATATAAAAGTCGAAATCAATGCGAATTTGTAGCACGTGGTGACAGTATAGACAACAAATTTAGCTCTATACACATAAACGTCAGTGAGAGATTTGAGCCGCGGATGAGAACCAATAATTAAGGGTGTGCGTCTGCGTTAGAAATTTAATTCGAAATATGGTGTTACGAAAATGTTTTCTGGTGTTTCGAAGTTTGGATTTTAGCTACTTTCTTTGTAAAAATGAAAATAGCAAGGAAAACAATTGTTACACACAAAATAATATTATAAATCAATATTCGACAAAATATTCTACGAAGTGATGCAAAATATTCACATTTAGGTGCAATAGCAATTAACATATCTGGCGTCAAACTCAGAAAATAAGAGTAGTATTACGAAGTTTGGGCAATGAGCTATACTATATTAATTGATCCACACCATACTATAGCATGCCATCAATTTTCTTTGCCCTAACTATGAATGCAAACAAAGGCATGCATTTTACACTCGAATCGAACTCAGGCGACGATGTTCAACGTATTATTACATTAAATTTGAATGAAGCTATTAAGTCAGGTATTGTGTCTAACGCTTCACACAATAATATACAAGTCGTGAACGACGACGAAGACAACGAAGACTTGTAGAAAAGGTGATAATCGGTGTGCGCAGTGGATTTGAGGTGTTAGAGTTGAAATTAAATCACATTTCCGAATAATCAATACGGCAAACATGCAAAAATATGTGTGGATCAGATACAAAATTTTCATTGAATTTCAACGACGATTACTGCTAGACACTTCTAATTATTTTGAATAATTTATAGTGCGTGGTGTGATATGTCGGAAACCACACATTATTAAAAGTCGACTGTTTGCTGAAATAATTTTATTTATGTCATTAAGCCATAAAAAAGCGAACGACTTACGTTCGAATGGAATACACTTAACTTGATGTACGTGAATGCAATGAACAAAAAGAGATGGCTTGCATTTTGCATAGCATTTGCATTTCTCCACCATCGCATTAAAAACGATAGTAGATCATTTTTTCCACATTCGATGAAAGTAAAATTCAGGTTAGAATTTCGTCGAGCCGTCTTAAGATATAAATTAGTTTTAATTGGCCGAAGCTTGTGCAGAGTGCACACTTGCGTTTATTATTACAAGTTAACAGTAACATTTTAAATTGTTGAAATTATGTCTAATGGGGAATGTTTTTTTCTCAAAATGAGGCCTATAGAAGTCGTCGTACATGAATTAAATTATTTAATAAAGCGAGACATACAAACACGCACATTTCATATTGAGAAAGATGCCTTAAAGGCTTCGTAATTATTCCAATGCAATTTCGCAAATAGCGACAAAATGTTCAATGCAAAAGTGATAGGAGCCAATGTTCAAAACAAACCGAAATTTTCATAAACAAAAGATTCTCTCTGTTTTTTACGTCTTCTTTTTCCTCTTCTTTTTTGAAAAATATAATTAAATTCTATCCGAAGGCATATACATAAACCATGCATACGCCAATTTAGTCAATGTGAACGCTATTTTGATCGGCTCCACTGCTTCAGATTAAAGAGAATATATTATATATATATATATATATATATATCTTAATCTTTGCAAGTAATTTTTTCCCTTTGATTAATATCTGAATGTTTTGTTTGCTTCGTTTGAAGATTTAGGCAATGAGCGTTCCGGCATCTTTCATGAAGCTCCACATTCCCAAAAAAGTAACTTAAAAAAGCACACACACACCCAAACGTGAATGAAAACAGCAGAAAAATGGCGAAGAATAATAGAATGAATTTCTTTGATATTTTTTCTTGCGGTAAATTTAATCTTATTGTCAATCTGATGATTTAATGTTGTGATTTTGATATAAAATTCCATAGCACATACACAAAAACGACAGAGCAAAGAGATATTATGCTCATTCACCTATGCCGTCATGTCAAGTCAGATCCAATGAAATCATTTGCTTTAGGTGTTTTCTAAGCAGCGTGCACCAAACGAACACAGCACATGCACAGAAAGAAAGAATTAAAGGAAGAATGCAAGATGGAGAGGGAAAAGAGTGACAGCGATTGAGAAATACACAGATAGTTGGAAAAAGCGCTTTTTCCCGGATTTTGTTGCAGTCAAATAATACATCATTTGAATTTGAACACATTTCAGCAATGACAAGTGGTTTAATGCAGTATCTAACATGAAAAATATTTCCACTCCTAATAATCTAAACTGAACGCGACATGAGCTTGACTGGCTGAAAACAGAGAGCGGGGAGAAAGCTGGAGTATTTCCTGCTAATACTTGTCGACTATTTCGATGAACAGCTTTTCACTGGCGGTTGCATTTGATGGCATTAAAGCATTTGTATTTGTATTGATTTCTTTCGTTTTGTTCTAGTTGGCGGGAGCTTTTGCTTTGCAATGCTTTGATTTACTTTATTGCTGACATTTTAATCGTATGCCAGCGCTATTGTTCGACTTTATCTGCTCAATTTTATGGCAGACACACGCAGATGTGGTACACAGTTGTCGTCAAGCATTTTTTATGGTGGTGAACTTAAGTTGACTGAGCTCTCCCTCGTTCATTATATATATATATGTGTTTTCGTGTGCGAGTCTCTCTTGCTCCCGTTCGTTTCGGTTTGCCGGTAATTTTATGATGTGATATGTCATTTTATAGTTTTCGCATGCTTTCATAGTAAATCGAAAAGTTTCCTCTTTAGATGTGGCATTCGTTTCAAATTTTGCCCTCAAAACTTCGCATGTGTTCCACATCCAATTCATAATAGCAATGCATATGTTTTTCATTCAGTGCAACGTTTACCTAGAAAATATACAGATTTTTCGCCTCGAGTCGTTCTTGTCCTTGCTCTTGTATTCAATCTCGATCAAATGATAAACTTTCGAGAATAATTCGAATATAATGATTTACGATTCTCTTTTTCACTTTGGGCTAAGTTGTGAGTGACTCACTTTGCGTGGGTGAGTGCACATTCTTCTTTACCCAAATATACAACATATTCGCTGCATTTCCTTTAAATTGTTTCCGTTTTTGGGGCCAATGGTCCGTTTCTTGTCTGCCGGAACCCAAATGAATAGATGTCTGTATAATTTTTTCATTTGTTCTCAGTTTCAACCGGTCTTCCTCACGCTCTAACCTGTCCACCTCATCAAATCAACTGAATTCCGATCGGAAAATTAAATTTCAAGTGATTGGCCAGATCGATGTATTCATGATAGTTAGCATCCGTTCTTTTCCGTATGCAGAGAGTATTCAAACATACCGATTATTGTCAGGTTAATTGCTTTGTCTCGACATGCTTAATTTTATTTAGATATCGTGGTGAATTTGCGATTGTGGTCGGTGATAGCTGCCTCGATACTATAATAATATCAGCAGCTATCTGCATGTATCGATATAAATTATTACGCATAGTTTGATACATAGATGGAGAGTTACCGGTTTATTTCCTAATTACACGTATTGTAACAATTATTATCGCAACGTTTGTATACAACACAGCTCTCCGTCACATTACTGTCATATTTCTGTATTAATAAATATATTATTTTTTATCGATGTTTACTTATATGCGATTTAATTAAACAACGACGGCGATGACGACGATGAATAAACGAGCGTGGCCATATTTAAGCGTTGTGATAGCCTAATTAAGAAGAAAAAAGCCAACCAATCCATTGGTTTTGCAAGAAACTTATTCGGAGCGCGCTGCTGATACCAATCGCGTTTGTAAAATCTATTTTAATAGCTCAAGCTAAATCACAGCTTATACGCTTGAATAATTTGATTGTAACAAAAGTCGTTTATTCCTTATTCCTATCGGTTTTCTGGCACAGGACATTTTGCTTGACTTCCAAACAATGCCCGAATGATCCAATCATGATATTCATACGAAAATTGTTATTATGATCGTTAACTCAAAGAGAAAATATTATACATTTTCAATGTGTAATTGTGTACTGCTGAAAATTATAAATAGATCCTTTGTTGAAAGGACCGCATCATCTTTTTGCGGCTTCTTGTGCAGGTGAACAAATGACATGCATGTCTGGTGACTAATTGAGTGAGTGTAAATCAAGAGTATTCATCTTTTACAAACCCAAATCGGACTGCATAACATGTTGAACTACAATACATAACTTATTATTGTTCCAAATACAGTTACAATTTTCAGTTGTACTGTCTCAAATCAAAATGATTCCCACCCATTGATATGAAATACTACCCCACTGCCATTATGCTACAATCTGAAATATTGTATCTTGAATAGTATAAAAATTATATGAATAATATGAATGTGAAAATAAATAATTTGAAAATTGAAGTTGAAGTCACACAATAGACTATTTTCAATTTATTTTAAAAACATAAGATAGATAGCGACTTTTCAAATCATGTAGATAAGATTCTGGGATGAAGTAACGAACGTAAAAAAATAGCTAGATAAGATTTTAAATACTATCTTATCGATTCTTTTTATCTTCGTACAACACTGGAAACAATTTTCTTTTGACTTTAATGTTTGAATTTACGGCGTTTGCCATATTTTATTTTATTTTTATTTCCAAATTGTCCAATTTGTGGTCTCAATTTGCATCATAGTGTTTTGTCAAATAGGTAAATTTATATCGAATGTCAAAGAAAACGCTTTTCTCTGTACCTTTATGCGTTCCGAAAAAAGAACGAACAAACAAGTCATTTTGAATGATGCAATCAACAATAAAAAGTGGATGCGTAAAAGCGTATAAAATGCAAAAACTTGAAACAAAAGCAATAGCCTCCTCGAACACTTTATGCTGCTTTGTCTCTATCTTGTAGCACAGTTTATATTTACATAGCATAGAAACATAAACAAATATAAACACAAACGAATGCCCGACATAGTTACAATCACATACACTCACAACACACAAACCTTCTCTATTAAATATTCATTTGGATCACATTCAATTGCTCATCCCTTTGTTCATCAGAGGCATGCTGTTTTACATCGTAAAATATAACCGATCAACCGGAGGAAAACGTCAAAATCTATCAAATTCCCTCCGAGGAGAGTAAAAAGAAAGGGTTGCACACATTCATATGTCTGATACACACTGCATCGTACGTACAATAATTTTTCGCTTGTTTGTTTTTTGCTCATCGTTTTGAAAATAGAATCAATGGAAGGGGAATTTATCTCGTTTAAAAACACGCAAACAGGCGAAAATACCGAAATTCAAACCGATTCCGCGTAAGTTTGGTTTGAAACACATGTATAACAATGTTGAAATTCGATGAGCAGTAGCAGCAGCAGCGCAAAGAGCGTGTCATTACGGCCAACATATACAATTCATCATGCAAAAATGTTTGTGCATTGCAAATAGATAAAACAAAAACCATCAATTTATTGATTCGTGTGTGTACTGGCAATGTAAAGGTTGAGTGTCGTGGAGGTGAAACGAAAATAGTCAACATTTTGCATCGAGCATAATGTGCGGGAGCGCTCTTACACACAATATTTGTGAAATTGTAACACGAATCGTGTGACTGGATTTATTGTTGTCTTTTTCCTGCCATATTTTTCTCACTCTTGGCAACTTTTCAAAACAATTTCTTTTTCACTGATCGCTCAATTCGGTCGCCCGTCGTTATTTTTTCTTCTCTCGATTCTTGCCGGCTCGATGAATATAAAAATCATTTGTTTATTCATTCCATTCATGCCAGCCGTCGTATGTGAGAGATGCAATGCTAGAAAAACAGGTAACACAATGAATGTAAGTGTGCGAAATTATTTACGCAACAAAATTGATATTTTATAGAAACAATAGGCCACAATTATCCCAATTTATGTTAATACCATAACACGTTTCGTTATGTAAACAAAATAGGTAAAAATATGGAAAATCGAAACAATATTTACGTATTTCAACTCCATAACTATCTGATGCTGTGCTCGTTTACTACCACCACCCCCCCCCCTTATCCCATCGTGTTGTCACTCACTCTCTCTCTCTCCACTGTTGTAGGTGTATCAATATTTGTGCTTCGCGGTGCTCGTGTGTTGCTAATATATCCTTTCTTGTTGGTTTTGGTCTTTTGTTTGTTGTGGAACAAATCGAAAAGAAAGGAGACAGAGAAATTGATTCACATAATAACAGTTCATGCTGATGTTACTGCTATGTGTAGTTCCAACCGTATCGGTGTGTGTCGGCATACAGATGATATTATCAAATCAATTGGGGACTATTGTGCACAAGCAATAAGTAATTGATTTTTCATCTTTCTGCTGAGCTTCCTTATGAATTGGTACCAGCATGGGTTTTCATATTATTATCGGCAAACTTATCCGCATTGCAAATGCGAATAGTGGCCAATTTGTTGGCGCCGCCACAAATCTGATGCTGTTTCTATTGAATGCGTCTTCATCATCGCAATCAATATAAATTTATATATGGTTCATCTGTGATGTGCATCTGCAATCGGCTCTGACAGTTAAATCGATATTGATTTGCCATTTGAATTCCCAGATCTGAATGCCATGTGAAACGTCGAACCCCAAAAAAAGGACGATGCAAAATATTCAGGCCCTGTCCGTACAATCAATTGGTAATCAATGTTGACTAAACATGTTATAAAACATTCATATCTCATTGCACAATATAAAGAGATTGAAATGGTGTGGAGCGGCTCTTCAACTCTCCAACTAACAATGGATAGTCCTCACTTCCTCAAGGGATTTTAATTTATTCAACTGATTGTTTAAATGCTTTGCTTTCCATTCGTTTACCTTTTCTTCTCAACGGAACTGAGTGACCCAAATGCTTTCAATGCGAATGCTAAATATCAAATTCCAATGTGAATGCAAACGCCAATATGGAAAAGCTGATGAATATGAAATGTACGGTTTTCATATGAACATTAAATGTTATCGGAAGTGGAGAATAAAGATCAATTTACGTACTCCACCACATATTGGAATATTTTGCACAAGGGCGTTAATAAATCTCCCATCAAATTTTCCAATTTATTGCTTTCAATGGTTTTAATTCAAAAATTCATCCGAAATTCAGAATGGTTTTGTTGGCACTTTAATTATTCCCTAATTAATTTTATTCACGATGGAGTAAATATTTCTAATCTGATCTACATAAGAGACGTAATAAATGCGATAAAGAGTCGGAGAGCACAGTTTTGACTTTGTATTTATTTCGAGGGTAAAATTGTGCAATCACAACTCTCATTCTTTCCCTAAAAAAATAGATTGTGCGAACAGATTTTCATTTCGATGCCATTAAAAGCAAATTTATAACTTAATTAATTTTAATTACTTTTCTCTCATTTGTTTTGTTATTCTTATTTTATGTTGTCGTTTCGGTCTCATTTCAATCGCATTCTCCCCTTATTTTCCATTGCAATCCCTTTTTTTCTCCCATTCTTATGTTATTTTTTCGTCCCGCCCCATGAAATCGAGTTTAAATGTGAACGTTATCGGTTTTTGTATATTAGAAAATTTTCATATGCATGCAAAATATAGTACTAGAAAAGCATACGTAAACATAACAACGACACATGCAATTGTTAACACTTCAAATGACAGACAGAAAATTTATCTTGAATTTGCAATGTAAGTAAACTATATTATTTATAAGGCACACCGTGCACATTATTCCATTTTTTCCCGAAGAGCACAAACAGTCCTGAAGCGAGAAGTAGTTGGAAATAGGTCGTCGAACATTGTTTAATTTAACGATTTTTTATTTCATAGATATTAATATTCGCAATTATTATTAAAAAAAAACGTTTCAAATTGTTTCTATAAAACTGAGCGCAAAAAAGATGGAAAGAAGAAAGAATGAACGAGAGTGTGTGGGATTGTAGATTATATTTGATATCAGAAAGCTCATAAAGCATTTGCCTCGACAGATTGGCTAAATGGAGTTAAAATTGGGCGAGGGGCGCTCACCGAAAAATTGAAACATCAAATATGCATGCACCCTCAAACAAACAAAATGCAAATTGCGTTTCACAACAGATTACGTAAAATTATTAAATCATTTTCCATTCGATGCCAACTTTCATTAGCCATTGACGTTGCTTTCGCCCGCATTCCCACATCCACAAACGAAACAGAGCGAGAATTAGAGTGCTATAGAGGTCAGATGGAGAGCGTGAGCCGAGGAAAAGATACTTTGGCATAATTGTTCTAATGGAATGCTTTATGGTTTATTACTCATTGAAAGGAAGAATGAGCAAAAGCATTGGCAACAACAATAACACCATAATAACACACAATCACCACACAACTTTGTCGGGTGCTGTTTGCTTATTTTTTTTTGCTTCTTACGTGTTTGGAATACTTGATCTTTGCGAAATATATTCATATGTACCGTACAATGGAAACGGCTAATGTACTCCACTTCAATTCTCTCACACATAAAATATGCGCCCGAGCAATGGCTCGAAAGGGCGAATGACTGAAAAGCTGGCGATCACACAATTCCGAAAACATAGAGTGTGTACTTTGCCTCAAAAATCTCACCGTAAAAAGGAGAAGGAAAATAGATAGGCGACGAGCTAGCGAGCAATCGACTTAAGAATGACCGACCCCCCCCCCCTTCCCCCGAGAGAAGCGCTAGATTTTTGACATATCACATTTGTCTGTTTTGCTCGCCGAAATCGCAATTGAAATTAAAATTACAAAGGAAAGTCTCTAATTGCCTGATAAATGCGAAAATGCATTTTACAGAATACTAGTGCCGACACTTGGAATGATGCGGAATACATAAAAGTGCATAGAGGACTCATAACGTTGGCACAAACACAGCCAACAATTGGATAGCGAATTGAGACTGCTCAGTTGCCTACAATCTGCCAACATGAGGGACAGTCTGTGGTGGCAGGCACATTTTTTTGTTTGCAACAAACATACGAAAAATGTTGAACAAAACCAACGGATATTGATCAGTGCATCATTAAAAATTTAAATGGTATCAATGAGGCGACGTAGGGCTTTCAAACTTTAATTTAATATTAGCACCTACAATATGTCAGAATCAAGACGGAGGCAGCAGCAGAAGCCGAGAAAAAAGACAAGCTCGGACCTTAAATTGATTAGACTCATTTAAACGATAATTTATTATCTCTCTGAATTTTCCGTTTATATTCGCGACATGAGATGAATGCCTCGGCGCGTTGTTTAGAAAATGTCAGAATCAAGAAAAATGATGCAAGCATCACAAAATGATTTAGAATTTTCTTGAAAATGGCCGCAATACCAAAATGGCAAATCAAAATTAAACGAGCGATAGAGGCAGTGATAAAGTAGATAATATAATAGAAAGAATGAAAAAGAGCACCAGGTTAATGGAAACGAAGCAAAGCGTAATAAATTCTCAAACATCACAAATGGAAAAACTTGGTAGAGCTCAAAGAGATAAATTTAAAAGTTCTAGTCATATGAAATGTTCAAAGTCGTCGGCTGGCACAGCGAACGATCGAAGGAACGAACTAACCAAAGAAAAAAATTGTGTGAAATGCATTATTTGTATATGTTGTATTATGTGCCATTTTCATTTCTATTTTGGTAAGTTAAAAGTGAGTGAAAACACTTCATTTGATCTTAATTCAATTTTAAATCGGAATTTTGTGTCATTCGCTCACTCCGATTAATGTGAAAAAGGTAACGAAACTTTTTGTCAGACGCTTAACAACTGAATAATATGATCTAAAAATACGATTCTATTATGGTTTCAATTGGCAGTTGCCAAAGTGAGCCAGTCAGAGACAGCCAAATGATTTCACCAGTGATTTAATTTTCACGCGCGCATACCGCGTTGGTCACAGCTTATTTAAACTTCACTAATTAATAATACTTCTGGAAAAAAATGCGAACTTTTCCGGTGATTTTTTTATTATTTGTTTTGCTGATTCTGTTGATGTTGCTGTAGATGTTGTTTATTTCAGTGAATATAAAACACATGCAGTCTCTCTCTTTGTATGTGTGCGTGTGTAAATGAACTTATTGATTACACAGCATTCACGAACAGAGCGCAATTGATTATTATTTTGTGCGAAATGAAAATTTTCGGGAAATTGGCAGGTATTTCATTAAGCATTTTGAAATGTTCATAATTACATTGTTGTTTTAGTGCATGCAATAAATTTTCTGTAAAATTGGTTGTGTACGAAAATGTTTGACAGGCAAGCTTTGGGCTATTTATATTCCGAATGAAAAGTGTGCGTGTAAATGCGTCTGTATGTCATGTGTTTTCGACTGAAATTCAATCGAATTTGTTGATAGCCAAAGCGAAAAAATTTGCTTAAATGTCGCAAGCAGATGACCGTTTCAATCAGGATGAAAATCATAAGATTTCAATCGGTCAGTGAAATATAATGCATTCGTTATAGAGGTACATACCATTCACATACCGCGATCTGTACATTGTTCTGCTGTCACACCACGAAGAATAACACAGAATAATCGTTATTTTATTTGGATCGTTATTTTAGCTAAGGTCTATGTGCACACAGTAACAATACCGGTACTTTGGTTTGGATTCAACGAATGCGAAAAAATTCTCATTTTTTTCTCGCTGGGAATTTCAAAGTGTCAATTCGTCGAACATCAATGCATATTCAATCTTGTAATTGCCACATCGATACCGGATTTCGATGCATTTTTCTACTTCTTTCAAAATTGGTGCGTGTCATTCTACAATCTATGCAATCAAATTCAAACAAATGAATAAACTGAAAATGTGCCCCTAAACGAGGCAAAAAAGTGAAAAATGTAAACACTGTTGTGAATGGCAAACAAACCAATTTCCATGCTCATTCGTTGTATGTATATGAGCCCCGCCAAGGAGCACAATATCGCATTTGATTTTCACCTGAAATATTAATGTGATTTGCGCTAAGCTCAAAAAAATTACGAGATTTTTCGTTCGTTGGCCGTTGAAATTTTCCCCTATAATTTTCGTATCCAGCAATGCATTTTTGTTTGTTGTGCCAAATGATTGTTTTATTATTTTGTGTGCTGTGCCGTCAATTTTTGCTGCTTGCGCTCGCTTGCCATTCCAATAATTCGTATATAGTGTGCTGAAGTGGAGAGAGTAGGAAAAAAAGAATGAAAACAAAGGAGAAAACATTGTAAGCAGAATACGATTAATGAAAAAAAGCTATTGAATTTTCAACAGAATGCGAGTGAAAATGGAAAGGAAAAAGAAGTACCTGAAACAACAGCACTTAAAGAAATGAATAAATGAAGTCAGTTACACCACCAAAAACGTAACAAGTCTATCAAATGTTCTTTTTGGCACTGCTTTGCAAATGAAAAATATTTTATTCATCTACGAGAACCATTCAAATGATTTGGTTGCTTTTTTTCCCCCCTCTCTTCCTCCTCCCATTTGAATTTTACGACTAGAAATTCTGAAAGCCTTTTGGCTTTGTGAAACAAACAAAATGACCGTCAAATGTATCATTTGCACCGTTCATTCTCCTGAACTATTTGTTGGTGATAAAGTAATTTTACTGGTTCGCGAAAGTACGCAAAATATTCTTGGAACTTTCATGTGCAAACAGCCATCGAAAATTTGATTTATTACTTTTGGACGGGCCCATGCCGTCGAATGCTGTGCCACGCGGCTCTTGAGTGAGCTTTCGGAACGGAACGGAACGAATGGTGGCCACTCTAGCCACGTGCGCTTGGTATATTTATGTATACCGCAAACTAAATACCACTTGTTAACTTTCTTTAATGTTTGGCCAAAATTTTATTGATTCTTCGTGGCGTATATCCAGTTTTGTTATCGCTCACTATAAACACATAGAAATCGCTGAAAACGTATCGTACGATGGCGAAATCAAAATCGGCCGATTTTGTTTCAGCTTTGAATATGGACGCTAGATTAACAACTGATCATGCCAACATTATTTATTCGGTTGGAGTAAACAAATCAAGGATATAATTAATTTGATTTTCAGAATCTTTTGACCTGGGCACTATTTAACCAAATATTTTTACGCAAAAATATTCAACAATGTATAATAAGTAGAAGATTTGAATATATTTTCAAAATTGTTGTTTTGATGTGTAAAATTATATTTTACAACAACAATTTTACATATAATACATTGATGAATATTTTCGCGTGAAAAAATTTGATGAAATGGCACCCTGGTCGATTGTATGCGACCACTGTATGTGTCTCGACGAACAGAAATTAAATTTGCAGTATTTTACCGTTTATATTTTTGTGTACTGTGTGCTGTGTGTTTGCTGTGTGTTTGATTTTTCTCCCTTTTCTTTCAACATTTCTGTCATATTTTATTCAAGATTATGCGCCTTTTTTTCTTTTGTCTGTATTTAATTCAGCTTATTGCATATTATATGCTTGAGATGCCCTTTTTCATCAGCGATAGAGAACTGGTAGATGTATTTTGCAATGAAGAAGCAGGCAAAGTCAGTGTATAAATAAAAAAAAATTATATGTGCATACACGCGGCAGGAATAACAGACACCATGCTGAACGCAAAACGTAAGGTGCGAAAAAAATCATTGAAGGAGGGTAAAAAATAAGCTCTCGTCGAAAAAACGACACAGAGTAAAAAACTTACATAATGCAAATATAATAATATAACGAAGCAACATTGGGCATGAATGAATTAATGACAGTCTCTTGCATATCCCCACTAGAGTCTTCTGTGTTACTCGCTCTCACTCTCGTTTTTGATCTCGCACACTTTATATAAGTGTATATTTCATCTAAAATACTCTTGCATTCAGATTTTACAGAATGGCTGCACACAGACAAATGAAATATACACACGCAATCAAACTACATCAGCGGTAGTTGATGTTACCGCAGCATTTTCACAATTTTCACATTCATTTCGGTGAATAGTATTACATAAAAGGCGAGTAAATAAATTTTTCGAGAATGTAAGACAACGATGAAGTACGACAAGCAAGCCAGAGAAATAGCGAGCGAAAGAGTCCCAAATCTGTTTGAAATGGCTCTGTATGCTATCATCATTTGGAGCTCGCGATGACGACAAAGGAATGTGGAAAACTAAAAATGAAATAAACAAATCACAGTGAAAACCACCATGCAAATCCCACATTGTCACAATGTTCATTTGCATTGCAATGCAAACAATTTAATAATTTGATAGCACCAAACTATTTCACGCACAATAAGACACAGGCACATGCACACACAAACACCGTCAAAAGCGAAATACAAGCATCTCCACAAAAATATAATTGACAGAATGTGATTTGTACACAGCGCAAGTGGATTTTGCACGCGAAACATAGAAATATTTTTAAAATCATAAATACCTTTTGGAAAATGCTGGCAAATGCATGCACAAATTCCATTTTTTCAACAATTCACCAGGAAAGTTTTCATTAAAAGAAAATTTTAACAGGACCATTATGATTTGTGCATATGAAATTCCCAGCTTTTTTGTGTATTGCTATCGGATATTAGAGTCGTGGTGTTCTCTCGCTAAAATCGGCTGCTTATTCACTCTGCGAACATTTATAGGCGACACACCGTGAACACTGCACAGTTTCGCAATCAACAGAGGAGAAACGTTCCCTGTAATTGTCAATGTTTGCAATATTCAGTAATGCTCAAATTAGAGACGCGCACATAGACAAAATCTCCGAATGTATGTTTTGGATGGTCGTTCGCCGACTCACAGACAATTTCAAAAGGGTTATAACGGAATGAAAATAGAGAGAAGGAGAGAGAGAGAGAGAGAAGCGTAGGGCTGTCATTCCAACAAGGATATTATCAAATAAACAAAACTAATGGTGATTTCAGCTTCAAAGTGTGACAATTTCAGGAGAATAGTTTGAAAATTGTCGGCCATAGTGCTCTCTTTGTAGTCTGTATAATTCCATCCGCACAGCTCCTGTTTTCTTTTCTTTTACCTTGCTGCATCTGTCGCTTCATCTACCGCTTCTGCAGTAGTTGTTGTTTTTCTATCCTGCTCTGGTCTCGTGTAATGAATTTTATTTTTGGGTAATAAAAAAATATTCTTCGTCACACCAGTCAGTAAATAAATGTCAGTTTTGCACTTTCCAAATCGTCCGCACACACTTTTTTCGGGGGCTCAATCTGATAATTCTTTGTTTCTCAAGCATAAGCTTAAATGCTTGTGTACTATTGAAAAAACTGTATTGCACATCAACAATGTAAAAACACGCCAACAATCTATTGCAATGTACATCAAGCTCATAAACGTTGAGTTGCTTATTATGATGACAGTGTGCATTGATTTTTATGTGATGCGCTACTGTAAGTTCAAGTTAACTGTTTTGAAGCGCTAGCTCGGGCACCGGTCGTACGACTGTCTAAAACACACACACATACAATTCTACACTTAATGGTAAAGAATAAAACTGCAAAATGAAAAGAATGCACACTGAAATCCAGCATCAACCAAGTAAATAATGTAACTCTCTCGTTTCACGGTTTAATGACTGCGATTTCCATATATGTAAATCGTTTAAAAACAATTTTTGATGTTGCATAAAAATGGGGTGAAATAGATGCAAAACATATCAATTCGGAGTAAACAAGAGAGAGAAATTGAGATAGGAGTGAGTACGAAAAGACTTTCGCAACATATTCAACAACATATCAAGAACTTCACACGCTGAATGTCAAGTGATCCATGGATCTCCCCTAAAACGCTCTCACTTGAACGAATAGAATTCCTTTAAATACATGAACTGAAAAAAATAACTCTTACAAACAGTATGAGTGTCAGCGTAAAGTATACATATCTATATTAGCAAAGTAAAGTTCATGTAACGACTCAACATAAAAACGAGAGAAAACGAGCAAATTTTCATTCCTCCCGAACAAAGGCAATGAACGAACTCCCGTTTTTAGTTCAAAGCAAAAGGTGAACGATTATCGCACACTCTTTCGGAAGCAACTGAGTAACTAGTTCAGTTAGGGAGATGGAGACACAGAAAGAGAATGAGCGAGAGAGAGAGAGAGCGTGTGTACGTGCGCTCCAATGCGTTTCATGCATTCGTATTCGAATATTCATTAAATTGATGAAAATTCAATTGAAATAAAATAAAATTTAATGAACCATGCTGTAAAATTACCTGTTGTAGAACATGCCCTAATTCAAGGTGTAGCTTGCAGGAATCTGCAATTTAGATGATCATGGTGCTGGCTTTCGAAACACTGGAAATTTCAAGGGGCAATTAACTACTGATGATTCACAATCAATATTTTAAAATATGTTCAACAATCTGAGTCTATGTGTTAATATACTGACAAGCTCCGACGATACAATATTGTAAAGTGCACATATTGACGTTGTCATTGTTGATAAGGAACGTCATTTGACTCTTATTATATCATTTTGGACAGAGTCTCATTAAGTCTTTCAGTAGTAATCTGCCCCTTGGAAAATTCATATTCAATCCACACATACACACACACACACACACACACACACACACACACACACACACACACACACACACACACACACACACACACACACACACACACACACACACATATCCCCCAGCTCGTGCACGTTGGAATCCTTCGATGCTTGCGACGATATAATCCCTAGTTCCAAAATCATAAATTCTTATTTAACCTTTGACATTGTATCGCTTTTATTAAGCTCGTAAATGTTTAATACAAATCATGCATGTGAATTTAGGAATGACGATGCATAGAAGCGAAACGTAAAAACATATTCCTAAGAAATGAATGAATTGAATCTCAGGGTGGAAAAAGTGAAAAAGCAAGCAAGCAGCTTAAACAGAGAGAAGATATTTTCAACAGTTATGTCACCGAACAACAACGAACGAGTATAATCGTTCGTTCGTTGAATTTTGTTCTTCTGTTTTTGACCATTCATTTGTTCTTTCAAATAGTATTTCGATATTCGTAAGCACAACAAACATTGTAGTATGTTCGTTGAATGCTCGTACGCTGTCCTTTGATATTTATGATACGAGTCAAGCACTTGTGACAAGATTATGTGATAAAATTGGAGATCTTTTGCTCCCGGCTCCGATCGTATTATTTCCATCATGAAGCGTGGAAATTGGGCTTCAAAGACTTGATTTCGATCGAAATATATTATTCTATATCCATACGAGCGAAAAATCATTGCACGTGTTTTGATTAGCATCAGTTCAAAAATCATCCTTTAGCAATAATTTGAGTATCATTGATTTGTTGAGTATTCTAACTTAAAAATTTAGTAACAAAAGTCACTGCGATTGATTATGTACATTGATGGCCATTTATTAATGAATGTTAATTAATATCCTCTCTGCTATTAACACATGTTTATAGTTTCCAGTAATATAGTACTTTGGATTGTTACAGTGAAAGTGACAGCACGAATCAAAATTGCACGGCTCCAATGCTCGGCAGGACACATTTACAGAGTGCAACATTGACCGATCCTATGTTTTTTCTCCAGTAATTTTTGTTTTTTAATTACAAAGCCAATTTCGCTCGACGTAATTTCTGTGTGCTTTCGGTAAAATTAGGATATTGACATTCAAATTCATATTTTGACTGGTTAAAATTCACTTTACTGAAATCGAAATGCTCAGACGCATGTAACGCGGGAGGAAGAACACACCGATTATTGCTTATATAATTGTCTTTCAGCACGTCTGCAAGATTAGCGTATGCTTGAAAGATGCTTTTTGACTTTTGATGGTACCGAGCGTACGCACATACACACACACACACATATAATCAGTTGTATGTGTGTGCGCGATGCATTGACATGATGGTGTTTTACAATGTCAATATGTTTGTGCTACAATATACTCATCTATTTTGCGGTTCAGCGGTCTAGGCGTAACGAAACGGTGAATCGTTTTGGTTTCAATTACGGACGATAAAAAAGTGATGCTTTTCCATCGAACTTAAGGGTAAAAAATCAAATATTTCTGACATTCTCTCTCTCTCTCTCTCTTCTGCTTGCTCGCTCTATCGCCTGATTTTCTCCAGTAGCTGCTTCTTCAAAAAGTGAATGCATGCATATGATTACACATCATTTACCAAACATTTAACAGTCGCATGTACACCGCAGGAATGTGTACGCTACTCGAGCACACACTCAAATACTACATGCCCCTCTCGATCGTGGGTGAATGAGTCTCTCTCTCTTACGTTCGCTCGCTTTTTTCGGATACGTGCACATGAACCAGAGTTTAAAGTGCACGAAACATATTTGGAGGTTTTCACATGTCAACAGACAGACAGACATACTCCTGGGTATCTTTTGTTTCAAATTGAGAAAATAAAATGCAACAAAAGACGAGCGACGCTTTTCTCCCTCATTCCCTTCCTTTTTCTGACTACTTCTTCTTTATTCGCCATATATTTTGCTTTGGTTGGTTTTTTTGTGTGTCCCTATTCACTTGCTTGTTTGAGCGAACTTTGTTAAGTGTGAAATAAATAAATGACGTTGTGTGCGGTAAGTCGCATTTTATATCTCTCTAGGGAAATCGCTGAAAATATACGATCCACATTTTTTTATTGATTTTGTTACGTTTTGTATGGCAAATATATGACACGTCAAAATATATCTTCTTCACAGGTGTTGCTTGCAGCTAGACAAAGCAGCCAAGCGCACACACTTAGCATTATAAGAGCAAGATAAAGAAGAAGAGGAAGAGGAAAAAGAAGGAGAGGTTAAAGATAGATCGATACAGAGCAAGAGAGAGAGAGAGAGCGTAAGCGCGGGATCAAAGAGTGAGAAATAGCAATGCAAACATTCGAAATGATATATTTTATGTTGAGTGAATATTATGGTTCTGGTTAGATGACTGACTGAGATATTTAATACAAACAATGTGTATGTGCGCCTCTGCACACAGCTCAGGATCAGTATTGACAACTTTTCCATTTATTTGATATTTATCGATGTTTTTGAGGCTCTTTCACTCCTATTCCCGCACCGTCGTTCGCTCTCAGGAGTCCTGCTCTCTGTTCTCAAACATTTGCCATTATTTTTTCTGTCGTGCCAATTGATTTTTGATCAGTAAAATTGTTTGATTTTTTGTTTGAACATTCTCATCGAGAAATTTGTCGTTGGAAATTATTTGACAAAGACATCACGATTTAAATCTGAGCGCTGCACAAAGCGAGCGACACCTCACACATTTATGAAATTATTTCGGTTGTCAGGCATTTGATAGGAATGCATTGTGCCTGTCACATATAATTTATTCAGATTTTTTTTTTTTTTTTGACTAAGCGATTTTGGAATCATCAGAAAGTATTTCACAGCTCTGTTGCATTGATTTCGACCGTAATGAGGGAACGACAAGAGCGTAAGCAAATTGTACTCATTTCGTGCATTGCCACATAAGTTGCTAAGACCTTCCTCCCTGATTTTTGGATCAATGACGAATTAAGAAGCGACAAGTATCATTTTCTAATTAAATTGCAGCAATACACAATTTTACTCGTGCCATATTCGTTTCGTGTGTGAAATCACGTTTGATGTTATTCGATTTTACTGAAACATACAAATTGAATTTCTTTCTCAACCATTGGCCATATATATATATATATATATATATATATATATATATATATATATATATATATATGCTTGATTTCAGTTTTTGGCCACAACGGGAAGAGCGAGGAGTATTGAGGGAATTGAAGAATATGAACAATACCGGGATTGAAGCTTTAAATAAATATTTCTTCATAGTATTATCATGGGAACATCTTTGAATGTAAAACATTTCATTTGAAAATGTGTGTAAAAAGGCGATAGAGGCGAAAGAGAGAGAGAGAGAGAGAGAGAGAGAGATTTGATATTAGAGATTCTGATATCCAAAAAACAAGTGATGGCGTAAAAGAATCAAGCCAAAGACAACAAGACAACATTTCGACAGAATTGAGGGAAATAAAGGAATGAACGTCAAAATGAAAATAAAAACGCATATATTTGGTATTTTATCGGAGCTGAGAGCATCTGCTATCCATATCTTTTATGTAACCATACTGTGCTCAAGCCACTTACCATTCCAATCCATTCCGTGCCGTGAGCCGTTCCATTCATGTATATCCCGGCAACTTTAGATTCCATATTCGTTCAAAATGATCGACACTTTTATGAATCATAGCGTAAACTGCATATGGTCAATTTATTGCATGCGTTACTAGAGGTTTTTTAATAACTCGAAAAAATTGCGCTCTGAACATAAAATGCAACTCGATGATATGCACACAAAACATCGAAAAAATCCATGACATCCAATTCTGGAATACAATGTACACACGAAAAAACTTTACGTCCGCACTATCGTGCTCGCCCTGGAATGTGGTGAAATGCGGAGTAGAGAAACACATGAATGAATGACAGAGAGAATGAACTAGAAGACAAGGAAAATCAAAGTGTTATTTCAAATGTATGCCAATAATTCGAAGTGTAAAAGAATATCTCTAAGCGGTATCTCACTGTCATTGATTGTTGTTGTCAGCATATAATCCTTTTTCTCCGATTTCATTCTTTCTGTGCCGTTTGTGTTGCAATGCCATTTAGTTTTCGTTTCCTTTCGTTTCGTTTTCGGTGATTTTGGGTGTGCACCAAGTGTTCGGATGCGTCGGTGTGTGAGAGCATGTGGGTCTATTTATGTAGTTTTGTTTTATCCCATTTCTCTTGAAAAGGCAGAAACATTGAAAAAGATTCCGCTTCGAGGCTTTCTGTGATGATTTATTCGCTTCGTTGTTCCTTCAGATGCATTTTTGAAAATGCCTCACCTCTTTAAGCATTTTGCGTCTCTTATTTTATCCATACATTTTTATTGTATTTTGTTCACAACAGAGAGGAAACTCCGATTGAAGTATATAGTAATGAAATGTGCGGCCAAATTTCTTCTAACATATCGATCTAGTCAGATGAATTCCGACTTCAAAGTGGATACAAACATCTCTCTCTCTCTCTCTCTCTCTCTTTCTCTCTTTGTATGTGTGTGTATCTCTCTGTGTGTGACTCTCTCTCTGTGTGTATTTTCGTTGAAAAATTTAGCCGATAAGTCCTACATCAACTTCATAAATAAGTTATACGGTTTTTGCTCTAGATGATAATTATTCGAAATTTCAAATTCAGTATGTCATATGTATACCATAAGTAACATTTTCGCTTTTCTAACAAAAAAATAAGTTTTTCCTGTTTCTTTTGTTTTTTTTTTTATTGCAGCGAGGTAGCGACGAATTGCTCAGTCAAGCAGCAGTGATGGCGCCCGCTTCAGATAATAACAATCAAGATTTAGCAACCAAAAAGGCCAAATTAGATTCCACATCAACAGTTCTAGGTGGTGTTGGTAAGTGGTGGTTTCCAAAATTTTGTACATTCTATAAATTATGTGAGATTTAATGCAATTCTTTCGTTATTACTCACACACCTCTGACACACACTCGCTCTTATACGGTGCAACCAGTGTTCGCATCACGACCGTTTGTGAGCAAGCGGGAGGAAGAGTGTGTGCAGTTTATAGAGAAGCCATAGTACTTTGTGGTTTTTAAATCAAATTTCAGCAAGAAGAAACAACCTATCAAGAGAATACGCAGCTCGAATAAATGCCATCTCGAAATTAGTGGTTTCAATTAAATAATTGTGAAATGCTAGTGAAAGAGGGAGTAAGATTCATTCGATACCATGGATACGTTCCCATTCAAATTGCTGTGGAATGTCCGACCATTAACTAACTAAAAAACTAATTGTGGTCTATTAGATAGCCGACAAGTTTTAAGAGCAGCAGAAAACACGTTAAGAATCACGAGATGAATTTTGAGAGATGTTAGTTGCTTTTCAATCGTATTTTCAATTGCATCAATGTGGGAAATATTTTGTCTATTATTTTTCCCGATTGAACAGGCTTCGCCTGTAGATGAGAGCTTGTCGAAATTCAATGCCGATTGAAGTGGTTTTTCGATCATTTTCCAATCAACAACAAGCGAAATTCATTTACAAAAATGCAAATGGTGCATTCATTTCAAGCATTGAAACTGTTTCAACTTTGAACATAATAAATGCTTGAAAATGTTTTCCAATCGATGCGGAATGCGTACCGAGAAACAACAAGCAAAAAGGATGAAAATGCGCACAGCACAGAGACCGAAAGAAAGAAGGATGGAATAGAAAAAATAGCAGCAGTAGCACTGCTTAGTCAATATCCAATGCTTAGACAGCTTCAGACATCACATAATTAAGACATACAGTTTCCAATTTGAATGGCCATTTCATCTCTCATTTCACAGCAGCACTGGTTTCTTTGTTCAGTATTATGAGGTGCTGCTGTACAAGATGAATGATGCACACACCGATATTCTGGCATTTTTGGGCTCAAACGAGCCGATTGGTAGCATTATAAACAAACAGCATTTTTAATAAAAACAATTTGATGCGTGAAAAACACAAGAACCACTGGATAAAATTCAAAGATTCAAATCAAAATTCGAATCGAAGTTCTAGTGAATTCAGTGGAGCGATTGTAAGCAACCAAGCAAGATAAAGAGAGAGAGAGAGAGAGAGAGAAGGGCAGAGAAAGACCTGGAGTTGGCCCGAAAATGTCACCATTTTGAACTTAAACTTCAATTAAAAGTCGAAAATTCAAAAGCAAATGTAGATTGAGATTGCATGAGAAAATTGAATACAACATGTCTATATTTACCGTAATTGTCTGACGAAGAAATATTGGAATCTGTTCCGTAGGCAAACCGTCGAGAGTAATACACATCAGGAATATTCCAAATGATTCAAGCGAGTCCGAAGTCATACAGTTGGGGCTGCCGTTTGGTAGGGTAACAAATGTGCTTGTGCTGAAGGGTAAGAACCAAGCATTCTTGGAAATGGCAGACGAGGTATGTGCCGCTGCTATGGTCGCCTGCTTTAATACGAATCCACCTCAGGTCCGAGGCCGAACTGTCTACGTACAATTCTCAAACCATCGCGAACTGAAAATTGATCAGAGTCATTCGGTGATTGTAAGTATAAATCATTTCACATATTATCTAGAGTTTTACAGACATAAAAATACACACATAAACACACTCTTTTCAATGTCAATGATACAAGTCATACAAATCATATACAAATGCATTGAAAACACATATGGACGTACAATGAGCAAAAGGTTTCCTTTTAATTCAGTCTCTGAATTTCTGGATCTTGTTTGTGTGTGCGTGCTCGCCTCAATTGTCATTAATTCAGTAGCTGAATGTTTTCTCCATTTTTAGCTTGTAATTTTTTTTCTTTTACTCTCTTGTATTTTTGTTTTGGTGTCGTCAGACGAGTATTGTTATCCGTAGCGTTATGCTATTATTCACCTTTGCTATCCGTGAGTTCGATTTAGGTCTGCACGGCACTAATCTCCCGTCCACCAGCGCTGCCGCTCATTTGTAAGCAGCCGCAGCAGCAACGATTCAATCGTGTAGTTGTCAATTGACATTTCCTCTTTTATCGAAAGCATCGATGCTCACAAAGTGCAAACAAAAATGTTTGGTAGGCGTGTCTCTCGCTCAACAATCATTACTGTTTCCGCTTTGATATCTGGATTGTACATTTTTAATCTTCTCTCACGTTGCTAGTTTTGATGCCGCGCGCTCGCTTGTTATGTCAAAACAATCATCGCAGAGTGTCACTAGCACTATTTCGGTTTCATCAATAAAACTCCACTCCATTTTAAATGAGATTCAAGCGGCAAATGTTCAAAAAGTGCGAACCATTTAATTTCAATCGAATAGAGGGAGCCGAAAAGTGCAAAAACTGCAGAGAACGAGAAATAAAGAGAGAGGGAGAGAGACACATTTTGCAGCGAAACCAAAAAAATGACCAAATAATGAATAGCCGTGGTCGCACGTTCTTGAGGATATGCATGAGGGTGCATGGCTCTCTCACCCCCTCTCTCTCTCTCTCACTCTCTCTCTCTCTCTCTTTCTCTCTCTCTATTTTTCTGTGTGTGTCCAGTATGTATTCATTTTCTACACAAAATCCAATTCGAAATAATTTCGTGTTCCAATGAGTTATCAAGTGGATTGATAATGTTATCAACCGATATGTAATTAACCTCCAGCTTTTTTCTCCGACTAATGGCGTTAAATTTCCATGCTTTGGCTGCATTTGCTATGATTTTATCCAACATTTAACATATTGTGTTTATTATGCGACTCGTTTGACTTTATCTCTGCGTAATTCTCATTTCTTGTTTTTCTTTTTTTCTATCTTTTTTTTCTTCTACAACAAAAAAAAAACATACACACGATTTTCTGTTCAATTTGTTTTCGTTGGTCCGGCACATGTTTAAATAAAAACCATTAGAACGCATCAGTAGCATTACAAAGTCAAGACTTTCAGGTAGCATCGCCAGCATCCGGTTCACCTTTGCCGATATCTGGAACGGATCCAATATCGCACGGTGTTCACCATACAATAAGTGCCGGTGGTCCAAATACCGTTCTACGGGTGATAGTGGAGTCGCTGCTGTATCCTGTTTCATTGGACATTTTGCATCAAATATTCCAGCGCTTTGGTAAAGTGCTGAAAATAGTCACATTCAATAAAAATAATTCATTCCAAGTAAGTGTCGGAAACGCACGGATTTGTTCTATTCGCTATTGATTCAAAGTATGATTGATTGAAATGTTTTGTAAATGCGTTTTCGTTATCGTTGCTATTGTTTTTGTATTAGGCCCTGATCCAGTACCCCGATGCACAAACTGCTCAACATGCGAGAGCCGTTTTAGATGGTCAAAATATTTATAATGGTTGCTGCACATTACGGATCGATAATAGCAAATTGACAGCCTTAAATGTAAAATACAATAATGACAAATCACGAGATTTCACAAATCCATCGCTGCCACCTGGTGATCCCGGTTCAGAAGTTATTGCTAGTGCTGGAGGTCTTGTCAATGCCAGCGATCTATTGTTGATTGCGGCACGGCAACGACCAACCATAACAGGTGATAGAATTGGAGGTATCTACATTTATTTATGAGTTTTATTCATTTAACACCCGTTTTAATCCATTTTTCATTGCACAAAACGCTTGCAAGAACAATTCTTTAGCCACTCTAAAAAAAATTGCATTTTCAACTAAAATTACTATTCATTACACTGATTGATTTCAAAGATTTCATGTTTAAAAAAAAATTTAAAATGTCGCAATTTTTTCTTCTTCCTTGTGCTTTTCAGTGAATGGTTTGGGCGCACCAAGCGTGATACCACCATTTGCTTTAGGTTTAGGAACACCGTTGACAACTGGCGCGTACGGAAGTGCAATTCCAAGCCTTGGTGCGTTCGCATTGGCAACGACCACAGGTATTGGTCAGACAAATCCCTCATCGCTGAGAGGAATATCCAACGTATTACTCGTATCAAATCTCAACGAAGAGGTAAGTCCATCAAATCTCGTCATTGTCATTGATTCCACTTTAAGGCAAAGTGCTATTTGTTCTAAAAATAAATTCCTCAATTCCTATATTATAATTCCTTTTTTTTCATTAATTTTATCTCCATTTCCTACAAATTTTGTTGCAAAATATATTTAACTGAATGTGCTCAGACAATCTTTACGATTATCTTTCAACCTTATCAATTAGCCGTTTGATTGTATAAGCCCATTCAAGATGAATATTTAAATCACTGGCCAAAGATTGTGTGGCTTCAGGCCAGTATTCTGTGTCAATTGATAGTGATTATGAAGCGCGAACATAACTCGCGCAATCATATTAAAATCCACTTAAATTACTACATATTTAATTGGTAATTCACAATTCACCAGAAATCCAAATACAAATTGCTAAATATAAACACAAATACCCATATCATATATACTTTCTCTCGCATCGGCTTGCGCGCTTTGCAAATTATTTTCGAATCAGGGCTATTTGTTTACTTTCTATATATATATTATATATATTCAGTTATAGAGTGTCTCTTTCTGTCTCCCGACAATCAGTGTAAATGGCTTTTATCTTCATGAGGAGTGTTAATTGAGTCATAAATTAGATTGGGCTACGTTAGTCGACGGTCATGTAATCCATCCAATTTCAATACGCACTCTTTAATTGTAGTGTCTCCATTATACTTGTGTTTGTTCATTAACAATACATATTCCATTTCTCGAAAATCATCTATTATAAAACCTTGTTATTTTGTTTGGTTTCTATATTCCGCCTATTTATTCTCCTCTATCGGGCTGCACACTGATTGCTCTTTTCCTTGTATATTGTGGACTTGTACTTTAAGTTTGTCATCATCATTGCTGTAAAAATCAATTAATTCGTTGGCATTAAATTCATTTGATTGAAAATATTTGAAGACTTACAATGTTATCGTTTGCTTTGAGGGTACTTTTTGGTCAGAGAAATCGCCAGAGGTGTCAATGCAATTAAAAGTACGTCAAAAAGAATGTTGGGGGTTTTTGTATCGAAAACCAATTAAAAGTGTATTTTTCTTTGAAGTTTGTCACGACGCACTCAACTGCCAATACTCGATCGAATGAAGCTTTTATAGCAGTTCGCTAAAGCGATTTCACTAAACGAATCTAGAAAAACAGTATATTTTTCCATTCTTTTGCCATGGTAAAAAAAATTGTAGCCATCTAAAAATATGCGAAAGTCTGTCATTTAGCAATGTTTTTTGTTTTGGTTGCTTTTGCCAGCAATCCTTTTGTTTGAACGCATAGTTCGCAAGTTTTTAGATGATTTAATTCGGCACCAATTTTTTATTTTTTGTTTTCGTTTCGTTCAAACTACTTGTCATTTTGTGAAGCAAAGCTCTTGAACAACAAAGCGCTTGACAGTGCTTGTGTTTTGTTTCCTTCTTCTATTCACTTTCGTATCCCTTCTTCCCTTCTTTGTTGTATTTGTGATTTGCCCATGTGCAAAATGTTGCAAAAACGAAAAACGCTTTGTACTTTTGAGCTTTTGAGAGAGACTGAACATATGTAGCAAAAAAAAAAAAAAAAAACATTTACCTTCTTATTTATATTTAATCCTTCAATGAACCAACAACAGTAACACATAAAATCTAATTCAAATAAAGACAACAAAAACAAATCAAACAACTATGCTAACTTAACTCTAATTTCTTTCTCTGTAGATGGTCACGCCTGATGCTCTATTTACCCTCTTTGGTACGTCTGCACACATTTTTACTATTAATAAATATTTTTAGTTTATGTTTCGTTTCGTTTTGATTTTATTAATTATTTTCCATTCATTTTCCCTATTTCCAATATGTTTGTTATATTTTTCTTTAATTTTCGTTTGTTCGTATATCTTTTTCTGTGTCGCGTTATCATTCAATTCAATCGTCGATTTTTTTCCATTTTACTGTCAAACTGGTAGTATTTAATTCGATTTAGCCAAACTAGAAGCCATATGTTGGATTTCAGTTGCTTTGATGAGAAAAGTGAACTGTAATGAATTTCTCAATATCAAAATATGACCGATTGATAGTTTGAAAGAATTGCTGAGTGCTTCCAGTTAAATTGAATGCAATTAAACATGCATGGCAGCTCTAAGAATCGGTAAGCTCGAGCGTGGGGGAGGGTGTCCGCAAATTACTTCAAAGAAAAGTTTATTCGTTAATCGTGCAATAAATTCACCTAGTGGTAAGATTGCAAACTTTTGCTCTAAAATGTATTTCTATTTAATATTGGGTGTACGTTTCGGGTGGTCACATAAAAGCTCTGAGCACACAGCGCATTTGCCGCAATTCTAATAAACTATTTCTGGAAATTCTGTCGGAAAATGTGAGACATCCGTTGTCAAAAGTTACTTTTGTTTTGTTTGTTTCGTTTCGTTTGCGTGTGCTTTTCTGCCAGCAGATAGATAAAATGTTGAACACGATAAGTCCGCTGTACATCGGCGGAACAAAAGACCCACTCGACAACACAATTGAAATGTTGAAAGTTTTGTTAGGAAAGTATAAGAATGACAAAAGCGAATATCGTTCGTCAAATTTCGTGTTCAATTTACAGGACGTAGATTACGTGTGTTTGACTTTGTGATAAAATACAAAGAAGGTGGTCGAGAAGAAAAAAAAGCGAACGAGCGAACCAATGAAAATGACCCGCTGCTTGTATTATATTTTGTAGGAAATGTGTGCGTGTGTGAGAGCAAGAGCGAGTTTGTGCATCAATTCGATCTAATGCACAGTGAACGAGAGTGGCAGGTGTAGTAAAAGTTCATTAATGGTGTATATTCGTATTTGTAGTCATTGTCCAAAGTATTTCATGCGATAGACCAGCTGCAGATGTTGATACCAATGGTTATTTAAGTAATTTCATTGTTCTTCACATGCAGCCGGCGATGTGAATTGACTAGGTGCTTTCCCTGCCGCACCAACGGCGACTCCATCGCTGAATCCGCTCTCAAAAAACTTGCCCAATTCAAATGTAATATTTTGACAAATGTTCGTTATATGTATTTCAACAAAGTAATGAATAAATCACCATATTATTAAGTGAGCACCTTGAGTCGTCCCCTCATCCCCCGATTTCCATCATTTAAGCATTTTCATTTCAATTGTACTTCAAAACATATCGAATCAATATAACGGGGAAATTCAACGCCAATCAAATAAAAAAATCAAAATGAGCAAACGAAGCAAGCAGAGTAATAGCCCCGATGCTTGAAAACAGTAATTGATTTTCGATCAATCACCATTGTATCTTATCGCTACGTTCACTTTCAGTTTGATGCAATCGATTATATTTTTTTGTCGAAACTGATCCGAAAATAAAAGAATATGTGGAACTCATTCGCATGATGGCAGAAAGCCCAAGTTTTCCATCGCTCTGTTTTTGTATTCAATTGTTTTTTTTTTTAACAAGCCGGATCTGATAGTTTCCATTGCATCTGACTTGATTTAATTTCTGATTTTGATTGCATGCTCAACAGATGTACTATTCGAATTTATTTCAAGATGCGATTGGATTTTTTTGTATATAAAGTTCAACGAAACACGATAATGATGACATGATGATTGAGATTAAATATTGAATGAAAATTGACCAAATGCATTTAAACGAGAGGAAAAGACGTTGACAGTTTTGCAGATAATAACAGATGTAGAATGATGAGGAAGGAGAGAGCGAGAGCAATTAGTTTTCCTTGTCGTATAATGATACGATTTGAAAAATCTGTACCTTGAATAATACGCAATGAAGCTCCGAACAAAATCAATATAATTGATGTGAAAGAGTCGAACGGATTTAAAAAGCATTCATGGATAAGACTTTGCTATTTCCATCCAGTGCTTGTGTGCTAAACGGGTGTAATCAGGAAGTGTGGGCAAGTGGAAAAAATAAGAGATCGGAATCAATCTTTTGTCCTGAACAAAACAAATGACCCCTTTTTTGTCATATTACCGATTCGAAGAAATTCTCTCTGCGGGCGATCGAAGTAACTATTTAATTTTTTTCTATAACCGCACGATTTAAATTTGAAGTTGCGACTTAAAGGGCAACACACACACTTGCTCATACGCACACATATTCTACCTCTCGGCTCCAATAATCGAACAACCATTCGAATGGCAAACGAAAAAGGAAGCAAATTTGGGAAACTATCCATTCAACTGTACACAATTAAAAAAGAATAAACATGTTTCAACTTTAAAGTGATTATCATTTGAGTATCCTTTATCTATGCGGTTTCCGTATATTTGCCACGATGCTACCATACTATTGCAAACACCTGTGCTGGCTATTTTGTGAAAGCCGACCAAATGGTACGGCCTCGGATATGTTTCTCTCAAGCTTTCCTACCTGATTCGATCGAATTAAATGGGTAGCACGAAATATTGTATAAACTTTTTCAATAACAGCAAAACATTATAGCCAGTTGGAGCAGGGACCTTGTGAGAGACAAAGCTCCCCCTGTCTTGCCATTTTTCCCGCTGTTTTTCTTTCGCTGAAAGATTTGGTGTAATTTTAAGAGCCGTGTTTAGTATTATATATATCCGTTTTTATGCGGATCGGTTCGGTTTGGTTTGGCTTGGTTTTGTTCGATGGGAAAACAACTATGACAACCATAACAATAGCACACCGCACTTTGCACGAGCATTTTCCTCAAACTGAGTGCACCATCATTACACTTAGGGGTTTGAAAAAAAATTGGAGAAAAAAGCGAACACGTTACTTTGTCTCAACTTTACAGATTCTCAGCGGGCAAATAAAAGACAATAACACGAGGAATACTGGAAAAAAAGAAGAAATTCGAAGTCAAATGAGGGTACATATTATATTTATGTCAAGCGAATATTCTGCGCGATCTTTTTTATGTATTATTCCATGCAACTTTTCGTCGGTTTGCAGAAAGGCATCTGTATTTCGATAGATGAAATCTCTGCCACAACAAGCTATTGAATATTTTTGTCAATGAACAATGAAAATAAAACCAATTTGAAAACTTTTACCTCATTAAAATTATTGTGTGTTCGACAATCTCTAAAGTTGATCAAATTTTCATAGTACCATTAAGTTGAAATATAAGATGACAGAAAAATATATAGAATCTTTTCAACAATAGCGGGACTAAGAAATGCAGCAACAACCAAATGCCTGTCTCTATCAATTCACCTTTTGTGTCAACAAACGAAGTTCAATGGTGGTTGCTGAAATATCGACAACAAATCACATTCGATATATTTATGTTAAATACGTGTGTATTACACGCGGGCAGAACCTTTGATGATTGTTATAATCGAGTTGTATATGCATCGCATGGAATACTTCTATGTTGAGCGATATAAATATGTAATATTCGTTTACGATGGCAAATCGATTCGCTTGCGGTGTTTCGTTTATTCAGCTTTGGCAGCTAATTAAAAACACCTTAACTGTCGCACACCCGAAGATTTTAATAAGAGCGTGATACACAAATTCTTGGTTTACTTGTTCGCACACCTTGAGTGGTAATTGCCGGAAGATTGCCATGCACCTATCAACCAAGTCACAGTTAAGAGATTTACAGAAAAAAACGTATTTTGCGCGATATTCGTGCATGTATCCGTCAGAATGGTTTGTTTCTCTTCGCTTTGAGTTTTTTTTCTTGATAAAATAAAATTGATGAGATGATTTTCCAATTACGAACGAACGATGGCAAATTGAGCGGCACACACATGCAGCCACTTCGGAAAAAAGGAAAATTTAAGCGGGAACTGAATAGACGAGAGAGATAGAAACGAAGAAAATGTTTGTCTGTCACGTGGAGACAAAGGCGCATAACACTTTCGATACAACGAGAACTCACTATGTTCAGCAAACACACACACACACACTTCTTCTTTTTTTGAGAATTATGGGAGCTCCTTACGGTTTGAGTGCATGTGGTGTACCCTTATTACAAAAAGCATCCTTCCTCTTGGGCTGTACGTGGATGCGTTGATGTGATGCAGCACTTCGCTATACATTTTCCGGTTTCATTCCATATCACTCCATTCATCAGAAGAATACGTAAGGATCCACATATCCATTAAAATGAAATACAAAATGGAATAATCGAAATGATTTGAAAAGTGGTGGAAAAATATAAGACTTGAACATTTTCTTTATTCTCACCCACGTTCCCCATTTTACTATGCAAGCTCTTTATTATCATTATTATTAATATTATTTTTATTATTATTATTATTAAAGCTGCTGTAGCTATTATACACTATTTTTAATGTTGCCTTTATTTTCCTTTTTTTTATTTTATTTCATTTTGTTTTCTTTTCATCGCTTTTTCATCATTGTCGACATACATATATCTTCACAGAAACACTCAGTGTTCAGGTAGAGAGATTCATAGCGGGAATCGTCTTTGCCACGAACAATAAGTGTGTTCGAGAAAGGGAGAGAGAGATAAAGAGAATATGGTCGACTTCTTGTGTATATGATGGACATAATGCTTCAGGTGGCTACAGGCGGGGACGCAACGAGTCCTCGTGGCGCCCTGTGATATTTTGGCTATTTTAGGGCGACATTTTTTCAAATTTCAGATTTTTCAGTGATTTTCAGGCGAAATTTCTTTAAATTTATTACTTTTTTGCGTAATTTCTTCAAATTAATTGAATGTTCGGGATTTTCTCACCCGAGACATGTACCTTTCTGTGCAAATACACTTTTTGCATATAACAGATTGGTAGATAAGTCTTTGTCCTAACTAAGAAAAAAACATGTTTTTGGCAAAATTCATTTTTATTATTCAACATAGTTGCCTTCGAGGGCGATACAGCGATTATAGCAATCTTCCAACTTTTCGATACCATTTTTATAGTACTCTTTCGGTTTTGCCTCAAAATAGGCCTCCGTTTCGGCAATCACTTCATCATCGGTCTTAAATTTCTTGCCAGCGAGCATTATCTTGAGGTCTGCGAGCAGAAAATAGTCGCTGGGGGCCAAATCTGGAGAATACGGTGGGTGGGGAAGCAATTCGAATCCAAATTCATGCAATTTTGCCATCGTTTTCATTGATCAACACGTTGTTGTTTTTGGTCGATTGTGAGCTCGCGCGGCACCCACTTTGCACAGAGCTTCCGCATGTCCAAATACTCGTGAATAATATGATGTACACGTTCCTTTGATATCTTCAGAGTGTCAGCTATCTCGCTCAACTTCACTTTAGGGTCATTCAAAATTATTTTGTGGATTTTTTTGACGTTTTATGGTGTAACCACCTCTTTTGGGCGTCCACTGCGTTGTGCATCAAAGCAGTGATGAATCAACACACGAAATCCGTTTTTATCCATGTTTTTTTCAATAACAAAAGTGGCTTCACTCAAAACGCAATAGCTCACGAACTAATCGTCCGATTGCTGTCAAATTTTGACACGAATCGTTTGAAGGTTGGTACTAACTGAAAACCATATGGATTCAATAGTACTAACGCTATCTATATGTCAGGACAGAGACTTATCTACCGATCTGTTATGGTGATTGCGCTTCTGCCTAGGTAGATACTCACGTGTCTGTCAATAATATTTGATGGTAAATGTGTTCAAATTCAAGGCAAAGTGATGCAAAGAGCGAGGGACGCTGTCATGAAACAGAATTCATACTATTACATAGTATTTAACGGCACAATTGCCAGATTCCTGCAAAAAATGAGGAAATATAATTACAAAGCGGCATTCAATCGCTAAATTAGACAAAATAAAATACTGTATACACTGTCTTTTGACTTTGCAGGGATATACTAGATTTTACATCGGCATTCAATCAATTGTTCGTTGCATGTGCGAGTTGTGCATTGGTTGTGCTTTTGCTCAATCTATCAATCGATCCTTGGAGTTTATCTCGTTTTTGATTCATGAATTATTATTTTTCCATGTGCAACATTGGAAAATGAATAACATACATAGAGTGTGTCTTATATAATATGATACTTAAAATTCGGAACAAAGTAACAATTCACGTCAACTAAAGGTCTTGGCTCCGCTTCCAAAAGGATCTTAAGATGCACAATCATGAGTTGAATACTTGCCGTTGTTCGGTACAGCAGTGAACCGTCAGCGCACAAATTATCGTTTCATTGTAATATGCTATTTGCGCTTGGTACCGTACTTTTTTGTGTACATTCATTATATTTGGTGTAAAAAATCTACTTAATGTGTTTATTTCTTTGTTGAGGGCGTTCATCTCCTGCTGCGATTCCAAAATAGACGACATGTAAACTAGCATTTTGAAATGACCGTAATAACGATATAACATCAGCCAAGCGATGTATTTGCAATCCATAGCGTTTCGTACTGAAGTTCATGAGAATGAACGGGAATTCTATTTTCCAAGAATTTCTCTTTCACTTTCGCGTCGTAACGCATAAATTATGCACTGGATACGACCTAGATTATTTCTCCGACTTATCAGCTAAAGCGACCTCTCACTCCCAAAAAAATTCTGCTATACAATTGGGATAAAGTCATGAACAATTTGAACAAGAAGAAGAAGGATTGCATGCATTCTATGTTAGTTTCTCTTGTTTCAGTAAGATGTCGTTTCATCAGTGCCATTTATGTTTTCTATGGAAAAAACCATGAAGAGTTCAGCGTTGGTTGGATAGCTGGCTATTGAGCACGGCCCAAGTTGTACAGCAAGTCAAATACATTGCTTGATATCAGCAACGCGGAACGCAGAGAAAAAGACGAGAGAATAAAAAGCAAGAAACTCAATAAATGTTTAACTTGATTCCCATTCTAACTATTTTCGCATCATAATTATGATTGCATTATGAAATGGCATTTCTTCTCATTTGCTGCCTTATTTCGGCAATGGAAAGTGACGATGATGAAAAATCCAGCAAGTAAATCATGTGTACAATGAAGTTCTCGAGCCGGAAAATGTTCTAAAAGTCGAATTTGAATCATTTTCAATGCAAAGAAACAACGAAAATGACACTGCATGAATGGCCACGAAAAAACACCCCAAAAAAACCCCGATGGAGAACTAATTCGAGGGGAAAAACAGGAACAATTCTAGTTTGATATTAATGCATCACATGGCTACCCGGCACAATGTATGAAGTCATCGAGTGTGGCGGGTGTTTGGCGAAAAGGCAAAAGCGAGCATAATCAAAATTGAAGAAAATCTTGTCAGCCTAAAGGTTCAGCCTCTTCCCAGCGCTCATTCGCGAAGGCAACAAAACAAAATACCTAAAAACAATCACACTGGCATTTGCTGTTGGCTCGCTTCGAATGCCTGTGAATTTAGATAAATGTCTGATATTGTGTATTTTTTTCGTCGCTTTACCATTACTTTCATGTTAATGTGACAAGGATAATATAAAAATGAATGAAATATCTTTTGATGTGATTATGATATCCCTAACGAAACTTATGGCTCAGATTTTTTACGCTTATTCACCATTACGTTAATAATCATTTCTGCGTTTTTCAATTTCTGTGACATTCGTTTCGTTCATCATGTGTACGGCGGCTTATCCGCTCTCTCTCTCTCTCTCCCTTCCTCTTTTTAACTTTCGGCTGCTTTGTGTTCATCTTGAGTTGTCGTTGCTAATGTCCTCAGCTGAAAAAAAAAATCTATGGCATTGCTCAAAAAGCTTTCGGTGAGAAACAACAAGTCGACACACACTCACTCAAACTAATGAAAGAAATTATGAAAAATATAATTCGATACACAAACAATATACATTTTGCCTAGTCACTCGAAATACAGTATAAAAGGCATGCGTGCGCGATAATCAGTAAAATAAAACGCATTTTTAGCATCAGCTGCCATGAAAGCAAAGAGGTTTCTAGCAGCGTTTTTAGAAAAAATCTCCGAAAAACAAGTATCAGCCAGTGATTGCATGTTAACATAACTGTCATACCATCCGCTTCGAAGAACGCCACGATAAATATAAAGAGCATACGAAATATTTAGCAATGAACCAACAAGCTCTTTTATTTGCATTTTATTCTGCCACCGCTTTCTTCGACCGATGAAATAATAGCCATTATACGCGCTCGCTTCACTTTTGGTCTTCATTTTTTTCCTTCATTTGACCACCTAAAAACCTAAGACCTAAAAGCACCCATCTAATTTTCGTTAGCACAACCGAATATCAGACGGATTTGTGATAAATTACAATTTTTAAAATAATTTAGCGAGCATATTTGTGGCACAACAATTTAAGATAATGATTACGACAAAATGCTCTTTGATTATGTTCTTATTTTTTCTTTGAATCGTCGCTTGTTTTATTTCTCTCGAACGTTAGCTTCTTGGGGAGATGAATTTCGTTCGCCACTCGAATAAACTGGTTGGAATAGAAAATATCCATGAAATCGGTCATTTTTACTAGTTCTCATTTGCATAAATATGAAAAACTTGATCTCATTTCATTAAAGCAACTGGAAAATTTTTAAGAAGAAATCTCTCGATTCGATGAGAGAAAGAGAGAGAGAGAACATTGAGGATTAATAAGAATGGTGTTCTGAACAAACGACAGTAGAAAAGATGATGAATTTGTATTTATTTCACCATTTTCAATTGATAATAATATAACACATTCACTTTTTTAATTACTTTTTTCTTGCTTTTTTATGTCAAATCTTTTCTCTCGGTTTGTGCACCAAATGCATACCCTTCAATTTAATCATATGTTTCAAATTTATTTGTATAATCGCAGGTGTCTATGGTGATGTACAACGCGTAAAAATTCTGTACAACAAAAAAGACTCGGCACTAATTCAAATGGCGGAACAACATCAGGCATATCTGGGTGAGTGGAAATTCCCTAAACTATTTCCGTTTAAAAATTTGAGCAACAGATTAAAGAAGCAGCTGACGATAAGACGTCTTATTCGTACGAAAAAAAAAAATGTTAAACGATGCCACAGATCTACTATTTATTTTATTAAGTTTCAACGGATTTATTGAAATAAAAGTAACCGCTTTCGATAATTTCATGATGATTTTCAAAGTGCCACATATTTGAAAATTTAAATCTTAATTTTCATTTCGTAACTAATTTCACCTTGTTTCATTGCGCTTATTGTCACACCGACCACTTTTGTTGTCGATTGCGTGCATGCGCTAGTGAATGTAATATAAAAATCATCTGAAAGTTTCACGTATTTTTCTCTGGCCAAATAGCAATGACTCATTTGGATAAACTTCGTCTGTGGGGTAAAGCAATTCGAGTAATGGCTAGTAAACATCAAGCTGTTCAACTGCCAAAAGAAGGTCAACCTGATGCTGGCTTAACGCGTGACTATGCACAAAATCCATTGCACAGATTTAAAAAGCCTGGCAGCAAAAATTATCAAAATATTTATCCACCATCAGCAACTTTACATTTAAGCAACATTCCGTAAGTACTTTGCCTTATTCCCCAAAACATTCTCATTTATACCGGGGTGTGCACACTGGGGCTCGTATCTTTTCACTTAAAACCTTTGTTAATTTTCAATTTGATAGCTGTTTGCTTTTGGACTTCTATCCTCTCTCTCTTTCCTGACCTTTTCCTCTCCCGCTCCCGCTTCCAGTGTGAGACGCGCAGTCGTCACACACATACTGTGCACTGCATGTTACTGGAAATTTTATACTTTTCATTCTCTCTCTCTCTCTTTCTCTCTCTCTCTCTCTACAACTATCTCCATAATATTTACTTAGTACATTCATTTGGTGCATTCCATGAAATGAAGCGCACAAATTTGCTGTGTAAATTATATTTTCGTGGAAATGCCATGCTTGCCATTTGCTGACGGTCTTAAAATAATAAGGTCTCCCATTATTCTTGATCAATGTACAATTTCATTTTATTTGTTCATTTTGAGTGTTAAAGCTGCGGCTTGCATTGCCAGCAAAAAACCATCTATTCTCCCTCAGTTATGGACCATTTTGCCTACGACTTACAATTTGTTTCTCACTCACTCGACTTGTAAAAATATCAATTCAACGCGAAAAACTCTTTCCATCGAATGGCAAAGTATGAGGAAAAGTTATTGTGATGTACTTTGTGACCATATCTAAACAAAACTCCTATGAACCTTAATCTAAACCTAAACCTGTAAAAACAAAACCCATTCTTATTAACCCAAATAAATAAGAACCGAAACACACACCGCACTTCATTGCATATATCGGATTGCGAATGTATGAGCGTCAGTTCATGCCTTCCATTTGATCGATCATCAACCTCAACACACATTCTATACTTCAAGGCTTATATCGCATTTTCACTTGATATCTTACAGAACTACTGTATCTGAAGAAGACATTCGAGAGGCATTCACAAAAAACAATTTTGAAGTAAAAGCATTCAAATTCTTTCCGTAAGTATTCGATGTTAATGTTATTTCGAATGTTCTTTGATTTTATTCAACGATTAGTTGAAGCTTTTACCGTTCCATTTTTAATTTGTCATGTATTTTCGATGTTTTTGATTTGAGTGTTTCTATTTATTTTCTATTCAATGTCTATCAACAGTAAGGACCGGAAGATGGCTTTGCTCCAGCTGAGCTCAGTGGACGAAGCGGTATTGGCTTTAATGAAAATGCACAATTATCAGTTGTCTGATTCGAATCATTTGCGCGTCAGTTTTTCGAAATCAAACATATAAGTTGCAATAAAACCAACAAACGCAAACTCAACAAATCGTATATTTGCATCGCAACCAAATTAAAAATCAAAAGAATTAAAAAAAAACAACGGAAACGATATGACGATTACCTCATTTTCGACTGACGCGAATCAAATGAGTGACGGACGGTTTTTGAATTTGGTCCACACAAATACACACACTGCAAATTCACAATTTTTTCAACAACTTATGTTGTTTGAACTCAAAACTCACTTCTATTCGTCTACTTCATTCTATCTCTATCATAAATCTCTGTATTTTTTTGGAGCTTTTAACGAACACACACCCCGTTCAACTCGAGGTGGCGTGAAAGAAAATCAGAAGAATTAAAGCAAAAAACTGAAACTGAGAGGTTAGTTTAAATCAAATAAACTAAATAGCAGCTAAATGAAAATAGCAAATATCAAAACAAAGCTATGAAAATGAAATAAAGGCAATATTAGTTGTGTGTCATGTTTACATGCGCAATTGTAAATGAAACCCGAATTCAATCGATTTCGATGAAAATAATAAACCACAAGTTAGACAGACAATTGAAATAAATATCGCAATTATCATTGGATGGATGAAATTTGCGTTATCTTCATTATTATCGTGTGCAGCCATGCACAAAGCTGCAATTAAAAATAACCATAATGATAACAGAAAAAGTATTTACGCTGACATGTGCACCAGCATGAAATTTTTGATAGCGATGATGAGAACAACATGAATGAGAGGATAACTATAATATTATGCACGCATTAACATGCGTTTGCGTTGCATGCCACACACACACACACACACACACACACACACACACACACACACACACACACACACACACACATACAATTTACACGCAACGTCTTAAACTTTTATATTTTCACTAATATATATATATATATATATATATATATATATATATATACAAATCATAAACACAATCGATATACATAGGAACTGTGTAATGCAAAAAAATAAATATCGGGACTCAGGCACAATTTAGTAGTTTTCAGAGATCTCGAATCTCTATTGTGCCCAGCAAACAGATTTTACTGATTGACAGGTGACTGATTACAAAAACAAAAAATGAATAATAATAACAACAATAAACGTATTAATTACAAATAAAATAATCGTCTTATACATAAAATAAAATTAGATGGAGAGAAACATTTTTTTACAAATGATGATGAAATTGAATAAATTAACGAGAAGAAGGACAAATTGATATCACAAAATATTACGTAATAATAATGAAAGGGCAGGATTTTCAAGGGACGAACAATACACAAACACACATTAATACATTGGACAAACGCTCGTGTAATAATGCTCGAATTACGATGGGCATTAAGTGAAATCTAATTTAGGTGAAAAATGGATTGAAAATCAACGCGTTTGGGCATCTATTCATATACAAATAGATTTGTCATATAAAAACACAAACCTAATAGTTTAAGTAATGAATGATGATGTTGATAAGAGATCGATGGCAATATGAAATGAAGAAGAATCAACATATGTAGAATCTAGAACGCAGAAAAAATGGAAATAAAAGCAAAAATAAATACATACGATAAAGGCTGAAATTTCCAAGGTGACGACTGTGCGTGATATTTTTCACCTACCTCCTCTCCCTTTTTCAACCTCAAGCAACTAGTTTACTTTCTACTGTTTTAATTGCTCTTTATTTGCTTTAAGATTTTTTTGCATTTGCCTCTTTATGGGATAAGCAGATAGGGGAAATCCATGGAAATTTCAGAAAGTTCAATTTCGCATCAAAGCGATCACCATGCTACAAAGCGGTGTGCATGGGAACCAAATTGCTTAATAAATTAGTTAAAACGATCGACTTAAGCAATCACCGCCTCAAGGCATCACTCCATATATTTGTATGTGTCGAAGGTGTGAGTGTATTCAGCCAAACACCATACGATCGCATGCCCGTCAAATTTGTCAAACATTTGCTACATTCGGACGAAACAGTTGTTTTTATTTCATTTCTTATCATTTCCTGCCGATTTAGATCCAGTACATCGTACCTATTTTAGTGAGTTGAAACAAAAACCATGGCAGACCAAACACAAACAAAAACCAACAAATCATGGCAGAGAGAAAGGTCCTTTCGCAAAATGGACAGACTCTGGATAATCATTGGGCAGCTTAAAATCAAGATAAAACCTCATTTATTGTAAGGCTATGCTTAGTTGGATTCTGTTGTAGGTCTCAATCATTTCCATGAATTATACGCAATCTTATTCTTTTTTCTACTTTCTAAATCGATAGCAGCTATCATTTCAGTAATCGATGCATATTATGTTCGAAGCAAAACATAATTTAAATCCATCTGTTTCTTAACTGAAAATCTAAAAAAAAAAAAAAAAAATAAATGAATAATTTGAATTATAATACAAATGTCATGAGGCACCTGAAGCCGAAAGCAACATGAAAAAACCATGCTGATTTTTCTATTTCAAATTTCTAGACAATCAAATATTTGATAATCACTAAAGATAATCATATTATTGATATAAAAAAATTGACCAAGTAATTATTGACAATTTAAAATTTATTGATAATAGTGAAAAGTGAAGAAGAAGAAAAAAATGTGGAAAAAATACATTGTGAAGAATGGAAGATTGTTTATTTCAGCTACGAATGATGAAGCATGAAATGCAAAAAAACATATTAAGATGAAATTACTACTATCTACAAATCTAAATCTAAATCTAAATCTATATTTCTCCACGTATTATTTGTTAAGTATAAAATAACATACGTTTGAATTGAAAAGACAACTAAATTTCTTGCTAGTTTCTAAAGATTATATGCGAAGGGAAATGCCGTGCGATGAAAACTGCCTATCTTGTGAATGTAAATGACAAATAAACGCAGTTATAATAAATGATTATCGACAACTTCCCCCGGCATGGTAATTTCTCAATATTGCATCATCGCGCATAGTCTTTAGATTCACGCTTTCGCCCCCTCGAGATAAAGCTAGAAAGAGTGCGCGTCAAGCCTTCGTTCTTCTTTATACACATTCTCTGTAATAGAAAGGAAGAGCATTTCATAGCTCAGCTCTTAAAAGCATATTTGATAACAATTATCTGATTTGTATTATGTCCAAATTCTATTTCTGTATTTTTAAATGAATAATATAATCACTTGAAACAAATTATTTTTTAGTTGTTTTTTGTTTATTTCTTTTCTTCTATTTCTTTCATCTTAGAAGTACTTTTTTGGTTTGTATTTGTTTCGAATGGAATTCTTTATTTTTAGTTTTTAATTCGATTTCTGTATGCGTTTGCCTTGTTCCGATAAATAAAATCTAAAAAATACTATGTCTTCGTCAATTTTATATTGATATATATCTTATTTCATAATTTTCAGCATAATTTTAATTATTTCCTTCACATTTTCGTTTGAATTGACTTTTTCGTTTTCATTTACTTTAAAAATTTCCTCACATTTGATCAATGCCTTTGGACTTAATACAGAAAATAGATCATCTCATATGTGATACATTTTTTGACGCATGAAAATGGCCTGAAATAACAGTAAATAGTAATAAATACGGCATATGAAGAACATACGAATCGACCAAACTCACTTTCGAACTAAAGTGTCCCTTGAAAAAATTAAAATCAAAATGTCCATGCGTTTTCAGTATAAGTGTCCTGATATTTTCACATTTGATTTTCGGGTGACTAATGAGATATGAGTGATCAGTAAATATCTTGCACAAATAAAAAGGGTTAGTTATGATCTAAAATGTTGCAAAAGACACTTATTACTTATTTCTTATCAGTAACGATATTAGGGACATTTTAATTATAAATTTTCCGAATGAACAATTCAGTTCGAAAGAAATAAACGTTTTAATATTATTCTGTGCGGTTCATATGATCCAAAAAAACTTACTTGAATATTCCTCGGGAGTTTACAGAAAATAGCAATGTGCAACGCTGGATATTTTGGGAATCAGGCGACAGTACACTTACGCGAAATCCGAATTTAAAATAATTATATATTATTCAAAGCATTCAAATGGTCAAGATGAGATATGTCTGAAGTAAAACTAGGGCATTTCGATAATTTAACTTGATTCCCTATTTTACGCCACATGTCTTGCATGTATTCTGGTGAGTTCTTTTTGGTTGTAAGTGATTGATACAGTGAACTAAGAACAAACTATCTAGGTTATAAGAACAATGTGAGATATAAGCTGAGTTGAAATTTAATCAGTTAGGGTAAAAGTGAATAATTTAATCGTTCATTATTTTGCCAAACAAGTGATATTGCAATTGCTGAGCTGAAATAAAATCCACGGTACCTATAACAGCAATCGGATTGCGTGTGCGACTGCCGCTCCGCCACTGATCTTAAACGGTCATCGTTTCCCTACCAGACAATCCTAGGTCTTGTAAAATAATTGAATTAAAGAGAACAAACTAGGTTTATTCGTCTAACAAATGTTAATAGCAAGTAAACAACAAATTCTATCTATTTAGTGTATGACTGAAATAAACAGAGATAACAATCGCAAGGACAATCACAATCCTTTCTGTCATATCACGAGTCGCAGAAATTATTATCTCTCGTAATAAGATGGCGAATTCTTTAAATTTATCACAAATCAAATGATTCGAAGACCTAAGGCTTTTCATATTCATGCAAATGATTCATTAGCTCCAGATAGGCAAATTTTTAGAATCTGTCTTGACAAAATGTGTTGGTAATATGATCGTTGCATTGGTTTCCATTGATATATCGTATCCTTTTCAATCTATCTTTTACTCAATCTTTAAATCCATGTAGTTTTTCACGCGTAATTTTTCAATAGAAACAATGAACATACATGCACACACAAATAACTATGACTAAATCGATCGCATAAATCGCTTTATTATGAACGTATCACAGTTATGACTGAATGAAATTTATCGTGAAGTTGTGACAATGGCGAAGTGCTTTGCTTTTAAAAGTTCAAACGCGAGCAAAACAGCCTGGTGCGGTTTCCGTTTTAACATAAGATAAATTATGATGAAAAATGAAACCTCTTTAAATCGCGTATAATCGATCACGCATCAGCAATTTCAGCCAATGCTCTGATATTGCACGATAATAAGCACCCAGAATAACCGCACACATTCACAATCTTCGATAAATAAAATCGAAATGGATATGTAAAGATTTGATTCATTATAATTCGAACGTAACGTAACGCAAATATAACGCACGGACGCGATGAAAGGGAAGAATTTGCGTGTCAGAGCCAGGCTTTGAAGTATAAGTAAGAGTTGAAGAAGAAAGGTGAACACAATAAAAATTGCTTATACCGACAATCAAATTTCTAATGGTATTTTTAGCTCTCTCTATTATATACTAATCATATCGATAGCTTCACTTTCACCTTCTTGAACATACTAAAAAATATATTAAACACGTCTTACAAAACTACGTTTACCATCTATTATATTTTCTCACTCTTCTTTTGATGAGGCATCTATCAAAAAACAAATTGTTTGCGATGAGAGAAAATTCGGGGGTAGAAATGATGGAATGAATACACCAAGCGGACCGTGCTTGTATGGGATTGGAGAGCTATTCAAGAGTATCCTAGACCGCGCCATCTTATTTTACATCGGTGAACTCAATTTAGATCCATTGTAATACGAACAACATTTTTATTGACACAAATAATAAAAACAAATGAGTCATTGAAACGATTGAAATATCACATCAATACTACTGCCCAATAGATGGCACTGGACAATAGATATGATTAAAATATCTCAAATAGCACGGTCCCCTTGGAATACACCACAAAATATCTGTTCGAATGTCCATAAAGTTGAATGTAGAAAAATCACAAACATAATATTTAAGATTGAGTTTTGCGTGTAATTTGAGCGTAGAGAGAAAGCAGCGCTTTATACAAGACGCTTGGGCGAAAGATGCGCCAAACGTTTGCAAAAAGATTAAATCGCGTTTGTTTCATATCGAAAAGGTTAAAGTTTTCAGACATTCAATAATTTCGATAGAATTTTAGACGAACAGATTTAAAAGAGATTTAACTTAAGAAGGAAAAACGATTGCATTTCGCCACCCCCTCTCACGAGCGTGTGTATACGAACACAGCTCAATCAATGTGCTTCAAACATACATGCTGCGAAAATTTAGAGTACTTGTTTTGTTTTCGGCATCACCGCATTGATGCAGCAGAGCACAAATTTTACGGTTTAGCAACATAAACCTGTTTCATAATTTTGTAATACTAGTTGATAGTTGTGAGCCCAAGTCTGCTTTATGCCAAAAGAAAACTAAATAAAGGATTTTCAGAAGTTTACATCATAATATTGTGTAGAGCAGCACACACTGAATGCAAATGCAACACAAACAATACGTTTTCGCACAAGTTTCCGGTTGGCGTTCCTCTGGTTCTTGTCAATTTTTCATGTCGAATTTACTTACAACATCTGACATTTACCTAATCTAGTTGCTCATTCTTGATAGCAAACATTTTTCTCTCTCTCTCTCACACGTTCAGCATGCTGTTGCTCATCGCTACAATGAGAATTTCGTAAAAACGGTTTGTGATGTGCTCATTGAATCTCAGCATATATGCATTTTCGATTACTGTGAACTGCGCGGGCATACATGATTATTTTGTCTGCGTTAATATTTCTCTTTAAATAATTAAACTTGAATTAAAACAAAATTGCAGAGCTTGAAATGGTCGAGACGGTTTCGTTTGCACCGCTAATTTATTTCTCAGTTGGAATTAATTCTGCGATGTGGCTACTGATATGCAGCCAGTAACAATATACAGGCCATTAAAATCGCTTATTCGTTAGCTACCCAAAAATTGGGAGGCAATAGATTGAGACTATGTGATTTAAGGATTCCGAACAAAACCTGAACCGAAAAATTCTCCATCACCATATAATTTACAGCTATTTGTAATGAAAAAGTCATCAACGAACCTCGAAAATTCCCACGATGGCGACAAAACAAAAGCCAAATAAAAATTCGTTGTTTTTTTGTCTCTTGTTCACAAGAAAACCGTGACGATGGAAAATCAACTCAAAAAATGAATTTTGTATATATGCTCCAATCAGCATGACTAGTTGAACGCCAAACGAAAACATCGCATCGATTGAATCACACAGAGTTATTGTAAATAATCGACCAATCGCAATTGT